>CP073649.1:13152857-14431428 GCA_018223645.1 Jasminum sambac
AAGCACCAACTCGACTCCTACGTCGGTTTTACGCGTCCGCGAAGCCTAGCCAGTGGGGGTTTGGAATCCCCCTACCTTTTTATTAATATAAAGAATAATTACAAATGAGGGGAATATAAACCTGACCTCCAAACAATGGAACACAATAATCATGCGAAAAGCAGTAAATGAGGAGATACTATCTCCCTTACAATAATGAATAAACGAATAACAAAGTAATAAATAAGGAGGTTCTACCTCCTGTACAGAAAAAATGAGAAAAAATGTAATGAAAAAATCAGGTCCGTGGACTTTGGCGATGAGGGCGATGGACATTGTTGGTATAAGCCAAAAAAAAAGGGGTCAAGTCCTACAACCAATATCTTTCTCGCCCCTTTTTTCCCTTTTGTTTTATTTTTTCCATCAATGAACACATATTAAAATGCTATTACTGTTTTAGGATGCTATTTTAAGAGTCATGGCAATTATTCTCCATCTTGGTAATGCCGTATTTACCAAGGGGAAAGAAGTTGATTCATCAGTTCTCAAGGATTACAAAACAAAATTCCATCTTAAGGCTCTGGCTGACCTTCTCATGTATTACTAACCTATCCCCCTTCCCATCGCACCCTACTAGGCTGCCACCCCATTTTTTCTTTTCTTCTCTTATAATATAATGCAAACACGTCTTTTTTTGTGGGTGGTCTTAATAATGCACTGGAAAATGCATTACAGAAGAGAGTGATGGTAACTCCAGCAAAAGTTATCAAGAGAAGTTTCAATCCTGATGGTGAAGAGAATATTTGGTGCTCATTTCTTTATTAAAGGAATTTCCCTAAATGTTTAAAACAAGATAGTTGTACATCCTTTTTCGTGCAAATTCTAGTAAAAAATGAAAATATAAATGTATTTTCTTTTTTAATTTTGTTAGTAAATGGAAACAATAGTTTGCATTATTAGGAGTTATGCAAATCTATAAAGCTACTGGCAAAATATTGTCGAATAAACATATGTTATTATTAGGATTCTCACGTACAATAACTTTATTGATAAGATAAATTAAAATAAATTAATTTTATTGGACGTTGGTGGAATATTTCATAACCAAAACTACTACAAAAAGGTGTAACTGCACACATCAAACTTGTCCATTACATAATTTTTTGGACAGCAATAATTATCACTTATACAAAAAGTAATTTAATCGGGTGCATAAATTCATATGTAGCTACTTGATTAAATATGTAACCGCATGATTAAATCTATGAATAATTACAAGTTGTGTAAATTGGCTTGCTTGATTAATGTTCTCCATAATTAATCATCTTTTTTGTCCAAATTTATTTTGCTTAATTTAAGAATTCACTAATTACTTATATGAAAGTAATTTAACCCGTGCTTAAATTAATTGTGACCGTCTAATTAAATAGGTAACCTTGTGATTAAATCTATGAATAATTACCTTTTTATGAAATCGATTTGGTTTATTAATGTTCTTCATCATTAATTATCTTCTTCTTTTCAAAATTTATTTCCCTTAATTTAAGAATTTGCTAATTAATGTTGTACAGTTATCCGATTTTGACTCAATTACACCCAAAAAAATGTGTTTTTGAGTTAATGGTGAATTCGTGCTTAGTTAAAAATAAAAACATGAAGAAAGAAATTATATTCGTAGTTTCTTTTCAAAACCCATTTTTTTTTTTGCTTTCTCATTAATTAAACACGTGCCATGCATGTTAGCTAAAATGTTGACTGATTTTCAAAGTTTTAAAACCAAACATCATTTTTTATTAAGACCACGTTGGCTAAAATGTTGCTTAATTAATGATAAAAAAAATTAATTTGAAAATGGAGTGTAGCGTGTAATCTATAGTATAAGAAAAGGATGTTACAAAAAAATGATTTTTATTCATTTTTTAATTCTTTTCCCACTCAAACCGCTGCAGCCAATCATAATTCTGGAAAACACAAAAAAAAAAAAAGGCTGTTTCCACCATGTTTAAGAGAAGGAAAAAAAGAGAGGGGAAAGAATCCTACTTCAAAAGGGAAAGAATTCTGCTTCCAAGTTTCAATCAAGATCGTCATCTTTGATTTAGGTTTATCGACTTCATAACCAACAAATTAAGGGTATGTTTGATTGGTGATAAAGTTGCCATGCGCGGTATTCCGTGTAAAATGTGTGGTTAAGATTATTTTGAAAAATATATGTGTGGTTGAAAATGTGTGTGAAGTTGTACGGAATTACGTGCATGTAAATTGATGTGCAAAAGAACAAGGCCTTAAATCACACACTTGGAATAGAATTCTTTTGTTGTTGTTTTATGCAGGATCGATCCTTATAAATATGAATGTTTGGCTGCTCAGAGCCTTCATCGCATTCTCAACACAAGCCATGAGGTATTGATTCTAATGTTTGTTGGATTCTATAGTTTGCTATTATTTAATTGAATTTTTTTTATTTTGTGGTTTTTTTTCAACATATATCCAGATCACTTGCATTGCAAATTGGTCACTGCTTCTTCGTTCCTTCCTTAAACCTTTTTTTGGTATTCATTTTTCTAATTTCGTGGTTCTTTTTTTCAACTCATATCCAGAACTCTTGCATCGTAAACAGGAATGTGGTTCTCCGTTCCTTCCTTAAACTTTTTATTGGTATTCATTTTTTATTACAATCAATTAAAAATGTTGCTCCTTGTTAATGTATTATGAATACTTGAATTTAGGCCTTGTTCTTTGGGCAAGTAGTTTTATTTTTTCGATTTGCATGTTAAATGTGTGGTTGAAATTTGAGAAAAATAAATTAAATAATTGAATGAGTGGTTGGCCATAAAGAGAGAGAAAAAGTTGATAAAAATTATAGTGGATACAACAAGGCCTAAATCATATCATTGGGACTGTGTTTCCGTTTTTATTGCTTGGCTGAAGTCATTCAAGTTGTAATATTACCCTATTTTTGTTGTTGTGTTTGGTCAGTTTGGTCTTTTTTATCTTAGTTTTTTTTCTATATATTATCATCTATTTTATATTTGAACTATATTTTAATAGTCTATTTCTTGAATTGATTTTGAACCTTTGTTCTTTTTCTTCTTGCGGGCATTTGTAACACATTTTTCATTGTTACTTATGTCATAAAAATGAGATTTTGAACCTTTATTCTTTTTCTTCATGTGGGCATTCTATTGCATTAGAATTTGCTAATGGCTCCAACCTCGATGATGCTTGCTAAGATTCTTGGTGGTATCCCCAATAATAATGGTATATTGGTACGTGTAATTCGCCTTTGGATTGTTACTCAAAGGTACCAACCGCATCAAATACGTTCTGTAGATAGGTTTTACAAGATAACCATGTAAGTCTTTAACTTTTACCTCTCTTCACTACAAGAGTTTTTATCTTTTCCCACAAAATACTTTTGTAACGAAAGATCTTTATTTGTGGCGAAGTGACAGAGGAGACAAAAAACATTTGTAGCCAGGTTTGTGGGCTAAACCTTGAAAGGAAAGGTAATAGGCCACAAATTGTGAAAATTTCGAGGGATAATTTTTGACGCTACAAATCTTTTGGAGACAAATAGAGTTTGTAAGAAAATGTTAGAGTCGACAAAACTTTAAAATTGTGAGGTAAATTTTGTCCCTACAAGCCTTTTGAAGACAAATGCAATTCGTTGGGAAAGGGTAGAGGCCACATATATGCTTTGTCCTAATGTCTCTCCTCACAAATTATATATTTCAAAAATAAATAAAAATTAATTTTTTACCCAACCAACTAGCCATCTATTTAACTTAACTCAACCCAACCCAACCTACTATTTGCTTAATTAGCTTCAAGAATATGCAGTGCGTAGGAATTGAACCTTAGTCTTCATGGTTAAGAAACTAAGACCTCAACCACTTGACTATTTTAATTTCTTGTTATTTATTCTCATTCTCATTTATATAATATGTAAGTTATAAGTATAAATCTTACAATTAGTTAACTACAAAGTTCAATTTGTCTGCAAAAAAAATTTGCACACAAAATCATATGGCTACAATTCTTTTTTCTGGAAAATGTAACATTTGTGTACAAATGCAGAACAATTATCGAAAAAATCATATGCCTGCAAAACCTTTGGGGGGGGGGTTGAGATACCTTTTGGCTACAAATTGCAATTTATTTATGGAAAATTTGTACTAAAAATCACATGCCTGCAAAGTCTTTTTTTTTTTTTGTGGAAAAAGGTAACCTTTTGCTACAAATTTTAATTCGTTACAAAAATCAGATACCTATGAAATCTATTTTTTACAGGAAAAGATATCATTTAGGTACAAATTATAATTTGTATAGGAAAAATTACATTCCTACAAAATCATAATTTTTGTAGGGAAAGGTAATCTTTGGTTACAAATTTTAATTTCTAGGAAAAATTATATGCTTATGAAATTTATTTTTTGTGGGGAAAAATATTTTTTGGCTACAAATTTTAATTTGTCTACGAAAAATTTGCACCAAAAATTATATGCTTACAAAATCATTTTGTTTGTGGGGAAAGGTAATCTTTGGTTACAAATTTTAATTTGTAACAAAAAATTATATGCCTATGAAATTCATTTTTTGTAAGGAAAGATATTTTTTGGCTACAAATTTTAATTTGTTTGCGAAAAATGTGTAGCCAAAATCATATGTCTACAAATTAGTTTTCTTTGTAGGGAAAGGTAGTTTTTGGTTACAAATTTTAATTTGTTTGCAGAAAATTTGTAACGAAAGATCAGAATTCTTGTAGTGCTTTTTGTTGGGGGCGGGGGGGAGGGGGGGGTTCGTTGTTGTTCTTGAGTTGATTGAGTCAATTAGTACATTTTATTATATTCTTGGACCTTTTGTAGTGCACGTGTATCCACGCAACAATTGAGCTAGATCTATAGCCAAGCTTTAGGAATTTAGTTGACGAGCATGGCTTATATGCCATGAAAAATTTTCGTGTCGAACCCAATGACGTGCTGTTTAGTCTAGTCTCGCACCCGTTTAGGTTGCTTTTCAAAGAACATACCATTCTGAAGCCATATGAGCCTAAGGTATTCCCTAACTTCTCGAATACCATCTACAATTTTAAATTCTTCAACGAAGTAATGACTACGTCCCTTGCCGATACTACTTATTTCATTGGTAAGCTTGATAGTATTTTTCCTGTATTTTAAGAGTTGTTTTTCCAATTGTTGTTTTCATTTTTTATTAATGTTTAAATTCAATTGTTTGTAGAATACATTGGGTTTTGCTCCCGAGGGAACCCACAAGACCTGATGTTAGTAGAACCACGGCTCGAAATATTTTTTGTTTTATTTGACTGATTTTGAGTAAGAAAATCTCTTTACATATTATGCTTTTTAAATAATTTTGATTTCATTTTATGAATGTTAAAAGTAAATGTATTTGTAGTAGGAACCGTGTGTCCTGCTTGATGTGGGAAGCATACGCCAATGAGGCGATCAATAAAATAGCTAGAATGGGCAAGGATAAACTGATTATTATTTTGCTACATCTCTGTCAGATAAGGAGAGGTATTCTTTGATTGTTCTAATTTCATTATTGAGAATCATATTCAGGATTTGGTGTATACATTTTTTTAATATTATGCTATTTTTTGTCATTGTAATAAATTTAATGATTTTAGAGGAATCTATATCAATACAAGCATCCTTCCATGTCTCTAAGGTGAATATCGATGAACATCTACCGAAGATCGAGGATTTCCCTATTAGGTAAATAAACACTCAACACTTATTATTATTATTATTATTATTATTATTATTATTATTATTATTATTATTATTATTATTATTATTATTATTAAAGTTAATAAAAAATTTATTTTCATTGTTATTGTTAAATTCATGGCAACTTATGAATGGGTTGGACAAGCCAGTGGAAGTGTATCATCTTATTCTTGAAATGCTGCGACCTCTGGACCTACCATCACATTGGAGAAGTTGGAGAGTGCTATGGAGGTATTTATTTTCCTTTCTAAAATTTATCTGATTTTATTTTTATGGATGCTTTAGTGAACAAATTTTTATTTTATAGCCAAAAAGAAATTGGTTTTACGGGAAATGCAACGTGTTGTATTAATGAACAATTTGTGCTATCCCAGCTGCTCAGAAAATGCATGCGCTAAGAAGCCGGACTTTGTCGGAGATGAATTTATATGTAGTAAATGCCACAAGACAACTACGAAGCCACTATATAAATATTGAGTGAAATTATTTGTTGAGCGTGACAATGAGCGCGCTATTGTTTTGTTGTGGGATGAATTAATGCAGCTGCTTATTGGGAAAGCTGCATTAGAGTTGCACAATTTCGTAGATCCGATTTTCTCTTTTTGGCATGGTTTAGTCTATTCTTCAATTTTTAATTGATCAAGACGGATAAGTATATGTTTTTCTTTTTTTTTTTTTTTGTTGTTGTGAGTTGGTGTAGTACAAGTTACACCACGAGAGATAATGGACTTGGTAGGCAGACGTTATCTTTTTAAGATTAGTAATTATGGTTCAAGCATTGGAGGTGGTAGAACTTATATGATTAATGCTTTTGTAATGATCCAGAATCTTATTGAGATGCATGAGCCTAAGAATGTAGTTTTTGTGGAGGTAATTAATATAATTGAGGAGTATGGCATCATTTTACAAATTGTTTAGAGACTAATTACATGTGTTTTGTTTTTTTTTCTTTCAAATAGGGCCATGATTCAGATGATGACTTGGATCTTATGTTTGCAATTGAAACAATGGTAGTCTTGTAGCGATACAAAAATATTTTGTCGGAAAAGTTCGTTTAACGGATTTTTTTCCCCAAATCTCGTCTAGCCCTAAAAATTCTTAGCCCTAATTTTGATTTATCCCTAATTTCTAAGCCCTAATTCGAATTCAATTCCAACCCCAAATCAAGATTTCAAAGCCCTAATTTTTGAGTTTTCAGCCCCCAAATTCGAAAAAACACGAACCCTAATTCTTGTCACACAAGATTTACCATAATTAACTTAGGGTTTCGTATTTTAGGAATGAATTTCTCTCCAAGACCTGCCTTAATTAAACCCTCTTACTACTCCTATATAAACACACTCGATTCACGTTTCAATTCATAGCAAATTACAAACTCACCGGTAAATTCTTCCACAAATTTTCTCTCCCGAGCTTTCGACCTCTCTCGCATCTCCGTCTCTCGCTCTCTCCTTGAGTCTCTCTCACGTCTCCTGGCAACCACGGCGCCGTACCGACGCTTACTTCCGCTTACGAAAGCGTCAACGAGTCTTCGGGTCGGGGTCGAGCAAGAGTCGGGTCGGTTTTCTTCTTTCTTGCCAATGAACATTCGTGTGTGTACACGAATGAGGAAGAAGAGAGGAAAGCCTGGGTTTTATTTCACAAATTTCACCCCAAGTCCCTGAGCTTTCTTATTTTATTTAAGTTAGTCCATTACTTTATTTATTTCCTTAGCCCAAAAGGTTTTCAGTTCTTTCAATTAGGTCCCTAGATTCTAAGATCCGGTCAACTGCAGTCAAATCCCGTGACTTTCAGTTGACTTCCGTTTTAGTCCTTATACTTTATTTATTTAGAGATCCCAAAGTTCCAATTTATTTTCAATCAAGTCCTTCAATTTTCAGATCCGGTCAACTGCAGTCAAGACCCATGACTTTCAGTTGACTTTCAATTTAGTCCCTATATTTTATTTATTTCACAAGTCCTGAAGTTTTAAATTATTTTCGATTTAGTCCAATAGTTTCCAAATGTGGTCAATTGCTGATTTGACCCTCCAACTTTTTATTTGACCTTCAAATTAGCCCCTAGAATTCCGTAATTTTGCAAATTAGTCCCCAACTTTTCAAATTTTGGTGATTTAAATCCCTAGACTTCCTATTTATTCGATTTCAACCCCACTTTCAAGAAATTCTTTTACTTTTGAGACACCGTTTACCCAAGAGACTTATTAGAGTTCATTTTATTATTTTTAGGACTAGACGATGTGCGACAACCTAGCAATTTGCAGAATTAAGGCTCAAACTCACGATTTAAGGTAGATCTCTATCTACAAATATTTTATTTTTTTAAAATGCGCATAGATAATTTATTCTTATTATGTGTTTACATATGGTGCGTATTTCCATGGGACTATTTGCTATTTATAGCATATAATTTGCTTGATCAAGCCCAGACATGAGAATTATCATTGCTTTAATGCAATCAGATGAAGAGAATTTCTTGCTTAAATGCATGAGACTAGACTTGAACTTGTATTTATTACTTGTTCATGAGATTTACTTAGATTACATGACCACATGTATATTATATGTAATATTGAATTGTTATCTTGCGCGAGATGTACTGAGTATTTCTACGAAATACTCATATTTTCCTTAACTAATTATTTGCAGACTGAGGAGTTGATAGCAAGGCGTGGGCGGTGGGATAAAGAATAAAGAATACTTTTTAAAGATTCCTTTTATGATATGTTTCATTATTAATTTGTCAATTTATTTCCGCATTTACTCTACATCAACATTTGAAAAGTCGACATTTGATTAATGAATAATTTTTCCGCGAAGTTTAAATTCCTATTTATAACTGTTACTTTTGATTTTTCAAAACTTAGTTAGAAAATGACGTGGCATTCCGAGTATTTAGAACTCGGGGCGCTACAGTTTGGTATCAGAGCAAGTCTACGTTTCTGTAGACTTGTAAAAAAAAAATTAGCGACATTTTAAAGAGATTCCACCTGCCATCGCCCGCTCCGCCAACTCCAAGGTAACTGAAAAGATTCACGGTTATTTATTTACTAATTACTTTCAAATACTTGAGACTTAGAAATTTTATGAGAACTTTGAGAATATTTTGGTATTCGAATAGAGAAGAACTAGTTTGAGCATAATTTTTAATAAATATTTTTCCTTACGTCCTCGAATTTAACTAAGAGAAACATTATAACCCCAACTAACTGGACCTTGTGTAATTGGACTAAGATATGGCTAGGAATAATAGGACCATTGCTGACTACGCCCGTAATGCTATTTTGGACTACAAAAACCTCAGGGCCCCACTATATGGAGATACTTATGATTGGGTAGATCATGTGCGCGAGGTTCGCCAATGCGCCATTAGATGGGGATTGGAGACAAATGATGTACAATCCATTAACCACTTGATTGACACCCCAAACCTTCCTAACCGAGAGGTGGCTAATAAGATCCTCTATGAGACATGGCATGCCACGAATGGAGCTGTTAATTACGACGCATTATGTGAGGCATTGGTACACTTTTGGCCCATGTACCGAGGTCAAGGGGTAGCTCAACCTCAGCTAGAACCCCAGCAAGAACCAGAAGAGGACCCAGAGGAGGACCCAGAAAGGGACCCAGAGGAGGATCCACAAGAAGAGCCTGAGTACGAGCCTCAAGAGGAGCCCGAGTACGAGCCCCAAGAGGAGCCCGAGTATGAACCTCAAGGGGGACCACTAGTAGAACCCCAAGGAGAGGATATTGAAATGGAACTGGAAGAGGACCAAGAAGAGAATGAAGAGGAAGAACAAGGGGAAGTCTCAGGAGCAGAGTCTTGTATTACGAACGATGATTGAGGGACTAGATGGGAAAGTCGAGGAATTTTGTTAGTAGTTGGTCATTCATTTTCTACTTCAAGTTGTTTTACCGCTTTATCTATGTACCCTCATTGAGGAAATTGAGATTTATCAATAAAATTTCTTTCTTTGATTCATTAAAATTGTCCTCTGCTGAGATAATTTCCTCTACCTCTATATCGAATGACTATTATTCAAGCACAATAAACCAACTTCTGTCTTGTCAAGGTGATGGCACGACAATCCGATATTATCAGAGAGCTATTGGCTACTGTGCAAGTGCTAAGGCAAGCACCGCCAGCACCAGCTGTGCCAACGGTGGAGCAATTTCGAAGGTACAACCCTCCTACCTTCGAAGGTAGCAAGGGTCCCCTGGCAATTGAGGAATGGCTGCGACAGATCGACAACATTTTTGAGCACATTGAATGCAAGGAGGATAAGAAAGTGGCATGTGCCAAGTTTATGCTGCTTGGCCCAGCTGCTCAGTTGTGGGCATCGGCAATGCAGTCCAAAACTGAAACCCAATGGGCAGTAGTAACCTGGGCTGATTTCAAAGAGCAGATCAGAGAAACGTTTTTTCCTCAACGGTTACGAGATAAGAAGGAGACGGAATTCTTGCGTCTCGTCCAAGGTGACATGGAAATTGTTGCCTATGAGCGAAAGTTTGAAGAACTTTCACAGTATGCCCCACACCTGGTGGATACAGAAAACAAGAAAGCCGGACGTTTTGAACGCGGTCTGCGAAAGGACATTCGTAGGATCGTGACTGGCCATAAGTTACCCACATATCGGGATGTGGTGAAGAAGGCTCAAGCCATATGCTTTGCGGATGACGAGCCTGAGGAGAAAAGTTACCAAAAGGATCAAGGGAAAAGGAAGTGGCATGACAACAAACAGAATAAGAGTACTGCTCCCAACAAGAAGCCTAATAGTGGATCAACCGTAGGACAGGCTTCAGGAACCATCCCACCTTGTCCTAAGTGCGGGAAGAACCATCGTGGTGAATGTCTCTAGGGCAAGGGAGTGTGCTACAGGTGCGGTCAACCGGGCCATATAATATCAGAATGCCGCTCTGCTTGACCCGGGAACAATATCCCGCTAAGCCGGTGAACAAGCCAAGAAAGGAAAGGCTAGGGTGTTTGCTATCACCCGAGAGGATGCTAGCCAAGATAACGACGTGATTTCAGGTATGCTATCCGTCTCTGACATTCCTGTATATGTTTTAGTAGATTCTGGAGCTACACATTCCTTTATATCTGATGCCTGTGTAACTAGACTGGAATTAGGAAAAGAGAAAACCGATACTGTCCTTGAGGTTAGTTTGCCATCAGGAGGAACAATTTATACTAATATGATGATTAGAGCTGTCCAGATAGACTTTGATGGGTTAGTTTTGGGAGCAGACCTATATATGATTAAGATGAGGGACTTTGATATTATATTAGGGATGGATTGGTTAAGTGGTAATCATGCGACCATCGTGTGCCATGGGAAGGAGGTCATTTTCCGCAGAAATGGAGAAGAAGAATTCAAGTTCTACGGGTCTAAGATTAGGGCGATTCCCCATCTCATCTCGGCTATCAAGGCAGAGAAATTGCTATCCAAGGAAAGTTACCAGGGATTCTTGGTCAATCTCCAAGGGTAACCGACCGTGGAACATGTGATGACATACTAATCTACTCGAGGGACCCACAACAACAAGAAGAACATTTGAGGACGGCATTGAGTACCCTGAGGAAGGAGAAGCTTTACACCAAATTCAAAAAGTGTGAATTTTGGCTCGAACAAGTTAGTTTCCTAGGCCACATTGTGACCGCCAAGGGAATCGAAGTGGACTCTTCCAAAGTCGAGACTGTGGCTAATTGGACTAGACCTGCTGACGTTGGTGAAGTGAGAAGTTTTCTAGGATTGGCTGGATACTACCGGCGATTCATAGAAGGTTTCTCAAAGATAGCAGGAGCTTTAACACAATTAACCATGAAGCGCGTGAAATTCAATTGGACGAAGAAGTGTGAACAGAGCTTCCAGGAATTGAAGAATAGGCTAGTGACTGCCCCGGTTCTAACCATCCCGAACTGCTCAGATGGGTTTGTCATTTATTGTGATGCATCAAAACACTGATTGGGTTGTGTACTTATGCAGAAAGGGAAAGTCGTGGCTTATGCTTCCAGGAAATTGAAGCAGTATGAGCAGAATTACCCGACCCATGATTTGGAGCTTGCAGCAGTAGTGCACGCTCTAAAGATTTGGCGTCACTATCTGTACAGGAGTAAGTGTGAGATCTACACCGACCACAAGAGCCTCAAATACTTCTTCACCCAGAAGGAGCTGAACATGAGGCAACGACAGTGGTTAGAGCTGGTAAAAGATTACGACTGCACTATACTTTACCATCCAGGTAAAGCTAATGTGGTTGCAGATGCGTTGAGCAGAAAAAAAGTGGGACAGTTGTCAGCATTAGGCTCCATACCAGACCAACTGGCACGAGATTTGGAGAATTTGAGGATTGAGATTGTTGCTCCGTCAACTCAGACGCCGACTAGACTAGCAACCTTGACAGTTCAGCAAGACCTGAGGAATCGAATTATTACGGCACAGAAGAATGATCCATTCCTAGAGAAGATTAGATCTGAAGTTGGTACTGGAAGAGGATTGGTTTTGAGGTTTCAACGAACGAGGCACTTATATTTAGAGGTCGCCTCTATGTGCCGAAGGATGATCAGATCAGAGATGAGATAATGACTTAAGCTCATTCAGCCCCTTATGCGGCTCATTCTGGCGGAGCAAAAATGTACAGAGATTTGCGTAGTACGTTTTGGTGGAGAAATATGAAAGGAAGTATCGCCAGATTTGGCGCTAGGTGTATGGTTTGCCAGCAGGTGAAGGCAGAGCATCAAAGGCCATCAGGACTTTTGAATCCGTTAGAGATACCAGAATGGAAATGGGAGAAGATTGCTATGGATTTCGTCGTAAGTCTTCCGAAGACGAGTAAAGGATATGATGCTATTTGGGTCATTATTGATCGACTAACGAAATCCGCACATTTTCTGCCCATTCGTACAACTTTTAGTATGGATCAGCTAGCACAACTGTATATCAGAGAGATCGTTCGACTCCACGGGGTACCCGGTGACCATAATGGCCGGAGATCCGAGGTATACATCAAGATTTTGGAAGAGCCTTCAGACAGCAATGGGTACTAAGTTGACATTTATTACAGCTTATCACCCTCAGACGGATGGCCAATCTGAACGGACCATCCAGACTCTAGAAGATATGTTGAGGTCATGCGTGCTTGACTTGGGTGGCAGTTGGGAAACCCATTTGCCATTGGTGGAGTTTGCATACAACAATAGCTTTCAAGCCACTATTGGTATGGCTCCTTACGAAGCACTATACGGTCGTCGATGTCGTTCGCATGTCTATTGGGACGAGATTGGAGAGAGAAAAATGTTGGGACCAGAACTCCTTGAGAGGACAGTAGAAGCTATTGAACGATCAGATCTAAGATCAAAGCTGCTCAGGACAGACAGAAAAGCTATACTGATAGAAGAAGAAAGGATTTAGAGTTTCAACCTGGCGAAAAGGTATTTCTTAAGATCGTTCCAATGAGAGGAGTTTTCCGTTTTGGAAAGAAGGGAAAGTTGAAGCCTAGATTCATTGGCCCATTTGAGATATTGGAAAGAGTTGGGAACGTGGCTTATCGTCTAGCATTGCCTCCAGAACTTTCAGCAGTGCATAATGTATTCCACATTTCCCTATTAAGAAAGTATGTACATGATCCTAGCCATGTGGTGAATGTTCAGTCAGTTGACGTTCGACCAGACTTAACATATGAGGAGGCGCATGTGCGCTTCTTAGAGAGAAAAGTCCAACTCCTCAGAAATAAAGAAGTTGCACTAGTTAAGGTCCAGTGGGGTAAACATAGTTCAGAAGAGGCCACCTGGGAAAAAGAAAGAGATATTCCAGAGAAGTACCCAGACCTCTTTAATTGAGTAAGTTAAATTTCGAGAACGAAATTATTTTAAGTAGGAGAGGTTGTAGCGATACAAAAATAAAGTTCAACGGATTTTTTTCCCCAAATCTCGTCTAGCCCTAAAAATTCTTAGCCCTAATTTTGATTTATCCCTAATTTCTAAGTCCTAATTCAAGTTCAATTCCAACCCCAAATCAAGATTTCAAAGCCCTAATTTTTGAGTTTTCAGCCCCCAAATTCGAAAAAACACGAACCCTAATTCTTGTCACACAAGATTTACCATAATTAACTTAGGGTTTCGTATTTTAGGAATGAATTTCTCTCCAAGACTTGCCTTAATTAAACCCTCTTACTACTCCTATATAAACACACTCGATTCACGTTTCAATTCACAGTAAATTACAAACTCACCGGTAAATTCTTCCACAAATTTTCTCTCCTGAGCTTTCGACCTCTCTCTCATCTCCGTCTCTGCTCTCTCCACTTCGAGTCTCTCTCTACGTCTCCCGGTGGCAACCACGGCGTCGTCAGCGATAAATTTTAATTGGTCGTCATCCTCTTATGTTATTATTTATTTATCATTTAATTTAAGTTAAATAAATTTTCTTCAAATACCAATTAAATTGAAAAATATTTCTTCTGTTGATGTCTATCATTTTAAAATAAGTTTATGTGTTGCCCTATAATGCATTATGCTATAATATACTCCAATCTGGAGCAAATTTTCAAACTTATGTTAATTTTGGCGATAGAATAGTTTTCAAAAAGTGTTTTATTGCTTAAATTGTCTCCGCCAATTAAGTATTGAAAATACGAAAAAAATCCAGAGAATTAATTAAAAAAATAAAAAAGGGCCTCACTGTTTTTTCCTTAAATAAATTGACTATCACAAATCTTTGAATTTCTTCCGAATTAAAGTGCCACCGCAATTGGATTATCCCAAATTTCCTTTAAATCCAACGAAAGCCCTAAATCACATTAGAATTCAGAATCGTCCTTTCCCTAATTAATTTTTTATAACTAAATTATTTGATTCAATCTTATCTAATTATGGAATTGGGATTTTCATTCGATCATTACAATTCTATAGGCGGTAGAATTCTTCTCCTCCTTTGATGGCTGCCTATAAATATAAACGAAAAATTCTCAGAGCTTTGATCACATCCTGAGCACAATTTGTGAGGTATTCTTTCATTCCTCTGGTGAACTTTAAAGCATCTTATTTGCTCAATATTATTTGCTTGAATTTGTTATGCTTTTGTTTGTTTTTTAATTTTTTTTCTTCCAGTTGTCTATTGCTGATGAAGTAGAAAGCTTAACCAGTTTGCAAATAGGTATATTTTATCCATTTCTTCCTTAATTTTATATTGGTATTCAATTTTTTTTTAATCACAATATGCCGGCATTGTCCTTAATTTTTTATATTAGTATTAATTTCAAGTCTATGTGCTCGGTTTGCGTTGATTGGCTGAAGTCTTGAAGTTTTTATGCTATTCTGTTTTCGTTGCCATCATTGGCAAGTTTGCTCTGTTATGTCTCTATATATCTGTTTGCTCATCTGATGTATAGAGACATCTATTTATCTGTTTTATAGTATTGCGTAGTCCTTCGAGATCAAAATTGATAAGGATATGTAGGGATGGCAAAAAAATTCGATCAACCCCAAATGTGTCGGCGACCCGCCCCGAATGTGTCGAAATTTTTCCAGCTACCGGATCGGGTTTGGGTCGGCTCCGGTGACCGGCGTCTGGTCGTGGGTCCAGTTCGGGTCAGTGGTGACACGACCCGAGCTGCCCGAAATTCACCTACACTTTTTCTTTTCCCTTAATTTGTTATTTGTTATGTTTATAGTTGTCAAATAGCTAATTAATACCCAACTACCCAAGTCCAATTAGTACCAAGGCCTAATTTGCTAGTGTTGCATATGCACCCAATCGAGTCGGAGCAAATCCAGGAGAAACGGGCGGGTGCGATCCCAACCACTTCCAAGTTAGGGCCGCCCAGACTTGTATTGGCCCAAGTCAAACCCCAGCATTACCTGGAGGTCGGACCATTCGGACCCAGTCGAAGAAGTCGGCTCGCGCACATCGGGTCATGCTTGTTGAAGTCAAGTCAAATGGAGCGGTTGAAGTAGTTATTTGGACATCCAACTACCTTTGTACTTTGGTTGACCTTTGTATTTTCATTGAATTTTATAGTTTAATTGTACTTACCGAAAACCACTTGTAACCAGTTGTGTTAGAACTACCAAGTACACCACAAGCTTCAAAGTGCGGGTCGCGTTCGATTTCAGCCATGTAATAAGCCATGTCACCCCTTGCAGTCTATAAATAAGAGGGGTTGGCTTCATTTAGAGTGGCATTTTTCTCTGAAGAAGTAGAGCAATAAACCTATTTATTCAATTATTCTTGTCATATTTGGGATCCAATTCTACCTTTTAACCACTTATATTTGCTTGAGCTGGAGGTCACTTCTGATCTTCAGGTCAAGTTATTGATTGACTAAGATCCGTGAAATCCGACGTCAACAATTGGTGCTAGAATGAGGGCACGTTCTTGTGAACGCCCGACCAGCAATACGACATCTCACGCCTTTTGTCTCTCTTACTTATTGTGAACCATGGTATCTGAAGGAAGCAGACCTGCTAACCCCCGCGAGCCCATCACCCCTGCTTCCCTACGACCCAACTCTGAGGTCCCTTAAAATGACCAAGTGCTTGGGGCAGTGCTCGAACGGCTTAATCAGCTAACGCGGAGTGTTGAAAAGCTACAGTAAGGCGGTGCAACCATGCGAACCACTAGAACTGTACACGATCATGACCTGGATGACGAAGCACAGTCTCAACCACGGGACGCCCCTGTTAACCCTCAAGTTCGCGGCAGGCTGAGTTTGGAAGGGGTCCACACTGCCAGCTCCTCCACCGGGGATGATAGAGACCCCCGCTCTGAACAGCGAGGCCCCGCGACTATCTCCAGTCGCATGAGGCCGAGCGAGCCCCCCTAGGCAACCTCTACCCCCGATTCAGCCAGTTAATAGCGAAATGAGGCATCTTCAGAATGAGAGGGCACACACAGAACCACATAGGCCGGGACCATTTGAGGCCATCCCGCCCAAGCAGACACTCACAAAGCACTTGAAGCAAGGAGATGACATCGGGCATCTTCGAGGGGGGGCCACCGGCCCGGATCACCCGACTAGCCCTGAAAGAGTGAAGGGACGGTCACCAGGTCCGCCCCCTATCCGAAAAGACAACCAAACCCCCCTGAAAGTGGCGGAACGGCACGGCCTAAAGCTGACTCCGAACGTCACCAAGGATTTGGATCATCTCTCGGCTCATCCGCCAACATTAGGGCCGCTCCCGGGGGTCCAAAAGAATGACATTAAACAGCCCTGAACTGGAAGTGATTCTGAAGCGAGTTGCGGACCTAGAGGCAAAACAATCCGATAAAATTGATGTTAGTGCTGCAAGACACTCTGTGTTCACCCCCGGGGTATATGCAGTACCCCTACCAAAAGGGCTAAAGATGCCTCAAATCCCAAGTTATGATGGGCACACCGACCCAGTAGCTCATATGGATAGATACACGTCATGGATGGAGCTCCAAGGGGCGAGTGATGCCGTCATGTGCAAAGCCTTTCCATTAAAATTAGGAAATGAACTGCAGGAGTGGCTCCGCCAACTCCCAGAACACTCAGTTGGGACCTGGGCGGAGTTCGCCTCTCGATTTGTCATGAACTTCGTGGGATCCCGCAAGCGAAAGCTGTCTGCCGACAATCTGTGTAACCTTCGATAGGAGAAGAATGAATCACTCAAGAATTATGTGGATCGGTTCAACAAGGAGCTCATCAAGACTGAGAAAGTAGGAGATGAGGCGATTCGCATGGCCGTCAGGGGTGGCTTGATAAAGCACACCAAATTTTGGTGGTTTTTACACATCAACCTCCCAAAGACATACCACAAATTTCAAACTAGGGCCGAGAATTTCATATTAGCTGAAGACGCTGAAGAGGCAATCTTAGACCCACATGAACAAGCGATGCCAAAAGCACAAGAGCAACCTAAGCCGAAGGAGCAGAACAAGACCCCAAGACCGCATCAGAGGAATGACTATAGGGGTTCAGATCGGTTCAGACCGTTTCAGGCTCGAGAGCCTCCTAGCCCTCAGTTGGCACACGAGCTCAATGCTCGACCCGAGGTGATTTACATGAACATTAAGGATCGGAACCTTTTGCCAAAACCACGATAGATGGCAAAGGACTCGGCTCAACTCGATCAGTCCGGCTATTGTCAGTATTATCGTTCGGCCGGCCATGACACCGACGAGTGCCGAGACTTAAAGTGGGAGATAGAAAAATTGATCAGCAGAGGTCAACTGAAGGAATACGTGGCTAACAATCCTGCACCAGCTGTACAGTGACCCCCAGATCGGCGGCTCGAAATACCAATCCAGCCACCACACGAGATCCGAATGATAGGTGGTAGCCAGTGCATTCGAAGTTCTAAAAGGCAGAGGCGCAGCTGGGTGCGTGAGGCGTATAATAGCTACCAGGTCTACTCCACACGACCTTCCGCCCCACCGGATGATCTAGAGGCTTTCGGATTCACGGAGGACGATGCCATTGGTGTGGTGCAGCCCCAGGCTGATGCATTAGTCATTACGATGCCAGTGTGCGGGGTAAAAATTCATCGGACCTTGGTGGATAATGGAAGTTGTGCCAATATCATGTACTGAAGGACATTCATTGAGATGGGTCTGGACCCGCGACAGCTCCGTCCTCATCCGACCAGGCTACAAGGCTTCACTGGTGACTTTGTAATTCCCAAGGGCGAGATTTCGCTCATGGTGGAGCTAGGTGACCCACCCTGTACTCGGCGGACTTTAGCGGACTTTGTCATAGTCGGCGTCCCTGCCAATCACAATGCTATTCTGGGCAGGCCAATCTTGCACGAATTAAAGGCGGCTACCTCAATCTATCACTGCATGATGAAGTTCCCAACCCCTCATGGGTTAGGAGTAGTTAGGGGCGATCAACGAGCTTCTAGGGAGTGCTGTTTGAATTATGCCTCTAATGGAATTATCGCGTGTATCGGCGAAGGCGGGGACAGCCTTTCCGACAATCTTGACCCACGACTGGAGCATAATGACACCAACACAGGCCCTGTCGAGGAATTAGAAATTGTAGTCTCGAATCCTGAGCGCCCCGAGGCGAAGCTAAAAATTGGAAAGGAGCTGGAGCCGATTCGGTCGGAGTTGATAGGTTTCCTTTGAAATAATTTGGATATATTTGCTTGGACACACGCCGACATGAAAGGAATTCCGTCTCACCTGGCTTGTCACCGACTTAGTGTTGACCCAACTTGTAAACCCCACAAGCAAAAGCGACGCCCGTTCAATTCGGAACGATATGAGGCTCTGGCCGCGGAAGTCATTAAACTCCTCGGGAATGGTTTTATTAGAGAGGCTAAATATCCCTAGTGGGTAGCCAACCCAGTACTTGTTAAGAAGAGCAATGGGAGCTGGCGATTCTGCGTCGATTTCACGGACCTGAACAAGGCATGTCCGAAGGATAGCTTCCCCACTCCCTCGCATTGACCAAATGGTGGATGCCACAGCAGGTCATGCACTGCTTAGTTTCATGGATGCCTACTCTTGCTATGACCAGATCCCGATGTTCGAGCAGGGTGAGGAGCACACCTCCTTCATAACGGACCGCGGCCTGTATTGCTATAAGATGATGCCATTCGGGCTTAAGAACGCGGGGGCGACATATCAACGATTGGTGAATTCATTGTTCTCGAACCAGATCGGCAAGACGGTTGAGGTGTACGTGGATGATATGCTAGTCAAAAGCCCAGTTATCACGGATCACATCAAGCATCTATCGGACATGTTCGCCATACTTAGAAAATATCGTATGAAGCTCAACCCGAAGAAGTGCTCATTCGGTGTCGGCTCGGGCAAGTTCCTGGGTATATGGTCAATCAACGCGGAATGGAGGCAAATCCAGAGAAAATTCAGGCCCTGCTCAATATGAAAGCCCCGACCAAGGTCAAGGAAGTGCAGAGCCTCACAGGACGCACAGCAGCTCTGAGCCTATTTGTCTCCAAATCTACGGATTAGTGCAAGCCATTCTTTGATGTGCTCAGGGGCGGCAAGAATTTCTAATGGATGAAACGATGCCAGAAGGCTTTCGATGATCTCAAGGAACAATTGGCGTCCCTCGCCAATCCTTTCCAAGCCAATGCGTGGGGATATTCTTGCCCTATATCTTGCCAGTATTGGTGAGGACAGAGGCCGGAATCCAACGTCCAGTCTATTACGTTAGCTAATCGTTGAAAGACGCAGAGCTAAGGTATCCAGCGGTGGAAAAATTGGCATACGCCTTGATTGTCTCCTCCCGAAAACTTCGCCCCTATTTTCTAGCCCACAAAATAGAGGTGCTGACCAATTTTCCACTCCGACAATCGCTCCAAAAACCAGACACCTCCGGTAGATTGATGAAATGGTCTGTAGAGTTGGGGCAGTTCGACATTGAGTACCAACCTAGGGTCGCAATCAAAGGGCAAGCCCTGGCGGATTTCATAGCTGAATTCAGTCCTGCCTATACGACGATGGAGCAAGTCGGAACGGAACTCTGGTCGTTATTTGTAGATGGCTCATCCACTGCCATATGTTCAGGGGCAGGCATCGTCCTTGTTAGTCCCGACAAATTTCGCCATTGCCAATCTCTCCGGTTTTCTTTCCCGGCAACGAACAACGAGGCAGAATATGAAGCGCTCCTCGCTGCTTTAAGAATGGCCCGAGGAAATGGGATCCGCCGAGTAAACGTTCATTGCGACTCACAGCTAATTGTCAACCAAGTCTTGGGTAGCTATCAAGCTAAGGATGAGAAAATGGCATCGTACCAACGCCTAGTGATGCGAGAACTGACGAACTTTGAGTTGGCCGAGATTAGACAAGTCCCGCGAACACAAAATAGCAAAGCTGATGCCTTGGCACGTTTGGCAACAAGCGATGGTGCGGAGGGTCTAGACTCAGTACTGATCTATCTAGTTGATAAGCCAGCCCTGAAAACTATAAGTGATGTGACCGATGTGGACCTCGTCCCATGTTGGATAGATGAAATCATCCAACACTTGAAAGGGGGAGTGGTGCCCTCGGACCCTAACGAGGCCCGAAAGCTGAGAATCAGATCTGCACGATACACTCTGATTGATGATGTGCTGTACAAGCGAGGCTATTCGCTCCCACTCCTGCAATGCTTAACACAAGAAGAGGCGAAATATGCCTTGCACGAAGTACATGAAGGTGTATGCGGAAACCACACTGGGGGGCAATCCTTAGCCTTCAAAATCTTAAGGTAGGGGTATTTTTGGCCAAATCTGAAGAAAGATGCAATAGACTTTGTCAAGAGATGTGACAAGTGCCAGAGATTTGCCCCAATGATCCGGTCCCCCCCGAAGAATTGACATCTATAATGCCCCTTGGCCGTTCGCAAAGTGGGGGGTTGACCTAATCGGGCCACTCCCGACTAGAAGGGGCTAGACCAAATTTGCAATTGTCGCGGTGGATTATTTCACGAAGTGGGCGGAGGCGGAGCCTCTCGCAAAGATAACCGAACAGAAGACCACCGACTTTATTTGGAAGTCTATTATATGTCGGTTCGGGATCCCGAATTCAATAGTGACGAACAATGGAAAACAATTTGACAACGCAAGGTTCAGGTCATTCTGTGAAGGGCTGCAGATAAGAAAGATATACTCCACATCGAACTATCCCCAAGCTAACGGGCAAGTTGAAGCGGTGAACAAGATAATAAAACACACCCTGTAGACCCGACTCGAGGAGCTAAAGGGAGCCTGGGCTGATGAATTACCCGGAGTGCTATGGTCTGATTGAACTACGCAAGGAATTCCACAGGAGAGACCCTATTTTCACTTGGTTTTGGGTCTGAAGCCGTCATACCTGTAGAGGTCGGCTTGCCAAGCTTCCGTGTGGGACACTATGATGAGGATAACAATGACTCCGCGCTGCTCTCAACATTAGATCAGCGTGAAGAAAAAAAGATAGACGCGGAACTAAAAAATGATGTTTATAAACAGATGAGTGCTCGTTATTACAACAAGAAAGTCAAGGGTCGCAAGCTTTCAAAAGGGGACCTAGTATTCAAGAAGTTATCTCCTCAAAGTAAAAAGCAATCGGCCGAGAGTCTCTCACCAAACTGGGAAGCACCATATCGTGTGACCAAGGCTTTAGCAAATGGGGCCTATTAACTTGAGACAATAGATGGAAAGCCATTCAGGCACCCTTGGAACACCGAGCATTTGAAAAAGTACTTCTAGTAGTTTTTGGAAAGTAGCTTTGTCAGGACATCTGATAGTTAAGGTCATGTTGGCATGGCAGGCCTGATCGATTTGTATTCGTGATCTAGCTGTTGTAACCGTCGAGGCATCAATAAAGAGATATTAAACATTCCCGTACTAACAAAATGAGCCGGACTCTCGATCTGGTCCGGAGGGCTAAAGCCTCCGAAATTTTCCAAGTAAAATTCACCTCATCACGTCTTAACAATCAGATTGCACGGTTGGGGCTGAACTTTACCAAGGAAATGCAAAAAATGAGCCGGACTCCCGATCCGGTCCGGAGAGCCCAAGCCTCCGAAATTTTCCAAGTCAAATTCACCCCATCTCGTCTAAACAATCAGATCACATGGTTAGGGTTGAACTTGACCAAGGAAACGCAAAAAATGAGCTGGACTCCTGATCCGGTCCAGAGAGCCCAAGCCTCCGAAATTTTCCAAGTAAAATTCACCCTAACACATCTGAACAATTAGATCGCACAGTTGGGGTTGAACTTGACCAAGGAAAAACCAAAATGAGCCGGACTCCCGTTCCGATCCGGAGAGCCCAAGCCTCTGAAATTTTCCAAACCAAATTCGCCCCATCACGTCCGAACAATCAAATCGCACGGTCGGGGTTGAACTTGACCAAGGAAACACAAAAATGAGCGGGACTCTAGACCCGGTCCGAAGGCCAAGGCCTCCGAAATCTCAGCCCCCAATCGCGTGATCTGATCATTCAGACGCGATTTGGTGAATTTTACTTGGGGAATTTCGGTTCTCGATCAGGTCCGGAGAGCTAATGCTGTTGGAAGTTTCAATTCACACCAATCGGGCTAATTCCAGTTAAAGAAAAACAAAATCTCAAATTTAGCTAAGTCTGAAAGCGAAGAGGTAAATTCATCCACAACAAAACATTTAAAAGCACCTAAGGTAGAAGTCGATAACGATAAAACATAGCGTCAAGACATATACATATAAAACAAGTCGAGCGCTAGGCTACAAAAGAGTGCTACGGAACAAGCCCAGAGAATAGCATAACTAAAGCTCCCACCAAAAAATAGCAACAAAATACACGGGAGCGACAGACAACAAAATAAACTATAGCAACAGACCAGACTCGACATCATGCAAAAGCAAAGAAGTCATCCCCACAGAAGCTAGGAGCTAATCATCTGCTCGAGTAGCCAACTCAACACCCTGATCCTCCTGGTCGGTCGCACCAAAACCTCTAAGCCTCGTAATCGCCTCTTCCTACTCGGCTGTGGTAGTGTCGATCTCCTCATGTAAAAAACCAACATCGAAGTCAGGTGCATGCTCCTTGACCTTCTTTAATGCAGTCCTGAGGGCAATCAGGTAGGTGTCAGCCTGATCGACCTCATAGTCCTGGGAGGTCTTGTACTCCTCCAGCGCTGTAGCACGGGCCGAATTGGCTTCTTCCTCCCCCGCAAGTTCTTCCTTCTGCCCCTACACCTCCGCCTCTTTCTCGGACAAACTCTTCTTGAAACTTTCAACTTCAGTGATCAACGACTGAGCATGATCCTTATCCACAACAGTCTGGCTTACCATCTCATTATAATGGCACCCATAATCGCTGATCTTCTCGCTCGAATGGGAAATGTAGCCCATGAGCTATGCTGCGAGCATCGATGCCATTGCCAGATCTGTTTGTATATCAAGACTCGAGGCCATCGCCTCATGCTTGGTAGACCAACTCTGGACGAAGTAGTCAAAAGCGACGTTCATCGACCTAGGGAGTTTCTTGAGTGCATATGGTCCCGAAGGGAGACAAGATTGGGCATCTCTCAATGCTCTAGGAACCTGCCCCTTCAGCTTGTCCATCTCAAGAACGCGTCCATGGTCAAGACCCAAAAATGAAGGCCCAAGGTCCGCCAATAGGACACGGGCCGGCGGGGGATTGGACGGCGCCGTAGCAAGTAAGGTTGAACTGACCGGGGCAAGCATCTTTGGGCAAGAACCTACAGAACTGGACGAAGATCTCTTGGGGCCCCCGACTGGTGACACTGGCACCGTTTTCTTTGGAAGTTGTTTACCGCCAGTCGTGGGGCGTTTTTCTTTCAGAAAATCACTTTTGCCCATGACTTCCGAACTGATAGGTCTTCTTCTCTTTCTAGAAGGACCTGCCAACCAAAGAAACAGAATGCATAAAAAATAAAAAATAAAAAATAAAAAATAAAAAAAAATGAAGAAGAAAGAAAGAAGGGGAAAGATGGGGAAAAGTCATTACCGACGGTACAATTGTCAACAAGTGGGGGGCGAACTAAAGTCAGGCCCGCCTTATACAAGTTCGCCTCAGAGCTCAATGCCTTGTAATGTCACTCCTGTGGATCAAATTCTCGAGCTGCCTCAAGCTTGCGCCTCAAGCCTTTGATCTTTTCGGGATTGATCACCCTGCAAAAAGACGAGTATAAGTATGAGAGAGATGGATCGAAAATTAACGACAATAGAAATAAACTTACTCAAATCCCTGTATTTAGTAGGGACAACGATATTCTCCCTAGAATGGCGGTCCTTGCCCATCCACTCCCCAGATACCCAAAACCACCTCTCTTTCCACCTCCGAACCGAGTCGGGTAAGCCCAATATAAAACTTCCCCCAAGCTTGGGACAAATCATCAAATAATGCCATCCAGTCTTGTTACCGTTGGACCTGAAATGATAAATACGATTGAACTCGTCGACGGTAGGGATGCCGAAACCAAGCTGGTGCCATAAAGACAAAAAACCAATCACCACCTTCCAACCATTAGGTGAAACTTGAGAAGGGGCTATAGCCCAATATCGTAGCAAATCTGTTACAACCCGTGGTAGTGGAAACCGGAGGCCCGCTTCAAGCATCTGCATATTGGCGACTACGCATCCATCCCAAGGCCTGTGAGCCCTCTCATCGGATTGGGCGCGCAATAACACCACGGATGGGGGAAGACGAAATTGCTTATGCCACATGGTAAGATTGCGCTTGGTCACAACTGAAGGATAATTGACACAAGCAAACGAGGAGCTTGGTTGGGGTACCCGATGGGACTAACCTCACGCGAACCAGACCCGACATTCACACTCTCTATCTCGTCACTATCAACTTCAAATGATTCCCCATCGCTTGTCCCCTCCTCGCCGAATGGACCAAGCGGGCCCGACCATTTTTCACGACTCGCCTCATCCCCCGCCACAATCGGCCCTGAAGAAATATCATCCTGTTGATCCAAACCGGATGAGGCAACAACAACATCCCCGGCACTACAAAGATTTGGCGAATCCGAACCAGGATTGCACGAGTGTGACCCATTCGAGTCGGAGCCGTGTGTGGGTGGCTCAGACCTAGTGGAGACTGAACCGGATACCTCGGATCTAACCCGAACCGAGCCGCCAACGAGCGACCCAGGCCACATTGGGCCCAGATCGGCAACAGGTGACCCGAGCCGCGCAACCTAATTGCGTTCCTGGTCTGGGTCGCACACGACCAGGTCGCACACGCGAGACTCAGCGCCGACCTGTGCCTCGTGGGTGCGACCTGGGGGCGCCCTTGAGCCAGCGGCGGCTACGAGCTCCTCCGCCAATGGACTTACCATTCCCTCCCTTCCAACTCCAACCTCCCAACTCCAATATGATTCGCTCCACTCATCCTTAGAAAATAGGCTCATTCAGCTTGACATAAAGAAAATTCTTGCCTTGTAACTAAAGATCGGGGCTGGAAGAATCACCTCCCGCGCTGATGTTTGGAAGAGCTGAAGGTCAAGTCTTCCAATTGCAACTGCGAGAGGGCGAGAGTGGAGAGAGTTTCGGGAATATTTGGGTGGTGAAGATGATAGTAATGAGGATCCTAGCCCCAAACACAAGGTATTTGGAGGAGTAAATGGAGCATTTCAAAAAAAAAAAAACATTGAAACTTTGGATGTGCTAAAATTCAAATGACCATAACTTTCGCATACAGTGTCCGTTTTCCGTCCATGACCCCATTCCGGAAAGGTCTCGGCGAGATCTACAAAGTTCCAAGTATGTAGGGAATTCGGGCATTTGTTGGCTGTCGGAGGTCGTTTAGACCCTCAAAATGGCATTTTTCGAATTTTATTCGCCGTTCGTAACTCCCTCACTTTATTAATCTTTTTCAATTACAGGAATTTGAGTATCCGACCCTATTCTGGACAAGTGCCAGGTCAAACGTGAGTTCGACTAGCCACTGGGGGGCTATTGTTGCATATGCACCCATTCGGGTCGGAGCAGATCCAAGAGAAATGGGCGGGTGCGATCCGAACCAATCCAAGTTAAGGCCGCCCAGACTTGTATTGGCCCAAGTCAAAACCCAGCATTACCTGGAGGTCGGACCATTCGAACCCGGCCGAAGAAGTCGGCTTACACACACCGGGTCATGCTTATTGAAGTCAAGTCAAATGGAGCGGTTGAAGTAGTTATTCGGACATCCAACTACCTTTGTACTTTGGTTGACCTTTGTACTTTCGTTGAATTTTATAGTTTAATTGTACTTACCGAAAACCACTTGTAACTGGTTGTGTTAGAACTAACAAGTACATCCCAAGCTTCAAAGTACAGGTCGCGCCCGGTTCAGCCATGTAATAAGCCATGTCACCCCTCGCAGTCTATAAATAAGAGGGGTTGGCTTCATTTAGAAGGGCATTTTTCTCTGAAGAAGTAGAGCAATAAACATATTTATTCAATTATTCTTGTCATATTTGGGACCCAGTTCCTACCTTTTAACCACTTATATTTGCTTGAGCTGGAGGTCACATATGATCTTCAGGTCAAGTTATTGATTGACTAGGATCCGCGAAATCCGATGTCAACAACTAGAATCCTTTATCCTTAAATTCTAAACTCAAAAAAAAAATAAATAAATAAATAATAATAATAATAATAATAATAATAATAATAATAATAATAATAATAATAATAATAATAATTGGGTCAACGGCTTGACCCGAGCCATTCGTGACTCGACCTAACCCGACCCAATTATTCGCGGGTCACGGGGCGATTCAAGTCGAATTTGACCATTGGATTGGCCGACCAGATCCGATCCGACCCGGCCCGAACCCGCCCCGTTACCATCCGTGAGGATATGCTTACCATCAAGAGAGCAAACAGAGAAGTCGCCTTTGAAACCTATCGAAGTCAGAGATTTCTTCACCTCACCATTGGATGAATGGCTACCTGAAAATTTCCCCACCAGAGCACACTGAAGCCACCAAGATAGTTTAACAATTTCTTCAGACGACACCGAGATATAAGGTTCATTCCTGCATAACTCCATTACCCGGATAGCCACAAGATCAGATTTTCCATCACAAATTACTTGTTCAAACGACTTCTCACTTGCAGGAACGGGGATCCACTTCTTATTGAGGACCTCGCAAACTAACATCCCAACGGAGGCGGCTCCATGGCCACAGCAATTGGATCAAAGGGAGTTCAAGCCCCAAATCGGAAAGCTCTAATTTCAATCGCAGTTTTGGACGAAAATCGGAATTCCCTCAAAAATAATTTCAATATACTACAGCACTGCCGTGTGTGTGGACCTCATGGTAAATCGGGAGTGAAGGACATGAGGACTTAAAATTGGGAATAATGTATGGAAAATGGCTAAAAAAGGGATTCAATTTGGAATTTAGGGTAGTGGAATTCCAAATCAGCCAACAATCATTACTCGCCAACTTGAAATTTCAATTTGATTTCAATATACTACAGCACTGCCGGGTCTGTAGACTACGTAGTAAATCGAGAATGATGCAGATGAGGAATTCAAATTGGGATTAGTGTGTGGAAAATGGCTAGAAAAGGGATTCAATTTGGAATTTAGGGTAGTGGAATTCCAAATCAGTCGACCATCATTACTCACCAGCTTGAAATTCAATTTGATAACCTACTAGGTGCATCGAGGAAGATCGACTGCATTTACCTTCTCCAGCAGACGATTCTTAGTGGAAAAATTGAAATAATGCTATATAAAAATAACAATATACAAATAAAAATAATGCTAATATTTGGGTCAAAGGTGCGTATAAATTTTTAGTCTCATATGCGCCTATAAATACATTTTGAGTGTCTCACCATTGCAAATCATACACAGCCCCACAAACTTACTCGTTACCGAAAAATTCAAACCCCAAAAGTCTATTCAAAAATGTCTTCCTAGCTTAGGGTTAATATTCTTAGACTATTGCACTAATTGTACTAACTAGCATAAATCGAGCGGTAATAAAATTACCGATTGAACGATTGATAAGAAAACGTGAACAATTTAATATATATTCAACTAATGGGAAACGTTAATTTATTGTACTAATTAGCATGGAGATCTCATTCCATCGTGCAATTACAAATCTTTTCTTAAATAAAAAATAAAACACAGTTGAATAGGAAAAAATCAATAACAAATATTTTGTTATTGTATAAAATGATCAATTATGATAATTGATATGATATTTTTTCTTACAAGACAATGGTTTGGATAAAATTTTGCAAACAATTATTGAAATCTATAATATTAGTTATGCTTCGTTATTTTCATTTTGTGTTAATATTAATTTATATAAATAAACCATTTTAATCATCATGGGGTGATGCAGACCATGTTAGAACTAAGCTAACGTAACCCACATGAGATTATATCAATCCCAAAAAAGCTAAATTTCGTAGGTGATCCATGTGATCCTGCCATCTTCGACTCTCGATGTGCCAATAAAGTCCAACAATGTGAAGAAGTCAATCAACGGGCGTTGCACATCACCAGAATTGATTACGTTCTTGATAAGTTCGATTTGTCCAATGAAGAACGTAATGAAACACGGACACATGTACAAACATTCCAAAATAGCAACTAAACTTATTCACTAAGCCAAACTTGGAACTAATATTAAAACAAAAACATATCTTAAAATATCTCGGTCCACCCATTTTTGAACAATGGGTGATGGTATGATTCTCCAATGTGCAGTCGCAATTCCAAAATCCCTGCCTGCAGGCAAAATTTAAGGGGGATACTTATAATATGCATGCGATCACACAAATGACCACATTCCTTGGATTTTTCCGCCAAAAAAACCATTTTGGTCACCGAGCGCTTCTCTTGCACTGTTTTGATGCCCGATCATCTTTTCTTGTGTAGAATGGGCCCCAGTGTTTAAGAAGTTGATCTCTTTGGCGTCTTCGGCTCCCAAGTCTCGTCTCAAGACTTGAGACAGAGCTTTCAGAGAGTCTTACCATATTTCTTCGACCAAGCTCGTCATCGCCATCTTTAACTTATTCCCTCAACCTCGTGTGATCGGCTTGACCAACATTTTAAGTGAATCAAACGATGTGGAGTTTCCTTGATTCATATCACAAGGGCAATACTAATTCATTATTAATAGCCACGGTAATATTAATCACATTCATTAAGAAAAAAATAAAAATAATAATAATAGTAGTAAAATTATGGAATGACAAAGAGAAACTGCAAATGCAAAACAAAATACAAACTGTATAAAGAGCAAGTTGACTTTGAGATTTGTGTTTGCATAAAATTTTCATCTACATACATGTATGCATACATGTTTATGTGTCTATATATCTATTTATGCAAGTATATAAATTTTTACAATTGCAGAATAGCCGCTGAAAGTTGATTTGAAGCTGCAAAAATTAGGCGGTGGAAATAGGTGGAGTAAAGCGAAGATGGCTTTTAGGTTAAAACATAATCCGTGTCTTTTTGTGTCAGGACTAATAGAGGATATGCCAGTGGTAGTGCTGCCTCCTCCTCGGCTAGGAGTTTCTCCGGTGTCATTTCTCTTTCTCTAATGTTGCCACAAAATTCTAACGACGAATGTAATCAAATTCCAAGTACTCTCGGTCTATTTGGATACCGGAGACCTTTGGGATAGTAAAGGATGAAGATGACGACCGGATCTAATTGAAGAAGGCAATTTGGGGATTTAGGGATTCCAATTCTCAATCGAAGTCTTGAATGATGAAACTGAACTTAAAAATCATAAATTTACAACAATTACTACTCCAATAAAATAAACAGCCATAAAAAATATAATAAAATAAACTCATTTTCTCTCTCTAGATTACTGCCCCTGATAATCGCGGTCACCATTCAACTTCTCGCTTCCCTCGTCTTTCACTTTCTCTCTCTAGATTATTACCCTTGATAATTTTGATTAACATTCAACTTCTTGCTTCCCTCGTCTTTGAATTTCTCTCTCTACGCAATTTCTCTCTAGATTACCATTCCCCATAATCTCGACAAACATATTCAACTTCTTGTTGTCCTTGTCTCTCACTTTCTCTCTTTATGGACTTTCTCTCTCTAAATTACAACCATCAATAATCTTGATCAACATTCAACTTTTCGCATTTCTCGTCTACGACTTTCTCTCTCTACTAACTTCTCTCTCTAGATTATCACCTCTATAATCTTAAGAAACATCCAACTTCTCGTTTCCCCCATCTCCGACTTTCTCTCTCTACATATATCCCTAGATTATCACCCTCTATAATCTTGATCACCACCCGGTAATCTAATATTCACCTTTCTCGTTTCCTTCATCTTCGACTTTCTTTGGATACGGAGTTTTTCTCTCTAAATTATTAGCTACCCTAATAATATTATTACCTATCACGATAATAATATTACCTTACATGGTAATCATAGCCAATCATAAATAATGATACAATTTTTTTCATAAAAGTATGTCAAGCTAGGGAAAGAAAGTGATAGAGAGAGAAAGCTCATAGAGAGAAAAAGTCAGAGATGAATGAGAGCAAGAAGATTACTAGAGTGGTAATCTAGATTATCGAGAGTGGTAATCTAGGGAGAGAAAATGTGTAAAGAAAATGTCGGATATGCGGGAGAGCGAGAAGACAACTAGGTTGGTAATTTGGCAATCTAGAGAGAGAAAGTGAGTATAGAGAAAGTTGGAGACGGGGGATGTTAAAAGATGAATGTTGATCTAGATTACTGGGGGTGGTAACATAGAGAGAAAAAATTGCAGAGAGAGAAACTTTGAGATGAGAGAAGTTGGAAGTTCAATGTTGATTGAGTTTACCAGGTAACTTAGAGAAAGAAAGTGTGTAGAGGAGAAAGTCGTTTTGAGAAGATGGCAGCGAGAAATTAAATAGCAATCAAAATTATTGGTGTGGTAGTCTAGAGAGAGAAATGTAGAAAAAAACTGTTTAAGAAGGCGAAAGTGGGAAGTTGAATGGTGATCGAGATCACCGAGTGCGGCAATTTTCAAAGAAAAAGTGCACAGAGAGAGAAATTTAGAGGCGAGGAAAGTGATAAGTTGAATGGTGATCGAGGTTATCAGGAGTGGTAATCTAGGGAGCGAAAGTGCGTAGAAAAAGAAAGTCAGAGACGAGGAGATAAGATGTTAAATATTGATCAAGATTACCAGGGGTGATAATCTAGAGAGAAAATGTATAAAGAGAGAAAGTGAAAGACAGGGAAAGCGAGAAGTTAAATGTCTGTCGAGATTATCGAGGTAGTAAAGTAATATAGAGAGAGAAAATACATAGAGAGAGAAAGTTGGAGAAGATGGATGCGAGAAGTTGAATCGTGGCCAAGATTAGCGGGGATAGTAATCTAGAGAGAAAATGTGTAAAGAGAAAGTCGAAAAAGCTAGAAGCGAGAAGTTAAATAGTGGTCGAGATTGCCGAGGATGGTAATTTAAAGAGAGAGTGCATAGAGAGAGATTCGAAGATGAAGGATGTGAGAAGTTGAATGGTAATTTTTTATTTTCTCAAAGATGCTACTTAATTGAAAAAATTTCATGGCTTTGATTATGATTAAGACTTGATTCGTCTTTATATCAAGCCCAAAATTTAGTACGATTTACTTGTTTGATTGATCAATTCCTGAACTTACTCTTTTAGAAGAGAAATCGAAAATAGAAAAAGAGGAGGAGAAGAAGAAGAAGAAGAAGAAGAAGAAGAAGAAGAAGAAGAAGAAGAAGAAGAAGAAGAAGAAGAAGAGGAGAAACAACGGAAATGAGGGTTTAGAGATGGATTAGAAATAGTGAAAAATGGTAAAAATATTTAGCAGGCAAAAAAATATATAAACAAGTATATTATGGGGCAAAAATAAGATGTATTAAAGTCAGTGGGTAAGAAGTAGGCTTGACATGTAGTTTTTGGTCATTTTGTCTTTGAAAAAATCAAATCTATTATTGAAACTTTAAAACCATCATAAATAGAAAAAAGGAAAAAGCCATCGATGGCCCTTTGGAGAAAAAGCAACAAATGACATGATTGAAAGAGAAAATAATTGAAAGGTAATTTTGTTTTAAATAAAAATAAACTGAATAATGGTATGCCACAACAAAATATAGAGATGCAAATTATTTTACATTTTTGCTAGATTCCTGAAAATATCTTACTCCATATTTATTACTAAATATTAAGGATATGGAAAAAGTGTACGATTTTTTAGTAGTATAGTTTTTATTAAAAAGTGGTTGATTGTTTGGATGTAAATCTTTAATGCACTACTATGCCTTTATAATTTTTAATAAAATTTTCTTTGTATGTTAATCACAACTTTACATAAAAGCTAGATTAACCTTTTTATAGAATTTTAAAATTAGATCTTCTCCTGAAATAGCTTTCTAAATAATAAAAAAATTCTAAATCTATTTTTCAGTCAACAAGTGGTTATGAAATGTATAAGTAAACATATGTAAATTTAACAAAAAGAACTTTTGCTATTTAAGAAGTGCTTTTAGGCTTCTGGAAAGCCCTTCCACACACAATGATACACGAAAATTCGAAAATTAGACCGACCTTTCAGAATAGATATTAGGATTAGGCTTTGTATACAGGTTCTAATTTGATGTGCAATGTAAAAGAATTATAGTGTTAATAGACTGTATGAATTGTTAGCCATAATTATATTCAGTGGTTGATTTACTATGGAAATGGTGGGGTCAGCTAGAGCCACTACCCAAATTTTTTTAAAATAAAAATTGATTTTTTCCCTTAAATTGTTATTATTTTTTTAAAGAAAACTATCCCAATTCAAAAATCTAAGTCTAAGTTAGAACATTATTAAATAAAAAAAACTTATTACATGAAATGGGGGATTAATACCAAACTTTCAGCAAAAAAGATTACGTAACAATCTAACTAGTTCTAATGTTTGGGACGCTAAGCCTATCGAATCTCAATATTCCATTTATCAAACCTTTCAGCTTATTACAATGAATATAAGTAAATTCTTTTCTAACATAAGCTAAAGCAACAAGGTGATTAGCAGCAAAATTTCTGTCCCTATAGATATGAAAAAAATGAACTTCCATGTTGTATGTGTAGAATCTGATATCTTTTAGGAGATATTGAAAGTCCAATGGTCCCGATGGTTGTGAGGTAAATGCATGGATAGTTGTTTTGGAGTTAGCTTCAACCAATACCTTTGTTTTGGAGTCAACTTCAAACCATACCTTTGATATTCCTTGTTCATAAAAAATTCTAAGACATGTACTTATCGCTTTGAGTTTAGAGAAGGTAGTGTAGAAGTTGCCATAAAATTCATGGAAAGCCCAAAGTGGATAATCTATTGAATCCCTTAAAAGACTCTCTCCCATTGTTTGAACTAGCCTGGAATTGACTTGTCCCACTTAACCAATATGAGCTTGAATGTTTTAGATCGAAAATTCCTAGAGGAAACCCACTGAAGAAAGTTTCCCTAAACAAATTCAACCCTTTTGGTGGTAAAAGTAACATTTGGTTGATATCCCTCATGTTTAGATTTATTACGATCCAACCATAAAATCCATAGAACTATTAAAGGTACATAAAAGATAACATCATTAGACGACCCTTTGAATGGTGTATACCAGTAGGTAAGACGTTATCTTGGATGAGAGCAAGTAAGACTTTAATGTTAAACTTTCCCCCGGAAATATGTTCAAGTAGCTCTAGCTAAAGTACCCCACGATAAAGACATGCTCTATTGTTTATTTGTTTAGACATCAATGACAAATAGATGCTAAGGTATCTCTATGCAAAGAAAGAAATTTTGGAGGAGGCAGTGGCATTCCATATGATTCTAGATGTAAGGATTCTATTTCTGCAAATTCGAAGTAATTCCCAGTAAGATTGAGTAGTGAATGTACCTAAAGGGTTTACATTCCAAGCATTAGAATCCAAATGAAGTTGAATTCTAGTTTGCATGATTTGTTGCACAATTTGCTGGGGTAGAAAATCTTGTAAAGATGAGACATTCCACTGAATTCTCATGAAGAAATCCTTAACCTTAGAGTGTTGATTACTGAGAGGGAGTTTATTAGCAAGGATACTAGATTGGAGCCAATGATCAAATAGAAACTACAATCTCGTCTGCCAATTTTCCACCTAATATAAGGCTCCACAAAATGACGAACAAATAGCACCACATAGAGAAATCCGATTGTCGAATAGACTCCAAAGAGATTGTCTTTTCTAAAGGACCACCAAAGTTTACAACCAAAGACAAGGCTCCATTCCTAACTATTTTGAGAACCAATCCCACCTTCTCCATATGGAAAACATATATCCTCCCATTTTGCCCAATTAATGTGTTTATGTTCTTCGTTATCACCCTAAAGATAAGCATTGAAGAATCTTGATAACCTTTTAGTACATCTTTTAGAGGATCAAGAACTTGAAATAGATGTAGAGTCATGGAATAAAGGATATGTTTTATGAGTGAATCTACCTACAAATGACCAAAGTCTGTGTTCGCATCCAATAAGCTTATCTTTTATCTTGGTAAATAGCTCATCATACAAATAGATCTTCATGTGTCCCTTGTGAAGTATAGCACCCAGATATACAAAAGGAAGATTGAAATCAAAATCCAATAGCCTGCTCTATAACTAGTTGATGATGTTATTGTGAGGTAGTGAAAGAACTTTTAGCTTGATTAATTTTCTACCTGAGATTTGAGCAAAAGCTGAAAAGGAAGCCATAATTTTCTTGTGAGAGGTCCCTGTCATTAGTAAAAATAATGTAGTCATCCACAAAACTAGGTCTGGTATTCTACCTCCAAACTGATAGTATAATCTTGTATTTCGACTAAACAGTAAATTCGGTCCTAGAGACAAAAGTTTAGCCAAGATGAGAGAGAGAGAGAGAGAGATTGGATCTCCTGGGAGCAAAGCTCTAGAAAAGTGGAAAAAGCCATAATCCCCCATTAAGAAGAGCGAAATACCAACAATTTGATATGAGCCTGAAGATCTTTAAAGTCTAGCTAGAATTAAAGGAAAATTTATCCATTATAGCCAAATTAAAAGAGCCTTCCAACTTACTCTTTCATAGGCCTTCATTATATCAAGCTTAAGAATGGCATTGCCTAACCTTACATTAGGAGATATTTGGCATATCAATGACATAATGCCCTGGTGTGAAGCTAGATTAATTGCTAGAGATGATGTCAGGAAGTATCTTGTTCAGTCCCTCAGCATAAAGTTTAGATATAATCTTGTAACACACATTGGACTAGCTAATAGGGCAAAAATCCTTCCAACTAATAGCATTAGCAGTTTTAGGGATTAGCATGATGGAAGTAGCTGTTATTCCTCTTGGCATCTTGTTGCCATTAAAAAAATTCAATAACACATTCCAATAGATCTGCTTTAATGATATCCCATGCAAACTAGAAGAAAGAAGCAGGAAATCCATTGGCACCACAGGAATTTGTGTGTCCATAGAGGAAACCACATCTTTAAGTTCCTCTATGGAAGGAATTACATTTAACCAATTATTATTAGTAGCTTATATGAGAGAAGGGATGACCTCCAACACATATTCATCAAATACAACTAGTTCTGCTGTAAATATGCCGCTGAAAAAATAGTAGCAGATTCAGCAATTTCAGTAACATCCTCTATGATATTGCCATTCTATAACTGGATCTGCTTGATAGTATTTTGTTGCCCTTTTTTCTTAACAACGATGTGAAAGAAATTAGAATTTCGTTCACCATCCTTAATCCATTTTATACCACTTTTTTCTTCCAAAAACATTTCCTCCTTGGCAAGAAAAACATTTAATTTAGCATAATCAAAATGAAAAAAGCTTTGATCATGATCTGATTTTATAGCATCATATTGTCTTTCTGCTAATAAGGCTGCCCGTTCCACTTCTCTAATTTGAAAAAAAATATTCCCAAAATGGTGCTGATTCCAAGCCTTAAGTTCAACGTTTAATCTCTTCAACTTTAAGAAAAGTGCATAAAGGCCACTAGAATGTGGAATAAGAAGAGCATGCCAACTAGAAGTAACCGCACCTTTAAATGTCTCATCTTTTAGCCACATTTCTTGAAACCAAAAAGAAGATTTGAAACCTAAAAGAGAAGTCTTATATTTAATTATAAGAGGACAATGATTTAATGTATCATGACTTAGGGTTATAAATTAGGGTCATTTTTATTATCTTTCATCGCAAATTTATTTATGCTCCCACAGTATAAAATTCCGAAATCCACCCCCAATTATATTAGTCTTATTCTAAAGCTATATTTTGTTTCATATAAAGGTCGCCTATGGAGGTGCTTGCCACAATATATACTTTTTATTTTTATTTTCCTTTTTTATATTGTTTTGTTCCATGATATTTATTTGCCAGTCGAGTTGGTCTGTGCAATGCTCAGGCATATGAAAGGTGAAAGGTTTGAATCCCACGGCCAGCAATTTAAAATTTGACGATATTCTTACAAAAAAAATTAATGAATACATATTGGAAATAAGTTGGGTCTAACAATTGATTGTTTACCCATAATTTTATCTATTAATTTTCTAGAAAATTACAAGAGAATTTTTATTAAATATTTTTAAAACATGGCACAAATGCACTTGATTGAAAAGTTGCATAGTTGTAATTTAAGAGAACTCTATATGATAATTTTTTATTTAATTTTCATTTGATAATTATTTTTATGCATAGAATATAGAACTTAATTCAATTTCAAACCAAAATTAGGTGAAGTTCTTATTTGCCTTTTTTATAATAATAGATTTATTAGTGACTTTTTTGAAGTAAAATTCGCAGATTAAAATCTAAAAATTTGATTTAGAAAAGACACACCTGATTAAAAATTTAAGAATAAAAATGATCGCAAGTAAATATTAATTACACAGGTACACGACTGTAAAACAGGTCATAAATGGTTTAAAAAGTAACATATAAAAAGGATGTTAAATTTAAATTAATTTTTAGACGTTCGGGAAATTTTTTATTTTATTTTCTATTTAAATTAAATAACAAATTTAATAGTGATATTTTTTTTTTTGGAATGAAACTCACACATTAAAAATTAAATAATTGCATATAGAAAAAGTCACAACTGATGCAAAAGTTAAGAATGAGGAGACTCAAACACAATTATAATTAAATGTACAAACAAATATAATAAGGGTCATACTTGGTTTAAAAATTCATGTATACAAAATGGGAGAATAAAAAGTTAAAAGATGTGTGTTTTTCAATATTTTTGTAGAATTAGTTTGCATTGGTTATTGTGTTTTCTATTATTTATTTGGTTTAGATGCATTCTCCTATAATGTTATTCCACCTGTTCAAATGTATTTGTCCTACAATATTACTTTACATGTCTAAATACATTTATATCTAATGACCATTATATCATAAATATTTTATATTAATTCTCTAATGATATTACTTTATCATTTCAATTATATTTGGCATCTAATGCATGTTACTTAAAAGGATTTGATTTTTCTATCTATAAGATGTGCTCTTAAGAATGTTTTCATTCCCGTGTAATGCACGGGTTCGAATGCTAGTATGTATGTATGTATGTATGTATGTATGTATGTATGTATGTATGTTTTAAATCATGTAAAGAAGGTGGATTTGTTAGAGATCAATTTTATGAGAATTATTAATTCATTGAAATGATATTCATGAAAACTAAGAGAGAGAATTATAAACACTTTAAGATTATATGTGAATATTCATTCATGGTTCATTATGTGGAGAATTGAAAAGGCTATCAAAATAATGTTAATTGCAGGACGTGTATGCAACTATAAAATATAAGGGTAAATTGGGTTTTACAAAAAAAAATACGAAAGGATAAATAAGAAAATCAAAAGATTTCCTACTATCCACACTTTTAATATAGTGTGTGTGTGTGTGTGTGTGTGTGTGTGTGTGTGTGTCTATGTATGTGTAGTGCATGTATGTCTTTTAGAACTAAATTAGGAAGATATGGTTATATTTGTAAAATAGTTGTGGCTGATAAATATGCATTTTACATACTTATTTATATCTTCAAACATACAATTGATCATTTGATTGAACGGATTTCTACTAAATTATATATAAATATTGTGTTTGTAGGTCAATAACCTCAGTGTGGAAGAGAACAAGGAAAAAGAAGAGCAAAAGGATAAGAATGTCAAAAATCCAAATTTTCGGGACTCAAATGAAACATGCCAAAAGATGGAGGACTTTCGAGGCAATTTTTGAAGAACTTTTTGGAAACTTTTCTTGTGCTCAACTAAAAGATCATTGAAAGATGATTCCAATGCTTTGTACGGATCTCAATTCCAAGTTTCCTAGAAAAAGTTATCAAAGTTCGAAGTTCAGGAAGAGAAGCAAGATAAATGCAGCCGCACATCTCATTTGTGCAGCTGATAGACCATTTTTCCTACACGAAATTTTTCTCAAAAATCTCATTTTGAACTACCAACTTTGATTTTTGGTCACTTAGTTAACATGAATGAGGGTTGATATGCACACCTCAAGATCCCCAATTTATCCTTATTAGTTTTTAGTTAGGTTTTCTTCCCCATTTTCTCTTCTTTTCGTCTTCTTTACTTCTTCTTTTCTTCCTTTCTTTTAGTTTTGAGTTTGTATTGGGGCTAATTGCTTGTAGTAGAAGATGGAGAAATCAAGAGATGATAGTTAAAGGTAAAGGAAAGATCAAAACTGGTCATTTCCAAGGGGCCTTTTTATCTTTTTCTTGAATTTTAACCATTAATTCTTCCATTCATTTTTGTATGTATATATTTCTATGATTTTCTTCATCATGGGTTAAAGCATTGTAAGTTGGGGTGATTGATAAATCTTAACCTTGTTTTATTAATGAATATGTTTATAGTTTTGGAATGGCTTGCTCTTCTTTATATGTATTTGTTATTGAGCTTTATCACATTTGTTTGCTTGATCGCCAAATTAATGTTTTGCGATTTGTGTAATTATTCGAAAGAAAGTTATGCACTTTAGGCCATACAACAAATATCATAGGTTCCTATAGGGGATAGAGAGATACCCCTAACCTTAGGTAATCCATCAAGCTATTCTCACAAACCCTAATGCATTTGGTTAGTTCTAATCGACATAGAGATATAGTAGGTTGTGCCAATCGTTTAGGGTTGGTTTGACGCTCGAGAGAGGTAACTAGCTAAGTTAGGAGAATCGGACCTAATATAGAAGTTGAGCAATATCTCGTGATGAACAATAAGTTGATTAGGGGGCGGTTAAGCGAAGTTATGAATCCCAACTAGTTATTAATCCAAGTATATTTCCATTTATCCCCATTTCATGTTTTTAGTTTATTTGTATTTGTTAGTTTAATTAACTCACTTCCAATCCGTGAATTGTTTGTGGTTCCTTTTTGTATTATAATTGCATGCTAGAATAAGTGATTCAATACAAATACCAATCCCTATGGATATGACAACCCAGATTCTCACAAAATCCACTTTATTATTTGCTACAACCTATACACTTGCGGTGTTTTCCATACATATCTTGAGCGTAACAGTGGCGTAATTATCAAAATTTATCTTTTACTAGTGGTTTGCATAAATAGTAGTGTGGGAAAAAAGGGTGGGGCTATTTTCATGCCTTTTTTCTAAATGCACCCAATTTACTAAATATTCCCACCACCAATTTTTTTATCAAACCTAATTTACATCACATACCCCTCTATAATCCAATTCTATCCTTTCAGCCCACACAAAAACAAAACAAAGAAAAGAGAGTCTGGTGTCAAATTGTGGCCGCGCCATTAATGATGGTGAAACCACCTATTGCTGGTGGTCGAACCAAGAGTTATGGTTGGAACACCTTGTATTATTTTAAAAAAGGGATAGATTGGTAATTTTACATGCGGTTATTTTTAGCCAAAAAATTTTTGGGGTTTATTGAGCAAAAAGGGGGTTTAAATAGCCCCACCCAAAATAAAAATAAAAATAAAAAGTAGTGGTAATATAATAATTAGAGAAAATACCAAATATGTCAACCTTTGTAAATGGAGTCCCAAATTCAACATTTGCTTTACGAAAGGACAAATTTAGCAATAATTTTTCTTCTTAAAAAACAAACCGTTCTCATCCTTCCTCCCACCCACCTACCACACCCCACCCCTTACTCCCAACCACCAATTTGCATCTTCCCATCATTCTCATCTCATCGTTTCTCCCAACTTTTCCTCGCTCTTCCCACCCACCCCTACCCCCACCTTTAATCCAACCCCTAACCACCAGATAAAACCATGGACGAGAACCATATCTGGCCAAACCCCCAACGTCCAACCACCCCACGCTCAGATCTATTCTTTCTCTTTCTGCAACTTCTGCAAATTTTTTCCTTCCCCACTGATACCCCTCTAACTTCTGTAAAGATGGTTTTTCCAGCGATGGAATTCATCCAATAATGTGGTCTTTTTGAAAAAATCAGATTTCAATCTAGCTTTTAAATTAGTTTAATTTTTGTAAGGAAAAAACTCACCATAAATCTAGGGAAGATGATATGGATTTAGTTATGAACACTTAAGTTTAGTGGCTAACTATAGCGGAGAAGAGGCACCAATTGACGGAGAAGATGAATAGTCGCCTATTCTAAATTCTATAATATAAGAGTATAGGCATTGCCTGAAGTTTCAGTACAAAAATTCTAGCGACCACCACACTGTGAAGCCCTCCGGCAACTGTTCATCTCTGCCGGTAGGTCATGGTGGTGTTTTCAAGTTTGTGGGGAAATTATGACAAAATTTCTTGATGTGGGCGTATATGTAAGGATCTTTAATGCCGCCAAACTCAAAACCACAAGCATGAATATGCAATTGGGATACAAACTCGAAAACCATAGCATGAATCTGCAATTGGGATAAGGATGGGCTTGGGTGGGGTGGATGGTTGCTTGAAAAGAGAAAAAAAATATCAGAAATGGAGTGGCTGGAAAACGTGATAGGAGCTCGCCAGAGAAGATGATCAAAGCTTGCCGGAGAAGATGGCCAGTACAAAAGAAGATAATTTTATATTGTGGCAATGAGGGCTATATTTGGACATTTAAATTAAAATTGTAGCTATTATTGGATTTTTAAAACGTGATAGTAGCTCGCCAGAGAAGATGATCAAAGCTTGCCGGAGAAGATGACCAATACAAAAGAATATAATTTTATATTGTGGCAATGAGGGGTATATTTGGACATTTAAATTAAAATTGTAGCTATTATTGGATTTTTAAAAAGCAAACTGATATATGTTGGATTTAAAAAAAGTATTTTGACATGTTTGTCCTTCACCCATATAATTACCCTTAACATTTTCTTAGGGGTATGTGATTTTTGTTTTCCAACATACACGAAAAATATTTTCTTTTCCATCTTTGCCAATCAAACACACCATTAGTGTCATGTTATGCGTTATCTTTTTACTGCAAAATGCAAAGTACATTGGTGAATAAACAAAATTACACTGTCTTTAAAATTTTAAAATTGCAAGTAACGAGTGATATTGAACGCTATCATATCTGAAAATGGGTAATTGATGCAGTTGGGACCTATACTTTTAGGTCACTGCATTTTGAAGACTTATTTTAAAAATTGATGCATTTTGGTTAATATTCTCAATTTTTTTTTTTTTTTTGCAACAATAAAGATATTTGATCCAAAAATGATGAAATTGTTTTACTTAGAAAAGTAGTAATAGCCTATTCCAAAAAAAATAAAAAAAATAAAAGGAGAAGTAATAATTGCAAATGAATACCACACTTTAATACACATGCAATTGATCATAAGTTTTTCTTAAATGTTATAATTTTGACTTTATTTTTTGATATATTCTTATTTTAGTCTATAACAAGTCAAATTTACATATATTGATCCCAATTAATTTTTTTTCAAAAATTTTTAAAATCTATATTTGTATAAACTAGTTTTCCCGACCGTGCAAATATTCACTTGTTAAAAGTGGTCATGCTTCATTCTCTTTCCTTGGCCCAACTTGGAATTTTTTTTAAATTTTCCTTTCTTGCCCTAATTGAGCACATCAGCCTATCTTTTGACTAGTCAAACCTTGTTAGGGTATAGTTGATTGAAAGATGAAAAGGTAGGTAGAATTTCATCTCCATGGGAATTTTAATTTCTTAATTTCAAGGAAAATAACTTTTTTTTGGTCTAAAATATAAAATGAGTTCCATGGAAAACAAAAGGTATTTGATTGGAAAGTGGAAAATTAGGGTGGAAAATATTATGCACTCTATTTTCCACGCCAACTGAAAGTCTGAAACAGGAAAAGTTGTCAAATAAGCCTCTATTTGAAAAAATTTGTGTAAAAATTCAAAAAAAAATAAAATCATGTTCTCTTTGTTGTTTTCCAACTATTTGCTATTTTCAGTTTATTAAAATACCGAAAATGTGTGTACATATCTATCTTTCAAAAAGTGTTTTGAAAAATAAGAAAAAAATTTTGTATAGAAAATGGAAAATGAAAACAAGTCGTGTTTCGCTTTTTGGATCAAAACATGGCCCTAAATTGAAAAGATGGAAAAGATCCAAGACTATCTCCAATCGTTTGTCTCTCTCTTCCTCACTTCCTGATTTCACTTGGATTTCCAGCGACGGTCTCCATCTCCAACACCTACTAGCTGCTCAATCTCAAAGGTACTCTCTCTCACTTTTTCAAACACATTCTAGGATTCTTCTGGTCGCGATTTTTGGTGATTTGTAAATTATTTTTACATTTGGGTTCTGTGATAGGACAAATATCAGATACAGGGTTTAGGGTTTGCGAAATTTGGTGCAGTGGTTAAAGAGCGCATTGATATGCAAAGCTACTTAGTTGAATTTGTATCTACATTTATAATTACAAGATGTAGGTTGAATTTAGTGATATATAAAATTATTGATTTGATGCTGTACTTTAAACATGGCGATTATCAAGATAGATATTTGGAAACTTAGTGATTCTATGGAATTCGTACCTCTCTGATCCTTAATTTTATGTATAAACTCTGCATATTTTTTTCACGTATTTGTATAAAGAAAGATATGGGCTAGGCTATTCATTGTTCACTGGTCAGGAGAAAATTGGAGATGCGGAAGCTAAGATTATTGGTTTATAAAGGTTGTTAATCTGAATGCGGGCTCATTGATAAATGAATCTTTTCGGGCCTCGACTCATTTTCCTTTACAACAGAGTAGAAAATACAAAATACAAGATCCACTAGCTTGTAGAGCAATCATAACATCAACTTCTTCAGACAATGTCCTTTCCTCAGCACCAAACTAGCCGCAAAGTCTGTGTCTACCAAAATTCTCTTCTTTAGTCTATTTGTTCACTTTCAAGAACAGGTCAAATTTCACAATTCATTAGTTATTGTGTTCTTTGTTAGCAATCTACACATAGTGACGTGTAAAATTCATCCAGCGCAAAATTTGTTCTCTAGTAGATGGATAAGCATCATGTGCTATGTTTTTTTGCCTAAGGCTATTCCGCTTGGACGCATAATGGAATTGTTCTGTGTTTGGAAATTATATAATGGGGTTGTGCTTGAACATGGAATGATGCAATTTATTGGTATGTTTGTGTGCATTTATATATTTGAGTTTTTACAGGTTAAACGTATGTTGATTTATCTTACTGAATGATATATATCATTGTTATCTTAATTTGAAACCTTATCTATGTGGTTCAAACTTTGTTTTACAAGGTTATTGCTTTGTGTTGTGGTCTCCTATTAAAATGGTGCATCTTTTACATTTAGATGAGTTTGTGAAGCGTGTCTGGGAAAGAGTATCCTGCATTGTTCTTTGCTTGGAGTTGTCATTTTGTTGTCTACATTTGCTGCATGCAGAGTTCTCTTAACTATTTCCTAAAGTCAGAAACCTTATTGTTATCTTTTTTGTACTCTTATATTAATCAGTTTTATTTGTACCTATAATCAATTTTACCAACTCCCTACTGCCTGTTGTGCAATTCACAACTTTATTCTACAAGAGGATGCTTGAGACTAGTTATTTGTTCAATGTTCAATAGAGAATACGCTTATTGGCACAATTAGGATTCAACGTTTTAACTTGGTCCACACTAAGGACCTATCATTTTTTTCTTGGCATTTTAGTCCTCAATCTAACTTTTTTTAACGAGATAAAGACTTTTTAAACAAAAAAGATAATAATACCATTTTATTCACGTAAATGAAATAAAAATATTTATAATCGATTCCATAACCTTTCAATAAGCACAAACTAGTTCTCATCTTCCATACATTCTCTTCCACCACCACCTAGGGGTGGCAAACGACCTGAACAGTTCATGAGCTCGTGTGTTCAGCTTGGCCCGACTAGTCGACGCTTGGGTTCAGCTCATAAAAATACGACCTTGGACTTGGACCGAGTCAAAAAAATTGAAAATGGATACTTCATATTCAATTCGTCGAGTTCGTGGACCATCTCGTGGACAAGCCCAATGAGCCGGTCCACAAACGGCTCGTGGGCTCGTCTACGAGTTGGCTCGTGAAACGAGTCCATGAACTGATTAATTGGCTAGCTCGTGAGCTGGTCCATGTTTGGCTCGTGGATAAGTGTCCACCAGCCGCCTAATGCGCCAACTCGAGAGCTAGCCCATCAGGCCAATAATTGATTTGAACCTGCTGGTTCAATTCTCGAATTGAACCCACAGGTTCAAGTGACCGTTGTCGAATGGTCACAATTGTGACCGTTCGACAACGGTTACAATTGTGACCGTTGTCACCAATTTTTATTTCTATTTTTTTATTTTTTTTTCTTAACTCTATAAATATATCTTTTTAATTCATCATTTTCTTATCCAATTACTCTCAAATTCTCTACTCTTTTCTCTCAATTTCCATTTGCTTATTTTAAATATCAATACGTATACATCTCTCCCTACTTCAATTATCCATACCATTTATATCCTGCTTAAATTTTTATAGATTCATTTTCTTCTCAAATTCTATAATGGCATATTCACAATTTTCAACTTCTAGCCACTTTGCTAGTAATAGAAATCTCGATGATATTCCAATTCCCAACAATTTGGAGGAGTTTGAAAACGAAATTAATCTTGAAGATATTAATGAAGATGGTGATGCTACAACAGAAGCACAATGGCTGACTCAAAAAAACATTCGACTAGGGCGAAAAAAGCCGAGTGTTGGAACTATTTTGATTTGATCGAAAACGAGATTAATCTTGAAGATGTTAATGAAGATGGTGATGCTACAACCGCTAGCACAATAGCCGACTCAAAAAAACCTTCGACTAGGGCGAAAAGAGCCAAGTCTTGGAACTATTTTGATTTGATCGAAACAAAAGAAAAGGACGACCAAGGAAAGCCGATAAAAAAGGGTCAATGCAAAAATTATTGCATTCTTTTCTCTTGCTACGCACCTCAACAGACACTTTAAGAATTGTAAACCAGAAGGTGTGATAGCTACAAATCAAGCACAACTATAGTTCGGCTCACCTGGTGCCATCGGTTCTTCTAGTGGCTTTTTCAACCTAAATAATTGGGTCTACTCACAAGACCTAATGTGCCCAAAAGGGATGGTTATATTCATGGTGAGCAGTGAGTTTCCACTTCTATTGTAGAAAGTTCACATTTCACGAAATTTATTCAAAAATATCTCCAACCAAGTTGCAAACCTGTTTCTAGAAATGCTTTGCGTGATGATTGCATTCTTCATTATAATTATAGAAAGCAAATATTTATATAGGCTATAGTTGGATTTAACGGAAGTTTATCATTTACTTCAGATTTATGGACTGGCATTAATCATAAAGGTTATATAGCTGTCATTGCACACTACATAGACAATCAATGGCCAATGCACAAAAGAATTATGGCTTTTAAAGTTATTGATTACCCTCATAATGCAACAAATATTGCCAATGTGTGATTTGAAATTCTAAGGGAATTTAGTTGTGAAAGTCGAGTTCATAGTTTTACACTTGATAATGCGTTAGTTAATGGAGTAGTAATTGAACAATTAGCAACTAAATTACAGCTTGAATTTGATGAAAGTTTATTTTGTGTTTGTTGTGTGTGGCACATATTTAATTTGATAGTTCAAGTTGGAATGAAGTTATAGAAAATGAATTGAAAAAAATTAGGTATGCTTACAATTTCATTATGATATCACTTGCGAGAAAAACAAGCTTTTGATGCATAATGTGGTAAACTTGGAATGCTTCCAAAATCATTTGTAATAGACGCAGGGACATAGATGGAACTCAATTTATTTAATGCTTGAAGCTTGCGAAGGTTATTCAACTTTAATATCTAGATTCTACAATGGTCGACACAGACACGACACACCATTTGATGTGAAAGCTGAAGATTCGAATACTGTTTTTGAAATTAAAAAAATTTATAAGTATTTTATGGTGCTGCAAATGAGTTGTCTGGTGTTTATTATCCAATTAGCCCAAAAATGCTGGAGCATTTTCATTTCATTGCTGAAAATTTTCGTGCATACAAGTCGGATCCATTACTTTCCGATATGATTGAAGTAATTGAAGAAAAGTTTAGAAAAATATTGGAAAAATTTACCTATGTTGTTTCCTTTAGCAATGATAATGGATCCTAGAATGAATATAGCAGGAACAAAATTCATGATAAAAGAGATATAAAAAAGATTAAGTTTTGAGGGGGCCTTTTTTATATTTGTAGTTAGAAAATTGTATTTGTAGAATGTACGAGCTCAATGTTGCACAATCAGGTAAAAATATTCGAACACTCAACCACGGCCCTGTATCTACATCAAACACAAGACCCAAAAATTTTATGTCTACACTTATGGATGTTAAGGATAAGCCTGACTTTAATAGTAGTTCCAGCTCTTCTTCAATGAATTGCCATAGTTCAAGCGAAATTCCATCTGAGCTGAATCGGTATTTCACACAAGACTATCTTAGTATCATAGATGAGGAAGAAAGAACGAATTTTGATGTTCTTAAATATTGGAGAAACAACGAGCGTTAATACCCAGTTGTTTCTGTTGGGAATTATGACCCGAATTCTATTTCGAATCAAATTTGGAGAAGTTATATAATTCTATTGGGTTAAGATTTTATTCCGACTCTCCCAATATTAGAGTTTACCTATTCTATTAGGATATATATTCCTCATTCTACGAGGATTAGTATTCATGTTATAATAGGAATATGCTTATTTTTCTTCTATATATACCATGTAATAGAGCTCATTACATGAATGGCAGTAAGAGTCAAAATTTGTCTCCTCTTATAGCCATCTTTGACATAGTGAAATTTTATCTAATCTCTACCCGTGAGTTTTTCACCCAGATCTTGGGTTTCCCACGTAAATCAAATATGCATGTTCTTTGTTCTTTGTTTTTATTGCCAGTTATCGCTCGTATTCCTAGCAGTTTTTATGATAACACGAGATCTACTATCACCTCCAGTATTAACGTAGCATCAGAGGCGGCTTTTAGTGCTGGTGGTAAAGTTTTAATTGATTTTGGGTCAAGACTTAAAGAAGACATATTGGAGAGTTTAATGTGTTTAAAAGATTTGAAAGATGCAGACACACGACTACAAAATGAAGTAGATTAGCTTATGGCCAAGCATTTCGGGGAACTAACATATTATTAGGTAAGTAAGTTTATTTGTTATTTTATTGTCCTTATTCTTTAATCCTTATGTATTTTTTTTCTATATTTTTGATTTTTTCATTTGTTTAAAAAAATTATAAACGTGACGATTTGTTAGTGTATGATTTTATCTCCGCTGACATAATATTGGTAGCTGGTCCCAAGCCAGGATAAAAAGGATGAGGGTTTAAATTTTAATGCATTGCAAGTTTTTTTAATTGAAAATAGATCTTCGTTTCGACTCTTTTCTAACTTTAACTTTCAATTAATTAGTATCTGCTTTTATTATTATGAGGAAACTTCAAAAAAAAGCCCACAAACAGCTCTGCTCAGTACAGGTTCGGTTCGTGAGCTACACGAGCTCGAGCAAAACTCTAGCTGCGTGCGAGGTTCACGAGCCGAGCTCGAACCCATGCCTAGACGAGCCGAGCCGCTCAGCTTGACTCATTTGCCACCTCTACCACCATCTCCCCGGCATCGCAACCACCAACCCTCCAGCGACGCCCATACACGGATCTGGCAGTTGAAAACCACCAGAACAGCTAGAGAAGAATGTATTGAAGATGAGGATTAGTTTGTACTTATTGAAAGATTTATGGAGTCGATTGTAAATATTTTTATTTAATTTAATGTAAACAACGTAAATAAAAGGATATTATTGTCGTTTTGGCCTAAAAATTCCTTATCTCGTAAAAAATATTAAGTTGAGGGTAAAAATGCCAAGAGAAAAATAATATGTGCTTAGTGCACACCTAATTAAAACATTGGGTTTTGCTTGTGCCAATAAGTTAGAGAATATGGTATTTGAAGATGAGCCACAGTTATGTCAACAAGAAAGATGTCATACGTTTTGATGCTAATCAAACGGCTCAAATGGGATGTGTGAGAGATCAAATTAGTACACAAATGTGGAATGGCTACTCAAGGGGGCTTGCATGATTTTATCAATTAATTGTTGCTTGTTGACAAGAATGATTAAGCACAAGCGCTAGCGCTGTGTTTTCTGGCCGCATGCGATTTCTGTTTTGAAATCCGAGACTAGATCTAGGTCCAGTACGACGAGAAGGAGTTTTAGCAATCTAGAAAATTTTCCAGCAATACCGTAGCCGCAGGCCAAAGTTTTATGGTCAAAACTTTGACCGGCAACCACCGGCGGCTACGATGTCGCTGAAAATTTTTTCGAATTGTTAGAGCTCCCCCTCACCATGCTGGACCTAGATCTGGTCTTGGATTTCAAAACGAATGTTGTATGTGATCGGAAAATAAAGTGCCAACACCGTAACTATGACAGTAATGCTTGTGCTTGATCATTCTTGTGCTTGTTAATATCTGTCAATATAATACAAACAGGTCACTGTACTCCTCTAGATTTTTTAATGTACTTTAAGTCCATTAAAGAATGTTAAATTTGTGTAAAAAAACATTAAATCATACTGCTTTATGAAATCTATCCTTATATCTTAATAAATTCACGAGTTTTGTTGTTGGTGTATATGATCGTGACTTAATATCAACTAATAATCACTCCTTAACTCAATATTTAAATATATTTAAGAATTATGTATATATGACTAATAACATTCTTCGTAGAGACAATTAGACTAATTGTTGACAAAATAAATTCATCTACTAGAATTTAAATTAGAGAAAAACTAAATAAACTATCAGAAATGTCACTGTCTGAAATAATATTTGTATCGCGTTTCTTATTGTTTATTATATAGAGCTTTGTCCTATTTGAGTGAGTTTTTTATACTAGTAGTTGATCTAGTTCGTCACATATATAATATCGTCGTTCAAATTGGTGCAATATGCTAATAAAATAAATATTAAGTTAACAAGTGATCAATAAATGAAGTTAAGTAAAGTTCAGTAGTATTTAGTAATATTTTAAAATTCAGTACGTAACTAGTTACATATTGAATGTTCAATGATCATTCATTAAATTTATCGAAAGATACTTTGTCAAACAAACCCTTATTTGATTTTTGTCAGGTCAAGAGATTCCAATCGGGTGTAAATAGTGTTGGCAATGGATCAGGTTCGGATCGGATTGACCTAATCCAAATCCAAATCCAAATCAAAGACCCCGATCCAAATCCAAATCCAAATTCAAATTCCTCGGATCGGATCGGACAGGATCGGATCGGATCAAGAAAAAAAATCTATTGGTATAGATTTTTATTAAAAAAATAAAATATAATAAAAATAAAATAAAATAAATAAAAATAAAAAATAAAAAATCAATTCGGATCGGATCAGGCCGATCCAAATCCGTTTCGGATCGGCTGATCCACGGATCTTCGGATCGGCAAAAAATTGCTCCATTCAGATCGGGTATCTATTGGATTTGGATCGAATCGGATTTTTTGCCATCACTAGGTGTAAGTCCAAAAAAAAAAAAGAAAAAGAAAAAGAAAAAGAAAAATGGGTGTAACTCGTAACCCTGGAAGATTGACCACGTGTCACCCAGTCGCACTCTCTGAGAAGTTCTTGTCTTCTCCACCGATTGTCGCTGCGAAACTAAGCGATGCCATCATCATCATCAATCTCAAGCTTTATCGATCACTCCTTCGTCCCATTTTCGGCGCCGGAAGAATGACAACTGAAAGTGGTAACTCTTCCACAACCGTCGCCGGCAAAAACGACGACGTTGAATCCATACGCCGCAATCGAGTTCTGTCGAGTAAACTCTACCTCGATGTGCTTCCTTCCAAGGTAACCCGATGATATTTTTACTTTCTAGATAGTTTTCGTTGACTTAGCTCGTTCACGCTTAAGCTATCAGAGTAGTTTCTGAGCTGTTTACTACCCCAGAGCAATTGCTGCTGTAATCGCGGCACTGCCAATTATATAGTTTCCTGATTGACTTTTTCTTTGTTGTATCAGGTTCCTTTAATTTATTCATCTTTATATGATATCGCCTTTATGGGAATTGAAAAATTGTAAGTATTCTGTCCATTGTTACTCTCTTTTATATTTTCGTCAATTGAATTAATAAGAGAAACAGATTAGGGCAAACCGGAAATCCTATGCTGCGAATTTAATCCAAAATGTTAAACTGTAATGTTTCAAAAAATGTGTTTGATGGAAAGATTGAAAATTTGAATGGAAAACATTTTCCACCCCATTTTCCACCCTCAATCGAACACACCCCAATTCTTTTCTTTTTTTCTTTTTTTTTCCTTTCTGGGGTGGGGCTGGGTGGGGGCGGCTCTACTGGAAAGTAGTTGGGAGTGGTGGGTGGGGGCGGCTCTACTGGAAAGTAGTTGGGAGTCTTATGAGTGATTCAGGAAGGTGGAATTTGAGATATGGCCGTACGTGAATTTTGTAGCCAACAGTTGGAAACTCTTGAAATCTGTTTTAAAATTTTAGACATTTGAGTTCAGTAATTCATGAGCAGACTACCGTAGTTTGATTCTACATTTCCATCTTTAACGAGTATCATCTTTAAGGCCATATCAATGTTGGTTTTTGAGCTTTAATTTCTTTGGAGTCGCTAAAGTTCATTGACTATGAAAACCTTAATCCTCCTCTCAATTATGTTATTGTCACAAATTCAGGCACCCGTTTGATTCTTCAAAATGGGGTCGCATCTGCCGCTTTCTTAGGGAAGGGGGTTATCTGGACAAAAAGCGCATAGTTGAACCTCTGGAGGCTAAAGAAGATGATCTCCTAGTGGTATCCATTCTTTTTTCAGATTCGACTTTATTTTTATTTATTTATTTATTTATTTTTTGGTGGCTGAATCTCACTGATGCCGCAATATCAGTATAATTTTCTCGTGCTTTCAAGTGCATTGCTTGTATTAGCTGAAATTCCGATCAACTGTTCAACTTTTGGCTACTTCATCTCTATCGCTGGTCTATTGCAGTATTTTGCAAGTTAGAGCTGTGATAGCTTGATACTGATTTTGGTATATGATTGCTAACCACTGATTTAAGTACTATTTCTGCTAATTGATCACCAACTCGATTGTTTATTTTCACTCTTATTGATCTATTATATGTTTCTTTGCAAGATTGGGTTTTAGTTTTGTCTCGGTGTTTCCCTGTGGATCTTCAATTCTTGTTAGCCAAGCATTTCAGATGGTTTGTGTATGTTGGTTTTGTGATTAATTAATACATCATGGTTTTGGTGACAGGTGCATTCAGAATCGTACTTAAATAGCCTAAAAAGCAGCTTAAATGTCGCCATGATTGTTGAGGTATGATTAAGTCAGTTATTTACTTAATTAGCAACTCTTCAAAATTCTAAGGTATGCATACTTGATTAATTTGAAAGTCTGTTCACAAATTGATCACTATAATGTTTAGGTCCCTCCTGTTGCACTATTACCAAACTGTATTGTGAAGAAGCATGTTCTGTCCCCATTTCGCAAGCAGGTTAGTAAACCTGTGAGAATCTTTTTTCCTTTATGGGCCGTTTTCTTATAAAGCTATAAACCAACCAAAGGTCGGGGGAACCGTGTTGGCTGCAAAGCTTGCAAAAGACGAGGATGGGCCATCAACGTAGGAGGTGGCTTTCATCATTGTTCAGCAGACGAAGGTGGTGGATTTTGTGCTTATGCAGATATCTCTCTTTGCATTCACTTTGCTTTTATCCGACTAAATATTTCAAGGTAACTTTTAAGGTCTCACAGCTTTATGCAGTTGTGTGAATGCTATTGATATCTTAACCAAATACACATACTTGTTGATTGTTGAAGGAGTAACTTGCTTGTTGTGCTCATAAGATACATATCTACAGGGTCATGATAATTGATCTTGATGCTCACCAAGGAAATGGCCATGAGAAGGATTTTTCTTCAGACAGTATGATCCGTTTCCTTTGATGTTTTGCTGTACACACCTCGATTATTGCCTTTGCCTTTTGTGGGTTGTTAATATCATATGCTTTTGGTGGATACTTGCAGGACGAGTCTACATCCTTGATATGTACAATCCTGGCATATATCCATATGTAAGTTAATTCATGAATTCGTTTTGTGTAATATCATCACTTACAATAAAAAAATTAAAAAAAGCAGCCAAAAGACCTGTCATTCGGATCACTATTTAAGCTACTACGAATACCTCTAGGTTAACTTTTGATAAATGACACAAAAATTAGCTATATTTGCCTCGTTTATGCATAATATTCTCTTCCATTTGAATCATTTTTAACAATCTCCAGTGACAGTTTCCATCTTGAATATGTGAAACCTGGGAACCCTTAGGCCTTAGTCTGATTTATTGTTTTTCTTATCATAGGATTATGAAGCCAGAAGATACATCAACCAGAAAGTTGAAGTAGCGGTAAGAATATCCTTTATTTATTCCAATGAAGCGGTAGGTTCAAATTTTCCTTAAACTATTGTGCAATGATTGCATTTTTGGTACAGAGTGGAACCGCAACTGATGAATACTTGGCAAAACTTGATCAAGCGCTCAAGGTATGCAGTCGTTCTCCACCTCAACTGTTGCATTACTTGTTTCTGGGGTGTTATTCACGCTTATTAGGATTTTACAGCATACAACCCCCTTTGAGGAAGAGCGAGCTCTTGATAAAATTTGATCTTATCGTTCTTTTGGAAGTTCTCTCGACAGTAGATGGATTATCCTAATTTAATCAATTTAAGTTACTGCTTCCCAAATATGATAATGACAGGGAATTTGTGACGAATTTCTAGGTTGCTGCTGGTTCGTTTGATCCTGAAATGATTGTGTATAATGCTGGTACAGACATTCTCGATGGAGATCCTCTTGGGAGACTGAAGGTAATATACGGGGCGTAATTTCATGATTACAGAAAAGATTGAGAAAGTGAAACTTGATACTATAATTTGAAATCCTAAAACAAATTAATTTGGGGTGATTGTGTTCGGCCTTTTAACTTTTTAAGAAATAAATATATCTTATCTAACATGGGTGCAGATTAGTCCTGATGGAGTTGCCACGAGAGATGAGAAGGTTTTCAGGTTCGCACGTGAGAGGAATATCCCTCTTGTCATGCTGACATCAGGTCCAAAATTCTATTTTCTCCTACTGTCTTTTATTAACGTTTCCTAGCAGTTAGTTTAAATGGCATACCATAAATGAGTCATTGATTTTCAGGTGGTTACATGAAATCCAGTGCCAGAGTGATAGCAGATTCAATAATAAATCTATCACGGAAATCTTTAATCAACATGGAGAACACGATTGAGAAAATATGATGATGTGAAGAATGCTACGGAAAAACTTGTACTGGTACCGTGTAGGCGGGTAGATAGTATCGGTCTGTACATGTTGTGGGATAGAGAGGGTGGTATAGAAAGCATAGTGAATATCCGATCTCAGAAATAAGTCGTACGACTAGAGAAATGAGTGTATAATGTCATTGATGGAAGGGGCGAACAAGGTTCAATTTTAACCGCTCGAAGTACTTTGGTATACTCACTTCAGTATTAGCATTGAGGTTGACATCTCCCTTACATGGCCGGTGAGATTGTTTATTATAATAGGGATAGTTCTGCTCTCCTATCCACTGGTAAGAATCGTAAAATATCTACGTATCCTCTCCCCCAACCATCAAGGGGTATGTGTCGCAAATCTATCCATTTATGAGCATTTTACCATGCCTATAAGTATATAGGAGAGCACTAGTGTGACTTATAGAGCACACTCTCAATTTCCACCCGTGGAGTATAAACAAGTTCATGGGTTATCTGGACAATCACCTTTATTTACATTTGAAATTAGAAAAATATCTCACTTCAAAAAAAAAAAACTTGGACACTAGGTGATTGCACCGGACTTCCAGAAAACCCTTAGCGCTACTAGGACACGATGGCCAGTCGCCCAGGATATGGCTTCACCAATTGTCCAGGCCCTAGCCGAGTGATGCCAAGAACTTGCCAAATCAGTTAAGCAAAGACTAGGTGTCGCCAAGTTTTTCACCTGCGTGATGCCGATGATTGGCACGAGCAATCTCGTAGGCCAAAAGTATCTTTTGTCACATTTGTGGGAAAAAAAAATGGGTTTCAAAAAAGTCACAAATGAATTTTACCAAATCACATAAAAAAAAAAGTCATAAAGCAAAGTTACATACAAATTAAAAGAACTCAAAATATATTTAAAAGTTTATAAATAGTTTAAAAAGTCACATTCAAAAACTCCTAAATGGGTTTCCAAAAGTGGCAATTCGTTTTATAAAGTTACAAATGAATTTAAAAAGTCACGAGAACGACAAAAAGTAAAAGTCGAAACATCTTTAATTTTTAATCTTTAATAATATAATAAAAATTGTACTCCAAGTGTGTGTTTTTACACACACTTTCCCGCCAATAAATTTTTTTTTTTGTTGGTAATAGCTTAGTCAACTTGATTAAAGTCAACATGTTACATGTCCTTTTTAAATTAGGGAAAATGTGTCAGCTAAAAAAGGCAAGGATGAAAGAGGGGGAAAAAGAGAGAATATAGAAATGGTCAATTTACCATGTCCTTTATCTTTCAATTAGAAAAAAGGTCTACAGCTACAATACGTAAGGAGAATATTATTGCAATTAATTGCTGGGTAATTAAGAATTGATAGCTCTTGCAGCCATTCTAATTGAAAACGTGTACCATTCTAATTTCTTATAAACACGAAAATGTTATATTCCCACAAGTATTCTCCCAAAGATTTCTCCCACCTACCACAACCCACTTCATGACGCAAACAAAGCTCACCCACATCTCTCACATTTTTTCTCCAAGCTTCTCATTTTAAAATAACATTCCCGCTATAAACATTGTAATAGCATTGGATAGTATGCAATGAAGATAATATGTAAAAACATTGTCAATGGACTCATTTAATTAATACTAACTTTTTCACCCATGCGTTGCACGGGTTGATAAAAGACAATTGATATAAACTTCCTACTAATGTTAACAATATATGATTGACAATATTAAAATGTTATTTGTAACAATCTATGATTCATGAACAAAATTTATAATAATTTTGACGGCGGTTCCATTATATTTTAGGGAAATTGATCCTTTAAATATTCAGATATCACATCAACACAATGAACAAAAACAAATGATGATATAGAAACAACTTTTAGCATTTCATTCTCAAGAACGTTTCAAACCTATTAAAATCAATATTTTCCAACAAAACAACGAATATCAACCAACCACACTTCAGGAGATTAACACAACCATTGAGTTTTTGTAGCACAACCATACAAGAGTAATGGATATCATACAAAATTAACATAGAACAGATCCAAGTTCCATGGAGTATGCATTTCTTAAAAGAAAAAATTGGTATACTTTAATTTGAACACGATGATTATTTTCTATAAGTGTACCAATTAATGTCTTTCTTCATCTCCAACACCTATATCAATAATACATTTAGCAACACCCATTCAATCATATATCGATTAAATGCATGATGTTTCTCATCAATATATAGGATAAACGCTTGCGTAAAAATTCAAAGAACGCAAATGACACACTTCACGTGGTTAAGATGTAGCGTGCTATAAATTTCTAAAAATTTCTTTGTATACCACGTTTGTAGTGGTGCTCGTCGGACGGCCATCATCATCACAAAATCATTACACACTTTTTATAACTCACTACGCGTAACCATTAGTATAGTTCATTAGACATCATGTGTAGTCCATTAAGCACTTTTGTAATGGTTTGAAATTTAAGAAATTACATCACACAATAAAAAGCCAATAATAATAATAATAATAATAATAATAATAATAATAATAATAATAATAATAATAATAATAACAATTGGCCAATCACTGAAAATAAATCTGTGTAATCATGCACACCCAATTTGCGTAAAATTAGGTCGTAAAAAACATGATTTTTTTCAAATATTTTCATTTTACCTAGTTTTTATAATTTCAAATTAAATAACATTTTCACTTTATTTTCTCAAATTAAAAACCCATGCAACAAATAATAATTTAACCTAATTGCCTTACATAGTATATACTATGAAACACACTTGTACAAAATAACTAACCGGCCTTTTATGGTCCATGAAGAAACTTATGAGCCAATTTGTTGCATAGTCTATAGAATATATTTCTAAACGATATTGATTTTACATTGTTCCAAGATACAATTTATGACATCAAGTAGATTCAAATTAATTTTGACAATTATATCTATGATTACAGTCTTTTATATCCACAATGACATAATATCAATAGTAAAAAATTATTTCTATAACTATTAATTTGATGGAAATTAAAAATCCAAGGAATTAATTTATCGGCTTATGAAATTGGACTACAAACTATTTTGATGCAATAATTAATATTTAAAATATCAACCAAATATTTCATTTCATTTTGAGTTTAACATTACAAAAAAGAAAATACATTACAAACAAAAAATACCAAGCACCTTAAGAAAATGAAAGATGGCTCAAACTTAAATTAAATGACCAAAATTTTCAAACATATATTATTTTGATTAAAATAAAAGTCATTGTCTAAATATTTTGACTACCATGAATAAAAATAACCGTCAAATAAAAATCTACGGAGTTAATTTATCAACTTATCAAATTATACTACAAGCTATTTTAATGCAATACTTAATATTTAAAATATCAAACAAATATTTCATTCATATTTACTTTAGCACTTTAAAAATTACATGCAGAAAAAGTAAAATATATTACAAACAATATGTACCACACACTTAAAAAAAATAAATGAAAGATTTTTCAAACTTAAAGTAAGTGACCCAAATTTTCAAATTTGTATCCTTTTGATTAAAATAAAAATCACTCTCTCAATATTTTTAACTACCAAAATTACAACCGTGAAGATATTATAATTTTTATAAAATAAAGTAATTTTAATAAACTAAATATAGGGCATGATGTATTTGTTTAAATTTGAACTTGCAAAAAATTAATTGGAATTAATTGGTTTCATTTAGAAATTTGGATATTTATTATTTGTTTTACGATGATGGGAAAAGAAAGTTGAATACTAAAATTCAACACAACAAATTAATTGAAAAATAGAACATGATATATGCATTAATGGATAGTGGATAGCCATATTATTTGAAGTTAAATATATTAGTTAGTTGCCAATATATAATATAATATATAGAGAGAGAAAATAAAAATGAAATATAACTAATGTTAAGAAAAAAAAATTGTAAACTCCAACAAATAAAAAATAAAAAATAATTGCTTCAAATAAAAAAATTTGTACAAAACAATAAGTTATTTCAATTTTTTTTAAAACAAAAATAAAGGGATGCAATTGTAGCCCTTTATTTAAAGGTTGTAATTATAGCTCTTCATTGCAGTCGAGAAGGCTACGATCGCCTATACTTCTGATAACATGCCTGTAGTTAGTGATGCCTGTTATGTTAAAAATTAGCACAAAAATTTTTTAAAAATGAAAAGTTAATAGGAATTGATTTATTTCAATGACCCATCAAATTTTAAATGGGCTAATTACAGAAGCCTAAGTGAAAGAAGAAGGAAATCCAGAAGCCCTAAGTTATTTAATATAATAATAATAATAATAATAATAATAATAATAATAATAATTATTATTATTATTATTATTATTATTATTATTATATCCACATTGATTGATTCTTATGAACACTTAACTAATTTATTAAGTAGATTAATTGAATGCAAAAATATATTAAACAATCAATAAGTGGATGTAATAATTAAAAAATTAAAATAGATTAAGCGAACTGATTAAAAAAGGCGAAGCAAAAAAGGCGGGAAACCAAAAAAAACCCAAGTAATACTTTTAAAATATATAAAGATTTGTCTGTATAGATTTTTACACTATTTTCTCCATTAAATTTTTCTTCAATGTTTTTTAAAAGATAAAGTCTTTTATTTTTAAATTTTAGTTTTTAAAAGTTTTTGAGTTTAACAAAAAAACATATATCTGGGATTTTCTTCTCAATAATTATATTATATTGTATTTTTTCTTTTTCTTTTTCTTTTCCTTTTGAATTTTTTCAATTTCCAACAAAAATTTAAAAAACATATAATTTTCCTTTTTAAAAAAAAAAATTGTTTATGAATTTGTAGTTTAAATCAAGCTACGCAATACTAATTTGTGTGAAAGATCACAAAGAATGGGCAATATTTTCGTTTATTTTGTGTTTAAATTAAATATGATATTTACTTGTGAGTACTTATAAATAAAATTAACAACACCACAATTTAGGATTGGTTGTTGCTATAGCATATAAATGGTGCGATTTTTAGATTAGTGTGAAAATTGGCTGATTTGTGCAAAGTTGGCGACAGCCCGTGGGCTATTCGCCCAACTAACTTCGAACAGCCTTAGGGCTATTCAGCCTTGGTTGACCGAACAGTTTTAAGGTTGTTCAACATGGCCTGGATGAATAGCCTTGTTCGGCCAATGTTGGCCGAACGGAGCTCACGAAAAATTGACCCACATTGTCAAAAATGTGATTTTTGGGAAAATAAAGGGTAGAAATCAATTACATTTCTATTGAGGAATACATTTTTTTTAATTGCAAGAAGGGTATTTCTGTCATTTCAATTGGAGGTAATTTTGTCCAAATTTTAATGGGCTATACTTAGTATATTTTTGGATGTGAATAACCCAACCCAATTGATAATTTCTTAATACTAGTACTTTTGCCCGTATGATGCACGGGCATATTCATATGATAATATATTAACTTAATTAATTAATATAATCAACTTTTGTCTAAAATCGTGACATATTTGAAAAACTCAATTAATACATTCATAGCAATTATCAAATAATATTAATTTCTTTAATTTGCAATAATTTTATATAATATACTTATTTTATATTATATATTTCATATATTATATTAAACCACAATTCCATGTAATGTATTTGTTAAACTCGTTCGGTTCAAACTCCAAAGTATAGAAAATGAATAATTTCCTTAAGTTATTAATATTAAAAATAAAAAAATATTTTAATTTATAGTTCATCATATATTGAATTAAATAAGTATTACACTCTATTTAAAACATGTTAAAATAATAAATATTTGAAAATAATTTTTTGTTTCCTATATATACATACATGTGAATAATAGCTAACATATATAATAAACTAGTATTTCTCTCATGCGATACACAGGATAATTAAGATAACTTATTTACATAAAATAATATTAATACAAAATAAAAATAAAAAACATATATAATATTATAGATTTCAATAATGATTTACAAATTTTGATCTGAACTATTATCTTGTAAGAAAAAATATCATACCAATTGTTGTAATTGATGATTTTAGGTAATAATAAAATAATTGAGATCAAAATTTAAACAATATTTATTTGAGCAAAAGAAACGCTCCTATTAAAATTTTTGCCAAAATTTTTATCATCAACGTCATTCAAGTAATTAAACCACGGCGATATTTTTGAACTCGGGTTTTTGAATATTAGGTTTTGGAGAATTTATGCGATGCGGATTATGTATTGTGTATTGTATGAAATGATTAGATCTCTATACAAAATATTTATGAGTGAAACTCTACATATTGATTTTTTGTTACAAAAATTCGTATAGAATAATGGAGAAAAATTTTAAAAATCCCTAATGCATGTAATACTAAATATTAAAAAAAATTGATACTTACATTTTTTTAATAAAAAATTAAGAGATGATTACATGATAATTTTAAGAATTATTTTAAATGGGCTGCGATATGATGAAATGGGATATGAAAGTTATTATTTTCTATTTATTTTCTAATTAATTAATTATTTATTATAAATTTAATTATTTAACTACTCACTATTTGATCTTAAAAAATTTATTTAATATTTAAACAAGCTGAATGCATATTTCTCGTGAAAACTTTATAAAACTAGCATTTTAATGTGATAAAAATAAAAAAGAGGATTTTTATATAATTTTTAAAATATGTAAAAACATGTTTTCTAAAATAGAAAAACCATTGCCTATGTCGTACTACGTTATTGACACTTCAATTTTTATTAATAAGAAAAATAAAATATATAGAAAATATTAATTCTCATTTTCTGAATTAATTTAATAGGTACTATAAGCTAGGGGTGGGCGTTTCGGGTACGGTTCCGGGTAGTTCACTACCCAGAACCGAACCGTAAATTCCGGTTCCTTGAAAAATAGATCCGTTCGGTTCTTTTCAAATGAAGTACCTGCAGTTCCTAGGTTAGGTTCTACGTCATTTGATTCAGGTTATTTACGATTCATTTTTATTACTTTGAAAGTACAAGATAAAAATAAAAATTTTGATTGAACATAAATATAAGGCGAAAAAATTTTGATTAGGTTCCACCAAGCTGCCGCCAAAGAAGAAGAATAGGCCGATCTTCTCGCCAAGAAGAAGAACATCTTCTTCTTTGCTTAGGCGGCAAGAAGACTGGCACGACAACATCTTCTAGCAAGTTTTATTCTTCGCCGCCAACTTCGGCAAAGTCCGCAAAAGTCGAATAGAAATCTAGAATTCTAGTAAAATTCTAGTATTAGCACCAAAATTTACTATGATTAGCACCAAATATTAAATTTACTAAAAGAATTCACAAAAGTTGGCAATCAAATAGAAGAAATAGTGCTATTTCTTATCCTATACAGTTCAGGTTCGGTTCAGGGTTTTTAGAAAAGGATCCGATTCGGTTCTCTCATTAGGTTAGGTTAGGTTCCTAATTTTTAAAGAACAGATTCGGTTCAGCTTCTTCAGTTGATTGAGTTCTCTGTTAGGTTCCCCTTTTGCCCACTCCTACTATAAGCTGTAACTTTAATCACTGATCATATATATTTTCATTTATGCATGCACCACTAAATATAAAAGAATTAAAATGATTATATAAATTAATTCAAAAATATAAAAAATAAAATACATATATATATATAAGATAAAATAAGGCAAATGACACTAAATAAGGAAAGTACAATAAATTAAATAATAAAAGATTTAATCCTTAAAAACTAATTATGCCAAACGTGGTACTGCCACGTAGGCACTTTGCCTAGGTGGTTCTTTTAAATTTATATAGCCTATTAGCGCCATAAGCACCCGACGTTTCATCTCGCCACGCATTAAAGAATTATAGTTTATTTCTTGGCATTTTAGTCCCCCTACTTAACATGCATTGCGCGTTAAGAACTTTCGTTACAATTGCACTGTTAACTCACCCCCATGTGCACCTCACGTGCTATTTTTCAATAGCAAATTGGTCCGAAACTTTGGGACTTATTACAGTTAAATCTAAAAGTTTGAAAAATATATATTTTAGTCACAAATTTAGTGAAATTTGATTAAATAGTGCCAAATTTAGTTAACTTTAGTCCCAAATTTAATTAAATCTATTGAATTAATTTGATACTGATTAATTAGTTTTTATTAAAAAATTTTAACACAGTAGTATTTGTTCGTATTAATATAATATTACAAATATTCAAAGTTTTCTTTAGCACTAGCGACTCACATTTTGATTTTAATCAATATTTAATAATAAATATAATTGTTGTACATAAATAAAATTTTATTAAGAATATATTAGTGCAAAAAAATATATCGAATGCAAAGAATTAACCAAATCAAATAAAAAATACAAAAAAATAGAAAAAAAATTTTAGTATCAGAGACACACAGCTTTTGATTTTAAACAATAATTACTAATAAATGTAATTATTATACCTACATAAAATTTCATTAGGAATATATTACAATAAAAAATATACTGAATATAAGAATTAATCACGAAAAATAGAATAAAAAAACCTGCCACCTTGAAACCATCAAGCTGCTGGTGGTCTTTCGAAATTTTTTTTTAACATTAGACACGAGCACATTTTTATTTTAAAAAAAGTTAATAATAAATATAATATAATTGTTGTACCTAAATAAAATTTTATTACGGATATATCATTGTAAAAATATACCGAATGTAAAGAATTAATCAAAAAATAAAAACCCCCAAAGAATTAACCAAAAAAATAAAAAAATAAAAAACAAAAAACCCACCCCTACCCCCACCCCAAGAGGTGATCGAAGAGTTCAAGAGGTTCGAGAAGTACAATTACAAGCTGAACTCAGCCTTTGTGAGTGCTGCCAAGGACGTCATTCAGGATATCGCCGAGAAACCCGTGGACTGGGACGTCGGCTTCCTCCATGAGGAGGTGACGCATCTAAGGGTAGAGTACGGCATGCCGTAGTCGGCGTTGGAGGGGAAGGACGAGGGTGGCCAGTAGTATTTTTATCTATTTTGATTTGCGGGGGATATGTCCTCCATTTTCTATTGTAGCAAGAATGTTGCCCAGCTCGATCTTGCTGTGCTGGGTTTTAATTTGCCCTTTTTGTAATGACGAGCTGTGACATGGATATTGATCAGCTCGGGGTTTGTCGGGCTTAGTTTAATTTTGTTCTTTTTATGTCGTGGTGAGTTTTACTTAATCGTGATAGTTGTACGATGCCCAAGTGTTTAGCTCGTTTTGTATGCATGCGATAATTCGATTACTTCGACCTCGTACGCCCACTTCTTTTTATTTAACAATTGGGTAATGAAAGACTAGACAAATAGATGCCGCCTCGGTGGATCTGTCCCCAAGCCGGACAGCGTAGGTCGACTTTCTCAGGGGGGTCCACCGTGGAGAACCTAGGTTCTAATATAAAGAGATTACAAGATTATCTGATTAGTAGATGCCACCTTTGTGGACCTATCCCTAGGCCGGACCTAGTAGGTTGGCTTTCTTAGGGGATGGGTCCACCGTGGCGGACCTAGGTTCAGATCTAAAGATATGGAAAGATGATCTAATTAGTAGATGCCACCTTGGTAGATATGTCCCCAAGTCGGACCGCATAGGTCTGCTTTCTTAGAAGGTGGATCGTGGACCTAGGTTCCGATCTAAAGAGATAAAAAGATTATTTGATTAGTAGATGCCACATTGTTGGATTTGTCTCCAGGCCGGACCGCGTAGGTTGGCTTTCTTAGGAGGGTGGGTCCACTGTAGCGGAGCTAGGTTATCGATCTAATAGCTCGGTATTTAAACAACACACCAAAAGTTTCCATTCATGTCATTTATAATCAATTTATAAAAAAAATTCGTAAGAAATTACTGGAAATATTTTTTCAAGTGTTCCACATTCCAGGGGTGGGGCAGTTCATCTCCCTCGGCCGTCCCAATATAGTAAAAACCGTTGTAGAGGACCTTCCGGGCCACAAAGGGCCCCTCCTACTTCTCGGCCAAGGCTCCCCGGCCTAGTTCTTGGTAGCAAGGAAGACCTTTTCTGAGGACCAAGTCGTCGACCTGGAAGCTACGCTTTCTAACCTTCTTGTTAAAGTATCGTGCACTACGGCGGTTGTATAACTCAGTACGGAGATCGGCATCCATTCGCTTCTCCTCCAGTAAATTGACCTCGAGCAAAAGTTCCTGGTCGTTGGTATGCTCAGAGAAGTATCTAGTGCGGAATGACGGGAGCTCCACTTTGGTTGGTATAACATCGTCGATGCCGTAAGCTAGGGCAAAGGGAGTTTCCCCTGTGCTAGTTCTGCACGTGGTCAGGTAGGACCATAGGACGGCTGGTAGTTCATCCGCCCAGCCTCCCTTCAAGTCTTCCAGCTTGGTCTTGAGAGTGTGCTTGATAATTTTATTCACGACTTCACTTGACCATTGGAATGGGGGTGGTTCGACGTGGAGTAGTGCTTCTTGATCCCCATGTCTTCACAGAAAGACCTCAAACGACGATTATCGAATTGCCTGCCGTTGTCTGTTATGATGGACTCGGGGATCCTAAATCTACATATGATCGTCTTCCAGATGAAGTCTGTCGTTTTCTGTTCCGTGATTCTAGCCAAGGCCTCGACCTCCGCCCACTTGGTGAAGTAGTCCACGACCACAATTGCATATTTCACCCCGGCTCGCCCGATCGACATGGGTCCAATAAAATCAATTCCCCACATGCAAAAGGGTCATGGACTAACTACGTGGGTGAGCTCGGCGGGAGGGGCTCTGCCGACCTAGGTATGGCATTGGCACTTATCACAGCGGTTGACGTAGGTGATGGCATTTTTTAAAGCATCGGCCAGAAGTAACCTTGCTGCAAGACCTTGTGGGCCAGGCCCGATCTCTAGAATGATTTCCACATATTCCCGAGTGAACCTCATCCAACGGAAAGGTTGCATCTTTCTCATTGAGGCATTGTAATAAAGGACCCGAGAAGCTAAGCTTGTAGAACGTGTCGTCAATAATGGTGCATCGGGCTGCTCTAATCCGTAACTGCCTCACTACTCTGGGGTCCTCCGGGGCCCTACCATCCTTTAAAAAGGAAAAAATTTCATCATTTGAAGAGGGTGGGCCTAGGTAGATTGCCAAGACGAGAGAGTGCTGGGCGATTGCCGAGCTGGTCAACTGATTAATTGGTACAAATTCCAGTTCTGCTATCCCCTAGCTAGTGGCGAGCCATGCCAGTGTCGGCCAAACTATTTTGGGTCTGAGGAAACTGCCGAAGGGTGACCTCCTTGAAATTCTTCATTTCCGAGGTAGCCAAGTCGGCATAACTGGTCATACGTTCGTCCTTAGTGAGGTAAGTTCGGTCGAGTTAGTTAACAATGAACTGGGAGTCGCTTAGGACCTAAAAGTGAGAGACTCCCATTGCGCGGGGCATATTGGAGATCGGCAATCAAGGCTTCATACTCTGCCTCGTGGTTGGAGGCTGGGAACAAGAATCGCAAGGATTGACAGAAGGATTCGAGGGCGGGACTAAAAAGCATCAGTCCAGCTCCAGAGTGCACATCGATCGAGAAGCCATCCACAAACAGCATCCAGAATGTGAGGCCTGCGACTGAGCTCGTTGTTGGAGGACTGAATTCCGCTAGGGCCTAACCCTTGATGGACAATCGAGGCCGGTAAGAGATATCGAACTGGCCGAGCTCTACTGCCCACTTGATTAGCCGACCTGATGTATTCGGCTTCTGAAGGACCTGGCGCAATGGGTAGTTGGTTATCACTTCAATGGGAAGCTCTAGGAAATAAGGCCTAAGCTTCCTGGAGCTCGTGATGAGCGCTATTGCTAGCTTCCCCATCGGCGTGTACCTCATTTGGGGATCAGTGAAGGACTGACTCATATAATAGATAGGGTGTTGGATGTCATTTTCAGTGCGGACAAGCATTGAGCTCACAGCATTTTCAGAGACTGAGAGGTAGACTGAGAGGGCCTTCTCCGATCGGGGCTTCAACAAGAGAGGAGGTTGGGCTAAGTTCTTCTTGAGCTCATCAAAGGCCTCTTGGCACTCGGGGGTTCACCCAAAGTCTTTTCCCGTGTTTAGCGCCTCGAAGAATGGACGGCATCTGTTTGTGGCCTTGGACACAAACCGGTTTAGGGTCACGATCTGGCTAGTGAGGCTCTGAACCTTTTTAACCTTGGTGGGAGGTCGCATGTCTAGCACGGCTCAGATCTTCTCTGGGTTGGCCTCAATGCCCCGGTAATTCACCACATATCCAAGAAATTTCCCGGAGTTGACCCCAAAAGCATACTTTGTTGGGTTCAGCTTCATCTTGTACTTCCTCAGAACCTCGAACATTCCCCTCAGGTGCTGGACATGATCGTCCTCCTTTACACTCTTGACTAGTGTGTCATAGACGTAGACCTCCATGGTATTTTCGATTTGCGAAGCAAACATCTTGTTGACCAGGCACTGGTAGGTAGCATCGACGTTCTTCAAACTGAAGGGCATGAGCTGGTAATAATAGAGGCCTCGGTCGGTGATAAAGGCAGTGTGCTCTTGGTCAGGGGGGTACATGGGAATTTGGTTATACCATGAATAAGCATTCATCATACTGAGGAGCTCGTGCCTTGCCGTGGCGTCAACCATCTGGTCGATGTACGGCAAGGGGAATGAGTCTTTGGGGGCCTTTTTCAGGTCAGTAAAATCTATACACACCCTTCAAGTGTCGTTGCTCTTCTTACCAGGACTGAGTTCGCAACCCAGGTAGGGTACTTGGCTTCCTTGATGAAGCAGATCTGAAGCAGTTTGTCAACCTCCTTTGCTAGGGCCTCGTAGCTTTCTGGGTTCAATGGACACCGTTGTTGCTGCCTGAGGCGAACGGACGGGTTCACATTCAACTGGTGGCAAGCTATGGAGGCAGGTATGCCCACCATGTGGAAGGGCTCCCATGCGAAGACATCGGTGCTGTTTCGGAGGAACTCGACCAAGCAGGAGCGGGCAGGACTTGATACATTCTTTCCGATCTTCAGGACCATGTCTGGGTGCTCAACGTCGACCTCAATGGTATCTAGTTCTTCCATTGGTTGCACGCTTCTGTCGTCAGGTCGTCCCCTTGGGTCGTCAAGCTCGGCCATGGCAACCGTTAGCACCTCCCTCCGTTCGCGAATGGTGGGAAAAGTGACGTTGCACTTGTAAGCTGCGAACTGATCTTCCTGGACCACACCCATTTCTGCGTTTGTGGGAAATTTCATGACGTAGTGGTAAATGGATGTTGAAGCCTTCAGCTCATATAGGGGAGGTCGGCCCAAGAGCGCGTTGGAATTACTTGGTATATCCACCACTATAAAGGTGGCCATAACAGCTCGTTGACAAGGCCTCTCTCCCAATTCTACCATCATTGAGATCTATCTAACTGGATCGATCGCGTGGCCGGTTACCCCTACCACAGGGCCAAGGGGGCACAGACTTAGGTGCTGCTCATCGAGGCCCATGTGGGTTATGGTTCATAGGTACAGCAAGTTGGCTCCATTCCCCTCGTCGACCAGTGTCCGGTGCACGTATACCCCATTGAGGACCATGCTGATGATGAGGGCATCATGGTGAGGGTGTCGGGCATTGACTGAGTTGATTTCCGAAAACGAGACCTCGTCCAGAGGCCGATTCGGGTTAGTGATTTCAGCTGTTAGACCTGAGGTCGGATACGTCCGGACTCTGCTTCGGTGTGGCGTTGAGTATTGGTATTCAGTGCAGGCCTCCTTAGCCAGCCTCTTTCACTAATTCTGGGACCCTCAAAAATATTGGTTGCCCATATTCAGCGTATGGACTTCACTCCTAGGACCTGGGGGAGGCTGAGGTCGGATCGGCACCCCTGACTGAGTTTTGCCCTGGTCCGCTGGTGGGGCGACGAACTCGTGCAGGTGCAAGTCGGATTAGGCCCTCGACCTCATTCTTCAGGTCTCGACAGTCATCTGTGTTATCCCCCGCTGACCTGTGATACCGGCAGTACTTCTTTTGATTCTGGCTCGATAACGGGGCTCTCATTGGGACCGGTTGCAGTAGCATCCCCCGGTCCTTCACATGTATCAATATGCCTTCCAGGTTGGTGTTGAGGATGTGGAAGGTCTGAAATCTCTATGGAGGTGGTCGAGCCGGGTCCCATCCACACCCTAGCTTGTGTTGAGGGTAGGGGGCTTGGCTTACGCCGATATCCCTTTCCTTGTCCTTGTCTGACCTGGGGTCTGGGGGCTACACTTCTAGGTTGGCCAAAGCCTCCTCCACCCCAATATGGCATTTAGCCCGACTAAGGAACTCGTGATATGTTTCTGGACTGTTCTCGTGGACTGACCACCAAAATCGCGACCTGTACCTGAGGCCGTCAGGGCGGCGACTAGAGCGGTCTCCTCAGAGATCCTATCGATTTTGATGTATCGGTTGTTGAATCTCTCTACATAACATTTCAACGACTTATCTCTTTCTTTGCTTGGGGTCCACAAGCCTTTGCTTGGGGGTCGATCACAGCCGGGACCCCATGAAAGCCGCTTGGAATATGATCAAGAGGTCATCCCACGTCTTTATGGAATGCGGGGGGAGCTTTTCTGGAACCATTTCATGGCCTTGTCCCCCAAGGTCAGTGGGAAGGCCTTGCACATGAGTTCATCGTTGACTCCCTGCAGCTCCATAAGGGTGGAGTACCTGTCGATGTGGCCAGTAGGGTCACTGACCCCATCAAAGTTTCCTTGTTGCGGCAGCTTGAGCTTGGAAGGCATAGGCTCAACCTGGATCTTTGCACTCAAGGGGGAAGCCCTTTCTACTCTGGTTGAGGGGCTAGGCTGGTCAGCCGCGCCTTTCGACTCTAGCTCGACAACTCTTTCCCATAGGAGTTCGAGCTCAGACTGTGGGTGAGGCTCTCAGCACTTTCGTTTTGTCCTTCGTCCGGCCGCTTCCCGGTCTCCTAGGGGCCGAGCCTATCAAATACGCTGCAAGTTCTCCTTGATGATCTAGAGTCCGAGGGGGCTGGTATATGTAGCGGCACCGTGGTTCGTGTCGGATCGGGAGAGCGGTTGAAGTTCAAGCGACGTTGGACGCGGCGCCGGGCTGATTGCCCTCCAGCCGGGGATTGTACTCTGAACTCGGCCATATGCTTCCCGGGGTTGCGCTGAAGCGTAGCCACAGCATGGGTGAGGTCGTCCAGCCGCCTCATTATCTGGGCTAGGGTAACCTCTCATTCAGTAGTGCAGTGACCTGTCCCCCAAGGGCCGCTCTTGGCTCCGCCGAAGGATGTATTCCGTGCTGGGGGTGGAGGTGCTCAAATTTGTCGAAGTGTGGGATGGGTGGCTGCGAGCCATGTTTCGAGTGAGGTGTCGTGCTTCATGGTAGAGTTGGGAATGTGTTGTATGAATGAGGGGGAAAGTCCTCTTTCTAGCGCCAATTGTTGATACCCAAAATAGTAATGACTACTTAAATATCAACTTTAGTGAATTGGGAACTAATTACTAGTACTTCATAAGTAAAAAGCAAGATTTATATTTATGGCCGAGCTTCGGCTCGGGACTGATTACAGAGGATCCGCTATGTCCGAATGACAACTAAGTGTTCTATTTATAGTGCAAATTCCACAGGCGATGGTAGTCATCATGAGTCGACAAGACTAGCTCCCGACTAGGTGTGATGACTGTCTCTGCAACCTGCGAGCAGCGTTTACATTTATAGTGATGGCCTCGGAACTTGTGTGTAGCCATCTTTGTATTAATCGCGGTGATGTTCTATTAGACGGTGGTGACTCAAGCTGTTAGGGGACACGTGGATTGTCCTTGCATGCCACATCATCTCAGGGGCAGGCTCTTCCCATTCTGGCCGACCTGGTCCTTGACCCGACCTGGGCTCGGGTCCGGCAGAAACCCGCTATCTGCTCGTCTATCCAGCTCGGCAAGGAAGAGGCTAAGCTATGCCATATCCGAACTGATCTTGTGTTAGGTGATGGCGTCTATAAATAGCATCGTCCGTACTGGGACTAAGCCACTTCGTCGAGTTGGGCCCTGGCCATGTCAGCCGGGTGCCAACAATTTTCATCTTCTTGTTCTTTCCAAATCTTCGACCGAATTCATCGCGATAAAGTGGTATACTAATATATATATATATATATATATATATACACACACACACATATCAAAAAATTAATTGACCGTTAACTAAGAAATTGAATATGGATTACAAAAGAAAAAAAAGTGTGTGATTTTAGGTCCAAAAAAAGGCTGTTTTGTTTTAGAGGGTGTTAGCGGATGAATTTTAATATATTTTTATGAGTAGAAAGAGAGAATGAGTAGAGAGTTAGATGGTGGAGATTTAATGAGTGGAGAGATATGTGGATGTAATTTGTTTGACCAAATTTGAAATTTGAAAAAAATAAATTAAAATGCATTTTTTACTTTCTGCTAACACCCGCAAATATGTTAGGCTTCAACTTTTTCCATTTTTTTACGTTTTTTTATCTATTCTTTCTTTATGTTATCAATCACATCTACATATCTTATAAGACCCATATATATTACACAAATCTCTAACATTCAACTCCATCCTATCACCCCATAAATAGAATGAATCCTTACACTCTCTTCTTTTAGGGTGTGTTTGATTAAAAAGCTTTCTGAAACGAGTTTTCACCATTTTTCCACTGTTTGATTGGTTTTTCAAAAGCCATAAAAGACAAAAATTATAGTTTCTGAAAACTCAATCCAAATAAAAATAGAATCTTACAAGAAAAACATTTCTTTCCTAATCCTATCAAACACACCCTATATTAAAATCCTTGTAAAATCCTAAAAATTCAAATCTTATCGCCTCATAAATAGAATGAATCCTTACGGTGAGAAGCTGAAAAATGTGGTCCAATAAAAAGAAAAAAGAATTTTTTGAGCCAAAAAACAAAGGCAGCCCTGAATCGCGTATTACTCCTCCCGTCTCTGCCCTTACACTTCGATCTCACCAGTAACCTCTCTGTTTCTGATCTCTCTCGAATCGGCTCTTCATCTCATCATCTGAGATTGTTGACGTCCTCACGCTCCGATAAGACGCACTGTGCTCCTCGCGGCTTGCCTTCACCACCCGCGGTCTCAGCTCAGCTCTCTAGTCGCTACTCTCGTCTCTCGTTTCCAGTTTAACTGTTGCAGGTTTTTCAATTTGAAATTTCAAGTGAGTTGTGACCTCCAAACTGTATTTGACTATTCCTTGTTCCACTTTTTAGGTGTAATATGTTTGTATTTTGTGTAATTAAAAAAAGCCCCAATGTTTTTGATACGTAATTTGGTAATTAGGATTTAGGGTGAATGGTCACTGGAATTAATAATTATTGGAAGCCGTAATTTTTATGTTTATTGCTTATATATTTAATAGTTTATCAATGGTTTGTAAAAAAGGGTTGAAGAAGAGGGGCTTAATTAACTAATTAGGTGGGTTTTCAGTTTTGTGGTCAATGAGATATCAATTTGAATCTTCTCTTGTGTTTCTGCTGAATGTAGTTTCGTTTGTTTTTATGTAGAATTGTGGTCTACTTATTGGAAAAAATGGTGGTTAATGGTTTGGAATTAGATATGCAATTTGATTATTATTATTGTTGGATATTTTTGATTATGGAAAGATATTAAAAAAAAAAAAAATTAGAAGAGACTGCTATCGAGGAGAGCACAAATAGAGTTTTTGCAAAGATCAGTTGAATTGGGCACAAACGCAGTTTCAGAAAGTACAAATAGAGTTTAGGAGAGCTCAAATACAGTTGGGATGAGCTCCAGTATGGTTGAGCAATTGGATGTTACACAACTTCCCTTTGATCTTGGATTTAGGATTCCTATTCAAACCACAATTTTAAAGAACTATTGTATGGTGTGATATTTTTGTTTGTTTTTATTATTACATTACATTTCATTTGTGTTTCCAAAAATTTGGACCGCACTGATTGAAATTCCTAGCTACGCCACTATGTTAGGGTTTTTATTGAGACTGATTAGTACTAATTCATTTGGGATTTAGGAGTGTTTTTTGTACGATAAAGTTGAACTTGAAATTCGAATTGAAATTATCTTTTGGAATTGATTATTGAAATGGTGAATTCGGGTTCACTGGTAAAGGGACAAATGACAAGGGTCATTACATGTTACTTCAGTGACTATTTGAATGTTAAGATCGTTAACTGACTTTTAATTTGTTAATTAGCATTAGTCTTGAATAGTTTTTATGTTAAGTTGATAGATGTGTCCTCCTCTCTTTTTTTATCAAGCACGATATATAGAAAGCTCTTTCATCGTGAGCAAAAAACAAGGCTAATCATCAAGAAACCTAATTGTTTGAATTCGTACTTCAAATTTAATATCTATTTTAGGGCTTGTTTTATACACAATAAATTTTCACTAACTTCCAATAACTTTTTCTCTTTTATAATTTTCAACCACTCATACAATTACTTTACATTTTTTAATATATTTTCCTCAATTATCAACCATGCATTTAACACGTCATTTGAGTAAATTTACATTATTGTGTATAGAACAAGCCCTTAAAGTTTGTTAGTGTTCAAATTTAAATTCAAATTTGAAATAGAAAGAGGTTTTGTAAAAATAAATGGTGGAGATTTGTGTAAGTCATGTGTGCCCTGTGAGATACGTTGATGTGATTTGTTTGACAAAATTCAAATTTGAATTTGAATCCAAATGCGAACTCATTATAAGTGGTAAAACTCTCAAAATGAATCTAATGTTGAATCAATTCAAAGAAATGTTCTTTATTATGAGTGTGACCCTGGAGAGTGAATTTCTGTCAAATTTCATGATTATTTACATTGAAAGAGAGATTGCTCTTGATATCAACACAAAGTTTATTGTTAACAAGTTTTATAGTGTCTGGAGTAGGAGAATGCACCACAACTAGTGCCTTCAACTGTTTGTGTTGCACATTTGTGCATTTTGTCTTTGAGATATTTATTAAGTTAATGTATTATGTTATATCTATGTCTATTGAAGTCGTATTATGCTTCTGGTTTTATGTGTTCGTTTCCTTGTCCTTTTAAAATGCTCAGTGACTGAACTTTTGTCAGCCTCTGCCCTTGTTCTTGGTTCGACAGACTTCAAGCAAATATTGGTATTGGCAAAATGGTTTCTATAGACATGCTGACAACCACTGAAAAGGGTGTAACACTCACCATAGCAAATGACCAAGGCAACGTTGCTGCTGCGGCAATTGACGATCATGTTGTTCCATACGCAGCAGAGTTCGACGCCCCCCATATTGAGGCTGATGCTTCTAGGAGGAGGAAAATAACTATGCTGCCTTTGGAAGTGGGGACACGTGTCTTGTGCCGATGGCGTGACGGGAAGTACCATCCAGTCAAGGTCATCGAGCGCCGCAAACTCCCGAGCAGCGGAGGCAACGACTATGAGTACTATGTTCACTATAATGAATGTGAGTTTCCCTTTTATTGCTTGTTTATTTGATGAACTTTCTGTCTTTATTTGTTCCTATCTATAGTTGTGGTGCCTTGTTTAGGGTGTATTTAATCTCTTCATTGCTTAATATACCCTTATTTTATCGTGGAATAACTGCAAAGCTGAGTTGGAAGAAATATTCTACTAGAAGGATCGGTGTAAGTCCTAAAGTTAGCACACCATTGTATTACAATGAGTTCCCTATATTTATAGGATAGGGATGGGTGTATTTTCTGCACCTCAATTCTTGAAAATACTTCAACTAACCTACATATACAAGTATAAAAATTATCGAGTTCTTGGAAAACCTCATGAAGAGCGATTCTTATGAGCCTAAGGGGTTGAATTGAGAATCTTAGCCTTTCAAACCATGTCTGATAGGTTTGTTTTTGCCCATGGATCGTTTTGTTTAGTCTTTTGCATTTACTCCATTATACCTAGGAGAACAAGAGCTAGGGTTCTCTATTTATGAGACTTTGAATCTTGATAGGAACATAGGAGGGAAGGATGGGTAACTTTTGGAAGTAGATGTGGACAGTATGACGAAAGAGGGAAGGAATGTGGTATGATTGGATGAAAATCTTATAGACCTGAGATACAGAGTTGTGTGCGGGAAAAGGACAAGATGTTTCATTGAACTACTCATGTCTTGGTAAGTGTCGTCTGCCATTTTGAGCTAAGCATCTGTGTCCTTCACAGCCTTTTGCTTTAGCAAAAAATATAAAGGGCTGTGATTTTTAGTGCATTTTACTAGTGTCATAAGGTCTTAAACATAGAAAGCAAGAAGACCTGAAGACCATAAGGCTTGAATAAGCTATTTTACTGGGTAGAGTTTTTCTAAAGGTCTAATGCGATTTCCATGGATAAAGTGGCAATCTATTTGGAGACAGATGACAACGTACATCCCAACTAGAAGTGGGATTTCAGCAGGTGTAATTAATGTTGGACCATGATCCATAATATCTCTTTGCTTTCTTTGGCTACTCCACTTTCCACTTTGTTCTGGTGTATGGGGACATGTTAGTTTCTGAATGACTCCTATTTTTCCAAGACTGATGCAACATATTACAGATCTATATCCTCCTCTCCAATCTGTTAACTTTGTTGTCCTCCTCCTCTTTTTTATATTATTATTATTATTATTTTTTTTTGGGTGGCAGTGGGGTTGAAAACTGAAAGGAGCTATGGCTTCCATTGTATGTGTTGTTGAAAATGAGTTTTTTTAATAAGTGCTTTTTGGGAAATGTTACAACTTTTTTAGAAATTCATTGTTTTGTGCCATCATTTTAAACCACTCATTTCATTGGCTTGACAGTTTCTTCATCTTCTTTCGGTTTTTTTGGCCCCCAACCCCTCCTCCTCCTCCTCCTCCTACATTCAACAGTTCAACTACAAAACACCACTCATCTCATTGAACCATATGCAGCATCAACTCTTTTGTCCCTTTTAGTATTTTTCACAAAAGTGAATCATTTTGTCATTGCTTGCTTTTTTCATCTGTTCTTGATTTATCTTGGCAGTCAATAGGAGACTTGATGAATGGGTAAAGCTTGAACAACTTGATCTTGACTCCGTAGAAACTGTTGTGGACGAAAAGGTCGAGGACAAGGTAACTTTTTCTTTACATATTTGTTTCCCTTCAATTTTTATTGGTCATTGTTGCATATGCTAATAAATTTCCTCAACTTATATTACATGCACAAAAGTTCACACTTGTATGGATGTATCTACATCATTTCTTCTTTGAGAAGATATGGTGCTACTGAATGTTAATCATTAGTCATTCCTTGTTTTCAAGTAACTGTTGTCTTTCTCCTGTTTGTTACATATTCTTTGTCTTTGTTTCTCAATATTGGGAGTGTCAGGTAACAAGCTTGAAGATGACACGCCACCAGAAGCGGAAGATTGATGAGACACATGTAGAGGTACTTGCTTATTTTCATATGCTTTTCACTACCTAGCTTGCTTGTTAGTATGTTCTGTTCTCTATGTTGCTTTGTTATTTTGGTGCTGTTCTTAGTACGACTTTGTTGATTGTTTCATAAACGGACATTTAGTTTTAATGGATCTGGGGAAATTTATTTTTAAAAAAAAAATGAAGAAAAACAATTTTAAAGAATCATTATCCATCACCATCACACAGGCATGTAGGTTATGTACTACTTACTCCTCCTTTTTCATGGATTTTTTCCCTCAAATATGCTTATTTTCTGTTGGATGATCAATATATGCCATTTTAAATTATACAGGGTCATGAGGAACTTGATGCCGCTAGCTTGCGGGAGCATGAAGAATTTACAAAAGTAAAAAATATTGCGACGATAGAACTTGGAAGATATGAGATTGAGACATGGTATTTCTCGCCCTTTCCACCAGAATACAATGACTGTACCAAGCTGTTCTTTTGTGAGTTTTGCCTCAATTTCATGAAGCGTAAAGAACAGCTTCAGAGGCATATGGTGAGCTTTTCGTCGTTAATTCTTATTGTGTGCTGTGTCTTTTCGTGAAACGTTTACTGTTAATTGCTTGGAAGAAAGTTCTCTAATTGCATTTGTAGGGTGATGTTAAACATATTTTTATCAGCTTAGAAAGATTCTGAGTTTTTTGTTGTTTATTCCATGTTATCATCAACATTTTCCATTATCATCATTGGTAAATTAACCTTGAGATGTTTTCGTACAAGTGTTCACTGTTTACTTTCTTATTTGTAGAAGAAATGTGATCTGAAGCATCCCCCAGGAGACGAGATATACCGAAGTGGCACCTTGTCAATGTTCGAGGTAAATGTACACTCCTCATCCAACTTAAGCATAATGTTTGAAACAGCTAATCACCATAGATGAAAAGAGAATAACCATTTGGTTTTGAATTCGCAGCCCTGGTTGGCATAATTTATTTCGACAGTTACCTTTCAATGTTCATAACAGAATTTTTCAATATTCATATTTGTATCATCTTGAACCTTTTATTCTTAATAAAAGTCCAGTTTCTTATTAAAAAACAAAAATTGAATTTTTCAACTTAATGAAAATATTATCTTGCAGTATTTTAGGTTTTGAACAGTAAGGTAGATTTGCGTAGGCTGCATTCCGATCAGTGTTGCTGTATTGTTTGCGGTATTGCATATTTCATTCATCAATACATCTTATATTTTAGTGCAGTATTTCGTCCTTCCATTGATTGGACCTTCTAAGTAGTGTTAGTGTTCAAAGAATGATGTCCAATTTTAATGCAACAATCAGGTTGATGGCAAAAAGAACAAGGTTTATGGTCAGAATCTTTGCTATCTTGCGAAATTGTTTCTTGATCACAAGACCCTGTATTATGACGTTGACCTGTTCCTGTTTTATGTGCTGTGCGAATGTGATGATAGGGGATGTCACATGGTTGGCTACTTCTCCAAGGTAACATTACTCTCTGAATTTTACCTCGTTTTCAGGCAGCTGCTTTATTTTGTTAGACTCTTATGTTCCCTGGTTTCTTTATCTCATTGCCATTATGCATATTTTAAAGAGCCAAAAAAAAAAAAAAAAAAGAGAAAACTACACAACTTATAAATGTTTGACATTTGAAAATATCACCACCTTATATAAATTTGATATACCTAGATTTTATTGTAAAAAGACAAACTTAAACCAAGAAGCTGGTACCACTATCCATCAACAATTCTCTCTCTACCTCATGTCCTCACCTCCTGAGCATCTATATACATTCTCTCTCTCTCCCACGCTCTCTCCTTCCCACCCCCCTCTCTCTCTCTCTCTCTCTAAGTTTGCCTCATCTATCAAATTTCAGCTATGAATAATCCAACGATATCCAGATATCTTCTGGTGAACAGGGCTTAACATTCCAAAAATTACAAAATGGCATATTGAAAACCACAAGGAAAATCTTAAACTTGGAGCGGATCTTTGAAATGTAATCGTTCTGGTCTGGGTCACAATTAATTTCAGATTGTACATTTCTTACCAATCTCGGATGCAAAATCTTGAACCTCACAAGATCTGAATTTCAACTTATTTTGAGGTGGGTCTCCTATTGCCTAAGGAAGAGAGAAATATTGAGAGGTGTATAGATATAGAGAGGAGAGAAATATTTGTTAATGTCAATATGGACAACAGATGCTGCTCCTATTTTACCCTTTTTTTTTTTTTTTTGGCTTTTGTGGGTGGGTGGGTGGTGTGTGAAGCATGATGGGTTAGACTTTTACTTGAACATGAAGGTTGAAAAATTAGTAAATGCAATAAAGAAGTGAACAAAACCTTGAACCTTTTTGCTCGTAAAGGTAGACGATTTTAGAATCTTGAAAGAAAAGTTCTTTATTGTTTAATGAGGATGAAGGTAGATGTCAAAAATCATAAAAATGTCTGTGTTCGCTAGTACTATACAGTTGGCATTTGGGGAACGTGGCAGGACATAATTGTTATTTTGTCTCAAATGTTGCTATTCCTGCAATTTTTCAAAGGCAATGCTATTTTCAGAATTACATGTTCTATACTTTCCATGTATGCAATTCTCCCTATTTTAATTTCCATCCTTAAAAAGTGGTCCCGTCAACGTTATGGGTCAAGCATTTCAATACAAATTTGGTTATTCATGCTTGTCCTACTGTCAACCGATATGGTTTTTCCATACTAGTACGACACCTGTCAAACTTACATAGAGGTGAGGACAAACTACTGGTTTTGGCATACTACTCCGGTACTACACCTATCAAACTTACGTAGAGGTGAGGACCAACCAAGTTCATACCAATTATTTTATCTACAGCATAGGCCATATACGTAATACGTAACAGATGAATTGGTAATGCCTCTTCAGTATTCAGTAATATGAATTAAAGATTCAATGGCTCTGGGTACTTCTGAGTTGCATGGCAATGTGTTTTCACAGCAGATCTGATGAGATTAAATGTTTCATTGTTATTTCTTTGCAGGAAAAACATTCGGAGGAGTCATATAACTTAGCTTGCATTCTGACTCTTCCCCCTTATCAGAGAAAAGGCTATGGGAAATTCCTAATTGCATTTTGTAAGCTCTGCATGTGACTTATCTGTGTTCTTTTCATTCCACATAATTTTGTTCCTTAACTCAACGAACTGCGGCCTTTTGGTACACATATATATTACATGTAGTTTGGATTAGTTCGTCATCTAGATTTGACAAGTGAAGTGATATTGGTGCAAGACATGATTGTCTCCTCTCATTGTATACTTGGATGAAATATTCCCTACCAGAGCTCCTCAAAGAAAAATATTATTCGCGACTTAATCCTCATGTATAATGTACATTGACTCCCACACACACACACACACACACACACACATATATATATATATATATATATATATATATATACACGCTTTGCTTTCCTTTTTTATTGTAAAATGATCATCTATTTATTAGAAGGACTGCTACCAATTATTTTAAGGACCCACCTTTATGATAGAAATTTCTTGTTTAGGAGTACAAACATCACTTTTTGCAACACGATAGGATAACAAACATCAAGTGTACGGCTGTTGTTCTATTGTGAGATTATGTTCGTGAATTATGTTGTTGATTTCTTTGTACAGCATACGAGTTGTCAAAGAAGGAAGGTAAAGTTGGAACACCAGAGAGACCACTCTCTGACCTTGGTCTTCTAAGCTACCGAGGTTACTGGACACGCGTACTTCTAGATATTTTGAAAAAACACAAGGGCAACATCTCTATTAAGGTTTGTCTTCCTACCTAGTAAATTTTCGAACTCTTTTAACATATCATTGAGCAGAAGATGGATAGTATATAATTATCTTGCTAATCACTTCATGCTGTGCATGGCACTCTTCATTAGTATAAGCGCGGGTTAGTGTATGTCTAAAAATGGATTTTGATGTGATACAAGAGTGAGAATGAGTGGAGTCGAATGGTGGAAATTTGTGTAGTATAGGTAAGCTCCACGAGATATGTGGATGTGAAATAGGAGAGAGAATGATTGGAGTTGAAAATAATGTATAAAAATGTGCAAAAGTTTGTTAAAATACATACACTAACACCCGCTAAATTTGTTGCAATTTTACTTGTTTACTCTATTGGTCAAAACTAAGAAACCCAGGGAGTACGACCTTGAGTTTCCACACAAAAGATCAATTAAGAATCACGTTGTAGTCCTTATATTCATGCCCATTAAAATATGTTTAATGGCTAGTTGTTCCAGTTAATCTAGCAATCACTTGATCGAAGTTGTATTGTTGACCCTCAATATATGGGCATTAAGGTTTGGTTTGTTCTAGAAGGCAAAGTTTGACTACGTTGTCAAAGTTGATTCTGTTGATGTTTGTGTGAACAATGACAACAATACTTCTATTGTTGTCTTATGTTATGTAGGAAAAAGTGTAGAAACTGAAGGAGAGAGATTGCAAGAGAATAGGATGTGTTGGATGCAGATTGACAGGCATGCCCTTTAATAAGCACATGTAATAACTTTGGACTTCTTTCCAGCAACTTGGAGTAAAATATTGAATCTGAGTTTTCGAAACCTCACAGCTGAGGTCCAACCTCCATGCTCGATGTCCACCTGCTTAGTTCAATAGGTTGGGCGTGATATTGCTCATGTCACTAATTCATTGCCTCCGTCAGGCAGGGGAGGAGGTCATACCTTGCCACCTTCCAATTTAGACCAATAGAGAAAAGGCAATGTAGCTCGATGGGTAAGCTACGGTAAAGTAGGTTGCGAACCCATAGTTTGTGAATTATCGTGTCCCTAGAGAACTAGTTATCCGAACCAGTCACAATAACATGCACGGCGGACAAGACTCGAGGATAGTAAGGGGCATTATGTGAGTGGGGGTCTTTCAACTAGTACTAGAAATTGGAAGATTGTGAGTTTGTGGAGAGCCTGAAGGCGTTCATTATTCTATTGGAGAGATAGGACTGGCAGGGTGGAACTAGGTGCAACTTTGATCTTCTTCCAACTTGTGATAATCTATTTTGAATTCAATTCCACAAACAGAGAAGTTAATGCCACTAACCTCTCCCCTAAATTCGGACCTTCCCAAAGGGAGATTATGAAGTTAAAAACATGTTGAAAACTGAAAAACACGAATCACGAATTCTATAATAAAAAGAGTTTTTGAGAAAGTGATATGGGGAGAACAACCATAACAAACAAGCACTGAATGGGAGTATTGTATATATATATTGAACATATGATCAAGAGCTTGTGCAGTAAAGTTTAAGCATAGGGTTATTTGTTGGAAGAATGTCTTGTGTAAATAATAATTTTTTTAAGGGGGTGTGGTTGGAAATGAAAATAAGAAAATCATTCCAGGTTTTGCCGAACTAGCTCTGAATGGTTTGGTTGTAATGGTTCCATTTCTATTTGCTGGTGACAGGAGCTGAGTGACATGACAGCCATCAAGGCAGAGGATATTCTGACGACCCTTCAGAGCTTAGAATTGATCCAGTACCGCAAGGGACAACATGTAATTTGTGCGGATCCTAAGGTGTTGGACCGTCATCTGAAAGCTGCAGGCCGGGGCGGCCTTGATGTTGACGTAACTAAATTGATATGGACTCCTTATAAAGAGCAGAATTGATGAAGTTTCTTTTATGGCATTGCCATCCTTGACTGTGTAAATATAATATCTGTGACAAGAAAATTTCTTATGATGCCAACTTCTCTTGATTACTTTAGAGATTGCCGCGTTGGAGGATTTTTGCAATATGGGTAGTTTACGTTGTCACTTGTAATTGCATCATCTTCTTGATCATCGTGGTTATTATATTCTATATTTTGTACATGTTACCCGCACCTTTTGAGATGTGGATGGATTCGATCTGTGCAGCGTAAAGTCCCTTGCTAATTACTATTAGGGGGTGTTTGATATGCCAAAATTTGGTTGGAAAATGTCGCTTCAAGGAAAAGATTTTCTCACTTATTTGTTTGATTCAAAATTTTTTCTTAGAAAGTGAAAACCATGTACAAATTTCTGAAGCATAAATTTGGTTTTTTTTTTTTTGGGAAAAGTGAAACTAGTGTTGAGGTGGGATAACCTTTTCAAGGAAAATTTTTTGTCAGGAAAATTTTTTGTATGGAAAAAGTTTTCGATCTCCATTTTTAGGTTAAATCAAACACACCCTTACAATGCCCCCCCACCCCACCCCCACCCCCACCCCCACCCCCACACCCCAACACACACACATATATATATATATATATATATATATATATTATTTTTCCTCTATTCCTTTTTTTCTTGAAAATAATTAATTTACATAGTGGCCCTACAATTGATGGGATTTGGCAACTGATTAATTTCTCCATTTTGAAAATCAAAATGGCTGAAGGGTGTTTCAATTATAATTAGCCTTTTTTATACAAATTATTATTGGATTATAATTTTAATTTATAATTTTTTTGATAATTATTATTAAATTATTTTGAAGTTGAAAAATATATAATATATAGGTGTCAAATTGAATGTCTCAAAAACAAGTTAACATGTGAGAAAAATTGTAAATGCAGTCTTTAAAATCACATCACATCAAAGATTAAAGGTGAAAATTTTATGTTATCCCTCTCTCTCTCTCTCTTTTCTTTTCTTTTCTTTTCTTTTCTTTTCTTTTTATTTTCTTTTTTTCAATATTTCACTCTTCTAAAATTATTTCATTTAAGTACTGAAATAATTTCTATATATTTTTTAACTAAATTCAATTTGGCCGAAGATAGTTAATTTTGACTGGAGTTGATTGTTTCATCAAATTAAGAGAAATAAAAATACCTGAGCATTCTAAGTAAATTGAGTTAGTTCAGTTAATTTCTAAACTTGAGATTTCGATCAATTTATTTGTCCATTTCAAATTAATTTTATTTGTTTATTCATTTTGTCGTGTCTTGTAGGTTAAGCTCGCTTTATAAATTGAGATTATATATGATTTTTGGCATATATATAAAGTTAGACGTATTTGTAACATACGTCCACTAAAATTAAATTAAAATTACATTTCATATTTTTATGCATGATAGTAAAAAATATTTGGGAATAATTTTTATTTGTCAGCCCAATATAATTTTGAAAAACTGAGTCATTTAATTTAAGTTTGAGTAAATTTTTTTTATTTTAAAAAGGTTTAATAAGTTTGGTTGTAATGTATTTGATTTTTAGCATGTAATGTTATTATATTAATAAAATGTTTAGTACATCTTTTATATATTTGTGTATTTTTTGTTCATCCCGTTTGTTAGAATGTACTTTTGAAAATGTTATAGAATATTGAATATTATAAAATATAAAAATTCCTCTTAAATAATGTACATGCATAATAGACAACCACTATATAAAATTACTTTTATTTATTAGTTTAACTTTGTGTTTAACCTTATCATTATTAAAATTTAATACTAATGATAAAACTATTTCAACTGATACAGTAATAAATTAATCATAAATATCATATAAAATTGTAAGAAAACGCCCACAAAGCCACACACACACACACACACAAAAGAAATATTGTATCATTAATTAGGTTTATTCATTATATTTATCATCACTTATTAATAAAGTTTCAAATGTTGCGTCTTCGCATAATATTATGACTCGGACATTTTGAATGTCAATGATGGCACTATATTACCCATATTTTTATATTTTATTTTTTACCTCGACACTTCTTTAAGTCTCCGTTATTAATAAATTTCTATTTGTATTATCATATAGTTTGCCATATTTTTTCTTACTTTTACAATTATATTATTTAATTTAAAACTTAAATATTTAATTCACTTACACTATTTAGATGATTTTAATGACAAAACATCACTCAAAATGCTAATTATGATGGTAACTTCTTTTTATATAAAAGGATTTATATTTTCTATATTATACTTGGTTGAATGTAATTTATCCTTTTTTCTTAATTTTTTATTTTCTATTATGTTAAATTATTTTCTTTAGAAGATGTTGAATTTTTAGAATGGTCACAAGTGCACATGTTCTTCATATTTCTCCCCGTTAAGATAATTACTTAGTGAAAATTTTTTAATTGTATCATCGTTGAGTTTATTAATGCTATCCATTCTTCAGTTGTTAGGCACAATTTGAACTAACGACTTAACTTTTAAGCAAAAGAAATTGTTATTCATTGAACATGTTTATTCAGTCATATTCTAACCCAAATTGTATGAAGTTTGTCATACTGAACAATGTGATGTTTTATTGCAATACATATCTTGGATGTCGATGTTTGTAAAAGATACACAAAAGCATCATTAATTTTTAAATTAAATTACAATAGCATAACAATGGACCATTCTAGAAAAATAAAATGGAAAATTTTGATATACGTACAATTGGCCCATAAGTTTAGTTATGGGCTGTAAAAGAACCGGTTAGTTATTTTGTATAAGTGTGTTGCTTTACTGCTTTAGTATACTTCGTATGATACTTGGTCAAATTATTATTTTTTACATGGAGTTTAAATTTTCTGGATTATAGATCAATTATTATTTTTTACATGGAGTTTAAATTTTCTAGATTATAGATCAATTTTTATTTTTTAGAATGTTACACAAGCATTATTATTTGTTTATTTTTAACTAATGAGTAGTTCCTTTGCAATTTTGAAGTATACTGAAGTGTGACTTTAAGTTAGTATTGTGTGTGAAGTTTTTAATATGAAAAATAAGCATGAATGAAAATACAGTAAAATTTTGTTGGTAAGTAAAAAGTTTAAGTCAAAAACAAAAAAACGTAAACTAATTATATTTAACTTTAAATAATTTGTTTAATGCACATTCATGGACTATGCGTGTTGATCAAATTTGATAAGGATGATAAACACACCAATTCAACTACAAATATTGACTCTAAAGAAGTCCTTCAAAACATAAGTTTAATTTTTATGTGTTCAAACTTTTGTCGCTTTCATATTATGTAATGCTATTTACAGCCAAATCAATCGAAGTCATTCTTCCATATAACACATGGGTGCGATACTGGTATAACAAGAAAGGGTAACAAAATCGATATGTGTAGTGCATAATCTTCCATTTTTCTTTTCAATTATGTTTGACAGATTCTAGAGACAAGATTACTTGATACTTTGCAAGGGCAAATAATAGAGAATTCCATGAGAAGATTCTAGAGACTTATTCAAAATCATCCCTTCGGAATATATTAGATATTTATGTTGAGAAATCTAGAGAAATATTGCAGGTCGTTAAATAATCGAACAGATCACCTTCGTCCATTTAAAGGAGGTTGAGCTATAAATAAGACACTTGTGAATCATTTGTGACCAGCCAAGAACCTCTCAAGCATTCTCAAACTCTTTCTACACTGGCTTCTTTCGTCAAACAAAAAGGTTTACTTAGTGTGATTACACCATGATAGGCGATTTGGGGGAGACAGCCTCCATGACACTTGCAAAAACCATAAGTGCATGACACAATGCTAGTAAAACGGTGCAATAATTCTATTAAAACTAAGCCGAGGTTGCACATGTTAGCCTTGGTGTCCACCTTTCTCCCCTTTTTGTATTCTAGAGCTTTGTACAACGTATTCCCATAAGAATTAGACATCAATGTATACCCTGCATCATCAAGCCATCGAACTGCAGCAAAACAAATCATATGAATTACGATCACTTAAAAAATAAAGTGATGAAAGCTCTTAACCTCATGAAATACTCACCAAGTGTGAGGTCCCAGACCTTTGAATTGCCATATTTGTCAAAGAAGATGTTTAAGATGGACAAGTTGCCATGGATGAATCCTTGCTCAAGAATATCTACATGACCTTCACAATTTGCTCAAATAGCATAAATGGCCATCCCAACTCAAAATTATGAGGAAACTATTTAAAAATTCTATCAAATAACTAAAATCAAACATAACTTTTTAATAAATTTGGCCAAATAAATAAGAAAAACAAAATTTATGTACTAGCAAGGTACCTGGACAACATTCTATCAGAATCTATGAGCATGAAGATTCTATATCTCATTTTGTTCTTTCCTGTTGCAATATCATCTTGAAATTTGGGACTGATGATCTATGTCTTCTTAATAAAAAGAAATTATGAGAAATAAGATTAAATAACTCAGATTGCAATTTATGAACACATACATGAACTGACATAAACATGAAAGTATCGAACTCCATTCATATGTCAAGGGGTGCAAGTAAACATCAAGGTTTTTGCCTAGACTATTCGGTCTTGGGATTACCATGCTTAGAAACATGATCGTGTTTCATACACATTCAAGGTGGGAGATTGTAGACCGTGATGATAACTAGCCAACGCGAGTGTGGTGTACCAGATATGTTGAAATGACTAAAACCATCTTTGCATAGACCAAGTCGTCCACTACGTAGGCTAAAATGAGGATAATTTCTATCAAAATGCTTCCACTCCTCACCATGTACTTGATGTGACATTTCACTATGATTATAACCATTTTTTTAATGCCATATCATATGATCCGTAGTTTCTTTGGATATATAATGTTGTTTAAGTACAATGAATAAGGGTAGATATCGCAATACCTTCTAAGGCACTCTATGGACAGGTCGAAAGACTTTTGCATTGTATCAAGATTAATGATGTCAGACATGAAGTCAAGTTTTCATTGGCACCATAGCACAACATGCAATCATTCACAAAAGCATGTATCACTAGAATTCACGGATGGTTATAGGACTTTTTATTGAGGCAAATTCAATGTGACCTCATTGTAGGTCATGGTTCAAAATCGTGAAAAATGGTATTGGTCACAGCTGACTTTCGAAACATCCAAACGAGACATGTCTCGATTCAATCACAATTTTAAATCATGACCAAGTTTTAATTGGTCATGGTAACACTGGGTCACGGTCACATGCCGTGACCTAATGAATTGGGTTGCGCTTTGCAACTGTGACTCATTTAAGAATGGGTCATGCATTGTACATTACCCCCTTTTTCTATGGATCCCAGATCCTGATCGTAACCCTTGTGCTACAAGTGCCATGGCTTTGTACTGTGACCCTCGTCAATAACTCTTAGTTATTTACATACATGTATTAATAGTATTTACTCACTGTAGTTTCAACAAAATTCGGTGATATTCTCCAGATTTCCTTTTACAAGCATGTAGGTATACGTTAGTACGACTTGGAGCAAGGTCCTCATCCTCTGTACCTTTGATTTGCTCCTACAAATTAGAAACTTTTTATAGTACTAAGGTAAAAACCAGAATTATAAGCTATTCAACAACCAATTATGATAGAATATATGGATCTACTGGGAGAAAGGAAAGCACAATGAAGAAAAATCCAATTTAGCTACACTGCAGACAAGTATCCAATTTTGCAAACACATTCCATGGAGAAAGTTAAAAGCTTCATGACATGAATGACCAATAAACACTACTTTTAGTTGTTAGCTTGTGACATTGCATACCAAACTTGAAATAATGTTTTGTCCCTTCTCTTTGGACTCCTTCTAATAGAAAATGCAGTCATATAATTCATAACTCCTCTTAAATAATGCAACCTTTATATTGTATTATATATATATATACACACACACACACACTATACTATATTAATGTAGAAGTTGGATAAAATTTGGCATAGTAGATCCTGGTATAGTAATAGTAGTCCATACAATATTTAACATTTTTAACTGAGTTATTCTATAATATGTTTTAGGTCCAAAGTTATTCAACATTCAATACAAATTTCTGCATTACTAGAGTAATTTGAACAGATTGCAACTTAAATTGAGAAATTATCTCTAAGTAGAATGAAGATGTCTTCACCATAAAGAATTCATAGCATCAAACTAATAGCAGTAAAAATAGTCTTTGATCATATTCTGGTTTCTTTAGCAGTAAAAACAATATACCAGAGGCCTAGTTTCTTTAGCAATAAAAACAATTGACTAAATATATACTAGAAAACAACTTATTTGCACCACATGTATTTATTCATGTATAATTGAAAGTAGTATAGTAAGAAATATACCTGCCATTCTCCAAATGGCCGATGATAAACCCTAGATTAGTACAATATCTACAATGTCCCTCAAAATTTTTGCATCGTGATTTCCCAACTCAAATCTACTTCATCCAAAATGCAACTCCTTATAATAGAAAAGTATCATTTATGAACAAAACAGATTAATATTACTAATTTGGACAATATTATACAAAGAACTAGTGTTTACCCTCGTGCGATGTACGAGAGTTACTTATGTGAATAAGACAAAATTTGAAAAACTTATTTGCATATTTTTTTTATTTATTATCTATTTACTCCGCAACCATTTGTATGAAAAAGATTGAATAAAATATTTTTAAGATATAAATAAATATATTTAAAGCATTTAATCAAATCGACTTTGGCTACGATTTGACTTGGTTGAACCTTTTTAACTTTTCTTTTTTTAAATTTGTACTTTTAAATTAAATGATTAAAAATTAATGAATATATTAACATCACCAAAAACTTTCATCACACGCACATTTCATCCCTCAAAGAAGTTTCTTTTCATCAACGCTAATCAATATGTGAATTATCATTTGGTGTGATTTATTTGTATGAAATTTAATTATATAAGATTTATATGAAAAAATGAATTTTGATTGGTATAGAATTATTATTTGGTGGTTAATAAAATTTGATAAGGCAAATTAGTACAACAAGTTTATCGAAATTCAATGATAATATGTGAAGTAACCAAGAGAAAAAAGAATTTATGTTGAAAAAATTTAAATGATATGATTGATGTCGATAAGGAAAACTAGTACAAAAAGTTTATGAAAATTCAATGATAATATGTGAATTACTAAAAGAGAAAAAAATTATGTTGCAAAAATATTTAGTTCATATGATTGACATCTAAGAAATCAAAGAGAATTTATCTTTTATTCTTTCAGTTGATATGATTGAATTAGTTGAGAACTTAAATTTCAACAAGGAAAATTAGTATTGGAAGTTTATCAAAATTTAATGATAATATGGGAAGTAATCAATAAGAAAAAAGTATTACATCTTAATATCTTAGTAAAATACATAATTTTAGATATAATAACGTATATGTTAACACTATTTATATTGTAATTTAGTATCTATAGTTAAGAATGGAAAAAACTAAATATAAAAAAAAATCTTGAGCAAAAAATTAATTAACTCGATTAGATAAAAATTTACAAAAGTCGAGAAGAGAATCATAATAATAATGTTGACGACTAAATCTGGGTCCATGCTACTGTACGCCAACATATCTCCTTATCCATGCGTGATGCATGTTGTTTGTGCCTACACACTCAGCCACAGCCATTAGATAGCCAAGGTCATCAGAGAAAATGGGGTCGGCGACCGATGGCACTCCAATGACAAAGTTACTACCGGTGTAACGGAAGAGCAACTTAATTAAGCTTATAGAATTCGTGTGCACAATGCTTTGTGAGGTGGGGAAAGAGTTACAACTATAAAGTGGTGGCATGCATGAAAAGATGCAAGAGTTCGAGTAGATAAACTTACGTACCGTTCACCTATAGTTACTTTCCTTTATATAGAGTGCAAATGATATAGGGTTTGGAGGGTGGAAGAAGTTCCTTTGTGAAGGAGTTCTTTCCTTGTAAGGACTTCGGATCTTCATAGATCATTAATGAGATTGTGACTTGATCCCATAGGATTCTTTGGCTGAATCATTGCTTCCTTAGCTTGGATTCTTTCCTCCTTTAAGGATTGCACATCTTTCTCCATATGGTAAGATTGACCACTTTTTTTTGGGGGAGGGGGTGCACACAAAGTCCCCCAAGCTTGGAGTCTATAGCGTTTCCTGGCAGAGTTAATTATATGATCAATCCAAAAGAGAAATAATAATTTGAATAATATTTAAATTTGGTATGAATGTTGAAGCTGAAGCTTTACAAACATACTTAACATAATTTAAAATTTGAAAAACTTCCTTAAAGACCAAATGCATAGCAAATTGGCATTGAAATTGCATATGTTATCTAAATTCGATATTCAAAAAAATTATAAAGTAAATATAAAATAATATATTTACAAAACTTAAGGTCTAAAATGGAAGCACCAATTGAAATCAAAGTTAATTTTCTGATCGTTGAACTTAAAACGCACATTACGGGTAAAAACTATCTAAAACTATCATTTTAAAATGGTAAAAATACATTAAATTTTTTAATTTTTTAAAATAAACAAAGATAAATTTATTTTATAAAATGGAAAATCACTATCGACATGGTACTGCACCAACTTGATAATTCAACTTCTTTTAATAAGAATATATATATATATATATATATATATATCAATAAAAAATTAAAATGTATATTACAAATTTGAATTTTCATTTTTAGAATTAATTCATTTGCCCTTGTAATTTGTAACATTAACCTCATATCGTATTTTCATTAATGCTTGTATTTAGTTCATTTTCAATTATATATATATATATATATAATTAAAAAATTAAATTTATATAAAAAATAAAAAAATATATAAAAAATAAAATAAGGACAAAAATACTAAATAAAGACAGAAAAATTCACTAAATAAGGAAAATAAAATAATAAAATGCATATTAAATATTTGTTTCCAAAATAGGATTTTCTTTTTTTAATTTTAAATAAATGCATGTTGACTTGGCACTTTTAGCGTGGCACAATGTTTAGTTGGCACTTCAATTTTTATTAATAGTATGATATTAAATTGTATTATTATATACTAATAATGCTTTATTACTTTCAGATTTATTAATTCATGTATTTATCATTGGATGCCTTAAGTAAGTATATATACTTATCTAAAAAAATTTATGCTTATCCCAAAAATGGGATTATTGAAAATTAATTTTTGTGTTATCTCAAATAAGATTATCTCAAAATTGATGTCATTTAGGTACACATCTAGAATTTCAGTGGTAAAATAAGTCTAAATGAATTGACGAAATTTACACAACTAATCAGATTATTCATTTATTAAAGAAAAAAGAATTGGGGGAAAAATGAGAAAGTGACTTCTGCTTTTATATATTTAATATATGGCAATGAAAGAAAAAACTCATGTAAATGAACAATTAGATTAATTGTGTAAATTGCTTCAATTCACTTAGACTTGGTTTACCATTGAAATCTAAGATGTGTAACTAAATGACATCAATTTTGAGATAATCTCACTTGAGATAATGCATAAATTAATTTTCAATAGTCCCATTTTTTAGATAAGCATAAATTTTTTTGAGATAAGCATATATAATTACTTAAGGCATCCAATGATTAATACATGAATTAATAAATTCGAAAGTAATAAATCTTTATTACTATATAATAATATAATTTAATATGTCAGTAAATATAAAACTTTTGGTCAGGAAAAATTGAACGGTGGCCCATGGCTGTTTTTCTACTGTTATAATAATAATAACTAGTATTACACCCGTGCGATGCACGTGGAGATTATGATTTGTTTAAAATAATGTTTAAATTATGAATTAAAATAATGTTAAAACTGCGAATTAGACAATGGAAATATAGGAAAATATTTCGATCCCTACTCATATTTTTGTAAAAGAAATCATATGTGTTTTTCATAAATATGTGTGATTTTTGTTGTAAACCATAAATGGTTTACTGTGCTGGTATAACCTGCAGATGTTCTAAAAAATAACTGTGGAAATGTATTAAAGTTTGAATTAAATCAAAAATTTATTTTCTGATCCCCAATGCACATTTTCTTTAAAAGCTATTTAAAACTATCATTTTAATATGGTAAAAATAAATAAAAATATCTTTTATTTAATATTTTTAAATCAATAAAATAAAATTTTTAAGAAAAAATCGCTGCCAAGGTGACACTGCACCAAGTTGATATTTCAACTTCTATTAATCACACACACACACACACACACACACACACACATATATATATATATATATATATTTAAAAAAAATTAAAATGTATATAAAAAAGTTACTTTTTATTTTTAAAAATAATTCAAGTGCCATTATAATTCACAACTTTGACCTTATAAAAGCAATATTAATGTTTGGAGAAAAAAGCCAAAGGGAAAAATCTAGCGGGAAAAAGCTATTCTAAAATAATGTTGAAGAGAAAAACTATGTCGAAAATTTGGGCACACTCCAAAAAATGAGTTTGAATTTTCTTATTTTCGTTTTTGTTATAAAAAAAATACAAATTTGTGGGCATTTTGGGGGAAGGGCTATATTCTCTGAAGTTGGGGCCCAACTTTAGATAATAGCCCCCCCCAAGTTTGGGTTTTTACACACTTGAAAATTATATATTATTTGGGTTTGTTGGGGAGGAAAAACCCAAATTTGAGTTTTCCCACCGAACATTAATTGTGCTCTAATATCTAGTTTCATTAATATTTGTATATAGTTCATTTTAAATTATATTTATAATTCGCAAATTAAAATTTATATAACAAATTAAAATTCACATAAAAAACAAAATAAGGAAAAAATACTAAATAAAGAAAGTAAATAAATTAAATATGGAAAATAAAATAATAAATGTATATTTAATATTTGTTTTCAAAATAAAACTTTGTTTTTTCAGTTTTAAATAAATGCGTGACAACTTAGCACTGCCAACGTAGCACAGTGCCTAGTTGGCACTCCATTTTTTAAATATAACTAGTATTACACCCGTGCGATGCACGAGAACAATTAAACTTATGTACAATAAATAATTGATATAACATTATAAATTATAAATATATTGAATATAAATGTTGAATTACATAATTGATGCAATTTATGCATAGGAGATTGTATAATTGCAAATAAGTATTAAAATCTATAATATTGTATATTATAGCCAATGCAAAAAATGCGGAGTAAATTCGCAATTATAAATTAAAAAATTCACGTGCATTGCATAATTAAGAAGTTTATTAAAATGTGCAATTTTAATTCCAATTGTTGTACATCGCATTGCACAATAGTGATCGTGGTGATTAATTAATTGTAAACGAACCATTGGGAATGAATATATACAAATTCTTTGATTATCAAAACTTATCTTTGTCGTTGGTACAAATGAAATTTATATTGAACATCTTTTTTCCTTTCTGAAATGGATATTACACACTCTAAATTTTATGATTTTACACATTTTTTTAATGATTAGCTGTCATTACTACTTAATTTTAGCTCTATTGTATAAGAAGTATTATACTTGATTTTATGCAACTTAAATTTGTAGTAATACCGACAATTTTTCCCATCTAAATGATTTATTTGATTTTTTTTCCATTTACATAAACTGTATTTTAATTTTAGAAGAAAAAAAATTTTATTTTTTAATTTTATATACTTAGAAAAAAATGCATGCAATGCAAAATTCAGTTAGTGAGCATATAACACTAGCTATATTAAAAATGAAAAATATCAATTAACTTTTTTAATTAGAAACTGTGTGTCATGTTAGCAATGCCAATATGGCATCCGCCAAGCATGTCACTGCAATTGTAATAATATAAAGATTAATAAATTACTATTTACTTAAAAATCGATAAATTATTCAAGATAAATCCAATTATAATTTTAATTACTCACAATTTGATTTTAAAAAATAAAAAAATACCCATTATTTTTGAATAGTCCAATTCACCTAACCAACCAAAACTATCAAAACCTACTATTTTAATACGATGAAAATAAATAAATGATATTTATTATTTAGTATTTTGAATTAGAACTTTAAAAAATGAAGTTATATTTAAAATCTTTCCAAAACCATTTTTTTCTCATTAAATGTTTGCTTTAAAGATTGGTTTATTTTTAATTATATTTTTAATTACTACTAATTAATGTTGGATTATTTCTAAAATTAATTTTATAATTTTTTAAAAAATATTTAATGTGTGCCACGTTAGCATCTTTGCTAACATGACACTCTATTTTTTCAATATAAAAAAAGATTAATATATTGCTATTTACTTAAAAATTGACAAATTATTAAATATAAATCCACCAGTTATAATTTTAACTACTCACAATTTAATTTTAAAAAATAAAAAATAAAAAATAAAAAATACCTACTATTTTTGAATAGTCTAATTCATGTAACTAAGTAAAACTATCAAAACTTATAATTTTAACATAATGAAAATAAATAAAAATTATTTATTATTTAATATTTTGAATTAGAACTTAAAAAAATGAAGTTATATTTAAAATCTTTCCAAAACCAATTTTTTCTCATTAAATGATTGCTTTAAATATTGGTTTATTTTTAATTATATTTTTTATTACTATTAATTAATGTTAGATTATTTCCAAAACTAATTTTTTAATTTTTAAAAAATATTTAATATGTGCCACATTGGCATCTTTGCCAATGTGGCACTCTAGTTATAATAATAATAATAATAATAATAATAATAATAATAATAATAATAATAATAATAATAATAATAATAATAATAATCCGTATGCGTTAACAATTAAATCTGAGTCCTTGTCGAAAGATAATGATAACCGACTGGTTTTATTATGCAACAACTAGTATTACCCCCGTGCGTTGCACGGGACAATTAAGATGGTATATATAAAATATTATTATAAAATAAGATAATATATTATTGTGAATATATATAATAAAAATAACGAAACATATGTAATATTATAGATTTCAATATTGGTTTACAAATATTGGTGTGAAATATTGTCTTTTAAGAAAAATATTATATCAATTACATAATTGATGATTTAAGGTAAGAACATAATATTTGAGAACAAAATTTAGATAATATGCTTATTTAAACAAAACAATAATCTTAATAACACGTTTTATAAGTCATACATTGTTCAAATATATTTCCAATATGATTAACAATAATCTTATGGTTGGTTTACACAAACATATATAAACTTTATGAATGTTAAATTGAATTGGTACATTTAGCTTGAATTGATGTTTCTTTGTTAGTGATTTCATTCACCTTAATGTATGGCGACTACAAAAAAGATGATCTTTTATTTTTTTAAATATGTGAAAAGGTTCTTTTTTCTAAAGCAGTTATCGCTACCAACTTTGACATGACGCTAGTGACACTTCAACTATATAATTAATTTGAAAATTAAGATGTATATAAAATAACTAAAATGTAATATTCAAAAATTGAAATACAACACTAAATATAAAATAATTAAAATAATTTATAAATTTATTCAAAAAATAGAATACACATAAAAAAGATAATGTACATATAAAAAAAATACTAAATAAGGAAAGCAGTATAAATGAAATTAGAAAAATAATTAATTCCTAAAACTAATGCCAAACATGGCATTGCCACCTAGGCACTTTTGCTTAAGTGGCACTTGTCTTATGATTGTATTAAGATGACAATATGCAGCAATAAATGCCAAATCAATTGAGGACCGGCTTTATCATCATAAATTCCAAGGCAATTGAAAGTAACAGTGAAACATATATATACACAGCTTCTAGGTGAATTCATCATCATATAATAACGTGTGAATACGGACCTTAATTTATCATATACATGAATTCAAATCTCTATTCAATAAAAATGATGGCCACCATGCCTATATAAATGGACAAATTCGGATCAAAGATAGAATCACATAGATGCTGACACTATTGCAAATTGCAAATTAATTACTACATGCAATTCCACTATGAATTGACCAAAACATGCACTAATATCCACATATAATTGAAATATATGGATAATGTATGTAATACTACTAATAGCAATATAGACATATAACAACTAATCGGTTTGGGAATGCATGCCAGATGATTAGCCAAATATATAGATATATATATTTCCGTATGAATTGAATCATTCAGATTGAGGATAGAACACAAATAACTTGGTAAAGCAGCTAGCAAATCATTTAAAACTAATCTGCCTTAAGTTTGTAAGCTAAGCAAATTCATATATGAATATAGAACAATCAATAACATGTACCTATGTAATAAAATTGAATAGAGATACAAAACTGATAAGTCGAGGCTTGAGTTTAACGAAATTTCCTTAAAGCAGATTTAGACGTCTACTTTCCAGGATATAATGATTGGACTGCAGCGTTGTTGCAATGAACTGATATGGAGCTTGAGCAGGCAAACAACGTCTGGAAGAGTTGATCCATACTGAGGAGGAATACTAGATTGGAGTGGAGGATTTCGTGAGGACTCGCTGTGTGTTGTGTGTGAAATATAGGAGAGTTGCTGGCTTTTATGACTTATCAGTTTTGCATCTCTATGCAATTTTATTGTATAACTACATTTTATAGATTGTTCTATATTTGTACACAAATCTGTTTAACAACCATTTACAATTTTTACTAAAACTCTTATCCATTTAAGTTGTAGTTACTACCATAACTCAAACACATGTTATGCTTGTTGTCTACAAAATTGGTAGACAACATACATCAACTACCTTAGCTCAACTTTGTAAACCATAACTACTTTGTAATGTTTCATGCATCTCAATATTAGACTTCAAAATAAAAATTAAAATTAAAAAAATAAATAAAAATTAAAAAAATGGGAACAAATTAGAATGACAAAGTTTAAATTTAAATGCTATAATAATAACTAATTTAAATAATCTATTGATAAGTGACTACAGGAAACTATTAAACCAAAATTTAAATTCTCCATCTAAGGATAATATTTGCATAAGATAGTAAAATTCAATTTTGAATTCTATAACTACTTAAGCTAGAATGAATTATCTTGATTTGTAGATAAGCATGTAGAATTTATAAATTAAATTCCTACTACCAATTTAAAAATTTAGAGATACATATTGCCATAAAATATATATATATACTTAGTTGGCTATAAATATCATTAAGATCATTAACCTTAAATCAAAAATTGTCAATGTGAGGTTACCAACAATAAAGTGAGAGGCATTTTATTTTTCATTCCACCTTACTATATGCAATAGTGCCTTTGACTTGGTAGGAGGTTGTAATGGCCCTTGAATTAGTCCAGAGGCAGAGTATGTGAATACGTATGTGGTTACTTATATATCGTATATATGATCCGTATATGAGATGAGATAGCGTGATGATGTTTGACATGCTATACATGTATATGATATGTTCACGATATGCTTTGCAGTCTGAGGATATGTCCAGGAATAAAGCGGCTTGACTTTGAAATGATGAAAATGGGAAAGTTCTGCGGGAGGCGAATTACTATAAATGTTGGAATTACGTAAATGTAAGGTTCTGACCGTAAGGGTCGAAGGATTCACGGCAGTAAATGGTGAAACGATGGAAAATATCTAAAAGTTTCAGAGAGCAAATTACGATCATTATCACGAAGAATCTGTAAAGTATGAATTTACGGTCTTAAGGATATGGGGTTCTGGTGTAAATGTGGAAGTTCTTGACGTAATTTTAAGTCGTGATTGGTATTTCTAGATGATTCCTGTCATTTCTTGGGCATTTCTCCACCAAGCTCGACTCCCACACTCCCAAAACTCTTCCAAGTCCCTCATGAACCTATGGAATCATCTCCCACTCCATATATGACCTATGTAATGCTTGTGTAATCTATGATTACAAGAAGGAAGGGAAAGAGAAAGAAGAAGAAAGGAAGAGAAGAAAAGGGAGAAGAGGAAGAAGATGGTCTCCATTCTTGTTTGAACTTCATCTATGGTAGGTAATAGCTGTATTTCATGGGTGTAACGTGTGTTTATGAATATATGATGAAGTATGTGATGATAGGGATTGGTAAAGGAAGCTATGATATGCTATGTTATGTGAAGAGATACGTTAAGTTATGGTAGGGTTTACTATGCTATGTTATGTTAGAGTATGTTAGATGATGTTATGCATGTTAGTCTATGTTACAATGATAGATGCAAGATGAGCTATGATATGATGAAGAGTATATGAGGCTAAATGGTAAGATGATGAAGTATGTATGACATGAAAGTATGATCATGCATATGTGGGTTGTAGATTGTGTGCTTACAATATGTATGATGTTACGGGCGGTCTAAAGCGTAAAAGAACCTTTAGACGACGGCCCACGGCGCCGCAAAGCGTAAAAGAACCTTTGCGGGACGGCCAATGATATGATAATGTTAAGGCGCATTGTAAGCACATGATCCACAACCGGGGCCAAAAGCATGAACATGGCATGCATTAGCATTTGCATCTATTGCCTACTGAGTCCTCGTGACTCATTATGTGTACGTTTATTTGTTTATGATGCAGTTACGTGGAGAGTGGAGAATCCGACCGAGAATGATGTGTGCGGATGTGTGTGGGAAATGGAAGAATCACGGTCCTGTAGCCCGATTCCGGACGGGTCATTACAGGTGGTATCAGAGCATGATTCTTCCCTCTTTCCTCGGACATCATTGGATTCTTTCCACCACTCCACGGATGTGTTGAATGACAGAAGGGTATGTTATTAATGTAAGAAGGGAATGAGAATGTTATGAATAGAACAAAGACATGACGAATGAAATGAAAATGTGCTATGTATGTTCCCTATGCTATGTTATGTTTCACCCGATATGCTATGTGATATGTGGATATGTGATGTTTTCATGTAATGGTATGTGACGTAACGGATGTTATGAGATGGAATGTTATGGATTCGGAGTAAGAAGTTGGATCAAATGACGATGAACGAAAGATATAGTGGTATGTTAAGTTATGAAGTAATGGAAAGTGATGTAAGACGCATGGTATATACGGTTATGGATACAGTACTGCACGTGCAATTACTTCATGAAAGAGATGGAATTGATAAGGAAAGGAAGAACGAAAGTTGTGAATACGGGTTTATTTTCGTGAAATTTCGAGGTCAAAATTTATTTAAGGGGGGGGGGAAGGATGTAATGGCCCGCCCGAATTCGTCCCGGAACCGTATGTGAATACGTATGTGATTACGTATATGTACTGTATATGATCCCGTATATGAGATGAGATGACGTGATGATGTTTCGGCATGCTATACATGTATATGATATGTTCACGATATGCTTTGTAGTACAGGATATGTCCCAGAATGCGAAACGGTCTTCGAAATGATGAAAATGGGAAAGTTCTGCAGGAGCAGAATTACGGCCGTAAATGTGGAAGTTACGGCCGTAATTTTAAGTCGGCAGATTGGTATTTCTAGATGATTCTTGTCATTTCTTGGGTATTTCTCCACCAAGCTCGACTCCCACACTCCCAAAACCCTTCCAAGTCCCTCATGAACCTATGGAATCATCTCCCACTCCATATATGACCTATGTAATGCTTGTGTAATCTATGATTACAAGAAGGAAGGGAAGAAGAGAAAGAAGAAGAAAAGGAAGAGAAGAAAGGGAGAAGAGGAAGAAGATGGTCTCCATGCTTGTTTGAGCTTCATCTATGGTAGGTAATAGCTGTATTTCATGGGTGTAACGTGTGTTTATGAATATATGATGAAGTATGTGATGATAGGGATTGGTAAAGGAAGCTATGATATGCTATGTTATGTGAAGAGATAGGTTAAGTTATGGTAGGGTTTACTATGCTATGTTATGTTAGAGTATGTTAGATGATGTTATGTATGTTATGCTATGTTACAATGATAGATGCAAGATGAGCTATGATATGATGAAGAGTATATGAGGCTAAATGGTAAGAGGATGAAGTATGTATGACATGAAAGTATGATCATGCATATGTGGGTTGTAGATTGTGTGCACAATATGTATGATGTTACGTGCGGTCTAAAGCGTAAAGAACCTTTAGACTGACAAGACCCACGCAGCCTTCAAAGCGTAAAAAGAACCTTTGGGGGATGGCCATTCGACGGCGCCATAAGCGTAAAGAACGCTTTGGGCGACCAATGATATGATAATGTTACGGCGCCTTGTAAGCACATGATCCACAACCGGGGCCAAAAGCATGAACATGGCATGCATTAGCATTTGCATCTATTGCCTACTGAGTCCTCGTGACTCATTATGTGTACGTTTATGTGTTTATGATGCAGTTACGTGGAGAGTGGAGAATCCGACCGAGAATGATGTGTGTGGATGTGTGTGGGAAATGGAAGAATCACGGTCCTGTAGCCCGATTCCGGACGGGTCATTACAGAGGTTGCCACTGTTGCATAATTTCAATTCTTTGAATGCAAGATGCACAGTAGAGGGGGTGGTAGATGTGGATGATTTGGATAATGCGACGTTGAACGATCACAAGATGATCATGGCCACCAAAATGATGGTCATTCCACCAGAACTTCCCCTACTGGTCACATATCTCAAGAAGAGAATAATACTAGCTCTGATGATGAGTGGGAACAATACCAATTGCACGATTTGACTGAATCAAAGGAAGAAAATGGTGTCAATCTCGAAAATGAGAATCCTCTACAACTAGGAGAAGAGGACATATAAACTATGGTCGGTTCTCGTATTTACTTGGGGTTGAGGTTATACATCACTCAGGTGGCCTATTTCGATCACAACGTAAATATGTCATCGATTTTCTTGCTAGACTTAAAATGCATGACGTGAACCCCATCACCAGTCCCATGAGTTTGTTCCCCCGACCCTTCTCTACTAAAGATAAACCCCACTCTAACCACTTGGAGCTCTCTAGTATCTTTCCTTCGGACCGAAAATCTTGTTTGCTATCAACCAGCTTGCACAAGATATGCACTCTCCAACTTTTGAACATTGATCCTCTGTAAACATGTTCTTCGGTACTTGAAATGAACTTTGGATCATGGCTTGTTTCTCAACAAGAATAGCTCAACGGTCCTTCATGTGTTCTCGGACGCAAATTGGGTAGGGACTCTCTTGATTGGACTTCTATAGGTGCATTTGTGATTTTCTTGGGGACCAAACCCATCTCTTGGCCCTCCAAGAAACAACGGTCCATTGCTCATTCATCCACTGAAGCTAAATAGCGTGTCGTAGCCAACATGGCCATCAAAATCATGTGGTTTCAGTCATTGCTCCATGGGATTGGATATCCCAACTGTTCGGTGCCTGTTATTTACTGTGAAATGTTTAAGAAACCTACATGCGCTCCTGCCCTGTGTTTCACTCTTGCATGAAGCACATTGCCCTCGACTATTATTTTTTTTGGGAGCAAGTTCAAGGCAACAAGCATTGTGTTGCTCATGTGTTATCTGTTGACCAATTCGCATATGCCCTTGCCAAACCTCCCTGTCTGGAACTCGGTGTGCTCTCGACCTCCATCTTGAAGGGGCATATTGGAACAAGATAACCTTTGTATTTATCACTTGTGTTTTTAGTCACATGCATGCACAGTTAAGTTACTGATTTGCATGCAATATCTTTTAGTTCTTGTACTTATCTCAAAAGATTAGAATCATTTGTATCTAGGTCATCTAATAGGTTTCGGAGACAAGAGTTGTGTACTATTTATATGTATCATTTTGTTACATGAATAAAGTGAAGGGCCTTTTCACAGTTTATACAACTTCTTTAAGCCGATGCAATTAAAACCCGTGACAAGAAATTAATTTATATAGAAAGCACAGTGGATAGATAAGGGTTTGCTGATTTTGGGAAGAATTGATGCTCCATAGGTGATAAAAAATTAATATCTATACACACACACACACACACACACATATATATATATATATAAGTTATTATTAATCGCAATTGTACAAAGAAGAGATTTATTTTGTATTATTATCTCGATTGATGCTTTTTATTTGGGTAAAATTCACATGCAACCATATACATATGATATTATTTGTCTTTTACAAAGTATAAGAATAAGCATTGCAAGTTTATATCATCATTGGTAAAGACGTACATTGAAATTATTTTAAACATAATAATCGATTTATTTATTTCATGCTACAACACAAGTGTTTGATTTATTACTCTGTACCAGCTCAGGTTGCGGAGTCACGGCCAGTGTGAGGTCCAAGCAGGGGCCGAAAGCAACGTTTTCCTTGGTAGAGTTCGTGAAATTTTGTGATCCCGAATTTCTAAGCAGTCCGTAAGTCTTTTTGGAAAAGCAGTCATGACATGGCGATGCACTCCTCATTTCCTATTAAAAAGTGTAAATGGGGTGTTAAAAGGTAAATTCATCAATAAATAGACAGAGTCAATCGAGTAGTGACTGTACCAGGTCTAAGAGATTAGGGTTGCAATTGTTTTTGTCGATGCTACCACGCTGTCGGAGAAAATACTTTTGTGCATGACTGGCTACTTGTATTGGAGTCCTGGTGGTAACAAAATTCCTAGAGATTCCTCTCCAATTGCCTTTACCAAGCTTCTCCAACCCGAGGAGAAATCTTCGGTGCTCCTCTTCGGTCCACGATACACCTAAGGTTGGTTTTGAAGAATGCAAGCTTATATACATTTGTGTAATATGAAATTTAAATTTCGAATAGAAAGTTCACAATGATAGGGAGAAGCCGTGCATGTGAAACTTGTAATGAAATTGACTTATTTTTACCGATTAGACGAGGGATCACAGAGAACACATAAGTTTGAATCTATGAATTATATATTAACGATGATTGATAACATTTTGAAATCTTATCTTAATATTAGTTAATTCTTACTACATATTATCATAACATAATCATCAAAAAAAAAAAAAAATTGACACATTTTTCTACCATATATATATATATTGTGGTTGTGGTTGATCTATGAATTGTAATTAAATAAACTGTCTCACATTCACCAATATTATCAAAACTCATAAACTCTGTGGAAAACTTAGGTTTCCAAATGCGCATTAAGTATTCTTTTTCTCAAACTATACTTTGTAATATTTTTCAAAACTATACTTTGTGATATGTGAAAATCAACTATATTGATTGGTCTACAATTTAATTATACCCTGCTAACCGTCAAACACGTTGATTAATTAAGATGTGTAAATCTAAAAACTTAAATATTTTATTTTTTGAAAATTTTTATTTCGATGTCTTTGTGGCACATGATTGAAAAGATCAGATGTGTACACTAAAATTTCATGAAAAATAGGTTGTTCAAATTTTGATGTGCATTTAAAAATGAAAATAATTTGTGAACAATATTCATTATCTTGTAAATTATGCCGATAAACAATGTCATCTAGAATTTCTATTATTTATTTCAAGCATGAAATATCATTATTTAATTAGTGATCACAAAACACAGTCGCATTTGATTCTTCTCGTAAGAAATTATTTATAGCATTTATTTTTTGCACTCATCATTACAAATTTTAGGAAAAAGTTGATATTTGGCATGTACTATAATATGTAAATTATGCCGATAAACAATGTCTATAATATATGTTTCTTACTTTTTGATCACACCCTCTTGAGGAATTAAATTGATCCATCCTTTCTACTCAAGTTCCATTGTGGCATGTTCTACTTATTATGTATTACCAAAAAAGAAAAAGGAGGTAATTAAGTAATTAAACTAAATAAAATGTTAATTAGGCTTCAAGTGGAACAAACCTACCTTTCTTTCTGCTCTCCCATGATGAGTCCATCAGGAGAGATAACCATTGGAGACCTTATTATAAGAAATCTCATCTGAAAAAATGGAAGAGGAAAGCAGAGTCGAAGCTGATAGCCAGTGGAAGCTCAAACTCTTCCTAAACCCTATGTCAGCATCAAGTTGCACCCCAAATAGCTTGACACCATTTTTTATACTTCTTTTGGTGCAGGTCCTCGAATTGTGTCCTATGTTCCCACAACATGAACATTTTCGTCCCATGTTCTAGAGAGAGAGAGAGAGAGAGAGAGAGAGAGAGAGAGAGATCTTGTTGATTGTAAATAGATATATTGTTTGTTTATTTGCTTCCATTATTATATATATATAATGGTGGGTTAATTAACAGCGTTTTTGGTTGGATACTTAGAAACTAAGGCAAATTATTATTATTAATTACTGAAGGAAAAAGATATAACATCTCTCTCTTCCAAATATATGATTATATATGTAAATTGTAAATTAAACGTGCATGAATTGATGCTGTAATAAAGGTTTCCATTTGTATGCGTTAAAGTAGCATGTAAATTTTTAGACCACATATGAAAGCCACAAGAATGTTTTGGGATAAATTTTTATTTTACTATAAGCTAATTAATTAAAATTTTAAGTTGAGTAGTGGTAAAATCATGGCATGTTTTAATGACGATAAATAGTGATGATATGAAATATGTGATTGAAATTATCGTTCAGCTTTAATTGAGTAGTATAAATTATTTTTCAAATTGAAAAAATAGTGGTTGGGGCTGGGGTCACGGCATGTTGCAACGATTGTAGTCGAAGAAAATCTCCTACGACAACATGGATCTTTATAGCAACAATAATAGTGGTCATTGATTGATCAATTTCTTGTGGTGACGAAACAAGATTTAGGAAGAGAAATGTTGCTTGTTGCAATGCGTCATTTATGTTTGTTCGATGTTTCATCACAAATTATAAAGAGGTTTTTAATTTTAGAGACACCAAAAAAAAGGGAATGTGTGTGTGTTATGTACCATCCAACCAACTTTAATTAATTTTAAAAATTAACTTTAATTAATTTTAAAAATTAACTTTAATTAATTTTAAAAATTCACTAATTTAATTTCTCCAGTTTCTTCACAAAAATCCTCAATATGCTGTTTCAAATTCTATGACATTCAATGTCCATGCCATTCATCATTTATGCAGTTTCATCTCTTCAATTCACAAAAAAAAAGTTCAAATTTTCAGTTCCCAAATTTGCTATTGTGTGAAATTTCAGCATTGAACCAATTATGGCCAGCTCCTGTCAATCCCGTGACAGAACAGTTAAATTCTACTGCGAGAATGTAGATACAAGCATATATTCTTCACGCTTTAGAATGTGATAGCATTCCTTCAAATTCCATTCAAATGAGAAATCGAAAGAGATTGTGTGGAAATAAATGATGGAGATTTGTGTAGTATATGCGGGTTTTATCAGATATGTGGATGTGATTTATTTGATCAAATTCAAGTTTGAATTTGAATGAGAGTGCTAACACCATATAAATCTTCTTTAAATGTAAACTACATTTTCAACTTTAATTTTCAATATTAAACTAATTTGATAATTATTTTATTTTTGGTTACAACTTCTATATTCACCTCAAACCATACATTTGAGCCACTTTGAACTCTAATTAATTCATATCCTAATTAAAACGAAGTTTCTTAATTAACTATCTGGAAGATAGATATTAACTAGCTCGATGTTAATTGGGAGTCTTAAGAGAAATCGCACTTGGAAGTGTGTTTTCTGGTTAGATGAGTTTTTAAAGATGGATAAACAAGAAGAATTCTTGTACTCTAGAGTTATAATTATTATCAAATTTAATTTATTATAATCTCCATAATACTATTGCCTAAAAAAGTTTTGAAATTCAGTAATGTTATTTGCAATTTTTGAATACCGTAATTTATACATGTGACATCATGTAGCGTAATATGTCAAAAACAGTTGCTTAATTTTCACTTTAAACAGAAGGGTACAAGGTTTATAAATCTTCAGGTCAATTACCTAGGCTGTCACACTCAATCACTACAATTAGTGACTTTTCATGTCATGAATCAAAATCTTTACTACCATTTTTAGTTTCAAAAAATTTTCTATTTAAGGTGTTCCAAAACTCCATAATTATAAAATTAATGGCGAAAGTTTATTCTCGCAATTATGGGCACAATTAATTAGAAGCGTAGTTGTAATTAATAACTTTTAATTTTTTCTTTTTTTTTGTGTTAATTACTTGTTAATTAGAAGAAAAAGATATATGATCTAAGCTAATACTAATTATACAGGAGATTTGTCAATTGGATATAACTTCAGAAATTAGATCGGGTGATATTCTCTCACTCATAATTCAATATTGATGTTGATGAGCCAACACTAGTTTTGACTTTCTAGTTGAAATTTTGCAGAAAATAACAATTGCTTGGTAGACATCCCCACTAGCTAACTAAAACAATTTGGTGCATATAAGACAATCTATTATTCTCGACGTCACGTACAACAGTTTGGTTACTAATCATATGTTACCTAATTAACATGCAAATGGTGTCACACGTTTCAACTAACTGACTAATTAATCCATCCTCCCCCCCCACCCACCCACACATATATAGGCTTAGGCTTGTTTTCATTATTTAAATGTCTTACATTTTCGCTATACCTATTTGTTTCTTGTTTAAGAAGTTTAATTTATGTTATTTTACTAATATACCAATATTTACTAATATACTCTTGTTTAATATTTTGTGAAAAGTCAAAACAAATCTATATATATGGGACCCAATGAGTATAGTACCTATATATGTTGAAAACAACAACATATAATTCTAAGGCATGAATTAGCTCAATAGATTTGATAGAGGTGGAGCTGCGATGCATGGGGTGGCCACCGCCAATTTTTCTTTTTATTTTATACATAAAAATTTTGAAATTTCGTTTAAATTATGTAGATATATGCATAATTTGCATTTGTTCTCCCAAAATTTTTCTAAGCTGCCACTGACTAATTTTTTTTTGGCTCCGTCACTTTTTGATAAGGTTAAGAAAATTTTACGATTTGATAAAACTATTAATCACTTTTTATTTGTATCTATTGTACATCTCACCCAATAGTTAATTATTAGATATAATTGTGAAAAGCATGAACTTTAATTTTGTAATTTAAGTAGTGATGCTCATTTAAATTTTAAGTTAATGAGTGAACAACACTTATTAGTAACTTTATGTTTGAGACAACATTTACTTGTAATGTTAAGACAACATATCTATTTATCTAATATAATATAATAAAATCTAATCCAAACATATGTAAAAGATGGAGTTTTGAGTTACTATTTATTTAGGACCATGCTTGGTAATTACATTTTTTTCCAATGTCTTCAAGTGCATTATGTGGCTCAAAACAAATACATGTCTGAATTTTCATTATTTCTAATATTATCCACAAAGTGTCCGATTGTGTCTTAACCAAACACGACATTAGGTGTTAAAAGTTAGTGTTCCTTTTTGTAGTAATTTAGGGTATGTTTGGCTAAGCCTTTCTGTCTCTTTTTAATAATAATAATAATAATAATAATAATAATAATAATAATTATTATTATTATTATTATTATTATTATTTATTTATTTTTCAAGTCAAACAATTATTGTTTCAATTGACTAGACGTAATTTGAATAAATCAACTCATCTGTGGAATACATTGGAGTAAATATCACATGTCATGACTAAAGTGGGAATTCATTCAAATTAAATAGGGAATCTACAATTCAACTAAGAGAATACTAAATTGATAATTTTTATTATTTTTTTTGGGTGAAAATAGGACTGCTGACTCTTCAAAAAACTTATGAGCATTTTTGGGCATTCAAGTGCTTCCTTTGGGTCATGAAGTCACACTTCTTTCGCAATTCATGATTATTAACATTTTGTTCACAAGGCCGTTTCTGCCTGAAAAATGGTACTCGAAGACACTGTTAACTTTTTAGCTCAAATCTCGCATTTTTTTAGCTTTCTAGTGTTCAGCTTAATCTATGAAGTCTCACTCCTTTATCAATGCATAATTTCCGACATTCACTAAAATTTTATCACAATATTTAATATATTATAATTACAATATACTTGCAATGCAAAAATCCCAGTAGTATTATACTATTATGTATATAAAACCTTGTTTACAACTAAGATGTGGCAAAATTCTAAAACGTTAAAGTACGATGATTGTGACAGATAGTGTCACAGGATTTTGCCAATCCACTCGGTTGTCAAGAATGTTAAAACTATGTATGTTTCCACTAGGAAAAAAAAGAACGATAGATTAAGCAGCATCAATATGCAAGAAACTTTTTTTCATTAATTTTCATTCAGACGTATCATGTATTTATCATACAAAGATACAAAGATGATATAAATACAATTGTAGAGAATTATTCTATACAAGAATAGCTATACACTAATATGTAAAAGATATCTATAGAATACTTGATACACATCTCTAAAGATAACAAACTTGATGAGCAATTATCGACAATACTCAGCCAAGGGAACCTTCTAGAGTGGCACGTGATTGAGGGCAGCAAGTCTTGGTCGAGTTTGATAGGTTGTGTATTTTATGTGTTAATTTCCCAATTTTTAGCATGTTTGGCTTATGTTTTCTTTCGTTTTAAGTATATTTTCACATGTGTATGTTTAATTGCGTGTTAGGTATGACAAGAGGCACAAAAAAGGCAAAAAAGTTGGGAATTTGAAGTGGGGGGAAAAACCCACAACCGGGCCTGCAACCAGTTTGGTACAGGTTGCATCCCTACGGGAGTAGCTTGAGGTTGCGAGCCCACCGGTCAGACCAAAATGCATCTTTTGAGTATTTTATTGGAAAAAGGGGCCTGATATTGATTTTTGGGGCGTTCCACAAGTTTTAGGAGGCTATAAAAAGGAGGAGAAAACACAAGACAAGGGGTTGGATCGTGACCTAAGAGATTAGAGCCAAACGACACCTTGAAACAAGATACTGAAGAAGAGATTGAAGAGCTCAACTCCTCAATTCTCGAGATTGAAAGCTTCAGGATTATTATTATTATTATTATTATTATTATTATTATTATTATTATTATTATTATTATTATTTTCCTTTTGTTTTAGACTTTTATTTTAATTCCATGCGTAGCTAAACTCTTTACTTGGGACGAGCAATGGATCTCAATTTGTGAACCTTAATTTTACATTCTTGGATCTAAATTTTAGTAGTTGCTTGATGTTAATTCTATGTTGTTGAGCATTATTAATTTACCTTTTTGATCAATTTGTGGATTATCTATTGGTTTGTGCTTCGATTCAAGAGAGTAAAACAAGAATTAGAATTAGGCAACGTAGAACAAGAGATGATTACCTTGGTGCGACATATGCATTTGCAATTGACTGTAGTGCAAGAAGATAAAAGGGAGATTCGAGCGAACAATCAAAGAATGTGGCATGTAATCAATCAACTCTGACGTACTCAGGGGACGCCGCCTGTAGATGATGAGCCTATGGAAGAGGATGACCACCATCCCCAGGGGAGTCCCTGACCCACTCTTGTTTCCTTATATGCATTATTCTACATTGGGGGCGTTGTAGAATTCAAGTGTGTGTGTGTGTGTGTGTGTGGGGAGGGAGAGGGAGGGGAAGGATTGGCGTTAGGTTTGTTTCTTGTTTTGTGCATTTTATCTTCTTATTGTGTGTTTTATTGTGCATGCCTGGGAGTTTGTCTTTGTGTTTGGTTATGTGTGCACGTTTGTGTTTGGATTTCGTAGTTGCTTGAATTAGGTTGCTTTGTGATGACGCATGGGCAGTGTCAATTGTTTTCCTTGCATTAACTGGCCATTTCTTGAGCACTTTAGAAGAGGCATTTTTTTCCAGTGTTTTGTTGTTGTTGTTGTTGTTGTTGTTTTTTTTTTTTTTTTAAATTTTTTTTATCATAATTGGAAGTTGGAGTTCATTGAAAACCTTTGCACTTTTGTAAACCCTTAAATGCTAAATGGAAGCTTGTTCCCCAAACGTTTGGTATAAGTAACCTAACAACATTCAGTAGTAGTAGGATGTGTTCGGGCTTCATGGTCGGAATTTTTGGCGATCTTGTCTTCTGCTGATTGAGTTAAGCCCTGGAATAAGCCTCACATTGACCTATATTGAATGGATGAATGAGATCAATACACACTGTCCATAATTTGTGAGCTTTTGAGCCTTTTAAAGAGCATATGCATTACATCAAGCTCGTATTCTTTGAATGTGTGTTGTCATGCTTGGTGTAACTCTTATAGAACTTGCTTTGGCATTCATGTTTTGATGTTCTTGTGTGCAATTGCAACTTATAGTTGATGCTCTTTTGTGATAGACCAAATTTTAGCTTTCCAAATGTCCCTACCTTGTTGTTTATCCTACTTTGGTAGCCCTCTTGAGCTTTTGAGCCTTTTTGTTGAACATTGAGCCACAGTATGAGCCATGAAACCCCATTGCTTGTTTATGACTTTGAACGCCAAGTGAAGGATTTTAGAAGTTAAAGGATAGTTCAACAAACTATTGGGAGAGTAGAAGGATGAGTAATGATTAGTATTGAAAAAAGTGATATAATCCCTTGATAAAAAAAGAGAAGCAGAAAGAAAGAAGAAAAGAAAGAAAGGGAGAAGTGAATAAGTGAAGCAAGATAAATGTATTTGTGAATATAAGAAAGAGAACTATGCTGTGGTGAGGGAGGAAAAATAAGAGTCTTTCTTATGGATTTAGAGTTTATTAATTCCCTCCACTATTGAAGTTGATCCTTTCTATCCCACCCTACCTAAAGCCCCATTACAACCCAAGAAGTCCTTTACTTGCATGTGTACATTTGAATGCTCCAATGTGATTGATTGGCCAGCATATGCTAAGACTACTCTATGCATTGACTTGAGTGAAAATTGCTACCCACTAAACACTTTGAGTGAATACTTGTGAGGGTGTTGGGTCTTATTACACCTGTAATGTCAGTAGTTTGAAGTGTTAGTCTAAAGTTCTAGGTGTGACAACTTATGAGGCTAGAGAAATTTTCATGAATAAAGTTCTTACTATCATTTCCTAACATGTAATGCTAATATTTGGTGTTTGGTGAAACTGACTACTACATAGATTCTCGAGGTTTGTTTAATACAGAGTGGATTCACAAGAAGTGTGAGGACCAAAGTGGCTAGTTGGGCAGGGTTTACTATGTTAGGCTTTGAACTTTCCTTTTTGATCAAACAATTCTAGAAAGGATTGCCTCTATTGCACACATTCACGTGCCGATTGTGTAATGGACAATGCGTTACATGATTCTGAAGCTATATCTACTCATGTTTATCACTTATAACCTCTTTATTAGGCAGCTACAAGTTTTTGTGTTGAGTCTACTTCTTTTATCTTTGGTTGTTTGTCTGCGTGTTTTTAGCTTTTTGTTGTTCGTGATCCCTTGTGAAACTCACTACGTTGTAAATTTCATCATTTTGCAAAATGTTTTGAATTCTAACATCCACCTTGCACAACAACTTCTGATTCACCAATGACTCAATGTCAATTGGATAGGTTCTATACTCCACATCCTATATAACACAAATTTAGAATTTAGAACGAAACCTTAATAGGATGATAAAAGTTTGTCTTTATTAAAAAAAAGACAAATATGGGCTGAATATACATTTGCAATAGATTCCCTCAACTCCTTGGCTGATTTGCCCAACAATTGGACACATTCCTTATCCCACAACAAAAGAACCACACTTCCACTTCCATCAACAACTCTAACACATACTTTGAATCTATCAATCACATAATCAGTCAATGAGTATATAAGAATTAAACAATATTTCAAATTCTCCCCTAATAAAAATTAAAAGATAAAGAATGGATTACTTTGGAACTCCATTGGAACTATTCACTTTACATTTTCCACAGTGAAAATGTTTTCCTTGAGTGATTAGCTTCTTCGAACATTTCTTACACCCCAAATACCACCAGTCATCTTCATATTCCACTTGTAACACAGTCACAATAAGCCAAAATTTCGCAGGCTACATCACACATAAGAAATTCACCATCGTGTCCAAAACAGAATGAGTTCAAATCTGCCCCAGTTTCTGTCAACTGAATTCAGATCTGCCCCCCAGTTTCTGTCAACTTTAAAGAACATTTATTTTCTCTTCTTTAAAAACAAAAAAAAAGACTTTTCATCACTTACGTCCTATTCGTCAATCAAGTCCTCAATCTTTCTAAACTCGTGCATGCCACTTTGCAAATCATCTTCAATCGAATAAACACTTGGGGTTGCAAGTTGGCCTATGCCTTGGGACCGTGTTTCATTCCCATTAATCAACCTTATAAAAAACAAAAAGGGGAAAAAAAAGGAGAAACAGAGGCACAAACATAAATTAATGAACCTTATAAAAAAACAAAAAGGGAAAATAAAGAAACAGAGGCAGAAACACTAATGAAATTATAAAAATGGTTCATAGTGAAAATTTTAATGTTTGAATTAAAATACCTGCTTCTAAAATCTTCCATTTGTGAAATTGAAGTGTTAACCAACACCTTTAAAACATAATAGGTGTTGCAAACCCTATTTTCACCTAAACAAATAATAAAAAATATATTAATTTACAACCCTACATAAGAAAAAGTCATACTAAATATATAAACTAAATTAATAGAATTAATATAATACATTAAAACACATACCCATAAAAGTTTTGGCACGGCCAAATTGCAAAATCAAAATAACAGGATCCTTTCCGGCCTTCTTTATGACATCATCAATCATATCAACACATTCACCCCAAAGGGTCATGCCTAGACGCTTAGCCCTGCAAAATTCATTAACATTTTATGCTAGAATCAAATTTCTTTTTTTTTTTTTTATTGGAGTATCAAATTTCTATTAGGGGAGAATTGGATAATTTAGTATCCAAAAATACTAACTCAAGATCTTGGATCTCTAGATCGATCATCTTCTTTAAATTAGCCCCCGTTCCTTGTGTTTTAATTTCGTCACGCCCAACAACTTGTCCAATCACATCTACAAAATAGAAAGACAACTAAATGAAATGGAAAATAAGTATTGTTTATTTCTTAAACATAATATAAAGTGAATTTACAAATCAACTCACCAAACAATTCACTTTCATCCAATTTTGGATTACCAATGATATCACCAAAAGGCTTAAAACTGAAAATATCCGTAGGAAAAGTGTCATCATCAATTTATGCTATATGCGTAGTCTTCATAAATAGTAGCTTGTAGTCATGTTGGGTTGTCTTGTACTTCATGTTGTTCCAAACAACAACAAAGTTCTTCATGATGTATGCTTCGTGTTCGCGAAGCTTTACACACTTATCTTCTTTATCATTTTCATTATAATTCACGGATTGCATGGCCAGCAAGAGAGGCGTATTAGGCTGTCGATATTCCCTTAATCATGAGATGATTCGAGATTACCTTAATCAAGATACACGCATTGATTCTGAACAATCTCCTAATTGCTGTAATTTAGTATTATTTTCTGAATAATTGACTTTTAATAATCTTTGTAATTGCTGTATTATTGTAATTCCTAATTAATCACCTAGATTTTTCCTTTTAAAATAGATATCCTAACACACGGTTTAAGTTTCCATGAATAACACGGTGAATTCCTAATTAACAACACACGTTTATATTTAATTATTTAATTATTAAAATTTTATTTTTATGTGGTCCATTAATGACACACAGTTTATGTTTCCATAAATAGCACACGGTCAGATCAATGCAATAATAACAATTGTCAAATCCACTAAAACAAACAAAAAAAACTCTTGGCGGGAAACTGTGTGTAAAAATACACACTGGGGGTCCAACTTTTATAATATTAAGATACCAATTGTTTCCTTTTCCTTTTTATATAATATAATATAATAATATATAATATACATAAAATCTAGAAATTATCTTATATATTATTAGAAACGTATCTGACCCATTTATTACTCTCGTGTTTTCATCTTGCAGCCCCAATTTAACAACCCCAATTAACAGCCCCAATCGTTCTCTCTTTTTATTTTCCAATTTCAAAATTTGCGAGATTAATGCTATGATTATCCGGTTAGCATCTAAAATCATATATATCATCAATTTTGTAAATATCGATAGCCGAAGTTTGGATAGTTTCAAGCTGCAATATTTGCTTTTAACGAGAAAATTGATTCTGTGTGATACAAGCAAAGAGAAAGAAGCTGCTGAGAATCGACATGGTATGTAATCAATATGTGCTCTCTGCAACTTCTTGAAATTTTCTTGATCAATGATAGTATAAAAACATGTCATAAAAATAAAAATATACTTCCAAAATAGGCTTAGAATTTTTGATTTGCTGCTATGGTTCTCTTTTTATTGAAACAATCAAAAGATATTAGGCAAGGTGACTGTTTAGTACTAAGAGAAACATGTCACTTGGTCATATAATCCATATGTAACTTTTGCATATATTGTGTACTTTTTCTAGTTATAAAAATATCTTTAAAAAAAATCATGTGTGTTCTATACATTTATTTAAGGGAAATTTGTATTCTATATGTGATAGGCATGGAATTATGTGATACCGCGCAATCAGTGGGTCACAGGGAGGATCATGTATCCGTAGCCGAGTTACGCATTGTGCACACTTCGTTCTAGGCTAACCAAGATGCAAAGGGACATGTTTGAAAAGACAATGTTTGGTCATTTCGCTCGGGGAAGTGAGATTTGTTTCCAACCAGAGTTGATCCACAACGTGCTCCTCCGTGACGTTTGTCAACCCAATAAGGAAGAGATGTGGTTTCACATTGGGGGAAAGCTATTAAGGTTTTCGATATACGAGTTCGCGCTGATAACGGGCCTTCGATGTGCTGGCAATAAAGACTTTACTATGTTTGATGTCACGCCATCACCCATTAAGGAAACATACTTATCGCACATTGACGAAGTCACAAATGAAGACATCCAGATAGGGATGTTGTTACTCTTGCATTGATGTATACATTGTCGGCATATCTTTATAATGTAGATTATGAAAAAATTGTGTCGGATGCTTTGCTATCATTGATCGAGAGCCCTCATGCAGAAATGTATCCTTGGGGAAAACTTTTGTTTGGAATTACCTTGGACTCCTTGAAGACAACCTTAGGGAGCCACACAAGCCACTACCGATTGAAGGGTTTCCTACGAGCATTTCAAGTTTGACTTTATGAAAGCATTCCTGCGGTGAATGGAAAAATATGGTCTAGGGTTACAAAGTCATGCCCACGTATCCTAAACTGGCGTTCTGACTCAAAACCAAGTATTTTTGACCTTGAGAACATCATCTTTCACAAAAAGGATGTAAGTGACCACTTTTACAGAATACTTCACAATCCAATAGTTTTATTAGTAGTATAGTAGAATAATATGATTGAGTAATACTTGTTTTTCCTATGTTTGTGTTATGTGTCAGGTTGTGATAAAAGATGTTTTACCAAATGAGACAGAGTTTGAGGAGCCAAGATTGTTGAATTAGATTATTCCCCGCCAATGTCGCCATTTCAACCTTTTAATGAAGATGTAGAACATGCTCCCCTTGCTAAATTCCTACCATAGCGCGAGCAAAACAATAATAAAGGCTATTCCCCAACAAAACTCCATTTATCGATCCTTGTCAATGAAGAAGTCATGAAAGCATAGAACCTCAATTGTGAGGATGGTTGTTGATGATGTCCCTGAAGTATTTTGCAATCGAGTAAATAAGAGAAAATGCGCTAAGACAAAACGAAAGACACCAACAAAGAAACCTAAGGTTTAATTTAATTTAATTTAATTTTATTTGTTTGGCATTTTTTTTTAATTTTGGTTTGAAATTATTCATAATGGTTTTTGTCTTTGTCAGGAAACCTAATAAGCGGTGACTGCTAAACCAAATGATTCATCTAATGTTGTTCAAACTGGTCAAAGTGAGCTAGGAGTTCAGCTGGCTTCTATTATCTCTAAGTTTGAGTCAATATATTCTGCGTCACAACAACAACAATGGGTTCTTTTTTAGAAGCTCGATGGTTTAGCAATGCAACAGAAAGCCTTGATGGGAGAGTTAAATAGATTGAGAGAAGAAGGTAATGGCATGAAATATAGTATACAAGATCCAGTGAATGATGGTTTGTGTAGGCAACAAGGACACACCATTAGAGCTTATCACAACATTGTAAATTTAGTGGATGATGACAATGAAAATACAATCTTGGATGTCGTGGTAAGTTATTTAATTTTTTCACTACCAAATTAAATTAACTAACCTTGAAACTTCTATTTCATAATTTTCTCTTACTACACTACCAAATTATTTTGAGTTCATGGTTATGTAAGGCCATAAACTGCATGTATTCTTATTTGCTTGTTCTGCAATTGATATTGTCTTTCTTCATCACTTTATTAATCCAGGAGAATGTTGTTGTTGCTCAAGATAAGGTGACCTCTAATATAAAGGACGTTGATGCAAGGGCATTACCATCAGATGTGTTATTAGATGATGCAATATTCTCTTTTGATCTACATATTGATGAAACTTAGAAAAAGTGTGATTATGAACCCGATGATGCAATATTCTCTGAGCCTTCATTTCTGCAAGCATTTGAAGAAGCTAAGAAAAACGCTTGTGAAGAGTCTGAAAAAAATAAGATAAACGTTTTCTTTCCTTTTTTTTTTTAAAGTTTGGATATTGGAATTTAAATGATATGATTATATTTTCTCCATAGTTTTGCATTTAGTTTACCTTTCGATGCACCAACTGATTTACGGTTGTATGTAACATTTATTCTTCGTGAGTATATAGGAGTTAAATGCCGATGTCCAAGTGGGATTTGTGACACCAACTGCCTCTCAAAACAAGCAAATAAGGGTTTTCAACAAATCACCAATATGCTATCCATCGGGGTCATCAAGTGGTTCAATAGTTGGAAGATGCAATGCTCGATTCGTCTTCAATGATAGTATATCAGCTGCTACTGATGAAGAGATCACTGAATTTCAAAATTGGTTCAATATTGGATACAACATGAGGATGGTGTAAGTGTATCTATTTTCAAATTTCATACATAAGGCATAGTAATTGCTTGTAATTTATTATTATACAAAATGTTTATTATTAGATAAAAAAAAATGGCAGGAAATGCAAGTTTGATGCTCTATCGAACAAGATAGATCCATCGCTTGAGATAGGTGGAGCAACTATAACTGAAAAGATCTGGTGGTAGCCTAGTTGACATGGTATAAATTACATTATTCAAATGTGATATCTATATACATATATATATATATATATTGTTGTAATTAGTTCTCTTTTATAGTTATTTAATGCAAGAGGAACTTTAATGGTGATTTTTGGTTGATGAACAGCACATTAATGCATTCTTATTTTTTATACATGAGATGTGTTTACGTACTCACAAGGCTGTGACAACAACTGACTGTTCCTTCGATTCTGATTGTCACTATTTATACTCGGAGTTTATGAAGGACCGGACAACTATCAACAAGCACAACAGGCTATTGAAGTGTGTGACCGGTGCTTATTTCTTGAAGAATAGGACCTGGGTAGAGGTGGAGCATGTTTTCATCCCTGTACTATGTGACTACTCTGCCAAATGGATATTGGTTGACTTCAATGCAGTAGAGCTTTGCCTATATGTGTACAATTTGGGGCGCAAGAATTTTAAGCACCATGCTATACGGTCCACAATTGAGCCGATCGCTAATATCATTCCATATCTGATGGTTAGCACTGGCTACTGGGAATGTGTAAAAAATGGGGAGCTAGATATATTCCCGAGTTTGAAGTGGAAGATAGTACTTGATATATTACAAGAGGACAATCGGTGAGGAAAAAAATGCAATACTATTTTTTTGCTTGTTTAAATCTTTTTTGGCTGGCAAACTGTGTTCTTTCTTTGCAAGTTCATTAGTGCTTTGTTTTCTCTAGTTGACACATTCCTCTATCTTTGCAGTCATGATTGTGGTAAATTCATCATCAAATATGCAGAATATTTGGCAAATGGGGAGATGGGGGTTAATGAAGCAATGCTTTGCTGTTAGGAATGCTTGTAAGGATCTTGCTGCACTGCTATATGCTCATGGGATTAAGTAGGAATCATTCTGACTTGCACGTTTGGTGACTTGCACTTTGCAACTACTCTTTCTGTTTTAGTACTCTGTTTATTTTTTTTACTGCATTTTGTCTTTGATGGTAAAATGGAAATAAAAAAGTAGTGGTAAGGTGGTAGTTAGAATAAGTAGATAGACAGTGGTCAATCACCTGGATTTTGGAGAGCCACTGTGACTGCATTGAACTATGATTTATGGAAATCCACATTAGTTATCCAATTTTTACAACTTACACGAGATTTGTACTTATTCTTTTTTGGCTTTTGTGTTTGTTATGTGATTGAATATCAGTTTTGCAATATTCATTATCTTACACTTGTTATAGATTTGCACTATAAAGATCAATGTCAACACGCTCCCACTTATGACATGTTGTCATTATATTCACATAGTATAATTAATTGAAATTGAATTAGAAGAACATCGACAAAAAAAAGAGATTAAGAAGGAAGAATATTCACACTAAACATTGATGCAGTCAGTCCATATTTCATTTTCTGGGAAAAAAAGGTAGGGAATGCTCAAACATATGGATATCCAAAAAATCACCCAAATGATAATTGTTTTATTCAAATTCTAATGGCAACTACTATTCTCTAAGAACAAGATCATTGATGACAACAAAATGGAAATAGAAAAATGATAATAAATTAGGAAATAAAATCAAGCTAGCTTATTTGATCCCTAATAAATTTCAAAGTATTGGATTAGTAAAACTTCTTTGGTTATGCAGCTGGAGCTTGCACTACACATGATTTAACATCTTTAGGTATTGTCCAACCACTCTTACATGGAACAGGATAAATCGTACACTGTAAGTTTGCAAATATGTATGTCTCTTAAAGTAGTCTGAACAGTAGTCATAAGGGGCGACCCTCATTTTGGAACAACTGCGAACGCATGCCCACAAGGTATCCGGTCATATTGGAAAACATTACATGTGCACGTCCTAGTTGCCATGTCAACTATATAAGACTTTCCATCATCAACTACTTGGAATATGGCTTCAGTTGAAACGAGCACCTAATTAATAGAATCAACAATACAAATTAAAAAAAGAAACTAAATAGTTATGGAAACTGGTATGTATTGAATTGCAAAGACACTAAGAAAATTATTACCATCATTCGATTGAGTCCACTCGTTCTACTATGCAGTAATTTTTCATAGTTGGTTGCCAATATTGTAAATGTATTGTTTACATTTTCACGGTTCTTTGAAAACCATTCTTGTACTTTCTTACGCAGTGATTCTAACAATGCAACTATTGGATAGCTCTTCCCGGCACTAGTGATCGAGTTTGCCGACTCAACAATATTGGAAGTCATTATTGAGTATCTATTTTTTGTCATGTGTAATCGGCACCACCTATGATGACCAGTCTCCTCCTAAAACAAATTTGTTAATGAAAGTCAGACTAATATAAACATTAATTTATTTTTTCATAAAAAATATGATGTATAACAAACGAGCGAGAAAAAAATGTCATGGTTTGTTACCAGGTCTTTTCTAATGTCCATACTTATTTGGTTAAGCTGCGCCATGTAGTACTCAAATTCTGGATGTGTGTATGCCCTGGCAGCAACATTGAATGGGTGAGCTATGTTTTTCCCCTTTTTAGAATAAGTCGATTTCAAGTTCTTCAATATGTGGAAACAACACAAGCCATGTAGCACCTTAGGGAACACTTTCTCTACGGCTAGTTTTATACCTAAGTGCCTGTCAGACACTATTACCAAGTCCTCCCTTGGCTCAAATGTTCTTTTGACCATGTCCAAAAACCAAGTCCATGAATCCTCTGATTCTAAATCACCGATACCGAACGCTAATATGAAGATGTTGTTGTTGCCATCTTTGGTGCAAGCTGTAAAAAGAGTTCCAGCACATGTTCCACTTAAATGAGTGCCATCCAGAACGATCACAGGTCTACAAAATTTCCACCTAGATATTGATGCAGCTAGAGCCATAAATAGGTATTGTAATCTATTGTCGTTGTCTGTCTCCATGTTTGTAACTGAACCGGGGTTAGTTTGTTCAATCATATAAAGGTAAGATGGTAGGTCTTTGTACAACTCAATAGAATCCCCTCGTAGTGACTTCATTGTATGCTCCAAGCATCTCCACGCCTTACTATAATTGATTGTGACTCCATATTTGTTTAGCATTTCACTCATCACTTCTTTTGGTGTGCACTTTCCATCTGGTGTCAAAAACTTGTATCGAATGCACTCAGCCACAATACGCTTGCTTGCCTGCCTAAGATCGCCAACAACAATCCCCAACGAACACAAATGATTGTCATCTAAGTGCCTTATTTTGAATAATTCTGATGTACCAATTCTTGATGCTCTAAAATTCCAATTACAATTTTCAGTTGGACACTTTACCACATATTCTTTGCGGTCTGACCTACACACAATAGCAATGGCATATAATGATAAGCTCGTCTTCAAAATCTCCTTAGATGCATAAATGTTGCCCAAACAAAGGCTATCAGCTTGCGGTACCGAAATTATAGGATCACTCATCTCATCACCAATAGCAAAATCAATGTTTGTAGACGTCAATATTTCATCAGCAAGTTCTATAGGATCCCTGGCACCTTTTTATGTTGGGAAATCAACATTTGTGTTCAACACAGAATTACTACTGCCTTCAATAACGAATTCAGTTGTTACAGATTTACTAGTATGATGATCACGTTCAATGTTCTCCATATGAGTGTTGCATTCAGCATATAGTGGGTACATCGATGGACCTGACTCACGATGCTTTAAATTAAGATAAAATGCAAGGTCTTATGTTCCTTCAAGTTTTAGAGGTGGTAGAGTATCACTGACTTTGTAGCAATTTGAACGTACTGACGATGAATCTATGAGTTTGAGCACGTCTTCAATTATGATCACGAGTTAATCAAAAGTGTAGGCCGGGGGAATAATGACACCCTTCATCTTCGTACCAGTGAAGATGTTGCCATCAGTCCATTCGCCTCCGTACATTAAAAACGACGACACACTGGCCATCTCTGCGACTCTAGAAAAATTTTGCTTCAATATTTAGTATATGTCAATGGTGTAAAAACGGAAAACGACAATATAGAATATCATTCTATACCTCTTTGACGATAGCCTCGTTGTTCTTTGGTCAATTTGATAACATGTGTTCTTGCCTAATGGAAAAATTGTTTTGAAAAGCCGATCATTCCTTCTCTGGTGTTTTGTTGGTGGTGCTATTCCTTTTTATGTGTTTATGTATATATCAGGTAAGTATTAGCATATATTATGGATTAATATTTTGTAACCGTCTGCATTTAAACTAAATCCTAAATTTCTGCATTTCCATTTCAAAATTGATAATTATCCTATATATATATATATGTGTATATATATATATATATATATATAATATTTATCACAATTCTTGGTATATGAATTATTCGCCTGATTTTTAGGATTTTAAGAATCTTTCCACCTGGATTTCGTAAACGTGTGTATACAACCTGTATTTGGTCTATATGTACCATTAAGTTGGTAATTATGTGAATGGCCCTAATAAAAATTCTATCATGTATTTTGGCGGGTCGTTATAGTTTCCACCTGATGTCTTACCTCTAATGGGTCCTGCATTCGGTTTTTTATTTGGTGTGTTGCTTTTATTTTGATTTTAGCCCTCTTGGTGGCACTTCCCTTTTCCCTTATCATTTCGAGAACTCTACTATCATACATATCATTAGCATAGCCGCATATGTGATAGCATGAGCCTTCTTTATTATCTTCCTATAGCTTAGCTGCTCATGTGACATCACAATCTTGCAAATATCGAGGTGCAAACCCTCCCCGAAACAATGAGCCTTCTTATCTTTTGTATAAACCAAACATGAAGCATAGCAAAAAAGTTCCTCGAACTTCTTTTAGTTCTCAGTAATATCCAGATTACCCTCAACGAGTCCTCGACATCCCTAAGGTTCATGGGAAAGTACTTGTCTCCAATATCCTCTTTGACCATCTCTGATCCCAAGTATAAGCCTCAATCTCAATCTCAACCTCTTTCCTGATACTTGACACAGACTCCTACCAATGGTTGGCTAGATCGACCAGCATAAATTCAGCGCACACAACTTTCTTCTTTTCTATGTGGGAGATGAGTTTAAAGATATTCTTGATCTGTTGGAGCCACTCTTCCACTCCCAATGGACCATTATCATCCTCTCCGAAACAACTCAATGATTGGGATGGTAGCAGTGTTGGCGAGGGTGCTTGCCTTAGCTCTTGAAGGGCCGCCACTAGGGTCCTAATGAGGTCGTTGTATGACCTCGCCAAAATGTTCGCAAAATAAAGATGAGTTTTCATGTTTGTATATCACATACTTCAACATAATGTAAATAAATTGAGACAATATCAACAACAAAATGTAACCATCTTTTATTGATAATAATTCGAATCTTTTGATGAGGTATATAAATAGAAAGGGTGTAGAACACCGACAACTTAATGTGAATAAATAAACTTACTAGTACTTTTATTATGCTTGATGATTCCACAGTATCTGGAGTTCTTCAGTGGAAAAGGTGTCCCTCACTTGGGAACACTCGAATTGGCATCCGAGTCCTCCTCTTGTGATTCCTTGGGACCTTCCTCCACTTTTGGTGGAATTTGCGATTGGCGATGCCTAGATAAATGGACACAAACCATATCTTGAAATATGTTTTTTGCGACCACACACTTCCAAGTTGGGAAGCTAGATATCATGTGATTAATTAATCGAATGTCATCCGTCTCATAACCGTGTGCCATAGCCAATCTAAGTATAGTGACAGAGTGCGTAACATATCCAGCCATGGACTGGTCAGGCTGAGGGTTAAAATTCTAGTAATATTTGAAGGCTTGTATTTCGTTGCTAAGTGCATTCTTAAGGTTGAGTGCCATGTCCTAGAAGCCAATTATCTCAAATCCAATTAAGTAGGGCTCTCTATTCCCTTCTAGTTAAATTTACGAGGAGGTAAAAATAAAATTCTTTTGTTCAGCCACATTTATATATAAATCTTTTAAAACATATTATGTTCAGACTCAGTTTAATTCCTAATTCAGATACAAATTGTATGTCTGTCGAATTTTATGGTAATAATTCTCTAACAAACATATGAAAATGCACATTCTACAAAATTTAAAGTTAGTTCGTTACCTCAAAGTCAGCAAAGTGAGCGATGGCGGTTAAAATAGTCATTAAAAGTTTTCTTCTTGAAATTTGATACAATGAAAGATCCTCTCATATTTAAATTGGTTGAAGACAGAGGCCAAGAACGTTAAAGAAACATATTTCGAGGCCATTGGATTTTGAGATTTGGTGTAAAGGAGCAAATATTTGAAAGAAATAAAAGTCAAATTTCAAATTGGCTATTTCTTGAGAATCAAAGCCCTCTCCCTCTGAGTTCAAACGCACTTTAGATTAACTCAATCAAAGTTTGGAATAAAGACTTATGGAAAAAGTAGTAAAGTTGTGTGAGCAAAAAAGTTGGTAAGAGAGCTGAGTGTTGCCACGCAACTATAATTTCTGGATTTTTTTTCCTTTTTGCATCTGTCTTTATTTATTTCTATATTTTAAGCAGACTGTTGAATCTTTAAATATTATTAGAATTTCCATATGTTGAAGTAGTTGTTAGTTAGTGTTTTGGTCACCAAGTCATGGTAGGATTAGATTTATCTATCAATACCTTGTCTTGTAACTTTGAGTTTAGTTTAGTTTGGTTATTAATAAATAGAGAGTTTTCTTTCTTTTATCCTTTATGGGTTGTTTGAGAATTTAATTCTCGTGGCAATTTGTTTGTCGAGAAATTGTGATCAACTTATTAAGAATTTTGATTGATCTCTTGTGTTGTGAACAAGATTTTAGTTCATTTACAAGTCCAATCTCTCATTTGATCAAATACAAATACTGAATTGACATTTTCTGGAGTTAGATCTGATAGTTTTTTATGCTTTGGCACAAGAATCCATTTTAGTCATGTCGGATTGCTTCAAAATCCTTTGAATATAAAAGGTTCTACAGAAACATAAACCGTTTTCTGATACCAAGTTGTAACATGGTGAATTCTAAACACCCTGAGCACCGCATTGCCCAATTCTAGCTAACTTTTTACAAAAATATAAACATAGCCAGAAGAAATTGTAAAATTTTCCAAACTAGAAATTTTATTCTAGGTAATCAACAAAGAAAGTTTTTGAAATATAAATGTGACAACATAAATATTTTGAATAAAATAACATTAAAAAAATACTAGAGTTCAAAAATAAAATTTATTGTTTATTTATTTCATTGCCACCGCCTTGTGCTTTGCCACCCAACTCAATAATCTACATTAAATCATAAAACATAGATTTGTGAGTGTTTAAAATACTCAATAGGCTCCATATTGGCTAATTAATTCACACGACAATAATATACACACAATCATATACATGTAATCTTGTGAATAAGCGAATAAGCTAATCCACTATTCAAATAGTTCGTCTAGTGAGTTAAGCACATAAAATTCGTTGTCGTGCATTAAGCACTTAAAATTTTGCCTAGTTCATGACGCACATAACACTTTGGACGGTGCGTTGAGCACTTGTTATTCTATCTCATGCAAAAGAACATAATTGTCATGAAATAACCTCATATTCATATATTATGACCTGAAATTATTAACCATGAACAAATTTTAAAGAAAACATTCAATTTTTTGAAGTAGGAGTCTACCTTAGTTTTCGAGTTTGGGCAAAACACCATGAGTTCTTTAAGATTCTTGCGCCTTGTCCAGCCCTAAAAAATGTAGAGTAAAATAAATTAGCCTTTGTTTAAATTAAAGTCCTAACACAGTTGTGTAAATTGAGATTGAAAATAAATAACTTAGAAAAAAAAGACATTGCTTCCTTTGAAAGAAACATGAATTCAGGGACTAATTTAAAAGAAACTAAAAGTTGAGGCTAGGGATGCCCTTCTAAAAGAAAGGGTGTGGCGAAATGCACCCGCTTTGCTTAATAGACCCCCAGACAAAATCTATTCCAATTTTCCCTTTTTTCTTTTTTTTTAAAATTGTGTTTGGCCATTGTTGGCCAAACACCCAAGCAAGTGGTCAAAGGTTGTTTTGACCATCTGCAATGGTGGTTTTCAACCACCTGTTGGTGGTTACCGCTATTAATTGTGGTCGAAACCCGACTCTCTGTGTTTTTTTTGAGAGGGTCAAAATTGGAATAGAGTTTGTGAGGGGGTGTATTTAGTAAAATTGGGATTCATTTAGCCTTATCCTAAAATGAATTAATAAACAAGGACCAAGTTCAAGAAAATAGGAACCTTGGGGACCTACGTTGCAAATCTTTTCAATTAAAATCAAAATTAGGCCCAATTTCACATTTCACGTTTGAACGGAACAAACAGAGAGAAGAAAAGATCGACATCATCGCGCTATCACTGGCTAAATCACCAATGACTGAGGGTGATGCCACTGTCACTATTGGAAAGCGGCGATGAAGATTGCATGTCGACTAGGGATAGAGAATGGAAAGAAAGGGGCGACGGAGGACAGAATCGAAACCTATTTGGTTAAATAAATTATTTGAATTCTCACTTATTTTTACCTCTTCTGCTTCTCTATTCTATTCCCTTCATTTGATGATTGAGTAATTCATTTGCGTGTGATTTGTGATGGTGGTGGTATGCGCAGGTGATCTTGTATGTGAGGGTGATGTTGTACGGGTGATGTTGTGTGCGAGGTGGTGGTGTTTGCAATGACGTAGTGGGTTTGTTTTGGATTTATGGGTGTCGACTCGAGGTTTACAAGGTCTTATATTGGCATACTTTGTTTATCGTAGAATTGTTTTGTGTTGGCAATGACTGGCTTCTTAGTCATGCAAGTGTCTGCATTAGTGTGTTCTTGACTGTTGAGAAGCAAAAGTGTGTGTGTGTTCAAAGCAGATAGTGAGGAATTCAAATTACCGAGAGCAACTAAGACGTTCTTACCTATGACTTTCTCTATGGTTGAGTGCAGCTTGAAATTGAAGGAAGGTGGTTAGTTCCTATGAATTTTTTTTACTGTTGAGCAGAAATGCGGCAATTTGTTTGAAATTTAATTACGCTCACTCATTCTCATGGGCAAGGAAAAATGTGTGGGAAAATCTTGGCTGGTTATCACCTTATTAGACCAAGTAAGGTTTATGGGTTCGGGGATGGATTGGGCCATTAAGTCTTCAATCGGTTACTACTATTTGGTTGTTGGACTAAATAGGTTAAATTGGGTTAAAATTATTGGGAAATTTAAATTGAGCTAAAATTTAAATTGGGTTGAAAACTTTGAATGGGTTTTGATTAAATTTATAGAAAATTTCTTAATTTGGCCACATGAATTTGGCTCAAAAATAATTGAGCTTCAATAAATTTTTTTCACAACTTTATTTAGATTTGAATTTAAAACTTCGAACTAGATGAGTGTGTGTAAATTCTAATTGTGACTGTTAACTTTAGAGAACTCGTATCAACTAGAGTTCATTAAACTAACTTTTAAAATTCCAAAAAAAATTTCTTCATTGCTACGATTGCACCCTTCGCAAGTGGCCACAACCAAGGTAAACTACAGATTGAAATATAATCCGAGAAGAGAAAACCCTAGAAAAGACATTGGGATGTCAAAACTTTCAGTTTCTTAGAAATTTACCAAATTAAGATGATTAAAGGAAGAATCAAGAGTAAAAGACCTTTCAACTAGGAGTAGGCAATGGTCGAGTTGGATCGATTTTGGACCCAACTCGAAATTGACCAATGGTGCTCGGGTTGGCAGGTTCACATATCGAAATTGACCACCGGTTCGGTTTGACCAAACCGCCCTTAACCGGCTCGGTTCGGGTCATTTTTTTACCACCAAGATCCCAAAATCTAATGTATTTATGTGAATAATGCATTGTACATAACTGTTTAAATATTTAAAGTGTTGTTATCACCCAATTTCAATGTACTTTCTAAGTAATATTTTCGCCTAACAATACAAACAATTATCAGCCCAACTCTCATACGAAAGTAGATTTGCAACAAGTTAACCTGCAAAATGTAATGCAAATACAAAATATTTCAAAGCCCTAAAGCATTAACCAATGTCCAATAATGAAAGTTAACAAATATAAATATATAAATCGTGTTACAATCCCAAAAAGGTAAATAATATTTGAAATAGCCACATAGCCATGTCCAATTTCCATTTGCCAAAAAATTGCAATCTTAAATTGATCCAGACCAAAAAAAACTTTGAGAATCAAACTCACTTATACCTGTAAAAAAACACCATTTATTACAATATTACATACAAATAATGACTACAAGAGAAGTTAAATCAAAATAATAAGACACACTTGCAAAGGTACACCTACAATTAAAGAAACAAAACTTCAACCTTCATAATCATATCTAGTTCCAAAAATATATCTTAATCCATAGTCCTCCTATAATACATAGACAACAAGTCAACAACAATAAAGATTTAAAAGATAACAAATATTATCATATTTGAATAGATTAGCGCATTGAGTCATTGACATCGAAGTAAATAAAACTATACGCAATGAAGTGATGACTTTATTTGTCCACAAAACTCAACACAAGTTTCTAAACAAAATAAGTTTACCAATCACGTGGTACTAAAATCCCAATTCATTTTTTTTACCTTTTAATCAAACTTTAAACATACTATTAACCACAATGTCCAAAAAAAAAAGGAGAGAATTATCTTATGCAATGGTTTTGTTAAATTTATGCTTAAACAAGCTTATTGATGAGAGCAAATTTTCAGAAAGAAATTAGATCATACGAAAGATTTCTTGCTTTACATCTCCAAAGGAAGAATTTCTAATAGCACAGTATAATCAAATTCCATCAAGGAAGAAGAATTTCTAATAGCACATACTAATCATTTCTCCTTGCTTGACAAATCTTCCTTTGATGTACTTGATTTGAAAGCTCTACAAAGCACAAAATATAAAAGAATTACATTAGTTAAAAACAACCAAATTAACTAACTACATCTAACTAATTTACTTATTTACATATTTAAATTTTGTCATAATAGTCCACATCCTCCAACTAAGATTTTTATTCACTTGGAGTAGATCGTAACCAATTCTGTGCGCAAACTAACACTTCAACCAACCTTGCAATTAAAGAACTAAGAAATGGAGTGCAGATTCTTCCACTGGTGTAGTTATTGTAGTGACCGCGAATTTTCTTAAATTAAAATATTTAATTAAAGTAAAATCTCGAACGTGTCGCTACAACCTCACCTATAGAGTTAAACAGCGTACGCTCGTCTAGTTAAAATTTTATAATATTTACAATTATATTGAATTATTTAAAATAAAAAAAAGTAGTAATTTATAAAATATCTATTTATTTATTTACTTTCAATTTACATTTGAGGACCAAACTTTAGAAATTATTCGTTTTAAAACCCAATTATAGGCCCAATTTTACTTCCTATGCTATAAGAAAACTCATTTAGAGTGTAACCTAGTTATTACTCCATTTATACAACTTAAGGTTCACTTCAAAACCCTAGCCTCACCACTCTCCCCTCTTTTCCCAATAGGAATACTCTAGATCCTCCCACTCAATTCCATTCAACAAGCCAACTATCTCCAATAGATAAGATTTCTTGATATTTTATTTATATCTCCATTTTTTTTTATTTTTGTTGTTGTAAGTTTTTAATGATCTATTTGTGTTTCCACTTGATTTTACACAAAATACATACATGATACACGCATATGCACACCCGGCCACCACTGTACACCGCGCCACCACCATCTCCACCACCAACCAACACCATCATCACCTTCACCTCCCCCACTGCAACACACACACACGGATATGCATACATAGATACATACACGCCATACACTTCGCACGATCAAGCTCGGCCCACAAACATCACCATGTCCAAAAACTCAACTTTAATACACAAAAATTATACCTACACCTTCCTCTATGTCCCTAGAACATTGCAGTATAGTTTAATTTCGAGAATAGTTAGTGTATTGATCCAATTTCGAAAATACCCAAATTTTCACCTAAGTGTTCAAGCTTTAATTTCTCCCTCTATACTCATTATCATACCAATAAAACACCACCACTAGATTCACCACACCTCACTCCACGTTCCGCCATTTTTCGCCGCCAAAAACCCGCCGGAAAGAGAGAAACCGAGAGGGAGTCGAGCGAGTGAGAGAGAGACAAGCGAGGCCGAGGGAGAATGTCGGGTGAGGAAGAGAAAGACCGCCCAATCCATTTAAAAATTCGGATTTTGCAAGTTAGTCCCTCAAGTTTCTTAACTAGTTTAAGTTGGTCCCTATAGTTTATTTAATTTACAAGTCCTCAACTTTTAATTGTTACGATTTAATCCCTAAATATTATTTACAGAGTTAATCCCCCATTTTATTTATTAATTTTATGTGAGCCTCAAAGTTTATTTAAATTCAAGTCCCCCAACTTTCAATTGTTTCAATTTGACCCCTAAACTTTTATTTCACTTTTAATCCTTCAATTTCTTTTTCCTATTTAATCTAACACCCAAACTTTAATTGCATATTAGTCCCTCATGTTTTAAAAATCTTATAATTGAGTCCAAACTAATTTTAGTTCACTTTTATTGGACAGTAGGTCCTCAAACTATTAAATTCTTTCAAATTGACCCCCAAAGTTTTACATTCTTACTATTTTGGTCCACAAACTTTTATATTACTTATAGATACTTTATATTTGAGAATATTAACATAAATTAAACTCATTATTGACTAGACGAGACGTACGAATAGCTAGAGGATTGATTTCCACCGCTTAGTAAACTCAAAACTCAAGAGATATTTCAGGTAGGCTCAAAAGACTCATTTTTACTTATCGCGCAATTATTGTTAATTATCTGTACTATATCAGTGTGCAAATGTATGTAATTGATGTGATTGCTTGCCTTCGGGTCTAGACTTGCCTTCGGGCCCAGGGTTACCTTCGGGTAAGAATTGCCTTTGGGCCCAGAGTTACCTTCGGGCCCAGAGTTACCTTCGGGTAAGAGAATTGCCTTCGGGCCTAGAGTTGCCTTCGGGCAAATTACTTGCCTTCGGGCCTAGAGCTGCCTTCGGGCCCAGAGTTACCTTCGGGTATTATATTACAGAGTTTACATGACTATTTGCCTTATATACTTGTATAGATGATAAACTTGCGCAGAGCCTACTGAGTATTATTTAAATACTCACGCCTTTCATTCTTTTATAGATTGAGGAGTATGGATGCGTGGCGAGACATGGGAGTTCTACTTAGGCTTATTAAATAAAAGATTTCATTTCCGCTATCATTTTGGTAATTGATGTATTGGATCATGTCATATTAAAGTTTTTGAACTATTTAGTAACTCGTGTTAAATGTTTTGATCGTTTGATGATCAAATAATTTTAAAAATACTTTAGACGGTTGTTTTATTAAATGAACTTCCACATTTTAATTATTCGTTATATTTCCGCATTTGATTTTTAAAAAAAAAAATTTTTTAAAAATAGTCAGTTTTAAAGAAAGATCTAGCGTTCCGAGTTCTTCGAACTCGGGGCGTTACAGCTTGGTATCAGAGCGGGTCTACGTTTCTGTAGACTTGCACATTTTTAAAGTCTTCTCAAAGTAAATTTTGAAAATTTTAAGAGTTTTAAGCCCTAAGAACTACCATGATCGTCGTCACTCCACCGACTCCGAGGTAAAGTGTTTATTTGTAAAGATTTTATGTTTATTTCGGATACATGAGATGAAATTTTTTATAAGATAGAAATGAAGTACTTGTATCCGGATAGAGAGAGAAAGAAATCAAGTTTGAGCCTAAGCGTGGAATCTCCAAGTGACTAATAGAGTATAATTTTAAATGTATTACATGATATTTTCAGTCCTCGAAATTGACTTCGTGATTTTCAAAGTATTGAATATTTAGTATATGTATGGGTATTGTTGCTCTCTCTTGCCTATATTGAATGGTGATTTGTAATTGCTGGTGGATTGGGACTTTAGTTGGTGTTACGCATTGAGATGGGAGTTGTGATGGATTGTGGTCAACTGTAATGATATTATAATTCAATGCTAGGGGTTAAAATAGGGTTGTAATGGAATGATGGACATGTTTAAGAAGGAATTAGACTCGTGCTATTCTAGATATTCCGAAATTCTTGAGTGTAAATGATGAAAGACAAGATGATTAAGGATATTAACGAATATAAGTTAGTGTGTGATATTAATTGATCATGGATATTGTTGATTTGATTTTTGTGCACTCGAGATGAGATTATTGATTGCATTGTTATGAAGTTTTAACGTAATAAAGATTTTATCTTATCGCCTATGTTTTGGGTCGTGAATATGCTACTTTATTCTCAAAGTGAAATTTGTGAGTTACATACTTGCATGTTATAGTATCCTCAATGGAAAACCATTTGAGAGCAAGGATATAAATTGAGGATAAGTGGTGAAAGTTATGTATTGAGGTTACCTTGTTACGGAATTACCAATAAATGTTACAATCCTCGATTTAAACTTATTTTATTATCGGATTCGAAAAGTTGATTAGTGGTGAAGAAGTTTAAATCCTATGGATTGAAGTTAGATACATCTATTGATTGAAAGGTGACTACAGGATGTATTTATCCTGGAATTTTGGCGGCATGTTTATATATTATGTGGGGAACTTCTAATGAGAAAGTTTGATGAATTATACTCTAATGAGGTTGAGTGAGATGTTGAAGTACTTATATATAATTTTATGAAAAGAGTTTGCGGATATCGGATTTTGATTTAGAGGATCAATTATATAAACGGTGACTGCAGGATGATTTGTTTTTAAGGATGTAGCGCGATTTTGAGAGTGTGATTGATTTTACAATCTATTTGGATTTTTGGGATTTGAGGATTTGAAATGTGAGGTCAAAGGTTGTACGGTTGGAGGAATTGCCTGAGAAAGGTTTCATCCGACTAAGTGTGTCTCCATGGGAAGCACATGTATTTGTTAAAGAGAAGGATGACAACATGAGAATGTGCATTGATTATAAAGAACTCTACAAGTTGACAATAAAGAATAAGTACCCTCTACCCAGCATTGGCGATTTGTTTGATCAGTTGAAGGGTGCTTCGGTTTTCTGGAAGATTGATTTGAAATCAGGGTAAAACCAGTTGAAGGTCAAGCCGACAGATATACCAAAGACAGTATTCAGGACACCATAGGGGCTACGTGTTTACAGTGATTCCCTTTGGTCTCATGAATGAACCTATAGTGTTCATGGATTTGATGAATCGAGCTTTTCATTAGTATTTGGACAATTTCGTCATCGTGTTTATTGATGACATATTGATCTATTAAAGGGATTCTGATCGACATGGGGATCGGAACGTTTGAGGATTGTACTTGATGTATTGATGAGAGAGTCGTTCTTGAGAACATTCAAGCTATACATGATGTAAATGAGAATATTTTAATGCAAGCTCACGAAACCATTTCCAAGTTTTCAATCGACTTTCACCATCCTCTCCAGGTTGATCAATCATTTATTTTCGAAATTTTTGAAGTTACGATTGATTCAAAACACATTTATTATTGCGAAAGAGATAGGGTTCAATTTCGAAAAAATCGTGTTCAACATTAGGATTATTATTATCAGGCTGTGTTAGAATTTTTATTGAATTTCTAGTTTGATAAGTGAGAATGTTTTGAGCATAAGTAAAGGCAGTAGTATGACGTTTTCTTTGGCTTTCCATTGAGGGTGGAATGTTATTTAAATGTCTTGTGTTTAAATGATGTGTCCCATTGTGACAAGAATAAAAAGAAATTTTTAAAACTTTTGCTTTATCAAACAAATTCTTGTGAAGAAACAATTTGACAAAATTTTGTTTTTCTATTGAAACTCTTGAGTTCAAATTAATGAATGTTCCATCGATTTTTCACAAAATTACTTCCACTCCTATCGGAGGATGGCTATTGAATTGGGTGAAGATCAAATTTCAGGAGGGGTTATGATAGTGGAGAACATGTTCAAGAAAATATTTGTGGCTTGAGAGAAAATCTTCGAAGCATGACAAAATTCGTAATGGTTTGAATTCGAGATTTGAAAATTTGGAAAGAAAAGAGAGGTTTACGACTATGATGTTATTGCTAAATTACGTTGGGTTGTACTATTTCAAAAAAAAAAATTACATAGATGAGAGAACAAGGTCCTTTGGACTATTATGGACTAACTGTGAGGTATATACTGGGGTGTTATTATCTAAGTGATAACATATGCAATATTATTGAGGCTTTGCTATTAGGAGTATAATATGATATAATCGAAAGGGAATTGATAATTTCAATTGAGTAGAAATGTTCAGTTGGATACAAATCGTAAAGACAGTATTATTCTCGAAGGAGAAGATCACCAATGGTTTCGTGATAGGTTTACCAAGATTAGTGAGAGGGTTATGATGCTATTTTGGCTATTGTGAACCGACTTACTACTAGTTTGATGAGTCACAGTGTCGACCAGTTGGGCACAGTGGTATGTTAGAGAGATAATTTAACTTCATGGGGTACCTGTGTCCACTGTTTAGATCGAGATCCGAGGTTTACCTCGAGATTTTGGGAGAGCTTATAGACGGCCATGGGCACGAAACAGAATTTCAGTACCGCCTATCACCCCCAGACAGATGGTCAATCTGAGTGTACCATCCAGATATTGGAGGATATGTTGAAAGCATGTGTCTTAGATTTGGCCAGGAGTTGGGAAACTCATTTGCCACTTATAGAGTTTGCTTACAACAACAGTTTCTAGGCCACGATTGGCATGGCGCCTTATGAGGCATTGTATGGGCGACGGTGTCGATCGCCAATCTATTGGGATGAAGTTGGAGAGAGGAAGATGTTGGGACCAAAATAGTAGAGAAAAACTGTTGAGGCTATAGAAAAGATCAGAGTGAGGATCAAAGCCGCTCAAGATGAGAGAAAGAGCTATGCCGATAAGAGGAGAAAGGACTTGAAGTTTGAGATTGGAGAGAAAGTATTTCTCAAGGTGTCTCCAATGAAGGGTACCATACGTTTTGGGAAGAAAGGGAAGTTGAGACCACGGTTCGTTGGACCGTTTGAGATACTAGAAGAAGTTGGGACAATAGCTTGCTCGTTTGGCTTTGCCACCCGAGCTTTCATCGGTGCATAATGTATTTCACGTCTCACAGTTGAGGAAGTATGTCCATGATCCGAGTCATGTGGTGAACTTTCAATCTTTTGATATTCAAAAGGATTTGTCATATCAAGAGACAGCCGTGACTATCATAGATCGAAAGGTCCATATCTTGAGGAATAGGAGAGTTCCCCTAGTTAAGATTCAATGGGGTAGTCATGGCAAGGATGAGGCAACATGGGAGAAAGAAGAAGAGATCCTATCCCAATACCCAAACCTTGTAGATGAAGTAAGTTTATGTTTTAAGTAAATTTAAATTTCGAGGACGAAATTATTTTAAGAGGGTAAGGTTGTAGTGACCGTGAATTTCCTTAAATTAAAATATTTAATTAAAGTAAAATCTCAAACGTGTCGCTACAACTTCACCTATAGAGTTAAACAGCGTACGCTCGTCTAGTTAAAATTTTATAATATTTACTATTATATTGAACTAGTATTTTTACCCGTGCGTTGCACGGGAAGGTTGTATCCAAGATATAATTTAGAATCCGATGGCGGATTTTGCAACCAGCAAATTTTTTGGTGTGGGTCCAGATTGGCATGTACTCGCCCTAAATCAATTCCTATTAACTGCGAATAATTATATTTTTAAAATTATAAAAAGTTTAATATAAGCAAAAGTATTTGGACATTTGGAAACGAAAAATATTTGAATCCATAAATTATAAGTCCACGATGAAGTGTCTCACCATTATCCCATTCACCATTTGCTAAAAAAAAATTTTGAGGTGAGAAAAAAATTACTTCGTGGCTCAACTCGCAGGGCTAAAGTCTTACTTGACCCTTCTCTTGACCCACCCCTAGTATTCGTGGGTTGGCACAACTCAATAGCTCATTGGTCTAGGGACGAGTTTTGGCCAACGATCAACCCGACCCGTTGTCATTTCTAAAAACGAATATTAATATATCGAGGAGAAACTCACTAATTTAATATGACTTGAAGTCATCTTCAATCTTCGTAGTAGGCTTGTGTCAAAATCTAACTAATCCGTAAATTCACTCCCTATTAACAGTCTAAGTAATAATAAAATATAATTATAGAAAATACAATTAATACACATGTTTACAACATAATTAAGGAAAAAGGAAAAATCTAAAACCTAAAATTTTATTTAAAAAAGAGAAAAGAGAAAGATTTTTTTTTCTTTTCTTTCCTTTTTTTTAATTTTACAAACACATTTACACTCAACCATATTTAAATTCAGACATTTTCAATTTATTCTCCATGACAAATATGCTTCAAAATTGATGAGATAATGGTAAGTCGCAAATTAATGTGAATAGAAATGAGCGATTGTTTTGAATAAGGACACAAAATTAAGCCCAAAGATCCGATGACCTCATAAAACGACTCTATGAATCTTTGCCATCATCGAAGCCTCACTAAGCAATCACCATTCACTATACATAGACTGATTTGGATTAAGCCTTATTTTTGACCTGATCAAGCATTCGATTTACTTGCTATTCGTCTGCTTCAATTATTTTCCTTTTGTCATTGAATAATATGTATATGAATAGTAAGTTAGTCATTTTATCACAGTTGATTTTATAACCAATATTATGTGTTAAAAGACATATTTCTATTACTTATGTTATTTGTAAACATGTTTCTTACTATTTCAAAATAATTACCTAACACAATTAAGTATGTAGCAAGGTTAAGAAGTGAAAGGCATATGATAAATTGTTGTAAATGATTTTATATTTAATTATAAATGGAGTAAACAAACGAAAAGGAAAATATCCATGATCAAAACACCACAAAGTTTCATAGTGCATAATGATTGCACAGTCGAAACTAATTCTAAAAAGGTCACAACTTTCAATTCTAAAGTTAAGTGTCAAATGGATAAGAACGACTTATCTTGATTTATCTATGTTTCTATACATTCAATGAACTGGAAATTCAAAAATGACAACAATGGGAAGGACAAGACACACCATATGAAATATTTTGATCCTCAACTCTTGAACTTCAACAAATAAAACATAAAAAATAATAATAATAATACCAATACCAATAATTATAATAATAATAATGAATAAATAAATAAAAATAAAAAACTAAAGAAAAACCGAGATGCAGACAACAGGTATTGTAAATTTTCAAAATAAATTAATAAAAGAAGTTAATAACTATAAACATCAATAACGCACATATATAGCTATCTAGAGCAATGTTCATCAACTTTAAATCCACTGATAATGAAACAAATTTAAATATTCGTAAACGTGGATAAATATCTCAACTGTTTTACATCCACACCATGACTAATTCCAATTAATCCTTTAACATAATCAACTACTTTTTTTGCTTCTGTTTAGAAACCATAGTCGTTTAGACCTTGCGAACAGTCTGATTTGTTTCAATTTCCACCCTGGCCCAATGCTCTGGTCCAATGTCAAATTGGTTGGAGTTCCACAACAACGCACGTAGCCGATGGAACCTTCACTTCCTCAACTATTCTCCACCTGCTAAATGATCAGAAATCAATTAAAGTACGACTTAAGAACTCTATTTAACTAAAGACACCCAAAATAGTGTATACGGAAAAAATACGATAAGCCATTGCTTTCCCTATATATTTTGCAATTCATAAGTCTTACTCAAACCCAAAGTCTAAACTACAACAGATCATGCCAATACTTCAACATTCAATAAAAAACAAAGCATGTTGTATATTTATATAATAGACTCGACTATCATCAATTACCTCGCTCAACACAGCGTAGATATTTTGATAGGAGGATCATTACCTAACAGTGATTCTATCAGGCCCTCATTATTTCACATTTTGAATGAGAAAACATATAAAATAGGTTTGACACACACCTTCCTAGCATGATAGACATGCTAAACCACATTCATGCAAGTTCTCCGTAACACAGGATTCAAATGTGTTAATGTATCAAATGAATACAATATTCAATTAATTAACAAAGGAAAACACGACGCATCTTATATAATAATTGAAGAGTTTAATATTTAATTCGAAGTTCAAAAAGAAACACATGCATAAAAGAAGGGAAAAAATGGGTTTTGCTCTCCAGATCAGACGAGAACAATATAATTATTCAATTACAAAATAAATTCGAGAAAGGTTCTTAAACAAATGCACTTTAGTGCCGAATTCTTTTGAATATATGAGCAACTCTGGCACGACATCACAATTTTCCACGACCTCGTCGAATCAACACCAGAAGCAATAAGTCAGTAACTTTGACTTGCAGAGACATATAATAGTTGCACCAAACACTTAGGAAACAAATAAACACATGATAATATAAGAACACATGTATGGGCTAGAGAGACTTGTCCTAAGTAAATTTAAACCAATAATCAATTCAAGTCATTGCTCCAACCAACTTTCAGATAATTTATTTATAGAAAATAGAACAAAAGAGGATTGAACCAAATAAATAATACTCATTTGCAAAAATGGTTAAAAGCAAGAAAAATGAAGTCTGGAATAAATTTATTATGATTAACGGAAAAGGACACGGAAAACAAAACTCTTGAGCCACTCATATACAACCGAGCACCTCAAAAAGAAAACACATCAGACAGAACCAAATAATTACCCTCCACAATACCTATGGTGGAAGAGATCAAGGGACAAATAATTCATATTGTGAAAAGAATGAAAATAGCATGATAGACACAACCAACAAAATTGGAACCTCCTTTGCAGGATTGTCCTAATATGATTGTTGTTTTGTAATTTGTTCTAACCATTCCCAGTGGTCAGAAAAAACAGGCCTCCTGTCAAGTTCAACAAATCATTCTGCATAAAGAATTTAGATTAAAAGGTCAAAAATTAAGTAAATTAATGAGGATCAATAGTTTAATTGGAGAGAATAAAAGTGGAGTTACATCATTACCTTAAATGATTATTACTCCATAAAAGATGGGTAAATTAAGCGAGTAGTAAGCTTGATTACCTTAACCCTTGGATATCTAATTACGCTCAGCACCAACTTGTTCTAAAGAACGAATTCACAAAACAAACATCGTCAGCTGACTCAATTTTAAGTAGAAAGCATGTTTGGTGAAGCGCTCTGGACTACAAAGCGCCCAAGAGATGAACTTTCAGATGCTAATATACGATGTCTACAATCAAAATTTTTACGGCATATATTTTAAGACAAAGAAAATAGGCAACCCACAAATCTTCAAAGATAGATAAATTCAACTTACAAATCACAAAAGATAAATTCAATTTATAGATCACAAACCAACATATTCCAGTAAGGAAATTAGTAATGAAATCTATGTTATAGCATTCACAATAGGCATGCAATCGAATTATCAGAAATTAGGAAAAAACTAAGAATCAATTTCCAATTTTTCATTAGAACCTAATTTGTGAACGATAAATAGCTTGACATACCTGTGCATTGAATGGCACAATAGGCGGCAACATTTTTATTACAATGGACGGAGGCCAGGAACAGAGTTCAAAATCGAGGGCATTGCCGCCGATCGGCAGTGGTATCCGGCAAAAAAAAAAGGTTGAAATTAGAAGAATAAGACAATGGATTTGGTGCGATTTGCGTGAAAAAAAAATGAATTAGAAGAACTATTATTACCGTTTTGAAGCGCAAGATGTCAGCAGTCGAAGCTTTTTTCGGCGAGAAGACACCTGCATCGGTAGTATCCATCACTCAATCGTTCCCTGTATAGAGAGAAGGAAGATGATTTTTCTTTGTTGGCAGAGAAATTGGCCCAGTAATTGAGAAAACCGATTCTGTGATTAAATGGAATTTGGGAGATTTGCGGGTATTACGGATCCCAAACGGATTTGCGTTAAATGATGATAAAGGTCGAGAGTTACGGGCGAGATATGAATGCAAAATGGGATACGGAAGAGATTTGATCCATGGTTATTATTAATTAATTAATATTTAAAGATTATTATATGGATTTAAAAAACCATCGCAATTAGGGAAGCAATGAACCAAATTCTATATATTAACAATTAACAATTAACAATAAAATAATATTTTTTTTATTTTGAAAAATGCAAGTTTGAGCGAGAAATAAACATAGATTATGCCATCAATAGGCTTCTTGGGAAAATATTGATTGAAAAATTATTGGAATTGCAATTTACGAAAAAAAAATTAAATAAAATAACAAAATGTCTCAAGGGGGCAAATTTTATCAATTAATTATTAATATTTAATTTAATTTAATTTTATAAAAAATCAGAATAAATAAAAAATGTGAATATAAATAAATTTTTAATAAGTTTTAAGGATTGAGGCAAATTGAGCAAAATCTATTTTTTGATTAATCAATATTTATTAACCCCTAAAAATGAGTTATGAGAATTATGGATATGGATATAGAATATAGCTATAGAATTATAGAATATAGATAATTATTATGGTAGGATAATTATGGCCATTTAAGGATAATGATGAAATAAGGTAATTAAATAATGAATTAAAAACTTAATTAAGTGCATTGGAGGGAAAACTTGATGAGTTGGAATAAAAAAATGAATTAAAAAATTAAGAAAAATGTGTGCAAAGGCGGGAAAAAACCTTGCTTTTATATATATATAGATTATTTAAAATAAAAACAAAAGTAATAATTTATAAAATATCTATTTATTTATTTACTTTCAATTTACATTTGAGGACCAAACTTCAGAAATTATTCGTTTTAAAACCCAATTATAGGCCCAATTTTACTTCCTATGCTATAAGAAAACTCATTTAAAGTGTAACCTAGTTATTACTCTATTTATACAACTTAAGGTTCACTTCAAAACCCTTGCCTCACCACTCTCCCCTCTTTTCCCAATAGGAATACTCTAGATCCTCCCACTCAATTCCATTCAACAAGCCAACTATCTCCAATAGGTAAGATTTCTTGATATTTTATTTATATCTCCATTTTTTTATTTTTGTTGTTTTAAGTTTTTAATGATCTATTTGTGTTTCCACTTGATTTTACACAAAATACATACATGATACACGCATATGCACACCGCCGGCCACCACTGTACACCGCGCCACCACCATCTCCACCACCAACCAACACCATCATCACCTTCACCTCCTCCACTGCAACACACACACACATGGATATGCATACATAGATACATACACGCCATACACTTCGCACGATCAAGCTCGGCCCACAAACATCACCATGTCCAAAAACTCAACTTTAATACACAAAAATTATAGCTACACTTTCCTCTACGTCCCTAGAACGTTGCAGTATAGTTTAATTTCGAGAATAGTTAGTGTATTGATCCAATTTCGAAAATACCCAAATTTTCACCTAAGTGTTCAAGCTTTGATTTCTCCCTCTATACTCATTATCATACCAATCAAACACCACCACTAGATTCACCACACCTCACTCCACGTTCGCCGCCATTTTTCGCCGCCAAAAACCCGCCGGAAAGCGAGAAACCGAGAGGGAGTCGAGTGAGTGAGAGAGAGACAAGCGAGGCCGAGGGAGAATGTCGGGTGAGGAAGAGAAAGACCGGCCCAATCCATTTAAAAATTCGGATTTTGCAAGTTAGTCCCTCAAGTTTCTTAACTAGTTTAAGTTGGTCCCTATAGTTTATTTAATTTACAAGTCCTCAACTTTTAATTGTTACGATTTAATCCCTAAATATTATTTATAGATTTAATCCCCCATTTTATTTATTATATTTATGCGAGCCTCAAAGTTTATTTAAATTCAAGTCCCCCAACTTTCAATTGTTTCAATTTGACCCCTAAACTTTTATTTCACTTTTAATCCTTCAATTTCTTTTTCCTATTTAATCTAACCCCCAAACTTTAATTTCATATTAGTCCCTCATGTTTTAAAAATCTTATAATTGAGTCCAAAATAATTTTAGTTCACTTTTATTGCACAGTAGGTCCTCAAACTATTAAATTCTTTCAAATTGACCCCCAAAGTTTTACATTCTTACTATTTTGGTCCACAAACTTTTATATTACTTATAGATACTTTATATTTAAGAATATTAACATAAATTAAACTCATTATTGACTAGACGAGGCGTACGAATAGCTAGAGGATTGATTTCCACCGCTTAGTGAGCTCAAAACTCTAGAGATATTTCAGGTAGGCTCAAAAGACTCATTTTTACTTATCAAGCAATTATTGTTAATTATCTGTACTATATGAGTGTGTAAATGTATGTAATTGATGTGATTGCTTGCCTTCGGGCCCAAAGTTACCTTTGGGTAAAAGAATTGCCTTCGGGCCCAGAGTTACCTTCGGGTAACAGAATTGCCTTCGGGCCCAGAGTTGCCTTCGGGCAAATTACTTGCCTTTGGGCCTAGAGCTGCCTTCGGGCCCAGAGTTACCTTCCAGTATTATATTACAGAGTTTACATGACTATTTACCTTATATACTTGTATAGATGATTAACTTGCGCAGAGCCTACTGGGTATTGTTTAAATACTCACGCCTTTCATTCTTTTACAGATTGAGGAGTATGGAGGCGTGGTGAGACATGGGAGTTCTACTTAGGCTTATTAAATAAAAGATTTCATTTCCGCTATCATTTTGGTAATTGATGTATTGGATCATGTCATATTAAAGTTTTTGAACTATTTAGTAACTTGTGTTAAATGTTTTGATCGTTTGGTGATCAAATAATTTTAAAAATACTTTAGACGGTTGTTTTATTAAATGAACTTCCGCATTTTAATTATTCGTTATATTTCCGCATTTGATTTAAAAAAAAAATTAGAAAAAAATAGTTAGTTTTAAAGAAAGATCTAGCGTTCCGAGTTCTTCGAACTCGGGGCGTTACAGTTATGCTAAAAGCACTTTCAGAAGCCACTGTGGACACCTGAATTACAAGCACATCTTTTGCAATTTTTGACAAGGTACGTTCGAAGTACCAAATTTTCATCCAAACAAAGTTGATTAATATCTTGAACAATTGTCCTTCGAGATGGTGGATCAAACTTAGGGCATGCTACACTACAAAATAGTCTAAACCACTCTCCTTTCACGTGACTAAAGGGTAGTTTATCAATAACTATCCATCCTTAAAATGTTCATTAATATCTTGAACAATTGTCCTTCGAGATGGTGCACCAAACTTAGGGCATGCTACACTACAAAAAGTCTGAACCCCTTCTCCTTCCACATGGCTAAAGGGTAGTTCATCAATAAGTATCAATTTCACGAATTTAACCCTACAAGTTTCTTTGTTACACCCAATGGCAACTAGATTGATCCCCCTTCACGTGTTCTCTTAAAACTGAAGGTCTGTTGTTTTTGTACCAAATTTGCAGGATTCTTCTTACAATTATTGAGTAAATGATTTTTCAAAGTACTCATCCCATTTTTTCAGAACTACATGCGTAAGATTTCCCAAAATAAATACATTCGCACATGACACCATTTATTTTTAGGTTTTGTATAGTTTTGAAATGAAACAACACCTCCGAAGTTCTCCTACTAGCTTTATCTGGGCATAAAGGAAGTTGCACAACTTTTATTCCCTCTTGAAATTCAAGTTCAACATCAAAAAAAAAAAAAAAAGAATTCAATCATAAACGCACTAAATTAAATTAAAATTGAAAACCATAAATGTGCGGTAGCAATGAATCGAAAAGTAGCTGCTTCTGTTCGATGAAACAATTTCTTTCGCTGCATTTCATGAATTGGACCATAACATCCAAGTATCCAACCTTACTAAATAATTTGCATTTTTTTAAGATTCTAGGCTTTCAATAATATGCACGATTTGGCTGAAAATTTGAGTTTCATTAATCCAACAGTTAATTTTATTTATTTATTAATAAAAAATAATAATTTACCCAATAACCATCCATTTAAAAAATTTTATAAATAAAAAAAATCAGGTCCTCATCTCAAAATTTAAATTTTAATGTGAATGATGTAGCCAATGCATTTAATCATCAAATTTCCAACACAAGTTGCGATCTCAAATCACAAAAAAAATTTAGAATGGTGAATTAAATAGAAGGATGCCAATAATTCAGACGGTTCGGTTCGATTTTTCTATTTGATGGTTTTTTCCACAGTCCTACTTTCGACTACCAATTACACCATTGTTGGCTTCAGAAATAGAAGGAATCAGTAATTCCCTTCGCAAGATCCCCCAACTCCAAAGTACATCTCTTGAACGCAATTAAGTTTTCAAGCTCTCACGCCACCACGGTAAATATTTAAACCAAAAATTAGTAGACCCAAAATATATTGCAGAAATGAAGAAATGGAATACAGTAATTTTTTTTATCCCCACAAAGGGAAGCACAAAGTTTATTGTAAAGAATATGTCTCCAATTGAGCATCCATCACTCCATTTCCTCTGTCCCATTTTCATATAAAAAAATTGGCGATTTTATTTACACACATTTTCAGTTTGTTGAAGTAGCAAATGCATACTAAGTTACCTACCGGTTCATTATTGTATCTTTCGAAATAGAAGCTCCTTTATGCTTGACCACATATGGAAGAAGGAAAATATGTTTCATGACACCATGCCCAATATAGAACACAATTTTCGATTTCCATTTACCTTCAGTTGTTTGTTTTTCCAATTATATTTTTATTCCTTTTTTTTGCATACTCAATTGTCTGAAATAAATAATATATCATATCATGTAATTATCTTAATCTATATAGTGTGCTAACATGTAAAAGTGGGTAAGGAGGAAGAACATTTGTATAACAATTATACCCTTTTCTTTATGTTAGGTTCTTTGTAATTTGCGACTGACCAATAAATCAAATGTTTAATTGTATTTATTATTTATTTATTTGAGTAAATTGTGGGGTAATTGTGGGGTAGGTTAGGATTGTGTGTTGTATTGAGGAATGGAACAATGTCAAAAACACGTTCAGAGATAGCTCGAAGATGCTAGAGTGCATTTAATTGAGATACAGACACCCAACAACCAACATGTAAAAGCCGCTTAATTGAGGCATATTTGACTTATCCCTATATACACCCAAACTTTATTCCATCTCTTGGTGCGATTTGAAGCTAAAACGTCATGGTCAACATTCTAAAAGCCTCTTGAATCAAAATTCTTTAAGACTACCAAAACTTGAGATACAAAACACGAAATCAAGCCCTTTACCAATAGAAGCCTTAAAAATTCTTAAAACTCGAAAACGTAGCAAAAGTTCCAACAGTAAAGAATGAAATTCATTATTGAAAAGATCCATAAGGAAAAGATGAAGGAGTTGCCAGGAAGTATGTGCCACACAATTTGAAAAGGTTATTCATGAATTTCTAGTTGGGGCTTTGAGTTGCTAGGTTAATTTTGTCTGATAATTTGTAAGCTTTCTTTTTCATTTGTAGATCTCCTTAGCAAGTTGGTCGAGATGATTTTAAATAGCTTGAAGAATTCTTTAAGAGATTTTCTTCTATCATCGAATCTGTAGTGCCCCTGGTGTTTTCAATGCTCTTTTTATTTTTCCATAAGAATTTGATTAATGAATTGGAATTTATTAATTCCTCCGTCCCATAAAAATAGCCTAATTTTCATTTTTCCAAAGATTAATAAATTTCAATTAATGACCTTGGAAATTAATATTTTAGAACATATATCCTAATATACCATTTCATTTATTCATTAGTCAATTTTAATAATTCTTATACGTTGATAACAAGGCACATTAAATCGGGGCATATAAAAAATTAAGCAATTAATTATTAAAATGAAACTATATTTTAGGATGACAAAAATGGAAAATAAGATTATCTTTGTGGGATGGATAGAGTATTTAATTGGAAAATATTAGTAATGGTTAATCTCGCAAAATGATATACTTAATTGCACGCGAATTTGATCAGTTGATTGCTTGGTGAAATAAATTAAAATTTGTTTGATGGGATCTATTCTCTTTATATGTCTCCATTGGGTTAAGCATTCTCTTTTTTCACTTTGTAATTCTTGGTTTGTACTTCATCAATAATTTTTTGAGACCAATATAAAATTGCAATCTCTACACTCTCGATAGTCTTTACATATTATTTATGTAACAGTTGGTCTAGCCAAAAATAGATCATTCGAAAAAGAAAATGATGCATTTTTACACATTTTTTGTGATCGCATTTTCGCATTAAAACAAGTTGCTGAAATTAAATTTGTTTTTGAAAAAAATTGGAAATCACTGGGGTTATTAGATGTTTTCATATATATATAAGTTTCTATTCCTAATACTCTTTTTTTAAGCAGATGATACATGCTCTTCGATAGTAAAAATGAAAAAACTTTGGATCAATCGTAAAGTTTTCGATCGTTGGTGGTTCAATAGCCCTAGCCGTCTATCCTAATAGTATACTAATGCAAGTTTGTCGTTGTTCTTTTCTTTTTCCTTTATCAAAATTGGTGCGCTAACCTTCATTCAATCACGCCTTTTCTCAAACTGAATTCCTAGGCATCCCTTAGACAATCTTTGTAATTGTTGCAAGTACCAAAGAAAAATACCTCACTGGATTTTAAAAAAATAATTATGGAGAAGTGGCAAGTGAGGGTCGAACCCACAGAGAAGGGTTGGTTAATCCAAGTATAAGTAATGGTGGGGGGTTTGGTTTGCAATTGAAGAAAGATGAAAATAAAAACTAACTAACAATGCAAAAGAATGATGGTGAATGAAAGTCAAGTAGAGAATACACCTTGCTCTGTGTTCGGGTCAGTCCTATTTTGATTTTTCAAATGGAATGCAACATGCTCCAACTATCTCTTCTAATTATTAACCCAAGGTAATAACAAGTTCTATTACCTTAATTTTCACTTCAGTGTAACTAATTAAAGCAAGATCTTTAATTAGTTCTTAGACATTGCACAATCTAGAATGAGCTCTCTAGATTCAATGAACAGCCAGCTTTGATAACTAGGAATATAGGTTAAACTAGGTTCTCAATTCACAAGCTCGATTAAGTTGTTGTAGGTTAGATTATCCCTAATAACGCATGACTGTTAGTTGCTACAAGTGAATTAGAAAGATAAATAATTATGGATTGAAATTATAACTCTGGCAATACGAAAATAAATATTCAAATCAATGCGTGCAAATTGAACAAAAGATCAATTGCCATAAATCAATAAAAATAGAATAATCAGCAAGTGTTAAAAAGAGTACTGATCACATTACTAAAGCAGAAGTAAAGGAAACAAATGGTAGGGGATCAACGTTCCCTCGAACTAGGTAGAACAAATTTAGCCTTGCATCTTCATAAGAAAATCACCAAGTTCTTGTTCTTAATCTTCAATTTTTACTCTTGGTTCTTGATTTTCTTCTTCTTTCTATTCCCTAATGGTGCTTCAATTGTGACTAAACTCATCCTTAAATAGCTCTCAAAAAGCCCTCAAATAAGTCCCAAAATCATGCACAAAAACCTTCCAAGAATCGAGTTCGAACTAAATTAGGAAATCTGGTCCGAGGGGGAGGATGGCATCCTAAATTGGAAGATGGCCATTGTAACGACCATGTTCAATTTTTATCACTTAAAGAATTACACAACGCCGTTACGACCTAACCTATTAAATTTTAGCGCTCGTTTAATAGAATAAAATTCTAATTTGACAATTTAATCGGGTCGAATTTTATTACGGGCCAAGATAACTAATCGGACTTCGGGCCTCACTGTTAAGTTAGAAGCCCATCCTACTTCGAGTTGGGCCGATCCTTGAACAATCAGATTCCTTATCATTTTAAAAACTCATTATTACTCTAATTATTATTACTATTATTACCATTAAACTAAAATTATTAATTCAAAAAATATATATATTAATTAGACTCCTATCATCATCAGGCAATTGTGGAGCTGCCTATTGGGCGTCAACATTCCCACATCCCCACAAACTCCTCCCTACTCCCAACTTTCTACTCCTTCAACAATACAAATATCCCACTCCATAAATCCCTATTCACGTTCTCTCCCTCGAGCAACCACCAAACTCTCGTTCTTCACCTACAGCTTTAAAAACCAGAGGAGTCATTCACAACTCACAGCAATCAACTACCATCTTCACAACAGAAATTAAAGCAACAGTAAGGTAAATTCAATCCTTCCCCTATCGTTTGTGATATCAACTATTTCATCTACTACGAAAATTTCTTTTACAGTGAAAAAAAAACATGGCATTCACAGCACCAACTCTATCAATTGTTCTATTGATTCCCAAACTCACAGCAATCTTCGTGCACATACATACACCGCCTTCACACCCATATATATAAAAAAATACGAGCCCTTCACATCTTAAGGATTCGACTCAAACACAGAATCTATTCATCATCACCATCATCCTCTAGTTTTGGCCGAGTTCAGATGAAAAAAAAAGAGATGAAGGGGCGAATTTTCAAATTTACAGCAGTGAGTAAATCGGCCGTGGCTTCTCACCTTCAACTCGAAATTTCTCACGTAATCCACCCTCAAAACAATAGTTGAGCATTGTAGAACCCAAAACACGCATCTAGTCAACTGAATTTTGGCCGATTCCAACTGACAATTCACTATACGTTTGTGGCATGTCGGCCCGATCGAGTGGTAGTTCTCGGCCAACTATTCCCCATGCCGGTGATGGGCTGATGGCGTCACCGCCGCCCACCGGCGGCTGCTCCAGCAGCGCTGACCACCGACGAGACCTCCGTCACCCACTTGCTCGAGTCACCTCCTTCTCTCACTCGTCTCTATGCTTACTGCGGAGGGAATTTGCACAGGTGGCCTTCCCCAAACTTTAAATTGGCTACATGACCCTTAACTAAAAGACCCATTTAATATTTAATACAAAATAGAATAAAATACACAATTACAAGTATATCCCTGACCCAATTCCCTGCAAATAAACAAATAAACGCATTATTCTTCCTCTCCACTCCACCCCCAAATTCACCCGGATGAAAACTCTCCTCGCCCTAACTGTAAAAATTTGAAAATTTTCAGCAACCTCTCTGCTCCTGCTCGTCTTCTGGTCTCTTGCGGTTATAGACCTATAGAGAGCCGACACCACAGAGCCGGTCCTTTTGTTGAGGCGACTAAGGGCATTCCTCAAGCGCCAGGGGAGAAATTTGGCTGCCGAACATCAGCGATTAGCAAGAATTCTCTTCTTACTTGCCCTTTTCCAATTGGTATCTTTTGTTTCTCAATTCTCAGTTCTTCACTACCAAATTATTGATAGAAAATAGTATTACTCAAATAAGAAAAACTAGACGACATTCGACTTTAATTGAGACTTGAATGTTCTTCACCAGTTGGTCCACATCCACTCTTCACGGCAAGTAGATAATAATTGGGAGGAGGAGGAGAAATTTGAACTTATTTGCATTGAAAAATCTGATGTAGAAAGAAACTGTACTTGTGCTAGTGAGAAATAGGAATAAGCTGAAAATGATTGATATGAACATTTTGGAAAATTTGGAGATAAGGCAAGATGCCAAGTGATGTGCACTTATGCCGTTGGGTGAGCTGAGCATGTGTGCTCTGAATTTAAAGAACAAAGCTTTTGTGGAGGAGAGATCCTAGTAAACTGTCAAACAATAATTGTGGATTTGTTTATTTGCTTGTTTTTTACACTTTTCCCTTTTTAGACAAATGGGTTATGGGCATATATACATTGCTTCTTATTGGGGATTAGCACTTTAATCACAATATGTTATCTGAATCTTTAGTCTTTAAAAAAGACTAATATGGTTCTCGTCCACAGAAGCAGCAATTTCCAGTTATATTTTAAAATTTCATGAACCAACTAGTTTACTAATAATGGAGATTTCACTTTTTCCTTTATATTTTGATTAAATCATGAGTGGCTAATTAATTTGAACTTATAGCCAAGATCCATAATTAAACTTAAAAATTAGATTAGAACCCATTTCGAGAAATCAAATCTTAACTATAGGTAATTGTACATATTTTACATTCTTGTAAGTGTTAGAAGTTGTGAAAACCATGTTTGAAGATGTGATTTGATATGATATTGGAAGTTGGATGGGCGCGTTTGTCGCGGCACGCCAAAATTTATTTTATTTCCTTACTCGGTTTCAAAACTACAAATTAATGTAGTAGTGGTAAGTAAGGGTCGAACCCAAGAGGAACGGTGCTTGATCTAGTTGATTTTATCAATTAATATAGAAAGGGGGGTTTGTGAAGTTGAATGAAATTCAAATGATAAAAGATAAGATGAAATAAAACAATTGAAATAAATATCTAGTTCTCGGGTTTGGTTGTGTCAACAACTTGTGTTTATCTTTCCCATGCAACGTGTTACTATTCCTTCTTCAATTTATCAACTCTCAATTAACCAAGAAGCTCTGATTAACGAATTCTTCCTTAGGTATATTAAGTTAAAAGTAAGCTCTTTAACTTAATATCTAACTATTGGATAACCCTAAACAAGCTCTTAGGATTTAATGCAAAGCTAGTATGAAATGAACGAGAAGAATGAGTTGAATTAGATGAATAATTTCACAAGCTCGAATTAATGCATCTAAGTTGATTTGTTAATAAATATGCACGATATTCATTTGCTACTTTGGATTGGAATCTAATGACAATTACGGATTAAAAGTTCCAATCCTAGCAAGTAACTTGAATTTAAAGATTAATTGATTCAATTGGCCAAAGTGAATGCAATAATCACATAAACTCAAAAACGGTTTACAAGCATAACAAATCAACAAATTGAAGTAGAGGAATAGATAAAACGTTACTAAAGAGTTAGAAAAGATAACAACATGTTAGTTGAACACAACGTCCCCCTCGAACTAGATAGAAAAGTTTAACTACTCATATTTGCGGGGTTTCATACTTTTTAGCGAGTGTTCGATTTGTATCACCGCCACTATATGATAGATTATACAAGTAATTTATGCAAAGTGTAGAAAACAAGTAAATAAATACTAAGAAATAAAAGGGAAAAGAGAAACTTATCGAAGAATCGATCCGCCGGAATATGAAAAGCTAAGAGCTTCAAACTAAAACTAAGAACAAATGAAAAAGAGAATTTTATTGAAGAGAAAGTTGGAGAGAACTACTAGCTAATTCTCTTCTACTAATTTGTGCCTTTCCTTCCTTACAAATGCCTCTATTTATAGGAAAAATTTCACAAGAAAACATAATAAAAAATTGTACAACTACTCCATTATGATTCCACTAATTGGTAACCACCAAATCATGATCTTAAATTGCTCCATTAGTTCAAATATTGTATCATGGTATAGGTAAGCATCTTGGCTGAATTGTGCAATTGGAATTTCATTTGTTTGATATTTTAATAGAAAGTTATGAATTTTCTACCAAAACGTGGCCCAAGAAATCCTGCATTCACATCACTCTTGGTTGTGCCCATTTGTGACCATTATATGATCCGAATCATTTGAAGAGGTCAACATCAAAGTTGTAGCCCTCTGAGTTTCCTTTCCAACAATATAAAGTACAGGTCAATCCGAAATTTGTAGCAAAACTTATGGTCAAATTCCTGAACTGCGGCAGTAAATTCGAGCTGCTGATTTTTTACGCTTTGTCCTTTCTCTTCAAATGGACATAACTTTCACTAGGAAACTCCGATTTGGGATCCGACAAAAATGTGGAAATCCTCTTTTGATATTCTTTGATATTGGCACAATAAAAATTGTAAAAACAACTTTTCATAAAATTGCATCGAGGCCCTCCATCTTTGAATTTGCTTGCATTTTGGTCCCGAGTTTCCGTTTTCATTCGATTTTCATCCATTTTGACTCCGTTTGATTCTTTGTGACCCTAAACACACAATAAAAGGAAAACACATAAAAATAAACATATAATACTAATAAAACACACAAATACGTAAATTAGAAGAGTTATTTAAGTGCTTTTCTAGCACTTATCATTGGATGATACTCCATCTATTTGATATGATAATTGCAGGTAGTTGTACATATTTTGGAGGTAGATGTATATATTTGACATTCTTGCAATGGATTTTTTGCTGTAGGGTCGAATATGGAGTATACATTCGACAAAGGTGAGAGATTTTCAGGGACTGTGAGCAATAGATGCCAAATCAAAGTTTTGGATGATGTATTTGACAATCGAGATGATAAACATCAAGATTTGTTTTTGAATTCTTGCTTTCATCAACTACTATTGATCAAAGATATAAAATTGGCATCACAAGTAATACACCAACTTGTTCGGAGGACAGTAAAAACGCCAATCAATGATGAGGTATGGTTCAAAATACAAGATAAGTTGACGAGATTTGGATTGCAAGAGTTCACTTTAGTGACCAGTTTTAAAGCCGCCGATGAAGTCGGTGAGTTCAAGGGTTTAAAGAGAAAGAGCACACTTCTAGAGAGATTCACGGATAAGAAAGGGCGGATACACCGGAATGACTTGTTGACAGAGTTTAATAGGTGTGATAAAAAGAAGGAACCTGATGTAAAATATAAGTTAGGGATGCTTACCATTCTAGAGTGCGTTGTTTTGGCTTCGAAATGTGATACTCTTGTTAATGAAAGGTGGTTTTCTGGTCGAAGATCTAAAACAGTTTAATAGATATCCATGGGGAAATTTATCATACGGACATACTATTAAGGTGTTCAAGCGCAATGCAATAAGTATGAATCAAGAGACCAAGAAAGTCATATATTCTATACATGGATTTCCCCTTGCAATCATGGTATTTTAGTTGAAAATACATTTTCAATTTTTTTAATTTTTTTAATCTATTACTCTTACAAGCTATTTTGCTAAACAGATTTGGTTATTTGGGCGCGTTTGTCACAGTGCGCCAAAGTTTGTTTTTATTTCCTTACTCGATTTCAAAACTACAAATTAATGTAGAAGTGGTAAGTAAGGGTGGAACCCAAGAGGAACGGTGCTTAATCTAGTTGTCATTATCAATTAATATAGGAAAGTGGGGGTTTTGAGAATTTTGAATGAAAATCAAATGACAAAAGATAAGATCAAATAAAACAATTGAAATAAATATCTAGTTCTCGGGTTCGGTTGTGTCAATCACTTGTGTTTATCTTTCCCATGAAATGTGTTACTATTCCTTCTTCAATTTATCAACTCTCAATTAACCAAGAAGCTCTGATTAACGAATTCTTCCTTAAGTGTATTAAGTAAAAAGTAAACTCTTTAACTTAACATCTAGCTATTGGATAACCCTAAACAAGCTCTTAGGATTTAATGCAAAGCTAGTATGAAATGAACGAGAAGAATGAGTTGAATTAGATGAATAATTTCACAAGCTCGAATTAATGCATCTAAGATGATTTGTTAATAAATATGCACGATATTCATTTGCTACTTTGGATTGGAATCTAATGACAATTACGGATCAAAAGTTCCAATCCTAGCAAGTAACTTGAATTTAAAGATTAATTGATTCAATTGGCCAAGGTGAATGCAATAATCAAATAAACTCAAAAACGGGTTTACAAGCATAACAAATCAACAAATTGAAGTAGAGGAATAAATAAAACGTTACTAAAGAGTTAGAAAAGATAACAACATGTTAGTTGAACACAACGTCCCCCTCGAACTAGATAGAAAAGTCTTAACTACTCATAATTGTGGGGTTTCATACTTTTTAGCGAGTGTTCGCCTTGTATCACCACCACTATATGATAGATTATGCAAAATATAGTAAACAAGTAAATAAATACTAAGAAATAAATAGAGAAATAAAAGGGAAAATAGAACTTAGCGAAGAATTGATCCGCCGGAATATGAAAAGCTAAAATCTTCAAGCTAAAACTAAGAACAAATGAAGAATAAAATTTTATTGGAGAGAACTACTAGCTAATTCTTTTCTACTAAGTTGTGCATTTCCTTCCTTAAAAATGCCTCTATTTATAGGAAAAATTTCACAAGAAAACATGATAAAAAAAATTGTACAACTACTCCATTATGATTCCACTAATTGGTAACCACCAAATCATGATCTTAAATTGCTCCATTAGTTCAAATATTGTATCATGGTATAGGTAAGCATCTTGGCTGAATTGTGCAATTGGAATTTCCTTTTTTTGATATTTTAATAGAAAGTTATGAATTTTCTACCAAAACATGGCCCAAGAAATTCTCCATTCACATCACTCTCGATGTTTCCCATTTTTGACCATTATATGATCCGAATCATTTGAAGAGGTCAACATCAAAGTTGTAGCCCTCTGAGTGTCCTTTCCAACAATATAAAGTGCAGGTCAATCCGAATTTTGTAGCAAAAGTTATGGTCAAATTACTGAATTGCGGCAGTAAATTCGAGCTGCTGATTTTTTACGCTTTGTCCTTTCTCTTCAAATGGCCATAACTTTCACTAGGAAAATCCGATTTGGGATCCGACAAAAATGTGGAACTCCTCTTTTTATATTCTTTGATATTGGCACAAGAAAAATTGTAAAAACAACTTTTCATAAAATTGCATCGGAAGCCCTCCATCTTTGAATTTGCTTGCATTTCGGTCTCAAGCTCCGTTTTCGCTCCGTTTTTATCCATTTTGGCTCCTTTTGATTTCTTGTGACTCTAAACACACAATAAAAGGAAAACACATAAAAATAAACATATAATACTAATAAAACACACAAATACGTAAAATAGCAGAGTTATTTAAGTGCTTTTCTAGCACTTATCAAACTCCCCCACACTTAGACTGTTGTTCGCCCTCGAACAATAACCCATATGATACCAAACAACACACTGATTTTACATGAGATAAACAACTTTAAACATTGAAATTCTACTACAGATAGTGACTTGCTTAATAAACATTTTCCCAAACCATGAAAATTTCACTTCTTCTCAAATACACAATGGCTTGTGAGTGTGTGCAATTGAGGTTATCATCCCATCACTAACTGGAACCAAATGAAAGCGTACGATGATCTATCCAAATCCTGACCCGAAATAGTCAAATATTTCCTTTCATCTCTCGTGATCCCACTCTTATTTTACAATGATTCCCATGGATCCTAAAAATTACTCTGTTCACCAAAAATCATCAACTGTTAGCACTGCAAAGAAAAAAAAGGGCATGGCAGGTGTTTTATCGCTAATATGTCTTCAATTTAAAGAGTGTTTAGATTGAGCACTTCAAACCACTGAGGAAATTTATTTATCTAACTTCACACTTGGGTAGCTATCACATTTCTCGCGATTTTTTTTTTTCTTTTTTCTTTTTTTTTTTTTGATGAAGAAGAAAAAAAAGAAGAAGAAGAGTTTTGCAATTTTCTTTTCAGCTTTTACCCCACAAGTAGCTTTCACACTAAACCCCTTTCATTGCAGGCAGCCTTCTTCACCCATTCGAGGTGACGGTTTCACACTCTGAGGTAGGTAGCTCTTTCCTGTGGTCCCTCTCCTTATTTCGAACGTAAAAGTAAAATTCATTCTCAGCATCGGTCAGTGCTTTTTCAAAACTTTTTAAACTCGGTCAATAAAAGACACATTCACAAAAAACAGATACCATGCGATTATAACTCCACCTTGCTAACAATTGATGTTTCCAGGTTACTTTGAGCAGGACGAATGGATAGAAAAAAAAAGAAAAAGTTAGTTTACTATGGTCTAGAAAGTTAGAAAAAAAAATCAATTCAATTTGTGTTCCAGAAAATGATAGTAAATTACCTTATAAACGTGCTCAGGTAATTTTAGCCAGCTATGCATAGAGAAGAACAGAACACAACAAATTTTATTATTATTATTTTTTTCGGGATCCTGTAGTTTCAGCTAAGTCACGCAAATTAAGCTCAATCATATTCAAAAGTTGCTATCTCATGCAAAATCGTCGACACAAATAAAAAAAATCACACGCAGACCACAATATGTCACTCCCCCACACTTAAATTCTACATTGTCCCCTATGTAGAAATATAGAAAGTATGAAAAAGAGAAGAAATAGAAACTCCCCTATGGTAAGCAATGAGTCGTACCGATTTGGGGATGGTGGTTGCACAATGTAGCACTTCGGAGGAATACTTCGACAATCCAAGAGCAAGAGACCTGCAATCAACATATTTACAGAACAAGAAAAACAACAGTTGAAAATATTTTGTTTTTTTTTTTGTGATGAAGAGAAATTTGTATACAAAGCGACTTTGGGAGTTGATAACCCTCTGAACATCTTGCAGTAGTATTCACATCAAATTAATGATATGATTCCATCAAGTCTGATCCGCATGGAAACTATCTGAATCAGCATACTCTCTACAAAACAGTTTGACAACCAACCTTAATGAAAAGGTCCTCCATATCGCCACATGACACATAGGTATGTTTACCATTCAATAAAGAACAACCCCACAAGAACCAACAAATGGGAGAACGCGTTTAGAAGCGAACTTCCAACTCAGACACTTCTCAAATGAATGAGACGTAGTTTTACATCTTCGGATGGGTGCTAGTGATCACGCTCAAAAAGTTGCTGCCCAATGGTTAGGCATTTTCCTTCTATAGTTACAAGGATACATCTTCCTTAGTACGTTAGATGAAAAAAAACGGAGAAATAAAAACAAAAACAACGAAAATTTCAAAAGAAAGATAAAAATAAGAGAAAATGCTTGGGTTGCCTCCCAAGAAGCGCTTTTGTTTAAAGTCGTTAGCTCGACTCTAATTTTTTTAAAAAAATTAATTAATAAAAGCAACTAAACTGGTTAACCGTTCCCCGGCAACGGCGCCAAAAACTTGGGCGCGCTTTTCGCGGCGCGCCAAAGTTTATTTTTATTTCCTTACTCGGTTTCAAAACTACAAATTAATGTAGAAGTGGTAAGTAAGGGTCGAACCCAAGAGGAACGGTACTTAATCTAGTCGTCTTTATCAATTAATATAGGAAAGTGGGGGTTTTGAGAATTTTGAATGAAAATCAAATGACAAAAGATAAGATCAAATAAAACAATTGAAATAAATATCTAGTTCTCGGGTTGGTTGTGTCAACCACTTGTGTTTATCTTTCCCATGCAACGTGTTACTATTCCTTCTTAAATTTATCAACTCTCAATTAACCAAGAAGCTCTGATTAACGAATTCTTCCTTAAGTGTATTAAGGAAAAAGTAAACTCTTTAACTTAACGTCTAACTATTGGATAACCCTAAACAAGCTCTTAGGATTTAATGCAAAGCTAGTATGAAATGAACGAGAAGAATGAGTTGAATTAGATGAATAATTTCACAAGCTCGAATTAATGCATCTAAGATGATTTGTTAATAAATATGCACGATATTCATTTGCTACTTTGGATTGGAATCTAATGACAATTACGGATCAAAAGTTCCAATCCTAGCAAGTAACTTGAATTTAAAGATTAATTGATTCAATTGGCCAAGGTGAATGCAATAATCAAATAAACTCAAAAACGGGTTTACAAGCATAACAAATCAACAAATTGAAGTAGAGGAATAGATAAAATGTTATTAAAGAGTTAGAAAAGATAACAACATGTTAGTTGAACACAACGTCCCCCTCGAACTAGATAGAAAAGTCTTAACTACTCATAATTATGGGTTTCATACTTTTAGCGAGTGTTCGCCTTGTATCACCACCACTATATGATAGATTATGCAAAATATAGTAAACAAGTAAATAAATACTAAGAAATAAATAGAGAAATAAAAGGGAAAAGAGAACTTAGCGAAGAATTGATCCGCCGGAATATGAAAAGCTAAAATCTTCAAGTTAAAACTAAGAACAAATGAAGAAGAAAATTTTATTGGAGAGAACTACTAGCTAATTCTCTTCTACTAAGTTGTGTATTTCCTTCCTTACAAATGCCTCTATTTATAGGCAAAATTTCACAAGAAAACATGATAAAAAAAATTGTACAACTACTCCATTATGATTCCACTAATTGGTAACCACCAAATCATGATCTTAAATTGCTCCATTAGTTCAAATATTTTATCATGGTATAGGTAAGCATCTTGGCTGAATTGTGCAATTGGAATTTCCTTTTTGTGATATTTTAATAGAAAGTTATGAATTTTCTACCAAAACATGGCCCAAGAAATTCTCCATTCACATCACTCTCGGTTTTTCCCATTTTGGAGCATGATATGATCCGAATCATTTGAAGCGGTCAACATCAAAGTTGTATCCCTCTGAGTGTCCTTTCCACCAATATAAAGTGCAGGTCAATCCGAATTTTGTAACAAAAGTTATGGTCAAATTACTGAACTGCGGTAGTAAATTCGAGCTGCTGATTTTTTACGCTTTGTCCTTTCTCTTCAAATGGCCATAATAACTTTCACTAGGAAACTCCGATTTGGGATCCGACAAAAATGTGGAACTCCTCTTTTGATATTCTTTGATATTGGCACAATAAAAATTGTAAAAACAACTTTTCATAAAATTGCATCGGAGGCCCTCCATCTTTGAATTTGCTTGCATTTCGGTCTCAAGTTCCGTTTTCGCTCCGTTTTTATCCATTTTGCCTCCTTTTGATTTCTTGTGACTCTAAACACACAATAAAAGGAAAACACATAAAAATAAACATATAATACTAATAAAACACACAAATACGTAAAATAGAAGAGTTATTTAAGTGCTTTTCTTGCACTTATCATTATTCTTACAAACTGTTTTGGTAAACAGATTTGGGCATTTGAAGCAATTCCTGAGTTTGGAAGGAAGTTTGGCGCCATAGTGAGCCCTTTTTATAGACTTCCAAGAATGATTGGTGGGACGATGAAAAAACAACTACAAAGTGAACACATCAACTTATTTTTCAAGGGCACAGAGGTAGTGATGCTAAGATAAAATAATCACGTCAATAAATTTTTTTCTTTTTTACTTCCATTTAAGTTCTTTAACAATTTTTTTGAATTTTTTCTTTTTTTATTTCTGTTTTAAGTTCTTTAACAATTGAATGGTTTGAGAACACTAATCAGGTTGAAGTTCACCGTACATTAATGCCAAATAATGATGAAGCTAGTGCACCATACTTTAAGGAGTTAACAGTGACTGGCGATGAAGAAGGTTACTTGTTTGATAACGAATTGGAAGATAAAGGACAAGAACCCGTCAATGGGGACGTGCCTACTACCTCGGATTGCCATGCTCAATCTAATCTACCTCAACCACAGGGTCCAATTGGAGCAAACAGTGTTGCACAAATAGTGCGGGAAGTAGTGAAGGATGAATTGAGAGCATTTTGTGCGAAAATGGAGATAAAGATGGCTGCGTTTTTAGAATCAATTAAAAGAGCCATCTTTCAATCAAATGTGAGCTCGGCGGGTCGTGATACGGGTGATGATGCAAAAGTGAATGAAGGTAAAAGTTATCCAGAAATGGAGGAGGAAAACACTTTTAGAGACACAGAAGTAGCCGCTGAAAAGGCAGATAGAGTCGAATGCAATACAGGTATATGCGGGGTCTTTTTTGTCATTTTTTGGAATGAATTGTTGTAATTAATCAACTAATCTTCCTTTTCTCATTTACAGACACGGTGATTGTTTCGCCATCTACCACGAAGGTGTATAGAAGAAGGAAACGAGAATTCATTATGGCCAACTTGGAAAGCAAAATGCATACTATTCTTCACACGCCAGAGAAGCCTACGAGAGGTATACATTTTCAATCGTTATCTGTGAAATAAGAATCCATAACTTTAGAATGTGAAGACGTGCTGTTGATATCAGATGACGTAAAAAATTACCAATGCAGATGTGCAAGTGGCTGATGAAAAGAAAGATGGAGTCGAAGATGAAGAAGATAGGGACGTGAATCGTAAAGGTGATGATGTATTGGTTGAAGAATTGCCAATGGTCACTGGGAAGCGTTCACTTGATGTTTATGAAGGTATGTCAAATGCATATATGTTTTTGACGTTCTTATAGCGAACCACTAATTAGTGTATGCGTACTAATTTATAGGCTTTGTGACGAACCCATCATCTGCCATCGTTCCATATCAAAGATGGCAGCCGTGGAGTATGGAGATCGAAAAGAGCACATTGAATTTAGAAATTTTTGCTACTGCTTCAGAGTTGAAGCTCGTGACTACTCCAGACAATGCCACGGAGCAAGAAAAAGGTACACACATATTAGATCACTACCTACATGATTCTATTACTTCATAAATATTTGGAATTAATTATTTTAACATCTAATTATGAAGAAACTGCTATGGAGTCCATTGAGATTGGTAGTCATAAATCAGAGTCTGCTAAAGGCAAGGGGCATCGCACGAAGAGGAAGGCAGCTGTATTATGTTCCCCGTGGATAAATCCTAGAAAAAGAAGAAGGTTTCGAAATGTGACTTCCTACGATCCCTTGAGACTCGTAGATCCAGCTAAGTTTGACGATCTTGAGAAGTGGTTGTCAGGGGCTCCAGATAGGTAACTTACTATAAAGGCTTGTGTTTGTCTTATTAAGAGCATAACGTGTAGTACTTGTCACACATAGTATTGAATTTATGTTTTTCTCTTCCTAGTGATGAAGTTGAGTTGCCTATCGGTGATAATGCAAACAAGGCGTGGTTCAAAGATCTTATTAGGGTTGATGGATGGCTTAGAGGAGAAGTATGTACTTGATATTAATTTTTAAGCCAATGTTGATCACTTATTTATCTAATTAGCGTTTTTTCCTGTAGCATGTGGATGCGGCACTTCACAATATAAGAGTCCGAGCTATGACTTTCCCAGGTCTCTTTAGGCAAGATTGCGCAATCTTGGACTCCAACTTCGTCCCATATGTGAGGATCTATTTTGGGAAGAAGTCAAACACCAAATCTTCTGAGCCCCCACAGCTGGACAAAGCCTTGGTGAACTACGTGCAAGGGAATGTACCAAGATTTAGCAGACCATGGAATACATGTACTACTTTATATGTCCCATTCTGTAATGAAGGGAAGGGCCACTGGCTTGCATTGGAGATCGATCTGACGGGTAGATACATCTACGTATACGATAGTGTCCCGAGTATTATACTGCAAGCACAACTTCAACGGGAAATGAAGCCTTTACAGGATGTCCTACCGTTGTTAATGAGATTTGCGCTTGGAGATGAAGGGTACAGTACAAAAGACTTTAGTATGAAGCGGTTGAAAGCCCCATTCCAAACAAACGGGTATAAATCATACATTTGGTTATTTTGTAAATTCATGTTTTGATGCATTTGCTAAACTTAAAGATGTGGTCTGTATTATTTGCAGGTCAGATTGTGGGATGTTTACAATTAAGTACATAGAATTTCTACAGGCCAGGTTGGATGTAGACGACGTGTCTCATAAACATATGCCTGATTGGCGGAAGAAAATGACAGCTGAGATATTTGCTTCGCATTTTGATCCTTAGTACTCGATGTATGAAATAGGGGTCCGCATAGTGTTGGAGAAAATTGTCTAAATATGTAGAAGTAATGTTTTGTTAGAATGTATATAAGTAATGTTTCCACACAGGTATCGAACTTTTGTACGATGCCCTTATTTAGCTTTTGTTGTGGGAGATTTAGTAGTTTTTGTTTTCACAATTGATTTATGGATGTTGAAGGCAAAGCTCGCATTAGAACTATGCTTCACAGGTAAAGGCATTGAGAGATAACGACAGATGTTTCGTTATCTTGATATTGACTCACGAAACAGGTATCGTTATCATGAGAAACAACTACCGTTGTCGTTAAACAACTACCATTTTCACCGTTATAACAAAACAGGTATCATTATCACGGGAAACAACTATCGTTATCGTAAAACAACTACAATTTTCACCAGAACAACTATCGTTATAATGACACAGGTATTGTTATCACAGGAAACGACTATCGTTATCGTTAAACAGCTATAATTTTCACGAGAACAACTATCGTTATAACGACACAAGTATCGTTATCACGGGAAACGACTATCGTTATCGTTAAACAACTACAATTTTCCCCAGAACAACTATCGTTATAACGACACAGGTATCGGTATACCCTAAACCCCAAACCCCCAAAACCCCGAACCCCAAAACCCCAAAACCCCGAACCCTAAACCCCAAACCCCAAACCCCAAACAAAAAACCGAAAAAACACAAAACACAAAATGTTAATCGAATACATGACTTTGAATAATGAACACGCCATGTGTTACCGTTAATATAATAAAATTGTATCCGTTGTTTGAACATTCCCGAAATTACAAGTCGATGAATGTTTGGTCACGCCGAGTTCGAAAGATTAATTGAATTCCTTATTAGTGAAAGAGTCCACGATAAGTAAGAACGATACATATGAAACTCCCCCCCGGAATGGAAAACGACAGTGGTTTCGAACTTTTTAATATGAACAAATATCTGATTATTGCGCGAAAATAATTATGCACACATGATTAAACCCCCATTCGAGAAGAATGTGTTATGTGTATCTATAAAATTACTTGAAGCTATGACACCTGAGGTTAATCAATAGGGGATAAAAGTATAGAAGTAAACTATAACTTGAAAATAATTATGACCAACACTTGTTTCATTTTGTTGAAACCTAACCAGAATAAAAAACATACTAGACAATATTGATCAAACCAATCAAAAAAGTAAATTTTAGTTGTGCTATGTGAAAATTTAACTAAAGAATATAGTTTTATTCTTAGTGAAATGATCATGCTTGTCTAGACATTCTACGAAACCTCCATTCCTCTTTATAAGCTAGCTAAAAGCTTTGCAGTACCATGAAGGTTAAATTGAAGTTATACTATAATTTTCACTAATGGAACGAGACAACTTTACAACCATATAGTAACTTGTTGTTTTGACTTCCCGACTAGTGAAACTCCCGGAATGGAAAACGACAGTGGTTTCTTTATAACGACAGCGGTTTGGTTATAACGAGACAGCTTTAAAATCGATATAGCAACTTGGTGTTTTAAGTTTCCGACCAGTGAAACTCTCCCATAATGGAAAACGATAGAGGTTTCGTTATAACGAGACAACTTTAAAATCATATAGTAACTTGGTTTTTTGACTTTCCGACTAGTGAAACTCCCCCGGAATGGAAAACGGCGGCGGTTTCGTTATAACGACACATGTTTGGTTATAACGAGACAACTTTAAAATCGATATAGTAACTTGGTGTTTTGAGTTTCCAACCAGTGAAACTCTCCCATAATGGAAAACGATAGAGGTTTCGTTATAACGAGACAACTTTAAAATCATATAGTAACTTGGTTTTTTGACTTTCCGACTAGTGAAACTCCCCCGGAATGGAAAACGGCGGCGGTTTCGTTATAACGACACATGTTTGGTTATAATGAGACAACTTTACAATCATATAGTAACTTGATGTTTTGACTTCCCGACCTATGAAACTCTCCGAAATGGAAAAACGATAGAGGTTTCGTTATAACGAGACAACTTTAAAATCATATAGTAACTTGGTTTTTTGACTTTTCGGCTAGTGAAACTCCCCCGGAATGGAAAACGGCGGCGGTTTCGTTATAACGACACATGTTTGGTTATAACGAGGCAACTTTACAATCATATAGTAACTTGGTGTTTTGACTTCCCGACCTATGAAACTCCCCCGGAATGGAAAACGATAGAGGTTTCGTTATAACGAGACAACTTTAAAATCATATATTAACTTGGTTTTTTGACTTTCCGACTAGTGAAACTCCCCCGGAATGGAAAACTACAGCGGTTTCTTTATAACGACACCTGTTTCATTATAGTGACACATGTTTCGTTATAACGAGACAACTCTACTACCATACAATACTTCTCCAGGAATGGAAAAGGATAGCAGTTTCGTTATAACGATACTTGTGTTGTTATGATTAGAACTCACCAATTGTAGAGCGACACTGTGTTTTGATTTCTAGATTGCTTAAACATCGTTGAGATGGAAAACATTAACCGTTTTGTAATAATGATACTTGCCAAGATTCAACACAACTAGGACGGAAAATAATGCATGAATAATAAATCACACCTAGCATAACTATTCAAATTTGATGTTTTGTTCATGTTAATGTTACATGTGTATCCACACATTAAATACATGATAACCATTGCTCCAAATGTTTCAATGTCGACGCATTGGAAGCACAACAAAAGATGATATCGCCAAAAAAATAGCGAAGTGGCAAGATACTTTAGTTCATTGTGGTATATCCTTTTTACACTTACTACGGGTATGGCCAGGCTTGGAACATTTACTACACTTCCGGATCTCGGAAGGCTCACCGACTGGTTTTTTTCGAGGCTCCCCAGCTGATTTTTTTCTTTCTTTTGCCGATCGACCCCTTGAACGTCGTGACAATGGAGGCAACACGATCCTTGACTTGACGTCCTCTGGGATTATCCAATCCTTCTCACTTGGCAAAGGGTAAATAGGGTCTGAATATGCATCTTTCCAAGAAGAACTCGTATAAAATTTGGAACAAAACCTATACCCATTATCATTCAAAAATCTTATCGCAGCAATAGCATGTGCACATGGAAATTGGTCCATTTCAAATTTCTTGCACGTACATTTCCCTTCCTCCAAGTAAACTACATGATTCCTAATACTTCCAACAACCTGCAAAACAGTCGGGGATACATGACTCACCTCCATCCCATTTGATTCATCATACTGGAAAGTCTTGAGCATTCTTTAGCAAAGAGTTCATTGATTCGGCATTGTTCGTCGTCATTATATTGAAACGAGTAGCTTGGAAATGTGCTCTAGCCCAATGGTGTAAACCAACCCTCTCTAGGTATCCTCTAATACCCTCATGCCTACTTCATAGTGCTGCCATATTAGTTTCAAAATCAGGCATGGAATAAGCTTCTGCTATTGCCCAGAACAATCCATCCAATTCAAGCCTTGGAAACTCAGTTTTTAGATTTCTTAACAAATGATAATTACAATAGCCATGATGTGCATGTTCAAACACTTCCTGAAAAGCACCTGGGATGCTTGTGCCCCTATCAGAAACAATAACCAAATCTGAAGTATCACCTGTAATTTCTCTCAACTTTCTAAAGAAAAAAGTCCACGAATCACTATTCTCAGAGTCCACTATGGCAAACGCAAGCGGATAAATTTCAAAATTTGCATCTTGACTTGTTGCAATAAGTAAGGTGCCTCCGTATCTTGCTGTCAAGAATGTCCCATCAACTGAAATTACTCTTCTAATTGAAGAGCGGAATCCACGAATACACGGACCTAGAGCCATGAAAAAATACTTGAAATGCTCGTCTACACTTGTTTCAATGAATGTCAATGTCCCGGAATTTTTTTCCTCCTGCATATAACAATATTGAGGTAGGATTGCATAACTTTCTTCAGGCCACCCTTGAATCAAACCATATCCGTAGCGCTTCGCCATAAATGCCTTAGTATAGCTTATAGTTATCCCGAACTTCCGACGAATATCACTAACAATGTCTTTCGGTCTATAGATCCTATTGGCATCTCTATAATTTTCAGAAATGTGCTTCCCAATTAGCGTATATGTTGCATGCCTGTGATCTTTACGACGTACACTCATAGAGCAAGTGTGAATACCAAGATACTTAGAACTTCAAGATTTCACACCTTTATCTTCACTGCCCTCAAACGCCAATTACAGTTATTCTTAATACATGCAACTACATACAAGGTTTTAGTTGATTTTACCACTCTAAATTCAAAATGGCATGTCAATGCTACCTTCAACAGTTTTGCAATTAAATCTTTTTTGGTTGGAAATAGATTATTGCATTGGAAATCAATACTCTCTGGGATCCTTACTGAAGATGGACAAGGAAGCGCACTCGTAGAACAACTTGCATTTTGAACCATAAGATCTTGCATTGAAAGTCTCATGGTCCTCCCCTATCAAAGAAACTATTCCTCTTACATCTTCGTGCACAGGACTTTCTTCAATCACATTCAACATATCCCAATGAACGAAATTTCCATCTTCATATGCATTCCCGGCGTCATCATCATTCTGCACAATATCTGCTACACTTTCCACATATTCAACTTCTACCCTTTCCCTATTTGTAGATCCCTTGTCACTACATCCAACGACTTGTCCATCCATTGGTACATTCTCGCTAATTGTTCCAATCTTTTTCACAAGTTTCACACAAAGAGGATGTTCTTCGCAAATGGATCGATACCACTTCACTTTGTCATCGAGTCAATCTTCACAAGGGGGACTGGAAATCTAGTCATCTTCGGGTTAAGAGACATGCACTCTATTAGATACGAATTTTCATCCAACTTCACGAGCTCTCGAACCACATTGTAAAGCTCCAAATACAAAACGTCGTTGGAAACATAAACTGGACTGATATTCTCTTCACTATTTTCTACATATTTCCACGTCCACGTGCCATCATTACTCTTTTCAAACTCAACAAAGTGACATATTTTTATCCACACCATCTTCATAGAATTGACGGCTATAAACAAGTAAAAAAATCACAAATGTTACTTCAATGAACTAGAACATACCTGAATCATGTGACATTTTAACTAAGCAATTACAAACAAGATTATAATGGTAAAAGATGACTGAACTATAGAAAACGACTGCAGTGTCGTTATGCATTACACAATAAACTAGTACAATCGTTATACCTAATGTATAATCAACACATTGCATATATGTGATACTCAAGATATAAATCATGAAAATATGTGACATTTAGTTGGGAATTTAAAAAACATGCAGTTGAACAGATAACGAATGCAGTATCGTTATGCTAATAGATAACGACTTCACAGTCGTTATGGTTATTGTATACTTACTGCAATAAAAATATATCATACTAAGATAGAGAACATGAAAATATGAGAACTTTGCATTGAGAATCATGAAATCAAGCTAAAGCTAGCTAAGCAAGAGATAACGATTATAGTGTCGTTATGCATAACACATAACGACTGTACAGTCGTTATCACTGATATTTACTTTTTACAACCTTATCATATAGAGATCAAGAAATTTATACAGAAATCAAGAAACACAAGATGATTATCAATTAGAAATAGTTGGAAAACCTACCAGTTTGCTTATTTCTTCAAATCTTTTTACTCTTCTTTCATAGCACCAAAAGCGGATCGTTTATAAATCTTCACCCACCAATCCAAAAATATGAATTTCAAGGTTCTACATGTAAAATGGTAGAGGAAGAAGATTTTTTGGAGCCACAAAAACAAGATCAAACGTACTGAAGAGAAGAGCGAGAAGAAGAAAATGAAACATACGTGAGGAATGAGGGTTTTTCTCAAAGACAACAAAAGAAAAAAAAATGAAAAAGAAATCAAGAAGGGTAGTTTAGACACTTGCAAAATATATTTTACCATGACTTAAATGGAAGTCATTTGCACAATAACTAATCTTGAGTAGGTTTTTAAATAATTTTTACGGTTTGACCAACCCTAATAAACATAGCTCTCCTACGTGTATGTATGGAGGAACCAAGACCCAAATCTGATTTTGACCCTGAAATTGCAGCCCCAAGTCCCTTAAACTCGAAATTTAGTACAAGTTAGCCCTATGTTTCACTAGTCATCTCAATTGGCCCCCTAAAGTCAATTATCTTCTTCAATAAGGTCCGATCGAGTTTCAAAAGTTCATTTTAGGTCACCAAAATTATGTATCTAATTCAATTGAGTCCAATTTAATTCATCTAAACTGTATCTCGGGTCCCCGAATTTCGATTTTCATTCAAGTAAATCCTTTATTTTACTTCCTAGATTATTTGGTCCTCAAAATCATGATTTTACTCCAATCGACTTCAATCGAATTTACATAATTTACAATTGAAGTCCCCAAGTTCTGATTTAACACTAAATCGATCCCTAAACCATTGCTCTCCCTCAATCAAGTCCAAATTAAGTTTAAAAAGTTTAGTTTAAACCCCTAAAGTTTCAATTAAGTTTCCAATTAGTCCTAATTGACTAATTACTTCAATTTCCACCCTCAAATCCATACTTCTCTTTCAATTAAGCTCAAATTAACTTTTAAAGTTGTCTATTAGGCCCTAAAACTTTTAAACTAAATTCTATAAGACCCGAATAAATTATTAAACTTCAATTTTAAGATTTAATTACTAAAGTTATATTTAATTTCTTCTGTTAGATGACATGAAAAGTCCGTAGAGGCGCTAGCATCACACTAGCCTTAATTTCGAGGAATTTACAAGAACAAAGAATTGAGGTGGGGTTACTTTATGCAAAATTGTGTTATTTTTTGCAAATGTTTTTATTTTAAAAAGTGATTGTTTACTTTAAATCCATATCATGCCTTTTACGTGTTATAACTTGTGGTATTTGCTATGTGACATGCATCTGATCGTGTTAAGTACAATCCTCCACGGAATGGTGTCAAGGGCCATTCGGATAGTCATAGCGACTTCCCCCCACGTTGGACGGGAGTTTCCAACACTCGACTGTTCTATAGTTATCTAATTGTAATTTCATATATGGTTATGTGATATGGTGAAATATTTTTGTATTGTACCCCACTGAGTATAACAACGTTATACTCACCCCCAAATATTTTAAAACTCTTTTTTCAGATTAAGGAGTCCGGCGAAGCGGCGTGAGGCAGGGCGATATCATCCACATAAACCCACATTAAAATTAGTTTTCTCTCACTAGGAGATTTAATTCGTTTATTTAGAAAGTGGATATTTGTTATCAAGTCGATGGATATTATTTGGTTTAAGTATGTGGATCTTGAACCTGATTATTATTATTATTATTATTATTAATACTATTATTTTTATTATTACTATTATTGTTATTATTATTACTATTATTATTATTATTATTATTATTATTATTATTGAAAAGGTTATTTAAAAAAACATTCGTCAAATTTCCACGTTTCAATTAAGTAAAGACTACTTTAGTACCACTTCGATATCCAAAAATCGGGGCGTTACAACCATACTCAGAGTTCTATGAATTTCCTAAGGCAAACAGGATGATTGTCCTAAAATGGAGGATGGTCGTCCTATATTTCTTTATATATGCATATATATATTTATATATATATATATCCTTTTTATATTTTGACTCAAGGCCCCAAAATCTGATGTATGACACTAATAGAATTTATAGAACAACATACATGTTTATTGCCACCAAAACAAGCATTAAGCATGAATATAGGTAGGCCCATATTTTTTCTTATTGAAAATCGGATCGCCAACCGTTACGTTGATTCTAACTCAAAACATAGTATTATATTTAATATTTTTTGCAGGGTGTGCTATAAAAAACATCAAGTGTTTTTCTAAAATTTTAAATTTGGTTTGTAGGATTTCGATGCTTTATCAATAATCCTTGATAGGTTTTAGATGTAAAGAGGTACCATTTTTTTCGGATTAGCTTGCATAATGATGTGTTTATGAATATCTTTTTATGTTGTTGGAAAAATGTGGTCTATCTTTTTACTTTTCAAGAGTTGATGCCCTTTTCTTACTAGTCATGTTGTAGGTTACCATATCAACGGGATCAAAGAAACATTCTGCGTGTATTGTGTGAGAATAAACGAATAGAGAGAAGAGATGAATAGGTTGACGATGACCTGTTCAAATGGATGCTATTACACTTATAATGAGCTCGTTTGTATTTGTTGATTAACGTTGTTTCGTTGGAGGATGAATGATTTTTTTATACTTGGAGTATTCCTGAAATTCAGGTGTTGGGGGATAATTTTATATTATGTATGTTAATTGTGTTGAGTTGTGACCAAGATATTTAGAGGATGTATTTGTCCAAAATACAAGCGGAACTCTTTAAAAAATTTTATAAGATTTTTTTGTTACTTAAATCGTGGGAAGTTCAGTGCTCTCTGTAATATTTTTTTTTCATATTCTATTATTATGTTGTTAATGCTATACTCTAAACATTGTTAGGAATTGTAATAGTTGTTGCACATATCACCAGTGCAACGCATGGGTGAAAACACTAGTTGGCTTAAAAAGAAGAGAATAAAAAAAATAATGCAAAAGATTGTAGATGGTCTGGTAGATATTATTTATTTTTAAATGTGCCACATAAGTTAATGCAAATCATAAATGGTGTGTTAGACGTACGATATTGTTTATTATTAAATTGTCCACATAAATGTTTTCTTTATATATTGTGAAACATTATTTTGAAAATCTACAAACCATTGGAGATGTTATGATATCCTTTACTTTTCTCTCCTCTCATCGGTAGCGTGTACTTCCGATTTCATTTCCATTCCACCTTTACCGTTTCTATTGTATCATCATAAATGTCATTATCTATTGGAACTATATTTGCAAAGTTGTTCAAATATATACTAGTGTTGATTGCTAAGACATTTGAAAAAATAGTAAAAAATTTAAGCCTATATGGCCGCATAGTGCAAAAAAAAAAAAAAAAAGCTTTAGCCTATGCGTATGTGCGACTGCATCGTGTGTCCTGAACAAAAAATTCCAAACCACGTTGTACGGCCATAAAGAAGTTCTTTGCTACTGTACAAGCATGTCAAGGGTGAATGGATGAGTCGCTAGACTGGATTTGAAGTGATTTTTCATAAGAAAAGGTGCCTTTATGATTTAGGATGCATACCTCTTCATTAAGGGACATGAAAACAATATATATAGGGTTGGTTTTCATGTAGAGAGGATATGGAAAATCATTGCATTCATCATTAAGCAAGCAATACAAAATCAAAGTTCAATCAATTTTATGTTTTGCTGGATATTAACTTGATCAAAGTCTTGATAACTCTTAAAAACTTGTTTCCGGTGGATCCCGTAAGCAGTCTCTATAATGGGAGGTGGCAATAATAGCTTTAGGATAGCAATCTCGAAACATGTTTAAGCCTAAAATTCCCGGTGTTTTCCTTCTATCTTGTGACTAATTTTAAGTTCTTCATTCATTTCATTGTGATTAATTTCTTACAATTATTAGTGTAGTTTTTTAGATTCAGACTCTCGTAGATGAAATTTTTCGACAATATCCTCATGCCAAATAGGTTTCTCAAGCCTCAATTTTCCTTGAATTTGTTTTGAACGGTGCAATTTCCCTTCAACTACTATTATTATATGATATTTATTGATTATAACGTTCTATATTTTTGAATGAGCATATTGTCCACTGAAATTCAACTTGATACGTCCAACTGAATTGACAACATAAAAATGGAGACCATCCTTTCTGTTAAATTTGTTTTCCTACATTACAATTAAATTCATTACTTGTATAAAATAAATTCGAACCAAATTTTCATAACAAATGAGTTGAAGGATGTGAAATCCATTTTCTTTCTTTTTTTCTTTGTTCCTTTTTTTTTTTGTGCTTCATTGTTAGTACATCGTGAACATGCAACTATTTCAAGTATATTCTATAGTTTATTTGGTTATTGTGATCCATTTCTCTTTTCTATTTGTCTTTTTTTGTAAATATAACCAAAATTTCAAAGTTGTTTATAAATATAATTGTTCACGGACATTTTAACTCTATTAAAAGGATGAATAACTATTTGATAAATTGTGATCGGATTGAATTATCATATACTATAAATATGTCACCTAAATAATTGATAATCTCATTTTAAATGTATTACAAAATACTTGTTGTTAAGTAGCCAAATAAAATATGTACAAGTTGGTGAAAGTTACGTGGAGGAATTGGAGTCTACTCATGCAGTTTGTTACCTTGTCACGGGATCCACGAAACAATGGCTTGCCCCTTTCATCGACTTTCACGAACACTCTTTCTCTAGAGCACTTGTCATTTTCTACAAATTTCCTATGTCTTCTCGTTCATATATCGTTATTGACTAATTTTTCATATTAGCTTTTGTTTTTTCTCAAGTAAGCACTGTTCTTGGTTTGGATCTTGGATTGCAATTAGCATTTTTATATATAGAATGAGTAGTTTAATGTGGAGCAAATATAGGAAATTATTTCTCAATAAATTTTTCCCCCAAACATGTGAGGTAATAATTTGAGGAATGACTTTTATTTTTCTCATAACCTTTTGTTAGAATGCGTCAAACATGATAATTTCATATCACTAATGTGTATCTAACTTATGGTATAAATTTTTGGTACCCCATTGATATTGTAGTTCGTTATTTTGTCTACTGGTCATTAAATACAATTTATAGATAGAAACTTACATTATTGATTAGTTAATAAAGACTTCTTGGATATATGGCCATATAGGTTTGTATAAATTGTAGCAGACATAATTTGCAATTGAAAATTCTAAGTTGTCTAACTACAGAATACATGGATGTATCTGAACCTGTTCTGTGTGTTGCGGAAATTTAAGTAGCTAGGTTCAATTCAATTTAAGCAATGTACGATGTACGGATTAAATGAACTAACAATAGATAGATCGAAACGTAAAATCATGATCTTAGATGCACCTAGCGTATTGCAAAACACAAAGAACACATGAATTTTTACATGGAAAACCCCCAAAGGTAAAAAAACTACGACTCGAATTGGTCAGGTAACAAATCCACTAGAAAGAATAGGTGTTAGTTCAGTACAAGAGAATCTAAAAGATAGATTTCGCAAAATCTAATCAGCATCTAAGATATTTAACAAAAAACTCCATATTTTTCTTATTAGCATGTAATTTGAGCTGACATCCCACCACTCATCAGTAGATCTCTTTGTGAGCCGAACTCCCATATAATTTTCTTGCTTTAGATACCTTTCTTCTAGGATCGAGACTCCTCTAGGAGCATGTTATTGATCAAAGATCAATAATTGTAGACTTGAGAAGCTTTGTACATCACTTGAATGCTTTTGCTTTTCGGATCCAAATTCTGGTGTACATGGAGAAGTCAAAAATACCAATTACACGATTTCTGCTCTTGCACATGTACTTTTAGGCATGTAGTGGGGTTGGCCCAATTTTTGACTCTTCTTGATCTCTTATATAAGCTAGTTTCTTACCACAAAAGACACTGCCTTGTATTAGGTTTCCTACAATAACAAAAATACCTAATTAGTGTAGGATTACAAAAATAAAGTAAGTAATAATATTATAGCATAAATATAAAGTCCAACCTTAAAACTCTTGCACACTTACCAAGTCATGAACATGCAAAATTCTGACCAAATTTTTACAAGTCTTGGAGTCAAAGAAATTCCTAAAAGTGAGTCACTAGGCTTGTACACGTTTGGGACTTTTGTAGAGTCCATCTTTGACCACAATTCCATTATATTAATAAATCTCATGTATTCCATAGTTGATAAAATATTTTAAAGACCACATGTGACCAAAGTAAAATTAATCATAACTCCAAAATTAATTAATCATAGGTATTTTACATAAAATAAAATACTTAAAATCTAACATGTGATAAATTCAAATTTTACATGATAAAAAATAAATTAATTAAAAATATAATTAAAGCGCAATTTTATCATGCGTGGAAAAATATAAATGATAACACATTAGCTTAAAAAATAAGTTAACAATCTCCCCTTTGACTTTCTATTTTTGCAAAACCTTGTCATTGAAAACTATAGCATCAAAGTTCATAGGTAAAATTTCTGTCCCCTTAAGTGTGTTATCCTCTCCTTCAAATTGAGCACAAATAAATAATGAATCAAGAAAAAAATGACACACAACCAAATCAACTAACTAACACCAAATTTCAAATGTGAGATTGACTTACCACTCCCCCAATAGCAAATGAGAGAGATAACATACCTACTCCTCCCCCCTTTTTTGTAAAATAGAAAAGTCAAAGTTTGACAAAAACAATGTTACATCAAAATTCAGTTATCAGTTAGGAAGAAAAAATAGAATACCACTTTATAGGGCTCCACAACTAACTGATTTAATCTGCAAAATTTGCCACTTAAGCCCACTGTATACTATCACATGTTGGTTGATCACAAAAATATGCAAACATAACAAATTGTGTTCTAGATGTATCTAGATACCTAATGCGTAAGGAGACTGAGATACAACTGGTATTGTCCACCTTCTCTGAGTCAGATACATCTGGGGGGTGCACAGTCCACCATGTTTTTAATTAAGTTGGTTACGGTGAGTGTGAGATTCGAACAACCATCACTCAATCACATACGATCAGATGCCTTATTGGCTTTTCACTGGAGTGCACAATTAGACCAATCTCAATTTGTGAAAATGTAATTTTGCAAGTCCAGCTTGCCAGCTTTTTCTTTGAGTTGGCATTATCTTTTGGAAGTGAAAATAGCTACGGCCAATCCCCAGAAACTATCTTTTCAATTTTTGCTCATTTTTTAAAAAACTATTTTCACATTTTTCTTTTACAAATTTTCACATTTTTCTTCATTCTTCTTTTGCAAAGGGGTATGAGTTTGGCGTGAATTGACAGCCTTCTTTCCACTGACCCAGCCATTGGACAATCAATTGCGTGCAATATTAAAGGCAAGATATAGATTATAGGTCTACGCTAAGATTATAAAACCTCAATAAGAAGCAATAACCTTACAGCATTGACAACAGTGACTTATTCTTCTTGATTATCTAACTAAGTGCATCAATTTGATTAGGAGAACATGCGGACTGACAATTGCCAAATTGAACCTCTTCATTGTTAGCCTCAAGCACTTAGATGGATCATGTACAGATATGACCTACACTTAGATAGACTCACAAACACAAAATATCACGTATCTACCCTACATGCATACATAAAATTTAAAAACTAATGCAATGAAGCAAATTGCATGACAATACAATTTTTTGTGACATGCATGATCCTATTCAAATAGAAGTGGAACTCCAATTTGTTTCTTCAGTAGATTAAGTATGGAAGTATGAAGAGCCTTAGCAAGCAAATTCGCAAATTGCAGATCAATCTGTATATGCTCCAAAGTGATAATCTTTGTTCAACTCAGGCAAGATGTATCCTGCATTGTCTACTTCTGATGGAGCTGAACAATGTTCTGCTAGATACATCTATGTGTGCTTGCAATAGTTCTTGCTTTCCTCTACACTAATGATGTGAGAAAATTATCCTTTATCTGCATGACAACATTCGTAGCATAATACAAAACTCACAACCCAAAGATCAAGTAGTAGTAATCTTTAGAATCAAACTTGGGAAGAGATATTAGGAATCAATTATGAGGAATGAAAGAAAGTTTTCACAAAGTCCTGTTGGCAAGTCACAAGAACATAATCCAACCACAAGCATAAATCAACAGTCAAAGAGGTTAAATGAGATCCTAAATGCATGCAAAAATGGAAAAAGTGCAAAATGGATGCAATTTTTTTTATTGTGCGTAAAATACAATTAAAGTACACAAAAAGTAAATGCTAAGTAAAAACAAAAGGAATCTCATCTTGGGACGAAGTGTGATCAAGCTGGGTAAATAAGCTCAATTGGTGTACACTTATTTTCAACTCAGCTTTCAAGTCAGCTTTTCCATACTTGTTTCCTTTAAAGTTTGTCGCAGTAGTGGAATGTCTCCTACCACCCGACTTCCTTTGCATGCTTTTAACCAATTTAGGATAGTTAGGCTTTTTATGTCCTCTAGTCTCATAGTAAAAACATATAGGCACACGATATAACGACCATCATTCCCATTTTTATCTCTGCATTCTACTGTTTTAAAAGATCTTGCATTATCATTGGCAGTAAAAGAGCTAAAATTAGGTGTAGGTCTACGGGGATTATGCCTACCATGATAAAACCTAGTCATGCTCAATTAATATGAAGTTTCAAATTTTTCATGACCAAATTCTTGAAAGCATGCATGAGAAGAAGAATACTTACGTGGAACTCCGGCTCTCATGGGAGTTTGAGTGAATCTCTTTTTCCAGTAGAACCTCTCATTTTTTGAAAATTGAGAGATGATCCTTGCTTCTAATTCTGGTCCTTGGTTTGTGAAGATGTATATGCTCTAATCTTGCTAGTGGCAGATGTATGTGGAATAGGCATCCGTAAATATTTCTGAGTTACAATTTCGTTAGATAACACATGTGTATGATGGAAAACTCCAATGTTATCCGCATGAGCATAAGTCACTTTGATCCTTCCTTTAATTTGAATTTGTTTAGGCCTAGACACTATTTGATCTATTCCAGTCAAGATGTATCTGATGCCGCAAGGTGTTGGTGTATCTAGCATGCTGTTAGAAATAGTAAATGCACTCTGTATACTGCTAAAGGGAGCAGATGCATCCAGAGGTAGACTAGCCTTAATGCTCCCCTTTGGCTCTTTTTGGTTATCATAGTCTTTACCAGTTTCTTCCACAAAGAATACATGATCACTGACTTTGCCTTCTTCTTTTCCTTCATACCCTAGTCCATATTTTTCATCGAACAGTTTCTGTAGCTGAGAATTTTGTGTAGTTATGTTGTGCTAATCACAAGCTGTTTGATCTTTACTTGAGCTTTAATTAGCTCATCTCCAGGCCCAGCAATTTAGTCATTCTTTCCTTTTGAGACTGCTTGGTCTTCTTTCGAGTTTCGCCAGCTCATCTCTCAATTTGGCAATCTCGTCATTCTTTTATCCTTAAGATTGAACAAAGACTCTCTATTAAACTCCAGCATGATTTGCAGCAGATCTATCTATTCCTCTGTCTTTTTTAACTACTTTTTAAATACCTTATAACTCGGGTGACGGTTATCTATGTTAGTACCTGTAGAAAACAAATTTACAGAATCATTACCAGAAGAATGAAAACTAGTAAGAGTAATCACCTGATATTTAGATCTGCTCTAATTGGAGTCCGAGTTAGATGCATCTACCTCCAAATTGCGCCAAATGATATTCCCGGTCCTTTTAAAAGTGTGTGCACATTTTGAGGCTGTGTGACCATAGCCTTCACACTTCGCATATTATGTATTTCTTGCTTTTTTTTTTTTTGGGAGGAGTTTGAGTTATTTTTGAGGTACTCTTTGAACTCCTTTATAAGGACAAGTATTTTTTCATCATCTACAGTATCGCCAACTTCATCTAGGTCCTCGCTATTTACCTTAAGCACTATTCCAGGCTCTTTGCATATTTTCCATCGGACCAGATGCAGCTCATTGGTCATTAGACAACCTACAAGTTTGTTAGTTTTCATAGTTGTAAGATCTTTGCTTTCTTCAATTGTAGCTACTTTTGCAAGAAATCGTTTGGTTAAATATCTGAGGATCTTTTTCACAATCTCCTAATCGGTGTAGGTTTCACCAAGAGCCTTTGCTGGGTTCATGAGATCACTTAGTCAAGCATATAAGTTTTTGCAATCTTCTCGCTCATCCATGATGAGGCGGTCGAACTCTTGCATGATCATTTGCAAGTTTGAGGTCTTGACAATAGTTGTGCCTTTATTGGCAACTTTTAAGGCATCCCATGCTCCCTTAGCCATCCTGATGGAGGAGATCAACCTAAAAAGACTTGGATCAACCTGCGAAACAACAACATTAAGAGCTTTAGAATTGTAAGAAGCAGCAGCACATTCAACATCACTAAAGCCAAATATAACCATTAAGAGTAGTAGTGCAACAGCGTTCTTCAATAGAATTGATGTGAATTTCCATTCTAATCTTCCAATATGCATGATTTGAGGTATTAAGCAAAGGTTGTCTAAGAGGTGCACTCACCATTTTGGACAACCAAATCTCGCTTTCTAAAAGTGAACCCACTCTAATACTAAGTGAAAATTTGAAGTATTCTAACTATAGAAGGCGTAGATGTATCTAAATGTGTTTTGCGTGCTGTGAAAATTTACGTAGCGGTTCAACTCAATTTGAGAATAGTATGATGTATCTGGGTTAAATGAACTAACAATAGAAAGGTCGAAACGTAAAATTCTGATCTTAGATGTACCTAATGTATTGTAGAATTGCAGAAAAGTAAAACACAAAGAATGAACGAATTTTTACGTGAAAACCCGCTAAAGGTAAAAAACCATGACCAATCGCTCAGGTAACCAATCGGTTAAAAATAACAATTGTTAGTTCAGTATAAGAGAATCTAATGGACAGATTTCACAAAATCTAATCAACATCTAAGAAATTTAACAAAAAACCCTCTATTTGTCTTCTTACCATTTAATTTGAGCCAGCGTCCCACCACTCATGTAACACCCTCCCCAGTACGTCAGTGGCATCGTACTAGAGACGGCGTTACCTACGTGACATTGGCGAGCTGACGTATTTTAAAACACTTTACGTTCGCCCAAAAGAGGATAATTAACATACATATAATGTAATAGTCTACAAAAGAGGTTATATTACACACACATGACCCCAAAATCTTTTCCTTTCCCATTTCTGCACGTCGACAAGCTCACGTGCGAGAGGACCAGTCGCCACCTCTAGCCTGCCTCCTACTCGCAGCATCATCTAAAACATGTAAAAGAGCACACGTGAGTCATAATGACTCAGTAGGAAGAGACACAATGCATATGAACATCACATATTGAGTTAGGGCCCGTCGCGAATCATGTGTTAACATTGGTGCCGTCATAAACATTTGGCCGGCCTCTTAACGTCGTTGGGACGTAGGTCCCCCATGAGGCCGATATATCGGTCATTGGGGCGTAGGTCCCCCATTAGGCCGACATATCTTTCATTGGGGCGTAGGTCCCCCAGATTTGGCCATTAAACTTTAACATTTATGCAACACATGATAGACAACTTCCAAACACACGTGACATATGGATGCAAGGCACCGTTATTCAAGTCTCACATGGACTTGACATTCATATCATGACGTTTTGACAACATAAGCATATCATAAAGGACACAGACCAAGGCTAGAGAGCATCTAAACCATTAAGAATCATCTCATCATGCTAGACATATCATACTTTGCAAAACTATGAAAATAGCCAAGGGAACTTGCATACTTAGCTATCTAATGCTCATTCATGTATCTACTTACCTCCTACATAGGTAATTCATCTCAAACCTACCTCAAAAGACAAGATATCAAACTAGAGAGTTGGTTGGAGAACTTCCTCTTCTTCTTTCCCTCTTCTCTTCCTTCCTTCTTATTGATTCAAAGGTGGTAACTTGAAGTAGGTGAATGATCTACAAGCCAAAGACCATGCCAAATCCTTGAAATCACCTTTAGACTTGTTCTCTAGGGTTTTGGGGAGTTGGGGATCAAAAATGAGGGAAAATGGCCGAGCAAACGTGTATAACCCTATCCAACAGTTTCTGCCGACCTAAAATTACGGCCGTAACTTACACATTTACGGCCGTAACTTCCAAAATTACGGCCGTAACCCATAAACCTTACGGCCGTAACCCATACGATACGGCCGTACCCACAATATCATATGACCGTAATTAGGCCTCTATAAATCCATACATCTCACCCTTCAAACATTACGGCCGTAACCATATATATTGCGCCCGTAAACCCATCATTACGGCCGTATCCTCAAGTTGTCCGGCCGTAATAAACTCTCTGTAAATTTGGCACATTTCCTCATTTCACCACTTACGGTCGTAAAAATTCTCCTTACGGCCGTAACCCTATACTTACGGCCGTAAACCATAAACTTACGGCCGTAACTATCGAAACTGCAGAATTTTACCCCAGCTTCGTTACTTGCTCGGGAGGCCATTTCGACACTTAATACCATACATAGCCTCACAATGAAGTCACCAATGGTCCAAACACATATTCATCACCTCACAATCATACATAACATCATAAGTCACATGCATAAACGGACGGGGTATTACAATCTACCCCCTTAAATAAATTTCGTCCCCGAAATTGTCACCTGTAAAGAGTTCGAGGTAATGATTCCTCATGTCGTCCTCTCGTTCCCACGTTTCTTCTTCCACAGTTGCGCTCCTCCATAGGACACAAACCAACGGTATCTGTTTGCCTCGTAATTGTTTCCCACTCCGAGCAATGATTTGCGGTTTCTCCTCAAATGACAAATCCGGTTGAATGTCAAGTGGAGGATTCGGTAACACATGAGATGGATCTGGTATATACTTCCTCAGAGTCGAGACATGGAATACATTATGGATACGATCCATATGTGTAGGTAACTGCAACCGGTATGCTACTTCTCCAATTCTTTCAAGAATCTCATACGTACCAATATATCGGGGCGTCAACCTCCCTCGTTTACCAAATCGAAGAAGCCGTTTAATAGGGGAAATTCGAATAAAGACCTTCTCACCAACTTCAAATTCAAGTGGACGGCGTCGAGTATCAGCATAACTCTTTTGGCGATCTTGTGAAGCTTTCATTCGGCTTTTAATCTTCTCAACCGCCGAAATCATATCTTGGATCATTTCGGGCCGCACATCTTTCATTTCACCGACCTCGTCCAAATGTAATGGCGACCTACACTTCCGCCCATACAACGCTTCGTACGGGGGCATCCCAATGGAAGTGTGATGGCTATTGTTGTACGCAAATTCAATCAATGGAAGATAGCGATCCCAACCTTGCGAAAATTCCAAGGCGCAAGAACGCAGCATATCTTCTAAAGTTTGAATTGTTCTCTCCATTTGTCCATCAGTTTGGGGATGAAAAGCTGTAGTAAACTGAAGTTTCGTCCCTAACACCATTTGCAACTCCTTTCAGAAATGGGACAAATGCCTCGGGTCACTATCCGAAGTAACTGTAGCTGGCACACCATGTAACCGAACAATTTCTTGCACATAGGGTCGAGCTAACTGCTCCATCTTAAACGTCAGGTTCATGGGCAAGAAATGAGCAGACTTTGTGAGTCGATCGACGATAACCCATTGATAAGTGCTCGAAAAGCACTTAAATAACTCTTCTATTTTATGTATTTGTGTATTTTATTAGTGTTATGTGTTCCGTTTTATGTGTTTTTCCTTTATTGTGGTGTTTAGGGTCACAAAGAATCAAAAGGAGTCAAAATGGATGAAAATCAAATGAAAACGGAAACTCGGGAACAAAATGCAGGCGAATCAAAGATGGAGGGCCTCCGATGCAATTTTATGAAAAGTTGTTTGTACAATTTTTCTTGTGCCAATATAAAAGAATATCAAAAGAGGATTTCCACATTTTTGTCGGATCCCAAATCGGAGTTTCCTAGTGAAAGTTATGGCCATTTGAAGAGAAAGGACAAAGCGTAAAAAAATCAGCAGCTCGAATTTACTGACGCAGTTCGGTAATGTGACCATAACTTTTGCTACAAAATTCGGATTGACCCGAACGTTATATTGTTGGAAAGGACACTCAGAGGGCTACAACTTTGATTTTGACCTCTTCAAATGATTCAGATCATATCATCGTCAAAAAGGGGCAAAACCGAGAGTGATGTGAATGGAGGATTTCTTGGGCCATGTTTTGGTAGAAAATTCATAACTTTCTATTAAAATATCAAACAAGGAAATTCCAATTGCACAATTCAGCCAAGATGCTTACCTATACCATGATAGAATATTTGAACTAATGGAGCAATTTAAGATCATGATTTGGTGGTTACCAATTAGTGGAATCATAATGGAGTAGTTGTACAATTTTTTATTATATTTTCTTATGAAATTTTGCCTATAAATAGAGGCATTTGTAAGGAAGGAAAGGCACAACTTAGTGGAAGAGAATTAGCTAGTAGTTCTCTCCAACTTTCTCTTCAATAAAATTCTCTTCTTCATTTGTTCTTAGTTTTAGCTTGAAAGATCTTAGTTTTTCATATTCCGTGGAAGAAATAAAGGCTTCAATCGATCAACGATACTTCGGCTGTGAATATGATTAGCGGATCATTTCTTGTTTCTCTTTTCCCTTTTATTTCTCTATTTATTTCTTCGCATTTATTTACTTGTTTTCTATATTTTGCATATAATCTATCACATAGTGGTGGTGATACAAAGCGAACACTCGCTAAAAAGTATGAAACCCCGCAAATATGAGTAGTTAGACTTCTCTATCTAGTTTGAGGGGGACGTTGTGTTCAATTATCATGTTGTTATCTTTTCTAACTCTTTGCTAACATTTTATCTATTCCTCTACTTCAATTTGTTGATTTGTTATGCTTTTAAACCCGTTTTTGAGTTTATTTGATTATTGCATTCACTTTGGCCAATTGAATCAATCAATCTTTAAATTCAAGTTACTTGCTAGGATTGGAACTTTTAATCCGTAATCATCACTAGATTCCAATCCAAAGTAGCAAATGAATATCGTGCATATTTATTAACAAGTCAACTTAGATGTATTAATTCGAGTTTGTGAAATTATTCATCTAATTCAACTCATTCTTCTCGTTCATTTCACACTAGCTTTGCATTAAATCCTAAGAATTTGTTTAGGGTTATCCAATAGGTAGATGTTAAGTTAAAGAACTCACTTTAATTTAATACACTTAAGGAAGAATTCGTTAATCAGAGCTTCTTGGTTAATTGAGAGTTGATAAATTGAAGAAGGAATAGTAACACGTTGCATGGGAAAGATAAATATAAGTTGTTGACACAACTGAACCCGAGAACTAGACATTTTGTACAATTGTTTTATTTCAATATTTTATTTTGACGTTCGATTTTCTATTTTTATTCAAATATCACAAAACCCCCCTTTTTCTATATTAATTGATAAAATCAACTAGATTAAGCACCGTTCCTCTTGGATTCGACCCTTACTTACCACCTCTACATTAATTTGTAGTTTTGAAACCGAGTAAGGAAATAAAATAAATTTTGGCGTACTGCGACAACACGCCCAAGTTTTTGGCGCCGTTGCCGGGGAACGGTTAACAAATTTAGCTGCTTTTATTAATTAATTTTAAAAAAAAATCACTTGTATGCATAATACTCGATCTACTAATCGAATTCTTGAAAATTTCGATCCGAAAATCGAGAAATCCATTCGAAGACGAATAAGACAAGCAAAACAAGAACAAGAAATGGCTGATAACAACAATGAAAGAACTCTTAAACAAATGGCAACTCCTGAAGTTGCTCAACAACCATTGTGTATAACTTTTCCAACCATAGAAGAAGGTAAAACTTTCGAGCTGAAATCCGGTTTGATACATCTTCTACCATCTTTTCATGGACGATCCGGCGAAGATCCGTACCGACACTTGAAGGAGTTTCATATGGTGTGTGATAGTATGAAACCCCCAGGCATCACTGAAGAGCAAATCAAGCTCAGAGCTTTTCCATTTTCACTAAAAGATGCCGCCACAGATTGGTTATACACTTTACCACCAGGTTGATCACAACATGGAATCAAATGAAGCAACTTTTCCTCGAAAAGTACTTCGACTTCAAAGACAACAAATATCGGAAAGATATCTGCAGAGTGCGCCAAAACAATGGAGAAACTCTTTATGAGTATTGGGAGGCGTTTCAAAAGCTCATTGCAAGCTACCCGCATTACCAAATCAGTGAAAACCTCCTAGTGCAATACTTCTATGAAGGCTTATGTCAATCAGACAGAAACACGGTTGATGCTACTAGTGGAGGAGCTCGATGAACAAAACCCCTATTTGAAGCAAGAACATTGATTTCAAACATGGTGAGAACACTCAACAATTCGATCTGCAGGAAGCGAACATTGAAGAGTAAATGAGGTAAGTAACTCCAATGTTGAAAACCAACTCTCTGAACTAACCTATTTTCTCAAACAAATTGTTGTAGGAAACAATCCGCAAGTCAAAGCATGTGGCATATGCACAAATCTAGGACATCCTACAAATGCTTGTCCTGTTCTACAAGTGGATAACAACGAACAAGTGAACTCGGCAAATAATTTCCCATTCCCAAGACAAGAATACAATCCGTACTCAAACACCTATAATCCAGGATGGCGAGACCACCCCAATCTGAGCTATGGAAACAACAAAACCCCAGGATTCTTCCCTAACAAACCTCATGGCCAATTCCAGTAACAAGGGAATTTTCAACCCCAAGGGCAATTTCAACAAAAACGTCAACAATTAGGTATGTCTCTCGAGGATATGGTGAAAACATTAGCAACTAACACTGTGAAATTTCAACAGGATTCCAAATTGAGCATTCAAAACTTGGAAAACGAGATGAGTCAATTGGCAACTGCCATCAATCGACTGGAAGCACAATCTGGAGGGAAGTTACCATCCCAACCTGAGGTGAATCCAAAGAATGTCAGTGCCATAACTTTAAGTAGTGGAAAAGAGATTGTAAACCCTCACAAACAAATTCCCACACATGAAGACAAAGAAGAAGAGTTGGAAAAAGGGGTAAGTTCTCCTATCATTGTTAAATCAACCCCTCCCCCTTTTCCCAGTAGATTAGCAAAGGCCAATAATGAAATCAAAGAAAGTGAAATTTTGGACACACTTAGGAAAGTAGCGATCAATATTCCTTTGTTAGATGCAATCAAACAAATTCCACGCTATGCTAAGTTTTTGAAAGATCTTTGCACTAACAAAAGGAAATTGATGGGAAATGAAATGATAAAAATGGGAGAAACAATTTCAGCAGTGTTCCAGAAGAAGTTGCCTCCAAAATGCAAAGACCCGGGTATGTTCACTGTCCCTTGCACCATAGGCAATCACCACATTGACAAAGCACTTATAGATTTAGGAGCATCCATAAATGTCATGCCTAGATCCTTGTATGCTTCACTAAATTTAGGAAAACCGAAAGAAACTCACGTAATTGTGCAACTAGCAGATCGTACCAATGCATACCCGGATGGAGTGATAGAAGATGTGCTAGTCAAAATAAATGGTTTAGTTTTCCCTGCTGATTTTTACGTGCTTGATATGGCTGATGAACATTCACCTCACCCTACACCTATCATATTCGGACGTCCATTTCTTCACACTTCTCGCACTAAAATTGATGTCTATGAGGGTACACTATCCATGAAATTTGATGAGGAAAAAGCGAACTATAATATTTTTGATGGTTCATTGCGCCCTAATAACGCTTGTTCTGTCTTTGCAATTAATTCGACTAACCCTTTTGTGCAAGAAATGTGTACATTGAATTGCAAAGCTAGCGTGCCACATAAAATGGAGTCAAAGCACAATTACCTTATCCCAAAGAAGGAAGCCATCGGAATGGAGAACCAAAAGATTGGACAAGAATTCAAGGTGGACCGCCAAGAAATCAAGACATTCGGAGAAAACTGTCAAAGACAAAATGGAGCTGCAATGGATTTGAGAAACCCTACTTGACAAATGGGAACTATGTCGAGCTAACGACTTTAAATAAAAGCGCTCTTGGGAGGCAACCCAAGCATTTTTTTCTAATTTTTAGTTTTCTTTTGGTATTTTTATTATTTTTGTTTTTTCCTCCGTTTTTTATCTAACGTACTAAGTAAGATGTTGCCTTGTAACTGTAGAAGGAAGATATCCGGAGATACAATTATTTGGAAAGAGACATGATGACGCACAAATCGGTGATTAGCAATAGTTATTGATAACGTGTGGGGATTAATTATTGATAATGGATAATTTGTCAACTCGTCTTCTCGAATACTCCTCCCATCGTACTCTTTCCAGCACACTCTACATGCATGGTTGTCGGTTGAAACAGTGCTCATTTGACTATAAATCCAGATCATTCTCCATTTGAAACCACAACCACAATTTCAATTACTCGTGAGTGCTCATTTCTAGCTTGATTAGGTAATTTTCTTCTCTTCTTGATTTTTTTCTTATTCTTCCTCTTTTCTTCTTATTTGTTTTTCTTATAGCATGGATGTGTGTGATATTTTTGTATATATATGTCTTTTCCTTATATTAATTGATTATGTAATTCAAATTTTCTTATTTTTTTCTTTCTTCAATATCTGTGAAAATATGGAAGAGTGTGATAATCTACTATGCTTATTGATTTTGATGGTTTTAATTTTATTACTTGATGTTTCCTTTTCTCTCGTGTGTTACGTAACTAAAAAATTTTATAGTCGAATAGCGACTATAAACAAAGGCGCTACTTAGGAGGCAACCTAAGCACTCTCTTTTCTTCTACTTCTCCAAAACACTTGAATTTTCAATGGATAACAAATTTTCCAAAATCCACAAATATTATCCGTCATTGCCTTTGAATGCTTTGAAAGAGATTTACTATTCTAAAGTATGACGGTTAAAAATGTTGATGGAAAAGGAAATGTCTGAGGATATCCGTTGGTTGATTGAAGCAAAGGTTCGATTAGGAGGTGAAATGCCAGCTTTGAGCACTAAATATGCACCAGGGTTAGGCAAAAGTAATTTTGCCAAGAAACGAAGAGCAAAAAGAATGAATGTGTGCTATAAATGTGCTAGATGGCCTTATAAATGCACTAGATGGACCTGAAACTCAGGTAACCGTTCCATTGGATTTGTGTCCACAAATCGAGAAGATAAAATACATTTCATTAAGGATGGCATGAGTAAGAAGTCTTTGGATGATATCCATCAAACTCTTGAGACGCATCCTAGTGGAATGGTGCAAATCGAACTTCTCAATCTGTGGAGTGAATTTAAAAAGGAACGAGAACGATATAGTCTTGGGAATCGACTTTAAAGACTCGCTTGCCGCTTTATAAGAAAACTGGAGGAGAAGCCTATCCCCGACTTATAGAAGGCGTTTAAGCCGTTTCTGGACGTAAAACCAGAGGAAGATGTGAGCCACAATCACAACTACGTGTATATATTGTTATTTTTAATTGTTTTTGTGTTCTTGTGTCAGGTTTTAGTGTGCAAAATCGACAACCTATGGATGCTACTACTTCTGCCGGAACTGGGAGTTCAAAGAGGACATTGAGGGTCATAAGTCTCTTTGGTGGAATCAATCTGGGACAACCAATGCTTCTAGCACCAGTAGTAGAAGCTGGAACAGTACTTGGAGATCGAAAGGGCAAGATAATATATGGAGGAGGTTACCGTGGACTGATAGGGTGTGCCGTTCAATCTGCGTACGTAAGAGGATCAATAGTGATTGGTATTACTGTGCCACCTTTAAAACAGGTGTATGGTAAAACCATCGGCGTTGAGATAAAGGCTAAATCGTTGTCTGAACGCTTAACACTGATGATAATGCATTCGGATGCTTTTATCATATTCCCAGGGGGTTTTGAAACTTTGGCACAGATCTTTTGCATAATTTCTTGGGCCACGTTGAATCTACACTCTAAGCCAATTGGTCTTTTAAACATTCAAAACCATTTTAATGGTTTATTGGCATTTCTTGAATTTTTAGCTCATCAAAAGTTGATTTCTCCTAATACTTTAAAAATGATTTTTATTACACCATCAATTGAGGAATTATTGGAGAAATTAGAATCTTATGTACCACAAATGCATGTAGAAGTGCCTGTCGTCAATTGGCCCGAGGAATTAAGCGAAAGAAAAAGAGATCCGAATGAATTGGATTTAGAGTTAAGGTTATGAATGTGGAATAGCTAACTTCAGAGGGTAGAATACAGAGTTAACTCTGGAAACACATCTGTGTTACGCTCTGGAATAAAAAAAAAAAAATAACCATTCGAAAAAAAAAATACCTTGGATACTGGTTTATGTATTCCGCCCAAAGGCGTTAAACTGGTCTTTTTCAGTAGACCTTAAAGAACTGTATTCTCTTCTATTAACTTTCTTCTTTCAAGTCTTTTGTAGATACCTCAAAGTGTACTGAATTTTCATTTCTTTCTATGGCATCCCCTCTACGTGTTGTTGCTCTTCTACAAGTACTCGACTCTTTCTCTATGCCTCTTAATATCAAGATTCAGATTGTTCGACTTGTTGACAAGTATGAGCGTTCCCTTTGGAACGTCATAGCTTTTGGGGCAGGGTCATCCCGATCTGCTCGCAAACGACGTGCTAAGCGCCTTAAATGTTGCTTTACATGTGGAAAGCTATTAGAAGGACCTCATTGTACTGGAAATCAAACTTATTCACAATATAGACATGTTGTTTTCTTCAAGGATGGACCGATTAGGTGCAGGGCCGAAAAGTCTATCAGGAGAAATAGCCAGCTCGCAATCAGTGTGAGAGAGTTTGATAATTTGTTGGAACAACGATAACGTCTATTGGAAACCAAACTCGACGGCCTAACCATTGAGTAGCAACTTTTTGAGCGTGATCACTAGCACCCATCCAAAGATGTAAAACTACGTCTCATTCATTTGAGAAGTGTCTGAGTTGGACGTTCTGCTCTAAACGTTCTCCCATTTGTTGGTTCTTGTGGGGCTGTTCTTTATTGAATGGTAAACATACCTACGTGTCATGTGGCGATATGGAGGACCTTTTCATTAAGGTTGGTTGTCAGAGTGTTTTGTAGCGAGTATGCTGATTCAGATAGTTTCCATGCGGATCAGACTTGATGGAATCATATCATTAATTTGATGTGAATACTACTGCAAGATGTTCAGAGGGTTGTCAACTCCCAAAGTCGCTTTGTATATAAATTTCTCTTCATCACGAAAAAAAAAAAATTCATCTGTTGTTTTTCTTGTTCTGTAAATATGTTGATTGCAGGTCTCTTGCTCTTGGATTGTCGAAGTATTCCTCAGAAGTGCTACATTGTGCAACCACCATCCCAAAGCGGCACGACTCATTGCTTACCATAGGGGAGTTTATATTTCTTCTTTTTTTCATGCTATCTATATTTCTACATTAGGGACAATGTAGAATTTAAGTGTGGGGGAGTGGCATATTGTGGTCTGCGTGTGATTTTTTTTTATTTGTGTCGACGATTTTGCATGAGATAGCAACTTTTGAATATGATTGAGCTTAATTTGTGTGACTTAGCTGAAACTACAAGATCTCGAAAAAAAAATGTGTTCTATTCTTCTCCAAGCACAGCTGGCAAATTTATCTGAGCACATTTATAGGTAATTTACTATCATTCTCTGGAACACAAATTGAAGGTTGAAAATGTTGATTTTTTTTCTAACTTTATAGACCATAGTAAACTAACTTTTTCTTTTTTTTTCTATCCATTCGTCCTGCTTAAAGTAACCTGAAAACATCAATTGTTAGCAAGGTGGAGTTATAATCGCATGGTATCTGTTTTTTGTGAATGTGTCTTTTATTAATAGAGTTTAAAAAGGTTGGAAAAAGCATTGACCTATGCTGAGAATGAATTTTACTTTTATGTTCGAAATAAGGAGAGGGACCACAGGAAAGAGCTACCTACCTCAGAGTGTGAAGCCGTCACCTCGAATGGGTGAAGAAGGCTACCTCCAATGAAAGGGGTTTAGTGTGAAAGTTACCTGTGGGGTAAAAGCTGAAAAGAAAATTGCAAAACTCTTCTTCTTCTTCTTCTTCTTCTTCATTAAAAAAAAAATCGCGAGAAATGTGATAGTTACCAAAGTGTGAAGTTAGATAAATAAATTTCCTCAGTGGTTTGAAGTGCTCAATCTAAACACTCTTTAAATTGAAGACATATTTGTGATAAAACACCTGCCATGCCCTTTTTTTTTTCTTTGCAGTGCTAAAGTTGATGATTTTTTGTGAACAGAGTAATTTTTAGGATCCATGGGAATCATTGTAAAATAAGAGTGGGATCACGAGAGGTGAAAAGAAATATTTGACCATTTCGGGTAAGGATTTGGATAAACATCGTAAGCTTTTATTTGGTTCCAGTTAGTGATGACATGATAACCTCAATTGCACACACTCACAAGCCATTGTGTATTTGAGAAGAAGTGAAATTTTCATGGTTCGGGAAAATGTTTAATAAGCAAGTCACTATCTGTAGTAGGATTTCAATGTTTAAAGTTGTTTATCTCATGTAAAATCATTGTGTTGTTTGGTATCATATGGGTTGTTGTTCGAGGGCGAACAACAGTCTAAGTGTGGGGGAGTTTGATAAGTGCTCGAAAAGCACTTAAATAACTCTTCTATTTTATGTATTTGTGTATTTTATTAGTGTTATATGTTCCGTTTTATGTGTTTTTCCTTTATTGTGGTGTTTAGGGTCACAAAGAATCAAAAGGAGTCAAAATGGATGAAAATCGAATGAAAACGGAAACTCGGGACCAAAATGCAAGCGAATCAAATATGGAGGGCCTCCGATACAATTTTATGAAAAGTTGTTTTTACAATTTTTCTTGTACCAATATCAAAGAATATCAAAAGAGGATTTCCACATTTTTGTCGGATCCCAAATCGGAGTTTCCTAGTGAAAGTTATGGCCATTTGAAGAGAAAAGACAAAGCGTAAAAAAATCAGCAGCTCGAATTTACTGCCGCAGTTCAGTAATTTGACCATACAGTTTGGTACAAAATTCGGATTGACATGAACTTTATATTGTTGGAAAGGACACTCAGAGGGCTACAACTTTGATGTTGACCTCTTCAAATGATTCGGATCATATCATGGTCAAAAATGGGCAAAACCGAGAGTGATGTGAATGGAGGATTTCTTGGGCCGTGTTTTGGTAGAAAAATCATAACTTTCTATTAAAATATCAAAAAAAGGAAATTCCAATTGCACAATTCAGCCAAGATGCTTACCTATACCATGATACAATATTTGAACTAATGGAGCAATTTAAGATCATGATTTGGTGGTTACCAATTAGTGGAATCATAATGGAGTAGTTGTACAATTTTTTATTATGTTTTCTTATGAAATTTTGCCTATAAATAGAGGCATTTGTAAGGAAGGAAAGGCACAACTTAGTGGAAGAGAATTAGCTAGTAGTTCTCTCCAACTTTCTCTTCAATAAAATTCTCTTCTTCATTTGTTCTTAGTTTTAGCTTGAAAGATCTTAGTTTTTCATATTCCGACGGAAGAAATAAAGGCTTCAATCGATCAACGATACTTCGGCTGTGAATATGATTAGCGGATCATTTCTTCGATAAGTTTCTCTTTTCCCTTTTATTTCTCTATTTATTTCTTAGCATTTATTTACTTGTTTTCTATATTTTGCGTATAATCTATCATATAGTGGTGGTGATACAAAGCGAACACTCGCTAAAAAGTATGAAACCCCGCAAATATGAGTAGTTAGACTTCTTTATCTAGTTCGAGGGGGACGTTGTGTTCAATTATCATGTTGTTATCTTTTCTAACTCTTTGCTAACGTTTTATCTATTCCTCTACTTCAATTTGTTGATTTGTTATGTTTTTAAACCCGTTTTTGAGTTTATTTGATTATTGTATTCACTTTGGCCAATTGAATCAATCAATCTTTAAATTCAAGTTACTTGCTAGGATTGGAACTTTTGATCCGTAATTATCACTAGATTCCAATCCAAAGTAGCAAATGAATATCGTGCATATTTATTAACAAGTCAACTTAGATGTATTAATTCGAGTTTGTGAAATTATTCATCTAATTCAACTCATTCTTCTCGTTCATTTCACACTAGCTTTGCATTAAATCCTAAGAATTTGTTTAGGGTTATCCAATAGGTAGATGTTAAGTTAAAGAACTCACTTTAATTTAATACACTTAAGGAAGAATTCGTTAATCAGAGCTTCTTGGTTAATTGAGAGTCGATAAATTGAAGAAGGAATTGTAACACGTTGCATGGGAAAGATAAATATAAGTTGTTGACACAACCGAACCCGAGAACTTGATATTTTGTACAATTCTTTTATTTCAATCTTTATTTTGACGTTCGATTTTCTATTTTTATTCAAATATCACAAAACCCCCCTTTTTCTATATTAATTAATAAAATCAACTAGATTAAGCACCGTTCCTCTTGGGTTCGACCCTTACTTACCACTTCTACATTAATTTGTAGTTTTGAAACCGAGTAAGGAAATAAAATAAATTTTGGCGTACTGTGACAACACGCCCACCCATATAGCATCAAATCCTTTACTCGTCCGTGGAAACCCACTCACGAAGTCCATCGTGATATCATTCCATTTCCACTCGGGAATTGGAAGCGGTTGGAGAGTTCCTGCTGGTCTCTGATGTTCGGCCTTCACTTGTTGGCAAATCAAACACTTTGCCACATACACTACAATGTCTCGTTTCATTCCGGGCCACCAGTACAGCATCCATATTCCCCTATACATCTTGGTGGAACCGGGGTGAAGCGTATACGGTGTCACATGTGCTTCGTCACCTATCTCTTGTCGGAGATTACCTGTCATCGGGACACAATACCGGTCTTTGTATTTCAGGAATCCATTCAGCATTTGATATTCTGGTTTTGGCTTCTCAATGAGTCATTTCTTCCTTTTGCTTGCCCACTCATCAGTTTCCTGCCCGTTGATAAGTGCTAAAAAGCACTTAAATAACTCTTCTATTTTACGTATTTGTGTGTTTTATTAGTATTATATGTTTATTTTTATGTGTTTTCTTTTTATTGTGTGTTTAGAGTCACAAGAAATCAAAATGAGCCAAAATGGATAAAAACGGAGCAAAAACGGAACTTGGGACCGAAATGCAAGCAAATTCAAAGATGGAGGGCCTCCGATGCAATTTTATGAAAAGTTGTTTTTACAATTTTTCTTATGCCAATATCAAAGAATAACAAAAAGAGGATTTCCACATTTTTTTGGGATCCCAAATTGGAGTTTCCTAGTGAAAGTTATGGCCATTTGAAGAGAAAGGACAAAGCGTAAAAATCAGCTGAATTCTTGCTTAGCTCAAGAATTTGACCATAACTTTTGTTACAAAATTCGGATTGACCTGCACTTTATATTGTTGGAAAGGACACTCAGAGGGCTACAACTTTGATCTTCAAATGATTCGGATTATATCATGGTCAAAAATGGGCAAAACTGAGACTGATGTGAATGGAGGATTTCTTGGGCCATGTTTTGGTAGAAAATTCATAACTTTCTATTAAAATATCAAAAAAAGGAAATTCCAATTGTACAATTCAGCCAAGATGCTTACCTATACCATGATATAATATCTGAACTCATGGAGCAATTTAAGATCATGATTTGGTGGTTACCAATTAGAGGAATCATAATGGAGTAGTTGTACAATTTTTTATCATGTTTTCTTGTGAAATTTTGCCTATAAATAGATGCATTTGTAAGGAAGGAAAGGCACAACTTAGTAGAAGAGAATTAGCTAGTAGTTCTCTCCAATAAAATTTTCTTCTTCATTTGTTCTTAGTTTTAGCTTGAAGATTTTAGCTTTTCATATTCCGGCGGATCAATTCTTCGCTAAGTTCTCTTTTCCCTTTTATTTCTCTATTTATTTCTTAGTATTTATTTACTTGTTTACTATATTTTACATAATCTATCATATAGTGGTAGTGATACAAGGCGAACACTCGCTAAAAAGTATGAAACCCCGCAATTATGAGTAGTTAAGACTTTTCTATCTAGTTCGAGGGGGACGTTGTGTTCAACTAACATGTTGTTATCTTTTCTAACTCTTTAGTAACGTTTTATCTATTCCTCTACTTCAATTTGTTGATTTGTTATGCTTGTAAACCCGTTTTTGAGTTTATTGGATTATTGGATTCACCTTGGCCAATTGAATCAATTAATCTTTAAATTCAAGTTACTTGCTAGGATTGAAACTTTTGATCCGTAATTGTCATTAGATTCCAATCCAAAGTAGCAAATGAATATCGTGCATATTTATTAACAAATCATCTTAGATGCATTAATTCGAGCTTGTGAAATTATTCATCTAATTCAACTCATTCTTCTCGTTCATTTCATACTAGCTTTGCATTAAATCCTAAGAGCTTGTTTAGGGTTATCCAATAGCTAGATGCTAAGTTAAAGAGTTTACTTTTTACTTAATATACTTAAGGAAGAATTCGTTAATCAGAGCTTCTTGGTTAATTGAGAGTTGATAAATTGAAGAAGGAATAGTAACATGTTGCGTGGGAAAGATAAACACAAGTTGTTGACACAACCAAACCCGAGAACTAGATATTTATTTCAATTGTTTTATTTGATCTTATCTTTTGTCATTTGATTTTCATTCAAAATTCTCAAAACCCCCACTTTCCTATATTAATTAATAAAGACAACTAGATTAAGCACCGTTCCTCTTGGGTTCGACCCTTACTTACCACTTCTACATTAATTTGTAGTTTTGAAACCGAGTAAGGAAAAAAAATAAACTTTGGCGCCCCGCGACAAACGCACCACCCGTCTTTAATCCCATCAAGCAACGTCGACCGAAGAGTCATAGCCGCCAATCGGGTTCCTTCTCGTTCCAAGATCTCTAAATCAAACTTCTCCATCTCTCGTTGCAACTCTCGAGGTCGTCGTTTTGGCTCTTTCCGACTCAAAGCGTCGGCTACCACATTGGCTTTCCCGGGATGGTACTGAATCGAACAATCATAATCCTTCACCAATTCTAACCAACGACGTTGGCGCATATTGAGATCTTTCTGAGTGAAAAAGTACTTCAAACTTTTGTGGTCTGTATAAATCTCACATGTCACCCCATAAAGATAATGTCGCCAAATCTTCAACACAAACACAATCGCGGCTAGCTCCAAATCATGCGTAGGATAATTCCGCTCATAACTCTTCAGTTGGCGCGAAGCATACGCAATTACTTTCTCATTCTGCATTAATACACAACCGAGCCCTTGATAAGAAGCATCACTGTAAATTGTAAACACACTAACACCATCAGGGATTGTCAACACCGTTGCCGTTGTGAGACGAGTCTTCAATTCCTGAAAACTGCGCTCACACTCGTCCGTCGACCCTAAAGGTACACTCTTCCGGGTTAGATGTGTAAGAGGCATCGCAAGCTTAGCGAAATCCTTCACAAAACGACGATAATATCCTGCTAAACCCACAAAACTACGTACTTCAGTGGGGGTAGTTGGTTGTGGCCACTTTAAAACTGCTTCAATCTTACTAGGATCCACAGAGATGCCTCCCTTTCTCACGACATGACCAAGAAACGCCACTTGCTCCATCCAAAATTCACACTTCGAAAACTTCGCATACAGTTTCTCTTCCCGAAGTGTTTGTAAAACAATCCGAAGTTGTTGCTCGTGCTCCTCTCGAGTTTTTGAATAAATCAGGATATCGCCGATAAAGACAATTACAAGTTTATCCAAATACGGTTTGAAAACCCGATTCATGAGGTCCATAAAAACTGCCGGAGCGTTCGTCACTCCAAAGGGCATAACAAGAAACTCAAAGTGCCCATATCGAGTACTAAACGCCGACTTTGAAATATCATCTTCCTTAACCTTTACTTGATGGTAACCGGACCGTAGGTCAATCTTTGAATAAACCGCCGAACCTTGCAATTGATCCAATAACTCATCAATACAGGGTAACAGGTACTTATTCTTGATCGTCACCTTGTTCAGTTCTTGGTAATCAATACATAGCCGCATCGAGCCGTCTTTTTTCTTAACAAATAAGACCGGAGCACCCCAAGGCGAAGTGCTCGGTTGAATGAAACCTTTCTGCATTAAATCATCCAATTGAGATCGAAGTTCTTTCACTCGACCGAGCCATACGATCTGAGTCTTGGAGATCGGAAGTGTTCAGACAACATCAATAGGAAACTCTATTTCCAGAGTTGGTGGTAACCCTTCAAGGTCATCGGGAAATACATCGAGAAACTCACATACCACCGGAACCGATAATGGTGTCTTAGCTTCCTTCGGCTCCATACTATACACCATCACCAAGTATGCACTATACCCATGCTTGATTAGTTTCTGAACCTTCATTGCTGAGATAACAACCCTAGTTGACCGTTCCAACCTAGGGAATGAAACAAACTCATCGTCTGGAAACTTAAGAGCACGCTTAGGACAATCCAAAACTATACCATGTTGCGTTAGCCAATCCATCCGAGAATAACATCAAAATCGTTAACTTCCAAGGCAATGAGATTAGCTAACGTCTCACAATCCCTAACTTGCACCTTAACAGACGGATAATACCACACAGCACATTGCTTCAACCCCGTAGGTCCAATAACATCCATAGGGAATCGTAAAGGCTCTAGACTCATTACTAACCGACGAGCATACGACATAGATATAAATGAATGTGTAGCTCCAGAATCAAACAATGCATATGCGGGAGTAGTAGAGATATAAATAGTACCTACAATCACATCAGCTCTCTCAAACGCGTCGGATTGAGCTAAAGCAAATACCCGTCCTACCTGTCGTGATTGAGACTGTGGTGCTTGATTCTTTGCCTCCGGGCAATTTCGAATTATATGTCCTTATTTCCCACATCCATAGCACCGGTCCGAACCAAATAAACATTGCCCACTATGAACCTTCCCACATGTCGGACACGGCAATGGTGGCGAAGAGCCCGTTCCCTTCTTCGCCGGAGGTCGTGATGAAGTAGTATCCGCAGGCCTCTTGTAGTTCGAATTGTCATTCGAACCCCTGCCTCGGCCACGAAAAGTTGGAACCTCGTCCCCGGTTACCAGTCGAAGAACCTTGAGGGGATTGAGCCGAGCCTTGAGTAGATTGAACAGCCTGAATTGGTTGGCCCCTACCTTGACGAGCTTGCACAATTCTAGCCTCCGCCTTCTCGACTACATAAGCTCGTTCCAAGGTCTCCGCATGACTCGTGGTCGAAACACTAGCCAACTGTACATCACGAGCCAACTCCGGTTTGAATCCCGCAACAAACCGAGCTATCTTCCGGCTAGGCGTATCGACCATATAGGTAGCAAAACGAGTCAACTCCTCAAACTTCTTTCCATAAGCCATCACGGTCATATTCCCCTACTGCAACTGAATAAACTCATTTAGTTTCTCATTCTTCGCAGCATCTGAGAAATACTTGGCACGAAAACGTACACAAAAATCAGCCCAAGTAACTGCCCATATAGCATTATACGCCGTCTCCTCCTTCTTAATCAAAATCCCACCAAAAACCGGCCGAACCCCTAAGCATAAAAGTAGCACAGTTCACTTGCTCAGAATCGGGAATATGCGCATACTCAAACATCCTCTCAATTGTCTGTAGCCAGTTCTCAGCATCGATAGGGTCCCTCGCATCCTCGAACACCGGCAGGTTCAACCGCCGGAACCGATCTGTAGCCATCTCCCTATCCCGATCTTCCCTCGCCTTATCCCCTCCGGGAGTATCCACCGTATTACTACCACCAACACTGTGGTTATTCGAATTCTGCATCATTTGTTGCATCATTTGCGATTGTTGCTCAACCAATCGCGTAAGCCTCTCGATAGTCGCTGCCTGGTCCTCGGCCATCTATCATCCATAAAGAAAAAGAAATAATCTACCAGGCGGAACACCCACATTCACACTCATATAACATATACAATACTTGGGAGGGGCATAGAAGTCCTTCAACGTGCAGAATTTAGGCAAAGTTATTGCTCTGATACCACCGATGTAACACCCTCCCCAGTACGTCAGTGGCATCATACTAGAGACGGCGTTACCTACGTGACATTGGCGAGCTGGTGTATTTTAAAACACTTTACATTCACCCAAAAGAGGATAATTAACATACATATAATGTAATATTCTACAAAAGAGGTTATATTACACACACATGACCCCAAAATCTTTTCCTTTCCCATTTCTGCGCGTCGACAAGCTCATGTGCGAGAGGACCCATCGCCACCTCCAGCCTGTCTCCTACTCGCAGCATCATCTAAAACATGTAAAAGAGCACACGTGTGTCATAATGACTTAGTAGGAAGAGCCATAATGCATATGAACATCACATATTGAGTTAGGGCCCATCGCGAATCATGTGTTAACATTGGCGCTGTCATAAACATTTGGCCAGCCTCTTAACGTTGTTGGGACGTAGGTCCCCCATGAGGTCGATATATCGATCATTGGGGTGTAGGTCCCCCATTAGGCCGACATATGCTTCATTGGGGCGTAGGTCCCCCAGATTTGGCCATTAAACTTTAACATTTATGCAACACATGATAGACAACTTCCAAACACACGTGACATATAGATGCAAGGCACCGTTATTCAAGTCTCACATGGACTTGACATTCATATCATGACGTTTTGACAACATAAGCATATCATAAAGGACACAGACCAAGGCTAGAGAGCACCTAAACCATTAAAAATCATCTCATCATGCTAGACATATCATACTTTGCCAAAACTATGAAAATAGCCAAGGGAACTTGCATACTTAGCTATCTAATGCTCATTCATGTATCTACTTACCTCCTACATAGGTAATTCATCTCAAACCTACCTCAAAAGACAAGATATCAAACTAGAGAGTTGGTTGGAGAACTTCCTCTTCTTCCTTCCCTCTTCTCTTCCTTCCTTCTTATTGATTCAAAGGTGGTAACTTGAAGTAGGTGAATGATCTACAAGCCAAAGACCATGCCAAATCCTTGAAATCACCTTTAGACTTGTTCTCTAGGGTTTTGGGGAGTTGGGGATCAAAAATGAGGGAAAATGGCCGAGCAAACGTGTATAACCCTATCCAACAGTTTCTGCCGACCTAAAATTACGGCCGTAACTTACACATTTACGGCCGTAACTTCCAAAATTACGGCCATAACCCATATGATACGACCGTAATTAGGCCTCTGTAAATCCATACATCTCACCCTTCAAACATTACGGCCGTAACCATATATATTACGGCCGTAAACCCATCATTACGGCCGTATCCTCAAGTTGTCCGGCCGTAATAAACTCTCTGTAAATTTGGCACATTTCCTCATTTCACCACTTACGGCCGTAAAAATTCTCCTTACGGCCGTAACCCTATACTTACGGCTGTAAACCATAAACTTACGGCCGTAATTATCGAAACTGCAGAATTTTACCCCAGCTTCGTTACTTGCTCGGGAGGCCATTTCGACACTTAATACCATACATAGCCTCACAACGAAGTCACCAATGGTTCAAACACATATTCATCACCTCACAATCATACATAACATCATAAGTCAAGTGCATAAACGGACGGGGTATTACAATCGACCCCTCTTAAATAAATTTCGTCCCCGAAATTGTTACCTGTAAACAGTTCGGGGTAATGATTCCTCATGTCGTCCTCTCGTTCCCACGTTTCTTCTTCCACAGTTGCGCTCCTCCATAGGACACGAACAAACGGTATCTGTTTGCCTTGTAACTGTTTCCCACTCCGAGCAATGATTTGTATTGGTTTCTCCTCAAATGACAAATCCGGTTGAATGTCAAGTGGAGGATCCGGTAACACATGAGATGGATCTGGTATATACTTCCTCAGAGTCGAGACATGGAATACATTATGGATACGATCCATATGTGTAGGTAACTGCAACCAGTATGCTACTTCTCCAATTCTTTCAAGAATCTCATACGGACCAATATATCGGGGCGCCAACTTCCCTCGTTTACCAAATCGAAGAAGCCGTTTAATAGGGAAAATTCGAATAAAGACCTTCTCACCAACTTCAAATTCAAGTGGACGGCGTCGAGTATCAGCATAACTCTTTTGGCGATCTTGTGAAGCTTTCATTCGGCTTTTAATCTTCTCAACCGCCGAAATCATATCTTGGATCATTTCGGGCCGCATATCTTTCATTTCACCGACCTCGTCCCAATGTAATGGCGACCTACACTTCCGCCCAAAACAGTCGAAATGGCACACTTCAACAATTCAAAGTTACTTAAAACAACAACGGAAAAATAAAACTTATTTATTAAATAACCCTAAGGACCCACCACGGCTCACTGAGCCTCCGATTCCTCAGTCTCCCATTTGTCATTAGATAGAGAAAATATGAGTATTTTGAATACTCAGTAGATTCCCCGCACAACCGCCGATATATGTTACTAATTAAATGCATATAATCGTCAACATCATATTAAATACGAACAAGTGCACAATCGTGCATGTCATTATAGTTTTTAAAAGCACGTCGTGATTGTTTATTGATCTAAAAGCCTATTATCATAGTGCTAATAAACACGTTGTTATTCGCAGTTAGGCTTAAAGCCTATCATCATAGTGTCCATGAAGTACGTCATCATATAATATTTGCATGTAAGTAATTATAACAAATATCAATTGCATATTTGCCCATTTAAAACAAATTTTTAGAAAATGAGTTCACCTTAACCATTTCATGAGTTTTTCAGCTTAATTCATGGTGAGAGATGTAACACCCCGCCCAAATTCATCCCGAGAGATAGGAGAGGTTATGATAATGTTAAGACGGGTAGATGATATGTTCACGATATGAGTTGACTTATAGGAGGTACCCCGGAATCCGAAACGGCATCCCGGACGAGAAAGGAAACGAAAAGAGGAAAATTCTGCAGTTTGGATAGTTACGACCGTAAGTTTATGGTTTACGGCCGTAATTATAGGGTTACGGCCGTAAGTGATGAAGGTTTCCAAATTTACAGAGAGATTATTATGGTCGTACAGCTTGAGGATACGACCGTAATGATGGGTTTACGGCCGTAATAAGTAGTCTTACGGCCGTAATGTTTGAAGGATGAGATGTATGGATTTATAGAGGCTTCATTACGGGCGTATCGTATGGGTTACGGCCGTAAGGTTATGGGTTACGGCCGTAAATTTGGGAGTTACGGCCGTAACATGGAAATTTACGGCCGTAAATGTAAGTCGGCAGAAACTGTTGGATAGGGTTTATACACGTTTGCTCGGCCATTTACCCTCATTTTTTACCCCAACCTCCCCAAAACTCTAGAGAACACTCTCAAAGGTGATTCTAAGGATTTTATATGAGTTTTGGCTTGTGAATCATTTAATCACTTCTAGTTGCCATCTTAGATTCAACAAGAGGAAGGGAAGAAGAAAGGAAAGGGAGAAGAGGAAGTATCCAACCAATTCATTAGCTTGCTTTCTTGTCTTTTGAGGTAGGTAATAGATGAGTAAATATATGTGTTATCATACATGCTATATGTTAGCTAATGTTATGATATGAAGCTATGTGAAGGAAGCTATGGTATGATATGTTATGTGAAGAGATAGGTTATGTTATGGTAGGGTTTGCTAAGCTATGTTATGTTGTTAGATGAGCTATGATATGATGAAGAGCATATGAGGCTAAATGGTAAGAGGATGAAGTATGTATTACATGAAAGTATGATCATGCATATGTGGGTTGTAGATTGTGTGGTTTACAATATGTATGATGTTACGGGCGGTCTAAAGCGTAAAAGAACCTTTAGACGACGGTCCACGGCGCCCCAAAGCGTAAAAGAACCTTTGGGGGATGGCCATTACGACGGCGCAAAGCGTAAAAGAACCTTTGCGGGACGGCCAATGATATGATGATGTTACGGCGCCTTGTAAGCACATGATCTATAACCGGGCCCAAAGCATGAACATGACATTCATTAGCATTTGCATCTATTGCCTACTGAGTCCCCGTGGCTCATTATGTTGTATATTGATGTTTTATGTGCAGGCGGTGGTGGAGAATCCTCTCGAGCGTGATGTGGGATGTGAGGAAGAAGGGGGAAACCTAAACATCCTGCGGCCGCGTTTTGTTTTGTTTATGTAATAGTTTAGGTGAACGAACAAAATATGTTTTTGACATATATATAAATGCTTCTGCTTTTGAATGTATAAATGAAATGCATTTCATGTGGGTAAGAAAAGGCGGGCCGTTACAAGAAATTAGTCCTCTAGATGCTTGTATGCCCTGTCTAGTCAATAAAGAGTTTAATTTATATTGATAAATTTAAATATTAAGTATTTATAAATAATATTGGAACTTCTTGGATTAAAATTTAACGAATATAAAAGTTTGGGGGTGATTTGAAAGAATTGAATAGTTTGAGGGTTTAATATGCAATAAAATTGAATTGAAAATACTTTGGAGTAAATTATATGATTTTTAAAACATGAAGGACTTACGTGCAAATAAAGTTTGATGGTTAACTTAAATAAGGATGAGAAATTGAAGGTTTTAAATTGAAATAAAAATTTAGTGGTCAAATTGTAAGAATTAAAAGTTAGGGGCCTAGAATTAAATAAATTTTGAGGGCTTACTTAAGTAAAATAATTAAATTTGGGGACTTAATTTGAAAGTATAACTTAGAGGTTAAATTATAAAAAGGGATTTTGGCGGAAATGGTCCAAAAAAACTAGTCGAGCTATGATTTAGTAAAATAATTAAAGGTAAGCATAAAAATGGTAAAAAAACTTTGGTCTTGTAAATGGTCCAAGATGGGCCACTTTTTCATCAATTTTCTATTTTGTCCTTTTGTGTAGGGATATTTTGGTCAAAAACATTAGAAAAAATTACACAAATAGTCCTCACCTTTGTGGGTTGTTAAAATCAGGTCCTAAAGTTTTTAATTTTGTTGCATTAGTCCAAATTTTAATTAAATTATATAATTTTATATTTTACCTTTTTCGTAGATGCGAATTTGGTTCACAAATAATTTTATCGATTAATTTGACACTAATTAGATAATTTTACCGAAAATCTTCAACGTAATAACATTTATTTATGTTTTCTTTTGCATTAGATATGCGTATATTTTGATTTTAATTAATCGTTAACAGTAAATATAATTATTGTATCTTCTTAAAATTTTAGTATTCGTGTACTACTGTAAAAATAAAAATATAACGAATATAAAAAATAAAATAAAATACATACGTGCACATTTTGACTTCGAAAAACAGATATAAATGAATTGTTGTACCTAAATAAAATTTATTAGAAATATATCTATGTAAAAAAAATATACTGGATACAAATAATTAATTAAATCAAATAAAAATAAAAACCCAAATCACCCACCCCACCCCACCCAACCCAATCCCAAAACCACCACCACCATCGGTGGTGGTGGTGACCACCACCACCGGTGTTTCTAGCACTTGATGGCGTGGTTTGGTTTTGGCTACCACCACCGACTGGTGGTCACCACGGATCTGGTGGTGGTGGCACCACCACCACCGATGGTAGTGGTGGTTTTGGGATTGGGTGGGGGTTGGGGGTGGGGTGGGGTGGGTGGGGTTTGGGTTTTTTTTTTTTTATTTGATTTAATTAATTATTTGTATCCAGTATATTTTTTTTACATAGATATATTTCTAATAAAATTTTATTTAGGTACAACAATTCATTTATAACTGTTTTTCGAAATCAAAATGTGCACGTATGTCTTTTATTTTATTTTTTATATACGTTATATTTTTATTTTTACAGTAGTACACGAATACTAAAATTTTAAGAAGATACAATAATCATATTTGCTGTTAACGATTAATTAAAATCAAAATATACGCATATCTAATGCAAAAGAAAACATAAATAAATGTTATTGCGTTGAAGATTTTCGGTAAAATTATCTAATTAGTGTCAAATTAATTCGATAAAATTATTTGTGGACCAAATTCGCATCTACGAAAAAGGTAAAATATAAAATTATATAATTTAATTAAAATTTGGACTAATGTAACATAATTAAAAACTTTAGGACCTGATTTTAACAACCCGCAAAGGTGAAGACCATTTGTGTAATTTTTTCTAATGCTTTTGACCAAAATATCCCTGCACAAAAGGACAAAATAAAGAAAATTGATTTGAAAAGTAAGAAATGGTCCATTTGGACCATTTGCGCACCAAAGTTTTTTTTTGGGACCATTTGCGCTACCTTTAATTATTTGGGACTAAATCTGCAGTTCGACTAGTTTTTTGGGACCATTTCCGCCAAAATCCCTTGTAAAAATTAAAAGTTAAGGATTTATTATTTAAATAAACTATATGGACCCAGTTAAAAGAAGTTATGAAAACTGTGGGCTAAATTGCAAAATTCCCTAATTAAACCCCCCCCTCCCCCCCCTCAATTAAGCTTATTAAATCCCTAATTTGGTCAGACCCGACCCCAATGACCATGGCTCGTCAACTGAGAAGGGAAAAAGGGAAGATTTGCTAGTTATACGCCGCGACTAGCAAGCAAGGGTGAAAGGCTGGTCGGAGACTCTACTAGTGGCATAAATTGAAGGAATTGGGAGATATTTAGGTAGAAATCGATGGTTAAATACCAAAGCAAAAATTGCAACTTTGTTTAAATTCCCCCAATTTCTACTCATTTCTTCTTCTATTTGGCTTCTCCTGTTAATGTCAACAAAGGAAGAACACCAAAGAAGAAAAAAAAATGTCAAAAATTGTGGATTGAATTTGGAATCACCATAATCCAAATCAAAGATGGAGGCTTGTCAAAAATGGAGGGTTGAAGGTTGTGCATACATCTCCAAATTTTTCCCTATAAATAGAGCTCTCATTTGCATTGTAACCACCACAAACACAACACCAATCGAGAGAAAAATAGAGAGATCTTGTGTAGAGAGAGAGCTTCAGTGTAGAAGCTATACACGAGAGATAAAAGTGAGTGGAGTGATAAAACCTTTGCGTAGGTAGAGAAAAATACAGTGTGGTATTTTTTGTACTCCTCATTTTTGTGATAGTGAAATATATTGGTGTGGGTCCGTGGACGTAGGCAGTTTGGCCGAACCACGTTAAATCTCGGTGCTTTATTTTGTGCTTATTTTAGCGTCCATTATTTTTCTCAGTCGCATTTATTCGTCCCACTGATCTTGGGCGGAATTAGCAGCGCCTAGTTCCCCAACAACTAGTATCAGAGCTTTGTTCGTGATTTCTCCTTAAATTCTTAGTATGCTCTGTGGTTGCAGCGTAGTCTGATCTTCCACATCAGAAACGATTTTTTGAGAAAATTACGTTTTGCGTTCGAGTGGGAGTAATGGCGACAGACGATAGAATTTCCAAAATTAATAAATTTGATGGTAAAAATTTTGGATATTGGAAAATGCAAATGGAGGACTATTTGCATCAGAAGGACCTATATAAGCCATTGAAAGAAAAGCCAGAAAGCGAGAAAGACGATGAGTGGGAGGTGTTTGATCGAAAAGCACTCGGCGTAATTAGATTGACCCTATCAAAGTCGGTCGCTTTCAACATTAAAAATGAGAAGACAATGGCGTCTCTCATGGCAGCTCTATCCAAAGATGTATGAACAAATTGTCTGAAAGAAATAAAGTTCATTTGATCAAGAAATTGTTCAATATGAAGATGATGGAAAGCGGGAGATTTGGAGAACACTTCAACGAATTCAATGAGGTAGTAGACCAATTGACCACGGTGGAAATCACTTTTAGTGATGAAGTTCGAGCTCTATTAATTCTTGGGCAGTTGCCTGAGAGCTGGAATGGCACAGTCACAGCCATCAGCAGCTCGGCCGGTAAGTCGAAATTGAAGTTCGATGATGTTGTAAGCATGATCTTGACTGAGGAGATCCGGAGACAGTCAGATGCAGCTTCAACTTCCGGGGCCGCTTTCAACGTAGATAGTAGAGGCAGAAGTTCAAATAGAGGGCATGGGCGTGGACGGAGCAAGTCGAGGAATGGCAGACCGAGATCCAAAAATCATAGAAATTCCAACAAGTCAAAGTCTGTTGAATGTTGGAATTGCGGTCAGGTTGGGCACTACAAAAATCAGTGTAGGGCAGCTCCAAAGGAAACGGAGAACAAGACCGAGGTCAATGTCGTGATCGAAGAAACGCGTGATGCGTTGATATGCTCCATGGAGAAGAAGGCCGACTATTAGGTAATAGACTCTGGAGCATCTTTCCATGCCACCTCAAATCGACACTTTTTTGCAAATTATGTGTCGGGAAACTTCGGAGAAGTATATCTCGGAGACGATCATCCTTGTAGCGTGGTTGGCATAGGAAAAGTGCAGATCAATGTCAATGGATCTGTATGGAAATTGAAGGACGTGAGACATATTCCAGAATTGAGGAAAAATTTGATCTCCGTCAAACAATTGTCGAGAGAAGGATGTGGCACAAGCTTCTCTGCTGATAATTGGAAAATCACCAAGGAGGCCATGATAATCGCACGTGGCAAGGATAGTGGTATCCTATACACGACGGCGAATGCGTGTATGACAATTGCAGTTGCTGATAGCAAGGACGCGAACCTGTGGCACCAAAGACTTGGGCATATGAGCCAGAAAGGGCTCAAGTACATGCATGCAAAAGGGAAACTACTAGGGCTTCAGTCTATTGATTTAGACTTTTGCGAAAGTTGTATTTTCGGGAAGCAAAACTGGTGAGTTTCAATACAAGTGGCAGAACTCTAAAGAAAGAGAAGCTTGAACTTGTCCACACAGATGTGTAGGGTCCAACAGCAGTTTCATCAATTGGCGGAAAGTCATACTTCGTGATTTTCATTGATGACCACTCGAGAAAGGTGTGGGTTTACTTCTTGAGACACAAATCAGAAGTGTTCGATGTGTTCAAGAAGTGGAAGGCCATGGTGGAGAATGAAACTGGCTTGAGAGTAAAGAAGTTGAGATTTGACAATTGTGGAGAGTACGAAAATTTGGCGTTCAAGAAATTTTGTTACCAAAATGGCATCAAGTTGGAGAGAACGTTGCCAGGAACACCGCAACAGAATGGAGTTGCAGAACGCATGAATCGGACATTGACAGAAAGAGCCGAAGCATGAGAATACATGCGGGCACGCCAAAAGCGATTTTAGGCGAGAAAGGCTGTCAATACTGGCGGCATACCTAGTTAATCGTGGACCATCGGTACCATTGGAGTCTGAGGACCTGGAAGAAGTTTGGAGCGGAAAGAAGTAAAACTTTCTCATTTGAAAGTATTCGGTTGTGTCGCGACGTGCACATTAGTGACAATGCCAGAGTAAGTTAGACTCCAAATCACTAAAGTGTACTGTTGGATATGGTGGAGACGAGTTCGGCACCGCTTTTGGGATGACCAGAACAAAAAGCTCATCAGAAGTCGGGATGTCATATTCAATGAAAAGGTGATGTACAAGGACAGAAATGCAGTTGAGTCCAATGACACAACAAATGACGATCCAACATATGTTCCGGACGATACTGCGGAAGGCAGTATGTCGAAGCAAACAGATAAGAGTTTGCAGACAGAGGAGCTGCTTTGAGGTCGATTCACCACGGTCTCAATCCCTACCCCCACCATTGTGAGGAGGTCAAGTCGACCTCATATTCCGAATCGGAAGTACATGAACTCCATGTTGCTCACTGACGCCGGTGAACCTGAGTGCTATGACGAGGCATGTCAGGTGGGAGATTCTGTTAAATGGGAGCTTGCAATGAAAGACGAGATAAAATCTCTTATCTCCAACCAGACGTGGGAACTAGCTGAGTTGCCCAGAGGGAAGAAAGCTCTCAACAATAAATGGGTGTACAGAATCAAAGAAGAACATGATGGTTCAAAGAGGTACAAGGCGAGATTGGTAGTCAAAGGTTTCCATCAGAAAGAAGGAATTGACTACACGGAGATATTTTCGCCAGTTGTGAAGCTGACAACAATTCGATCAGTGTTGAGCATTGTTGCAGCGGAGGGCTTGCACTTGGAGCAGTTAGATGTGAAAACTGCTTTCCTCCATGGTGACTTAGAGGAGGAAATATATATGCAGCAACCAGAAGGCTTCTCAGTGAAAGGAAAAGAGGAGTTGGTGTGCAAATTGAAGAAGAGCCTATACGGCTTAAAGCAAGCGCCTAGACAGTGGTACAAGAAGTTTGACGGATTTATGCAGAAAAATGGCTACATGAAGTGTAATGCTGACCATTGTTGCTACTTCAGGCGGTTCGAGTCCAGCTATATCATTTTGCTACTTTATGTCGATGACATGTTAGTAGCCGGCTCGGACATGGATGAGATCAAGAAGTTGAAGAAGCAACTATCGGTAGAATTTGAAATGAAGGACTTGGGAGAAGTAAAGCAAATTTTAGGGATGAGAATTTGTAGAGACAAGCAAAAGGGTGTTTTGCAGTTGTCACAGGCCAAGTATGTTGATCAAATCCTGCAAAGGTTCAACATGAGCAGTGCAAAGCCAGTCAGCACGCCATTAGCGAATCATTTCCGTCTATCCAATGACCAGTCTCCTAAGACAGAAGAGGAGAGAAATTTCATGGCTAAAATTCCATATGCCTCAGCCATTGGAAGTTTGATGTATGCTATGGTTTGTACCAGACCAAATATTGCTCATGCAGTGGGAGTTGTGAGCAGATATATGGCAAATCATGGAAAGCAGCATTGGGATGCAGTAAAGTGGATATTGAGATATCTACGGGGAACTACTGAGAAATGCTTATGCTTTAGACGAGGCGAGGTGACACTACGAGGTTTCGTAGATGCAGATTTTGCTGGCGAGGTAGATCGCAGGAGAAGTACTACAGGTTATGTCTTCACAGTTGGTGTTACTGCAGTTAGTTGGATTTCACAGATACAGAAGATTGTTGCGTTATCAACTACAGAAGCAGAGTACGTGGTAGTAACCGAGGCTAGCAAAGAGATGATATGGTTACAAGGTTTGTTGGCAGAATTGGGTTTCAACTAGGAGAAGAATGTTTTGCACAGTGATAGTCAGAGTGCGATACATCTGGCAAAGAATTCGGCATTTCATTCGAGGACCAAACATATTGGACTCCGTTATCATTTCATCAGGTCACTTTTGGAAGATGAAGTGTTGACGCTTGAAAAGATTCAACGCAGCAAGAATCCAGCCGACATGATGACGAAGACAGTAACCAAGGAAAAACTGGAGCTATGCTCAGCTTCAGTTGGTCTTCTGCAATGAAGACAGAGGTGGTGACCCACATTGTATTTTTCACGAAGCTGCAAAATGAGATGTTCTAAGGTGAAGCAAGATTGTGAAGACAGATTGAAATCAGTCTTCAAGTGGGAGATTGTTAATGTCAACAAAGGAAGAACACCAAAGAAGAAAAAAAATGTCAAAAATTATGGATTGAATTTGGAATTACCATAATCCAAATCAAAGATGGAGGCTTGTCAAAAATGGAGGGTTGAAGGTTGTGCATACATCTCCAAATTTTTCCCTATAAATAGAGCTCTCATTTGCATTGTAACCACCACAAACACAACACCAATCGAGAGAAAAATAGAGAGATCTTGTGTAGAGAGAGAGCTTCAGTGTAGAAGCTATACACGAGAGATAAAAGTGAGTGGAGTGATAAAACCTTTGCGTAGGTAGAGAAAAATATAGTGTGGTATTTTTTGTACTCCTCATTTTTGTGATAGTGAAATATATTGGTGTGGGTCCGTGGACGTAGGTAGTTTGTTCGAACCACGTTAAATCTCGGTGTTTTATTTTGTGCTTATTTTAGCGTCCATTATTTTTCTCAGTCGCATTTATTCGTCCCACTGATCTTGGGCGGAATTAGCAGCGCCTAGTTCCCCAACATCTCCATGGCGCCAGTGAAGTGGAGGAATGGAGATTATGGTGGTGTTGAGTGTGTGTGTGTGTGAACCGTGTATGTGTATGTGCGTATATTCTGCTGTGTTCGAGTGCGTGTGTGCGTGCGGGGGTTGCAGGTGGTGACGGTGGTAATGGTGGTGCTCGGTGATGATGGGTATGGATGGTGGAAGTGGTGATGTTGTGATGATGATGATGATTGAGGAATGCAGCAGCTGCTGCTTTATTGCTGTGTGTGGCTGTTGGCAGCCATAAGCTGCTACTATGGTGGAGATGTGGTGCACTGAATTGCAAGGTGATGGTTATGCTAGGGTGATCAGTGATGTAGAAAAAAGCACGGTGGAGATTATGCAGTCAAGAGCTGCTGATATGTGAAGTTGCTAAAAAAGGTCTAGCTACTATGTGTTTGTGAAATGAAAACACATTAAATACTTGAAAAGTGCAATCAGATGCCAACCTATTAAGAACTGTGCATGATTGAAAGGAAAATTGGTAAATACTTATAGAAGAAATGGAAGATAAGAAATTACAACTTGAAAAACTTATTTGATTGTTCTTGCTTGATGTTGAATGAGATGGATCAAACGCAGTGAGGTTGGAAGGGATGAAGTTGGGGGACTAGGGTCTGAAGAATTACATCTTGAGTCACATTGGGCTATAATTAAACTTTAAATTGGATTTGAAAACTCAAATTGGGTTCTAATGAATAAAAACTAAGATTTTCGGGACTAAATCGAATAAATTTGAAAGTTTGGCCCCTTAAATGTAAATTCAAAAATAGATAAATTATCTAAATAATTTTCTTGTAATGATTAAATATAATAACAAATAATATAAAATTCAGCTAGACGAGGGTACACTATTAAATTCTTTGGGTGAAATCGTAGAAACACATATAAGAAATTTAATTCAAATAAATATTTTATTTATAAAAATTTGTGGTCATTACAAATCCTCAGCTGATCCGAACTCTTGTACAATCTTCTTACTTGAAGCATCTTTCTTCTAGGATTGGAACTTCTTTTGAAGCATGTTATTCATCAAAGATCAATAATTGTGGATTTTAGAAGCTTTGTACAACACTCGAACGCTTTTTCCTTTCAGATCTAAATTCAGGCGTACATGGAGAATTCAAAAATAACAATTACACGATTTTTGCTCGTGCACATGTAGTGGGGTTGGTCCAATTTTTTTGATTTTTTTGCTACAAAAAAATTGTCTTGTATAAGATTTTCTACAATTACAAAAATACCGAATAAGTGTAAATTATGAAAATAAGGTAAGTAATAAAATTACAGTATAAATATAAAGTCTACCTTACCTTAAAACTCTTATACACTTGTCAAGTCATGAAGATTTCAAATTCTTACAAAATTTGTACAAGCTTCAGAGTCAAAGAAATTCCTAAAAGTGAGTTACTAGGCCTGTACACGTTTAGGACTTTTCTAGAGTCCATCTTCGATTGCAATTCCATTATATTAACAAATCTCATGCATTCCATAATTGATAAAATATTTTAGAGACCATATGTGATCAAAGTAAAATTAATCACAAGTCCAAAATTAATTAGTCACGTGTATTTAACATAAAATAAAACATTTAAAGTCCAACAAGTGATAAATTCAAGTTTTGCATGAAAAATAAATAAATTAAAAATATAATTAAAAAACCGATTTAATAATGCATGAAAAAATAGAAATGACAATATATTAACTTAAAAAAAAAAAGGCTAACAGCAATAATGATTATTGTTTTTCAATATAATTCAATATAGCCCATTTGCTGATGATGGTCCAATTGTCTAACTAAAAATGACAAAGACATCATATGATAAAATTAGGTAAGGCAAAGTAAAGCAAATCCACTCTGAGAGGGTGTTAGCATCACAAAAAGAATGCATTTTAATACATTTTTTTCAAATTTCAAATTTGATCAAATAAATCACATCCATATATCTTTTCACTCATTAAATCTCCACCATCCAACTCCACTCATTCTCTCTCTTCCTATTCATAAAAATACATTAAAACTCATCCGCTAACACATGATCATTGCTCAACAGCCTAAACATGTGTTCGTTATAAATTTTCTCTACCCAAAAAAAAAAACTTTTATTCTTAATATTAGATAAATCTGAATTTAATTATATATCAAATCATTACTCAGTGTTATCTATGTACGTACACATCTTGTCAAATGTGTTATTAAATCTTAAGAGTGAAATTTTGAAAAAAAAATAAAAATCTACTCCAATAAAATTTTTATACAACATGAAAATTAGAAGAATTTACAACAAGATTTATCAAGGACTCGCAAAGTATTACAAAGTGATGTAGGCTCACCTAGAACAACACAAAAACTCTCGAACATCGATTACAGAGACTAAATTTTTATTACAGAAGCAATTGAAAATTACATTGACTTGAGACTTACATAAATAGAGAGGAAAATATTGTCCGAGTGGACTACAGCCTCTAACTCGATTAGAATTCTGAACAGACTCGAACCGAATTCTAAAGCGCATAGGAAAGGTAAATAATTCTTGAAACTAACAAAACGAAAACTCAAATGCCCAAAAATTAGTATTTGCTGTTGCATTCGGCCTGGACATTGTATGTGAATTGTGGAGTAAAAATACCGAAAATTGACGAACAATTAAATTTATATTTTTAAATTCTAGCAATCTGACTTGTCCAGATAAATAAATACAGCTCGTTCCACGTCACAAAGTATAGGCACCACTTCGTATAAAATTAGTTTCTTTATCAATGTTATCAAATGAAACGAAGAGTCGAGGCTCAAAGCCGACGTTTGAAGAAATCCTTGAGAACTTACCATTTTCAAATCTGTGGTTAAAAAGTTATGGAACAATATTGGAAAAGTAGGTTTAAAAAATATAGAAAGCCAAACCAATAAAATTGTAAAATTGTAGTTGAACATAGCTATTAAGAACAGATTTTTGCCGCATTATTTTCTCCACATATACAGATGGGCTGAAATAATTAGTTTCTGTTTTCCTCATTGAACTCCACCTGGTCGACCTGCCTTGAATTTCAAAGCTATAACCGTGTATAGATAGGCTTTTTCACAAACAAATGAGTGATCAATAAGTTATTTAGTACTCGATTCAAAAACAAAAGTTGATTGCTATTTGTGAATCTTGTGAAATATATTGATCAAAAGTGATTCACTTTTGAGAATCATTTATAAATATTTTAAATTAAAGTTGTGCAAACTACACTAAATATTCTCATAAATAATTTACTTATTAGAAGGAAGAAAAAAAGGTGAATATATAGTATTTGTGGTCATGCAAAGATCTGAAAAGTAGAATCACTTTTGAAAATGCTACATATATGTCCATGGTTACATACGGACAGTACAAGAAACTGAATCTTTAAGGACGGTCCAGTCGTCCCTATAGTCCTGTGCCTATAGAGGAATATGAGTGATGTTGCTATTATTGCTCCATATGTATGAGACTGTAGGAATGACTGTCAGTCTTAAAAGTTATATTTTTTGTATGTGTTAGCTCCATATGGAGCGAACAAAATTAATTTTTTTTAAAAATGTGGTGGGGGATATATTTGAAAGTTGGAAATAAAATGGTTATTACTATTATTATTATTAAATTATTTTCCCAAAACTAGTCTCCATATAAAAGCCTCTCTTCTGTTCTACATACTATTCCGTTGCTCTGAACCAATTCTTCTCCATCTTCAATTCGTGCTCAATCCTACCTCGGGAAAAATCCATCCCGCTTCTCAAAAATGGAAAACAAACCAATCCCTCAAGGGCTCAGTGAAGAAGAATTCAAGGAACTCGAGTCCATAATCAAAGCTTACCACACGTTCGACGAAATGCCCAACACATGCACATCCCTAATCATTCAACACATCGACGCCCCGGCTGATGTTGTGTGGCCATTCGTCCGCCGCTTCGACAATCCACAAAAGTACAAACACTTCATCAAGAGCTGCCGCATGATCAGCGACGGTAGAGTCGGTAGCATCCGTGAGGTGACGGTGGTGTCGGGCCTCCCAGCCTCCACCAGCACTGAGAGGCTCGAGATTTTGGACGATGAGAAGCATATACTGAGTTTTCGTGTTGTGGGTGGTGAGCATAGATTGAACAATTATCGATCGGTTACGTCGGTTAATGAATTCAAGAAAGATGGGAAAGTTTATACTGTAGTGTTGGAGTCTTATATAGTGGATATACCGGAGGGAAATAAGGGAGAAGATACGAAGATGTTTACTGATACTGTTGTGAAGCTCAATCTTCAGAAGCTTGGGGTGGTGGCAATGGCCTCTTTGCATGGACATGAATGAATGTATCAATTTGGTCCGTTCGACTAGACATGAAAACAGACTAACGAGTTATTAGTTTTTGGTCTTGAATATTATCGAGTATTGTCTAGGTCAATTGGACATATAGATAGACGAACATTTCGCTCGTTTTTTGTTCTTAATCGCGCCTAATTTTATTGGGTTCATTGTAATGGACAAATGCATTTTTAGGGGTAGCTAAGTTTGGTTTGTTTCATGGATCAATTTAGTTGAATGTTATTTGTTGATTTATTGGATTATTCTATGTTTTCAATTGCTTGCCTATCTTTACCATTAATGTGAAATTTGGATCATTGAGTGTGTATTACTCAAACAATTTCCTAATCTATGTCATGTGGATTGAGGTAAAAACTTTTACTTGTTTGACAATTTGTAGTTAACAGCCTCTCCATTTCTGAAAATAAAGTTATTTTTATAATAATGTCTATTAATATAGTTAAATTAAAAGAAATAAAATTGCTTAAATGATTGTGGTTGACTAAGGTCAACCATCAAGATGAATATTAGAAGGTAAGACCATCTAGATATGCATGATGATAGGTTAAATATTTTGCATTTAAAACATCATTACCTCTTCAATCTGCATTCATCATTGAAGTATTGAAGATGTTGTCTTTGTTTTCCATTCTGTTTGTTAACATATGGTGGGGATTTTTAATTTTTAATTTTTAATTTTTTGGGGGTTGTTTTGAGTGGGGTTACCATATATAGTTTAAAATGCTTGAAGATTGACATAATATTTATGACATGTCGCGATCAAAGTCTTCACGTATATGGACATATTTAATTTATTAATATACGTTTCAAACACAACTCTAGACTCTAATCACCAAAATCTTTCACAGCGAATTTATTCTCATTGATCTCAATGTTATTCTTGTTCTTAATGGTTTCATTTTCATTGAATCTGAAAACAATCTTACAGTCGACTTCCTTCATGAAACAATGGTTTACTTTGCAAGTAGATATTGTGTAGTGATTTTGGCGAAAACGTTTAGGAAAGATAAATGAGTAATAGCTAAGAAGTTGTAATTTAAATTATTATTCAACTTCACTAAACCTATATCAAAATATTTACAAAATGACAAGCTTCATGAAAGGATTGGATATACGCTATAAGAAACTGGGCCTTTAGGGCAACCCAGTCATCCCTATATATATTATCGTGCTTGTGGACATAGGTGGAGCTAGGGGGTGGGCGGAGGGTGGCCTCCCCCCCGCCCCGCGACATGACGGGCCGCTCCATTTGTCGCCATACAAAATTGCCATCCAAAATTGTTTTATGTTTTGTGTAGCTCCGCAAACTAAAATTTTTGGTTCCGCCAATGCTTGTAGAGCAATAACAACAACATAGTCGTGCCCGAGATCAACTGAGAACAATTGCTCTCAATATACATTGGGTTATATGGATGACTATCCGCCCTAAAAGTCTTGTTTTCTGGTCATGATAATTCAATTTAAAACAAAATTTTGGTGATCATATCCTATATTTAGTCTTGTGCATGCATGCTATGCAAATGGTTGCTCAGCACATAATCGGGGATCGTGGTTAGCACATAATCGGGGGTCGTGGTTAAATTTTATCTTTTGCTAATTATATATCGACACAATTTTCGTCAACCTATTTCGTAATATTCAATATTACTCGCTGATTACGTACCCACAAAGCTGTGAAATTAACAGTTTATAAGTACTAAAATTTAATTTAAACACTTAAGAATTTCATTGACCTATTGACCTTGCACTCTTAACAGTTGGACATAAATCTCAAATATCACAAGTAATAATCCATTACGAAAACAATAAAAATTACTTTGGCATGTTGATTAGAGCTTGTGAAATGCTTCCTCGAACACTTATTTTCTTTGAAAAAGCTACATTAACCAATCATTTTCTCATCATTTACAGCTGGTAATTAAGTCTCACGTACAAACTTATTACCAGTATCACATAACATAAGTCTGTTGTCCAATATCACGCTGGAGATCAAGCCTCCATCATCACGTACATACTTGTTACATGTACTAATCCTGTGCAAAATTTATAGAGAAAGAAAATATTAATTGGTTGTTTCTATTCATATTTATGAAATTTATGTTATTCCCATCCATTGACAATATGCTTGATAGAGGGTTTTGGAAAATATATATAATTTGAATGTGTGGATGACGAGTAAAGAAAGCCGTATAAAGAATAAAAAATTAATCAAAATCAAATCAAGCTAATAGTTGAAAATGATTATTGAGAAAATAATTATTATTTTAAATCAAAGAAAATAATCCATTAGTATGGTCCCAGAGTTTTCAATATTTCCAAAAAATAAATAAATAATAAATAAATAAATAAATTAGTCATACATTCTTCTCAAAAAACGAAGCAAACAAGCAATAAAGCTTGTTCAAGGGGTAATATCCCTTTCTATTATTTATTTATTATTATTCTTATTTTTTCCCCCATAAGCTCGCTTATCTTCATGAATGAAAAAGTGTACGTACTCTTTATCAATCAGTTATACTCTCCAACATGAAAGGTGAATTTATTACTACAAGTCAGTCTCATGGAGATGAGCTTTTTGAATCATGGGGCTGTTATATCTTCTCCATTAGATAAGCAAATTGCATTGGCTTTTGGGTTGGCTTCAATACCAACATATAATTCAATGGCCAGGGACACACACTTGTGAGTTACCTCAAAGTACATGTGACGATGGAACACCTTGTCCACTAATTTTTTCTACTTTTTTTTCCCTTTCATGTGTGATTTGATCTTCTACCAAAATTCTCTTCGTGTATTTGAAAACAATTTAAGCCAAGAACATGTTATTGAATCATTTTAACCGAAAAAGCTCTCATCATATCATATACATCAAATGTGCATAATGTGTACGGTTCTCCATGTCGTATTTTAAGTTATGTACTTATTTGGTACGAAAATAGACGTACTTGATATATAACGTTGAAAGCAAAGTAAGAGTTAGCCATGTGATAATTAGTAATTGGGCTATTTTCACTTTTTATTATCATTCCTTATATTTTGACACAATTTCATCTTATTATTATTTTTTTGGACCTACCGGGCCCCTATTCTTTTAGAAAGTACACAATATTTGTCCCTGATAAGGAATTTCGTCCATTTCCAACATCAACTTATCCACTTTTGTCTTTTTCTTCCACGTTGGTGATGCTAAAATTGGAATCTTACGATAATGCAAAGTTCTGTCTCTCCAAAGTGTAGAAAAGAAATAAAATAACTTTTCCAAAAAATGTTGGAAAAAATTGTTGAAATTTAAAAAAAAAAAATTGCTTTTCAAAAAATACCTTACCACCACCCCTAAGCCCTAAAATGTGAAATTTATCACAAAGGGGGGTTCTCGCCTCAATGTCTCGTTGCCAACAAGGTCCCCACCCCAAAATTGATCGACCACGGGGGTTCCCCCATATTTTCTCACCTTCATTGATAAATTGAGCAGGAAACCCCTCTTGGTGATCAATTTCTCATATAAGGTTGGGTAGGTAGGGGTGGTTGATAAGTGCAATTTATGCACTTATTTAGATCTTTTAAATTACGCTTTTATTTCATTTATTATTAATTTCGTGTTTAATTTGGTCTATTTCGCTTCTATTTTAGTTGAAAATTGGAATTCGAAGGAAAGAAATGAAATGAGGACTAAATGTGCTAAATCAAAGCTTAGAGGACTCAAATGGAAGAGATAAAACTTGATTGAAGAAAAGAGAATCAAAAGGGGACTCCATTGAAAAAAATTAAAAGTTTGAGGACTCAATTATACACAATTAGAAGCAGAGGATTTGCCAACAAATAAACCTTGACAACCAAGATGGAATCGGGCAGAAGTCGAAATTAGGTGTAAGCATGTGGTAGCACGCGCGACCGCATTCCTTTAGGTGTAAGCATGCAGTAGCACTCGCGACCACATGCCTTTGCAACACATATAACCATGCAGTTGCACGTGCGACTATATGGTATTGTCGGCGTAGAACGCAGGAAAACTTTCCAAATTCGACTTGGATTCCAATTCTTGGGTTTTCTTACACGTATAAAAAGTCAAATTCGACCTAAAACAAGGCGATTATTTGATTGTTAATTGACGCTTAGGCGATTCTTTGATTTTTCAAATTTTAATATCATAATTTATTATTTCTACAACTTTTGGCCAAAGTTTGTATGATTCGTGTGATTTGTTTTACGTATTGAGAAAACAAAAATATGTTAGACTTATGTTAAAAACTGCAGAGTTCAATAGGGGAATGAGAATGCCCCTATGCTCTATGCGATTTTTTTAATGAAATTCGAATATTTTAATGGGTTCTTGTGACGTTGATATTATAGAGATATAATCATCGCATTCATATGAATAAGTTAAATTTTATTTGAGAGAGATTATTTAATAATTTTGGAATTTCAATCGTCTAAATCGGCTGTCGTTGTTTATTTAATAATCTAAGTAAAAATTGGTGGAAAAATGGATTTGAAGCCTTAATGCTCGTTTTTCGCCTATTGTTCCTGAAAGTCGTGTTTTCTAAATTGTTTTGGTTTAATTATTATTTTTTAATTCTAAGTCATTGCTTTTAGTTAATTTTTATTGTTAATTATTGATTTATCTTTTAGTATAGAAATGCCGTATTTTTATTAGTTTTGGTTAAGGTTAGTCAGAACTAAACAATTATACTAATGGTCCTTGTGGGTATGATATCCGTATTCAAAAAGTCCACTTTATTGCTTTGCGATCCGTACACTTGTGGTAGGTTTTAACGCAACAAGTTTTTGGCACCGTTACCAGGAACTATTTTAGTATGCCGTTTAGTTTTTGCTAGAAGAAATTAGAACTTCAATTTACGTTAATCTTTTTATTGTGCAATTCATACATTGATTTCTTAATTTACTCGAGAAAATACCAAAAATAGTTAGATCCAACTGTGATGGTTGGGTTGGACTCTATGCTTGCACGAGACTTTAAGTTAAGCGAACAATAGCTAGCAGATGAAGGAATCGACAAGGATAATATGTTGGTGGGGGACTTTATCATAGAAGAGGTGCTAAGAGTTTTGAAAGAAAAAGGTTACATTAACGAGTTTGTCCTTGATAACTTGCCTGCCACAATGTTCTTCGCACAAACATTTGACATGGATGATCTACCTGTTGAATTATTTCAATTGTGAACATTAGGGAAGATATAGTTGAGGATTCATCCAACAAGAAAAAAAATAGTTTTTGAAAAAGCTATTGTTGAGATGCCACACAATCTTAGCACACATATTGAGGTCGAAGAAATCCCAGTCGAAGAAGAGCATTTAGATGGTGAAATTGAGTTTGACAAGTGGGACTTTGACATGATTTTTGTATGAAGATCGAAGAAACAATTGAATTCTATGTATTGAAGTTCCATCTAGATGTTGAATTTAAACCATTCGTTGATGTGGAGAGCCATATGCAATTTTGGAGCACATATAATGATTGGTTCAAATTCAACAAGCATTGGCAAACCAAAGGCTTTGAGGCTTTCTTTATAATACCTTGAAGTTCTCCCAAAAGTAGAGCTTTAAACCATAAACAGAACGCTTAGTGGGAGCAAACCCATTCCTATCCCTTTCCTTTTTCTTTTCTTCTTTATTTTTGATTTTATTTTATTTCTTATTTTTTTATATCTATTTTTGCATTGCGTGCATAGTTTAGGATCGTTCTTTCGGGTTTACATTTAACTTAGTTCACTGTGAATTTTATGATAAATCTCATCATCGAGATCTAGCCTAAAATTTTAGCTTGGGCTAATGTTCATGCTTCTACTTTTTGGATGCCCACTTGGGGAAGTTTCAAAATTCATGCACTTTATATAGTGGTCAATGTGGCTATTTGGAGTTACTTTCTAAGCCCAATTTCCGTTGAAATTCAAATTTTGTTGGTTGATGATACTAATATATTGTACTTCTTGATATATTTGACCTTGAATAGCTATTGCATCATGGCTCGAGATATGTGATGCACCATACTAGATTAATTTGAAATATGTCTAGCACCTTGTTTTATTTTTTGTCATGCTTCATCCTTATTGATCTTATCATTCTCTTTTGTTTTTTATGTTTACAACGTTGACAAAGAAGGTGCCATTAATAAAAAAAAGTCACAGTAAGAAAAGGACACTTGGGCTTCTAGTACAAGGGCTTCCAAATGAAAACTGCAACTAAATATCATTTTGTTTGGAAGCCTTTTCTTCACATCCAACAACGGGGAGCATCTCCACCGTTAGTGTATTATTGCTTAATACATTGGGGACAATGCACATTTCTAGTTTGAGGGTTGAGAACTTTTATGTGCTTATTTCATTTTTGTACCCAGTTTTGGTAGTAGCGCAAGCATGTTTTGTAGTAGCCCTAGCATGTTTTACTTGTTAGTGTTCCTTTTAGTCTTTCCTACTATTTTTCATTCTAATTGTTTATTTGTTATAGGGATGGAAAAAGGATCTGCGAAACCTGAAAATCGCGGGTACTCGAACCGAATGGATAAAAAAACCTCGAACTAACGAGTCAATGGGTCTGATATGACTTTCAATACAAAAAGATGAAGTGGATATGGGTCAGATATGGATTTTAGAGGCGTACCCGAACTGAATACCTGCAATTAGTTTTCAGTTCACAGTAAGGGAAAAAAAGTACACGGTACCCGTTCAGGTTTGAGAACCGACCAGAACGGATACCTAAGCCAAACTGACCTGAATGACCTGGAGTTTGGTTCGCTATGGGTTCGGGTTCGGGTTCGGTATCGCGGGTCAGGTATGGTTGACGTGACCCGTTGCCATCACTAATTTTTTATATCAAAAAAAGGGAGAGAAAATAGTTTTTGTTTTTCGTATGATTACGTGATCACCAATTGTATGAAAAATTTTGATAAAAATTTGCATCCTCTTTTATTTATTTGGCCCAAGTTCTGTGTCGCCGATGATGACATTGTGCCTAATTTTTCTAATAAATTGATAGTTGGAATTGAAACATCACTTGAAAATTTTCAAAATTTTCCTATCATTTATCTATGCATGATTCACTGAATTTGACCACATAATCAATGTTTAACTTTCGTTCCTAGTGATTTATCACCCGAATAGACTACCTCTGATCAACCCTTTTTTATACTTAGAACTAGGTAACTCTCCCCAACCTCTATTTTAGAATCCAACTGCCTAATGGCCTAGTTTGAGGGTGGTAAGATTAGTGACTCTATGTCCGCGGAATTGTTGTTTGATGTCTTAATATTTCTACTTTGGTTGAAGGATTTTGGGCTAGCGAGTCTACAACAACATTGACCAATGCTATTATTCTCCGGGTTAAAAAAAGGTAGAAAAAAAAGGAAAGTGTGACAAGAAAAAGAAAAAGAGGAAAGAAAAGAGAGAGTGAGAAATCACACATGCATTCATTTTATTTTATTGTACCCCATTCTTTTGCCTCATTAACTCGAATGGTTAACTTCGGCGAAAGCATGATTGTTCGGGGCACTGCATTGCATTTCATATAAAAATAAAAATAAAAAGAAAAAATAAAAAAATCTCGGAAAATCGGCATTGATAGGGGTTAGAAGTGTCGGGAAAAGACTTAAATGCTAGAAATTTGGGGATTCGGGGTCGAGGTGGATGGATGAATAGCTGTAATTCTTTTACCATCTAGTTACTCTTCTTAACATCTTCTGTGGAAAATGCCTTGAATCTTTAGAAACCACATGTTAAAGATGCATCGGGATTTGAGAGAAAAGCATCAGGAGTGATCCTTGAGTGAAGTGAGGATATTTGTCCACTTGGGATTACGGGCACGGTTTTAACTTGAGCATTCATTGATAATTCTTTGACAAGCACTTAACTTAGGTGATGACTAGCATACACATACAATGGATAGTCGAGCACTTGGGTAATTGAATCCCTTTTCGGTGATCATTCTGTTTGTCGGACTAGAATTTTCATCACTACTTCGTTTGCATGAGCTGTATAGTACACTGTTTGACTATTGAGTCTTGTTTGTGGTTAGTGTTTAGTTTGTCTAGTTTAGTTTTATTGTTCAAGGACCAAAAATGGTTCTTTTTTGAAAGCGTTTCGATAAATGCAGTTTCTGCACTTATTTAGGCCTTTTAAACTACGTTTTTATTTCGTTTATTGTTAATTTCGTGTTTAATTTGGTCTATTTTGCTTATATTTTAGTTGAAAATCATAATTCAAAGGAAAAAAACAACAGAGGACTAAAATGAGCTAAATCAAAGCTTGGAGTACTCAATCGCTCAAATGGAAGAGATAAAAGTTGATCGAAGCAAAGAGGAAATTGGAGCTCAATTGAAAACCATAAAAGTTTCAGGACTTAATTGTAAGCAATTAAAATTTGATGGCTTACCCCACAAATAAATTTTGAGGGCCAAGATGGAGTCGGACAAAAGTTGAAAATAGGTATAAGCATGTGGTAGCATGAGCACCCTCATGCCTTTACCGCATTGTATTGTTCTCGTAGAATGCTAGCTAAAAAACTTTCTAAATTCGACTTCGACTCTAATTCTTGGGCTTTCTTGCACCTATAAAAAGCCAAAGTCAACCTAAAATGAGGCATTCCCATCTGGTGCAGCTTTTGGGGGAAAATTTGAGAACACAAGACAAGTTTCAAACTTGACGATTCCGCACCAATGAATGCATCCTCCGGTTTATGGAATTCTTCAAATCGTTCATGTTTTATTTCTTTAATATGTTAGGCTGGATTGTTTATTACATTGACATTAGATGAAAGCTTTGATATTGATTTTTATTTGGATTATTAATTTATGTTTAGATGATTATTTAGTTCTTGAGTTTTTAATACCGTAGTTTATTATTTCTACAACTTTTGGCCAAAGTTTGTATGATTCGTGTGATCTATTTCACATTGAGAAATTTAAAATAGGATAGATTTGTGTTAAAAGCCGTGGAGTTTGAAAAGAGATGAGACTGTCCCTATGCTCTATGTGATATCTATACACTTGCGGTAAGTTTTAACACAACAATGGCGGGCCAGGTGTGGCAAGGTCCAAAAATAGTTTTTATTTTTATTTTATTTCAATGTTTTTATGTATATTTTTTGGAATTTTTTTTATTTCATTTCTAAACTTTTTGTTACATTTAATATCTTCGAAGGAAATTGTAGACCATTTATTTGGTTTAGGTTCTTTTTTATTTTGTCAAAATAAATTGGTATTCCTACTTCGTCCCTTACATTAATTGAAGAAAGAGACAAAAATCATCAATTTAATGGAACATATGGATGGAATCATTAGTTCGATAAAACCTGTGTCTCTTCCGAAAGAATGGGTACCCAACAAAAAATAAAGAATATGATAAAATAGTTTGAAAACACAAAGCATGGGGACTAAGAGTGAAATCAGCCCTTAGTAATTTTTCGCATATTTGATAAATAAGATTTAAATATATATAATATGCGCGCGCACACACACACACACACACATATATACAAACTTCAAAAATGAAAATTTAAAAATCCAGGTCCAATGGACTTAAATCAAGTCCGCTTTCAACCGATAGTCGCCCAACGCAAATATGGGCGATCGCCCAATACAAATCTCGATGATCACCGATCACAAATATTTTTTTCTTTTCAAATCTTTTTCCAAACAAAATAATTTCAAAAAACTAATAGATGCAAATTAAAATATCTAAAATGTGATATTAGAAGCGGAGAAGTGACTCATTGAATTTCACACATCAAAAAACGTTAAAACCATATATTATGGCCCCAAAATGGACACCATATGCAAATTCTCTACCTAAGACATTGAAAATTCAATCCCAATAATTATAGACTCTCTGTAATGCATTACACACAATGTGTATTTTATTACAATTTTGTGAAACAGGTTCAAAATTAGAAAATAACATTAAAAAACAATCAAAAAAACTTGATTTGGGCGACCACCTAAATTTGTACTACAGGAAGGCCCAGCACAAAATCTGGGTGACATAAAAAATGGAATTGGCGACTGTTGAGTTCAAATCTGGTACTTTAACAACATGATCACCCATAGCAAATCTGGGCTATCGTGCGAACTTGATTTGCATAAAATCAAGTCATGTGCAACTTGATCTTTGCTAGTATCTCAATTTATCTGTATTTTTGTGTTGCCAGACTTCGAACTCATATTTAGGAAAATGATCAAGTGCCAACATGTGAGGTGCTCACATGTGATCAAATGATTGACATGTGTCCCCCTTGATGGAGGAACACTTGCCCATCATTTGACCTTATGTTAGCATCAAATAGGGAGCACTCATATTTAACCTAATTTCCTTCGGATAAAACCACTTTGAAATCACTTTTTCTTATTTCATTTCTAATAATTCACGTATTAATCAAATTATTTTCTAGATTCCTCTATGACCAATTTTACAATTTTCACCACGCATGTTCTCAAATAATAGCCATTTTTTTTAAAAAGGAAAAAAGTCTTGTCAAACCAGTACTTTCTCTTTCAAAATGATACGGACCTCATTGGTCTCGATGCCAACGCAACCCAATCCAGATTGGATTAGACCCCAGAAAAGCCAATCACTGGTCACGATCGGAAACCTGACGACCTTCTACTCACGAAGTGACAACAATAGGCTGAAACCTATCACCTTCAACTGTGCGTAGTAGACAACCGGTAGGGGTGAACGCCACAAGAGTTGATCACGCTCTTGATAAGTTCGATTTGTTCAAAAGAACAATAAGAGAATTGAATCTCTCAAGAAAAAGCTCAAAGTTCTCTTCATACATATGAACCATAGTTAGTTTACAAATGGTAGAGATGAGCTTGATGTACTTCATCTCCAAGTTACAAAGCCACTTGGCAAGTTTACAAGCTATACATGTGGTAAAAATAATGATAAAATACAATAAAAATCCAACCAAAAGTCAAAAATCTGCTTTATCCTCGCAGACCCGTCAATACGGCCGTATGGCACTTTCTGCTCGAAAACTGTAAAAACTGGGATTTTGGTTGATACGGCCGTATGGAAGTGCGATACGGCCGTATCGGAAATTCTGCCTGGACAGCCTTTACTGTTTTGGTCATAACTTTTGATTCCGGAGTCCGATTGGGCCAATTCAAAATGCGTTGGAAACTAGATTCGATGAGCTACGATTCATTGTGAAATAGAAATTTCCAAATTCCACTTGTATCTTGATCAACTAAAATGAGCAATCTTAACCATCGACGGACCTTATTGCTTGATCTTTCTCGTCCCTAATGCTCAAGTAAGTGATTTCTTTCATTTCATGAGTTCCCATTGGACGTCCCAAGATTGGAGATGACTCTTGAGGGACACTTTGACAAACTTCATTAACCCATGTCATCATTGCTCGTCCTATTTTCTTTGCTCGACTTCGAGTAATCGGCCCGATTGGCATGTGGGGTGTTTCCATTGTCGTGGAGCTATCCGGAATCGTATCATCCCCTCCCTGTTCAGGTAGATTCATCCACGAATCTGTTCCTGTATTAAATGGAACAAGATCAGAGATGTTAAATGTAGCAGACACATTATACTTACCTGGTAGATCGAGTTTGTAGGCGTTGTTGTTGATTCGTTCAGCTACTTGAAAAGGCCCATTGCCTCGTGGTAACAATTTTGATCGGCGTAGTTGAGGTAATCTTTCCTTTCGGAGGTGTAGCCAAACCCAATCTCCCGGCTCAAAGATCACTTCTTTTCGCCCTTTGTTCACCCTAGTCGATACTTGTTGGTTCTTTTTCTCGATCTGCAGTTTTACCTTTTCGTGTATGGACCGAACAAGCTCGGCTTTGCGTTTACCATCCAGGCTAACCCTTTCACTTACAGGTAAAGGAATCAAATCTAACGGGGTTAACGGATTAAAACCATAAACCACTTCAAAAGGCGAAAAATCAGTTGAAGAATGTTTAGCATGATTATAAGCAAATTCAGCATGTGGTAAACATTCCTCCCACGTCCTAATATTCCGACTAATGATAGCCCGAAGTAATTGTGACAACGCACGGTTTACTACTTTAGTTTGACCGTCAGTTTGGGGATGACTCGTGGTTGAAAATAGCAGTTTAGTATCTAGTTTTCCCCACAAGGTCTTCCAGAAGTAGCTAAGGAATTTGACATCTCTATCTGAAACAATTGTCTTCGGCACTCCATGTAGGCGAACTATCTCACTAAAGAACAAGTCGGCAATATGACTTGCATCATCGGTTTTGTGACAGGGTATAAAATGAGCCATTTTGCTAAACCGGTCAACTACCACAAAAACTGAATCCCTACCATTTCTAGATCTAGGCAATCCCAAGATGAAATCCATCGATAAATCCTCCCATGGCGAATGAGCTACGGGAAGAGGAGTGTAAAGCCCTTGGGGAACTACCTTAGATTTGGCCTTTCTACAAGTAATGCAATTCATGCAAATTTTCTCTACGTCTCGTTTCATCTTAGGCCAATAGAAATGATCACGCAAGACTTCAAATGTCTTTTCTACACCGAAATGTCCCATGAGGCTTCCTCCATGAGCCTCTCTCACTAACAACTCTCGTATAGAACTAGAAGGAACACAAAGTTTGCTCTCTCGAATAAGTACCCCTCTAGCCTATAGAACTTCTCAAATCCACTCTTGTCACAAGCAACATAGATACTACTAAAGTCCGGGTCTTTCTCATATAATTCTTTCATTAGTTCAAAACCCAACAATTTAGTATCTAGAGTGGTGAGTAAGGTGTACCTGCGTGATAAAGCATCTGCAACAATGTTTTCTTTGCCTTGCTTGTACTTGATCACGTAGGGAAATGTCTCAATGAACTCCATCCACTTAGCATGTCGCTTGTTCAACTTGCCTTGGCGTTTGAGATGCCTTAGCGATTGATTGGTTGCCAATTCTCTAGCGTTCGAACCAATGCATAGAGCTCCTTGTCATACGTAGGATAATTGAGGGTGGCACCACTCAATTTTTTGCTAAAGTATGCAATTGGCTTTCGTTCCTGCATCAACACAACACCAATACCTATGCCCGACGCATCACATTCAATCTCAAAAGCTTTGTTAAAGTCGGGAAGAGCAAGTACGGGTGAAGAACACAGTTTTTCTTTAATTGTTTGAAAAGCTCGTTCTTGCTCCTTTTCCCATATAAAACCAACGGTTTTCTTGATTACTTCAGTTAATGGTGCGGCTAGCGTACTAAAGTTAGGCACAAATCGACGATAGAAACTAGCTAAACCATGAAAACTATGAACATTGGCTATGCTAGATGGAGTAGGCCATTCTTTAATTGCCCGAACTTTTTCTTCATCAACGGCTACTCCATTGGCACTCACCACGTAACCAAGAAACACAATTTTCTCAAGACAAAAGTGACTTTTAGTGGGGTTTGCAAACAATTTTTCGTTCCTTAAGGCTTCCAACACAAGCCTAAGGTGTTTCACATGATCATTGAGCCCCCTACTATAAATCAATATGTCATCGAAGTACACCACTACAAATTTACTAATGAAAGCACGTAACACGTGATTCATTAGTCTCATAAACGTACTTGGTGCATTTGTCAAACCAAACGGCATAACTAACCATTCATATAAACCCTGTTTGGTTTTGAAATTCGTTTTCCATTCGTCACCCTCTTTCATTCGGATTTGGTGATAACCGCTTTTCAAATCAATTTTGCTAAAAATACTAGCACCATAAAGTTCATCAAGCATGTCATCAAGTCTAGGTATAGGGTGGCGATATTTTACCATGATGTTGTTGACGGCTCGACAGTCAACACACATTCTCCATGATCCATCTTTCTTGGGCACGAGCAAGACCAGTACGGCACATGGACTTAAACTTTCCCGGATATATCCTTTGCTAAGCAAATCCTCCACTTGGCGTTGCAACTCCTTTGTTTCCTCGGGGTTGCTACGGTAAGCGGGGTGATTGGGAATCGCGGCTCCGGGAACTAGGTCAATCTGATGCTCAATGCCTCGAATTGGTGGCAACCCTCTTGGTAAGTCTTCGGGAAGGATATCTTTGAATTCCTGTAAGAGAGAAACAATAGAATTGGGGAGGGATTCAAGGTTAGAATTGAGCACTCGACCACTCTCTTTGTACACTAACAAGATCACTTGTTGGTCCTCCGAAAGAGCCTTCACAATTTCTCTCGGCCGTGCAAAGAAGCACTCTTTCTTCTTTCCCTCATGCTCACTCTTCTCTCCTTTTTCTCTCTCATTACTTTTCCCACTCGACTCTTTTCTCTCCTTTTCCTTCTCGCCAGCTTCCTTTTTGAGCTTAACTTGATCCTCATACACTTGTTGTGGTGCCAAAGGAGCAAGTACAATTGGTTTCCCAATGAACTTGAAGCTGTATCTATTCCGATATCCATCATGTGTCACGCGTCTATCAAATTTCCACGGTCGGCCTAGCAATATGTGTGTAGCTTGCATAGGTACTACATCACATACCACTTCATCTTCATAAGTTCCAATCAAGATAGGGATCTTCACTTGCTTGGTAACCCGAACTTCGCCTGTATCACTAAACTATTGCAATCGATACGGTCTCGGGTGTTTGATCAATGGAAGTCCAACCCTATCAACGAACATATAACTAGCAACATTCGAACAACTCCCCCCGTCAATAATCAAACTACATGGTTTACCTTGCACTAGGCACCGAGTGTGAAAGATATTCTCCCGTTGAGAGGTCACTTCATCCACCTTCGCCTTCGTGCTAAGAGCTCGCCGTGTAACTAATGTCTCGGGGATCATCATTACATATTGCTCATCCGAGTCTTCCCTCTCCTCCTCCACAATTGGAGGGACTTCTTCCTCATCCTCCGTCTCAATCTCACCATTGTCCCTAACCACTATTGTGCGGCGATTGGGGCACTCCGAGGCTATGTGACCTCGTCCTTGACATTTGAAACATTGGATATCTCGGTTTCGGGGTGGTGGTGCGTCCATTGGCCTTTTCCCTTTATCCTCCCCCACCGGAGAAGACTTAGGTGGTTCACTCCGCCCTTTCCAAGCCGGCTTTGGAGTTGTAGTCTTGTCACTACTCCATTTCGGTTTCCCAAAGCTACTACTTCCCCCGGCTTGAGGTTTGGTGAAACTCTTCTTCTTCAATTGCATCTCAACCTTGGTGGCTTTATGTACCAATTCTTGAATGTCGGCATAATCATGCAATTCAACACGATTGGCAATCTCCCGATTCAATCCACTTAGAAACCGCACCATGGTAGCCTCTTCTTCTTCACCTATATAGGCCCTGGTCATTAGAGACTCCATCTCTTGATAATACTCCTCCACGCTTCGTCCCCTTTGAGTTAACGTTTGCAGTCTAGTCTACAAACTCCGATAATAATAGGTAGGAACGAACCACTTCCTCATTATTGTTTTCAAATCATTCCAAGCACTCACCGGAGCTTCCAAATTTCTTCGCCGAGCCGTGGTTGTTTGTTTCCACCAACTAAGAGCATATCCCATGAATTCTTTCACTAGAAGTGGAACTTTCTTCTCTTCCGGGATTCTATGAAATTGGAACACCAACTCTACCCGACTTTCCCAATCCAAGTAAGCATCCGGATCGGCTTTACCTTGGAATGAAGGTACTTCAACCTTCACATGTTTCACATCACTCTCTTCTTCACGTGGTCGGCCATTACCTCTACCACCTCCTCGGCCCCCTCGACCTCTACCACCTCGATATATCACCTCATAATCATCTTCATCACCTTCTTCAAACTCCGGTCTACGAACATTCAACCTAGCTACCGATTGCTCAACATCCTCTCGTAACTGTTGACTCAACCGACGCTCCATTGCGGTCATAGAGGCCTGAAGAACCGACTGGATATCATCCAAGGTGGCAGCTTTAGATCTGTGTCCCTCGACTGAACCTGTATCAGACATTGTGTGCAAGTGTGTGCAAGCCCCGTAGTGTCCTATCGTGAATATCACTCGTGTATATCATTCAACACTCTCTCACTCAACACTCAATAATGCACTCGCACTCTTTTGTTCAATCGAACTCAACGAACTTGATCAAGGTAAGATCTCCTTGTTAGTTCACCAAAACAATACCAAAGCAGTTGCTTACCCCAAATTACAACTCAAAGACGCGACGTAATGTAATGTAAATTACAACTCAAACAATAAGGCAACACAAGACAAACTAAATTACACTCAATGTAAACCCTAGGACGTAAGACAATGTGACTCACCACAAGACGATACAACAACAATCCAACACTAAGTGTCGTCAATGTATTGACTAACACTCGTTCAACGTACCATGGGAGCCATTGCTCGTTTTTTTTTCTTTTTTTCTCCTTTTTTTTTTTTTGACTTTCGTTTCTTCTCTTTTTTTTTTTTTTTTTTCACTACATACACTTACAAACACAATACCAACACAATACTAAGAATTGGATGAGTTCTAAGCACAAAACTCAATTTGCACCAAGAACACCAAGAACACACACTAAAATCCTACAAATTTAAAATTTGAAATTCAAGATTCTAATCCAGTAACAATAACAAGTATAACAATCTAAGACTTAATAACAAAGGACTTATACTATAAAAACATAAAACAAAGGGATAGATACCAGATGATTAGAATCTGTGCTCTGATACCAACTGATACGGACCTCGTTGGTCTCGATGCCAACGCAACCCAATCCAGATTGGATTAGACCCCAGAAAAGCCAATCATTGGTCACGATCGGAAACATGACGACCTTCTACTCACGAAGTGACAACAATAGGCTAAAACCTATCACCTTCAACTGTGCGTAGTAGACAACCGGCAGGGGTGAACGCCACAAGAGTTGATCACGCTCTTGATAAGTTCGATTTGTTCAAAAGAACAATAAGAGAATTGAATCTCTCAAGAGAAAGCTCAAAGCTCTCTTCATACATATGAACCATAGTTAGTTTACAAATGGTAGAGATTAGCTTGATATACTTCATCTCCAAGTTACAAAGCCACTTGGCAAGTTTACAAGCTATACATGTTGTAAAAATAATGATAAAATACAATAAAAACCCAACCAAAAGTCAAAAATCTGCTTTATCCTCGCAGACCCGTCAATACGGCCGTATGGGACCGGTGTTACGGCCGTATGCCACTTTCTGCCCGAAAACTGTAAAAATTGGGATTTTGGTTGATGCGGCCGTATGGAAGTGCGATACGGCCGTATCGGAAATTCTGCCTGGATAGCCTTTACTGTTTTGGTCATAACTTTTGATTCCGGAGTCCGATTGGGCCAATTCAAAATGCGTTGGAAACTAGATTCGACGAGCTACGATTCGTTGTGAAATATAAATTTCCAAATTCCTCTTGTATCTTGATCAACTAAAATGAGCAATCTTAACCATCGACGGACCTTATTGCTTGATCTTTCTCGTCCCTAATGCTCAAGTAGGTGATTTCTTTCATTTCATGAGTTCCCATTGGACGTCCCAAGCTTGGAGATGACTCTTGAGGGACACTTTGACAAACTTCATGAACCCATGTCATCATTGCTCCTCCCATTTTCTTTGCTCGACTTCGAGTAATCGGCCCGATTGGCATGTGGGGTGTTTCCATTGTTGTGAAGCTATCCGGAATCGTATCACAAAATATGATGAATATCTTTAAATAAAACATTTTTATCAATGTTTAAAGATCGATTCCTAAATATAAGCATATTCTGCTTTCCTCAAGCTATGATTGAGTAAATTTTCTTTGAGCTAATGACATAGATAGATAGATCATTTTGCATGTCTAGCAACAAGTTTTTATTCACATGTTTTTTAATCATATAAAAGTTATGAACATGGTAACATGATTAGTAAACCACTTATATTTAACAAAATTGGCGGACAATATGACAAACATATACTATCTCATTTATATTGCAATAATGAAACACTTCCTTTTAAGTGTGTTAATGACACGCCCCGTCCCAAATTATCTCTAATAACTTGACATGTGGTGTGCGGCGACAATAGAGGCCAGCCTAATACTGGACCCACTGCCAAGGCAAGCTGGAGTTGACATGAAACTATAATTTCTCTATACTAAAATGGATTTATAAAAATTATGAAAGGTTTTTCTAAATAAATTGGAATAACCGATCCGAAAATATTTAACATCATATGCAAAAATTATGGGAAAAGAATTATAATTGAGAAAATGATGAATAACTGCATGTAAAACCAATGATTTAAAAAAATTATAATAAATAAATGAAAACCTCAACCATATTTGGCATGTATATCAAAATGTGACGATTGCTAAATTAAAATATGAATCCTCTAAATATTGTGGTGGTCGGCCCAGAACTCTACAGGCAATCCAATAATGCTCAAACTCGGTCCTTCCTATAAGAAAGCGTTAAGGGAAAATATGTGAGTTTTGTAACCTAGTTAGTGGATGAGTTGAAAACACATATATATATTTATAAAGTATTTTATATTATATAGTTTTGGCGGAAATTTCTGAACTTGTTAAAGTGTAAGCATAACTGAAAAATACTGCAAGAATTGCTAAGTAAGTTTCCAAGTGAAATGCTGAAATAAAGCTGAATTACATCATTGAAACTAATGCTACAAGCTGGTACTTGAGACTTGAACAAAGTTCCGCGATTCTGAAAGTATTGAGAGTTAAGTTTAAAGTTAACACTATGTAATTACAATTAATCTGAAAGTACCACCAAAAATACCAATGAGTAACAACACACATGTGCAGAGAAACTCAATGCACAAAGCGAACTACTCAAGCTGAGCTAATAACTGAATGGTCATACACGCGCAGAGCAAGCCCCAAAGGCTAAACACCACCATACACGGCCCCAAGCCTATGTGTGTACGGTGATGGGTCCCCAAGACCTATATAAGCTGGTCATATACTGTGGAACGAATCACAACAGTGCAGAGCGGGTAAATCTGACAAGGCACTTTATGGTGGTTTTAAAAGAATTTTCATATAATCTTTTAGAAAGAAACTCTACCTAATAAAATTCATAATTTTCTGAGATATTTATTGCAACAACATGTCATGATAATCTCTCAAAACATATTGGAATTTAAAACCTGCTACTTTAAGAAAAATATAGTTTTTCCACTCACAGAACTGCGAACTGCTTCTAGTTCGGCTGGTAAGCTTCCCCAATCGTTTCGTCACCACCTGAAATAATGAAAGTATCCTAATTAGGATCTACACACTTGGATTCCCAACCAATTACCTAACCACATTCAATACCAAGCTTTAGCTTTTCTAACATTCTCTAATTTCCCCATTACGTTGCTTTATTCCTCTTCTTTCATTGATTTAACAATATTCTACACTATTAGAACCACCCAATTGAATCCCAAAATAAATCTCTAAAAATTTCCAGCATCTAGGTAATGTTAGTTTCAATCCACTTCATCACCCACTACTCAATCACCATCGATTCCACTTCAAAATAATTAATTAGGGCCAAATAACATCTTAATAACACCTAATTGACCCAAACCAATGATAAATTTCAAATCCCCAATGTATATTGGTAAAGCCCTAAAATTACTTCCACTATTTACCACGAATTCCATAAGATAAAATTGAAGAAATATGCTTACCACGCGAAACTCGACAAACCCAAGCTTCCTCCTTTTTTTCCCCTTTTCTTTTTCCTTTTCTTTTTCTCTTTTTCTTTCTCCTCACGTGGATCGGCCTCTGGTTTGTGGCTGCTGTTGAATTCTCATGACTAATGCCCTTTGTTTCATATAAATGTGTGTGTATATATATATATATATATATATATATATTTTATTTTTATATAGAATTGCAACCTAAGCCCATTTCCTTTAATTAAGAGATTTAAGTTGATCCTTTGACCATTAACTGTGTCAATGACCCATAAACTTTCAATTAACTCAATTAAGTCCATAAATTTTCATTAGACCTAATTAAACTCCTTTAAGAATTTGACTTTGACCCACAATTAACAACTTTGACCAAGTAGTAGCTGAAATTAAAATATACGAAAATTCGGGTCGTAACAACCTTACCGCTTTAAAAGAATTTTTTCCTGGAAATTCAATGCATTCAGATATGAAGAGATCAAGATACTTAAACCCTTGATTATCAATTGATTGCTCCATTAAATCCTGGTGTCCCTTGAACTTGAACCAAAAATAATATGATTTTGACCACAAATTAGATTAATATTTTATAGAGGAAATCTAGTCGTAACAGTTAACACTTAGAATGAAAAAGGTTCTACAATTTATTCATGGTTGAAAATGTGTCCGATGCATGCATTAATCGTTTCTTGTTTAATTGTCACTACTGTTTGTGTTACACATTAAGATAAACTATTAAGAACAATGGTCATTCCAGAAAGAATAATTGACAATTGTTAGTATTCTAGCATTCAAGACAATGTAGAGGTCGAAAGTTTAGATATTAGAATCAAAGGGATGGGAGTGTAAAAAAAATGAATTGCATGTATATAAATATGAAATGACCTTTTTCCCACGTAGTGTTTCTCTATTATAATGAGCATGAGTGGTTTGTTCGATTGGAAGGTTTTAATTAACCAACCTCTAAAATTAGCTTAGGTCCCCTCTTTTTATACATCTCATCCACCCTAATTTGGCCAGTGATTGGGATTGCTAATTTGGAAGCTCATTTTATTAAAGGGTTTGCTGACGCGTTGGCTAATATTTAATAATCATGAATTAATGTTTTTATTTTCATAAATGTGTACAAAGATCTCTCCACGGGACCCTTGGCAAAAGCCTTAGATGAATTTCGCAGGCAACAATTTGGTTCTCATAACATTTGTGTATCCTTTAATTATTTCTCGGTTATAACATAATTCAAGGTGTAAAATTTTAAATTTAAGACAATATAAGAAAGGGTTGGGGAAATTACTCATGCAATTGTTTTGATAAATTGAAATAAACTAATCGATAGAGTAATGGTATATAAGTAATTGAAATAATCGAAAAAAGAATGAACAGGCAGAGGTAAGAGTTAAACTATTTCTTGTTCAAACGAAATTGCTTGTTACTTGTACTAACAATTGCTACTTGACTTATAATAGGACCACACCAAATTACAAGTCCAACAAACCTACTCCTATTTTTGAAATCTTTGGAGAAGATATGGTCTGAGAAATAAGTCACTAGAGCTTTTTGAACTACGTAGCAAAGTTTTGAAAAGCACGGGACACGAGAAGTCAATAAGATCAATGATGATGCATTGATGATTGAATGATAAACTCTGGGAACAAATACCTTTTTAGTTATTGAAAGTTGTGTGTTAGAAGACACATTTGTTGGAAAAAAATGATTGAAGAATTATGTCCATTAAGTATCAAACAAGTGTCGACACATATCCTTGTGTCAGATCCGAACAAAAATATTCTAGAAGGAGGTACATAGGTCATCCAAGCCCAAATACAAACCGGTCCTAGCCAAGGCCCAAACATAGAGCCGAAGCAAAGTGATGCCAAAGGCCGAAGACTCAAACAAAACCAAACACCAAGGTTGGGACCCATGATGTGCTTGTGCCTAGCATGGCACTAACGAATGCCTTTTTATTTTCCCACAAGATACTATTTACGTCGGCTTTTGTGGATTGTTATGCAGAAGTGTTAAGTAGTTTAAAGATTTAATTCACAAGAACATCAAATTCGAGATTTACTTGTTCACGCCATAACAACTCAATCACAATTATTGATAAGTGGAGACGACAATTTCATGTAACAAGAAATCAATATGAAAAAATTGATTCTCACACAACATTCCCAATGGAATAAAGAAAAACTCAAATTTTATTAATAAACAAGATCTATTTTTTTTTTTGACAAGGAATTGGTTATTTTTAGATAACATTTTAATCCTAATCTATCTTGAAGAATAATAAATTTATGGAAACAAACAATCGGTAGGATTACTTTAATAATATGCTTTCAGACAACATTTTGAGGCATCATTGATTGTAATTTCGTATGCTTGGCAAGTCTTTCCTTGGCATCTTTCAAACCATCCTGAAATGATGAATTTTATGTGATGATTATCTATATGGACAGTTAGTTCAATATTTCCAAACAATGTCAATAAATAATTTGTACTTCAATGAATTTAAGGTAATGTTTCCGAAACTTATCAAAATAAATAGTTACTTGAACTTTCACATGCCACGTCATTGTTTCTAAACCAACTTGCAAAATAACCACTACAAAAAAGTTGCTATTGATAGCATTGTAAGATAGCGTTTGCGACCTAAATGCTATTGTAAGCCAAAATTTAAAAAACTAACTAATGTTATATAAAATCCATTGAGGGAACATGAAAATTTTGAGCGGGATTAGTTTTTTGTGTTTGCTGGCCTAAGGACGTATGAATTTGGGCTCACAAATATAGCATCCCATTCCTTTTCCTGTCTTCATCGTCTGCCGATCTCTTCCCTCCCCTTAATCGTTTGCTCTCTTCCCTCTTCCATCGTTTGCAATTGGTTCTTCCCTTCTATCAATTGCTTCATCTCTACTGTCTACATCACCGATCGATTTCCCATTAGAGACACAGGTAATACCGCTAAAAAGAAACTATTTTCTCGATACATTTAGCCCGAGTTCTGTAGCTTGTAGGGACTTGATTTTTGACTATTCTCTTATATGATTCTTGATCTTTTCTTTGGTAGTCAGTTTTGGTTATGGAATTTTTAGTTCCAATTCTTATTTTTCTAGAGCTTGTAGCTGGCTGGGTTTTTTGGTTCTGATTTTTTGTGTTAGTTATTATGATGAATTGATACTTGTACTTGGTACTGCAAGATTTGTAATTGGTACATTTGAATTCAGTATACAATAACTCTGTAATTGAGACTTCTATTTCATGATGAGTTCTTGATCTTTTATTGAGTAATCAGTTTTGAGCATAGAATTTTTTGGTACAAATTCTAATTTTTCAAGAGCTTGCAATAGGCTTGATTTTTTTGTTTTGATTTTTTCCTTGGTTATTATGATGATTGATGCAGTACTTGGCACCTAAATCCTGGTACTTGATATTTTTGAATACAATACATAGTAAGCCTTTCACGATGCTGAATACAAAGTATGAGTTTCGTGATGTTTGATTTTCAGATTGAGTAAGCAAATGACCAGGATTGATGCAGTATAAAGAGTGCTTGTGTTTGTTGGATAGAGATATGTGCATTCAAAGAGATGTGTATATTGATTCAACAGGCGCAATTTTTGCATAGAGCTATTAATCCACAAACACAAATTTTGTTTACCTTTCGGGGCGTTGTCCCTGAGCCCCGCTCAACCCTTATCAGGAAGTGGCTATCATTAATTATGGCGGTAAGTCATTTTCAAATATCTAAATGAAAATAAATATGAAAAATATCTAACATCCCAAACTAGGTATTGTATGGCCTTTTAATATGTTTGATTCATTTCCATGGAAAATTACAACTCTCCATTTCAAGCTGTTCATATGTATATATATTCTTTCGGCCCTTCGTTCTTCATATGAAGACAGAACAATCTCCAAAAGTTGTTTAGTTACATTGTCCTACTAAGTTGCATTATTTTGATGCTTGAAATGACCGGCTATTTACTAAAAATTTTGGGGCAAGGAAGAATTCTGAGTGATGTTCCATGATGTGCAACAAAAATTAAGTCAAGCTAGTCAAAAGTAGAAGCTAACTCACTTAAGTTCATTGAGAAGAATATCATATGCATTGCTTCCACCACTTTAGAATGCTTCAATCCTTCAAATCCACTATCCGATATCAATGCTTCAGATACTAAGATCTAAATGAAAAAAAGTATGAAATATATCTAACAATTATTCTTTTAAGTGCTTAAGTAGATATTATGGATTGCTTAGGCAGAATGAAGGAATTTAAAAGCTAATTTTCTTTTACCAATTGCAAAAACAAATGCGAGGATGGGGACAAGCTTTTATCTTGAATAATTTACTCAATTACTTCAATTTGGTGAACCTTCAGTTATCATATTGGAAATTTGTATCATTGTTTCACCATCATAGTCATCACTGTCGTTGATTTATTATATTATAGATCAATGAAATTAATATAATAATTTTTTAATAATTTATGAAATGTGCAGGAACATAAGCATTAAGGATATCATATAAGCTCAAGGATATAAATATTGCTTCACGTTAGGCATTCATTTTTTTCTTCCTGTTAACTTATGTGTATATATATATATATATATATATATAGATAGATAGATAGATAATCTTTAAATAGAAAAAGAAGCGAATACACATGCAATTGATGCACTAGATATTAAGTTGTTTGGACTAATAGTTAGTTTTTTTTTCACTTGGAACTAATCAGTAATTATTAGTTTGGAATTGTAGAACTTAGCTGCTTACATAGTACATACGATGCTGGATAAAGATTGGGTGCGCCGGTGATCGTATAGTGCTTAAGAGAAACGTAATTTGAGAATTAAACCATATATTGTTCTACTAAAATCAAAACTTCTTTCGTTGCTATTCTTAATCATAGGACTAGTACTGAGTATGAGCAAGGAGCTTGGAATTTTGTGAATAATACAAAAAGGAATTTAGGAAATCCATAAAAATTTTATGCCCTTGCTTAGGTTGTTAGAATCTATGTCATCATCATGACAATATTGTCGTTGAACGTTTAATTATCAAAGGAATGGATTACAAGTACACGAGCAATAGGTTGTATAATCATGGGGAAAACCTAGATAGAGGTAAAAAATTGAGGAAAAGAATTTTAGTGAGGCCTATAATTTATTCAGAACTGTTCACTTTGACAATGAAGGCTTAGTCAATCCTAATCTGTACAAAGACGAGAGGATGACTTTTTAAAGAATTTGGAAGACGCAGAAACCCCATTGTATCCTAATTGCATAGATCAGTCAAAGTTATCAGCGATTGTTGCCTTGTACAACCTTAAATACGAGACTAGATTGTCTAACAATGGTTTTGACATGCTTGTAAACACACAACATGTAACGATCCGACCAATTATGGCCAAGCCGGTTTTGCCCTAATGTGCCATGGGAAACACCATACGGACTTGGGTTAGATCCACTGGCGACGTGATCCAGTTTGGCATGATATTGTTCGTATTGGGTCTAGTTGGTACAATTTTGTTCTTAGACTTACCCCAAAAGGCCTCATACCTAGTTCGAAGGGTCTCTTAACTTACAAATTGTCTAACTTCATATACCAAAGTGATGTGTGATTGTGGGCATTACAATCACCCTTCCTTAACGGGCCTAACGTCCTTGTTCACCACACTTCTGATTGGGCTCTGGCTCTGATGCCATTTATAACAATCCGACCCTCGTCATGGTCTACCTAAATCTAGCCTGCCGTGCCTCAGAGTGGACCATATGAATTTGGGTTTGATCTGCTAGCAACCTCTGTAATGACCCGATCCTGTCATGGCCACTCAGATCTGGCTTGATGTGTCCCACGGAGGACCATAAGGATTTGGGTATGGTCTGCTAGCCACCTAATTCACTTTGGCATGATATTGTCCACTTTGGAAATAGCCCACATGATTTTTTTTAGGCTTCCCCAAAAAGTCTCATGCCTAGTTAGAAGGGCCTCTTAACTTATAAATTGAACTTCTCTCTTATGCCCAAGCGATGCGGGATTATAGGTGTTACAGCCACTCCTCCTAAAGGAGTCCAACGTCCTCGTTGTCCACACTTCCGGTTGGGCTCTAGCTTTGATATCATAGCAAACAATATCGTGCCAAAGTAGATCGGGCTGCCAGCAGATCGAACCTAAATCCGTATGGTCCTCCCCATAGCATAGTAGGCCAGATCAGTGTGGGCCATGACGAGGTCGGGTCGTTACACAACAATTGCTATTGCCAAAAGATAATACTTCCAAAGACGTTATATAAAGTGAAAAAGTTCCTCAAAATATTTGACATCGGTTTTGAAAAGATCCATGCTTGTGAGAATGATTGCTGCCTTTTTAGAAAAGAGTGCAATGATTTGGATAGTTGTCCAAAATGTGGTCCTTCAAGATGGAAGATAAATCAACATACAAAGGAGATGATGCAAGGCGTCCCAGTTAAAGTAATTCGATATTTTCCATGCAAGGTATTCCAGTTAAAGTGATGGGATATTTTCCAATCATTCTAAGATTTAGAAGAAGTGTCTATGTCCCAAAGGATGGTAGAAGATTTGAGGGGGCATTTCAATAATAGAAATAGTTATGCGAAAATGCATCATCAGTGGATTTTGTAACGTGGAATTTAGTTAATGAAAAATGGGAGCTGTTTTTAGCTGATCTATGCAATCTTAGGCTTGGCCTTGCTATTGATGGTTTCAATCCATTTTCAATTTTGAGCTCAAAATATAGTTGCTGGTCATTAACGCTTGTGACATATAATATATCCCCCATGTTGTGCATAAAAAAAGAGATTATTATGTTAACATTGTTGATTCCCTGTTCGAAATAACCTGGGAATGATATTGATGTATATTTGGCAATGTTGGTAGAAGACTTGCATCACTTGTAGCACAAAAAAGTTGAAGTTCACGATGCATTCAGTAAAACAGATTTCAATATGAGAGCAATTTTACAATGGACGATAAATGATTTGCCATCTTATGGAAATCTTGCCTGATGTTGCATAAAGGGCGAAAAAGCATATCTATGGTTAATCATAGACGATAATATTAATCATAGACAGATGATGCGGTTTTTAATTATCAGAATAATGGCGCAACAATGCACCATAAGAAACTAAAATTTTATTTATTGAAAGGTTTGGGTCACTACAACGTTACCCTCTTGAATTGATTTCGTTCCTCAAAATTCTACTTACTTTAAAATTTTAGGTGGTTTGGTAAAATATTTCTTCTCTTTCACATAACATCCTCTTCCTAATCTGTACCTGGTTGGACTTTGACCAAATGAAACATTTTACTTTCTTTGAGATGGACTTTCTACTCAAAGATTAATATCAAACCTTTCATAGATCTTATCTTTCTAGGTGCTTAACAAACAAACATTAACAATGCCATACATGTCATGACATAGATGACAATACCCAATACTATATCACATATTCAATTTTCAATAGTCGATAAGACCTTACCTTACTCTTTTTTTTAAAACTTGGTGGGATCCTAGTTTTTTGGTATAACACGCAATGCAAGAAAAAAAGTGATGACTGTTCGAAGATATTAAACTACGACCTTTAATTGGGTGTTGATAGTCTTGTTGATTGAATTTAAATTGATTCAGTGACCACTACTCGACTAGTAAGGGGTTTCTTCCCTCCTACACTTTATTTGTTCTAGCCAAATAGGAGTTATACCTTAGCTCTTGTGCTAGGGTGCATTAGTTTGAAAGTAGCTAGTGTCGTATTTGCGTGAGCCTTTGGCTAAGGCTTTAGCTGGCATCGGTGCATTGTGTAACTCTAGTAAAGTGAGGAATTTTTGCCCGAAGGCATAAAACTACGAGTTCATTAATTTGAATTGTGATTCTAGGTTATGAATATTTCCATAAACTCTAAGTGGTGTTTGATTGCCATCCCAGACATTAACTTGTTGGGAAATACCTTAGCTTTGGGTGCTTCTTTCCAAACCTTCATGTCATGTTACGATAAATGACTTGAATTGTTTAAATTCAAAGACTCTATTCAAATTCTTCTATGTTGATCTACACTTCACAACTCCTCATGATGAGCAAGTATGAGGTTTCATGGTCTTGATTTGCATAGATTCTTGATAGTCGAACCATTCGTCTTTGTATGTTTTGCCAGGATGGAGGACCTTTTCATTAAGGTTGGTTGTCAACATGCCTTGTAGAGAGTATGCTGATTCATTGATAATTTCCATGCGGGCCAGTCTTGATGGAATCATGTCATTAATTTGATGTGAATACTACTACAAGATGTTCAAAGGGTTGTCAACTCCCGCAGTCCTTTAATAATAATAATAATAATAATAATAATAACAACAACAACAACAACAACAACAACAATAACAGCGACAACAACAACAAAAAAAAAATTTCCCTGTCATTGTTCTTGTTCTATAAAAATGTCAATTGTAGGGCTTCTCACTCTTGGTTTGTTGGACTAATCGTACGAGATGCTAAAATTATAGAACCACCACTAAGAAACTCGAATCATTTCCTAGCACAGGAGAGCTACTAACTTTTATCCCTTTTCCTGCTTTATATAACTCTACATTATGGATGATGTAGAAATTAAGTGTGGAAGAGTGGAATATTTGCATATTTATTCTATTTTTGGTTATATCAAGTTATGTTTATGGCTTTGTATGAGATAGTATAACTTTTAAATATGATTGAGCTCAAATTGAGTGACTTAGCTATAATCAAGATCTCGAGTATTGAAAATTTCCATGCATAACCGATTAATTTATCCGAGCACGTTAATAAGGTGATTTTCCATCATTTTCTGGAACAAAATTGAAGGTTGAACATTATTGATAATATTTTTGGCATAGTGAACCAGTTGTTTATCTATCCATATATTTGGATCAAAGTAACCTGAAAACATCATCTGTTAGCAAGGTGGAGTTAAGATTGCATGGTCTATTTCTTGTTATGTGTCTCTTGTTGACAGAGATTTAAAATTTAGAAAGAGCACTGGCCTATACTGAGAGTCATTTTTACTTTTGTATTTTAAATAATGAGAGCGACCACGGAAAACGCTACGTGTCTTAGAGAGTGAAAGATCGTCACTTCGAATGAGTGAAGAAGGCTACCTCTAGGGGTGAGAGTGCGAGCTACCTATGGGGTAATAGCTGAAATAATTGGTTTCTAGGAATTAATTGTTTTATTATTTAAGTTATTCTACTTTCCTTATTTAGTGTCATTTTCTTTATTTTACTTTTTTATATGTATTTTATTTTTTATATGTATTCTAATTTTTGAATTAATTAATATAATTTTTTAATTCTTTTATATTTAGTATTTCATGCATAAATGAAAATGTGATAAGGGATTAGAGCTATAATTTACAATACCTATTAAATTAATTAAGAAAATAAGAATTAACATTTTCTATATACATTTTAATTTTTGGGTATTACATTTTAATTATTTATTTTAAAATTATATGTATAATTTGAAGTGCAAAATTATACATATATAAAATGATTTATTTATCTTTTTCTTATTAACAAAAATTCAAGTGCCAACTTGGCATAGTGCCGCGTCGACAGTGGTTTCTATTTTAGAAAAAAATATTTTTACATATTTAAAAAATTATATAAAAAGCTTATTTCATATTTTTACCATGTTAAAATGCAATTTTAGATGAATAATATAAATTATGATGAATAATTAATTAATTTGAAAATAAATAGAAAATGATAACTTTCGCGTCCCATTTCATCATGTCGCAAGTCACTTAAAAAATAATTGTTAAAATTATCAAATAATTATCTTCTTGGTTTTTGAAAAAAAAAATTACACGTATCAAAAATTAATTTTTGTCATATTTAGTATTGCATGCATTAGAGATTTTTTAAATTTTTTCTCAATTATTCTGTATAAATTTTTGTAACCGAAAAATGAATATGCAAAGTTTTAGTTATAACTATTTTGTATAAAGATCTCATCATTTCATATAATACACAATCCACATCATATAAATTCTCTGAAACCTAATATTCAAAAATCAAAGTTTAGAAATATCGTGGTGCTTAACTACTTGAATGACATTGATGACAAAAATTTTGGCAAAATTTTTAATAGGAGCATTTCTTTTTGCTCAAATAAGTATTGTCTAAATTTTGATTCTAAATATTTTGTTGTTGTCTAAAATCATCAATTATAATAATTGATATGATATTTTTTTCTTATAAAATAATGGTTCTGATCAAAATTTGAAAACATTATTAAAATCTATAATATTATATTTGTTTTGTTATATTTGTTTTGATTAATATTTTTTTATATAAATAAATAAATTATCTTAATAGTCCCCTTTAGAGTACTTGTAGTTTTACCAAATTCTCACCATTGTATGATCCAAATAATTCGTAGTGATGAAAACCAAAGTTGTAGCCCTTTGAATCTGATTTCCATGTGTGTAAGAATTGGGGCAATCTGATTTTCCTAGCTCATGTTATGGTAAAAATACCACAGTGCATCAGTAAATCCGGCTTGCTAACTTTTTTGCATTTTCAAAATTGCATCGGAGGTCCTCCTTCTTTGATCTACTGACGTTTCAGTCCCTACTTCCCATTTTTGCATTCTTTTCACCCATTGTGACCCTAAACGCAACAACAAAAAAACACATAAAAATGAACCCATAAAAGAAATAAAAATACAAAAATATACAAAATAAAAGAATTATTTAAGTGGTTTTCTAACACTTATCAAACTTGGTGCGTTGTCGTGTCACACCAAAATATATTTTATTTTCCTTACTCAATTTCAAAACTACAAGTTAATGTAGAAGTGGAAAGTAAGGTCAAACCCACAATGAACGATATTTTATTTAATTGTTTTATTAATTAGAACAAAAAATAGGGGGCTTTTGTGAAAATTGAACGAAATGCGAAAATAAAATGGTGAGTAAAAGAGCGATTATAAATCAATTGAAAAAAATATCTTCTTCTAGGTTAGATTGTATCAACAACTTTTGTTAATCTTTTCTATGCAACGTGATGCTATTCTTTCTTCAATTTATCAGCTCCAATTAATCAAGACAATATGATTAATGAATTCTTCCTCCAGTGTATTAAATTAAAGTAAGTTCTTTAGTTTAACATCTAGCTATTGGATAATTCTAAACAAGATTTTAGGATTTAATGCAATGCTAATATGAAATAAATGAGAAGAATGAGTTGAATTAGATGATTAATTTTGCAAACTCGAATTAATTCATCTAAGTTGATTTGTTATTAAATATGCCTAATATTTATTTGCTACTTTGAATTAGAATCTAATAACAATTATGGGTCAGGAGTTTTAATCTTGGCATATAACTTGAATTTAAAGATTTAAATGATTTAATTGGACAAAATGAATGTACCAATCATATAAAATAAAAAAAAGAGATTAAAAGTACAAATCATCAGCAAATTGAATTAGAAGAGGAGATAAAACCTCACTAAAATGATGGAAAAGATAATAACATGTTAGCTTAACACAACGTCTCCCTCGAACTAGATAGAGATGTCTAACCAATCATATTTGTTGGTTAAATACTTTTTAACAATGTAATTGCCTTGTATCCCCATTGAAATATGAGAGATTATATTTCTCTCATGCCAATAATATAAAAAACAGCAGAAATCAGCAAAGAAATGCTCCGCTAATCATTTTTACGACCGAGGTATCGTTGATTGATTTTAGTTTACTAATTTTAGCTCTTACTTCTGCCGGAGTATGAAACACTAAAAGCTTTCAAGCTAGAACTTAGAACAATGAAGAAGTGAATTTGATTGAAGAAGAAAGTAGAAGAAAAGACCATCTAATTCTCTCTACATTAGTATCCTTTGGAGTCTTTGGCCTTGGCCTTTTATAGGCATAAAAAACATCTCCACTATTGCATTCACATCCACGAACTCCACTAAGACTTGTGTAACACCCCAAGTCTAGAAACCTAGACCTGAAAGCATTATCGGTTACTTCACTTTAAAATGCGGAATAGATAAATTAACTTACGACATATTTATTTTCTTGTTTAATAAAACCTACAGAAATTTTGATAGCCTTTTTTTCCTACAAATTTAACATAACCGGCCTGCTAGAAGAATCACCGTCCTTATAGAAGTTTTTAAGAAAGGAATAAAGTAGTTTTCCAAAATCCTTAAATTGAGAAATTAAAAGAATCATAAATACAAATCTTTTGTCCAAAAATGAAAATATTTCCATTTGGTCGATTAGTTTAAAATGATGAGCGACTCATCTCAACCAATAAACATGTTTGCTAACTTTCAGATTTTTTTAAAAAAAATCGAGTACTGTCTGTGTCTGCCTCCAAGCGATCTCCTCGACCATTTAGCTTTCATCACCTATAAATTAGGAAAATGTATACGTGTGAGCTAAAGCTCAATAAGTAAACCCCATGCACATGATGTATGCTTATGATGTGTAATGCATTGAATGCATTTTCGATTTATGTATCCCACTTTCTTTAACACTTCGAAAATCATTTAAATCCTTCCATTTCCTTTCAAAATATTTCACTTCTTTCAAAATACTTCATTTCAATCATGAGCTCACTTGGTGTATCCTCTAGCCAATCAGACGCAATGGGCCATTCTTAGTTGGAACCAAAAAACCTTCTACTGTAGGTACCGCAAAGCGGTAAAACTTTCATTACTTTCACTTTCACATTTCTTTCGCTTTCACATTACTTTCAGTCGGGTACACCGGCCCCCTGTGCCCCATTTCCCACTCACCCCTTTCATGACGTAAAGGTACACCCATTCTTTCTTAAAACTTGAGATAACTTTCTTTCAAAACTTGCACTTTTCAGTCGAAACGTTATTCTTTCAAACCATTGACCAAACGTGCTCATGGATGCAATGGTTTAATGTTTATGCATGTTTGATCATTGCTTAGCATGTATAGTGCTTATACAACATAAAACAAATAGTGCTAAAATCATACATCATTGCAAAGAGGCCACATAAGCACATCAACTTACCTTAACCCATTCATCTTGCATGCAACTATGTAAAATTTACTTACCTGAAATCCATAGCAATTTACTTTGAGAAGCAAGTGGAGGTGTCCTTAGCCACTCACGAATCAGCGTGCCAATGATCCTAATTTGTCATCATTTAGTTTAACGTCATTGATTCCTAGGACTTTATCTTATAATTGCGATACATTACTATACCATCTTAGGTTATTCGTCACCACTCCACATACATGTATTTACACATGTAATAAGTCCTAGAAGAATAATAAGAACATTAACGATATGCTTTCTAAAGAATTACCACATTGAATTCAAGTTAATCCGTCAATCCCAACAAGAATTGGCCTAACCCACAAATTAAAGCAAGAAGTCACATAATTCCAATTTGGTTCAATAACTAACTCATAGAGATACCTCATTGATTAAAATCACCTCTAAATTCTGATTGTAGAAGCCACAGTAAGTTTTCAACTCTAACCACAGAAACTATGAAAGATATTATGGTTTATAGAATTATTTAAAATAGCAAACGATATCATAAAATTCTAAAATTTATGCAGACGTTAGAAAACTCATGTATATTCATCATACTTCAAAATTAGCTCATGGGAATTACGTTTACAGCATCAAACAATTTTTTGATCCGGGAAAAACCCTGTTCTCGGGTACAACCTGCCCATGCTTACTAAAAGTGTGATAAAGACCTCTATAGGTCACCAAATGATGTCAAATCAATTTCAAATGATAGATAAGTCATAGAGGATCACTTTCCAACTTTGAATCACCAAGAAATGCCCTTTATGCTAAAAGTTATGGCATTTCAAAGTTAAGTACAGAAACTGAGAAAAATCACACTTTACACAATACATTGGTTATTTTTTGTTTTTGTTCCAAGCAACTCATCAAACACTTTAATGGCTTAGTGAAACATTGGCTAGTCTTAATCCTACATGCATCATCACATCATGCCCATATATTTCCAACAATAAGGACTCAAGCACAAGACATAATATCACACTAAATCTTTCACTCTATTCAAGATCCACTCTAACCAGAGAAGCTGGAAAGGTTTCTGCTCGGGGCAGCAAACTTTGAAAAATCATTTTAAATAGGAAACAATGTCGTAAAATCATGAAATTCATATCAGACGTGGAAGACCCTTGTAAGTTTAACGTACTTGAAAATTAGATCATTATAAACACATTTAGAGCGTCAAAACAATTTTTTAACGGAGCAAAACCCTGTTCTCGGGTGGAATTTGCCCAGTCTCACGAGAAGTATCATAAAATCTTCTACGGGGCTCCGAATGATGTCAAACCTGTTCTAGATGATATATAACTCATAGGGGGTCATTTTCCAATTTGAATCATCCATAAAATCAACTTAGAGCAAAAGTTATGGGATTTCAAAGAAAAGGGCAGAAGCTGGAAAATCACAGTTTGAATAACACATTGGTTTTTCTTTCACGAAATTCATCAAACACCTTGATGGCTTAATGAGTATACATATATCTAGCATGAAGAATCAAATAACTTACTTTTCTCCAATCGTCAAAGTTTCAATTAATCCATAAACTTCAAGTATTAATCCTAACAAAACTATTCTCGGGTAGAATTAGACAACAAGAGGATATTACCTTAGTGGAAGCAAATTGAGGACACAAGAAGAGAGAAGATGCGAGGTTGTTCAAGGAACCCGTGAGATGGACGAAGTTGAGGTGTGAGAGAGATTGTGAGATAGAGGGCAAACGTGATTCATAATATGAGTCTTTGGGTTGTTTAGTTGGGTTTTATATCATGAACTCTAATTGGGCCTCCACCCTTAGGTCTTTAGGTGTATTTGGGTCCAATAAGAAAATTTTATCTTGGGCTAAGAATACTAGATGTAATATTGGATTTTAAAATTTAGGACTCGGGAATAGGGTTAAATAAATTAACCCTTAAATTAAAATGTACCACTCTTACTTATCATTATTGTTTTTTTTTGTTCAATCATAAGCAAGCAGTAAAACATTTAAATTGTAAATAATTTAAACAAAAACGTAATAACATAACACTTAAGCTCATTCTCATTAAATCAAACATTCTAATTGGCACATTGAGCATGATGGCGTTCGAGTTCCTCCACTGCAAAACAAAACTCAATAATTGTCAATAATAAGTATTGGTTACAATTTAAAATATTCAATTCACTTATTGTGGAGTAAAATAAATAATTTTATAAAATAATTCATAAATATACGTAAGTTGACATGCGGTGTTACAACTTGATAATGGATTTGCGTAACGGTTTAGGTTAGCATCTTGGCTTGCTTTTGAAATTGGAATGACCTTTTTTTTGGATAATTTAAAAAAACATTATGAATTTTCTACCAAAAGATGGCCAAAGGTGTCCTCCATGTAGATCACTCATGGTTTTACCAAATTTTCACCATCATATGATGCGAATAATTTAAAGTCATGAAAACCAAAGTTATAGCCCTTTAGGTGTTCTTTTCATGTGTGCAAGAATTGGGTCAACCGATTTTCTTAGCTCAAGTTATTGTAAAAATCCCATAGCGAGTCAGTTAATTCGAGTTGCTAATTTTTTTTTGCCTTGTCAAAATTGCATCGAAGGTCCTCCATCTTCATTTGCTTGTGTTTTCACTCTTTGTTCCCATTTTTTGCTCTCTTTTTACCAAGTTTGGCTCCTTTCTACTCTTTGTTAAACACAACAATTAAAAAAAAAGAACTTATAAAACAAACAAAAATAAGGAAATACACGAAATAGAAGAATTATTTTAGTATTTTTCTAGCACTTATCAAACTTTCCCACATTTAGACTGTTGTTCGCTCTCGAACAGCAACTATCTAAATAATAATCACAAACACAAAACAATATACCGGTTTTTACACACGAGATAAGCAACTTAAATGTTTGTATCCAGCTACAGATGGCCACTTGCTTAGTAAGCATTCTCCTAATCCATTATTTTTCCCCTTTTTTTGCACATTTCTTTTCAAAGGCACAATGACTTCTGAGTGCTTACAATTAAGGTTAACTTTCCATCCCCGTCTGAGCACAAATGAAAGCTTACTATGTCGTAGACCAAATCCTAACTCGAAATTGTCAAATATGTCCTTTCGTCTCTCGTCATTCCACTCTTATTTTGTAATAGCTCCCATGGATCCTATAAGTAGCGCTGTTTACAAAAAATCACCAACTCTTAGCACTACAGATTTAAACAAAACATTGTAGGTGTTTTATTGTCAATATGTGTTCGATTGTAAGGGTGCTAGATTGGAAACTTCAAACCACTCAGTAAATCTATTTATCTATCCCCACTCTTGTATTTTTTTTTTGAACAAGAGAACTTTGCAATTTTCTTTTCAACTTTTACGCCTAGGTAGCTTGCATTCTAACCCCTAGAGGTAGCCTTCTTCATCCATTCGAAGTGACGATCTTTCACTCTCTAAAGCAGGTGGCTTCTCCCATGGTCCCTCTTATTATTTAAAACATAAAAGTAAAAATGATTCTCAGTATAGGTCAGTGCTGTTTCCAAACTTTAAAACTCTATCAACAGGAGACACATAAGAAAAAACAAAGACCATGTGATCTTAACTCCACCTTGCTAACAAATGATGTGTTCATATTACTTTTAGCAGAAGATATAAATAGATAAACTGTTGGTTCAGTATGTCAACAATATCATCAACAATGTTCAACCTTCAATTTTGTTCCAGAAAATGATGGGAAATCACCTTGTTAACATGCTTGGATAAATTAACTAGTTATGCATAGAAAATTTCATTACTTGAGATCCTGATTTCAGTCAAGTCATGCAATTTGAGCTCAATTATATTTAAAAGTTGCTATCTCATGCAAAGCTATAAAAATAACGAGATATGACAAAAAATAGAACAAACACACTACAATTAGTCCACTCTCCCACACTTAATTTGTATATTGTCCTCAATGTAGAGTTATATAAAGCATGAAAAGGGATAAAAGTTAGAAACTCCCTTGGGGTCGGCAATGAGTCGAGTCGTTTGGTGGTGGTTCTATAATTTTAGCATCTCGTATGACCAATCCAACAAACCAGGAGTGAGAAGCCCTACAATCAACATTTTTACAGAACAAGAACAATGACAGTGGAAATTGTTTTTTTATATATAATAAGGGACTGTGGGAGTTGCCAACCCTCTGAACATATTGCAGTAGTATCCACATCAAATGAATGAATGATTCCATCAAGGCTGACCCGCATGGAAACTATCAATGAATCAGCACACTCTTTACAAAGAAAGTTGACAACAAACCTTAATGACATGGTCCTCCATGTCCTGGCAGGATTTACAAAGAAGAATAGTTCGACATCAAGAATCTACACAAATTAAGACCCCGAAATCTCATACTTCCTCATCAAGAGGAGTTGTGAAGTGTAGAAGATCAACATAGAAGAATTTGGATAGAGTCTTTGAATTTAAACCATTCAAGTCATTTATCATAACATCATACGTAGGTTTGGAAGGCAATACCTAAAGCCAAGGTATTTCCCAACAAGTTAATGTCAGAGGTAGGAACTAGACACCACCGAGAGTTTATAGCAATATTCACAACCTAGAATCCCAATTCAAATTAATGAACTCGTAGTTTTATGCCTTCGGGCAGAAATTCCTCACTTTACTAAAGTTGCACAATTGAAGGCCTCAGCAAAAGTCATGTGTAAATACGGCACCAACTATTTTCAAACCTATCCACCCCACCACAAAAGCTAAGGTATAACTCACATTTGGCTAGAACAAATAAAATGACAGAGGAAAGCAACTCCTTACTACCCGAGAGTTGGCACTGGATCCATTTAAAGTCAGCCAGCAAGACTATCATTACCTAATTACAAGTCGTAGTTTGACGTCTTCGGACAGTCATCATTTTTTTGTTTATTACAAACATAACATAGATCTGTTTCCAAAGTTAACTATGCATTCTACCATCTTAAATTAGCTATTCCATATTCACATCCTCAACCCTAAATCCAATTCATTCGGATCTCTTTTCGTCTTGCCTAATCTTTGTGGCCAATTGATTTTGGGAAATTCTACATCCACTTGCGGTACATAAGATTGTAATTGTCCAATAATCCCTCAAATGATGGTGCAATTAGAATCAATTTTATACAATAGGATAAATCAGCTTCTATGTAACCACAAAATCTAGAAATGGCAATAAACTGTCGAAATAGTTTTGGATGTTTAAAAGATTGATAGCTTGTGTCTTTGTGTGTTAATTCTCCCATTTTAGGCATGTTTACTTTGTGTTTTCTTTTGTTTAAAGTATATTTGTACTTGTAATGGAAAAGAAGTGAAAAAGGGTGAAAATGGTGAAAATGGCCAAAAATTCAAATTTTGGGGACTAAGTGAATCATTTCAAAAGATGGAGGACCTTGGGTGTAATTTTTGAGTTTTTTTTGGCTTATTTTTTGTGCTCAGTTGAAAGAGCTTGGAAAGATGATTCTCTCACTTTTTACGGATCTCAATTCCCAGTTTCCTAGCAAAAGTTACGGCCGTTGGCAGTTCGGGACCAAAACTTTGCATCCCGGGGGGCTCCGGGCGCACTTGCACCCACACCCATGGCTCTAAAACTCGGCCCAAAATTCGATTTCTCCATTCCTTTTTTAAGCTGACTCTTGCATATATATTTTTAGGGATTTTAGAAGACTTTTTGAAGGCTATAAAAAGGAGAGAAAAATGCAAGAAAAGGGTTGGATCATTGAAGACAATTGGAGCTACAACAATACAAGTTTGGAGAATAAATTGAAGAACTCAAGAGATTGAAGGCTTCAAGTTTATTTCTCTTGAGTTATGTATATTGTTTTATTTATTTTTTTTAGTCTTTATTTTAATTCAATAAGTAGCTAAACCTTTATTAGTTGGGACGATTTATAGAACCCAAATATGGCCTTTAATTCTATGTGAATGGATCCGAATTTCGAGTAATTTATTTGTATTAATTTTATATTGTTGGGTTATTTTATTTGCCTTTCTGATCAAATGGTGAATTTCTCTATTGGTTTATGTTTGACTCGAGAGAGGAAAGCATCAATTATGTGGAATTTCGAAGAGACCTACTAGAATTTCTTGTTTGAATGCGTTTATAAAGGTTGATAACGAATTTACTTAGAGATAGGCAAATTGACCCGATTGAATTGAAATAATTATCATCGAGAGAGATAGTTATATAATGTAGGAAATTCGACCGTTAGTACTAGTTAATTATTTTGGATCCATGAATGTGGGATTAAGGGGATCAATTGGGCAAAGTATTGAGTCTCAAGGCTCCAAACTTTGATTCAATCTACAATTCATTTGATTCTTGCATAATAGATTTAGTTAGATCATTATTCTCTTCGTATTTTATTTTAATTTAGCAATCTTGGACCAATTACTTTGATTTGTCAAATAAAGCAATCAATTGACTATTTTGATACTCAAATCTAGTCTCTGTGGGGACGGTACTTGGACCACATCTAGTTTACCATTTGTTCGACCGTACACTTGCAGTTTCGCATTGGACTACACATTTTTAAGCGAAGAAGTTTTTGGCACTGTTGCCAAGGACTTCGTAATTGATATCGATATTAGTCAGTTGTTGCTTTAAGTTGAGTTTATTTTTACTAGTTATTTAATTTCATTTGCTTTTCATTGCATATTTCCATGCTAAACATGAGATCGAATCCACTATTTGAGTTCGAGGCCGTGGATTCTGAGATAGAATGCACATTTCGGCGTACACTAAGAGAAGGTAAAAGGAAGCAAACCTAGCTCGTCTTTTGAGAGAATATGTCACACTGATAGTTGAAAATAATCTTACTTGATTGGTTCTCCCCTGCAATTCTAATTAATAACTACCAGATTAAGCCAGAAACCATTCAACTTGTCCAACAGATGATGCAGTTCAATGTGCTGCAGGATGAGGATCCACGTGAGCACATAAGGAGGTTTCTAGAAACCCGCGACATGTTCAAAATTAATGGAGTGCCTCAGGATGCTATCAAAATGAAGTTGTTCTCATTCTCTTCGGCTGGAAAACGAAAAACATGGTTTTATACTTTGCCTGCCAATTCAGTTACTAATTGGACTAATCTATGCTAGAAATTCTTCGAAAAATTCTTCCCACAGGCAGGATGTTAAAAATAACCCATGAAATCACCTCATTTACACCAACACCATGGAGAATCTATATTTGAAAATCGGGAGTGATTCAATGACTTGCAAAGACACTGTCAAGATCATGGCATCCCGACTAGCTCATTGTGCAAACCTTTTATGACGGGTTGAGTGATGAAGACAAGATGCACGCAGACTTCGACTATTGGAGGCTCACTCATGCATAAGACTTATGATGAGGCGTCCTCTATTTTCAAGAAAATGGCAGCAAATAGTTATCAATGGTACTCAGATAGCTCACTGCCAAAGCATGCTAGAACTCATGAAGTGGATGCCATGACATCATTGGCAACTCAAGTGGTAGCTCTTTCCAAGAAGCTAGATAATCTATCTTTACCTACAGCTAACGTGGCCTAGTCAAGCGTTATTTGTCATATTTGCTGCTCTAACCATTTTACCTTAGAATGTCCAGCAAATCCAATTGAGCACACCAACTGACCAACAGGCACTCTTCATTGGGAAAATCAAAGGCCACCATATGCACCGTATGCTCAAACATATAATCCTGGCCGGAGACAACACCCGAACTTCTCATAAAGAGACAACCAATAGAGAATGAGGCCACCTGGATTCAATCAACCACAAGAAAGGAAGATCTCTTTGGAAGAAGTATTTACTAAGTATATGGAAGACAACAACAACTTCATGCAAAAGATCGTGCACACTCTCCAAAACTAAAATGCTGCAATCAAGAATTGGGAGACTCAAGTTGGACAACTAGCAACAGCAGTAACAGCACGTCCCCTAGGTGCTTTACCAAGTGACACGTTGATCAACCCAAAATGAGTTAGTGCCATTACTACTAGAAGTGGTCTTTAATTGCCTGAAATAGAAGTAAAAAGGAAGGCGGGACCTATGCCAGATGCAGTTGAAAAAAAGGAGAAAGAACAGTAATAAATAGTTGAACCAACAGATAAAGAACTAAGGCTAGAAAAAATTGAGGAAAAGAGGCCACATCCAATCAAGGCTTACGTACCCCCAATTCCCTATCCGTAGAGGGTGTAGAAAAGTAAACTGGACAAGCAGTTAGGGAAAGTTCTAGAAATATTCAAGAAGTTGTACAGAAACATACCATTTGCAGATGCTTTAGCTCGAATGCCCAACTTCGAAGTTTATGAAGGAGATCCTATCCAACAAAAGGAAGCTGGACGAACATGAGATGGTGATGCTCACCAAGGAGTGAAGTGCAATTTTGCAGAAGAAACTACCTTGTAAATTAAATGATGTAGGAACTTTTAACATTCGGTTCACAATAGGCTCATCTTATTCTGGTTCAACTCTATGTGACTTGGGTACTAACATTAATCTAATGCCATTATCTGTGTGCAGGAAGCTTGGACTAGGAAAGTAGAGGCCAGCCATCGTTTCCTTACAGTTGGCTGATAGATCAATCAATTACCCGAGAAAGATCGTTGAGGGTATACTAGTGAAGGTTGGCAAGTTCATTTACCGAGTGGATTTTTTTATTTTGGACATGGAGGAAGACAAAGAAATCCCTCTTATCGTTGGAGGGCCATTCTTGAGGATGAGGAAGGCATTGATCAATGTTTAAGAAGGAACGGTGACTCTAAGGGTGGCTCAGGATCAAGTGATGTTCAATGTGTTTGACATTCTAAAGCACTTGCTTCCAAGATGACATACTTCACCGACCAGTTGAGGAAGCTTTTGCAAAAAATTTCCCAGTAGATCCACTTGAAGCGTGCATTGTACAGTTAGAAAGTTCAAATGAAAAGAACGAGGAGAAAGCTGAGATTGCCCATCACTTTGAAGCACTACATGCTATGGCGTACAAAAGGAATTAGGTATATGAGTCATTGGGAGAAGCTCCAAAGAAAGTCTGTCCATCTATTGATTTTCCACCTACGCTTGAGTTGAAACCTCTCCCATCACATCTCAGGTACAATATTTAGGCAAATCTTCTACATTACGTGTAATTATATCTAATCAATTAACAGGGGCAGAAGAGGAGATCCTGTTGTGAGTGCTAAGGGAATACATCACTGCTATTGGTTGGACAACAACGGATATTAAAGGGATTAACCCATCGATCCACATGCATAAGATTTTGCTTAAAGAAGAATCAAAGTTTCTATTGAGAATCATCATAGATTAACATTTTGAAGGAGGCTGTCCAGGCTGAGATAGTAAAGCTTCTAGATGCAGGTATCATCTGCCCTATCTCCGCCAGTACATGGGTGAGTCCAATCTATGTAGTGCCAAAGAAAGGAGGAATAACAGTGGTGAAGAACGAGGATAATGAGTTAAACGCCACTAGACAAATTATAGGATGGAGGGTTTTCATAGGCTACAGAAAACTCAACTCTGCAATAAGAAAATATCACTTCCCATTGCCTTTCATCGGTTAGATGTTGGAGCAGCTGGTAGGCTATTCACACTATTGTTTTCTAGATCGATATTTGGGGTATAACCAAATCCCCATTGCACCAGCTGATCAAGAAAAGATGATGTTCACCTATCCATATGAGACGTTTGCCTACAGAATGACGCCTATTGGGCTATGCAATGCATCGGCCACATTCCAACGTTGTATAATAGCAAGTTTTTTAGATATGGTGGAGCACTTCGTTGAGTTAGTGATGGATGATTTGTCAGTTTTTGGACCATCCATCTTTTGATGAATGCCTCCATAATTTGTCATTAGAGTTACAACGGTGTGAAGAGACCAATTTGGTACGTGAGGAGACCAATTTGCTGTTGAATTGGGAAAAGTGACACTTTATGGTATGTGAAGGCATAGTATTGGGACACCGTATATTAGAAATCAAGATTGAAGTGGATAAAGATGAGATTCTAGTTATTGATAAGTTACCCCCCTCCTACTTTAATTCAAGGCATAATGAGTTTCTTAAGGCATGCACACTTTAACAAAAGGTTTATTAAGGACTTTTTGTTGTCAAACTTTAAATAACTCGCAAAGCACGAATCTATTGAAATATAGATTTAATGAGCAATGAGGTCGAACCCACTGGGACTGCGAATTTAAAAAGTATAATTTAAGCCAAATTAACTCGTACACCAAACAAATTGAAAAGGTTTGATTTTGATATTTTTAATTAATTAAAAATACTAGTAGAAAAAGTAAGATGAATGATTAAACCAACTATCAAGATGATGAAAATAACCAAGGTTTAAGAATCCACCACTATTCAGCAAGCAATTCCCTAATCACCATTCAATTCACAAGTTCGAGTGACAAATCAAAATCAATCTATTGTCTACCCATAAATTTATCAATGAAGCCCAATTAATAAAATCTTATATTGTTCCTCTTCACCTCTTTCAATAGATTAACAAAGCATTTATCGTAGCAATTGGATCAAAGAAAATAAAGAATCTAACAATGACATATCCCAAGTATTCCACGTATCCAGTCCAATTGTAATCTCACGAGAAATCAAAGATACTCATTTAACATTCAACCCACAAAGTATAGATTAATTAAACTATTGCCTAACAATCACTAATACATGATAGAAGTGATGAAAGAAATTAAATTTAATTAATCAATGAAGAACGAACGTAAACGTCAATCTCGCATAAAAGGAATTAAATAGTCAATAGAGAATCACATGGTCAAATAGGGTTTCATCCTAACCCTTGGTTCAAGAAATTTAGAGGAAAATGATAGAATAAAAATTGATAGAAGAGATAAAACCAGCCATGGGTGACAAAAAAATGAATTAATGGCACGAAATCATGTCTCGTCCTCGTGGCTTTCTTCTTTTTTCTCCTTCAATTTCGTTCTCTCCTTCTCTCACTTTTTTCTCTCTTAAAACCTCCTTATATAGAGTACTTTTCTCCTCAAAGTCATGAGTAAGGCCCAAGTGTAGTGGGTTTCCAAGTCCTGGTGACATTAGGCATTTGCGCGCACAACAGGACAGCCTGGTAGTGTCAACTATTTTGGCCATAACTTCCTCGTCCGGTGTCCGATTGAGGTGATTCAAAATCCTGTGGAAACTAGACAAAATTATCTACAATTAATACGGAAATATACTTTCCCAAATTTCACATTTTGCTAGGTCAAAATTCGTCCTCAATCTTTAGCTAAATTTTATTATCGTCCCCAAACTTGGAAACTTTCCTTATCTTCGTATTTCTTTCATTGTTTTGGCCATCTCCACTCTAATATTTCTCCACTTTCTTCCAAATCTGATTTTTCTTCTAAAATAATAATAAAATGCAAAACTTAGACACTAAATAGATAGGAAATAAAATTAATTGGAGTTTAACGAGCCTAAATAAACGCGAAAAACGCAGTTAATCAACACCCCTAACGTAACTTTTGTTCGCCCTCGAACAAGAAATTCAGGCAACACAATGAAACAATCACGCACTAAACACTAACCACAAGCAAAAGAAAACAAGTCAAGTAATGTACCATTCGCCTCAGGTTAATTAAATACTTACAAAACTCCAGTTGGACCGAATAAACATGCACCAAGCTATTCACTTAACATGCACAGGACGTTGTAATGTGTGCGCTATTCATGGCTCGACTCAAATCCACGTCAAAATCTAATCAAAGAATGCACAATACAAAACCATGCCCATTTCCCCGTGTGGTAAGATTATTCTCATCCCACTCGCAGAGTTCACTCCTTATACTTTTCTCTCAACTCACCGAGGTGTTTCACACGATATGGTGTTCTAAAAATAAATGTATTTTCTCACACAAGATGTTAAGTAGAAGTGACTAGATGTTAAAAGAATTACCGTTATCCGTCCATCCATCTCTACTTCCAAGTTTCCAAATCTTTAGCTTTTGAGCCTTTTCCCAACACTTCAAATCCCTATCAATCTTTGTTTCCCGATTTTTCGCTCTCCTCTTGTTTTTTTGTTTTTTTTTTGAAATGCAAAATGTAATGCAATGCAATGCCCCAATAATAATGCTTTCTCAAGGACTCGTGCAGCGAGTTTTAGGTAGATGACTCCTGAGCTCGTCACTCAAGGCACCAAGTAAAATACCCCTCAGACATAATCACTTGAGTCAATGAGGCAAGAGAATAGGGCATAGATGGAGTGAATGCAAATGATTTTTCTCTCTCTTTTTTTTTTCAGGAGACTGATAACATTGGTCAGTGTTGGGGCAAACTCACCAACTAAAGATTCTTCAACTTAGAGCAAAAACATCAAAGCATCAAATTGCAATTCCCCCAACATAAAGTCACTAATCTTACCAACCCTAAACTTAGCCTTTTAGCTAATTTGGTCCTACAATTCAGTTTGGGGAAATTGCCTATTTCTACTAGTCGAGTTGTGCATTATAGGCAATATAAGCGATACAGCATCTAGATCAAATTCAAATTCAGACTTAAATCCAAGTCAAGCCATGACCATGTGCTCATATAAGATCAGTCGTGCACCACTAAGTGACATGAAAAATTGAAAAGGATTGACTGATGTTATAAAGGTCCAACTGCCACTCTATTTCAATTTTTGCCCAAAAGAAACAATCATCGGCGATACGCTGCTTCACAATCATACGAAAAAAAATTTCCCCCTTTTTTTTTTTTTTTTTTTGAGAAAAGAAAAAAAATGACACAAATATTACGACTCATAATTAAACACACATGCAAAAATTTAAAATTACAACCCCAAACTTAAAACCAACATTATCCTCAATGTAAAAATGCATATATAGCTGAAATATAACATATAACATATAATGAAAAGCACACAATAACAAACACTCAAAAAACACAATTCACACACCCCCAAACCTATCTTAAACATTGTCCACAATGTTTGCAACTAGAGAAATATAAAGAAAGAGAAAAATAGAGGGCGAATAGTTGGAAGGAGCACACCTGGATGGCTGGTTTCGTGATGGCAGGTTCTATACGATCCTAGAAAGTAAAAACAAAAATAAAGACGAAATTACTAATTTAAAGAAATGGGGGGTAAAAGGAAAAAAACCTAAAATAAAAGAAAATAAAAATAGAAAATAGAAAATAGAGAAAATTAAAATCAAGTTGGGTTGATTGGCCCACTCAACTCCACCTATTCCTCCCCATCTCAAGGTTGAAACTCCAAATATGGTTTTAATCGTTGACCATTCACTTTAAAAATATCACCATTTTTGGGGTTTTGAACTTCAATGGCCCCATAAGGATAAACAGTATGAACAGTGAAAGGACCAGAGCACTTAGAGCGTAACTTCCTTGGAAAGAGATGCAATCGCGAATTGTATAAAAGTACTTTTTGACCGGGTTCAAAAGATTTTCTCAAAATATGCTTGTCATGAAAGACTTTCGTACGGCTCTTGTAGATCTTTGCATTCTCGTAGGCATCGTTCCTAAGTGCCTCGAGTTCTGCCAACTGCAACTTTCTATTTGACCCAGCACTTTGCATATCAAAGTTAAATTTCTTGATAGCCCAATATGCTCTATGTTCCAATTCTACCGGTAAGTGACAGGCTTTCCCATACACGAGCCTATAAGGAGACATCCCAGTCGGTGTTTTGAAAGCCGTTCTGTATGCCCATACTGCATCTGTGAGTCTTAATGACCAATCTCTTCTATCCGGTTGAACTGTCTTCTCCAAAATATGCTTAATCTCCCTGTTTGAAATTTCTACTTGCCCGCTTGTTTGTGGATGATATGGAGTAGCAACCTTGTGTGTGATCGAATACTTTGCCAAGAAAGAGTTAAATGGCCTATTGCAGAAGTGAGACCCTCCATCACTAATTATAGCCCGTGGAGTACCAAAGCGAGAGAAAATATTATTCTTTAAGAATGCCACCACAACCTTGTAATCGTTGGTCCTACATGGGATTGCCTCGACCTTTTTTGACACGTAATTGACTCCAACTAATATATATAGATAGCCAAATGAGGGTGGAAAAGGTCCCATAAAATCGATACCCCACACGTCAAATATCTCAACAACAAGAATGGGATTTAGAGGCAACATATTTCTCCTTGAAATGCTTCCCCTACATTGGCATCTATCACATGAAGAATAATATGAATAAGTATCACGAAAAAGAGTAGGCCAATAAAAACCACATTGTAAAATCTTTGTCGTAGTCTTTTCAGCACTAAAATGGCCTCCACAAGCCTGATCATGGCAAAAAGATATCACACTTTGAATTTCACTTTCTGGAACACATCTCCTGATAATTTGATCAGCACAGTACTTAAACAAATAAGGATTGTCCCGAAAGAAATTTTTCACTTCAGCTAAGAACTTATTTTTATCTTGTTTGCTCCAATGCTCTGGTATTTTACCTGTAACTAGATAATTGACGATATCAGCATACCAAGGCACAACATCAATATTCATAAGCTGCTCATCAGGAAAGAACTCATTTATAGGCAAATTATTCTCAGTAGATTCAAGAACAATGCGGGACAAATGATCGGCAACAACGTTTTCGCATCCCTTTCTATCCTTAAACTCTATGTCCAATTCTTGTAATAACAACATCCACCTAATCAGCCTAGGTTTTGCATCCTTTTTAGTTAACAAGTATTTCAGTGCAGCATGATCAGAGAAAACAATTGCTTCACTCCCAACAAGATAAGATCGAAATTTATCAAGTGCAAAAACAACTGCTAGCATCTCTTTTTCAGTGGTCGAATAGTTCAACTGTGCATCATTTAGTGTTCTACTAGCACAATAAATTACATGAGGCAAACGATCTATTCTCTATCCTAAAACTGCTCCTACAGCATAATCAGATGCATCACACATGAGTTCAAATGGCAATTTCCAATCAGGAGGTCGAATAATGGGTTAAGTAGTCAACAAACTTTTCAACTTTGCAAAAGCTTCTAAACAAGAGTCATCAAAGACAAAATGAACATCTTTAACAAGTAAACTGCATAAGGGTCTAGAAATTTTGCTGAAATCTCTAATGAATCTCCTATAAAAACCAGTATGTCCAAGGAAAGATCTCACTTCTTTTACAGATTTTGGAGGTGGAAGATTGGAAATAAGATCAACCTTTGCTTTGTCAACCTCAATTCCCTTGCAAGAGATTATGTGACCAAGAACAATACCTTGTTTCACCATGAAGTGACATTTTTCCCAGTTTAGAACCAAGTTCTTTTCAATACATCTCTACAAAACTAGAGTTAGATGGTGCAAACATTCATCAAAGGAATCTCCATAAATAGAAAAATCGTCCATAAACACTTCAATAAATCTCTCGACCATATCAGAAAAAATACACTAAGCATACATCTTTGAAAAGTAGCAGGTGTGTTACATAATCCAAATGGCATTCTCCTATATGTAAAAGTTCCAAAAGGACAAGTGAAAGTGGTTTTCTCTTGATCCTCGGGAGCAATGGGAATTTGATTATAGCCTCAATAGCCATCTAGAAAGCAATAAAAATCATATCCTGCTAGCCTATCAAGCATTTGATCAATAAATGGGAGAGGAAAGTGATCTTTTCTAGTTACAAGATTTAATTTTCTATAATCAATGCACACACGCCATCCTATAGTTATTCTAGTTGGAATCAATTCATTATTAGCATTGGCAACTACAGTTATACCTGACTTCTTTGGAACTACATGCATTGGACTCACCCAACTACTATCAGAAATAGGATAGATAATCCCAGCATCTAACAATTTAAGCACTTCATTTCTCATAACATCTTTCATGTTGGGATTTAACCTACGTTGCATCTCTCTAGTTGGTCTAGCATTTTCTTCAAGATGAATGCGATGCATGCAATCAGCAGGATTTATACCTTTAATATCAGCAATGGTCCACCCTAGTGCTTTTCTATGCTCAGACAAAACATGTAACAACTTACCTTTTTGCTCACTATCAAGGGAGGAAGATATTATTACCGGTAAAGTTTCTGACTCTCCCAAGAATGCATATTCCAAGTTGCCTAGCAATGCTTTAAGCTCCAATTCTGGTGGTTTTCCATTGATGAGACACTATTCTTCTCCTTACTAGGTGGAAATGGCTCAATTTTTGCTCTCCAATTATTTGGATCCATAATAGGTGCTGAGTCAAGCAATGCATTCACTTCATCAATTGTACTATCAACATCAAAAGAACAACCAAAATGAGTTAAACAAATTTCTAGCACATCATCACAATTATTAGAAACGAAGGAATCATCAACTAATGACTCTATCATATCAACATCAACAACTTGCCCATCATCTAATGGTTGCTTGTTAATGTTACCAAAATTCAATTCCAGAGTCATATTGCCAAAACAAAGCTGCATCACCCCATTCCTGCAATTGATAATACCATTAGATGTTTGCTAGAAAAGGACGTCCTAAAATAACAGGAATCTGCTTCGTGGAATCTTTCACAGGTTGAGTGCCAAGTACAATAAAATCAACAGGAAAATAAAACTTGTCAACCTGTATCAAAACATCCTCTACAATTCCACGAGGAACTTTGACAAATCTATCAGCAAGTTGTAAAATAGCAGAAGTGGGTGTCAACTCGCCTAACCCAAGTTCCACATATACAGAATAAGGCAAAAGATTAACATTAGCTCCTAAATCTAATAAAGCCTTCTCAATTTTATGGTTTCCTAGAACACATGAAATTGTAGGACAACCTGGATCTTTAAATTTAGGAGGAGATTTTACTTTGAATGATGGAGCTTACCTATTCAATTAAGAATGCCTTTTTGTGCACATGCAACTGCCTATTCTTAGTACATAGATCTTTTAAAAATTTAGCATAGGCTAGTACCTGCTTTATTGCATCAAGTAAAGGGATGTGTATACTTACCCACTTGAAGATTTCCATCATCTCATTGATTGTGTTACCTTTCCTCTCTTTCGTTAACCTCTGTGGAAAAGGAACTTTGGAATGTAGGATGGTAGATTGTCTTCACCTAGACTCTCCTTTGATGGATCTTGATTTGGCACTACCTCAGAAGAAACTTCTCTAGACTTCTTTCTAGTTGGAGTCTCTACTTGATTGTCAAATAATTTACCGCGTCGGAGTGTCATGATAGCCTTAGCATCCTTTTGTTGATTCTTAGACGTAGCTCCAATATTGCACATCCCTTTTGGATTAGGAAGTGGTTGACTAGGGAATTTTCCTTTTTCAATAGTTATTGTCAAGTGTTGGACAGAGGAAGCTAACTGTCCAATCATTTTCTCCATATTAGACATAGAATTTGTTTGAGAATTTTGAAATTCTGCAATTGTCCGATTTTGTTGATCAAGTGCTGCTTGTGTAGACTTAGCTAATTTCTCAAATGCCTCTTCCCATGGCTTCGGTTGTGAAAAGTTCTGATTGAGCTGTCTCATATTTTGCTGAGGAACTTGACTTGGCATATCATTTTGTTGAGAACCCTGTGACCATGAGAAATTTGGGTGGTCTCTCCATCCTGGGTTATATGTATTAGAGTAAGGATTGTAGGATGGTTTTCTCATCATATTAAGGGCATTAGCTTGATCACAGTACTCATCTGGCCCAGACTGATTACCAACAAGTGGCTCACTCGCGGGTGTCATTGTCAAAGAAGCTAGTTGGCGAGAGATTCCTTCAATCATACCTTTGACTTCTCTAATCTCTGAACTTGAATCATTACTTCGGATCTCATATATTCCTCATTTTTTTCCTTCAGTTCGAGAGGAACGACTCCACTGTTGAGAATTCTCTGCCTGTTTCTGAAAGAAATCCCAAATTTCAGTTGCATTTTTAGACATTAACTCTGCACCACTGGCAGCCATCAACCATTCTTGAATGTGCGGTAGCAATCCCTCCAAGAAATATTTGCAAAGGTGCCATTTTTGATAACCGTGATGTGGACACTTTAATAGCAATCCATTGAACCTCTCCCGAACTTCATAGAATGGCTCATCGTCTCTTTGAACAAATTCTGAGATTTCCCTACGAAGAGCCTTTTTTTTGTGAACGGGAAAATATTTATTCAAAAATTTAACTACCATTTGTTCCCAAAAAGTAATACTATTAGACGGCAAAGTATTAAACCATGATCGAGCCTTATCCTTTAAAGAAAATGGGAACAATCTCAATTTAACATTATCAAGAGTGACATTCTCATATTTAAAAGTTTCACATATAGCATAGAAATAAGTTAAATGATTATAAGGTTCTTCCATTTCCAAACCATAAAATGATGGGAGACAATTAAGTATACTATGTTTGAATTCAAAAGTCCTAGCAACTACTTGAGGATATTGAACGCATAACGTGCTCAAATTAGATAACGGACTAAAATAATCTTTAAAAGGCTTCTCTTCAGTTTCATCAGCCATCTCAATTTTTAGTATATTGTCGTCAATTTTATCCGTGGTTACAACTTGTTTTCTTTGATGAAAAGTTCTTTCAATCTCACTATCAAATGGTTCTAATTCAAGATTGAGAGATCTATGACCATGCATGCAGCAAAATTTTCTTCTCTTTAATTTTTTTTATATATTTTTATATATATTTTTTACGATAGTCACTAAAAAATAAAATAAAGGAAAAGAAAGATCGCAAACTAACTACTTTACTAACAAAAATTCCAAAATAAAAGAATAAAACAAAAGAGCAAGAATACCTGATTTTCTGCTTTTGTAGAAATTCTTAGTGACGACGACCAAGTGCTCCTACGATAAAACTATTCTGCAAAAATAAAAAATAAAATAAAATAAAATGGTCAAGAATAAATAATAATAATAATATTCTAAGCTAATAAATAAAAATAAAAATAAAATGAATGAAATTAACTAAGGCTAAATCAACTTTCTAACGCAGTCCCCGGCAACGGCGCCAAAAACTTGTTGTCAAACTTTAAATAACTCGCAAGCGCACGACTCTATTGAAATATAGATTTAATGAGCAATGAGGTCAAACCCACAAGGATTGGGAATTTAAAAAGTATAATTTAAGCCAAATTAACTCGTACACCAAACAAATTGAAAAGGGTTGATTTTGATATTTTTAATTAATTAAAAATACTAGTAGAAAAACTAAGATGAATGATTAAAACAACTATCAAGATGATGAAAATAACCAAGGTTTTGGAATCCAACACTATTCAGCAAGCAATTCTCTAATCACCATTCAATTCACAAGTTCGAGTGACAAATCTAAATCAATCTATTGTCTACCCATAAATTTATCAATGAAGCCCAATTAATAAAATCTTATATTGTTCCTCTTCACCTCTTCCAATAGATTAACAAAGCATTTATCATAGCAATTGGATTAAAGAAAATAAAGAATCTAACGAAGACATATCCCAAGTATTCCACATATCCAATCCAATTGTAATCTCACGAGAAATCAAAGATACTCATTTAACATTCAACGCACAAAGTATAGATTAATTAAACAATTGCCTAACAATCACTGATACATGATAAAAGTGATGAAAGAAATTAAATTTAATTAATCAATGAAGAACGAACGTAAACGTCAATCGCGCATAAAAGGAATTAAATAGTCAATAGAGAATCACATGGTCAAATAGGGTTTCACCCTAACCGTTGGTTCAAGAAATTTAAAAGAACATGATAGAATAAAAATTGATAGAAGAGATAAAACCAGCCATGGGTGACAAAAAAATGAATTAATGGCACGAAATCACGTCTAGTCCTCGTGGCTTTCTTGCTTTTTCTCCTCCAATTTTGTTCTCTCCTTCTCTCATTTTTTCTCTCCTAAAACCTCCTTATATAGAGTACTTTTCTCCTCAAAGTCATGAGTAAGGCCCAAATGTAGTGGGTTTCCAAGTCCTAGTGACATTAGGCATTCGCGCGTATAACAGGACAGTGTAGCAGTGTCAACTATTTTGGCCATAACTTCCTCATTCGGTGTCCGATTGAGATGATTCAAAATCCTGTAGGAACTAGATAAAGTTATCTACAAGTAATACAGAAATAGACTTTCCCAAAGTTCACATTTTGCTAGGTCAAAATTCATCCTCAATCTTTAGGTAAATTTCATTATCGTCCCCAAACTTGAAACTTCCCTTATCTTCGTATTTCTTTCATTGTTTTGGCCATCTCCACTCTAATATTGCCCCACTTTCTTCCAAATCTGATTTTTCTCCTAAAATAATAATAAATTTCAAAACTTTGATACTAAATAGATAGAAAATAAAATTAATTGGAGTTTAACGACCCTAAATAAACGCGTAAAATGCACTTATCACTTTTCGGCTATCATGAAGCCTTTATGCAGGTTACTTGAAGAAGATGTGCCTTTTAATTTCACAAAAGAATGCCAGAACTCTTTTAACACCTTGAAAGAAAAACTAGTTACTACTCCCATCATCATTGCACCCGATTGGTAAATGTGTTTAGAAATCATTTGTGATGCCAGTGACTATGCAATAGGAGCAGCTTTGGGGAAAAAGAAGGACAAGGTGTTTAGGGGTATTTACTATGCTAGCAAAACTCGTAACTCAACTCAAGTTCATTATGCCACTATAGAAAATGAAATTGCTAGCAGTAGTCTTTACTTTTGAAAAATTCGGGCCTATCTAACTGGTTCAAAAGCTGCGTCGTTGTTTAGAACTCAGCCGTGAAGTACCTGCCCGAAAAAAAAAAAAAAAAGACTCCAAGCCCAAGTTGATTAGATGGTTATTGCTCCTCCAAGAATTCAACAAAGAGATTCGCGATAGAAAAGGTACAGAAAACCAAATAGTAGATGATTTGTCCCAATTCGAACAATCAGATGAGCCCCCTGAGGAAGAGATAAATGAGACCTTTCCTGATGAACAATTATACAAGATACAAGAAGTCCCGTGGTTTGCAGACCATGTGAATTATTTGGTTAGGGGCATCATCCCATCGGAGTTGTTGTATAAACAGAAGAGAAAGTTCCTCCATGACCTTCGATACTACTATTGGAAGGAACCATTCCTTTACAAGAGAGGTCCTGATCAAATCATTTGCTAATGCCTGCCAGATGATGAGATTAGGGAGATTCTAGATCGGTTTCATTCTTCACCCTATGAAGGATATCTCAGGAAATCAAAAATAGCTGTGAAAGTACTACAAAGTGGATTCTATTGGCCTACCATGTTTAAGGATGCGTATTCATTTGTCAAGGCCTATTATCGATGCCAACACATTGGAAATATCTCGTCAAGATAGGAAATGCCATTGAACAACATCCTTGAGGTTGAGGTGTTCGATGTGTGGGGCATAGAATGCACGAGGCCCTTCACATCTTCTTATAACAACTAGTACATCCTTGCGGCAGCGGATTACGTGTCAAAGTGGGTTGAAGCTCAGGCTTCATCAACCAATGACACTACGGTGGTGGTAGAATTTGTAAAGAAAGGCATCTTCTCCAGGTTTGGAACCCTAAGAGCTATAAGCAGTGATGGGGCAACACTTCAACAACAAACTCTTCAAGTCTGCCTTAGCTAAGCATAGAGTCTATCATTGTATGGTGACGCCCTATCATCCACAAACCAATGGACATGTTAAAACTTCTTACAGATAGCTGAAACCATTCTAGAGACTATTATCAATTCTTCTCGTATAGATTGGTCAAAGAAGTTGGATGATGTGCTCTAGGCTTACCTAACAGCCTTTAAAACTCCAATAGGCATGTCGCCATATTAGTTAGTCTTTGGAAAAGCCTGGCATTTACCTGTTGAGTTAGAACACAAAGCATACTGGGCGGTGAAGAAATTAAACATGGATATGAAAGGAGCCAACGAAAAGAAATGGCTCCAGCAAAATGACTTAGAAGAATTCCGCTTGGAAGCATACGAGAATACAACGATCTACAAAGAGGCTGCCAGAAAATGGCATGATCGTCATATCCAAATTCAGGATCAGGTACCAGGTCTTGCTCTATAATTCTCGTTTGAAGCTATTTCCCGGAAAGATTCGATCAGGATGGTCGAGGCCATTCACGATCTCACAAGTGACTCTGTATTGAGCTATCAAGCTCTCTCACCCGTCCAAAAGGGGCCGTCCAAGTAAATGGACAATGCCTAAAGCACTATTTTGAGGCCAATTTCTCAAAAGAAAAGTCAATTCCGGCTTTGATAAAGCTACATTGATCATCGATTGTCAAGCGCGCGACTATAAACAAGCGCTAAGTAGGAGCAAGCTAACCAAGTACATTCGTTCCAATTTTACCCCTTTTCGCATCAATTATTCATTTGGTGCTTGAGTTCTTTACTTTGTCTTTTGTTGGTAGTAGCTAAGTGTGGAGGAAAGTTCATTTCGCATCAATTCACATTTCTTTTCATGGATTGGTTAAAAAAATTGAAAAAGTTACAGGGGATGCACTTGTGGATACATCCCCCACAAACATGCAGGCACACATGCACCTGTTGAACTAAAAAAAATGTCGGGGGTCCACCTTCGGGTGTACCCCCTACATACCTATGGGCGCACTCACACTTGCAATTAAAAAGAAAAATAAATTTGAACGAGAAAATCGAGGGCCATGTAAAACTCATGCCTCTCCCTCTCTTTTTCTCACTTTACAGCTCTCTTCACGCCAAAAATTCTCTCCACCCCAAACCTTAACAACCTTCACTTATTCCAATCTCTTGCAATTCCTTCATTCGTCACTATAATTTTGAGATTATAGCATCAAGATATCTCCTAGTTTCTCTTCATATTTGAGTGAGAAGAACACAAAGGTATGCTTTATATTGGAATTTCTCATGCTTTAAATTAGACTTTTTCTTCCTTTGAGCTTAATTTGAATGATTGATGAAGCCATGGCTAAATTTGTTCGGCATGAAGTCTTGATCTCTAGAATACATGAGTTATGTAGTGGGTTAGTGTTCTTTACCCTCAAATTGCAAATTTTCTTCAAGGACTTCTACATGCCCACTAGGTGTTTGAATAAATAACACATTGCTTGATGCTTAGATTTGCATTTATGAGGGATTGCTAGTTACTATTTAGTTCACATTGCATTATTTGTGCCCGGAAGCCTTGTTGCACACCAAGTGTTTAATGAATTGTCATATTCACCTTCAACTTGAGTCCTTGGATTCTAATGTTTTCCATGTGCTTGTGGATACTTTTACAGTATGATGCAACTTCTCTTTCAGCTATATGCACATGTTCTCTATCCATTTTTGAACTCTACACTCCAAAGTCAATGATACACGGTTTTCTTTTGTAGGCACATGCACGTGGGATACAACAAGAGACTGGGAAAAGGAGGTTATTGAAGAAGAAGAGATTGTAGAAGTCGGGCTTAAGATTTGCATTAAAGAAAAGCAATTTAGTCAGACCGAAATGATTCACCAACTATCGTTGGAGAAAATTCGCCTTCAATCTTCCTAATGGAAACCAGCGGATCATGAGTGACTTCTACAAGAATTTTAACACCGAGCTAGAGTTTGAAGGTTCATGCCACCCTTACTCCACCATGGTGTTGCCCAGGCGTATCAAGTTTTCTAAGCAAGTGATTGATCAATGTCTTGACCTATTTGCCATCGATGCAATTGATATGGACGCGGACGACTATATACCTCCCTTTATTGATCAAGCGGTGTTTCAATGGCTTTTGACGGATGGAGCTTATGCTAGAGACCCCTCCATACAATCGGTCTATCGTAACAAGGACTTGAACAAGTGGCTGTGGTTTTTCCACCAATGGGCATGTAGTTGCCTCCAGCCCACTACTAATAAAACCAGCATCCCCTATCGTATAGCGCAACTGTACATTAGTACACAATTGACATTAGGGGATGCCCATTGGGCTTTTTTATGAAAATGCCACCTTCAAAAAAAGGTATGGCAATTGTCTTCGAAATTTGCCACCTCAAACTGTAAAAGAAAAAAGAAAAAAGAAAAAATAAAAAACTAAAGGATGGTAGTTGTAGCGCAAAACGGCCACCATAGAAATAAAAAAGAGTTGAGGTTGTCTTTACAATCGCCGCCCTTAATTTTTTTTAAAAAAAATACGCAATGGGTGGCAGTTTCTTTAAGAAACTACAACTCATTTTTAGTAAAAGGTTGCAGTTTACACCAACCGCGTCCCAAAATTGAATTAAAACAACCAGCAATGCCAGAACTCTCGCCATGGTCAATATATTGCTAGAAAAAATCCAAAAACCAGCCAAATTTTAATGAACTTGTCTGATTTTGCTACAAATTCTTCATAAGTTAGGGCCACAATTGAAGTAAGGTACTATTCCTCTATCTATTTGTCCCAATTTCTTGTATTCTTAGGATAGAATTTAACATCCCATATTCTAGGTATTTGCTTTGCAATCGGATTTGAGGCAATTTCGAGGTTTGTTGAAGCCACATTTTAAGGAAGTTTGTTTCCCTCTATCAATTGGTGACAAATTTTCATATTTTTTAAGCTAGAAAATACCAATCCCCAAATTCTATATTTTTTTCGTGCCAACATTGATTTTATTTTCATGTTTTAATATCTGTATATGTATATGTATATGCATTTATATATATATATATATATATATATGTGGGATTTAATTTGTGGGATATATTTTACCATGGATATATATGTGGGATTATTGTTTGTTGCCATGGAGATATATATATGGGATTTATATACATTATTGTTGAATTAGAGGTATTATTTTACTTAGATTAGTTATCATTAGTTAAATAAGTAATAAGTAATTTTTGATAAATTAAAGGTATAATTTTTATCAATTATAAATACTTTCAAAAGACCAATTAAAAAATGAATAGTTAATATAGTTTTTAAAATAGATATTTTACGGAATATTTATAGATTATGTTGAACTATGTTTCAATATGTAATAAATGAATAAATATTACTTCAATATAAATATAATTTATTAAAAATATAGTTTGAGAATAATATTTCAATAAAATAAATTAGTTTGGAAATAAATTTATATAAATAAAGTTTATTTATTAAATAAATATTACTTTATAGTATGCCCGTAATTTAGTCTTCTAGATATGATAAACTAATGCATGCAATATTTTATAAATTATGTTGAACTATATTTGAATATGTAATAAATGAATAAATGTTACTTTTATGTACACATTATTTATTAAAAAAGTAGTTGGGAAATAATATTTCAATAAAATAAATTAGTTTGGAAATAAATTTATATAAATACAATTTATTTATTAAATAAATATTACTCTTTGGTATGTCCCTAGTTTAGTCTTCTACATATGATAAACTAATGCATACAATATTTATAAATTATGTTGAACTATATTTCAATACGAACTAAATAAATAAATATTATTTTGACATAAATATAATTTATTAAGAAAGTAGCTTGGTAATAATTAATATTTCAATAAAATTAATAACAATTTCGTAGTCATATGATCAATTAGCTAGGGAATAAAACTATTTTATATCATTCTAATAAAGTCATTTTAATAGTTTTGTGGTGTAAATAAATCAAATTTTCGAATTATTTCTCTATTCTTTCGTTACAACCGATCTTATTAATTGTACTATACTACACCTGGCTTACATGCATTGAGCATAGAAAATCGTTTGAAGATAATCTTGTATGTCATTAACTATACTTTTATTATTTCGCAGTTTAAGATGCACAAGATTATCTTTGAATTCTCCCAGTGGAGAGTTTGTCATCGATCTGCGTAAATTGAACTCTGTTAAATTTATTTTTTGTTGTGGCGGTTATGTATTTATATTAATTTCAGTAGTACCCTCATTTGTTTTCCGAGTGTGGATTACGTTTTACATGAGTTGCACACTTATGTTTTATAGTGATTGAGCTTTTTCTTGGTTTAATGTCTAATGCTCATATTGGTTTTCCACTGTGAAAGTAATTTTACTTTTTTTTTTTGTGTTTGTGACTAAAGTTGTAAGTTGCGTTCTATTACTTGTAAAAGAATTGGTCTTGATATAATGTACTTCAATAGATCAATACTTGAGACGAGGTTGGCCATGTGCGCCAACATATAATGCCTCAACTCCTTTACAGCAAAGATCAAGGTCAGTCAGATCTTTTAAACTGGAGAGTATCTCAGTTCAGCTCCCACCAATGTTCGGCTGAGGTAGTGGAGTGCATTTTCTTTCCCATTGTCATTGAGTGGGATGAGCAATGCCCCCAGTGAGCATTCTTGTGCCGCAACATAAAGAGTCAATGGCTTTCTTGGAGTTGGAGTTGTGATTACTAGCAGACGAGACAAGTACTTCTTGATACTGTGAAAGGCATTTTTGCACGCATCATCCCACTTGAATGGTATGTTCTTTTTCACTAACCTGTGGAATAGATGGCAGTGCCTTGCAAGGTTGGAAACGAACCTTCGAATGTGGGTGAGTTTTCCTTGGAGACTTTTCAGCTTATGCGGGTTGCTTGTCTGCGGCATGTTGACAATGGCATCGACTTTTGACTGATCAATTTCAATTCCACGATGCCACATAATGAAGCTAAGGAACTTTCCGAAAGTAACTCTAAATGCGCATTTGAGCAGGTTTATCTTCAATCGGAAATGCTTAAGATTGTTGAAAACCTCATTGAGGTCATGTAAATGGTCATCGTGCTTCCTTGTTTTGATGACGAGGTCATCCACGTAGCACTCAACCTGTTTATGCATCATATTATCAAAGATTTTCTGCATTGCTCACTGGTAGGTTGCTTTTGCATTCTTCAATCCGAACAACATCACTTTGTAACAGTATATACTTTGAGAGTATGGAATGTTGTAAGTTCTTCATCCTTTGGATTCATCGGAATTTGGCTATAGCTAGAGACACCATCGATGAAGGAAAGGACTTCGTAACCAATCATTGCATCTACCATCAGCTCTATTATTTGGAGTAGGAAGTCATCTTTCAGGCAGGCCTTGTTTAAATCTAGAAAGTTAGCATTGACTTGTAGCTGACCATTCTTATTTCGAACCGAAATCACATTGCCGATCCAGGTTGGGTACTTGACTTCGTGTATCAACCCCACTTTAATCAATTTGTCAACTTCGGCTTCCATTTAAGGGATAAGCTGCAGCCGACGCTTCCTTTAAGGCTGCTCGATCGAGCGTACTCCATGCTTGACTGCGAGATAGTACAATGCCACTTTGGGGTTGAGACCTAGCATGTCGAACACGTCATTGTGCTCGTGCAAAACACTCATAGAAACTATCATTGGCTCTTCTTTCAGTAAAGAACTTACGAAAACTATCATTGGCTCTTCTTTTGTTCCCAAGTTTAGCTGCTTTAGGTCATCCACAGTAGCCAGTCCTTCTTCTTTGAATGCTAACAGAGCTGGTTGAAGCTCTTCCCTTGCGGTGAAATTCTAGGATTTAGACTCTTATCCGAAGGCTTCTTCGAATGTGATGTGATTGATAGTCACTAGCTCTTAGTTGTAACCATTCTTCTAAAATTGTGGATGCCTTTCACTCTTTTGCCTTGTCTTGAACTTTTGAGACATGGAATGTGGATTCGAGATTTTGACTCCAAGCCGAGAGAAGGCTCACTGTCTTTAAGTTGACTTAAGCTTCGTGCTAGTTTGCTGGTGCAAATAGTTGTCGTAGCATCACCACTCAGCCTTTGAAATACGGATACCTTGCCTTTGGACATCACCGCTTACCCTTTGAAATATGGATACCTTGCCTTTGGACTCGACCACTGTAGATGGCTGTCCCTGCAGTCTCGGGACCACTGAAACCCTTACGTCCTCATTTTGGATTCCATCAAATATTGACGGTCATTCTAGATCGTGATCGAATTTGATGAAGCCTTCTTGATTTTGATGGGCTTTGGCGGATTCGGATTGTATCTCAATCCATACCTTCCATTTGAGGACGTCCACTGGATAGAATTGCATCATGATCACCCAACTTTTGGGGTTCTCCTTCCCAAATCTTACATTCTCCAATAGCTTCTTGGCCTGAGGGTTATAACACCCCTTGAAGATCTTCTTTGGATCACCACCACTTTTAGTAAACGGCGAGATTTGTTTTGGTGATTTTGAGCCATGTCATTTCAAACTGCTTGATATAGCTGCCATGGCCTTTGATGTTTCAGAACTCGTTATAAATTCCTTCATAAGCTCATGAGGTACCAACAACTTTGGGATCTTGGGGGATTAGGAAAGCAGCTCCTTCTATGAGATTGCTTCAAGTTGCTTTTCTTTCAAGGATTCTCCTTGGTAAAGGCTTGATTTATCAATTGGTAGTTGATGAGGAAGGGCTACAACTTTGACTATGTCTTTGCCGTCAGCATCAACTTTGGGAATTCTAACTCGGTGATCATCCTCCAGGTAGAACTTCACATTAGGAAAGTAGGATTTCTCCAGATACTTGAAGCAATGATGCTAAGTTGAAGAGACGACTCCGATCTCTTGTAGCCAAACAAGTCCAAGGAACAGCTCATGTAACATTCTGGAATCAATGACATGGAAAAGAACTGATGAAAACAACTCCCCGATTTGCAAGTTCAGTGGACTCGTGCCCATGGCCCATTGGCCTTTCTAATTAAATCCTTGGATCATGATGTTGTTCTTCGCAAGGTCCTAGGCACTTATCTCAATCCTCTTCATGGTATTGATGGGCATTATCTTGACGGCTGAGCTGAAATTGATCATCATGCATTGCATTTTGCATTCTCAAATGCTGCCGCTAACGCATAGTGGATGGTTGTTTAGATGAGAACCCAATTGCAAATCCTCATCACTGAAATTGATAGTAGCCATGCAATCGTTTCATACAGCCAGCTTTGGTCGACTTGAAGATCTTCCCTTCGTACTCTTCCAGATTGATCAAGGCCGCAATCAACTCCATACGATCGTCGAACGAAAGATGAAGCATCCCTAAAATACTTGTGTTAGGAGAAATCTTGTTGAGGCCGGCAAAAGTATTTTCTACTTTGCCACTCTGCTTCAAACTTTCTTTGACCTTTTCTTTTACCTTGACTTTGGGCTTGTTATCATCCTTGACATTTGTGACGTATGAAGGCACGTGTTGATCTTTGAAATAACCTTTATGAAAATAATCTCCCAAGGTTATCAGTTTGTGCAGAGTTGGAGCGGCTACAACTCCTGGAGTCACCTTTTTTTTGCTCATTTGTTTGCTTTGGACTTCTTTCTTTGGTTGCTTGACCATTTTTTCCATTTATGGTTCTTTATGACTACCAGAATGTAGGATCCTTGCCATTCGGCATTTTCTCATAATGAGGATCCATGCCCCCTGACTATCATCCGTTGTTGCTTCTTCAACTAGCTGAACTTCTTTACTCAACGTCCCTGATGGTTGTCCTGTAACAAGTTTAGAAAATGATATTTTACCTTTTTGCCTGACGCTCGAATTTCTTGTTTTTCGCTTATGAATATGGACCAACCATCGCTAATTTAATCTTTAGTTTCAGTATCAGACTCCCAAAGGTCTAAGTCATTCCTCATGACTTCGTAGAATGAAAGGCGGCTGGGCGCACGTGGTTTGTCCATCTCCAGGAAAATATATTCAACAGTTACTTCTCCATTCACCCAAAATTTTACCAGTCTCGGTCCTTCAGGTAGCTGAGAAACGAATTTAACCGGTTTCGGTGAAGGCACCTTTGTATTGCTAGTGGAACAGAATGTCCTAGCTTTGTCAAGGATTGGAATTGGATCAAATGACCCAAATGACACCATCGAACAATTTGCAATTGAAGGCTCATTGGTCTAAAGCATGAATTTGTTTTCCTTGCTCAAGCGGACAATGAGATCTTTTAGCACAAAGAAGTTTTCTAGTAGATGGTTGATGATTTGGTGGTACTTTTAGTATTTTGGATTATCGACTCGACCAACCTTTTCCAGCCTCTTTGGTGCTGGAAGTTTAATCATCTTTTGCTCTAGTAATTAGCTTAGAGTTCCGGAGACTGCAGAGTCTCCAAACGGATACTCTTTTTCTTCGAGCTCCTTCAAACTTGGGAGACCTTTCTTTTGGATGAGCACCTTGTTAGGCTTGAATTCTAGTTTTAGCCTTGGGGCCTGATTTGAATTCACTTTTTTGAAAGTTATTCTCATTGGAGTTGTGGAAACGGCCATTACTTCCTTTGATTTAGCTGGCCTGCTATCTTTTTTGACTTATTTCTTCAACTCTTTTTGTTTTCTCGGATCACTTGGCAGATAACTTCCATGCCTCGGAATCTAAATTTCAAGATCGTGCGCTCGAGTAGCCAACTCTTCAAATGAGTGGGGCATGTTGGCTTAGAGATTGTACAGTAATCCCTGATGTATGCCTTAGACGCACATAACTATAGACGAGGCTTCACTTATGGACTCTTTGTGGCTGAGCACGAGATTTCTCCATCGCTCAATGTATTCCACCACAGGCTCTTCTTTGCCTTCTTTTTGTCCTAGTAAGTTCTGGAATACTGATCATGCGCCAAGCGAGTGAGAAAATCACGTTCAAGTTGATCCCAACTGTCAATCGATCTGGCTGGGAGATTGTATACCATTCGAGTGTTGCGCCTTTGAGGGATCAGACTAATAGCTTCACCATCATATCATTGTAAGTGTCTGCATTGTTGTAAGTTTCAATGAAATGAGCAACATGTTGCTCTGGGTTGTCCTTTCCATGAAAGCACTGGAACTTGGGAGGTTGACAGCCGAGAAGCATCCTCAGTTCGTCGATTCAACGGTTGTAAGGTTTGGCATGTACGAGTGAAGATTGTGGTGAACCACCATAGTGGGAATAGATGGTATTAGCAATCATGTTTTGTAGCTACTAAACTGATAGAGAACCAATAGAGATTTGTACAGAGTCCCATAATGTATTTTTCAGTATCATCCAATTGTGCATGTCCTTCTTCAGCTCGTCTTCTTGAGCCTCAGGACCTTTACCTTTAGGTGAACCTTCTTAAAACATCTACTATTGGAAGAGCCTTCATCCTTGTAACCATCTTCGTTTGCCGACTCCTTTATCTCCAATTTGTTCATGAAGGTTGCGATTTGAGCATCTTTCTCCTCTAGAGACTTAGACAACTTGCCAATTGCAAAAGCCATTTGTTGGATTCTCTAATCCAAGTTAGGACATGCTTCGGTGAAAAACACGTTATCGAGCGACTCCTCTTAGCTTGTATAATCTCTCCATTTTCGAGGAGAGGGAGCTCTGACTGATTTGGATTCAGACCCTTCGGCTGAGGGAGAGCTGGATTGAGGGTTCTTTTGAAAAAAAGGGTTCTCTAGAAAGAGTTTAGCTTATCCTGGAGAACGAGAGTCAGCTTTATTGAGGTTAAGGATTTTTCCCTTACCCTTCTTTGAGAATTTCCTCAACGGTGACACCAATCTCCTACCTTTTGTCTTCGTTCTAGTGGTAGGGAGGAGTTCAGCAAGCGTCTCCTCAAAGTTTGCCATCGTTTGCTTCACTTTTCCGTCAATCATCTTCTTGTTGAATTTGGGGCTTGAAGTTTGTTGCAGATCTAGAGATGAGAGGCAAGAGGGTCTCACTTGGAGTGCTAGAAATTTGCAACATCAAATTTGTTTTGTATCAATAAAACAATACAAAGAGAATGTTACAAATTTGATTTGAAAAATTTGTAGTGGATTGATTCTCATAACTTGAGCGATCCCCTAATTAACGATCTACGATTCAAAGCGAGGGGCCACATGGCTTGATCCTAGACTCTGAAAATTGGGATTTGACTTGGTTTGCTGACGGTGTGGGTTTGTTGAAGAGAGCTTTTGCTTTTCTGTGGATTTGAAGAACTAAAGAGAATTTTATTCTCTTCTTCTTTGTTTCTTCCGTGGCTTGAGCTTGATTCGAAGAATTGAAGAGATTTTTATATCTTTTCTTCTTCATTTCTCCTTTACTTTGGACTTGGTTTTGAAGAACTGAAGAGAACTTATTCTCTTCTTCTTCTTCTTTTCTTTGCTTAGGATTTTCCAGAGGTGCCATTGCAGTCCTTCTTTCTTCTTGACCCTTGTTCGGGTTTTCTACAATAAGATTAGTTGTCTATTTATAAGAAAATATTAGATAGCCTTGTAACCAATTAACACTTATCCAGTTTATTTGAATAAGCATTATCAATTAACTATCCTTCTTAATTTAAATGATTTGCTAAATATATTTTAATTATATTTAATATAAATCAAATAAATAAGTTAAGAAAAGTATGATGTGGCTCATGGGCTTTTAAATATGGGCTCTATAGACATTTGGGTTTTAATTGGCCCGATGGATTAATTAATTAAAATTAGTCCGGCCCAACAAATTTACTTGTTTTGAACTTTTCAATGTCTGCGGGAAGCTAACTACATTGGCTGCACTTTGGGTAGTTTGGAATGAGAACATTTGAAATAGTAGCGTACCGTATAGATGCCAATGGTGTGCTATAGTTTTTTTTCATTTTCATTAATTATCCTCATTATGTGTCTTCCTAAACTAATAATTGAGCTACACCTATGTCATTAGACTCTCAATTTTCAGCAAAGTATCCTTCCAAACACTAGTTGTACCAACACGCAATCTATGACCTCTCTCAATAGCCACTCAATTGCTCTCCACGCTCTGACCCATGAAGCTCAGGCTGTACCCCAAGGAGGTGGAGAAGAAATCCCTTTTTGGATAATATCTAGTGCTCAAAATTCGAGTAACTAGAGCATGGGATTTAGAGATGAGATTCCACCCTTGCTTCTTAAGTAGTGCAAGATTAAAGCTGTGAAGATCATGAAATACCAGCTTCTTCCTTTTTTGCACACAATTTCTCTCATCAATTCCAATTGATTCATTTGCTTCTCAATCTCTTACTACCCCACCAAAATTAATTCATGATCCACTGGAGCTTATCGCATAGAGAGGTAGGGAGTAGGAAAGTCTTCATGCAATATGAAGGAATAGGTTGGATCACAGTTTGAATGAAAATCGTTCACTCCAACTCTTCAATCTTTGCCAAAGACAATCTTTCAAGAAATTAAGGGTGTGTTCTATTTGTCCTTTTCTAGCCATTTTCCATTTTCGATTTTCAAAAACTCCGAAAATGCGTTCTCTTATGTGTTTTTGAAAATCATTTTCGAAAATAGCCTCAAATTTTATACAGAAAATGGAAAACTTGAAATTCACGTGTTTCATGTCTTTTTACTTACTTCCCTTGGATTGGAAACAGGGAAAATGCTATGTTTTCGTCTTAGTGGTCCATTTTCTAATTAAAAAAAAAGCAAAGAAAAATGCTGGCTCCTAAATTCACGCTTGTTGTTGGGAATTAGGGTGGTCACTCTCTGACCTCACCTCTTCACCTCCAATCTTTTGCTTGGTAATAAGTATCTACCATGAGTAACGCACCCTTTTGAATTAGTTTACTCGTGCCTTGACTTACTTTGGTAAGTATTTGATATCTCATTTCCTTCATCAGTCTGTTCTGTTGCCCTTGCTCTCCTTTTTCAATTTGTACTTCTTCGTTTTTATTTTTAGACTTTAAGATTTAAGAGTTTAGTCTTGATTTCTAATTTGTTGATTTTCATTTGGATTATTGATAGGTCATGTTAATTCCCCCATTTTGAACATCCTTAGTTTGTATTTTCTTTCGTTTAAGGTATATTTTTATTTGTCCTTGTTCAATTATGTGTCGAGAATGTCAATGAATTGAAAAAGGGTGGAAAAAAGGTAAAATTGGCCAAAAATCCTAAGTTTGGGGCCTAAACAAAACATTCCAAAAGATGGAGGACCTTGCATGCAATTTTTTTTTTTTTTTGCGGCCACTTTTCTTGTGCTCAATTAAAAGAGTTTGGAAAGAGGATTCTTTCGCCTTTTATGGATCTCAATTCTGAGTTTCTTGGCAAAAGTTAAGGCCGTTCAAAATTCAAAAGCGTTTGAGGCCAAAACTGTGTAGCCCTGGGCTACAAGTGCAACCATGGGGCCCGTCGGCATAGCCAGCAACCTAATTTTTTATAGGTTGCACCTACATCGGGTGGGAGGACTTTTCGAAGACTTTTTGCAACTATAAAAGGAGGAGAGAAACACTAGAAGAGGAGCAAAAAATGTGACTAAGAAGATTGGGAGAGAAGAAGCTACAAAACCCAAGTCAAGAAATGAAGATCCAAGAATCGAAGATTCAAGTTCTTGATTCTAAACTTTAAACCTAGTTATGCATTCTTATATTTTTATTTATATTTGTTTTTTGTCGAATTCTTTGAGTAGATAAATCTCTTTTTCTTGGGACGAATAATGAATCCTCGCTATGAACCCTAACTTTAATTTATTGGATCTAACTTTTGGTAATTAGTTTGTTGTTAATTCTTTGTTGTTGTATTTAAAGTTTTCATCTTTCTTGTTGTTTGGCAAATGATTTTTTTGGTGTGTATGGGATTTGAGAGAGGAAACACAAATTAGATCTAGGGACTATAGATCACTAATTTAGAGAAGATTTAGAGATAGACTTGTGGTTAGTGCGACCATAAAGGTGAACTTTCGAGGAAACCTAAACTTTCTTGTTTGAATGCGTTTTGAGAGTTGACAACAAATTTGTTTAGAGGTGAGTAAATTGGCCTAATGGAATAAAATTGATTATCCTCGACAAAGGTAATTAATTGATTTAGGAAATTGGATCGTTATCACGAACGCATTATTGTTGGATTCATGAATATAAAGCTAGAGGGATCACTGTTGGAGAAATTGTAAGTCCCAAGATCCAAAAATTCTTGAGTCAACTTTGAAAACTTTCTTTATTGTTTGCTTTAGGATTATATTAGTTCGTAGATTAATTTTGCCATATTTTATATTTTTCTGAGAATCAAAACAACAATCAATTTGAGCTTTCAAATAAAGTAATAAATTGATAATTTTGGTATTAAAATCAAGTCTCTGTGGGATCGATATTTGGACTTAAATCCACTTTACTGCTTGTTTGACCCAAACACTTGGGAAGTTGCATTGCACGTTAATTTATTACGAATAAGTTTTTGGCGCTATTGCCGTTGACTTAGATTTGCATCAATACAACTCTGTTTTTTCTTTAATTTGAATTTTTTTATTATTTTTATTTTATTTTTACTACTATTTTTTACAGATGTGAATGCGTAGCAGGAAGGTCAGAGAACTAATCTCTCTTGACCCAGAAATTGAAAAGACCTTCAAATATAGAGCCCGAGTGATTAGATTGGAACGAAAAATGGGGGATAAAATGTAGGATCTTGCTCTAGGTGGTATAGTTCTTCCCTTGTACAGCTACGTCATACTGGCTATAGGAGATAATTTCACTTGTTTAGTCCCTCCAATAATTCTAGCTAATACCTACGAAATCAAGCCATCGACCATTCAATTAGTGCAGCAAACAATATAGTTTCATGGCCTTCCGAATGAAGACCCACATGAGCATATAAGGAGGTTCTTGGAAATATGTTGTATGTTCAAAATTAATGCCCACCTGATGCAGTATAAATGAGACCCTTCTCATTCTCGTTGAATGGCACAGAAAAGACATGGTTCTATACCTTGCCTACTAATTCAATTATGGCCTAGAATAATCCGGTTTAGAAATTCTTAGAAAAATTCTTCCCACCTGGTAGCATGATGAAAATAAACGAGATATTACATCATTCAGCCAACACCATGATGAATCCATATTTGAGGCATGGGAGCGATTCAATGACTTCTTGAGACACTACCCGAATCATGGCATACCAGATTGGCTTATAGTGTAGGCATTTTATAATGGGTTAAGTCATGAAAACAAGAAGCATGCAATTTCAATAGCAAGGGGTTAGCTGAAAGATAAGACTTACGATGTGGTATCATCAATCATTAGGTTGCAACGTTGTCTAAGAAGTTAGAAAGTCTGACCAATTTGATAGTTAATATGGTTCAACCTTCTCGGGGTTGTGAAATTTTGCTATACAAATCATGCTAGTACAGAGTGTCGCGTCGCCAATTTGAGCACACCTACCATGCAATAGAAAGTATTTGTTGAGAATAGTCAAAGGCCACAATTTGGACCTTATGCACTTATGTATAATCAAGGGTGGCGACACCACCTAAATTTTTCTAGGAGAGATAATCAATCACCTATGAGAATGCCTAGATTTAACAAGCACCAGGAGAAAAAAGGGCTCTCATGAGGATGTGTTCAATAAGTATATGAAGGCAAATAACAAGTTTATGCAAAAGACTGAGCATGCACTCCAGAACCCGAGTGCCACTATTAAGAACTTGGATGCTCAAATGGGACAAGTAGTGTTAGCCCTATAAAACAGACAGCCTGGGGCATTGCCAAGCAACACAAAAGGTAATCCCAAAGAACAACTATTGGCGATCACAACAAGGGCTAGAGTTGACTCTCCAGAAATTCAAGTAAAACGATCGACTGCAACTAATAAGATGGCGCATGAAGAAGTTGGTGAAACTTGTTATCTTATTTTTTAAGCTGATGTGTTGTCATTCATATTTTTCCATGCTTGATAAAATTAGGCTTTATATTTGATTTTATTCAATTTTTATCATGCAAAACTCTATTTAATCACATGAAGAACCAACTAGTATTTTATTTGTTATAAAAGGACATGTGATTAATTTAATTGGTGGAGTTAGTAGTGGGTTTTGACTCCCATACATGCCCAAGGGGATTATTCTTGATCTCCAAGTCTCCACAAGCTTATCAACTATGATAAGATTTTATCTCTACATTAATTGGTAAGTCTTAAAGATTTTATGGTAAGTTTGAATTCTATTTGTTATTACCCTTATTTACTTACCATCTTTATTAGAATCCTACAACTAACATTCTTCTATTATTTTGTAGGAAATTATATATAAGGAAATTTCTTTTGTGGCAAGAAATTAACTTGTATATAATTAATAGGAGTCAAAAAAGTTCAGTGCCTTTTGGCAAGTGTATCACATGCCTACAAGCTTTGGAAAATGTGCTGACCATAAAACCAATGCTGTGGATCTTTTTCTTGACTTCTCCATTATGCATCCGAATTAAAATTTCACAAGAGCTTCACTGTTCAAGTGTTGCACACGCACCTTCACGTCCACAACTTGATTCTTATCAAGTGAAATCTCTAGGAGGAGTCTGATCCAGTACACAAGAACCTCAAATGTTGCACGGGAGTCTTGATCTATTGGAGGACAAGATAGATCTAGTGAGATTGTGGAGTTTCAATGAGTTATTGAAGAGCAATGGCACATTGGCTCATACTACTGTTTAAGAGAGAAGATCAATCAGTGACCTCGCTAGTATCTTATATGTTAGATTTATGTGTATTTCTATCCTTTAATTTCGTATAACCAATTTAAACTCTTGGTACTAGTGGATCGGTTTGCTTGAGGGATTCGGGCTGCGGCTATTTACCCTAAGGGTGTTTTCTATGTAAAAATCTGTGTGTTCTATTTCTGTTAAGTTTCTACCCTTTGCTAGATATATCTAGGCTCACGTAACTCAATCACAATTGTTTCGATTGATTGCTAACCCAGATACGTCTCACTTAAATAAAACAGAAACTGGTTATGTGTTTTCAGATCACTATTGAGATACGTTTTAAGTAATCTGTAACTAGACAACTTAAGAATTTTCACTTGGCATTAGAGCGAGTTCACTTCTAGAAAGGGAGATCCGGTTGTATAAACCATAAATTCATGTTTGATTGTATTTTATAGATCTCCCACTACTTACGTGTTTGAATCATGCTAAATTTGTATGACTACTGCGCTAACTTTTTCTCTTAGCTTGCAAGTTGAACCAGATGAACCTGAAAACACTGATCAAGTAAAGCCAGATGGATCTGATGACGCCGTCAAAGACGATCACTTAAGTGCCATCGTCATGTCAAAGAATCCTATCAAACACTCCATAATGAAACACAGTGATTTCAAAGACCACCTCTGTAGTGACTGCGCATTTCCTTAAATTAAAATATTTAATTAAAGTAAAATCTCAAATGTATCGCTACAACTTCACCTATAGAGTTAAACAGCATACGCTCGTCTAGTTAAATTTTATATTACTTACTACTATATTAAATTATTTAAAATAATAATAATAATAATAATTTATAAAATATTTATTTATTTTCAATTTGCATTTGAGGACCGAACTTGAGAAATTATTTGTTTTAACCCCAAAAATTTAACTTCTTATTCAATCATAACTTTATATATATTTTAAACCCAATTATAGGCCCATTTAAGGTCCACTTTTATTCTTATGCTATAAAAATCCCATTTGGAGGAGTAACATAGTTTTTACCCTATTTATACAAGTTAAGGTTGGTTTTAAAACCCTAGCCTCACTACTTTCCCCTCTTTCCACAATTGGTATCTTCAAGTTCATCACATTCATTCTCATTCAATAAATCAAACTAGCTTCAAGTGGTAAGATTTCTTGATATTTCCATTTATATCTCCATTTTTATTTTGTTGTTCTAAGTTTTTAATCACACACAAGTTCTTAATCACCTACTTGTATTTTTCACTTGATTTTCTACACAAAAAAAACACATATACACGCATACATACATACACACGGCCATCACCACCGCCGCACCACCATCTCCACCGTCACCCACCACCGGCGACACCACCACGAAGTCACCGTCACCTTCATTTCACAGTCAACACACACGCACGCATACATATACACGCATATAGATACACGCCATGTTCAAGAGCTCGGACAAGACACTCACCCATGCCCAAACTTCAAATTCACAACACAAAAATCATACCTACACCTTTGTCTACCTCTATAGAACATCGTAGAATAGTTTAATTTCGAAAATAGTTAGGGAATCGATCGAATTTTGAAAAGACCGAAATTTTTCCTTTAGTGTTCTAGCTTCAATTTATTCCCAAATACTAAACATCTCTCCAATCAAAAACCACCACTAGCTTCACCACCTCCTTCTCCACCTTCGCCGCCATTTACACCGGCCAAATCCCTGGCGAGTCGCCGGAAAAAGAGAGAAAACCGAGAGTAGAGAGAGCCGAGCGAGAGAGAAAGAGAGTCGGGTGAGGAAGAACAGGGATACAATTCCTTTTCTTTTTTTTTTAATTTGTTTGGTTAATTGCAAGTCAGTCCGTGAAGTTCTTTAATTAGTTTAAGTTGGTCCCCATAGTTTATTTAAATTTCAAATCCGTAACTTCTAATTGTTATAATTTAGTCCCTAAATATTATTTGCAAATCTAATCCCCCATGTTATTTATTTTATTTAAATGAGCCCTCAAACTTTATTTAAATTCAAGTCCCTAACTTTCAATTGTTGCAATTTGACCCATAAACTTTTATTTCACTTTTAATCCTTTAATTTCTTATTCCTATTTAAGTTAGCCCTTAAATTTTAATTGCATATTAGTCCCTCATGTTTTAAAAATCTTATAATTGAGCCTAAAATATTTTTAGTTCACTTTTATCGCATAATAGGTCCTCAAACTATCAAATCCTTTCAAATTGACCCCAAAGTTTTATATTCTTTCCGTTTTGGTCCACAAACTTCTATATTACTTATAGATACTTAATATTTAAGAGTATTAACATAAATTAAACTCGTTATTGACTAGACGAGGCGTACGAACAGCTAGATGACTGATTTTCACCGCTTAGTAGACTCAAAACTCGAGTGATACTTCAGGTAGGCTCAAAAGACTCACTTTTACTTATCGCGCATTTATAGCTAATGATCTGTGCTATATGAGTGCCTTTAGTGTGTAATAGACTTGCCTTCGGGCCCAGAGTTGCCTTTGGGAAAATTACTTGCCTTCGGGCCTAGAGCTGCCGTCGGGCCCAGAGCTGCCTTCGGGTAAATTACTTGCCTTCGGGCCTAGAGCTGCCTTCGGGCCCAGAGTTACCTTTGGGTATTATATTACAGAGTTTACATAACTATTTGCCTTATATAATTGTATAGATGATTAACTTGCGCCGAGCCTACTAAGCATTATTTAAATACTCACGCCTTTCATTCTTATTACAGATTGAGGAGTCCGGAGGCGTGGCGAGTCATGGGAGCTCTACCTAGGCTATTAATTATGAGATTTCATTTTTTTTGTTATTTTGATAAACCGATGTATTAGATTATGTCTTTTAAACCTTGTGAACTATTTAGTTCCTTATGTTAGATGTTTTGAATGTCTAGAGATCAAACATTTATTAGATACTCTAAGTGGTTAATATTTTAAAAGAATTTCCGCTTCTTAATTATTTATATATATATTTCCGCATTTTAATTATTCGTTATATTTCCGCATTTAAAAAAAAAAGTTTTAGAACAAGAATTAACGTTTCGAGTTCTTCGAACTCGGGGTGTTACAACCTCTCTCGGGAATTGGCAGAACAAAAGATTGCCACTGTGGAGTACACATAACTGATCTACAACTTATAGATTTGTTCACTAAGGCCCTCTATACTGTCAAATTTGAAAACCTTATAAAACGAATCAAAGTCTCACTCCCTGAATGGGATCAAGCATATCATACACATACAAAGAAAAAATTGCATTGTCATGCATTTTTTTTTTCTTTTTCTGCATGCATATAAGTCAGATATATTCTATTCTGTGTTTATGAGTAACTCTACTTATAGGTCATATTTGTGTAGGAAACAACTAAGTGCTTGATGCTGACGGTGAGAAGCATAGATTTGGCAGTCATCAGTAACATGTCCTCTAATAAAATTGAAGCACTTAGTCGAACAATCCAGAAGTATAAGTCACTACTGTCAATGCTATAAGGTCATCACTTCTGATTGAGGTTTTATATTCTGAGTGTAAACCTACGATATATATCTCATTTTTAGCATTGACTGTCAAAAGGCAGGGCTAGTCGAAAACAAAGCTGTCAATCCAAGCCGAGTCATACCCCTTTACAAAGGGCAAAAAAATGAAGAACAAGATAAAAACAATTTTGAAAAATGAGCAACAATTGAAAAAGAAATGAGGAGAATTCGAAAGATAGCTTCTAGGGATTGTGCGTAGCCATTTCCACCACCAAAAAACAATACCATCTCTTAGAAAAAGGCGGCAGCCGGACTTGAATATTTGCATTTTATATAGATTAAGATCGGTCTGCTTATGCACTACGGCAAAAGCCAATAAGTCAAGGAAACCATAAGGTATTTGACAGTATGTAATTGATTGATGGTTGTTCGAATCACACACTCACTGTAACTGACTTAATCCATATTGTGGTGTACTGTACACTTCCCAGATGCATCAAACTCGACAAAAGCCGAAGGCACCAAGATGTATTTGTGTCGTCTCATATTGGAAGGTACAATAGATGCATATAGCCCTAATTTTTGTGATTTTTCATTTATTATTTTAATTTGAAAAATGGCAATATACAATGGTCATAAATGGTAAATTTTGCAGATCAAATTAGTTAGTTGTGAAGCCCACAGTGGTATTCTATTTTTTAACCAACTAACTGAATTTTGAAGAAGATAGTATTTGACTTTCCTATTTTGCCAAAATGGGGATTAGCAAATAGTAGGTATGTCATCTCTTCTCATCCGCTTTTGGGGAAGTGTAAGCAAATCACAAATTTGGAATTTGGAGTTAATTAATCAATTTGCTCGTGTTATTTTTCTCTCGATTTATATTTATTTGAGCTTAATTTGAGGGGGAGGATAACACACCTAGGGGAAGAGATATTCGCCAATGCACTTTGATGCTACTTGTTTAGATGAAAATATTTTGGAAAATTAGAAAAGCCAAATGGAGAGATTGTTAGCTTATTTTTTAAGCTATTGTGTTGTCATTTGCATTTTTCCATGCTTGATAAAACTGGGTTTATTTAAATTTGGTTTTATTCAATGTTTATCATGCAAAACTCTATTTAATTACATGAAGAGCCAACTAGTATTTTATTTGTTATAAAAGGACATGTGCTTAATTTAATTGGTGGAGTTGGTAGTGGGCTTTGACTCTCATGAGTCCCACATATCCAATGCATGTCAAGGGGATTATTTTTGATCTCCAAGTTTGCACAAGCTTATCAATTATGATAAGATTATATCTCTACATTAATTGATAAGTCTTAAAGATTTTATGGTAAGTTTGAATTCTATTCTATTATTATATTTATTTACTTGTCATCTTTACTAGTAATACTCCCGTGCGTTGCACGGAATGAATAAGATGACATATTTATATAAAATAATATTATAAAATAAGGTAATAAATTATTATGAATGTATAACAAAAATAACGAAATATATATAATCTTATAGATTTCAACAACAATTTACAAATTTTAGCGCGAAATATAATATAATAAGAAAAATGTCATATCAATTATCACCATTGATTGTTTTAGATAAGAACATAATACTTGGGAAGAAAATTTAGATAATCAACTTATTTGAACAAAAGAACCAACTTAAATAATATGTTTTATGAGTCATACACAACTATTGAAACTTATTTTAAATACGATTAACAATGATTTTATAATCGATCTAAACATACATATATAAATTTTATGAATATTGAATTGATTTTGTACCACATTTAGCTCAAATTAAATTCTAAATATTAAATTGATTTTGTACCTCAGTCAGCTTGATCTAAATAAAAAATGTCGTTGGCTGATTTCATTTTCCTTAACGTAGCAACTATAAAAAAGAGGATTTTTTATTTAATTTTTTCTTATAAAATAGATTATCGCTGCCAAGGTTGCCCTCTGCCAGGTTGATACTTCAACTATATAATTACTTTCAAAATTAAAATGTATTTAAAATAACTAAAATGTAATATCCAAATATTAAAATTTCGATAAAAAAATAATTCTCATTTTTAAGACTTAATTTAATAGGTATTGTAAGTTGTAACCTTTATCTAGTGTCACATTTATATTAATACATACAACACTAAATATAAAAGAATTGAAAAAATTTATAAATTAATTCTAAAATTAGAATACATACAAAAAAGATAAAATACATATAAAAAATAAAATAAGGACAATACACCAAATAAGGAAGGCAGTATAAATTAAATAAAGAAAATAATTTGTCCCAAAAAACTAGTGCCAAACTTGGCACTGCCACCTAGGCACTTTGCCTAGGTGGCGCTTCTCTTATTATTATATTAGGATTAGAATCCTAGCACTAATATTCTTCTATTATTTTGTAAGAATTTATATACAAGGAAATTTCTTTTGTGGTAAGAAATTAACTTATATATAATTAAGAGAAGTCAAAGAAGTTCATTACTTTTTAGCCAGTGTATTACACGCCTACAAGGCTTGAAAAGCGTGCTGACCATAAAAAAATATTGTAGATCTTTTTCTTGAATTCTTCATTGTGCATTCGAATTTAGATCTGACAAGAGCTTAATTGTTCAACTAGTGCACATGCGCCTTCAAGTCCACAACTTGATTCTTATCAAGTGAAATCTTCGAGAGAAGTCTGATCCACTACACAGGAGACTCAAACACTCGAAAATCATCACGGGAGTCTTGATCTATTGGAGGATCACGTAGATCTAGTAGATTGCGGAATTTCGAGGAGTTATTGAAGGGAAAATAGACATTGGCTCACACTACAGTCTAAGAGAGAAGATCGGAGAGTAACTTTGCTAGCATCTTATATGTTTGATAGATTTATACGTATTGCCATCCTTTAATTTCTTATAACCAGTTTAAACTCTTGGTACTAGCGGATCGATTTGCCTGAGGGATTCTTGCCTTAGTTTTTTGCCCCGAGGGGACTTTCCACGTAAAAATCAGTGTGTTCTATTTCTTTTACGTTTCTGCCTTTCCCTAGGTATATCTAGGCTCATGTAACTTAGTCACAATTATTTCTATTAATTGCTGACCCAGATACGTCTCACTTAAGTTAAACAGAAACTGACTGTTTGTTTTCAGATCACTATCGAGATACGTGTAAAGTAATATATAGTCACACAACTTAAGAATATTCGAAACAAAACTTCTAGACAAACCAAACAACTCAAATGGTCTCAAGGATAAAGAGCAACACCTGTCAAAGCCTATGCGCCCCCTATTCCCATATCCTCAACGACTGCAAAGAAATAAATTGGATGAGCAATTCCATAAATTCCTTGAAATTTTTAAGAAATTACGTGTTAATAGTCCTTTTGAAGATGCATTGGCACAGACGCCCAGCTACCTGAAGTTCATGAAAGAGATGCCTTCTAAGAAGCAGTTGGCAGATTTTGAGACAATGGCATTTACAGAGGAATTCTCTGCGATTCTCCCAAACAAGTTGCCACAAAAACTAAAAAATCCAGGGAGTTGTTTTATTCCTTGTTCTATTGGCGATTTAGAATTCAATAAAGCTCTCTGTGATTTAGGTGCTAGCATTAATTTAATGTCTTTATCTGTCTACAGGAAACTAAAATTGGGAGATCCAAAACCCACGAATGTCACTCTTTAGCTTGCAGACCGATCACTAAGATATCCATATGGTGTGGTTGCAAATGTGTTGATTACGATGGACAAGTTTACTTTTCCAACTGATTTCTTAGTCATGGATATGGAAGAAGACATTAGAGTGCCGCTTATATTGGGACGATCATTCCTTCTACCGAGCACTTATAGATGTTGAAGCTGGAAAATTGATATCGAGGGTTGAGAATAAGATAATCACATTTAGCATTCTCTCGCCACCAGAAAGTTCTAGTGAATCCAAAAATCTCTATGAGCTAAACATTATATCCCACGAAAATGGAAGAACTTACAAGCCCGAGATATAGTCAGAAGGAGGGTGTGAGAAAAAAGCTAAGCATAAGAACTTGATGTTGATGTTTGGAAGCCAAATGTAAGGGTGTGCAAAGAAAGAAATTTCAAGGACTCCAATAGCGTCGCAAGCTACCTTGACCATTGATAAAGCAAAGTTGAGCTCCAGACTAAAAGAAGTGCTTATTTGTGTGCTTGACTATTTTTTATTTTAGTGTGAATGTGTGAATTTTATTAAGTTTAGTGTTATTTATATGTGGTCATGTGGTTTTTAGTTTTTTCTCTCTTTAGTTTCTTACTTTTAGGGTGAAATAGATTATAATGGTTTTTACAGATTTTTAATGTAAAAGATGAGAGAGAACGAGTGGAGTTGAAAGGCTGAGATTTGTTGATGTGATGAGATATGTGGATGTGATTGATTTAGTGTGAAGAAATAATGGATAAAAAAGTGGCAAAAAGTGGAAAAAAGTGATTGGCAAATGGAATTCTTATTTGATGATGAATTTGATGCGAGTTATAGATTTGAGATGTCCAAACCATCGGATTAAAAGGTAGGAGATCAATATGCATAGTGTAATACTAATCAAGCAATGGAGAAGCCCAACAACCACCTCAGTGACATATCTTATTCCCTTTTTTCACTTTTATTTCAATGTCAAGAATAAGTGTGTGGGTGTTAGTTCATCTTTCCATGTTTTTGTGCTTTGTTGGCTGTGATTTTGTTTTGTAATTAGATTGTGATTTTTTATGTGCGCATGTTTGTGCTTTGAAACCCTGGATCCATGTGAGATGAACATGTAGTTGCTGGAATTAGGTTACTTTGGGTTCACTAAGGGACATTCATAGTTGTTCTCCTTGCATTAATTGGCCAGTCATTGAGCACTTTAGTTGAGGCAGTTTTTCCATTGTTTTCTAATCATAATTGGATGTTGGGATTTGTTGAATATCTTTACACTCTAGTAAACCCCGAAATGCAGAATAGAAAATGTTATCTAAGCCTTTTGTCTAAGTAACCTGAAAGCATTCAGTATTCCTAGGATGTGTTAAGGCCTCATGGTCTAAAATTTTTGTGAACCTGTATCCTGTTGATAAAGTTAAGTCCTGGAATTAGGACAGGCACTGACTATACTGAATAGATGAATGAGATTAATATACATTGTCCATAATTTGTCAGCTTTTGAGCCTTTAAAAGAGTATATTCACTACATTAAGCTATTATTCTTTGAATCTGTGTATCATGCATAGTGTAACTCTTCTACAACTTGCTTTGGTATGCATGTTGTGATTCTCTTGTGTACAAGGGCAAATGCAAATTATAGTAAAGGAAATTTCGAGAAAAACCAAAAGTTATCTATCTAAATGTATCTACCTCATCATTAATCCTACTTTGGTAACCTTCCCCATCTTGGAAGCCTTTTTGTTGAAAATTGAGCCACAATACAAGCCATGAAATCTCATTTGCTGTTTATCCACTTTGAATCCCACTCGAAGGATTTCATAAGCTACTAAAGAGCTCAAAAAAAGGTTGGGAAAGTAAAGGGAGGTGAAATGATTGACCATTGCGATGAACCATTCCTTGTGTAAAAAGAAATAAAATTGGGGAATCTCGGTGTTAGTCGAAAAGAAAGAAAGAAAAATTTTGCTTCTCGTGGAAAAAAAACTGAAAAAGAAAAGAAAATAAGAAAAGCGAAAGCTAGAAAAAAAATGAAAAGGAAGAAAGCACAAAAAATAGAAAAGAAAAAACGAGAATAAGTTAAGCAAGATATATGTATTCGGGAAGATAAGAAAGAGAATTATGTTGCAGTGAGGGAGGAAAAGTAAGAGTCTCTCTTATGTGCGTAGAGTTTATGAATTTCATTCACTACTGAGCGGAAATTGATCCTTTTTACCCCACCTGACCTGAAGCCCCATTACAACCTAAGAAGTCTTTTACTTCCACGCGTACATTTGAATGCTCCCATGTGAACAATTGGCAAGCATATGGTAAGACTACTCTATGCACTGACTTGAGTAAAATCTAATACCCATTAAACACTTTAGAGTGATTTGAGTAAATATTTGGTGAGGGTATTGGATCTCCTTACACATGTATGTCAGTGCTTTTAGGTGTTGGTCGAAAGTTTTGGATGTGACAACTCTTGAGGCCGGGGAAAACTTCATGAATAAAGTTCTTACCATGGTTTCCTAACATGTAATATTAATACTGAGTGGGTTTCTTGAAATTCATTACTTTATAGAATCTCGGGGGTCAGTTGATGAATACAGAGTGGATTCACGAGAGGTCTAAAAAGTAAAACGGCCAATTGGGAAGGGTTTACCATGTTGGGCTTTGACCTTCCCTTTTTAATCAGATAATTCTCGAAAGAGTTTCCTTTGTTGCAAACACTCACATGCCAGGTGTGTAATGGAAAATTCGCTACATGATTTTGAAGTGATATCTGCTCATGTTCATCACTTGTGACCTCTTTATTAGGTAGCTTTGAGCTTTGCACTTTCCCATATGATAAGGAAAATTCGAAAATATTGTGTTGAGTTAAGTTATATTAGTTTTGAGTGTTTGCGTGAGTGTTTTTAGATTTTTGTTTTTCTAGGATGAACAATAGTTTAAGTATGGGTGGATTTGATATGTTGTGTTTTTGTGTTAATTGGCCCATTATAAGCATGTTTGGTTTGTGTTTTCTTTTCTTTAAGGTATATTTTTATTTTTATTTGTGTTTGTTAATTTTTTGTGTTAAGAATGTCAAAGAAGTGAAAAGAGGTGAAAGAAAAGGGAAAACAACCAAAAATCCAACGTTTTGGGACTAAAACGAAACATTCCAAAAGACAGAGGACCTTGGATGCAATTTTTTGGCTATTTTTCTTGTGCTCAATTGAAAGAGCTTGGAAAGAGGATTCTATCACGTTTTATGGATCTCAATCCCGAGCTTCCTAGCAAAAGTTACGACTTTAAAATTCGAAAGTGTTTAAAGGCCAAGACTGTGCAACCCAGGGAACTGCGGGCTCAGGCCGCAACATGATTTTTTAAAGGATGCATTGTGCAAGTGCAGCCTCCATCAGATAGGAATGAACCTGTGCCCACCGCCAAAATTTAAGCCAAAAACTTTTGTTTTTGTTTCTTTTTTTTGAAGTTGGATTCTTGTATATATTTTTGGGGACTTTTGAAAGACTTTTTGGAGACGATAAAAGAAGGAGAAAAACACTACACAAGAAGCGAAAAATGTGACTAAGAAGATTCGGAGACAAGAAGCTACATAACCCAAGTCAAGAAGTGAAGATCCAAGAATCGAAGATTCAAGTTCTTGATTCTAAGCTTTAAACCCAATTATCCATTCTTATATTCTTGTTTCTTTTTATTTTTTGTCGAATTCTATGAGTAGCTAAATATCTTTTTCTTGGGACGAATAATGAATCCTCTTTGTAAACCCTAACTTTAATTTATTGGATCTCACTTTTGGTAGTTGGTCTGTTGTTAATTCTTTGTTGTTGTGTTTAAAGCTTTCATCTTTCTCGCTATGTGGTGAATGGTTTTGTTGATTTTTGTGGGAGTCGAGTGAGGAAAACACAAATGAGATCTAGGCAACATAGATTACTAATTTAGACAAGATTTAGAGATAGACTTTTGGTTATTGCGATCACATAGGTGAAATGTTGAGGAAACCTAATAGAATTTTCTTGTTTGAATGAACTCTTGGGGGTTGATAATGAATTTTTTTAGAGATAAGTAAATTGGCCTAGTGCAAATATAATTGATTATCCCCGACAGAGGTGATTAATGGATTTAGGAAATTCAATCATTAGCACGAACTGATTATTGTTGGATCCGTGAATGTAAAGCTAGGGGGATCAGTGAAGGTGAAATTGTGAGTCCCAAGATCCAAAAATTCTTGAGTCAACTTTAAAAACTTTCCTTATTGTTTTCTTTAGATTTATATTAGTTCGTAGATTAATTTTTCTGTATTTTATATTTTCGTCAGAGTATAAAGTAATAAATTGATCATTTTGGTATTCAAATCAAGTCTCTATGGATCGATTGTTGGATTCAAATCTACTTTGCTACTTTTTCGACCTAAACACTTGCAGAGTTGCATTGCACATAAATTTACTGTTAACAATTTTCGTAATTTGGTTTAGTTTAGTCTTATTTAGGCTTGAATTTAGGCATGTAGGATTTTATTTTCATTGGGTTAAAGTCTTCTGATTTCATTAAAGTACTTAAGCAAAAACAGGGACTTGCTAAGAAGAACCAAGTTTTGGATCATGTCCATTCAATTTTTCAAAAAATTCACAAAAGAACCTATAAGATAAAATTCACTCTTCTCTTATCTATTTTCTTTAATGATCATTATTTCTATTCGATCTCTAGGTCACACATTCAAGCATGCCCCTCAAGGGAATTTTGTCTTTCGGATTTTCATCAACCCCTCCCAATGCGACATAGTTTATGCATTTAATGCCTTTAATGGTAGTTGTTAAGCTTGGGTTTGGTTTACATCAACAAAATGCTCACATATTCAGTCACAACAACAAAACGTTTACCTCTGTTAATACATGACTAACTACTCTTTACCATTTTTAGTCGAAATAAAATAATTGTGCCTCTTCAAATGTCACTTAGACTTAAATAAGTAATATTAGACAGGTTTCTTCGAACTAGATTCTAATACCTTTTGTATGTTAAAAATAAAGTTTAACAAAACAATGCAGCTAAACGAACCGTCGTCGATTTGAAATACCATTTCAACTAGGAAAAGTACACATACATGTATGGTTTGCGGAAATGTTGTTTTCCCCTTTTTGGGGTGGATTTTCTTGTAATTTGTACTCATTTTGATTTAGTGGTATAGTTAATTGTTTTATTTTTGTTTAGTATTGAAATTGATTCAACAATTGTGATTATTTATTGTGTAATTTTTTATTTAGGGTTTACTAATTAACTTTGGTTTAGCAATGAAATTGAATGGATTATGTCATATATGTAGAATATGCAACATCTACTCCATATTATGTTTTGGTTTTCTTTTCATTCTAGTCTTTGGTTTTTGCATTGATTTTGTGATTCAATGCACATGAATTTTGGTTTATAGTTCTGATTTTGGGATTCAATGCATTTGTGTTTTGGTTTAGTTTAATACGTTTTGGGGTTCAAGCTTATCAATTTTTCTAAATCTTTTTAGTTTGCATGATACAAAGTGTTCGTAATTCCTTAGATTTGAATATAAATAGGATCATTATGAAGTTGGCTTTTGGTTTGTTTACATTCATGTGCGACTCACACATGTCTGTTGTGTAGTCCTTATTTGATGCCTAGTAATTTCCTTGGGGTATTGCATGAGTTTAATTTCCATCGTGTGCAAGAGCTTTAATTGCATCAGCTATAATTGCAAATCATATTGCATTTCATAACTTACTTGTGGAGTCTTTGCTTTATTAAAAGCTAGACTAGAAGGGTTTACTTATAATTCAATAAATTCTACTTGATTATTAAGAATTCTAGTTGATTATGAAGACTACGAGCATTTGAAGTTCTTCACTTTGGACTAAAGTTGTGTAATTGATGAGAATATGAGTTTTGATGATGTGCCAAAATCAAGTTAAGCTCGAGAACTCATACAGTTCAATGCTAGTCAAACCGCACAAATGGGACAAGTGCGGGACCAAGTTGCTAACGAAATTTGGAATGATTCCTCAAGGAGGGCTACATAACGTTGTTGAGCTAAACCTATGTTTTTTATTATTTTGTTGAACCAAACTTCTATTTATCTAGACGAGACTCTCTAATCATGTGCTTAATTTTAATGCCAACAATTCTTATTTTTATGTATCAACTAAATTTTCCAATTTGAATTTCATCATTTCACTAGAAAGAATAGTTCAATAGTAAATAACTTTCATATCCCCACTAAAAAGAATGATAAAAGGTGCCAAATCAATTACGCTAATGGCTGAAAATAATAATGGAGATAATCATTTTTGGTTTTAAATCGTAACAAATAGGCCCTAATAATGTAATTTAACAGCAATGTTCCCCTACGCACGTGTGGGTGGGATAATATGCCCATAAAGGCTTACTTGTGTATGATCAAAGTTTGAGTCTGTACAATTATTAATTAAAAATTTCTCAAAATAGCAAACCAAAAAACCAAACTCGTTTTCTAGTTTTCTATTTTTGAAAATAGTACCACTGAAAATAGAAAATAAAAAATATTTTCAAAAATAGAAAATAGAAAATACAAACGCAACGAGAGCAATCACAGAGAGAACGCAGCCTATAAGTCTTAGAAGAACTTGCTTGATTGATAGAAATTAAATGTATATATTTACATAACAAACTTGGTGTAATTTCATATTTACTTTCATGTCAACATTTACAATCTGTTCCGACCGTTTTTCCCTTAGGATATTTTTTACCACCCACCCCATTGCAATGACACCCACCATTCCCTTTCCACACCACACTCAGTTCATGTCAAATAAGCCAAATCAGAGTCCCTTCCCCCCCTAAACTTTTTCTTCCTCATTCACCGATTTCTTCTCACCCTCCACAAGGAAGGTTAAAAATAAAATTAATGGTCCAATATATATGAAATTTTTTTGCTTCATATTATTCTACTTGACAAGATCTTTCATATGCGTACAATCTTGATGTATAAATTTTGATTACATTAAAAGTTACTTTTTGCTGATAATCAGCTTATTTCTCTATCAAATAAGTAACTTTTAATATAATCAAAATTTATCTATCAAGATTGCATTCATGTGAAAAATCTTATCAAATAGAATAATACGAAGCGAAAAAAATTCATATTTATTGGATCATTATTTTTATTTTTGACCCACCTCGTGGAGGTAAATGTTCACCTTCTTTTAAGGAGGGTGAACAAATCTATTCTCTCTTCGTGGTTCAACATGGCTATTCTTCGATTTAAGAGAAAACTCTTAAGATATTTCACAATATTGCAGTGAAAAGTCCACTAAATATTTTTGATGCAGGAGCTGTCTGTAAGGTTAGTTGGCAAGACCTTCACATTATCTCCGCTGCCTCTTTTACTGGAGGAATAGTATGAAATTGTTCACCTATTTCCGTAGTTTTTTCACAATATAATTTAGAAGCTAACTATCCATTGTGACAGAAGATCAGATTCAACTATTAAAGTGTAGGTTATGTAGTAACATGAGTAGGCCATTTGTCTTGCACGAAACCTTGTATTTCGTTGGTTCCGTCCCCCAATTGTTTGTAAATTCAAACGTGTTTAGGGCATTTATTGTTTCGTTTATTTTGTTGTAAAGGTAGTTCATCGAAACAATTTCTGATTTTATTGCTTTAGGGAGTTTACACTCGAGTGCCTTCACATTTGCCTCAGATAGGTTGTATGCTATAACCTATAACATATGTTTTAGCAAGCTTTATTTCTAGAATTTCGGACTACGAATGTAACACTCTAAGTCTATAAGCCCGGACTTAAGAGTGTTATCATTCATTTTTTTTCGTTTCTTTTTTAAACTGTAAAATAAAATCACTGATACGAAGAAACATCGAAATTCAATTGGAATAAATAATCATTAAAAGTAACTGAGAGGAATAATTTCGAAAATTCATAAATTAGTCAATAATTATTCTTTAATAAAATTCCAACGATACTGAGTCGAACCACCAAGCATTCTCCTTGCACCATCTAACTTTCTTCCTCTGAAAAGTAGGGAAAACATTAGTGAGCTAACGCCCAGTAAGCAAACCTCATGCATGTGATGCATACTTATATGTTTGTTTGCTTTAAAGAGAACTTTTGGATATATATCTCTTTTTCATTTTATCATTTGAAAACATTTCTTTAATCATGAGCTCACTAGTACATCGCCTAGCCAATCAGAATGCAGTGGGCAGTTATTATTTGGAACCCGATTCGTTCTACCGGCAGTACCGCAAAGCGGTCGACATTAACATTCCATTTCCATCTCAACATTTAACATTCAATTTTGGTCCGGTGCACCGGTTCCCCACACCCCATTTCCCAATCATACCCTTCATGGGGTAGACATGCACCTTTACTTTCTTTAAAATTTGAGATACATATCTTTAGGAAAAATATACATTCTCCTCACTTTTTGAGATAAAAACTCCTTAATTCATGTTAATTGATGCAATGGAGGTATGTGCATGAGTATGCTTATGAGGGTAGACGATAAATAAAATAAATTACATAAAATATATTATTGATAATTGCGACCTAAGCACATAATATAACATATTGGACAATTTAAGCACATTAATCACAATTCATTTATAAATATTGAACGTTTAAATCTAAATAAATTTGGGAGAGGTTTACTTACCTGTGAGTCTTAGCAATTTTTCTTTTGACTAGCAAATGGAGATATCTTTGACTACCCACAAATCGATCGACGTTCCAAAACTCCTAGTACATTACCATTCATTTAGAATTCGGAACTTACACTGAATCTATTTGTCATATTACTGTATTCTTTAAAATAAACTTAAATGTATTTATCAAACTAAGACTTAGTGACTAGTGTACAAGATCATGGAAGACTACACAAGATTTCACAGTGACCACGGAATGATAGTTGATAAAGTACCAAGTAAATGAATTCCTGAATCTATCTGGGCACAATAATCAAGGTTGTCTACTTGGCAAACAATGAATACCAGTTATATGACAAATCAATGCACCAAAAATCATTTGCTAGAGAAGTATTTTGATGGATCAAATTATAAGCGTAGTCATCACCACTAAGGACTCGTGAACTGGACTCAAAAAGGGGACAAGTTAGAAGTGAATCAAGTGATACATAAACATATGCATGAATACACGTATATAAAAATGCAATGACACATAAATAGTACATAAAATGCAATTACACATAGACATACATAGGGCACTATCTCACACATTTAAATCAAATAATAATCATGGCAGTAGGTATAGGGCCAACAATTGAATTTGTCTTTAGCTAAACATGTGCAAATCATCATACCTTATGAGGGCAAGACCAGACGGATTTACGAATGCAGCAAAGCAAAGTTGGGGGTTATTGTATTGAGGAGTGATAAGTATTTTAAAGGTGGTTATTTTAGAGTTTTGTTCGTATTTAATATGTTCTATTGTGCCTCATTGTGTTTAATTTTAATTGTTTTTATAGAAAATCAACATGGATCGAGTGCATTGCAATAAAGGAAGAGAAGAGGGCGAATTTTACGCGAAATCGAAGAGTTTTGGATCAATATATGAACTGAACCAAAGTTGGAGGATCAAATATTGCAAATAAGGGTGAATTATTTATGGTATAAAGTGTTGCGCCCGCAAAACTATCATGTGCGCCCGCAAGGATTGAAGAAACGACCAAAAAAAACTTTCTGTAGGCCGCAAAAAAAGAAGTGCGTCCGCAAACATCAAGTTGCGGCCGCAGGCTGGAAATGTGCGGCCGCAGGGTGGCTATGTGCTGCCGCAGGCATGAAATGTGTGGCCGCAACTTTTGGCCGTCAGCATACGTGTATTTTTGGAAAGATGTTTCCTACTTGAACTCTACCATATTCGTATGCACGATTTTGAGCGTCTTTAGAAGACCTAATATGGGGCTATAAATACATCCTTTTGAGATATAATTGGAGAGTTTTTGGAGGAGAAGAGGATTGGAGCACACAAACTCAAAACAATCAACCAGTTTGGAGAGATTTACATGGTTTGCAGAGGAGATCTAGGAAGGAGTTGACACTTGGTGCAAGATCAACTTTATATTCTCGATTCTTCTTGTAATACCGGCGATGAACTCCCTTTTTACTTCTATTTTTGTGTTATTATCATTTAGTATGAACAACTAACTTTATTAGTTGGGATGAACGATGTAATTTAGATTGAATATTTGATTTTCGACTCTCAATTTGATTCCTATGTGTTGATTTTACTTCTACACTTAATGCATGGTTTAATTGGTCACTAGATCATTGATTCGTGAATTCTAATCAACCGAGAGGTGAATTAGGTATTTAGACCACGTAGTAAAATCCGACAAGTCTTAAAGGCTAGAGATAGACTTTTGTAATTGTCGTGATCCCACGTGACAGGTGGATATATATATATGAATTCCTATGAGCATGAATGCATTTAATTAAGGGTTATTCTAACTACACATAGAGATATGGTAGTTGACTTAATTAAATAGGATTAATTTGAACTCGAGAGAGGTAAATTAAATCAATTTCGTGAATTCGATCTAACACTACTTGAGATTTGGAATTGAGATGAGAAATCAAATGGGAAATCTAAAGATAAATCGGGATTCCCAACTTTCACTCACATTTGATTTCGTCAGTTTTTATAATTTTGCAATTTATTTCGTGGCATTTATAAATTTTACTAAAAATACCAAATGTCTACCTTGTTTTTTTTTATTTGCACTTGTTTTGATTGATTTAAAAAGATATTGAATAAAATAGTCCTCGTGGGAACGATAATCCGGACTCTAAAAAGTTCACTTTACTACTTTTGTGGCGATATCGTACACTTGCAATAATTTTCACAACAAGGAGCCTAGCCGCACAGTAAATAAAAAATATATGGTTGTGTCCTCTTAATTTATTTATGTATATATATATATATATATATATATATATATGTGTTGGATCATTACTATTGAGCCTCAACTTAGAGATATAGCCATATAGGAAAGGATTTAAGCTTAAGGCACACGAAATAGAATGCTGAGTCACGCCCAACGGAATGGTGTATAAGTGCAGCTTGAATAAATACTACAGAATAATCATAGTAATATATTATTATTAGTATTATTATTATTATTATTATTATTATTATTATTATTATTATTATTATTTGGCTCGTCAACCGCTTAAGGCGTCCAAGTTACTCCACTGCAAAATTCTAAAATTAGTGATGTAACAATTAATAGATATTGAATCAACTATTATGACAATACTAAAGCAATGAAAATTAGCTACGTAATAACATATGTGGTGTTACAACGAAGATTGATATGTTGCAATGTTTAGACCGCAGGCTATTGCTAATTAAATTGGACAGTTAATCACCATAAAAACTCAATTATATGAGAATGCCAATATCGATCATGAACGAATACACAATTGAAGACATAAGCAGGACTATTGAATGAAGACACTAACACGATTAAAATACATGTTGTCGTAGAAAAATAATTAAGTGCTACAAGTTATCACATTATAGTCAAAAGATTTTGCACCTAACGACATGTTCAGGACTAATTCTCGATCATCAAAAAATGAGAAAACACCCAATGTAGTTATTTCGACTGCTAGTAATCACCATTAATTGGAGTTTTATTGTTGCGGCTGTAGTGACCGATCTGCCTACACCAGCCATACCTGTGAATGGCTTTTGCAATCGTATGCATAGCAATGTCTGTGTGTGTGGGGGCTGCCTGCAGAACGACAAACAATGGATGGCCGAACAGCACGGTCCTTAACCTTGGCTGGAGTTTTGATATCCTCAATGTTTCTCGAGGATTTATCGGCTCCTTGTAGGCCCCTCTCCAAAACTCTGTCATAAAGTATGGAGAATATTGATCATACATCGTTTGCCTAAAGTGTCCAACCACTCAGTTTGCATGCATGTATGGCATGTGGCCGATATTGAAATGGCATCAAGTACAACATTTGGTTTGTAGGTTAACCACTTTCGTATCGGTGCCGATACCCACTCCAAATTAGTGAGGGGAGATAGCTAGAATTGATACAACATGTGGATATATATCCATAAAAGCATTGCACTCAAGTATTTTTACAAAAATACTTTGTGATTAGCATCTCACATATTAATGGATGCCTATTATTGCACATATAATTAATTTCGGAAACACTTCATAGGAAAGATCAACAAGATATTGATAAGTACCACCATTTAGGACATGCATGATTAGGGACAGACAATTCGTTAATAAAAAAATGCATACAAAACTATGCAAAGTTGATGAAGATATTGCTAGTACACATGATCCGATATTATTATAAATACTTTTGTGACGATGTTCTACCCTTATACTTTCCATGACTTAATGCCTACTGGTACACTGCATCTGCATTAATTGAATGTGAATTGATGAAGTATGATTGCAAAAATACGGTTACACTAAGCATTCATGGCTGCCATTTATGGTGGATTTGGTGAAATCATTATGCACTACACTATGAATTAATGCCCAACACTTATATGTTATCATCGACCATCTGCATTCAATTCAGTGGAGAAGGAGTGGGAATGGGAGTGGGATTCTAGGCTGGACTGCTATGATCGGGACAAATTGGCAAATTTTTAAATAGGATAAGGGTATACTTGCCCATATAATTGAAATATATAATATGAAAGTAAATATAATTTTTGCACGAGCGAATACCATAAAAAGCAGCCTGAAAAATAAAATTCCAATGAAATCAAAACATTTTAATGAATTCCAGTGATGACGGGATTTTCAATTATCATGCCCAAAAGAACCCCAAAAAAGGCGTTGATTCTTTCCTTCCTTCTTTCTTGTCGATGGTCACCATCAATTCGAACTTGTTATGGTAAAATATGTACTACGCCTTGTGTTTTACTATTTTCTTCTCGTTTACCTTTTGAGATCTGACCCACCGAAGAAGAAAAGTCCACCTGTATTAAGAGCAACTGATATGTGAAATCAATTCTCCACCAACCTCCATACACAGTGCATCGAAGGAACCATATTAAAGATGCTTTTATAACTCAATTTGAGTCCAACTTTGATGAGTTAATAGGGCTATTAATGCTGGATAGAACGTCTGCACGAGAATCAAAGGTACTAAAACTAGTAGTGTTTATTCCTACTCCACTCCATTAGACGTTTAATGTTAGACACTTTAATGTGAATGTATAGGACTTCAATGCTAACCTCTGAAAATGAGATTACCATAGTGGGATATTTGTAGTTTTACTTGTGGGTTCTAATTTGGGCATCAATATCAAGTGCACTTACATGGGAAACATTGACAGGCCTAATTGTGAAATTTTTTACAATGTAGTTGGTGGAATTTTGGGGACCCGTTATAAGTTTGCAATAAGACAAATTCAATTTGAAGCATTAACATCTTGAAACTATCTGGGGACATAATAAATCACTGTGTAAACTATAATTGCATAATGAAGGGCCACAGCCATAGGTTTTCCCATATAACTTTAACTTTAACAATGGCCAGCTATACTTTTAGGTGTGTCAACAATATTGCCATTAGTGAAAAAAACTAGTTCGAACAATATTCGATATCCTATCTTATACAGTACAGGGAAAAATTGATTTGTCGCTTTTGTGCTGTGAAAATACCGGTCATTTGTCTTATTCTGTTTGAATTTGCAGGTATGTCCTGTAGCAGAAGGATTTTGTCATATTATGGTGATTTCGTTAAGGTACAAAGGACTAGGAATGGATGGGTTTGATTGCTGCATCGATATCGGTGCCCGATAATTTCACATTTGATGCTTTCCTTTGTTCGATTCGATGAAAACTTGGGTCCCGGCTTGGCCGGGACAGTATGACTGTAAAGTTTAAGGCACCTGGAATGTCTATTCCACCTATCGAAGTAATTGAGAATGACAACGTTGATTGGTACATGTCATTGATTGTCAATATGTCCTCATGCGTTGTGTCACGAGGTCCCCATACAACTATCTTGCCCGATGGGGATGAAGAAAGACAATCCTATAATCCCCATAACATGAATGATGCTGATCAGAATGTGCTCGAGGCCAGGGATGACAATAGTTCGAACATTGATTAGGATGCATTCACTTTAGACCATATAACTAAGTTGCAAAGCAATGAGGAAGATAGGCGTCGTATGTTGACCAGTAGAATTGGCACGGTGGAGCTAAACATTTCCCAGACTTTCGAAAGCAAACACAAGCTATCTTTGTGGCCACATTACCTTGCAATGGTAAACAAATTTCAATTTCAAGAATGCAATTGGCATGTTGGTTCCTCCCGGGTAGGGAGTTCTTTGCCGTTTAGGATAAGGAGTTTAGACACAACCCACACTTGTGGGTTGATACATCATGCTGAAACCATACGCAAGCCACTTCTACGTTAGTTGCTAGTCACGTCATTGATCGAATATGATCTTCTCGTACGTACAATCCAAGGTCCATTATGTATGACACGTGGCGAGAGTTCGGTGCTGGATTGATGTACAAGAAGGCATGGAGGGCTTTAGAGCTGGCCTGAGATTTGGATCGAGGGGATGTGAATGAGACTTACTGAAGGTTGCCGATTTACTGTCACACATTGGAAATGGCAAACCCGGTACCGTCACACGTATTGAAACAAATCGGCTTCGTAGATTTAAGTAACTCTTTGTTGCATTCGGTGCCAATGTATGGTCGTTGAAAAAATTTGTACCGTAGGTTCTATGTGTTGACGGAATTCACTTGAAACCTACTTATCAAGGTTTCCTTCTTACTGCTAGTAGCAAAGATAGGAAAAAGCACATCTTCCCAATTGCTTGGGCGTGGGATCAAAGACAATCGTGTCATGGCATTGGTTCACGACGTGCCTAAGGGATGTCATCCCTGATAATGAAGATCCAGAGCTCGTTTCAAATCGGGGGAATGGCATCGCACAAGCCATTGCTGATTTGTTTCATCTGGCGAAGCATGGTATATGTTGTTGGCACTTAGCGAGCAACATTCATCGTTCAACTCATCGAAATTCCAATGTAGCCCCCATTTTTCGCTGTGCATATGCCTCTACCACTCGGCAGTTTGACATTCGCATGCTAGAGTTAGAAACCATATCACCGGCAGCACATGGTTATGTTGTCGATGTTGGAGTTGACAAATGGTCGTGTGCCCATTTTCCAGGACATCGTTGTAATATGATGCTGTCAAACATCGCCGAATCTTTGAACTCTTTGTTCCGGCACAAAAGATAACTGCCTGTGACGTGTTTTATAAATGAAATAAGGAGCTTATTGCAGCGTTGGCACTTTTGGCGTAGGACGAAAGTGGACAAATGTGGTTCTGTGCTAACTCCGGCCATGGTAATTGCATTGCAAAAAAATTTGTATGATGGGGTGGGTTTCGAAGTGCACCCATATTCGCAATGCAATTCGACGTTGGCAATGGCACAAGCAATGCCGTTGTCAACCTACAAGCCCTCAGCTGCACTTGTCGCAAGTTTGACCATGGCTGGTTGCCATGCAAAAATGCAACTCAGGCTGCAAGTTTCACTCAGATACCGTTGTATGGGCTTCCCTCTCATTACTTCACAAGTGCATTTTGGAGATCCACTTACCGTGAGACAATACATGTAGCGACCAAGAAACTCTACTATTAATTCACGTAAAATTTATATTTAAAAAAAAAAATTTGTCACTATGATTTGGCCTCAACATCATTATGCACTCGTCCAGTCCAATAAAAATTTCTTAAATCAATTTAACTATTTCGTTATTTATTTATTTATTTTTCAAAATGCTTGCCAAAGCCGAATTAAAAGAATTTATCCAACAAATTTCTTTAAGCGCAATTATCTTCAGTCCAATTTATTCCTAGATCAACTGTGAAATGTCCTACCCAAATTTTTCTAGCCCAATGTATGACGATCCCTGCAGCAATTCACACGTTCGAAAACCAGTGATTTTATTCATCGAAAAATCTACCTAATTAACTTAGTCAATGTCTATCTTTCTTCAATTTATTTCAATCACAGAACTAATTATCTGGTAGTTTACTCAATCACTGATTCAGCACTTCAATCCACAGCAAGAATTTCTCCAATCAACACACTAAAATTCTGCTATTGATTATCCTAATTAGTCAATTAAAATCATCTATAAAAACCAATGTCTTCTTCTTACTAGTGCACACACGCACACAACAAAGAACAGGTAAATGACTTCTTCCCTCTACTACACGCCAACTTTTCATATTCACAAAACTATACCCATTCTCTATATTGGTGCTAGAAAAATCAATTTCTAGTAATCAATACACTAGAGACAGTCAAGAAAACCAATTGAATCAAGAGAGAGAGGAAGCCGACAAGAGCTCGAAAGCCATAGCCATGGCGGACCGATACACGGCTCAATATTGTCTGTCTTCCAACCTCAAACCCATGTCGCCGAAACTATACCACTAGCTTCGCCTCCTCATATAGAGCACAAAACCGTAACTGGGTTGGCCGAAATCCACCTATGGTCGCTGGAAAACACCAAGTTACGTGACCCACCTCCAACACAAACTACCACCACACATGCTTTTCTTTACACCATCACGTAGAGTGCGTCGAGGGATGTCGATTTCTGGTATTTTGGCATTGAATTAGTTTGAGATTTTGTTGGATTTTGGCGTTTTCCTCCCAAGCTTATCGCTGCCTTCTCGTTCCCTCTTTGGGTCTGTCGTCCTCCCAGGAAGAAGAAGAAACCAGATTTTCTTTTAATAAACCCAATTCGTCTTATTTGCCCTCAAGTCCCCTTGGTTTTAAAAGAGTTTTAAAAGAGGCTTTTCAATGTCGACAACCTTAAATCAGCCCATGTTTTGAGTCCTATTTTATTTCTTCCAATCAATCCTCAAATCCCATTTTATTTACTCATTTATTTATTTATTTATTATTCATTAATTTAACACGTTCATCAAATTTCATAGAAAAGAATTTTTAAATCATGCATTTAGTCCTTTAAAATCTAATATTATTAATTTAGATTAATTTTCTTTTTACTAGACGAGGCATACGGGCAATTAAGAGGTTGATTTTATTCACGACTTTAAAGCTCAAACTCGGACAAAGTGGTAGGCTCTAAACTCATTTATTAAATGCGCATTATTACTAAATTTACACCGTATAAGTGCCTGCAATATGTGATTGATGATATTACTTGCTTAATTGCAATAATATGATTACCTGCTAGCATGGTTGAGCCATTTGGCTCTACGCGCGCGAGGATTACGTGCTATGCACGAGGACGAGATTAGTACCTACTATTTCCCGAGGATTTAATATGATTACTGATAAGTGCTAGAAAAGCACTTAAATAACTCTTCTATTTTATGTATTTGTGTGTTTTATTAGTGTTATATGTTCCGTTTTATGTGTTTTTCCTTTATTGTGGTGTTTAGGGTCACAAAGAATCAAAAGGAGTCAAAAAGGATGAAAATCGAATGAAAACGGAAACTCGGGACCGAAATGCAAGCGAATCAAAGATGGAGGACCTCCGATGTAATTTTATGAAAAGTTGTTTTTACAATTTTTCTTGTGCCAAAGTCGAAGAACATCAAAAGAGGATTCCCAAACTTTTTCCGGATCTCAAATCGGAGTTTCCTAGTGAAAGTTATGGCCATTTGAAGAAAAATGACTAAAAGCGTCAAAGCCAAAACTGTTGGGGACCAAAGTGCAACTTTTCAAAAGTATGGGGACCAAAGTGAATCTTTTCAAAAAGTTGGAGGACCAAAATGCAATTTGTCAAGGACCAAAATGAACAACATTCAAAAGTTGAGGGACTTGGTGTGCAATTTATGGGTGACTCAGGTGACTCAGTCACCGCGACGTGATCGAAGTCGGGCCGCAAGTGACTCGAGTCACGTCCGATCATGCTCGATCAGCGCCGCAAGTGATCGAGTCACGCGCAACCGATCCCCTGGTCCTCTGTTCGCGCGGTGACTAGGTAGAATCGTAGCGTGACTTTCGAGTCGGCCTTGGCGGCGACTCGAGTCACGCCTGACACCACTGCAGATTTTGACCAGCGGACTCCACCTACCATAAAACGTGTTTTTTGGTATTTTCTTGACTTCTTAGAGATAAAACAACTTGAGCACACCACAATAAACTCATGAAGGAAGACTTTTATGATTTTTTAATATTTTTTGGTGTAATATTTTGCCTATAAATAGAGGCATTTCCAAGCTTGAATCACACAACTTGTAGAGAGAATTAGCTTGTGATTCTCTCAAACTTTCTCCTCAATAAATTTATCTTCATCATTTGTTCTTAGTTGTAGCTTGAAAGCTCTTAGTTTTTCATATTCCGGCGGAAGTAAGAACGTAAATATAGGTTCGAAAAATCAATCGACGATACTTCGGCCGTGAATATGATTAACGGAGTATTTCTTCTCTAGTTTCTTTTCTTCTTTTATTTTTCATGTTTGAGAAAGATAATTTCTCATATATTGCAGAGGTGATACACGGCGTTACGCCGTTATAAGTATTTAACCCGCATATATGAGTAGTTAGACTTCTCTATTTAATTCTTAGCATTATTTACGTGATTTCTATAGTTTTTATATATTACTTGAGATAGTGAAGTATAATCTATCATATAGCAGTGGTGATACCCGCTAATATGAGTAGTTAGACTTCTCTATCTAGTTCGAGGGGGACGTTGTGTTCAATTATCATGTTGTTATCTTTTCTAAGTCTTTGCTAACGTTTTATCTATTCCTCTACTTCAATTTGTTGATTTGTTATGCTTTTAAACCCGTTTTGAATTTATGTGATTATTGCATTCACTTTGGCCAATTGAATCAATTAATCTTTAAGTTCAAGTTATGTGCTAGGATTGGAACTTTTGATCCGTAATTATCACTAGATTCCAATCCACAGTAGCAAACAAATGTCGTGCATATTTGTTAATAAATCAACTTAGATGTATTGATTCAAGTTTGTGAAATTGATCATCTAATTCAACTCATTCTTCTTGTTCATTTCACACTAGCATTGCATTAAATCCTAAGAACTTGTTTAGGATTATCCAATAGTTAAATGTTAAGTTAAAGAACTCACTTTAATTTAATACACTTAAGGAAGAATTCGTTAATCAGAGCTTCTTGGTTAATTGAGAGTTGATAAATTGAAGAAGGGATAGTACACGTTGCATGGGAAAGATAAACACAAGATGTTGACACAACCGAACCCGAGAACTAGATATATCTTCAATTGTTTCATTTTCATCTCTTTTATTTTGTAATTTTATTTTCGAATTGCATTCAACTTCACAAAACCCCCCTTTTCTATATTAATTGATAAAAACAACTAGATTAAACACCGTTCCTCTTGGGTTCGACCCTTACTTACCACTTCTACATTAATTTGTAGTTCAAACCGAGTAAGGAAATAAAATAAATTTTAAGGCGTCTTTGCGACAACACGCCCAAGTTTTTGGCGCGTTCTTGAGAGACAGTTAACCAATTTAGTTGTTTTTTATTAGTTAATTTTTTTTAAAAAAAAAAAATTTAGTTGAGCTAACGACTTTAAACAAAAGCGCTTCTTGGGAGGCAACCCAAGCATTTTTCTTTTAATATTTGTATTTTTTTGTTTTTAATTTGTTTACTTTTCATCTAACGTATTAAGGAAGATATTGCTTTATTACTGTAGGAGGACGATATTTCGAGACTCAATTATTTGGGAAGAGACATGATGGCCCATAAATCGGTGATTAGCGAGAATTACGGATAATGGGCAGGTTAATTATTGATAAATGACAAATCCGTCAAACGCGTTTTCTTGGATTCTCCTCCCAACGTACTCTTTCCAGCACACTCTGCATGCACGATTGTCGGTTGAAACAGTGCCCACTTTGACTATAAATCAGAGATCATTCTCCACTCGAAACCACAACTACAATCTTTATTTTCAGTGAGTACTTCTTTCTAGCAGTGATTAGGTAATTTCTTTCTTCTTCACCTTCTTCTTCTTCTTTCTATTTATTTTGTTTTTCCTAGTTTTTTAGTATGGACGTGTGTGATATTTTTGTATATATATGTCTTTTCTTAATATTAATTGATTATATAATTCAAATTTTCTTATTTTTTTTCCTTCTTCAGTATCTTTGAAAATATGGAAGAGTGTGATAATCTACTATGCTTATTGATTTTGATGGTTTTAATCTTATTACTTCAGTGTTTCTTTTTCTTTCGCGTGTTACGTACCTAAAAAAAAAAAAAATTATAGTCGAGCCAACGACTATAAACAAAGGCGCTACTTAGGAGGCAACCTAAGCATTCTCTTTTCTTCTACTTCTTCAAAACTCATACATTTTCAATGGATACCAAACTTTCCAAAATCCACAAGTATTATCCGTCACTGCCTTTGAATGTTTTGAAAGAGATTTATTATTCTAGAGTAGGACGGTTAAAAATGTTGATGGAAAAAGAAATGCCTGAGGATATTCGTTGGTTGATTGAAGCAAAGGTCCGATTAGGAGGTGAAATGCCAGGTTTAAGTACTAAATATGCACCAGGGTTAGGCAAAAGTAATTTTGCCAAGAAACGAAGGGCAAAAAGAATGAATGTGTGCTATAAATGTGCTAGATGGCCTTATAAATGCACTCGATGGACCTGCAACTCAGGTAACCGTTCCATTGGATTTGTGTCCACAAATCGAGAAGATAAAATATGTTTCATTAAGGATGACATGAGTAAGGAGTCTTTGGATGATATCCATCAAACTCTTGAGACGCATCCTAGTGGAATGGTGCAAATCGAACTTCTCAATCTGTGGAGTGAATTTAAAAAGGAACGAGAACGATATAGTCTTGGGAATCTGACTTTAAAAGACCCTGTTTGCCAGTCTATAAGAAAACTGGATGGGAAGCCTATCCCCGACTCATAAAAGGCGTTTAAGCCGTTTCTGGACGTAAAACCAGAGGAAGATGTGAGCCACAATCACAACTACGTGTACATATTGTTATTTTTAATTGTTTTTTTTGTGTTCTTATGTCAGTTTTTAGTGTGCAAAGTTGACAACCTGTGGCGGCTACTACTTCTACCGGAACTGGGAGTTCAAAGAGGAAATTGACAACCATAAGTCTTTTGGTGGAATCAATATGGGAAAACCGACACTTCTCTCACCAAAGAGTCACAATTTGGAACATTCCTTGGAAATCAAAAGTATAAGCTAGTCTCACGGAGGAGGTTGTCGTGGGGTGATAGGATGTGCAATTCGGTCGGCATATGTACGAGGGTCTGATGGTTGGCGTTATTGTACCACCTTTAAAGCAAAGCGTATGGTAAGACCATTGGTTTTGAGGTACATGCTAGATCATTGTTTGAACAGCTTAACACTAATGATAATGTATTCGGATGCTTTCATTGCAATACCAGGGTTTGAAACTCTAGAACAAATCTTTTGCATAATTTCTTGGGCCGAGATGAGACTACACTCTAAACCAATTGGTCTTTTAAACATTGACAACCATTTTGACGGTTTATTGGCATTTCTCGGATTTTTAGCTCATCAAAAGCTGATTTCTCCTAATACTTTGAAAATGATTTTTATTACACCATCAATTGAGGAATTATTGGAGAAATTAGAATCTTATGTACCACAAATGCATATAGAAGTGCCTGTCATCAATTGGCCAGAGGAATTAAGCAAAAGGAACAGAGATCCGAATGGATTGGATTTAGAGTTAAGGTTATGAATGTGGAATAGCTAACTTCAGATGGTAGAATACGGAGTTTAACTCTGGAAACACATCTGTGTTACGCTCTGGAATAAACAAAAAAAAAAAAAAACACCTTGGATACTGGTTTATGTATCCCGCCCAAAGGCGTTAAACTGGTCTTTTTCAGTAGACCTTAAAGAACTGTATTCTCTTCTATTAACCTTCTTCTTTCAAGTCTTTTGCAGATACCTCAAAGTGCACTGAATTTTCATTTCTTTCTATGGCATCCCCTCTACGTATTGTTGCTCTTCTACAAGTACTCGACTCTTTCTCTATGCCTCTTGATATCAAGATTCACATTGTTCGAGTTGTTGACAAGTATGAGCGTGCCCTTTGGAACGTTATCGCTTTTAGGCGTGATCATCCCGATCTGCTCATAACGACGTGCTAAAGCGCCTTAAGAGTTGTTTTAAATGTGGAAAGCTATTAGATGGACCTCATTGTACTCGAAATCAAACTTATTCACAATATAGACATGTTGTTTTCTTCAAGGATGGACCGATTAGGTGCAGGGCCGAAAAGTCTATCAGGAGAAACAGCACCATCTCAATCAGTGTGAGAGAGTTTGATAATTTGTTGGAACAACGACAACGTCTGTTGGAAACCAAACTTCGATGGCCTAACCATTGAGCAAAGAACTTTTTGAGCGTGATCATTAACACCCATCCGAAGATGTAAAACTACGCCTCATTCATTTGAGAAGTGTCCGAGTTGGACGTTACGCTCTAAACGTTCTCCCATTTGTTGGTTCTTGTCGTGTTCTTTATTGAATGGTAAACATACCTATGTATCATGTGGCGATTTGGAGGACCTTTTCATTAAGGTTGGTTGTCAAAGCTGTTTTTGTAGAGAGTATCTTTGATTGAGATAGTTTCCATGCGGATCGGACTTGATGGAATCATATCATTAATTTGATGTGAATACTCTTGCAAGATGTTCAGAGGGTTGTCAACTCCCAAAGTCGCTTTGTATATATTTCTCTTCTACATTGAAAAAAACAAAAAAAAAAAAATTCGGTTGTTTTTCTTGTTACGTAAATATGTTGATTGCGAGGTCTCTTCTTGTTGGATTGTTGACTGTTCCTACCAAGTGCTACATTGTGCAACCACCATCCCCACTGCACGACTCATGGCTTACCATAGGGAGTTTCCATCTCTTCTCTTTTACATGGTATTTATATTTCTACATTGGGGACAATGTAGAATTTAAGTGGGGAGTGGCATATTGTGATCTGGCTTGTGATTTTTTTTTTTGTGTCTACAATTTTGCATGAGATAGCAACTTTTGAATATGATTGAGCTTAATTTGCGTGATTTAGCTAAAACTGCAGGATCCCAAAAAAAAAAAAAAATCAATTTATTGTGTTCTGTTCTTCTCTATGCATAGCTGGCTAAATTACCTGAGCACATTTATAAGGTAATTTACTATCATTCTCTGGAACACAAATTGAAGGTTGAAAATGTTGATTTTTTTTTTCTAACTTTCTAGACCATAGTAAACTAACTTTTTTCTTTTTTTTTTTCTATCCATTCGTCCTGCTCAAAGTAACTTGGAAACATCAATTTTTAGCAAGGTGGAGTTATAATCGCATGGTATCTGTTTTTTGTGAATGTGTCTTTTATTGACAGAGTTTAAAAAGTTTGGAAATAGCATTGACCTATGCTGAGAATGAATTTTACTTTTATGTTCGAAATAAGGAGAGGGACCACAGGAAAGAGCTACCTGCCTCAGAGTGTGAAGCCGTCACCTTGAATGGGTGAAGAAGGCTGCCTCCAATGAAAGAGGTAGTGTGAAAGCTACCTGTGGGGTAAAAGCTGAAAAGAAAATTGCAAAACTCTTCTTCTTCTTCTTCTTCTTCAAAAAAAAAAAACAAAAAAAAAAAGAGAAAATCGCAAGAAATGTGATAGTTACCCAAGTGTGAAGTTTGATAAACAAATTCCCTCAGTGGTTTGAAATGCTCAAATCTAAACACTCTTTAAATTGAAGACATATTTGCGATAAAACACCTGCCATGCCCTTTTTTTTCTTTGCGGTGCTAACGGTTGATGATTTTTGGTGAATCGAGTAATTTTTAGGATCCATGTGAATCATTGTAAAATAAGAGTGGGATCACGAGAGATGAAAGGAAATATTTGACCACTTCGGTCGAGATTTGGATAGAACATCGTAAGCTTTCATTTGGTTCGATTAGTGATGGGATGATAACCTTAAATGCACACACTCACAACCCATTATGTATTTGAGAAGAAGTGAAATTTTCATGGTTCGGAGAATGTTGATTAAGCAAGTCACTATCTCTAGAAGGATTTCAATGTTTAAAGTTGTTTATCTCATGTAAAATCATTGTGTTGTTTTGTGTCGTATGGTTGTTGTTCGAGGGCGAACAACAGTCTAAGTGTGGGGGAGTTTGATAAGTGCTAGAAAAGCACTTAAATAACTCTTCTATTTTATGTATTTGTGTGTTTTATTAGTGTTATATGTTCCGTTTTATGTGTTTTTCCTTTATTGTGGTGTTTAGGGTCACAAAGAATCAAAAGGAGTCAAAAAGGATGAAAATCGAATGAAAACGGAAACTCGGGACCAAAATGCAAGCGAATCAAAGATGGAGGACCTCCGATGTAATTTTATGAAAAGTTGTTTTTACAATTTTTCTTGTGCCAAAGTCGAAGAACATCAAAAGAGGATTCCCAAACTTTTTCCGGATCTCAAATCGGAGTTTCCTAGTGAAAGTTATGGCCATTTGAAGAAAAAGGACTAAAAGCGTGAAAGCCAAAACTGTTAGGGACCAAAGTGCAACTTTTCAAAAGTATGGGGACCAAAGTGAATCTTTTCAAACAGTTGGAGGACCAAAATGCAATTTATCAAGGACCAAAATGAACAACATTCAAAAGTTGAGGGACTTGGTGTGCAATTTATGGGTGACTCAGGTAACTCGAGTCACCGCCACGGATCGATCGGTCCGCAAGTGACTCGAGTCACGTCCGATCATGCTTTCGATCGGGCCAAGCGAGTGATCGAGTCACGCCGCAGAACCGTCCCTGGTCCTCTCGCTCGCGTGACTAAGCGAGAATCGCGGCGTGACTCGAGTCGGGCACATGGCGACTCGAGTCACGCCCGACACCACCGCAGATTTTGACCAACGGACTCCACCTACCATAAAGCGTGTTTTTGGTATTTTCTTGACTTCTTAGAGATAAAACAACTTGAGCACACCACAATAAACTCATGAAGGAAGACTTTTATGATTTTTAATATTTTTTGGTGTAATATTTTGCCTATAAATAGAGGCATTTCCAAGCTTGAATCACACAACTTGTAGAGAGAATTAGCTTGTGATTCTCTCCAACTTTCTCCTCAATAAATTTATCTTCATCATTTGTTCTTAGTTGTAGCTTGAAAGCTCTTAGTTTTTCATATTCCGGCGGAAGTAAGAACCTAAATATAGGTTCGAAAAATCAATCGACGATACTTCGGCCGTGAATATGATTAACGGAATTATTTCTTCTCTAGTTTCTTTTCTTCTTTTATTTTTCATGTTTGAGAAAGATAATTTCTCATATATTGCGAGAGGTGATACGGCGTTACGCCGTTATAAGTATGTTAACCCATATATGAGTAGTTAGACTTCTCTATTTAATTCTTAGCATTATTTACGTGATTTCTATAGTTTTTATATATTACTTGAGATAGTGAAGTATAATCTATCATATAGCAGTGGTGATACCCGCTAATATGAGTAGTTAGACTTCTCTATCTAGTTCGAGGGGGACGTTGTGTTCAATTATCATGTTGTTATCTTTTCTAACTCTTTGCTAACGTTTTATCTATTCCTCTACTTCAATTTGTTGATTTGTTATGCTTTTAAACCCGCTTTGAATTTATGTGATTATTGCATTCACTTTGGCCAATTGAATCAATTAATCTTTAAGTTCAAGTTATGTGCTAGGATTGGAACTTTTGATCCGTAATTATCACTAGATTCCAATCCACAGTGGCAAACAAATGTCGTGCATATTTGTTAATAAATCAACTTAGATGTATTGATTCAAGTTTGTGAAATTGATCATCTAATTCAACTCATTCTTCTTGTTCATTTCACACTAGCATTGCATTAAATCTTAAGAACTTGTTTAGGATTATCCAATAGTTAGATGTTAAGTTAAAGAACTCACTTTAATTTAATACACTTAAGGAAGAATTCGTTAATCAGAGCTTCTTGGTTAATTGAGAGTTGATAAATTGAAGAAGGGATAGTACACGTTGCATGGGAAAGATAAACACAAGATGTTGACACAACTGAACCCGAGAACTAGATATATCTTCAATTGTTTCATTTTCATCTCTTTTATTTTGTAATTTTATTTTCGAATTGCATTCAACTTCACAAAACCCCCATTTTCTATATTAATTGATGAAAACAACTAGATTAAACACCGTTCCTCTTGGGTTCGACCCTTACTTACCACTTCTACATTAATTTGTAGTTCTGAAACCGAGTAAGGAAATAAAATAAATTTTGGCGTACTGCGACAACACGCCCAATTACGTGAAATATCACGAGGACGAGACTTGTCTCGAGGATAATTTATTTGCTTGCCTTGTATGATGTGTAGAATAGCTAATATCGCGCTGAGCCTACTGAGTATTTCTATGAAGTACTCACGTCTATTATTTCATGACTTTTGCAGATGATGGAGTCGATGGTGAAGCAGTTGGCAGTGGCTACTATAATTATTAATTATTTTTCATTTCTTTCGTACTTTAGTCGTTGGATGAGTTAATCGAGTATTTTAATTTAAGATGTTGTTCAAATAATTTCAATGCTGGATATTCCATAATGGTTGAAATTTAAATAAAGTTTATTTTCGCGTTTTATTTTCGTTATTGATTGTCACTATTTATTTTAAAAGATAGTTTTAAAAATGATCACGTGGCGAACCGGCTATTTAAGATTCGGGGCGTCACAACTTGGTATCAGAGCAGGTCTACGATTCTGTAGACTAAAAAAAAACTTTTCAAGATGAGCAACCACTGCCAACGTTCTGCCTACCGACTCCAAGGTAAAAGTTATATTTATGTAATAATTATGTGCACGACTAAGGAAAAGAACGAGTTTGAGCATAATCGGAAAATTTTGAATATTATAAAACTTCTTTTTCCTACGTCCTCAAATTAAAAGAATAGCTAATCCCACCTTACTGGACTTTGCATAATTTAATAGATTGGACATGGAGCAGCATCCTATGATAACCAAATACTTGAACCTGTATAAGGGACCCATCAGCACCATGTCGAATTACATTTACCTTTTTCGGTCACTATGCCAAAAGGCCATCCAAGCAGGATTTAGCACGACGGATGCCGAGTCGATAAGTCGGCTTTTGACGTCCTTACCATGAGGTCTTCAACAAGAAAGTAGTCGGTTTTACGAGGGGGTGAAGGAGCGTTGGGGAGAGAACGTGGACTTTGAGACTGTCTGCGATGAGTTTGTCAGGTACTGGGATAGGTTCTTAGCCTATGAATGGGCGGAAATACCGAAGACGCTTGCGCGGAGAAGAAACTAGCGCCGAGTCAGGTACATATAAAGAATACTCTCCCGCCACACCTCCTCACTCACCGGAATGCCCAAGTGAATTGGAAGACACCGCAACCTCACCCAACTACACTCATCACGCCCCAAGAAAGTCGAATGTGGGAAATTGCATGGCCGATAGTAATAGCATCTAGTGTGTTTATTATTTCAAGATGGGTCTTTTACTTTGAATTCGTCAGCTGTCTCTTTTCTAGTTTAGTATGATTTCATTGTAACCTCGTTGAAGGATTCATTTGATATTAATAAAAGATGAGTTTCAGTTGTTTCAATTTGGAGTTGATTATATTACAACTGCAAGACCATTTACTCCTCATAATAAGTATTTTTTTTTACTTTGTAAAGGATGGCTGGACGTGGGCGACCTAGCCGCACAGCACGCCAATGTTACGAGGACACCTCTAATCAACCAAACCCGACCATCCTTGTCCAAAACCTTCTTCAAGCCATGCAAAACATAGGGCAACTCCAAATCCCAACCACTCCTACAATGCCCATCGTTGAGCATTTCAGGAAGAATCACTCGCCTCCATTTGATGGCGGAAAGGATCCTTTACAAGTTGAGGAATGGCTTGATGAGATCGAGCAGATATTCAACCACGTAGCCTGTCCAGATGACAAGAAGGTCATATTTGCAGAGTTCATGCTGAAGGGAGAGGCTAGACTTTGGTGGAAATCCGACTCCCGGACTAGGACCACGGAGCAACAAGCAATGTTAACTTGGGAGCAGTTTAAGGAGAGATTTAGGGATAGATACTTTCCCCAGGCTCTTCGTGATCACAAGGAGACAAAATTCATAAACTTAAAGCAAGGCAATTTGGATGTAACCGACTACGAGAGAAAATTTGAGGCGCTTTCTCGTTACGCACCACACCTCGTTGATACGGAGGCAAAGAAAGCCCGTCATTTTGAGAGGGGCCTGCGCCCCGAGATTCCTCAAATTGTAAGCGTCCTAGAGCTGCCCACATATAGGGAGGTGGTTAGAAAGGTCAGGCCGCGACCTATGCGGGGATGACATTTAACGATCAGAAGAATCAAAATAACCAAGGGTTCCAAGGGAAGAGGGAGTGGCAAGCACCGAACAAGAACAAGCATAAGAATCATATGTCAAATGAGAAGCCAAACCAGGGGCCCGCTAGAGGACAGACGTGTGCCCCACCTCCTCCACCTTGTCCTAAATGTAAGAAGTTGCATCGGGAGAGTGTCTCTTGGGCAAGGGAGTTTGCTTCAAGTGTGGCCAACCGGGTCATCTTGCCTTTGAGTGTCGTGGAGCTCCTACACAAGCTGCTGAGCAGAAAAAGAACACGGAGCCAAGTAGAAAGGGAAAAGCTAGAGTATTTGCTATGGATGCTGCGGATTCTGACGTGATCGCAGGTGTGTTATCTATTTCTGGTATTCCTGTGTATACCCTGTTTGATTCGGGTGCTACGCACTCCTTCATTTCTGAAATATGCTCATCTAAGTTGAACTTAGTAATAGAGACAACTAATAGCATAATCGAGGTTAGCCTACCGTCAGAAGGAGCTATACATACTAATAGAATAGCCAAGGCAGTGCAGATAGATTTTGACGGGTCAATTTTTTAGGCAGACCTCAACATCATTAGGATGAAGGACTTTGACATTATCATGGGTATGGATTGGCTGAGCACCAACCATGCTGCTATTCTGTGCCATGAGAAAGAGGTTGTATTTCGTAGGAATGGGAAAGAGGTATTTAAATTCTATGGGTCGAAAGTTAGGGCATTCCTTCGCCTTATCTCGGCTCTACAGGCAGAGAAGCTGCTTAGCCAAAGGAAATAGTCATGGATATTTGGTTAGCGTTCAAGACAAACCATCAGAAGAGATATCCTTGGCTTCCGTACCCATTGTTTGTGAGTACGATGATGTTTTCCCAGACAACTTGCCCGGAACTCCACCTGACAGACAGGTCGAGTTTGCTATTGACTTAGTGCCTGGAGCTTCCCCTGTTTCAAAAGCTCCATACCGAATGGCACCAAAGGAACTACAGGAATTGAAGGTGCAATTAGAAGAATTACTAGATAAGGGTTTTATTCGTCCGAGTGTGTCTTCTTGGGGAGCACCTGTGTTACGACCCGAATTTTCGCTAATTAAATTTTGGCTACTACTTGGTCAAAGCCGATAATTATGGGTCAAAGTCAAAGTTTTCAAGGAATTTAATTTGGTCTATCGAAAGTTTAAGGATTTGATTGATTTAATTAAAAGTTCATGGATTACAGATGCAACATAAGTTCTCAAGGACCAACTTAAATCAGACAAATAAGAGAAAGGGGGCCTTATTGCAATTATATATAAGAATATATGCATATATATATTAGATAACAAACAAGCCCCGAATTGGAGTCGTGGATGGCAAACCGAAGGCCAATCGTAAAAGAAAAAGAGAAAAGAAGGGAAAAAGGAAGGAAAAAGGAAAAAAAAAAAAAAAGAAGGAAGGAGAAAGCTTGGATCTGTTGTTGTTTCGCGTGGTAAGTGTATTTCTTCAATTTTATCTTATGGAATTTGAGGTAAATTGCGAAATTGATTTTATGGTTTTACCAATAGATATTGGGGATTCGAAATTTATCATTATTTTGGATTGATTTGGTGTTATTAAGATGTTATTTGGCCATAATTAATTATTTTGAAGTGGAATTGATGGTAATTGAGTAGTGGGTGATGAAGTGGATTGAAACTTACATTACCTAGATGCTGAAAATTTGGGAATTTATTTTGTGATTCAATTGGATGGTTCCAACGGTATGAAATATGGTAAAATCAATGAAAGAAGTGGGATAAAGCAATAGAATTGGGAAATTAGGGAATGTTAGAAAAGTTAAAGTTTGGTATTGAATGTGGGTAGGCGATTGGTTGGAAATTCATGTGTATAGGTTTTGATTAGAATACTATTCTTATTTCAGGTGGTGACGAGACGATTGGGGCAAGCCTACCAACCGAATTAGAAGCAGTTCGCAGTTCTGTGAGTGGAAAAATTATATTTTTCATAAAATAGCATGTTTTAAATCCCAATATGCTTTTAAAGATTTTCACGACATGTTATTGTAAATGAATGTTTCAGCAAGTCATGGATTTTATTAGTAGCGTTTCCTTTTCAAAAGAGATCATATGAAAATCCTTTCAAAACCATCACAGAGTACCTCGTTAGATTTACCCGCTCTGCACTGTTGTGATGTGTTCCACGGTGTATGACGAATTACAGAGGTCTTTGGGACCCACTGCACACATATAGGCTTTGGGCCGTGTGCGGAGTGCTTAGCCTTTGGGGCTTGCTCTGCGCGCGTATGACCAGATATTCAGACAGAACAGACTTTTGGGCGACACACCACGTGTATTGAGAGTACTCTACACAAGTGTGTTGTTGCTCGTTGGTACTTTTGATGTTATTTTTAAGTAAATCATTTTTAGTTACAGAATTCAGTTTCAGAAAGCAAAATCCGTTTGAAACAGTATAATTAGTGTGGTTCAGCTAGAACAATTTCAGTTATTAGTATTACATCGATGGTTTTCAATTATTTATGATATTTATGCATTTTATTATAAAGAGATTTTATGAAGGTATTTCAGATGGAAAGCTACGTATATTTCTGAACTTATCCACTCACTGAGTTACAAAACTCACATATTTTCCCCTAACGTTTTCTTATAGGAAGGACCGAGCTTGAGCATTAGTGGATTGCCTGTGGAGTTCGTAACCGACCACCATAGTACTCAGATGATACATGTTTTTACTTGGCAAATCGTCATATTTTGATATGTCAAATATGATTGAAGTTTTAATTTATTTATTATAACTATTTTTTTAAAACATTGGTTTTAGAATTATTCATCATCTCCTCAATTATAATTCTTTTATCACAATTTCTACATATGATATTAAATATTTTCGGGATGGGTTATTCAATTTGTTTAGGAAGCCCTTTTATAATTATTATAAGCTCATTTTAGTACAGAGAAATTATAATTTCATGTCAAGTTCAGTTTGCCTTGGCAGTGGGTCCAGTATTAGGCTGGCCTCCATTGTCGGCGCACGCCACGTGTCAAGTTATTAGAGATAATTTGGGACGGGGCGTGTCATTTTATGGTCAAAATCACATTATTTTTGGGTCAAGGTTGAGGTATTACAGGATTTAATGGAGAAATCAATAATTTAGGTTCTAAGTAACTAGATTCCTCTATATCCAAGTTCATTGAATTTCGAGGACGAAATTCTTTTAAGGAGGTAAGGTTGTTACGACCCGAATTTTCGCTAATTAAATTTTGGCTACTACTTGGTCAAAGCCGATAATTATGGGTCAAAGTCAAAGTTTTAAAGGAATTTAATTTGGTCTATCGAAAGTTTAAGGATTTGATTGATTTAATTAAAAGTTCATGGATTACAGATGCAACATAAGTTCTCAAGGACCAACTTAAATCAGACAAATAAGAGAAAGGGGGCCTTATTGCAATTATATATAAGAATATATGCATATATATATTAGATAACAAACAAGCCTAATTGGAGTCGTGGATGGCAAAACCTGTAAGGCCAATTGTGAAAAAGAAAAAGAGAAAAAGAAGGGAAAAAGGAAGGAAAAAGGAAAAAAAAAAAAAGAAGGAAGGAGAAAGCTTGGATCTGTTGTGGTTTCGCGTGGTAAGTGTATTTCTTCAATTTTATCTTATGGAATTTGAGGTAAATTGCGAAATTGATTTTATGGTTTTACCAATAGATATTGGGGATTCGAAATTTATCATTATTTTGGATTGATTTGGTGTTATTAAGATGTTATTTGGCCATAATTAATTATTTTGAAGTGGAATTGATGGTAATTGAGTAGTGGGTGATGAAGTGGATTGAAACTTACATTACCTAGATGCTGAAAATTTGGGAATTTATTTTGTGATTCAATTGGATGGTTCCAACGGTATGAAATATGGTAAAATCAATGAAAGAAGTGGGATAAAGCAATAGAATTGGGAAATTAGGGAATGTTAGAAAAGTTAAAGTTTGGTATTGAATGTGGATAGGCGATTGGTTGGAAATTCATGTGTATAGGTTTTGATTAGAATACTATTCTTATTTCAGGTGGTGACGAGACGATTGGGGCAAGCCTACCAACCGAATTAGAAGCAGTTCGCAGTTCTGTGAGTGGAAAAATTATATTTTTCATAAAATAGCATGTTTTAAATCCCAATATGCTTTTAAAGATTTTCACGACATGTTATTGTAAATGAATGTTTCAGCAAGTCATGGATTTTATTAGTAGCGTTTCCTTTTCAAAAGAGATCATATGAAAATCCTTTCAAAACCATCACAGAGTACCTCGTTAGATTTACCCGCTCTGCACTGTTGTGATGTGTTCCACAATGTATGACCAGAATTACAGAGGTCTTTGGGACCCACTTTCGTACACATATAGGCTTTGGGCCGTGTACGGGGGTGCTTAGCCTTTGGGGCTTGCTCTGCGCGCGTACGGCCAGATATTCAGACAGAACAGACTTTTGGGCGACACACCACGTGTATTGAGAGTACTCTACACAAGTGTGTTGTTGCTCGTTGGTACTTTTGATGTTATTTTTAAGTAAATCATTTTTAGTTACAGAATTCAGTTTCAGAAAGCAAAATCCGTTTGAAACAGTATAATTAGTGTGGTTCAGCTAGAACAATTTCAGTTATTAGTATTACATCGATGGTTTTCAATTATTTATGATATTTATGCATTTGATTATAAAGAGATTTTATGAAGGTATTTGGATGGAAAGCTACGTATATTTCTGAACTTATCCACTCACTGGGTTACAAAACTCACATATTTTCCCCTAACGTTTTCTTATAGGAAGATGAGCTTGAGCATTAGTGGATTGCCTGTGGAGTTCGTGAATCGACCACCATAGTACTCGAGATGATACATGTTTTTACTTGGCAAATCGTCATATTTTGATATCTTTGTCAAATATGATTGAAGTTTTAATTTATTTATTATAACTATTTTTTTAAAACATTGGTTTTAGAATTATTCATCATCTCCTCAATTATAATTCTTTTATCACAATTTCTACATATGATATTAAATATTTTCGGATGGGTTATTCGAATTTGTTTAGGAAGCCCTTTTATAATTATTATAAGCTCATTTTAGTACAGAGAAATTATAATTTCATGTCAAGTTCAGTTTGCCTTGGCAGTGGGTCCAGTATTAGGCTGGCCTCCATTGTCGGCGCACGCCACGTGTCAAGTTATTAGAGATAATTTGGGACGGGGCGTGTCAACCTGTCCTGTTTGTAAAAAAGAAGGATGGTAGCATGAGAATGTGCATTGACTATCGAGAACTCAACAAGCTAACAATCAAGAATAAGTACCCCCTCCCAAGAATTGAAGACCTATTTGACCAGTTAAAGGGTGCCACTATTTTCTCAAAGATTGATCTGAGGTCGGGCTACCATCAGTTAAAAATCAAGCCGATTGACGTACCAAACACAGCATTCAGGACGCGATATGGACATTACGAATTTACAGTAATGCCTTTCGGTCTTACGAATGCACCTGCGGTATTCATGGACTTGATGAACCGGGTATTCCACCAGTTTCTGGACAAATTTGTCATTGTATTCATAGATGACATATTGATTTATTCAAAGGATTCACACCAGCATGAAGAACACCTGAGGACCGTGTTAGAACTATTGAGGGCCGACAAGTTATATGCCAAATTTAAGAAATGTGAATTTTGGCTTGAGAAGGTAGGATTCTTGGGTCACACTGTGATAGCTAAAGGTATTGAAGTCGATCCCTCCAAGGTTGAGACGGTGATGAATTGGCCTATACCTACGAATGTAGGTGAGGTGAGGAGCTTTCTAGGATTAGCTGGTTGTTATCGGTGGTTCATACAGAGCTTTTTCGAGATAGCAGGCCCCATGAATTAGTTAACTAAGAAGGGTGTCAAGTTCCAGTGGACTGATCAGTGCGAGCGAAGTTTTCAAGAATTGAAGGATAAGTTGGTTTCCGCTCCAGTACTAACTATACCCGAGGGCACTGAAGGCTTTGTCATCTACAGCGATGCTTCCAAACATGGTCTAGGTTGTGTACTGATGCAGAAAGGAAAGGTCATTGCTTATGCATCGAGGCAGTTGAAACCCTACGAACAGAATTATCCGACACATGACCTCGAACTTGCTGCAGTAGTACATGCCCTTAAGATTTGGCATCATTACTTATACTGGACCAAATGCGAAATATACACCGATCATAAAAGTCTCAAGTACTTCTTCACCCAGAAGGAGTTGAATATGAGGCAACGTCGCTGGTTGGAGCTCATTAAGGATTATGACTGCACAATCCTTTACCATCCGGGCAAAGCTAATAAAGTCGCAGATGCACTAAGCAGGAAGAGTGTAGTGACCGCGAATTTTTTTAAATTAAAATATTTAATTAAAGTAAAATCTCAAACGTGTCGCTACAACTTCACCTATAGAGTTAAACAGCGTACGCTCGTCTAGTTAAAATTTTATAATATTTACTATTATATTGAATTATTTAAAAAAAAGTAATAATTTATAAAATATCTATTTATTTATTTATTTTCAATTTACGTTTGAGGACCAAACTTTAGAAATTATTCGTTTTAAACCCAATTATAGGCCCGTTTAAAAGTCCAATTTTATCTCTTATACTATAAGAAAGCCCAATTTCAATTCAATCCTATTTTAAAGTCCATTTAGAGGCTCATTTGCAAGTCTTACCCTATTTTCCACCCTTAAATACAATATTGTTGGAAGTGCTCAAACCCTAACCCAAGTTTCATTCTTTACATCACCATTACACAAGCATTATCTTCATTCTCAAGATTTCTCATTCAACAACCATCTTCAACTTCTACTCCAACACTTGTAAGGGGCAATCGATGTCTTGATTTCGAAGTTGATTTCTCAACCTCCTCTATTTCAATTTCTTCCTCCACCAATTTCAAGTGTTCATTTCCATAGAAAGGTAATCCTTCTCTACTCTTATCTTTTTCTATCATAAGATAGGTTGTTTGAGGATAAATAATTGAAGTTTTATGGATTTATTGAGACTTTGGTGGTTGGGGAAAAGTAATTTACTTGATACTTTGAGTTGGGCATGAGGTCTTGTTATGGGATGAGATTAAAACTACTTGATATCTACCAAGCCCCCATAGTGTTTGATGAATTGCTTGAAAGAAAAATCAATGTATTTTGCACATGTGACTTTTTTCCAGCTTCTGCACTCAACTTTGAAAGGCCGTAACTTTTAGTATAGATGGAATTTCTAGGTGATTCAAATTGGGAAATGATCCCACATGAGTTACCTATCATTTAGAATTGGTTTGACATCATTCGGAGTCTCGTAGGATGTTTTATGATACTTTTTGTGAAACTGGGCAGATTCCACCCGAGAACAAGATATTGTCCGTTTAAAAATAGTTTTGATGCCCTAAACGCAATTTATATGAAACAATTTTTAAATATGATGAATATGTATGAGTTTCCTACCTTCTGTAAAAATTTTAGAATTTTCTGATGTCGTTTACTATTTTAAAGAATTTGACAAACGCATACCGCCATAGCAGGATATTTTCCACAGTTTTTTTTTACTTAGAGTTGAAAACTTGTTTTGGCTCATATAATTCGAGCTTAGATGCGATTTTAAAGTAATACATTATCCAATGAGTTAGTTATCCTAGAAATTGGAATTTCATGATCCTATACTTTGATTTGGGAGTTATTCCCATTCTTGACCCGAGAGAGAGTAGCCGAGAGAAGAGAGAGCGGGTGAGGAAGATGGTGATGATCCGAGTTCTTGGCCCAAATCCACTTAAAACCGGATTTTTTGCAAAATAAATCCCTCAAGTTCTATACTTGTTGCAAGTTGGCCCCTATAATTTATTTAATTTACAAGTCCCTAACTTTCAATTGTTGCAATTTGACTCCTAAACTTTTATTTCACTTTTAAATCCTTAATTTCTTATTCCCATTCGAGTTAGCCCTTAAACGTTAATTACATATTAGTCCCTCATGTTTTAAAAATCCTATAATTGAGTCCAAAATATTTTTAGTCCACTTTTATTGCATAATAATAGGTCCTCAAACTATTAAATTCTTTCAAATTGACCCCCAAAGTTTTATATTCTTTCCATTTTTGTCCACAAACTTCTATATTACTTATAGATACTTAATATTTAAGAATATTAACATAAATTAAACTAGTTATTGGCTAGGCAGTGCACGGACAGCTAGAGGACTGATTTCTCACCGTTAGTAAGCTCAATACTCGGGTAAAGGTTAAGGTAGATCCCATTTCTAAAAGTTTCTTTTAAATGTAATTGCAATTAATATTATTATAAATCTTGCATGTAAATGTTATGTGATGATAGGCTTTTTAGCCTACTTTTTGACGTGCTTCCTCGGCACTATGACGATAGGCTCTTTGCCTAATTACGACGTGATTTAATAGCATTATGACGATAGGTCTTTGGCCTAATATATTATAATGACGTGCTATTAATCACTATGATAACGTGCACGATTAAGAGGGATGATGAACGAACTTGTATTTTATACCTGTTCGTATTTTATGAAGATGATGATTATGTGCATTTAATTTGTAATATATATTAATTGTGGTGCGCGGGATCTACTGAGTATTTAAAATACTCACGATTTTCTCTATCAAATGATCAACTTGCAGATTAAGGAGCCGGAGGCGTGGCGAGGCGTGGGAATCTCTTAGGGACTTTCAAATAAATTAGCTTTAATTAAATTGACAATTTAGTACTTTTAACTGTTGAAGTAATGACTTTTGAATGTTTCGAGCTTACTAGTACTTTAATTGGATGTTTTTGAGGATTGTTTGAAAACTATCTTTCGACTTTGTGAGTTTAAATAAATTTCCACATTTTAGCTATTTGTGAATTTTTTTTCCGCATTTAATGTCATTATTATATTTCAAAAAAAAAGAGGAATTTAAGTGTTTTTAAAGAAAGAACTAACGTTCCGGGTTCTTAGAACTCGGGGCGTTACAAAGAGTATTGGGCAGTTATCAGTATTGGGGACTGTGCAGGACCAACTTATTCAGGATCTTCAAAATTTGAGAATTGAAGTACGAGCGCCACCGAACCAAGGACCTAGTCTGCTAGCAAATCTGACTATTAAGCCAGATTTGAGAAATCGAATCGTATTGACTCGAAAGGATGATAAATTCTTGGAGAAGATAAGATCTGAAGTTGGGACTGGTAAAAGAGCAGGCTTTGAGATTGCCTCTAATGAAGGGCTTATGTTCAGAGGGCGCCTATGCGTGCCAAAAAACGAACAATTAAGAAATGAGATAGTGATAGAAGCTCATTCAGCCCCTTATGCCGCACATCCTGGCGAGACAAAGATGTATCACGACTTGCGAGATACCTTCTGGTGGAGGAATATGAAAAGGTGCATTGCAAAATTTGTTTCTCGATGTCTAGTTTGCCAGCAGGTCAAGGCTGAACATCAGAGACCATCAGGGTTGTTGAATGCTTTAGAGATACCGGAGTGGAAGTGGGAGAAGATTACCTTGGACTTAGTGACAGGTTTACCTAGGTCAGCAAGAGGAAACGATGCTATCTGGGTTATAGTTGATCGACTTACAAAATCTGCCCACTTTTTACCAGTTCGAATGACTTTTAATGTCGACCAACTAGCACAACTGTATGTTCGAGAGATTGTTCGACTCCTTGGAGTACCCGCATCCATTGTTTCTGATAGGGACCCTAAATTTACTTCAAGGTTTTGGGAAAGCTTACACACGGCTATGGGTACTAAGCTTAAATTTAGTACCACCTACCATCCTCAAAGTGATGGGCAATCTGAGCGTACCATTCAAACACTGGAAGATATGTTGAGAGCCTGCGCCTTAGACCTAGCTGGGAGCTGGGAGATTCATTTACCGTTGGTAGAGTTTGCATATAACAATAGCTTCCATGCAACAATTGGGATGGCTCCCTACGAGGCATTGTATGGTCGACATTGTCGATCCCTGGTTTATTGGGATGAGGTTGGAGAGAGGAAAATATTGGGACCAGAAATGGTTGAAAAGACTATGGAGGCCATAGAAAAGATCAAATTACGGATTAAGATAGGCAGAAGAGCTATGCCGATAAGAGGAGAAAAGATTTGAAGTTTCAAGTATGGGAGAAAGTATTTCTCAAAATAGCCCCGATGAAGGGAATTTCACGCTTTGGAAAGAAAGGGAAATTGAGACCGCGTTTCGTCGGACCATTTGATATATTGGAAACAATCGGAAGTGTAGCTGATCATTTGGCCTTGCCACCTGAGCTTTCATCTGTACATAATGTTTTCCATGTGTCCCAGTTAAGGAAGTACGTTTATGATCCAAGTCATGTGGTAAATTTTCGATCATTGGGAATTCAAAGGGATTTATCATATGAGGAGGCACTAATGTGCATCATCGACAGAAAAGTCCATGTCTTAAGAAATAGGGAAGTCCCTCTAGTCAAAGTCCAGTGGGATAGGCACGATAAAGACGAGGCTACATGGGAAAAGGAAGAAGAGATTCTAACCAAGTACCCAAACCTCGTAGACCAAGTAAGTGCAATTTCGAGGACGAAATTATTTTAAGGGGGTAAGGTTGTAGCGACCAAGAAACTCTACTATTAATTGACGTAAAATTTATATTTAAAAAAATTTGTGTCGCTATGACTTGGCCTCAACATCATTATGCACTCGTCTAGTCCAATAAAAATTTCTTAAATCAATTTAACTATTTTGTTATTTATTTATTTATTTTTCAAAATGCTTGCCAAAGCCGAATTAAAAGAATTTATCCAACAAATTTCTTTAAGCCCAATTATCTTCAGTCCAATTTATTCCTAGATCAACTGTGAAATGTCCTACCCAAATTTCTCTAGCCCAATGTATGACGATCCTTGTAGCAATTCACACGTTCGAAAACCAGTGGTTTTATTCATCGAAAAATCTACCTAATTAACTCAGTCAATGTCTATCTTTCTTCAATTTATTTCAATCAGAGAACTAATTATCTGGTAGTTTACTCAATCACTGATTCAGCACTTCAATCCACAGCAAGAATTTCTCCAATCAACACACTAAAATTCTGCTATTGATTAGCCTAATTAGTGAATTAAAATCATCTATAAAAACCAATGTCTTCTTCCTACTAGTGCACACACGCACACAACAAAGAACAAGTAAATGACTTCTTCCCTCTACTACACGCCCACTTTTCATATTCACAAAACTATACCCATTCTCTATATTGATGCTAGAAAAATTAATTTTCTAGTAATCAATACACTAGAGACAGTCAAGAAAACACATTGAATCAAGAGAGAGAGGAAGCCGACAAGAGCTCGAAAGCCATAGCCATGGCGGACCGATACACGGCTCAATATTGTCTGTCTTCCAACCTCAAACCCATGTCGCCGAAACTATACCACTAGCTTCGCCTCCTCATATAGAGCACAAAACCGTAACTGGGTTGGCCGGAATCCACCTATGGTCGCCGAAAAACACCAAGTTACGTGACCCACCTCCAACACAAACTACCACCACACATGCTTTTCTTTACACCATCACGTAGAGTGCGTCGAGGGATGTCGATTTCTGGTATTTTGGCATTGAATTAGTTTGAGATTTTGTTGGATTTTGGCATTTTCCTCCCAAGCTTATCGCTGCCTTCTCGTTCCCTCTTTGGGTCCATCGTGAATCCTGTGAAGAAGAAGAAACCAGATTTTCTTTTAATAAACCCAATTCGTCTTATTTGCCCTCAAGTCCCTTTGGTTTTAAAAGAGTTTTAAAAGAGGCTTTTCAATGTCGGCAACCTTAAATCAGCCCATGTTTTGAGTCCTATTTTATTTCTTCCAATCAATCCTCAAATCCCATTTTATTTACTCATTTATTTATTTATTTATTATTCATTCATTTAACACATTCATCAAATTTCATAGAAAAGAATTTTTAAATCATGCATTTAGTCCTTTAAAATCTAATATTATTAATTTAGATTAATTTTCTTTTTACTAGGCATACGGGCAATTAAGAGGTTGATTTTATTCACGACTTTAAAGCTCAAACTCAGACAAAGAGGTAGGCTCTAAACTCATTTATTAAATGCGCATTATTAGTAAATTTACACCGTATAAGTGCCTGCATTATGTGATTGATGATATTACTTGCTTAATTGTAATAATATGATTACCTGCTAGCATGGTTGAGCCATTTGGCTCTACGCACGGAGGATTACGTGCTATGCACGAGGACGATATTAGTACCTACTATTTCTCGAGGATTTAATATGATTACGTGAAATATCACGAGGACGAGACTTGTCTCGAGGATAATTTATTTGCTTGCCTTGTATGATGTGTAGAATAGCTAATATTGCGTTGAGCCTACTGAGTATTTCTATGAAGTACTCACGTCTATTATTTCATGACTTTTGCAGATGATGGAGTCGATGGTGAAGCAGTTGGCAGTGGCTACTATAATTATTAATTATTTTTCATTTATTTCGTACTTTAGTCTTTGGATGAGTTAATCGAGTATTTTAATTTAAGACGTTGTTCAAATAATTTCAATGTTGGATATTCCATAATGGTTTAAATTTAAATAAAGTTTATTTCCGCGTTTGATTTTCGTTATTGATTATCGCTATTTATTTTAAAAGATAGTTTTAAAAATGATCACGTGGCGAACCGGTTATTTAAGATTCGGGGCGTCACAATACACCTCCCATTAGGCATGAAGTTATTAACGTACCTGTTGACATCGCTGCCAAAGTAGTTCGCTCGCCAAAAGTTCATCTCCCAATCAGTCAACCGCAGAATCGTAGTCACCGTTCGATCTTCGAACTGGTAGGGATTCCCAGAGGGTGTACAAGATGTTCGTAGTCGGGCCATTACCGTCAAACATGCACCGAGCCTATTAACAATGGGAATTAGCATCCTCTCTGACCATTTGTATGGTCCTTCCAATGAATATGACATGATTTTGTAATTAACGGAAGTTGCATACATTTTGGTTTAAATTGTTTATGGAAATGTAGATGCTTTTTTTTCCACCGTTGTATAATTGACGGTAGTGGTAAAGGGGTGTTCGAGTACATATTTTGTAGTAGCCCCCAATTCTAGAAAACTATTTTTTGTTATTTTCGAGCAGCACTTACTTCACTAGTGCATCTGGTATCGTTAAACTTTTGTATGTAATTTACTTGTTCGACATCCATATATGTCAACTGCATGGTCTATTAAGATGTGGTTATAACCATTTGTGGACCGTCGTTGCTTGGAGTTTCCATGTTAAGTGTTTAGGGTAAGTGTAGAGCTGATTAAACCAATACTCGACATATTGTACCTATCTACTTTTTTTCAACTAAAGCGTGCTTGTGTGCATTTATTTTTATCTAAAAACTTTACAAATAGCAACTATGACTTTGACTTTGACGTTTAGGATTATGTGATTTTTAGGTAAAATAAATGTTGAGAAACACACAGTTAGTATATCACTGTATACTTTCCTCTACCATTTACCACGCGTGACCTTCTGTCCCAATATCGACTGAAACAATCTCCTCTATTACAGGTTATTGTTCACTTAAAAATAGTGTAATGCGATACCGCAAGTGTACGGGTCAAACAAGTAGTAAAGTGGGTTTGAGTCCGCATGTCGATCCCACAGAGAATTATTTTGAGCACCGAAATTGTCAATTTATCACTTTATTTGACGGATCAATTTAATTGGTGTAATAATGTTGAATCTAAACAAAATACGAAGAGAATAATGCTCTTCTAAATCTATTATGCAAGAATTAAAAGAATTGTAGATTAAATCAAAGTATTTAAAGACTTGGGACTCATTACTTCACCTAATTGATCCCATTAATCCCATGTTCATGGATCCAAGATAATTAACTCGTGATAACGATCGAATTTTCTAGATTGTATAACTCTTTTTCTCGATGATAATTAAATATATTCAATTGGGCCAATTCATCTATCTCTAAGCAAATTCGTTATCAACCTTCATGAACGCATTCACACAAGAAATTCTAATAAGTTTCCTCGAAATTCCACCTGTATCACCGCACTAACCACAAATTTATCTCTAAATCTTGTCTAAATTAGTGTTCTATGTTGTCTAAATCTAATACATGTTCTCCTCTCTCAAATCAAACATAAACCAATCGATAAATTCACCAATTGATCAGAAAGGCAAATAAAATAACCCAACAACATAGAATTAACGCAAACCAATTACTAGAAATTCGAATCCATTCACGTAGGATTAAAGTTAACAATTGGGATCCATAAATCGCCCCAAGTTATAAGGGTTTAGCCACTCATGGAATTGAAATAAAAATTAAGATCAATAAATAAAACTAAATACATAACCGGGTTTGAGAGAAATAAGTTAAAGCCTTCAATCTGTTGAGTTCTTCAATTTCTTCTCCAAACTTGCTTTGTTGTGGCTTCAATCTTCTCTCTTGATCCCCCTCTCTTCTCATAAAACTTTCTTATATAGAGTATTTTTCTCCTCAAATTCGTTAGTAAGGCCCAAGTGTAATGGGTTTCCAAGTCCTAGTCACATTAGACATTCACTCGTAAAACTTGATAGCCTAGCAGTGTCGACTATTTTGGCCATAACTTCCTCGTCCGATGTCCGATTGAGGTGATTCAAAATCCTGTGGAAACTAGACAAAATTATATAGAATTTATACCAAAATAGACTTTCCCAAATTATACATTTTTCTAGGTCAAAATTCGTCCTCAATCTTTTGCCAAATTTCATTATCGTCCCAGAACTTGGAAACTTTCCTTATCTTAGTATTTCTTTCTTTCTTTTGGCCATTTCCACTCCAATTTTGCTCCACTTTCTTCCAAATCTGATTTTCGCCTAAAATAATAATAAATTGCAAAACTTATTCACAAAATAAATAGAAAATAAAATTAATTAGAGTTTAACGACGCTAAATAAGCGCGTAAAACGCATTTATCAACACCCCCAAACTTAACCCTTGTTCTCCCTTGAACAAGAAACTCGGGCAACACAATGAAACAATCACGCACTGAACACTAACAATGGGCAAAAACTCAAGCAAGTCAAGTAATGTGCCATTCGCCTAAGGTTAATTAAATACTTACAGAACTCCAATTGGACCGAATAGACATTCACCAAGCTATTCACTTACCATGCACACGACGTTTGGTGTGTGTGTGCTAGTCATGGCTCGACTCAAATCCATGTCAAAATCTAATCAAAGAATGCACAATACAAAACCATGCCCATTTCCCCGTATGGTAAGATTATTTTCACCCTGCTCGTAGGATTCACTCCTTATACTTTTCTCTCAATTCCTCGAGGTGTTTCACTAGATGTGGTGTTCTAAAAATAAATGCATTTTCCAACACAACATGTTAAGTAGAAGTGACTGGATGTTAAAAGAATTACCATTATCCATCCATCCATCCATCCATGTATTTTCCCAACACTTCAAATCACTATCAATCTTTGTTTCCCAATTTTTCTCTCTCCTCTTTTTTCCTTCTTTTTCTCTTTTTTTTTTGTTATGAAATGCAAAATGTAATGCAATGCAATACCCCAACAATAATACTTTCTCAAAGACCTGTGTAACGAGCTTTAGGTCGATGACTCCCGAGCTCATCACTCAAACCACCAGGTAAAATATCCCTCAGACTTAATCACTCGAGTCAATGAGGTAAGAGAATAGGACACAGATGAAGTGAATGCAAATGATTTTTCTTTTTTTTTTGTTGTTGTTGTGCTGAGGAAAACTCACTAACTAACGATTCTTCAACTTAGAGAAAAAACATCAAGGCATCAAATTGCAATTCCCCCAACATAAAGTCACCAATCATACCACCCCCAAACTGAGCCTTTTAGCTAATTTGGTCCTACAATTCAGTTTGGGGAAATTGCCTATTTCTACTAGTCGAGTTGTGCATTACAGGCAATATGAGGGACACATCATCTAGATCAAATTCCAACTAAAATCCAAGTCAAGCCATGACCATGTGCTCATATAAGATCAGTCGTTCACCACTAAGTGACATGAAAAGTTTAAAAGGATTAAGTGATGTTATAAAGGTCCAATTGCCGCTCTATTTCAATTTTTGCCCAAAAGAAACAATCATCGGCGATACGCTACTTGACAATCATACACAAGACATTTTTGTTTTTTGTTTTTCGGAATAACATTACGACTCGTAAGTAAACGCACATGCAAAAATTGCAAAAAGTAATTCACAAAAAGACATATCGACACACAACCACAAAAATTGCCACACCCCCAAACTTAGCACATACATTATCTCAATGTATCAAAAAAATAAAATGGGAAGAAAGTACCGGGCGCGTAGTTGGGAGCAATGCGCGCTATATCTACCAAATCATCCATTGGTGCCGGCAGAGCTACGCAAACATCTTCATAACCTCCTGATGATCTCAGGCCCGAGCATTCTCTTGAGCCTGGAGAGAATTACAAACCCATTGCCATTGTTGTTCATTGTATACTCGGTCTTGTTGCAATTGCGTTTGCATATGGTCGAGGGCGAGTCTCATTTCAGAGTCCATTGGGTGCTCATTTGTCAAATGAGATACTTGGTCATCCTCTTCCTCGGGGGGCATAGATGGGGCCTTGAACCGTTGACTTTGTGATTAGACTGCATAAGCGTGCCCCGGTTAATGGTGGGTGGTTGTATCTTTTTTCCTTCAGAAGGGCTTATCGGGACCTTGGCTTTTTACAAAGAGCGGAGATCAAAGATGGAAAAATGAGGCGCTTCCTGATTGGATCTTTACCGATCCCTAAGATTTTGTCGAAAATGACTTTGCCAAAATCTATATCACCGCCATTCGCTAAGTGGTATAGCATTGTCAGCTTAATGTGCGAGATGTCGGTCAAGTTAGAGGTGGGATCGATGTTGTGGCACATGATATAATGAAAGAGTTTCTAACGTAGGGTCAACTGCCCATGTCCCACTTTTTATGCTTTGCCCACTTCTTTGAACTGTCATCCCGAAAGCAATCTTGAATGACCTCATCCCACTCATCATCGATTCGTGGCAGCTCTAGTGTCCCGAGGTGGGAGAGACATAGTAATACTTAGCTATAACGGCAGGGATAAAGGGGACCCAGACATCGCTAACAAAGGTATGATATGCAAGCTTATCTGTTGACTACTCAATGTTGGGATTGAGATTGGCATAGAACTCATACACTACGTTAGGCTATACGGTGTGTGATTTTGCAACCAACTTACCCCACTTTTTCCGTTGGATCATTTCACTTACTCCGAGAGACGCTACTTCTTTCAAATCAACCATACGCTCATAAATAAAGCGTTGTCCTCGGATTATATCAAAGCGGTCCTCTACTTCCTCAAAGATGAATGGCTCATATGTTGTGGTGTCAATCCTAGGCCATTTGGAAGTGGTGGAGCTCGTGGCGACAATCTTTCCCTTCTTTTCCCGAGCTAAATCTCTTGTCCTATCCGTCATAACCCTATAAGTCACCAAAGACATGGAATGAAATTGCATATAGAGGGAGAACATCAAGAACAAGCAAAACGAAAATATTCTTGTATATATCAAAGTGTTCCCCCAAATTCACTTGTTACCTTAACTCATAGCAAAGTGGTGACAACAGAAAAAGAAATTAGTTCAAGCAATGTATCAAACACCTAGCATGCAATGGTAAGGAGAAATATCAATTAAGAAAGTTTGAAGGGTGTAATTACCCATAGCAAGGAGTATATAGGATTCCTAAGCAAGTATTACCATAATCACTTGGTAATCACATCCCATTACAATCAAAGAACTCAAATAAATCATCAGTCAACTTATGCAAGAAAAACATGATTTTATCACTTACCTCTTGGAATTTGTTTGATTTTTAGGGGAAGCACTTGGAGAAGACAAGTAGCAATTGGTAAAACCAAGTGATTGTGTGAGAAAGGAAGTTGAAGGAAGAGTGAAGGGATAGCAAAGGAATGGGAGAAACGGAAAATAGGGAACAAATGGGTTGGAGTTGGGAAGGTTGGTCTTAAGACCAAGTTTCGCGTTTTTTTATTATTCATTTTTTGCGTAAAAACCGGTAAAAAATTTTGGGAGTCGCGTGGTCGCGCTCTATTAGGGCGCCACCCAGCGACCCGGCGCCTTGTCGCTGGTCGCACCTCCATTAGGGGCGCGACCTGCAGCGCCCCTTCAGGTCGCACGGGTCGCGCCCCACTTTGGAGCGCAACCTAGCGCAACCTGAGTCGTGTTTTTTTTTTTTGGAATAATTAAAATGTTCTTTCTAACTTACACATCAAAAGAAAAACTCAAGAAATATGTATAGAAACATGCAATCGAAAGGGAAATAAAATTGGAACGAGTGTACCGGGTGGGTTCCCTCCCCCCAAGCGCTTGTTTATAGTCCCGAGCTTGACTTTGGATTATCACTATAGCTCTAGTAAAGCCAGAACCGACTTCTCTTTCGCAAAATCAATCTCAAAATAGTGTTTGAGGTGCTGTCCATTTACCTTGAACATTCCCTTGGTTGGGTGTGAGAGTTCAATAGCTCTATATGGAGCTACCTTGGAGATAGTAAATGGCCCCGACCATCTAGATCTGACCTTACCAGGGAAAAGCTTCAACCGAGAGTTGTAGAGTAAAACTTGGTCACCCATCTGGAACTCTCGTCGTATGATGTGACGATCATGCCATTTCTTAGTACGCTCCTTAACCAAAACTCATCCAATTCGTTAAGCTGTAAACATCTTCTCTCTCCGGCGGCCTTTATGTCCATGTTGAGTAGTTTGACTGCCCAATATACTCTGTGTTCTAACTCAACGGGCAAGTGACATGCCTTTCCAAACACCAATTGATAGGCTGACATACCGATGGGTGTTTTAAAAGCTGTACGATATGCCCAAAGGGCATCATCCAACTTCTTTGACCAATCCATTCGGGATGAATTGACGGTTGTTTCTAATATCCATTTTAACTGTCTGTTCGAAGTTTCAACCTTTCCACTGGTCTATGGATAGTAAGGTGTCACCATGCGATCATAGACTCCACACTTAGCTAAGACAGATTTGAAGAGTCTGTTATTGAAATGCATGCCCCCATCACTTAGTATAGCTCTTGGCATCCCAAATCTAGTGACGATGCTTTCATTTACAAACTCCACCACCACCTTAGCATCATTAGTTGGTAAAGCCCGCACTTCAATCCACTTTGACACGTAATCTACTGCCACTAGGATGTATTGGTTGTTATAAAAGGATGTGAAGGGTCCCATGAAGTCTATACCCCAAACATAAAAATTTCTACCTCAAGGATATTGTTGAGGGGCATTTCTTGTCTCGACGAGATGTTTCCCGTGCGTTTGCAATGGTCATAGGCCCTTACAAATGAGTGAGCATCTTTAAATAAGGTAGGCCAATAAAATCCACTTTGAAGTACCTTAGCTGCTGTTTTAGATGGCCCAAGATGTCTTCCATAGGGCGAAGAATGAAGCCGATCTAGAATATGACTCATCTCATCATCCGGTACACATCGGTGGATGATTTCATCAGGCCTTCTCAGATAAAGGAATGGTTCCTCCCAATAGTAGTATAGAAGGTCATGGAAGAAACTTTCTCTTTTGTTGATATGAGAACTCCAATGGCTGATGCCCCCAACTAAATAATTCACATAGTCTGCAAACCACGGGGCTTCCTGAACTTTGTACAAATGTTTATCAGGAAATTTCTCATTTATCTCTTCCTCTTCAACAGGAAGCTCATCTGATTGCTCGAGTCGGGACAAATGATCTGCTATTTAGTTCTCTGTGCCTTTTCTATCCTGAATCTCGATGTCGAATTCTTGGAGGAGCAATACCCATCTAATCAACCTGGGCTTTGTATCTTTTTGCTCGAACAATGACCTCAAGGCTGAGTGATCAATAAAGACAACCACTTTTGAACCAATTAGATACGACCGAAATTTATCAAAAGATAAGACCACTACTAGCAATTCTTTTTCTGTGGTGGCGTAATTAACTTGAGCTGAGTTCAAAGTCTTGCTAGCGTAGTAAATAACTCTAAATACCTTGCCCTTCCTTTGCCCAAAAGCTGCTCCTACTGCGTAGTCACTAGCATCACACATGATTTCAAAGGGCATTGACCAATCGGGTGCAATGATGACGGCCCAGTGACCAATTTTTCTTTTAATGTGTTGAAGGCATTGTGACACTCTACTAAAAAATTAAAGGGCACATCGATTTCCAGCAACCTACACAAGGGCTTTGTGATAGCTGAAAAGCCCTTAATAAATCTCCTGTAAAAGCCTGCATGCCTCAAGAAACTCCTAATGTCTCTAATCGAGGTGGGAGAGGGCAACTTCTCAATAGCTTGAATCTTAGCTTTGTCCACTTCAATTTCCATGGCTGAAATACAGTGTCCCAACACTATACCTTCACTTACCATAAAATGGCATTTTTCCCAATTCAATAGGAGATTGGTTTCTTCACACCGTTGTAACACTAGAGATAGATTGTCAAGGCATTCATCAAAAGAAGAACCAAAAATGGAAAAATCATCCATCAATACCTCTATACAATGCTCCACCATGTCGGAGAAAATTGTCATCATCCACCGTTGAAAGGTGGCCGGTGCATTACATAGACCGAACGACATCCTTCTGTAAGGTATCCCGAGTACCCATCCAAAAAGTAGCAGTGGGAGCACCCTGCAAGCCGCTCTAACATTTGATCAATAAAGGGTAATGGGACGTGATCTTTCCTTGTAGCAGTGTTGAGTTTCCTATAGACAATGCAAACACTCTATCATGTGACTGGTCTAGAGGGGATTAATTCATCATCCTCATTCTTCACCACTGTTATTCCTCCTTTCTTTAGCACTACATGGATTGGGCTTACCCATGCGTTGTCTAAGATGGGATAGATGATACCTGCATCTAGAAGCTTTACTATATCGGCCCTGACAACTTCTTTCAAAGTGGGATTCAGTCTGCGTTGATTCTGAATAGAAGTCTTTGCTCCATCTTCGAGCAAAATCTTGTGCGTACAGATTGACGGGTTGATTCCTTTAATGTCGGCTGTTGTTCATCCAATAGCAGTCCTGTGTGCCCTCAGGACTCGCAACAACCTCTCATCTTCCACTTCTATCAATTGATTAAAAATCATCACGTGTAATGTAAAAGATTTACCTAAATAAGCATACATGAGATGTGATGGAAGGGGTTTCATCTCAAGCGTAGGTGGAGACTCAAAAGAGGGGAGGACTCTCCTTGGAGCTTCTCCCAATGACTCAAATACCCAATTCCTTTTGTACACCATAGCATGCAAGGCTTCCATGTGATGAGCCATCTCAGCTTGCTCCTCGTTCTCTATATGGGAGCTTCCTGACCCCACAATGCACGCATCAAGTAGATCTACTAGGAATGTCTCTACAAAAACTTCCTCAACTACTCAGAGTATGTCAATTTGGAAGCAAGCATCTATAGATGACAAGGATGAACGTTTTAAAGTGTCAAACACATTGAACGTCACTTTATCCTGGTCCACCCTTAGCGTAAGCGTTCCTTTATAAACATCGATCAATGCCTTCCTCGTTCTCATAAATGGCCTTCCAAAGATCAGAGGGATTTCTTTGTCTTCTTCCATGTCCAAAATAATAAAGTCCACTGAGTAAATGAACTTGTCAACCTTCACTAGCATGTTTCCTGTGATCGTTCTTGGATAAGTGATTGATCTGTCAACCAACTACAAGGAAACGGTGTTCGGTCTGCACTCTCCTAATCCAAGCTTCCTATACACAAACCATGGCATCAGATTAATGCTAGCACCTGGGTCACATAATGCTAAACCAGAATAAAATGAGCCTATTGTGCAAAGAATGTTAAAACTCCCTGGATCTTTCAATTTAGGAGGTAGTTTCTTCTGTAGAATTGCACTGCACTCCTCGGTGAGCATCACCATCTCATGTTCGTCCAGCTTCCTTTTTTTGGATAGGCTTTCTTTCATAAACTTTGCGTAGCCGGGCACTTGATCTAGGGCATCTGCGAAAGGTATGTTTATATGCAACTTTTTGAATACTTCAAGAAATTTCCCAAACTATTTGTCCAGTTTACTCTTCTGCAGCCTCTGAGGATAGCGAATCGGGGAAACATAAGCCTTGATTGGATGTGGCCTCTTTTCCTCATTTTTGTCCACCCTTGGTCCTTTATACGATGACTCAAATGTTTCTTGTTGGCCTTCCTTCTCATGCTCAACTGCATCTGGCACAGCTGCTTCCTTGCTTATTACTTCTATCTCAGGCAATTTAAGCCAACTTCTAGTGGTGATGGCGTTGACCTGCTTTGGGTTGGTCACCGTATCACTTGGCAGAGCACCCAGGGGACGCGCTGCCACTGCAGTTGCTAAGTGCCCAACTTGATTCTCCAAATTCTTGATTGTAGCATTTTGGTTTTGGAGAGTGTGCTCGGTCTTTTGTACGAAGTTGTTGTTGGCTTCAATGTATTCGGCCAACACTTCTTCCAATGAGCTTTTCCTTTATGTGGCTGATTAAATTCGAGTGGCCTCATTCCTACATTGTTGTCCTTCCAAGAGAAGTTCGGGTGTTGTTTGCATCTCGGGTTATATAGTTGAGAGTACGGTCCATATGGTGGCCTTTGATTATTTCCAATGAAGAGTGCCTACTGATCAATTGGTAAGCTTGAATGGGCCACAGGGTACTCTTTAGTAACATGGTTAGTGCAGCAAATATAAAAAATATCACTCGACTGGGCCATGTTAGCTGTAGGCAAAGTCATATTTTCCAACTTCTTGGAAAGCGCTGCCACTTGCGCTGCGAGCGATGTCACGACATCCACTTCATAAATTTCAACGTGTTTTGGTAGCGAGCGATCTGAGTAACACCGATAACTATTTGCAGCCATCTTCTCGAAAATAGAGGATGCTTCGTCATATGTCTTGTCCATAAGTGAGGCTCCTGCAGCCGAGTCTACATGCTTCTTGTTCTCATCACTCAACCTGTTATAAAAGGTCTACACAATGAGCCAATCAGGTATGCCATGATTTGGGCAGTGTCTCAGCAAGTCATTGAATTGCTCCCATGGTTCAAATATAGATTCTCCATGGTGCTAGGAAAATGAGGTTATTTCACACATTATTTTTAACATCCAGCCCGGAGGGAAGAATTTGTCGAAGAATTTCTGGCACAAATTAGCCTAACTAGTAATTGAATTCGCAAGTAGAGTATAAAACCATGTTCTCACCTTTCCGACCAAAGAAAATGATGACAACTTCATTTTAATAGCATCTTGAGGCACTCCGTTAATTTTGAACATATCGCAGATTTCTAAAAACCTCCTTATATGCTCATGGGGATCCTCGTCCTGCAGCCCATGGAATTGTACCGTTTGTTGGACAAGCTGAATGGTTCCCGACTTGACCTTGTAGTTATTAGTTGGAATCATAGGGGGACCCAAGCAAGTGAGATTATTCCTAACCGTCGGTGTGACATATTTCCTCAATAGACGAGCTGGGTTAGCTACACACCTTTCTTCTTCTTCAGCCATCTCCTGTCCTTGTTACTTTCTTAACTTCTCTTGCTTCTGTTAATGTATGTCGAAGTGTGCACTCTATCTTAGGATCTAAAGGCACGAACTTAAATAATGGGTTCGATCTCGTGTTTAGCATGCAAATCTACAATACAAAACAAGTAAAATTTAAATGACCAATAAAAATAAAATCAAATTAAAGCAATAATTAACTGGTATCGATATCAATTACGAAGTCCCCGGCAACGGTGCCAAAAACTTATTAGCTTAAAAATAGTACAATGCGATACCGCTAGTGTACGGGTCGAACAAGTAGTAAAGTGGATTTGAGTCTACGTGTCGATCCCAAAGAGACTTATTTTGAGCACCGAAATTGTCAATTTATCACTTTATTTGATGGATCAATTTAATTGGTGTAATAATGATGAATCTAAACAAAATATGAGGAGAATAATGCTCTGCTAAATCTATTATGCAAGAATTAAAAGAATTGTAGATTAAATCAAAGTATTTAAAGACTTGGTACTCATTACTTCAGCGAATTGATCCCATTAATCCCATGTTCATGGATCCAAGATAAGTAACTCGTGCTAACGATCAAATTTTCTAAATTATATAACTACCTCTCTCGATGATAATTACATCTATTCAATCGGGCCAATTCACCTGTCTCTAAGCAAATTCGTTATCAACCTTCATGAATGCATTCACACAAGAAATTCTAATAAGCTTCCTCGAAATTCCACCTATGTGATCGCACTAACCACAAGTTTATCTCTAAATCTTATCTAAATTAGTGTTCTATGTTGTCTAAATCTAATTCATATTCTCATCTCTCAAATCAAACATAAACCAATCGATAAATTCACCAACTGATAAGAAAGGCAAATAAAATAACCCAACACATAGAATTAACGCAAATCAATTACTAAAAATTCGGATCCATTTACATAGAATTAAAGTTTGCAATTGGGATCCATAAATCATCCCAAGTAATAAGGTTTAGCTACTCATGGAATTGAAATAAAAATTAAAAGCAATAACAAAAACTAAATACATAACTAGGTTTGAGAGAAATAAGTTGAAGCCTTTAATCTCTTGAGTTTTTCAATTTCTTCTCCAAACTTGCTTTGTTGTGGCTTCAATCTTCTCTCTTGATTCACTTCTCCTCTCATAAAACCTTCTTATATAGAGTATTTTTCTCCTCAAAGTCGTGAGTAAGGCCCAAGTGTAATGGCTTTCCAAGTCCTAGTCACATTAGGCATTCGCACGTAAAACTGGATAACCTGGCAGTGTCAACTATTTTGGCCATAACTTCCTCGTCCGATGTCCGATTGAGGTGATTCAAAATTTTGTGGAAACTAGACAAAGTTATCTACAATTTACACAGAAATAGGATTTCCAAAATTCCACATATTTCTAGGGTCCTCAATCTTTAGCCAAATTTCATTATTGTCCTCGAACTTGGAAACTTTCCCTATCTTAGTATTTCTTTCCTTCTTTTGGCCATTTCCACTCCAATTTTGCTCCACTTTCTTACAAATCTTATTTTTCTCCTAAAATAATAATAAATTGCAAAACTTAGGCACAAAATAAATAGGAAACAAAATTAATTGGAGTTCTACGACCCTAAATAAGCGCGTAAAACACACTTATCAGTTATAGGAAAATTTATGAAGCTATCACCTATGTGCTAGGTGATAGGTACGGATTGTACTGACTGTCAGTTGTTTGCTTCCAACTTTGCTTCGATGGAGGCAATGATCCATACAACCATTAGCACGCAAATTTTCAAAGTTTTAGAGGCATGTCTTTGTAATGGCCTACAGTTCACACTTAATGTAATGACCACGAAATAACACATCAATTCGTGTTCGTACTAAACAAACAAAAAGACGAGGCCCTGCTACACACGTGACACGATCAGGCAAAATAGACTCCTATGACTTCTACATAATGTCAACCAACATACTTGGGACCCCTAACAACTTATGATATGGAAAATCGAGTTTCGACATTATGCCTGTAACTCATCATAGCTATTGGCTTTTCAAAACAAAAATACGACAAAAGAACTACTAAGACGATAATGTGAAGACACGTATCACATGGTCTCCATGCAATGTCACAACTTCCCAACAACATAAATACGCAATAACTAACCAGGCCTCTAGAAGGCCAACTCACTTCTCATTGTCTGCGAGGTTGTGGGTCTGTCAACATATATTGCTTTTTTCCCCACATCGTCGAATGACTTGTCAGCTCCATCTGGTGCCTCATACACAGGTGGTGGAGGGCTGACGACACTGAGAACAAAAAACACGAAAAAATCAAGTATTGCGTGCATGACATTTTGAGCGACTTTGTGAGGCGGAGGCGTTTCCACTTTGTCCATTTTCATTATCAAGTTCAACCCACTTGGTCGTTGACCAGCCTTTGCCGAGGCATGTATTCCCTTTGAGCTTCTATTCATAGGTGGTGTGATGACCATTTCTGTTCCAGAGTCAAGATCGTAAACCATGACACTTGCTGTCTGTATTTTAGGGTCTTTCGGCAAATGTCATAGTATTGTTAACGGATGTCTCGGTTTTGTTAGATGTCATTACGTGAGTTCCTAAAGGACATCAGTGTGATATGTATATGCTTTGACTTTTGGGAGTTTGTTTGAGGAGGTAGCAAAAGTGGGTACACTATACTTATAGAAGAGGAAATATGATCACGTGCATTGACATGTGACCTAATTGAAATTTCAAGATATTTTAGAATGGCACTAAGCACCTGTCTGGAATGAATTCACACTTACGGCATGGAGTGAAGTATGACAAGACTTTTATCTAACACTACTACTGTTAGTTGAAAGTTGCCTTTCAAATTTCAAATGAAGAGCAAATTCAATTAATGATAGGTTGGACCAGCAGAGTAGGTGATAAGACATGAAAACTACATGTTTTCTGTACATACTATTTTTCTAATACGAAAATATAACTTCATTGCGCACGAATGAAAAATGGAAAACATGAACTACAATGACAAACCACAGTTACACATCAGTTCGCACACTAAAATTGGGAATGAAATATTAGAATGCGATTCCAATGCTATAATTGGGCCGATACATTTAGGTAGTCCATATAGTGCAAGTTTTGTGGTTACATCAGTTGATTACAGTAAACAATGGAATTTCTATTTCAATACATCTGATAAGTGCTAGAAAAGCACTTAAATAACTCTTCTATTTTACGTGTTTGTGTGTTTTATTAGTGTTATATGTTCCGTTTTATGTGTTTTTCCTTTATTGTGGTGTTTAGGGTCACAAAGAATCAAAAGGAGTCAAAATGGATGAAAATCGAATGAAAAACGGAAACTCAGGACCAAAATGCAAGCGAATCAAAGATGGAGGGCCTACGATGCAATTTTATGAAAAGTTATTTTTATAATTTTTCTTGTGCCAATGTTCAAGAACATCAAAAGAGGATTCCCAAACTTTTTCTGAATCCCAAATCGGAGTTTCCTAGTTAAAGTTATGGTCGTTTGAAGAAAAATGACTAAAAGTGTCATATCGCAAAAAATCAGCAACTCGGATTTACTGGCGCAGTGCAGTAATTTGACCATAACTTGAGCTACAAAAATTGAATTGACCCGATTCTTATTCCTGTGGAAAGCAGACTCAGAGGGCTACAACTTTGGTGTTCATGACTTCAGATGATTCGGACATTATGGTGGTAAAAAATGGGTAAAACCGTGACTATTTTGAATGGAGGATTCTTTGGGCCATGTTTTGGTAGAAAATTCATAACTTTCTATTAAAATATCCAAAAGATGAAATTCCAATTGCCAAAGTAAGATAAGATGTTTACCTACACCATGATGAAATTCCATTATCATGATTTGGTAGATACAATTTAATAGACTCATAATGGGGCATTTGTATAATTTTTTATTATATTTTCTTATCAAATTTTGCCTATAAATAGAGGTATTTGTAAGGAAGGAAGACACAACCAATGTAGAGAGAATTAGCTAGTTATTCTCTCCAACTTTCTCCTCAATAAAAATTCTCTTCTTCATTTGTTCTTAGTTCTAACTTGAAAGATCTTAGTTTCTCATATTCCGGCGGAAGGAAAAAATGCCTAAATTAGGTACCAATAATCAATCAACGATACTTCGGCCATAAATATGATTGGCGGATCATTTCTAAGCTAGTTTCTCTCTTCCTCTTATTTTTCATGCTTGAGAAAGATAGTTTCCCATATATTGTAGAGGTGATACAAGGCGAACACTCGCTAAAAAATATTTAACCCGCATATATGAGTGATTAAACTTCTATATTTATTTCTTAGCATTTATTTTCTTGTTTCTATATTTTTGTATATTATTTGTGATAGTGAAGTATAATCTATTATATTGTGGAGGTGATACAAGGCGAACACTCGCTAAAAAGTATGAAACCCACAAATATGACTAGTTAGACTTCTCTATCTAGTTCGAGGGGAACGTTGTGTTCAATTAACATGTGATTATCTTTTCTAATACTTTAGTAACGGTTTATCTATTCCTCCACTTCAATTTGTTGGTTTGTTATGCTTGTAAACCCCTTTTTGAGTTTATGTGATTATTGCATTCACCTTGACCAATTGAATCAATTAATCTGTAAATTCAAGTTACATGCTATGATTGAAACTCTTGATCCGTAAATATCATTAGATTCCAATCCAAAGTAGCAAATGAATATCGTGCATATTTATTAACTAATCAACTTAGATGCATTAATTCGAGTTTGTGAAATTATTCATCTAATTCAACTCATTCTTCTCGTTCATTTCATACTAGCTTTGCAGTAAATCCTAAGAACTTGTTTAGGGTTATCCAATAGCTAGATGTTAAGTTAAAGGACTCACTTTAATTTAATATACTTAAGGAAGAATTCGTTAATCAGATCATCTTGGTTAATTGGAGTTGATAAATTGAAGAAGGAATAGTAACACGTTGCATGGGAAAGATAAACACAAGTTGTTGACACAACCGAACCCGAGAACTAGATATTTAGTTCAATTGTTTCATTTCATTTCTTTTATTTTGTCATTTTATTTTCAAATTTCATTCAACTTCACAAACCCCCCCCTATATTAATTGATAAAAACAACTACATTAAACACCGTTCCTCTTGGGTTCGACCCTTACTTACCACTTCTACATTAATTTGTAGTTTTGAAACCGAGTAAGGAAATAAAATAAAAATTAAACTTTGGCGTGCCGCTACAATCCACGCGCCCAACATCACAATTTTGTAATGCATTGTTAAATTAGAACCCACCTTATTCGTATTTAAAAATTGAGCGAGGTTATTCAACGACAAGAAACGAGATATTACAACCCACATTATTTGTATTTCAAAAGTGAACGAGGTTAATTAACGGCAAGAAACGAGATGGGCATTTTCAAACCCTGTAGTAAATCTTTGTCGGTCGCTTCTTGTGCACATACAGAGAAAACGGGAAAAATTTATGAAAAATATAGTGCAACTGTCATCATCCAAAAGAAAGTGTATCAACTTTCTGTACCACTGCATAAATAAGTCTATGGTCCATATATGTATTTAACGCATACTAGCAATATCTGGCATAAGCTATAGCGACCCAAGAATTTCAATGTGAAAACTCCGTTTTAACTAATTTTTCCCCAATTCTCGTCTAACCCTAATTTAATTAACCCTTATTTTAATTTATCCCCAGTTTCAAAACCCTAATTCGGATCTAATTTCAACCCCCAAAATTGAGAAGAACCCTAACCCTAATCTTGGTGCTCAAGACTTACCAAAACTTAATTATTCATCTTCCTTAATTAGATTATTTTATCTTCCTAAATTACTACCTAAGAACTCCTATATAAACAGCCCAAAGTTTCACCAAATCATTCATAAAACTCACCCAGTAATCCTCTTCACCCGAACTCTCACTTGAGTTCTCGCTCGTCCCTCCCTCCTCTTTTCTTTTTCGTTGCTTCATCCATCTCTTTTGGCAGTAGTGGCCGCCGATAGCGGCACCACTCTCGCCGGCAACCGTGCCGGCAACCCCACACCAACAACAACAATAAGCACCAGCCGAGCATCCCTTTTTGCTTCCTCCGGCTTTTCCTGATGAACTCACGTATGAAGGAGGAAGGAGATAAAAGTCTAATTTTATTTGAGTTATTTGCACCCTAAGTCCCCAAGTCCCCTTTTAGATTTAAGTTGGTTCATTTAGTTTATTTATTTCCATGGCCCAAAGGTTTTGAATTCTTTCAATCGAGTCCCCAAATTTTCAGATCCGGTCAACTGCAATCAAATCCTATGACTTTCAGTTGACCTTCAATTTAGTCCCCATACTTTATTTACGCAAGAGGTCCCAAAGTTTTATTTGATTTCCAATTGAATCCAATAGTTTTTAAAATCTGGTCAATTGCTTATTTGACCCTACAACTTTTATTTGACTTTCAATTTAGTCCCTATATTTTATTTATGTAGCGAGTCCCAAAGTTCTAATTTATTTCCAATCAAGTCCAACAGTTTTTAAATGCGGTCAATTGCAAATTTGACCCGTCAACTATCATTTGACTTTCAAAATAGTCCCTAAAATTCTCGGCTTTTACAAATCGATCCCCAAAGTTTATATTTAGCTGATTTAAACCTTATTTAATTACTTTATCTTCGTTTTAGAGGCTTTAATTCATCCACGAGACTAATTAGAGTTATTTAATTATTTTGGGACTAGGCGAGACATGACAACCTCGAGATTTACGGCATTAAGGCTCAAACTCCTAGGCTAGAGGTAGATCTCTTTCCACAAGACTTTTATTTTTCAAAGATGCACTTAAATGATTATTTCTTATTATATGTTGCATGTTACTTGTCATTCCATGAGACTATGTGCTATATTTAGCATGTAAATTAGAGAATTGCTTGATCAAGCCCAGACATGAGATTATATACTTTAATGCATCAGATCAGATTACATGTTCTCCAGACTAAGATCAGACTTGAATTTGTTTAATTACTTTTTCACCAGACTTGAACTTAATTGTTCATCAGATGACTTGGATTGCATGTATTTGTGTAGATATATAATTTTAAAGATTATTTATGCGCGAGATCTACTGAGTATTTTTATGAAATACTCACAATTTTCTTTAACTACATATGTGCAGACTGAGGAGTCGTTGGCATGGCGAATGGCGATGGATTCTTTATGAAGTTTTAAGTTCATTAAATTATTAATTTGAGACTCGATTTATTCATGTCTATCCCAAGTTTAGCTTTATTATTTCAAAATATTATGTTTTAAATCTGTGATTGGTTATTCTTAAAGTTTAAATAAGATTCCGCTAAATTAAGTTTCTGTTTATTATCGTTGCTTTTGATTTTTCAAAAGTTAGTTAGAAAGGTGACGTGGCATTCCGAGTAGTTAGAACTCGGGTCGTTACATAAGCTATATAAGCTATGTGATAAGATATAGTAAAATCGGCAAACTTCTGAAACACTGTGGTTGGATATGTATTTAATGCCCTCATCTACCACACTTTATTACTGGCTAACCCAATTTGTGTACTATAAAGCCATTGTCAACACCCTCTTACATCCCATTGTAAAGACAATCAGAAACAAATCGCATTCTGTTGCTGCATCCCAAACCTTCTGTTGCGAAAATTGTGGGTAAAATATTGTAATGACGAGTGCCCAGACAAGCAACCAAGCTATTTGCTATAGTTGTAGGAGTACGGAACATAGGTTCATGGAGTGCTCGTTCAAACGTAAATGCGATGTGTGTCGCATGGGATATATCAGATGGCTGGAGGTGGGAAAGCACAGCTCGAATAAGGGACGATTGTTCTTCAAGTGTAACTACGATCCTTGTGGGGCTTTCAATTGGGATGATGGGCCTTCCAGTATCGAAACCTTCGTTGATGCATGGCCAATTGTGAAGGAAGACGTCAATGGGCTGTCTGAAATTTTGAGGACATGTGCTAGAGTGTTAGATGAGGAAGAAACGAGAGTAAGGGTGTGTTTTGAAGTAGATAAGATAGGAGGGGATAACGTTGTCGACAAGAACCATAACCATGGAGCTAAGCACAAATGAGTGAATCCATTTGCGTTGTCATCGTGATATGTATGTATTTCTTCTAGTTGGAACTGTCTCTTCAGTTGTTTGCTATTCGAATAATTCAATGCCAGAAAATGTAATATGTCTTGTTCTGTCCACCATTTTCCCGTTGTTTTTTTCCTTTCTGTGTTTAGCATGGACTTAGGTCTTCATCTGATAATGTTGTTGTAGTCTAAATGTTCGTGGATATGTAATTGTCTCTCATTCAAGTTGTTTGTACTCAATGTTGGTATTATGCGATTAATTGTATGACAAGTTGCTTAAAATGTTAAAATAAAGTGGAGTACGACGTTATGGCCTTCTATTGTAGTCGAAATTTTAATCCTGACGGTCAAACAGAAGATGGGGTTTGTGCGTCCCCTAGTTATCGATGGAAAAAAACTAGCTAGGTTGTCATGACCTCTTCCACTTTAGTGGACAAAAGGACTATGGAATAATGTAGTATGAATGGATGGTGTGGGTTAATTCAAACAAATGAGTCGTACTTGATAATTTTCATGTAACGTTTCGTACGTGTAATCAACGTATGTGACGACATATGGATTAGCTTGCCCAAATAAACATATAATAAATCCTCCATCATAAGCCTATGGCTATGCCACCAAAATGCAAAATAGGAGGTCAGTCTTGGCATTCGAAATAGGCATAATAGGTGTACTTACACAATAGCAAAAAGCGCCAAATAGTTAACTTATAGACGAGAACAAGTGGGCAAGGAGAGAGACATAAAACTTTCATATCACACAACTCAGCCGCTTCCACCACAGGTCGACGACCAGCTTGTTACAATATTCTTGGAGATTGAACACCGTAACATTTTCTAGGGAGTAATCACATATAAGCCAATCAACTATTTTCAGAGCAAAGAACACTGAGTTCATCCTACAACATGCAAACCAAATGATAGTTACGTGTCATATAGGATAAGAAATTAACAATCTAATGTACGCCTGCTTGTACCTTGTGCGTGCTTGAGGAATTGTCTCTTTTCCCATCCTCCTGAAACTTAGTACATGGTCTTCCATGACGGTACGCCCGTAATAGTATTCTGGTTGGAGTTTGTCGATCCCATAATGTACCACCATCTTCGGGATCACCTTCGGAAAGAGAGTACAAGCGATTGTTTGGCGAATTTCGGAGATCATATCTACGTGAGAATAGTACACAACAACTCCCACTTCACCAAATCTGAGATGACCAATACCTAGTGGGTCCCATCTATGCACAGCAAGAATAGCAACTTGTTGAACAAGGGCAACTTCCTCCTGTCATCGTAAAAACTTTTGTCGAAAATCTTGTGGACTCTTTTGTCCAAAGGTGATTTTTTGGTGGTCTTCCCACTACATATTTGACGATGAGCATCAAGCAATGCTTGAAAGATGTTAAGATCCAAGACACCAACATCGACCCTTATTATGTGCTTCACACAGCCGTCAACATTTCTTAACAACCAAAATAGTATATTCATGTCCTTATATTGCGTACATGGAAAACAAAGCAACATAAACAATCGTCATGCAGGTTTTAATGTGTATGGAAAGTTTCTATAGCCCAACTGGTAAGAATGACCAATGTCAATTGTTCCAACAGAAAATGTTAAAAATATTACCTTTTCGGTGAATGTGTACGTACTGTCCAGATAGTCCTTCAACATCTTCTTTGTAACTATCATCATGCCAACTCTTATCTGAGAACTATTCACAGAGTATGATGGTCATGTGTAAGAGAGTGAACACATCAGGCAAAACAGACTATGATTTACTACTTATCCTATTTCCTATAATCTATGTGATAGGTTATAGTTATATGTATTTGACAACTTCTTTTGAAGCAATTGTCAAATACATGCATGTGGGCTAGTATTAAATGTGTGGGACAATGCTGATGTGGGGCATTTTGGAACTGTAGTACATCGACATATAATTAAATTTTAAATGCATTGTGTCACCCAGGCATGAGTAAAAGCAACGTAGCTATCAGGGAGTGGGGTAGAATATGGTAACTAGTACGATGTGAATGATTGCTAATTAGGGATAGGAACCTTCCATACTTGTTTCTTGCACCTTTGAACCACTGTTTGAACTCGTCATCGTCCTCCTTGCTTATCCTTCTCAACAATGCATTTGGAAGAAATAGCCTTTGATAGGTGACAGCTTTACCAATGCTGACCGACCCGTGTTCGTTATTTCCTTGCACAACTCTGCCCTTTTTGTCTTCATGTGGAAACACGTCATTTTCACCTTCATTCAATACCGTGGGTGCTGCCTTCTTATCGTTCTTTAAGGAATCCACTTTATCTGTTTCGAAAGGTGCATCATTCTCAGATTGCTCAGTTGGTAGGTTGATAGTAATCCCATTTCATTCCACTTGAATTGGTGTTCCACTGCCCCCGGCTAAATCGAACAACATGCCGTCCAAACGATTGACATCCTCATCCCCAGTGTTGTCATCATTTTTGTCGGGTACAGGTTGCTCCCGCCCATTGTCAACGTTCGACGGCTGAAACTCCTGATTCAATGGCACTTCTTCACGCTCATCAATAGGGTTGTCTGTGTCTTTTATGACCTCATTAGGATTTCTATTCACTTGGTGTTTGTAGAGTACGTGAGATGGCGTGCTGCTGTTGCCTCTGCTCTCTTCAGAAGCTCCTTTATTGTCATGGGTCCCGCCACTACCCTCCCTTTGTTCCAGATGCCAATTGATGGTCATGCACAAATTCTCCAAATTCTTGACACTGCGCTTAAGAGAATGAATGTCGTTCGCCTACCGTCGACAATGCCTACATTTTCGGCCGTGCTCCGACTCATCCTCACTGCTACCATCTATTGGATCATCATCATCACTGAAAATATTATCAGAATCCTCATGTCTCTGCGTTCTCTTCCTCTTCCCGACCTGACGACTAGTTCCAATGTCATTCGAAACCTTGTCCGAATGACTTTCGTCGTCTATCGGAAAAATTGGTACCTAAATTTGTACAGCACTTGTGGCCAGTCCATCAATCCATGGATCAAGATCGCCATCCAAAGCCCAATAGGTTGTCATGTATTTCTTTGTATTCTCCTCCTCTTCAACAATTAAGGTTGCTTGAACATGAAGCTACATTTGGAAGCACAAGAAGAGGATGGCCAAAAATTTATTTAAAAACATTACTTTGTATGAGACATGAACGCATAAAAGATTAATAATCGCAACTAAGTGGGGACTCGATGATGTAATGCAACTTACTTTGGTTTCTGTAAAGAACTTGGCTGCATCTTAGGTATTAGTACGAGATCTAGTCATCCATCTACACATGTGTGGATACTCCAGACCTTCTTGAGACCTTGATGGACACCAAATTTCTCCCCAAGTTGTGGAAGAGTATCATATGCCTACAACTGAAATTTAATGAAAAATGACGAAAAAATATTGAGCACACTCAATTCTATATTTTCTGTTTCGTAAGTTTACTTAACAAAATGTATTAGTTATATCATAAATAGTAATTCGTAGACGGCTTACCTATATAGCCATAGAAAACCCGTACACTGTGTAGGTATGTTTTCCCTTATCACCATCTTTTAATGCTTTAGTGCGAAAATTGGCTGACCGGTCCTAAAGGTAGACCTAAGCAACATCTTGTACGCATGAGTTTCCCATGGATAATGGTTAAATAAGTCTTGTAGTAGTGCAAACCATGGATAATGGTCAAATAAGTCTTGTAGTAGTGCAAACCAACGCTTGTTTAAGTTATTGTTTCAGTTAGTGGGAGCAATGACACCTTCCAGACACAATATCAAGGCTAGACGAAGCTTGTCGTCCTGATCTTTACATCGTTTGAATGCGTGAACAAGGTTAGCAAGCAAACGTTGCGGTACATTGCATTCCAAACGCATGAACAAACAAGCTATCATTATCTATGATGTGATCATAGTCACTATTGTCCAATTGAGGCCCACAGGGCAACCAAGTAACAATACCAAACTTGTACAAGCTAAAATGAGTCAACAATCCATTGAACTTAAACCATACCTCATTCTCTTTCTTGGTTTTGACCATCCTCATTATGATCTCATGCGCAATGCAACCGGAGAAATTGATTTTTGATAGTCGAATGAATTTACCAAAGCAGGGCTTGTGAAACCTCTTGCGTTCCGCTTTACCGAGACCAAGGCGAATTACATAGATCCAATCAGTTTTCCCGAACTGCGTGACCTTTCCGAAAACAACGATTCTCTAGTTCCAATAGGTATTGGTACTCCGTTCTACCAAAATAGTAAACCATAACGACTCATGAGAAGATTTCCTGCATAGCATACAATAGGAAACAACAAGAGAGCATACGACACACAACAATAGATAAGAAATAACAAACAGATGTGTTCATAGATTCAACTCCATAACACATAAGATAGGGTATAGGTTGCCATATGCACATTTGTAAAAAAATAACATTTAAATGGCTCCTAATCCTAAACAATCAACCAACTTGCTAAACATCCAAGTTGCTAACCAAGACCTAGCTAGCAACAGAACATCATTTCCACAAATTCAGAGGAAATAAGTAAGGAATCATAGAGAAGAACTAGGAATGATGAAAAAAGATTAATAAGATACGCCACATCCCATTCTATAAGGAAAATTCACCTAGGCAATTGTGGTAGTCGGCAATGTATCTCATAATGTCCATGGAAGCCATATGTCCTATGAAAATTGAAAGCACATGCGACCACTAAAAAATAACAGATACAAAACCTATAGCACCAAAAAGAACCACTTATATTCCATCAGTCAAAACCCATCATTAACTTTGTTAAAGGAAAATTTTGGGGATATTTCAATTGAAATATAGAATTTTGAACTGAAAAATAAAGGAAAAAAATTTAAATAAAAAAGAATCACACAAAGGAAGGCAACCGAGATGAAATGGTGCATTTCAAAACTCGAACAAATCGCTCAACAAATATGGGTAAAGATTGAATTCATCCTTTCGCCGACAATGTTATATTAACTGGGCAAACCATACTCTCTAAAAACCTATATCCATAATTTCAGTACACGCTAGACGAATTTCATGAAATTCACATTTCACCATTCAACCCTAAAGTACAAATCGAACAAGTTTTGAAACCCAGGAATTGAATTCTATAAATTACGAGAATTCTATAAATTACGAGACTTACTCTTCTATTGATGACAATGTGTATCAACTCACAATTTGAATTCGTGTGCCAAACGGATTATTGAGTCCCGACTCTTCGATTGTGCGAATGCCAACAAGACTAGCAAAAGACCTATCTGAAGGGATATATGTCCAACAACAACGGACAGAGATCATTTAGCAGTCCTGAACAAATGACTTACGAACGAAAGCGGTTTTGAAGAAAGAAAAATTAGAAACGCTAAGAAGTTCCCTGTCTTTCGAAGTGCTTTGGGAGATGAACAGCTCCAAATATACGACTGCTACATAGGACCATTATCTGACGAATATTAAAAAAAAAAAATTCTAGGCAGGGGTATTTTTGTTATTGCGAAAATGAAACATCTGCTAAATGCGTCCTTTCGTAGAGTAAATGCGTGCCGGGGAATTCCAATTTTTTTGACTGTCGTTCCTGGAATTCCTTCCTTTTGCACCATATTATGATAATTAACACATTAAGCCCCGTTCTTCTATAATTTTTAACAAATTTTTACACATTTTAACTTATTCTTATCGAAAGTCAAACCAATTATATCCACATATTTTCTGGGACCCACATCTACTACAAATCTCCACCACTCAATCTCACTCATTCTCTCTCATATTTCACATCAAAACTCATAAATACTCATAAATACACATACACTAACACCCACTAATTTTTGCTAAATCAGTAAATTCGCTCTCTTAGTGGAAGGGGCATTCTGGAAAATTTCCCCTCAAAGCTAGATTGATACGTGGCACTAAATAAGGTCGCAGAACGAACCGACTGAACAACCCAGGCGTTCTTTAAAACCAGCCCCAAAGAGGAATCCAACCGGACGATTTTGGCCTTCCTCGCCTATACTCACTTCCTGAAAATTTCCTCTGCAGCAACACGAACACCATTTCCCTTCAGCGAAATCCTCATCTCACGCAATCAAATTGATCCCCAATAATGGCGCTGTTAGCTCGAAACGCCCGCCGCATGATCTCCCAGACGACGCCGTACCAGCATAGGTCCGGCCTCGCCTTAATCCACACAACCCTCCCTGCTCTGCAATCCTCTTCATCCACCCCAACGCCGTACGCGCAGGCTCCGCCGCCGTCGACATCCTCCCCAGCCGGCCTCTCGAAGACGGCGGAGTTTGTGATCTCGAAGGTCGACGATCTGATGAACTGGGCTCGCCGCGGCTCCATCTGGCCTATGACCTTCGGCCTGGCCTGCTGCGCTGTGGAGATGATGCACACCGGGGCTGCACGGTACGATTTGGATCGGTTTGGGATCATTTTTAGGCCTAGTCCTCGCCAGTCTGATTGTATGATTGTTGCGGGAACTCTTACTAACAAGATGGCCCCTGCTCTCCGCAAGTAAGTCTTCCACTTGATTTTCCGTTCCTTTGTTTTCATTTCTTCATGGATATCGGATATATGCGTATGGGTATTCAATTCTGAGACTTTTTGGGCGACTGGTCACTGTAACTGTTGAGTTTCTCTACCTGGGGTTTTGCCAATTACTTCGACAATGGAGATTAGGAGAGTGCACAGCTTTTGTAAATCTGTTATACTCAGATTGAAATGCGCCTATCAGAATGGTGAATTGAATAAGTTTCTCAATTCATTTTCACGGGGAATTAAGGGTGCCTAATTGTGAGTTGTTGCTCTGAGTGTGATGGTTTTTATTTGTGGGTTTAGTTTGTTGAATATATTTGGCCATGATATTATACAACCACCTAATGACCTACAGGGAGAAGAAATTTCCTCCCACATTTTTAATAATAAATGCAGTTCTACTCAATGTGGAAAAGAAATACTGGTGAAAACGTGCAGTTTTTTTGGTGTCAATCTTTGGTGCTATTAAATGGTAGCATTGGTTTATGAGTAAGTTAGACATACCATTCAAAAGTCCTACAGCAAGGACATGGGAGGTGAAAAATAGCGACCTCCATATTTCCTAGAAAAAACCTCTCCAGTAGGACTGCTAGTATATTTTGTGAAGTGTTGAAGATGTAATTTGCAGTTCAAGATGTGTATTCTTAAAGTTGTAAAGGCCTCATGTTGTTTGGTAATACTTTTTAGTAAGTTAGAGAAATTTGTAGGGCAATAATCTCTGTAAGCATCTGCATTTAAAAAAAGGGTCTTTATTTCTATTCTGGTACTATTAATGGCTAACCACCTTCTCGGTATGCCTACATAACCAATAGATTTGTACATAATTATTATGGTTAATGACTCTCAGAAATTGCGGGCATAGGCATTTGCATTGAGACTCTAGAATATAATCCTACTCTGGCAATAAAGTTAATTTAGCTTTGAGTTTTACATATAGAAACCGTATAGTTGATAATTTGAATGTTCTACACGGTCTATTCAGTTCACTGTTTCAATGACAACCTTGTGTTATCTTACAACTTACAAATATTAATAGTTATTCAAGCTTGTCCAGGTTTTAATATGTGATTCAAAAGTGGGTGGAACTTATTCAATTGTTAACCCAGTTTCCTAATTGGCTCTGCTTTGGTTTTAATTCGTGCGACACAAGGCTTAATTTATTGATTCTTTAGGTTCTCCTAAGTATTATTTTCCATCCCGTGATCTTAGTTTCTTGAACTTTTAGCCATGTTATGTTTTCAATGGATCTGAGTTGGAGTTCATTAATACAATATCCAAGCTTCTTGTTCCCTTTAGCCATGAGGTCGTAGCTTGTGCAGATGTCGTTTGAAGTAGCTAAATGGTGGTTATGGCAATGCATAATGCCATGGAAGTCAGTGACATTCAGTTTCCTAATGTCTGGTTCATATCATTTCCTTCCTTTTCTTTTGTGTGTGTCTGTGTGTGTGTTTTTTTTTTTTTTTGGGGGGGTCCTTTTAAGGGTTTACTGTTGATAATACCAGCGTAAACTAGGCTTACTATTGATCCAATGCTTATGGAGCCAATTCTCTGTGTATGGTCTATGTTACAGATGCAGCCTTTGATAGATATAATGTAGGTTTAAGTTGTGTGAATTGGAAAATTTTAAATTTCAAATGGATTCAGCTTTCACGAAAACACTGCTGTACTGATATCTGTTGTCACACTTGTTGTCAATCCAACTTCGAATGTAATGCAAGTTTTTTGGATTAGGGCTAGGATTAGAGGAAGGCAGGAGAGTAGTGGCAGTTTCTAGAGAAACATAATCAGTGGTGGTGTTCGTTTTGAGTTTTGTATTGCTAGAGGTATTTTTGATGGGGATTATAGATTAAAGCAGTTTTAAATGTGTGATTGAAAGTGAAGAAAAGTGATATAGAAAAAATAAAATAATACTCAAATCAATCAAATGAGCTGTTTAAAATAAAAGTAGAAAAATGATTGTAGTTTTAAGTTGTAACAAGCATCCGAAGTTCGTATACCAAGCCAATTCAAGTGGTTCAAATTGGAAAATCATTGTGGTTTTCAGTTGTAGCAAGCATACCGAGTTCAAATACTAAGTAAATTCAAATTTTCATTTTGACCACGTCACCAAAGTAACTATTCATTGTTTTGTGGTCTATGCTACTTTTCAAACTAAATTTCACCTCCTTTTTTTCCTTATTTTTTTCTTTTTAAATTAATCTTTTTGGGTTCTCTGCTTAGAACCATACCGAAAAATTCCTGCTACTAGCCCAGCACATGCAAGGCTATTTTGACAAGGAAACCCTCTTTTAGTGCTTATATCCTCATATGGCTCTCAGCTGATTTTCCTAGACTGATGAAATATGTTAGCTTCTTGTGGCAGTATAACTGCATGTTTTTCTTTTCTTGTTTTAGCGACTCATGTCTAAGAATAAAATCCATTTCGAACAACTGCTAGTTCAGAGCATGAAGTAAAGAAATGTCGCAAGTTGCATGTTGTAGGATAATTGATATTTTCAATTTACCACTTTCCTTGCATGCTGGTATGGATGCTTGAAGATTTCATTTTGAGAAACTAGTAGTTCAAAACATGGCAAAATTATCTTACAGGGTGTACGATCAGATGCCTGAGCCAAGGTGGGTGATATCTATGGGAAGCTGTGCTAACGGTGGTGGCTACTACCACTACTCCTACTCTGTTGTCCGGGGTTGCGACAGGATCGTCCCGGTCGATATATATGTTCCTGGTTGCCCACCTACTGCTGAGGCCCTTCTTTACGGACTTCTCCAGCTGCAGAAGAAGATCAACAGGCGTAAGGATTTCCTCCATTGGTGGACCAAGTGAAGACTGTTACTTTATTCGGCTGCATGTTTGTGGGAAATAAAGTCTGCTATATGATAATTTGGTCCTTGCCTCCCCAATAATACACGGTTGCTCACATGAAACCCTTTTATGTAACTTTATTTTAACGGTTAATTTGGTCGCTGGATTCTGCTTGTGCATTTTGTTTGTGTGGACCCAATGGGAATTATTTGTATTTGGATGATTGCCTGCACCGTGTTCCAATCGGTTTTCACAAGGCTTGTATGTCCCTGCGAATGGGAGGAGAGATGTGCATGTACGATTGGTGTTTTATTTATAATTTGACTCTGTGATTATAAATGTACAATTTGTGTCATATGCTGAGATAATATTACCAGCTAACATGGGAAATTGGAATTTCTCTTGTAGGGATGTACTACTGCTGTTCAATTGAATTAATTATTGGCTAATTTGCAAAATGATGATTGGATATTTAGGGTTTGTGATATTTAGGGGCGCTACAAAACGAGGAGCTCTTTAAGAACTTTTCCACGTGAGGATGTAATTTCAAGTTTAACTACAAAACAAAGACACGAAGATTTATCTGAGTTCACTATCCATTTTAATTGTTATGCAATGATAAGTTACAAAACCTTTTTAAAACCATCGAACAGCTTATAATTAAGGAACAGTTAGGCCATTTTGTTGGCTTGTTCAACCTTCGTTTTGAAATCTGAAACCAAATCTAGAATTAGTACGACGAGGGGGAGTTTTAGGAATTTTCCCAATTTTTTCCGGTGACATCGTAGCTGTCGTACTCATCGGTCAAAGTTTTTGTAATATTTTAGCCCAAAAATGTTGCAAAAACTCTGATCGGTGGCTACGGTATCGCCGAAAAAAATTTGAAAAATTCATGGAACTCTTTCTCGCAGTACTAATTCTATATCTGATCCCGAATTTCAAAACGGACATCGAACGGACCATCAAAATTGTCCGAGCACTCCGTAAGTTACAAAATCATCGATGGTTTGTAACATTCCTGTGGTATGTTATGCACATGCTTATTTCAAAAATTCCAATTTGGTTTGGAATTTCTATTTGACATTAGTCCTACTATCAAACTTTAACTTCTTATATTTTTATTTCAATTTACATTTAAATTTATTTGACTACTTTGATTCTAATTAAATAATTTTTAACTAACTTTTACTATATTGGTACACGTTTGTGTTAATAGTATATTTTTAGAAGTTGTCGTTAAGAAATACATCTTAATTTTGATTAACCATTAAAAATTAATGTTGCTGTTTTATGTTTCTAAATTTTGTAATTTAATTTATTTTTATTAAAATTAAAAAATAAAATTTCACCATAAAAATATGTACCAAATGAAACACAAATATGACAGGAAAAAGAAAGAGAATCAACACCAATTCCCTTTCCTCCCCAACTCCTGCAAAGACCTAATCCATTGGACTAATGAACTTGTTTACGGGAAGTCAAACCTCTATCAACGCGACTTTCTGTCTATCGCATCTACTGGATCAGAAAGACCAATCATCTGATTATGTAAACATAGATTTTGAATCAATGAATTGGATAATAAAGCTGGTAACGAACCTGTCAGCCCATTGTATGAAAGCCTCAAGTTTTGTAAACTTGGAAAGGATTAAAAAAAAAAAAAGGATTTTCAAATGAATTAAAAAAACTTCCCATATGTGATTTAATTAGAATAATAAAGATAGTCTGAAATAGTCAAAAAAAAAACTTTCTTTGCGAAATGGTTCAAAAAATTTGGTGCACAAATGTTCATTTGGATAAAATCCGTCCGTTTAACCGTTAGTCAAACTCAACTATTGAAAAATTGGGTACCCATTTGATCAATTTCACTTGAAATAAATTGCACAAAAGGCCCTAACTTTAGGTATTATTACAATCAAGTCTCAATTTTTGAAAAATATATATTTTAATCTCAAATTTAGTTAAATTGTATAATTTTCTATTTTACTTTTTCTATGGGTGATTATTTTTTAATTTTATTGAATTAATTTGATACCAATTAAATAGTTTTTATCAAAAATTTCAACACAAGTAGCATTTGTTTGTATTAATATAATATCACAACTTTCAAAAATTTTCTTTAGCATTAGAGATGCACACATTTTGATTTTAACTAACAGTTAATAATAAACATAAGTATTGCACCTACATAAAATTTTATTAAGAAAATAATAAATTAATATAAAAAATATCGAATACAAAGAATTAATCAAATCAAATCACAAAAACACAAAAAAATTGAAACATTTCTTTAGCATTATAGATAAGCACATTTGGATTTTAAACAACAATTAATAATAATAAATATAATTATTGTACCTACCTAAACATTTATTAGTAATATATTACGGTAAAAAAATATTTCGAACACAAAGAATTAATTAAATCAAAAATTTTATCAAAAAAATTTTTTTAAAACCACCCATAGAAAAAATAAAATATAAAAAATAAGCACGCATAGAAAAAATAAATATAAAATTATAAAATTATAAAATTTAACTAAATTTGGACTAAAGTATATATTTTTTAAACTTTGGGACTTGATTGTAACAATACCTAAAGTTAGGACATTTTTTGCAATTTATTTCAAGTGAAATGGACCAAATGCGCACCCAATTTTTCAACAGTTCACTTTGACTAATGGTTAAATAGACAGATTCCATCCAAATGGACCATTTGCATACCAAATTTTCTTAGGCCCATTTGCGCACCAAAGTTTTTTTTTTTTGGACCATTTACACTGCCTTTTATGATTTGGGACTGAATCTGCAACATGGCTAGTTTTTTTGGACCATTTGCGCCGAAACCCCATAAAAAATGTCTAGGATTTTTCCTGGGAGATTAGCCTCCCCTACTCTGAAACTGACGAGGGAACAGAGGAGGAAGGTTGAATTCTTAAACCATATTGGGCATTTCCCATGGTGGAAGATTGAAGTTATCGGTCATGCTCAAATGTTGTAAACTCGTTAATCTGGAGAGGAAATTAGAGGAGATTGAATTGAGATTATTCCCCGTAAAGAATTACCTCTTGGACGGAGCTCAAGTTTCATAACGTTGTCACACACTTATAGATTTCTCAAGTGTCATGCAACTTATAGCTTGATAAACAACTCTTTTTAAAGTTTTTAATTGTTTTTTTTTTATCTTAAATCAGTCATATCCACATATTTCATCACATCCATAAATCACCACCACTTAACTCCACTCATTCTCTCTCCTCTTTTACAATAAAATCCACTAAAAACCTTTATAAACTATTACCTATCACCCTTAAATGTCTCCCAAATTTTGCACGTCGTGGAGTAAGCTTTTTGATAGACGAAGAAAGCTAATTATGAAGAGATCGACACACTAAAGTAAGAGTTGGAGGGAATGCTTGGGAGCTTTATTAGTTGAGAACTTCTTGAATGGTTACTAATGCATGGCAAGTGCCCAATTTATAGCTCTACCGCCTTTGAATGAGCGGTGGTGATTAATTCGATATAACGGTCTACAATCATATTCTAGAATTCTCTATGAAAACATCTTAAAAATTTAAGGGATATTTACAAAGGATAATTCTAGATAAGTCTCTACGATAGTCCATGCAACTTTGTAGTGCTTGTCCAAGAAGATTCTAGCAAACGATCAAGCAAACTTGGTTCTAGAATCTTTATGAATGCATGGGTCGAGGCACATTGGCAAGAGGCAGGTATTGATAACAGAAAAATCCAATCTGATCCAAATGCGATAGATACCCGATTCAAATGGAGCGATTTTTTGTCAATACGCCGATCCGACACAGATTTAGATTTGGATTGGACCAGGCCTAATCCGATCAGATTCATTCCAATCCTAATTGATTTTTTAAAAATAAAATATACTTGCATTAGGTTTAGTGAGGAAGAACTTGATGAGGGAATTATAAGTTTAATTTTCATTACATTAATATACTACCTCCGTCCCATAAATATAGGTGGCAGCCCATACATTAAAGGAGCGAAATATTAATGTTAAAATGAAAAAAATATAATTTGATAATTCCATGTTTTTTATATCAGAACTCATAGGCAAGCGGCATTCTTTTCATATCAGAACTCATCTTTTCAAACTATTCGTATTGTCATAATATAAAAATTAGTTCTTATAAAAAAATTATAAAAATTAGTTTATATAAAAATAATTTTGACAAAGCAAATTATATCAGTTAAATTAAAAGGTACATTTTACTCACTACTAAGCTGTCTTTAAACAAGAAGGGGAGTCATTATCTTTTTATTATTTTTTATTTTTTTTCTCTTAATTAATTGGACAACAATAAATAAAATTCTTAGCGGATTGACAAAATTCTTGGCTCCTTTAATGTATGGGCTCCACCGCACTCACCGTCAAGTAGCTCCACCAATGATACTTTCCCTTGAAAATCCGTGCCAGAAAAGAAGTGGATTTACTCGGTAGCTTCCGTGCTTGCTTTGTGAGCATGGCTTTGTTAGACATGGCCATGCTCCGAAACCCCATTTTCTTTCCCCCAAAGAATACTTCACCAGAGGAATGAGTCCCCAGATTTACATTGCCCCATGTGGAACGATGTATTAGCATAGTACTTCCCCTTGAAAAGCCATGCCAAAAGAGAAGTAGAGTCATTCCATCACTTCAATTCTTGTTTAGGGAGCATGGCTTTGTTAAATGTAGCAAAGTTCCGAATTCCTCCCATTGCTTGCGGTTCACACAAAAGCTGCCAATGCCTCCACTGCATTTTCCAGTGCGCATCATCACCACCCCACCAAAAGTTGGTAATGGCGGCCTGAAGGGAATCAACATTGGCATTCAATATAATAGTCGGAAGAGGCTCATTTGATATGCGGGCATGGCTTGTAAAATTTATTTAACAAGAACCTCTTGGCCTTCCGTCGAAAACATCGAGTGTTTTCATCCCCTCACTCATTTCTTGACTTCATCTTGCAAAGGGCAAACCGCCTATTCTTCCTACAACCAATCAAGATAGGGAAATCGAGATACACATCATTAAAGTCCCAACCCCAACTCGTATAATATGCTTAATAGCAGTACGATCGGCCTCAATAACATTGGGATCGTATCATGAATAGGCTTTCTGATGCAGATATTGACAAGTTGTGTACACCTTTTAATACCAAGAATGTGAAAACGGTCGTTATGAATATGGGGCCACACAAAGAAGCCCAACCAAATGGGCTTCACGCCGTATTTTACCAGATGCATTAGGGATATTGTTAGTGTTGTAGTCTCGAAAGCTTGCCTTAGTTGTCTAATAATGGGGGATTTGTAACGCCTCAGGTTTTAACTACCCGGAACACCATATCATCTTTCTAAACTAACTTTTAAAAATTTAAAAGAACGGTAATAAACCGAAATCTAACTGTGCGGAATATTATTTAAACTTTAAAAAAATCAACAAATCATGATTTTAAAACATAATATTTTAGAATTATCCAAAAAGTTAGCATAACATGAATAATTTGAGTCTCAAATTCAATAAGTAAAAAATCCTTTAGAGATCCATCGCCATTCGCCACGCCAGCAACTCCTCAGTCTACAATGATTTATTAGAAGGAAAAGTGAGTATTCCATAGAAATACACAGTAGATTTCGCGCAAGATAAAAATAATTCCATATTGCATATAAACATATGATCATGTAATCCAAGAAATAAATTTCACGAACAAGTAATATATACAAGTTCAAGTCTAGTCTCATGCATTTAAGTAAGAATTTCTCATTTCTCATATGCTGGAATCAACAAATAATTCTCTCATGCACGTAATAAAGCAAGTAACTCATGGAAATACGCACCACATGCAACACATAATAAGAATTAATCATCTATGCTCATTTTTTAAATAAAAATATTTGTAGATAGAGATCTATCTCAAATCTTGGAGTTTGAGCCTTAATACTGCAAATCTCTAGGGTTGTCGTGTCTACTCTAGTTCTAAAATAATTAAAATAACTCTAATTAGGCTCGTGGGTAAATAAAGTTTCAAAAATAAAGGAAATTAATAAAAGTGGGATTTAAATTGAATAAAATATGAAGTTTAGGGATTTAAATCACTAAATTTGAAAAGTTGGGGCTAATCTGCAAAATTAGAGAATTTTAGAGACTAATTCGGAAGTTAAACGATAATTGAAAGGTCAAACTTGCAATTGACCGTGTTTGAAAACTAGTGGACTCAATTGAAAATAAATTAAAACTTTAGGATCTCTTGCGTAAATAAAATATGGGGACTAAGTTGAAAGTCAACCGAAAGTCATGGAGTTTGACTGCAGTTGACCAGACTTTAAGATTGGAGGAATCAATTGAAAGAACTAAAAATCTATGGACCTTTGAAATAAATAAAATATGAGGATTAACTTAACTAACTATAGAGACATCGAGGACTAAGGGCGTAAATAAGAATTCTGAACAAATTAAAATATTAAATCCCTCATTCACGTATAGACGTGAATCTCATCGGGGAAGAAGGAAGAAGACATCTCTGCTCCGCTCCACTCCGGCCAAAGTCACGCCGACGATTGCCGAACGTGCGCCCCCACTGTCGGGGGAGATTGCAAGAAGGGAGGGAGACGCGGCGAGAGAGATGAGGCAGAGAGAGGGATCACGAGAGAGGGAGAGGTCACGGGAGAGAGACGGAGGTGGTGGTGAAGGCGGCAACCGGTGGCTACGCCGGCTAAGGCAATCGATAGGTCCCCCCACTCTAATCGTCGATTCCCACTCCTCCTACACCCTTTTCTCTCAGGAAAGCTACTAGTTATGTATATATAAACGAAGTAAATTGAAAAAGAGGCAAGGACGAGGGATTACTGAAAATTGGTGGGTTGTTGTGAATCATAACGTGAATAGGACGAGGGATTACTGAAAATTGGTGGGTTGTTGTGAATCATAACGTGAATAGAGTGTGGTTTATATAGGAGTTTTAGGGTAGTAATTACGGAATTTAGGATAATTTAAAGCAAAATGAATAATTTCAGTTATGGTAAGTCTTGAGCACCAAGATTAGGGTTAGGATTCTAATTTTGGTCTAGAATTAAATCCGAATTAGGGTTTTGAATTTGGGGATAAATTAAAATTATGGCTAATAATTTTAGGGCTAGGCGAGAATTGGGGAAAAGTTAGTTAAAACGAATTTTTCATGTTGAAATTCTTGGATCGCTATCATTTAGTGGCATTAATCATACTCACATAGTACTGATTAAAAAGAAGAAAAATGCAAAGCTTGTGATGGAATTTAGGCGTATTTCACTATCCAATGTCCTTTATAAATTCGTGTCTAAGACGGTGACGAACAGGCTTAAGCTAGTGCCCTATCACTCATCTGAGAAATACAGGGTACTTTCATTACCCGTCGACATATTATAGATAATGCGATGATTCCGTATGAGGCTCTACATTTGCTCAAATGGTGGTGTAATTGATCGAAGGGGTTCCTTTTTTTGAAACTCTATATGAGCACGACTTATGATCAGGTTGAGTGGTGTTTCTTGCTTGGTGTGTTAAACTCGATATGAGCAAGACTGGCCACTGATAAATTAATATTTACGAATTAACTGCTATAACTTTTTTTTTAAAGTACAATCTAAATCATAATAGTACAAATGCGCCTACATACAGGTCTTACTCGAGCACAATGCGCTTAGAAATCTAGACAATTTAGTATACACTACATAATGGCAAAAAAATATATATATATATCCCTACTAAATAAATTAACCCCTAGTGGTAGTAAATTCTCTATCTCATGGTCTCATCCTAACTAGGTAACCACACGAGTCAGACCTCATTAGCAACTAACAGCTATAGCTTAACATTAAATTGCACAACGCAATCATGTGGTTGTGCATCCAAACAATCAAGATTGATAATTGAACATTAAAAACAACAGACTCAGTACATTTTCAAAAAAGGGTTATGAAAACTATTATTAAGAACTCAAATCACCAGTTCAAAAATAATTCTCAATCACATGAGTATTTAGCTAGATCTCCATATAGAGAGAAATCGCGAGAATTAATTACATCAAACACAACATTAATGATTGATCGGATGAGGAAAAAGAAAGCTTAATGGGATAGTGAAGTCTAATCAACTGATAAGTGAGTTTATTGCTCTTTATACCTCAATTTGGCATATCCTTCTTTCTTGTTCATGTAACAACCTGCCGTGACACGCGTCCTAGATCGAAAAATTAGTGGACGTGGCATCACGACATTGGAAATGTAGGCGCTAATTAATGAGGAAATCTAATTTGAATAAACGATAATTAAGTGCGTAATGCAAAACTTATACGAAATACCAATAAATGAATCAAAATAGCATTATGTGTCAAACTTAAAATATGAAATGGTCAAATAAGTATATGAATACCAATCCAAGCATGGACGCACACAGTCGAGGACGAAATTCACGCATGTGAATCCTGTTCTTGTGATTCATGGTTTATGTTGGTTAACCCAATTTAATTACATAGAAAATTTAGTATTGGCATAATTTTACATTAGTTATTGTTATTTCATTAACAGTATATATATGTAAAAATGAGTAATATATCATCAAAGCAATATTGGATACAAAAATTAATAACAAATACAAGATAATAAATACAAATGGTGCATTGTCGTATTACACCAAAATTTATTTTATTTTCCATACTGATTTCAAAACTACAAGTTAATGTAGAAGTGGAGTGTAACGCCCCGTCCAGTTCCACATACATATACGTCATAAATGACGTCATATCAGAGTGCGCCGTGCACGTATCATAAATATTGGCCACCTTCGGGCCCGTGCACGTCATTCATTCCGTTTCTTTTCATTTCAATTCATGTCATTATGGAACTAGACGCGCGTCCGTCATTCATTTAGCCACGAAACCCTAAATTCATTTCTTTCAAGCATATAACGTAAAGCTAGGGTTTCGGTTTCATTACGCATCAAGATCTTTTGATTCCTCGGCACACATCCCATCCACGACATCTAGTGACTCTTAGCCCACTCTCCACGAGATAGCACCTACGCCAAACATATCACACGCACATAATGAGTCATAAAGACTCGATGGATAATAGATGCAATGCAATGCATGTCACACGCTTACTTTGGGCCCCAATTACAAATCATGTGAATACGTGGCGCCATTCATTCATTAGCTAGGCCTTTCTTCTTACAGGCGTAGATCCTGAAGACCCGCTTTCTTTTACATACGGCGTAGATCCCCCCGATCGACCCGTCTTTGTATGGCGTAGATCCCCATGTAGCTTTACATCATTATGGAAGGCGAGGTCCCCGTATATAAACACATGATTGATAACGTTCACACACATATGCTCGTGATATGATCATGCAACATTACCTCATTGAGCATTGTCTCCTTTTTTTCACATCATCATCACCATTCATAACGCATAAGCAGGATAGATGATCATATCGTGAACGTAAACATTTGACACGCTGCATAAACAAAGGACATTACATGAATATAAGGTGGGCGTTAACACATAACTCATATAACGCCACAACATTCATAACCATATAGGGAGATTGACATCATATAAAGCTCGTCACACTCACAAAGCATGCTATCAAGTCAAGATCATCACCCTCTTGGTTCATAGCCTATATCATCCAATAACTAGGTTTCTTCTACTTAAGGCCAAACAACGTTTAGACATGGCATGGAGGGTCATACTAGGCACGTAAACACATACATATCATCAACACCTCAAGCCAACAACATAACATCAAACCAAGGGATCCTAGCATGCTTCTAAGTTCCATAATCATCATACACATTCCATGTCTTGCTTAATTCAAGTATAAAGCATGCAATTGCATCATAAAGCATGTAAAGCAAGTATTACCCACCATAAAAGAAGTTCAACAAGCATGGAGAAGCTCTTCTTCCTCCCTTTCCTCTTCTTCCTCCTTCCTTTCCTTTTCTTCCTTTCCTTCCTTCCTTTCTTTCTTGCAATTGATGATCAAACATAGATCACATACATGAGAGATGAGGTTGGAGATGATCACACATAGGTTCATGAGGGCCTTGGAAGGGTTTGGGATCATAGGAGTGAAGTTTGGTTGTTTAATCCTCAAGAAATGACCTGGAAGACCTTAAAACCGAGTTCACGACTTAACATTCTGGCCAGTAACCTCATAATTCTGACCATAAACCACGACTTCTACGCCAGTAACCCCATATCATTACGGCCAGTAGGCTCCATACTGACGTATCATCCCATCATCGGCAACAGTAATAAACTCTCGTAAATCCCACTTGCCTGCTTTGACCTTACGGTCGTATCATTCCCTTACTTACGCCCGTAATCGGCGACCATACTACCGTATCTCACGAAACATCACCAGTAATTTGCTCTCTGAAACTTTTGGACATTTTCCAGCGTTTCACCATTTACGGTCAGTAACTCCTATACATTACAGTAGTAATCGACATTTACTGACCGTAACGATTACATTTACGGCCGTAACCCTTGTTCTGCAGAATTTTCCCATTTTCTCATTTTCGAAGGCCGTTTCGCATTCCGGAGCATATCCTACACTTCAAAGAAGATTGTGACCATATCATATACACGTGTAGCATGCCGAAACATCATCACGGCATTTCATATCATATACGGTACATATACGGAATCATATACGTCTTCATATACGTTTCCGGGACGGATTCGGGCGGGTCATTACATGGAGAGTATGGGTCGAACGGAAAAATTGCATAGAATTCAAAAATAAAATGGCAAGTAAATGACGATAAAATAAATCAATTGAAAGAAATATTTAGTTGTCATGTTCGATTTTATCAACAACTTTTGTAAATCTTTTCCATGTAACGTGATACTATTTTTTTTTTCAATTTCTCAACTCCAACTAATCAAAATGATTTGATTAACGAATTCTTCCTTAAGTATATTAAATTAAAGTAAGTTCTTTAATTTAACATCTGGCCATTGGATAATCATAAACAAGATCTTAGGATTTAATACAATGCTAGTATGAAATGAACGAGGAGAATAAGTTGAATTAGATTATTAATTTCACGAACTCAAATTAATACATCTAAGTCAATTTGTTATTAAATATGCATGACATTTATTTGCTATTTTGGATTAAAATTTAATGACAATTACGAATCAAAAGTTCTAACCCTAGCACCTAACTTGAATTTAAAGATTGAAATGATTCAATTGGTCAAAATGAATGCAATAATCGTATAAACTCAAAAACGAGATTAAAAGCATAATAAATCTTAAAAGCATAACAAATCAAAAAATTGAATTAGAAGAATCGAGAAAACGTCACTAAAAAGATGGAAAAAATAAAAGCATATTAGTTTAACACAACATTCCCCTCGAACTAGATAGAGATGTCTAACCAATCATATTTGTGGGTTAAATACTTTTAGCGACGTAATCACCTTGTATCCTTACTGAAATATGAGAGATTATATTTCTCTCATGCAAATAATATACAAAACTGTAGAAATTAGCAAAGAAATGTTCTGCTAATCATATTCACGGCCGAAGTATCGTTGATTGATTATAGTTACTTAGTTTAGTTTTGTTTTCGTCGGAATATTAAAAATTAAGAGCTTTCAAGCCAAAATTTAAAACAATGAAGAAGAGAATTTTATTGGAGAAGAAAGTAGAAGAGGAGACCATCTAATTCTTTCTATATTGGTGTGTCTGTCCTCTTCATTTTTGCCTCTATTTATAGGCAAAGATTTATAAGAAACAATAATAAAAATTATATATGTGGCCCCTCCATGAGTCTATTATCTTGTGGCCATCTTGTAATGTCTCAATAGGTCAAAAATTAGGTACAAATTACATCAAAATCATGTTGCAACAATCTGGATGAAGTCTTGAAGAAACTGCCCAGGTGACTCGAGTCACGCTGCTGACACGTGCGCTGCTCGGGCACTGCCTAGGACACACGTGTTGACTCGAGTCACGCTTAGGACTCGTGCGGTGCTTAGGAAGGATATCCGATGATTGCGGCGCCAGTCGAGTCACATGCGACGCTGACTCGATCACATGCGGCGACAACTCAATTCATGGCAGCTGTGACTCAAATCACCCCGAGTTATTATGCTTGACACCAAATGTCTGCAACCCAAGTCCCTCAAATTTCAAATTTTTGTTCATTTTGGTCCTCGAACTTTTTTGAAAGTAACTTTTTAGTCCCCCAAACTTTTGGAAAGTTGTGCTTTTGGAATTTGGCGCTTTTAGTCATTTTCTTCAAATGGCCATAATTTTCAATCAGAAACTCTGATTTAGGATCCGGAAAAAGTGTGATGATCCTTTTTTTTATACTCTTTCACTTTTACTAAAGAAAATTGCTAAAACAAATTTTCAAAAAATTGCACTGGAGGTCCTCCATCTTTTATTTGGTTGAGTTTTAGTCGCTAGTTTCCATTTTCACTCTCTTTTCACCCAGTTCGACTCCATTGGATTCTTTGTGACCCTAAACATAACAATAAAAGTAAATACATAAAAATGAACATATAAAACCACTAAAAATACGAAGATAAACGAAATAGAAGAATTATTTAAGCAACAAACTCACCTAAGAAATGGATGACAAGTATTTATTGGGATTTTCCGAATTTCCCCACCACCCTTGCCATGTGTCTCGTCCATCTCTCACACTTGGTGCCTAAACCAATAGCTCCTTATGCAAACAACATATATGTGTTTCCTAAACCATTCACCTCATTCATTTTCCTCAAGAACACAAAGGCAACAAGCATAACTCGCTCAAGCTCTCTTTCATTCTTGTTTCTTAGGTGGGAATAAGGAAGCACTCAATTTCACCAAATTTTTGAGTTCGCCATACGAGGTCAAGCCTAACAATCCTTTTGCAACAAGAACAGGTCTCTCTCTAGCTCTCTCATTTTCCTCTCAGGTGAAACAAATACATTCTCAAAACTCCAAATTCTTGAGGCTATCTTCATCAAGTCAAGCTCAATAATCCTTCTACAACAACTAACAACAGAAATTGGGTAAATTACCAATCGGTAGGTTTTGCCGTTGTGTGAAATTGAAGTTGTAAATGCAAAACAACCCTCTCATTCTTTTTGTGATGTTCATGATATTTACCCCTTGAACATGATGTATGATTTGGCAATTTAGTTTTAACTACAAGAAAGTTAAGAGGTGTAACATTTCTTCCTTTTAACTGGGGGTGGGAGGAGAGAGAGAGAGAGAGAATTGAGTGTGAAGCTTAAAGAATTCTTAGAAATTGGTGCTTTATTCTTGTTAAACTTTCATTAAAGATTGAGGAAAAGTTGAGAATTGATGAATTTGGCTTAAAATGAATACTTTGGGTATGAGTCGAAAACCTATGTGTTTTTATGACAATGATTAAGACTTCATAAGATTAATGAGTCCTAATATGATGGTATTGATGGTAGTAATGGTAGTAATGGAGTTTGAGATAATAGTTTTAATCAAACTTAAAGAATTTTTGGAAAGTCTCAAATTCTCCTAATTTTGAAAGGGAAAGTAATTACGTTTAAAGGAGAGAATTTGTTAATGTGATGAAACTGTATGTTGAAATTGAGTATAAAATGAAATTGACATAACTTATGGACTTTAATCTAATGTTATGGAGCTGAAGAGGTTTATGTTAGAAGCTGAAAATTTTACTTAAGAGTATGGAATCAAAGATTTAAGTATAACTTGAAGGACTTAGCAACCTTTGACGAAAGTAATCGAAAAGGAGGTAGTTTGGCTTCAATCTCCTGTGTAACATGAACAATATGCCTATTTATAGAATCTAAAATTTTTGCATGCTATGAAAAGTTAAAGGTTGAAGCATAAAATGATGCAATAGAGGCCTTTAATGAAACTATTTGGAAATATGATGATTCTGGCCTCAATTGTTGTATGTATTATGATTAAATGGCCTTGTGAAGAATTTGAAAATTTTTGGATGAATGTGTGAGACTTTTGTTTGATGCTCGTTGGAAAGTAAAACGATGAAGTTGCTTGGCATTGATACTTCAAATGCTTTATGTGATGAAATTTTGCCAAGTATGATGGATGTGTGTGGGTGTGTGTGTCGATATTTTAGCATGGTGGTTACATGGATATCTAAATTGATGAAATGAGCACTTTGCAGTCCATGTATCTCATGAAGCATGAGCATCAAGCATGAAATTGCTTTTGAAAACAAAGGAAAGAAAGGAAGAGTTTTGAACATGGTTGATTGGTTGCTCACTATTGTGATACGATATGATGGTGATTTGATCGGATTATGCATTTTCGGGGGATGGAGTTGTATTATGTGGCCACGGTATACTGGGTGCACCGATGATGTGATGTGATGTGATGTGATGATACGTGATATTTGCTTGAGCTATTATTATCCGATCACGTGATGTCTACCACAATGGTAGGTCACCAAAGTTTTGGCGCCTCAAAAAGGATTGGAAATGAGAAATGGAATTCTTTTAACGAGATTTTCAAAGTTTCTATTGGTGTTTTCACACAATCACATTGCATTGAGCATCGAGCATGGTATTGGGCATTTGATTCATTGAGGGTTGATGAATAATGGCTCTTGGCTTTTATTGATTTCTTATGAATTGATTGTCGATAATTAAATTGATTTTTTTGGAAACCTAGAAATTGCTACTTTACCCACGGAATTCGTTAGAACTCACATTATGTTCATTTATATTTTTGTTGATGGACGGCGGCACGATGTTCCCAAGAAGTGAGGAACATGAATGGCATAGAGCGGGGGACAGGCTTACCACCTCATGTGTGACCAAAAATGATGTTTGGGGCCTTTATAAGGGTTATGTGTGGGTGGTGTAAGTTGGCGTTAAACTCGTTCTAAAGCTTTACCTTATGATGTTTATAAGTTAAAAGTATTTTATGGTAATGTAATAACGTTTTGTAAGTACCTTATCCATTAAAATAAGTGTTTGAATGGTTTAAAAATGCAAAATTATTGTAAAGCACTGAAAGCACCGAAAGGTGATTTACGAGTAATGATTATGCTTTTATTGTGTGAATGACTATTGTATACCGGATTAATATCTGTAATATGATGTGCCCTAATATTTTCTTATAAATATGGGTCATTTGTAATGAATCCAATAACGAGAATTGAAATGAAAACTCTCTCCTTCATAATATGTTATTAGTACGAAGACTATTTTACTTCTCTTCGCGTTGCAGTAGTTGTTTGTTTAATCGTTAAATAGACACATGAATTTTAGTCTCTTCAAATCTAAATCCATTTTATGATTTTCTTTTTCTTCCGTATTGTTTTTCATCTGAGCATTCATATTCTCTGATTTCTAATTTCATTTCAAATTCTTTTTATCCCTCGGAAGATTTACAGTTTTTTCTTCTCCATTGGGGGTTCAAATCTGCTAAAAAAAACCCCACCTGAATGTATGCATGCATGTAAATCTTACATATACACACACAAATACACACCAAGTGTAACTAAGTGTTAGGGAACTAGACGCTGCTAATTCCGCCCAAGATCAGTGGGACACAAAAAATAATATGCGACTGAGAAAAATAATGGACACTAGAATAAGCACAAAAATGGAACACCGAGATTTAACGTGGTTCGGCCAAACTGCCTACGTCCACGGACCCACACCAATATATTTCACTATCTCAAAATGAGGAGTACAAAAATACTACCTTTGTATTTTCTCTCGCCTCATAAAGGCTTTAACACTTCACTCACTTTTATCTTCGCAGATACTTTCTACAATCGCTCTCTCTCTACACAAGATCTCTCTTTTTTTCTCTCTACACAAGATGTTTTGTGTTTTTGGTGGTGATTGTGGTGTGTTTACAATGCAAATGATAGCTCTATTTATAGGGAAAAATTTGGAGATGTATGCACAACCTTCAACCCTCCATCTTTGACATTGGCTATGGTGATTCCAAATTCAATCCACAATTTTGACAAGCCAATCTTCAAGCCCCTCATTCTTGACTTTCTTTTTTCTTCTTTGTTGGTGTTCTTGCTTCTTTTGTTGACACTAACAATCTCCCACTGAAGACTGATTTCAATCTGTCTTCACAATCTGGCTTCACCTTACTACATCTCATTTTGTAGCTTCGTGAAAAATATGATGTGGGTCACCACCTCTGTCTTCATTGCAGAAGACCAAGCTGAAGTCGAGCATAGCTCGTTTCTCCTTAGTTCTTATCTTTGTCATCATGTCAATTTGGATTCTTCTTTGCCTTGAATCTTTTCAGCGTCAATACTCCATCTTCCAAAAGTGATCGATGAAGTGATAACGGAGTCAATATGTTTGGTTACGGAATGAAATGTCAATTCTTTGCCGGATGTATCGTGCACTCGACTATCAACTATAGAACATTCTTCTCTGTTGAAACCCACCGCCAACAAACCTTGTAACCATATCATCTCTTTGCTAGCCCTACACGCCACGTGCTACTCGCTCAGAGTTGATAACGCAACAATCTTACAGTCTGCGAAATCCAACTAACGCTAGAGCACCAATCAGAAAGACATAACAGGTGGTGCTTCTTCCTGCGATCTACCTCACCAGCCAAAATCTGCATCTACTAAACCTCGTGAGTTTCACTTCGCCTCGTCTAAAGCATAAGAATTTCAAGAGTTCCTCGTAGATATCTCAATATCCACTTTCTGCATCCCAATCTTTGCTTTCGAGGATTTGCCATATATCCGCCACAACTCCCATCGCATGAGCAATATCCTGGTGGTACAAACCATGGCATACATCAAACTTCCAATGGTGAGGCATATGGAATTTTAGCCATGAAGTTTCTCTCCTCTTCGCCTTAGGAGACTGAGTCGTTGGATAGACGGAAATGATTCGCTAATGGCGGCCAGCTTTGCATCGCTCATGTTGAACCTTTGCAGATTTGATCAACATACTTGGCTGTGACAACCGCAACACCCTTTTGCTTGTCTCTACAAATTCTCATCTAGAATTTGCTTTGCTTCACCAAGTCCTTCATTTTCAATTCACCGATAGTTGCTTCTTCAACTTCTTGATCTCGTCCCATGTCCGAGAGGCTACTAACATGTCATCGACATAAAGTAACAAAATGATATAGCTGGACCTCGAACACTTTGAAGTAGCAACAATGGTCGATTACACTTCATGTAGCCATTTTTCTCGCATAAATCAGTAAAACTTCTTGTACCACCGTTTGTCTAGGCGCTTTAAGTCAGATAGGCTCTTCTTCAATTTGCATACCGCTTTCTCTTTTCCTTTCACTGAGAAGCCTTCCGGTTCTTGCCGACATAGATTTCCTCCTCTAAGTCACTATGGAGGAAAGCAGTTTCACGTCTAATCTACTCCAAGTGCAAGCCCTCCGCCATTGCAACAATGCTCAACTCCATCGATCGATCTGTTGTCAGCCTTCTACAATCAAGTAAAATATCTCCGTGGTAATCAATTCCTTCTTTTCCGTTGGAAACCTTTGACTACCAATCTTGCCTTGTACCTCTTTTGAACCATCATGTTCTTTCTTTGATTCCGTACACCCATTTGTTATTAAGAGCTTTCTTCCCTCTGGGCAACTCAATTAGTTCCCACGTCGATTGGAGATGAGAGACTTTATCTCATCTTTCATTGCAAGCTCCCACTTACCGTAATCTCCACCGACATGCCTCGTCATAACATTCGAGTTCAAGCATGAGCAACATGTAGTTCATGTACTCGATTCTGAACATGAGGTCGACTTGACCTCCTCACAATGGTCGAGCCGAGATGGGGTGAATCACCTCGAGATGGGCTCCTGCCTGGACACTCATCCGCCTGGCTGACGCATTCTTCCTGGAGTGTCGTCGAATAACATATGTTGGATCATCGCTTTGTTGTGTCATTGATCAATCGCATTGCCCTTGTACATCACCTTTTCATTGAATATGACATCCCGGCCTCGATGAGTTTTTGTTTTGGTCATCCCAAAAGCGGTATCGAACTCGCTCTCCACCATATCCAACGAAGTACACTTTGGATTTGAGTCTAACTTACTCCTGGCATTATCACTAATGTGCACATATGTGACCAACCGAATACTTTCAAATGAGAAAGTTTCACTTCTTTCCCGCTCAAACTTCTTAGGTATCTATACTCCAATGGTACCGACGGTCCCACGATTAATTGGGTATGCCGCTTGTGTTGGACTTCCGCCCAAATCGCTTTTTGGCAGGGCTGCATGTATTCTCATGCTTCGGCTCTTTCTGTCAAAGTCCGATTCATGTTCAGAACTCCATTCATTGCGTGTGTTCACAACGCGTTCTCTCAACTTGATGCCATTTTGGTAACAAAATTTCTTGAACGCATCAAATTTTCGTGCTCTCCACCATTGTCAGATCTCAACTTCTTTACTCTCAAACCAGTTTCATTCTCCACCATGGCTTTCCACTTCTTGAACGCCTCGAACACATACCGGATTTGTGTCTCAAGAAGTAAACCCACACCTTTCAGGTGAGTGGGTCATCAATGAAAGTCACGAAGTATGACTTTCCGCCAATCGATGAAGCGTTGTTGGACCCCACACATCTGTGCGGGACAAGTTCAAGCTTCTCTTTCTTAGAGTTACGCCACTTGTATTGAAACTCACCCGTTTCGCTTCCCGAAAATACAACTTTCGCAAAGTCTAAATCAATGATTTGAAGCCACTGGTAGTTTCCCTTTGCATGCATTTGTACTTGAGCCCTTCGGCTCATATGCCCAAGTCTTTGGTGCCACAAGTTCGCATCCTTACTATCAAGCAGCTGCGATTGTCATACGCATTCGCCGTCGTGTATAGGTGCCACTATCCACGCGTGCGATTATCATGGCCCCTTGGTGATTTTCCAATTATCACCAGAGAAGCTTGTGTCACATCCTTCTCTCGAAATTGTTTGACTGGAGATCAAATTTTCCTCAATTCGGAATATGTCTCACGCCCTTCAATTTCCATCACAGCATCCATTGACATTGATCTGTACTTCTCCTATGCCCACCACGCAAGGATGATCGTCTCGAGATATACTTCTCCGAAGTTTCCCGACACATAATTTGCAAAAAGTGTCGATTTGCGGTGGCATGAAGCGATGCTCGCAGTCTATTACCCAATAGTCGGCCTTCTTCTCCATGGAACATATCAACGCATCACGCGTTTCTTGATCCGCGACATTGACCTCGGTCTTGTTCTCCGCTTTCCTTTGGAGCCGCCTCTACACCGATTTTTGTAGTGCCCAATCTGACCGCAATTCCAAACATTCAGCAGTTTTGACTTGTTGGAATTTATGATTTTGGATCTCTGGTCTGCCATTCCTCGACACTCCCACGCCCCATGCCCTCTGCTTTGAACCCGCCTTCGCTATCTACATTGAAAGCGGCCTCGGAAGTTGGCGCAGATCTGATCGTCTCGGATCTCCTCAGGTCCAAGATCATGCACAACGCCATCGAACTTTAATTTCCGACTTACGGCCGAAAGCACGATGGTCGTGGATCGCCATTCCACTCTCAGGCAACCGCCAAGAATTAATAGAGCTCGAACTTCATCACTAAAAGTGATTTCCACCGTTGTCAATTGGTCTACTACCTCATTGAATTCGTTGAGGTGTTCTCCAAATCTCCCGCTTTCCATCATCTTCATATTGAACAATTTCTTGATCAAATGAACTTTATTCCGCAGACGTCACTGCTCATACATGCCGGATAGAGCGCCATGAAGACGCCGTTGTCTTCTCATTTTTAATGTTGAAAGCGACCGACTTTGATAGGGTCAATCTAATTCGCCGAAAGTGCTTTTCGATCAAGCACCTCCCACTGTCGTCTTTCTCGCCTTCGGCTTTTCTTTCAACGGCTTATATAGGTCCTTCCGATACAAATAGTCCTCCATTTGCATTTTCCAATATCCAAAATTTTTGCCATCAAATTTATCAATTTTGGAAATTCTCGTCTGTCGCCATTACTCCCACTCGAACAAAATGTGATTTTGAGAAATCGTTTCGATGTGGAAGATAGTCTGCAAACCACAGAGCATACTAAGAATTTCAAGAGATATCACAAACGTGGCTCGATACTCGGGTTGAACTAAACGTATAATTCCTATCAAAGATCAGTGGGACACAAAAAATAATATCGGAGAAAATATAATGGACACTAGAATAAGCACAAAAATGGAACAGAGATTTAACGTGGTTAAATATGCCTACGCCCACCTTACCCACAATATATTTCACTATCTCAAAATGAGAATGCAAAAATCTACACTGTGTATTTTCTCCTTTCACGCATAAGGCTTTAACACTTCACTCACTTTTATCTCAGATACTTCTGGCTACCCAAGCTCTCTCTCTACAAGATCTCTTTTTTTTTCTCTCTACACAAGAGATGTTTTGTGTTTTTGGTGGTGATTGTGTGGTGTGTTACAATGCAAATGATAGCTCTATTTATAGGGAAAATTTGGAGATGTATGCACAACCTTCAACCCTCCATCTTTGACATTGGCTATGGTGATTCCAAATTCAATCCACAATTTTTGACAAGCCAATCTTCAAGCCCCTCATTCTTGACTTTCTTTTTCTTCTTTGTTGGTGTTCTTGCTTCTTTTGTTGACACTAACACTAAGTTGTATAAAATTTCCTTCAAATTGGCAAAATGGCCAACCAGCATTCAACAGTCAAAAAGATGATTCTTGGGGTGAATCGATTCTGCCAATTTCTTCAGCCAAATAGTATGCAAATCACAAGCTGCAACTCAAATAGTAGCTCACTCATTCCAAATTTTCAAATTGCAAATTTTTTTTCTGTTGAATTGGTCACTGAAGGTCCTTTTCGAAAAGAGTGACGTTATTATCTCTCCACCATTAAAGATAACTTTTGTGATGCATGGCATCTATTGGCCGTATGTCATGTGATTCTTTATTTTACACCCAAAAATGCCGGTCCATTGGAATGCCAAATGCTGCCTAAATGTCAAACATTTTTTCTCTTCTTTTGAGCTTTTATTTATTAATTTTTATTGATCCACGAAAGTTCATCCTCTCAACCAGAAGATTTCTGTATTTTCAAAGGTTAATATGGGTCACAATGATATTATTTAATTTAACAGACAAATGGAATCTCAACCGTGTGTGGGTAGTATGATTGTGGTAAGGGTGTAAACTTCTTTTCACCCCTAAGGTTAGTATGTCTTAACCTTTTATCTTTGATTATTATTTCGTGATTTAGTATAGAAATCACGATTTAGTGTAGAACTTATCCAGTTGAATATATATATAATACAAAAGGGAATAAAATACAACAAGAAATTGGATAACTAATGTGAAAGTACAGAAATTGACAATATGATAAAATATCATATATCACTAAAGAGGATTGGTGTTACACTAAAGAGACTTCACTATCAAGTGGGTGACATGGCCTTGGGAACTAATTGCATATTATTTTAATTTGATCTTATCCTCGATCATATAATCATGCTGCAGAAATTTGAGGTTTATGAAAAGAAAGAATGACGGCAATTGACTAAGAAATTCTAATAATGTGGATAATGTTAAAAATTGAAGTAAATCGTTGGCAAATGAAAAAGAAGAAACATGATAATTATATAATTTTATAATCATGAAAATAAAAGTATTGTAAATAATTGAACGATTTTACCCTTGCGGATTGGAATGGATGATTTTACCCTTACAGAATGAAATTGACAATTTTATATTTGCGGACTGTGAAGGACATGTATACTTCTAAAGAAGTAGTTAATCGTTATACAATTTAATTCTCACAATTTAAATTTATATTTATTAGGATAATTTCGATGTGGTAGATTCTACTACTTATTTGAGAAAATTTAATTTCTGTCATTTATATTTATGCATTTTTAAATATTATAGTACCCCCTATGAAGTGGGTTGCACCACCTATTGGGAATGAATTAATTGGTCTGAGATTTATATATTGATATCACCAATGTGGTTGGATTAAATCCCTCTATTGGTACTAAATAAAAGTAACCAATTTATATATATTCATTGAGAATGTCATATTGATAATAACAAAGGGATTTGAGCAAATGATATAAGAATTTATCGCTATATGTATTGATAAAATAAAATTGCTCAAGGAATCCCATGGTGATAAAAGAGAAAGAAAATATACCACGGTGAAAAATCTCATTATGAGATTAGTATATTGTGATATATCAATACAATGAGAAATGCTCTCAAAGAAGCATTTGATAAAGAAAAATTCGTTCTCCACATTTATTGAATATTGATGGAGAAAATGAGCAAGAGGTATAAGAAATTACCATTGCATAAATAAAAGAAAGTAAAATGCTCAATAGATCCCAATTGACAAATCAAACGAAATATATCACGTAGTGGGATCATATGAAGTAATCTCATTGATAATATGATAATAAAATGCTTTTGAAGAAGCATAATCACTAGACTTATGTATTTGAATAAAGTTAACATGATATCATTATTATTACTCTAAAAGAAGCACAAAACAAGTTAAAGTGGAACATATTGTGAATACCACAGGTGGCGATAAATATTCGAAAATAACTATACTGGCATAAATAAGTATTTTTCTCACTGATTCAGAAATAAACTTATTATCTACACCTTGATCTAGAAATGCTAGTTAGCCTTCAAAGAAATAGTTAATATTCAACAAACATATGAGTTTGGTATGAAAGTTCCACTGTGCCCATGATGATATATTGAATATTTCCTCCAGCGTGTTATAGCCGCTTGGAAGGACAATAAAATCATCACTATTGTTCATCATGTGCATCATACAGTCGTGAATATATTGTGTTTGTAGCATCAATCCAGTTGAACTCATGACAATACTAGCTCCAATTTGATTATTGGCTCCAAGTCGATGAAAATGTATTACAATGATATTGAAAAATGATGATGGAACTCTTGAAAAGAGTATTTACAACAGTACAATGATATTGTTGTGAAGGAAAATTCGTACGATGTACTATTTTCCTTGATTGTGGTTTTTATCACAAAGGATTTTTCTCAAATAAGGTTTTTAATGAGGTAGCCTAATCATAATTAATAGAAAATCTCGAGAGGAGATTTGGGTATATATCTCAATCCAGTGAGAATGTGAGATCGAGATTGTCGATTGCAAATAAACACTGAATATGAATAGTGATAAATATGATGCTTATATAAATACCTGAAGAATTTTGATACGCTTGAAGCATACTTGTACAAAACACGCGTTGCACTCTTTTTCCCTTGGCTAAGGTTTTATCCCATTAGGTTTTCTTAGTAAGGTTTTTAACTAGACAACCTTCATGGCGTATTCACATAAATAATGTACTCTTTTTCCTTCATTAAGATTTTTCCCATTGGATTTTTCCTAATAAGGTTTTAATGAGGCATATCCATGATATATTGAGGATTACATGAGAAATCGACTCAGTGAATCTATTGGCTCAGTTTATTATTAAGACATTACTTGAAGTTAGATGATGATCTTAAAACCTATCACCAGAAGTAAATGTACTAGTCCTCAAGATACGGAATCAAATGGAGTAGTTGTACTCTTTTTCCTTCAATCAAGTTTTGTTCCATTGGGTTTTCTTGACAAGGTTTTAATGAGACGGCACATAAGTACTTCTGTAACAATGGTCGTCATCAGTGGGAGCAACTTACTCTTTTCTCTTCACTCAATTTTTGTCCTCCAAGGTTTTCCTGAAATAGTATATGATCACTCACGCTCTCTTACAATCAGTTTGGAAGTTTTTCTCCCACTAGGTTATTCTCCAAACAAATTTAAAAGACGGTTGTATAAATAATTATTCAAGGGGGAGTGTTGTAAAGTACCAAAAGCACAGAAAGGTGATTTAAGAGTAATCATTATATTTTTATTGTGTGAATAACTATTGTATACTGAATCATTATCTGTAATATGATGTGCCCTAATATTTTCCTATAAATATGGGTCATTTGTAATTAATTCAATAATGAGAATTGAAGCAAATACATAGTAACAGGTCAGTAACAAAGTGTTGGCCTTCATATTAATAAACTGCGCTGACATATTAATACATTCCTAAACAATAGATAGCCTGCATATTAGTATGCCACGTTAATATTATGATATGCTGTGAAACAGAGTGCCTTTGACTATTTGACGACGACGGGATGAATTACCTTGTGTGATAATATGTTAGCAATGTGAGGGACAAATTATGAGGTGAAGTTAAAAGTTTATATTTTGAAAAAAAAAAAATTTCCACGTCATGTTCAAGTATTGGAAGTCACGTTGTCCTTTTCCTCGACCCACATGCGGTGGTTGCATAACTGTTATTATTAATTAAGGTGTGAGGGTAGGGAATTGAGTAGTAAAAGTTCGTGACAATTTAAATTTTCTGTGTTTTTTGTTCTTTTTATTCTCTTTAAAAGTTGTTTCTTTTCCCTCGAAAAGTCTTGTTAAATGGGTATTTGCCATCCAAGAGAATGACCATTGCTGTTCAAAACGCATAGCAAGTGTACGGATCGCAAAAGTAGTAAAAATAGACTTTCTGAGTTCGGATGTTGTACCCACGAGTACTGCTAGTATATTCGTTTAATTCCTGCTAACCTTAATAGAATCCAATATAAAAATTGGAGTTTTCTATTAAAGCTAACGAAAATTGGCAAGTGGTCCAAAAAAAGTATGGCGGCTACAAATTTGGTTCAAAGTATAAAAAAAGGCGCGATTGATCAAAAAAATAAAAATTTGGTGTGTATTTGATCCAAATGGATTCAATCCATCCAATCTTGCCTTTAATTCATTCAATTTTTGCTATTTATTCTCTTCCTAAGGGAGTAGTTTGGTCATTCAACTTAGGGCAAATTCCACGAAAGGTCCCAATCTTTGGAGCTACTACAATCGGGTCACAAAGTTTGAAGCATGTATACATAAGTCCAAAATTTTGGTTAAGCTACATAATTCTACATAATTTTTTTTATAAGTTTATTTAGTCCATAATTAATTTTATCAAATTAATTTGGTACTAATTAGATAGTTTTTATCGAAAATTTTCAACATAGTAGTTTGTTCGCATTAATGTATCTAAAGAAATTGGGTACAGTTAAATATACCCAGCCATTTACTTCATACAGCCACCTTAAGAAAAAAACAAGCAATGAGATTAATATACCCACGCTAAGTGCACCTGGTCCTCCCTTTTTTTTTTGTTGCTAATGGGTTCGCTGTGAATGCAATGAATAAAAAAGGGATAAACTTGAAGTTTTGGATTCCAAGTTTTGGATTGTAATGGCATCGAAATACTTCATCTTCTGCAGCTTCTTCTTCTCCTTTGTCAACTTAGAATTCAAAAATTAGCTTTTTGGATACTATAATTGATGGAGCTCTTGATTGGAATTCAAAGTTTGCACATTGATCAATGTAGTTTGTGTTCTCGGTTGAATTGGATTAAAGAATTAAATGAAATTAGATTTTTTAGTGGAGATTGTCTGCTGCTGCTTCTTCTTCTTCGTTGCAGGTGACAAGGGATCTTTACTGTGCTTCTTCTTCTTTGTCTTCTCTCTCTCCTCTCTCTCTTTTCTAAAAGGGTGAGGTGAAAATGGGAATATATGGATAAATGAGTGTATAAAGTAAATGGTAAGGTGTATTTAGCCGTACCCAAAAAAATTTCAACATTATTTGGATGAGTGAACGAAATAGTTTTTATTTAGAAAAATGGCTACGGCTAAATACACCCACCCCATTTCTTAGTGCACCAATTTTTCATCATTTCCCCATTCTACCCTTACACCCCTTTCTTTCCTTCCCTCTCTCTCTCTCTATTTTTTTCAATATGTTCGCCCCCACTGGGATGAATAGTTTATGGCTGTTCGCCCAAATGGGGTGAACATATATTAAAACAAAAAAAAGAAAGAAAAAACTATCGATGAAAATTTTCAATTTTTTACTATCATTTTTTGTTCAAAATTTTTGCAGCAATTCAAATTTTTTAAATAATTATATTCAACACTAACCAGATAAAGCTCGTCAAATAAATTTCTAAATTCATCATCAAAGTAATTGCAAAAAATTATACTAATCGGATAAAACTCATTACCGTATCTGACACGCCCCCACCAAATTATCTCTAATAACTTGACACGTGGCGTGCGCCAACGATGGATGACAACTAAATGTCGGATCCACCGCTAAGGCAAACTGTAATTGCGTGATTTTATCTTAATTTAAATAATAAAAAATATTTTATAGAAAATTTGACATAATTTTCTCTACATTTTAAACATATCCATCCTATAAAGGGACTTATTCCAAGTTCCAAACATTCAACCCCACATCACACAAATCTCATTTCAAATCAAAGAATATTAAAATCTTTAAAAACAATCTCAACCCCATAATCCAACATCAGTGTCATTTTTCCAAAACTCGAATGAGAACAATGTTGAAAAGAATTAATGAATAACTAATGAACAAACCAATAAATCTACTCCTAAAAACCTTTTCTCAAACGAATGCAAAGTCTCAACTAAATGTTAATAAATGAATGAATAAATAAATGAACTTCCTAATTAAATGGAAAAGTAATGGTGGTGGTGGTCAACAAGCGATCCTCACGCTCAACTGTTTCCTGATAAGAAAAATATTAGGAAAATATGTGAGTTTTGTAACCCAGTGAGTGGATAAGTTCAAAAATATATGTATTTACCATCTAAAATATATTCATAAAATCTCTTTATATCCAAACGCATAAATAGCATAGATAACTAAAAGCCATCGAGGTAATACTAATAACTGAAATTGTTCTAGCTGAACAACACTGATTATACCGTTTCAAACTGATTTTGCTTTCTACAATTGAATTCTATAACTAAAACTAATTTACTAAAAAATAACATCAAAAGTACCAACGAACAATACACTTGTGTAGAATACTCTCAATACATGTGGTGTGTCGCTCAAAAGTCTCTTATGTCTGAATATGTGGTCATACGCGCGCAGAGGAAGCCCCAAAGGTTAAGCACCCCCGTACACGGCCCAAAGCCTATATGTGTACGAAAGTGGGTCCCAAAGACCTCTGTAATTCTGGTCATACACTGTGGAACACATCACAACAGTGCAGAGCGGGTAAATCTAACAAGGCACTCTATGATGGTTTTGAAAGAGTTTTCATATAATCTTTTTGAAAAGGAAACGCTACTAATAAAATCCATAACTTGCTGAAACATTCATTTACAATAACACATTGGAATTTAAAGTACGCTATTTCATGAAAAATATAGTTTTTTTTTCCACTCACAGAACTACGAACTGCTTCTAATTCGGGTGGTAGGCTTCCCCAATCGTCTCATCACCACCTGAAATAACAACAGTATTCTAATCAAAACCTATACACATGAATTTCCAGTCAATTGCCTACCCACATTCAATACCAAGTTTTAACTTTTCTAACATTCTCTAATTTTCTCATTCTGTTGGCTTTATTCCACTTTTTCATTAATTTTACTATATTTCATACCATTGGAACCAACCAATTGAGTCACATAATAATTTACCAAATTTTCACCATCCAGGTAATGTGAGTTTCAATCCACTTCATCACCCACTATATTATCATCAATTCCACTTCAAAATAATTAATTATGACCAAATAACACTTTAACAACACCTAATTGACCCAAATTAAACCAATAATAAATTTCGCATCCCCAATGTCTATTGGCAAAACCCTAGAATTACTTTCACTATTTATCTCGAATTCCATAAAATAAAATTGAAGAAATACACTTACTACGCAAAACCATGACGAACCAAAGCTTTCTCATTTCTTTTTCCCTTTTCTTTTCTTTTCTTTTCTTTTTCTTTCTTTTTCTTTTTCCTACGCGTGAACGGCCTCTGGTTTTGTTTTCTGCTTGTTGAATTCTCACGCTAATGCCCTTTTCGTTTCCTATATATATAATTGCAACCTAGATCTCTTTCCTTTAATTAAGAGATTTAAGTTGGTCCTTTAACCCTTATTTACGTCCATAGCCCTCAAACTTCCAATTAAATTAATTAAATCCATAAACTTTCAATATACCAAATTAAATCTCTTTAATAATTTGACTTTGACCCACAATTAACGGTTTTGACCAAGTAGTAGTTAAAATTTAAATAAATGAAAATTCGGATCGTAACAGTATCATTAAAAAAAAATTGAAATTCATCATCAAAGTGATTACAAAAAACTTAAAAGAAATTTCGAAATTACTCGTCGTCAACGTGATTGAAAAGATTATAGTAAAAATTGTATTTAACAATGAAAAATTAGATAATTTTTATTTTAGTATTGTCCACTGCATTCACAGCGAACAAGCTTTTGCTTGTTCACTCCAATTACAGCGAACACCTTTTGCTTGTTCGCTGTGAATGCAGCCAACGAACAACAAGCTTGCTCGCTGCATTGGCAGTGAACAGCATAAGAAAAAAAGAAAAAAAAAAAGAAATCGATGCACATGGGTAACTTGGTCTTTTTTATTTTATTTTTATTTTTATTTTTTTAATGGGTGAATACAGCAATTTCACGGGTTGCATTTAGCCGTACCCTTAAAAAGTTTTAGAATGAAATGAATGGCGGAATAGTGTTTTTAGATCCAAAGAAGAGAAGATTCGAAGAGGAGATCCAAAATCTAGGACATTTAGCCTTTTAATTTTCGGAAAAACAATGTAAAGAAGCATCAGAAACTAATGAAAAACAGGCTTAGATATGTTGTTGGAGATTTATTGTTGGGTCAATAGAGAGAACTGTCCCCTGTCATGGCTGCAAAATTATTGGTTTCATATGAAAAGGAAAATCCAAAATCATATACCGCTGGTTGCCACGCTAAGATACAGGAGGATCCACTCAGTCGTCGATTTGTGAGCTTGGAAGAAAAATTAAAAAATATCATCGCAGCTTTATGCATTTAGGGATCGAAATAGTAGAAGTACTGTCCATTGCCGCTTGTCGCGTTCCAAAATCGCTGAACTTAAATTAGGGTTTATTCAATTCAACTTAAAATAAATAAATAATCCGGATTTATAAGTTAACAATCGAAGGAGTCATCGGAGGTGCTTTAACGCTTCTCTTCCCGGATCTGGATAATCTTGAGTTGTTGAGCAAAAAGGTTGAAGCATGGATTTCTTTTTGTTACTGGGAGGGTTGCTGATTTTCGGTTTTTTTTTTCAATTTTTTTTTTACATTTGTTGAAAAATATTATTTTATTTCATTTCTATATTTTTTTTGTTACATTCAGTATATTTTCATTAATATCTAAAGCATATATTTATAGCAATCTAATAACGACATTAATTTATTTTCAAAAGAATATCAATTATTAGTTGTTAGTTTGTACTTAACAAAAAAGAAATGTTCAAAATATTCTGGAGATACACCAAAATTATTTTTCAAACATTAATTAATTTTTTATTATTTTTCTATATTCGGTATTTTTTTATAGTGATATACTCCTACTTAAAATTTTATAGAAATACAATAATTGTATTTATTATTAATAGTTGGTTCAAATCAAAAAATACACGTATCTCATTAAAAAGAAATTTTTGAAAAATTTATGATATTAATGCGAATAAATACTATTACATTGATTTTTTTTAAACTATCTTATTACTATCAAATTAATTTGATAAAATTTATTATTAACCAAATAAACATATCACAAAAAATAAAAAGGAAAATTTCCAAATTAACTAAAATTTTGGGGACTCGAATGTAGTAACCCGCAAAGGTTAGGAACTTTTGTGAAATTTATCCTAAGTTAATGACCAAATTGGCCCTTAGAAAGGGGACAAAATAGCAAAAATTAAAGGAATTAACTAAAAGATTGGATGGATTCCATTCATTTGAATCAAATGTGCACCAAAAAATTTTTGGATCAATCGCACTACATTTTTTTATTTCGGACCAAATTCGCAGTAATTATACTTTTTTGGACTATTTGCGCTAATCTCCCTAAAACTAAATTAACAATTATCAATTGAAAATTAACAAAAACAAGAACTTAGAATTAAAGACGATTAAGTAAACAAAAACAATTTAGAAAAGTTTTTTCTTTAAAATATAATACGAAAAAATGAGCATTAAGATTTCGAATCCACTTTCTAACCAATTTTTAGCCAACTTATTAACTTAACATTGGCATTCAGCTTAGACGATCGAAATTCCAAAATTATTAAATAATCTTCCTAGAATAAAATTTAACCTAATCCTACGAACGAAATAACTATATCGCTGTGATACCATTGACGTAAGAACACATTAAAAATAAAAAATTTCGCAAAAGATCGCGTACAACATAGGGGTATTTTCATCCTCTATCAAACTACGCAATTTTTGACACAAGTCTAGCCAGTTCCAGATTTGTCAATTCATAAAATATGTAAAAAAGAAATTCACAAAAACTCTAGCCAAAAGTTGTAGAAATAAGAAACTGCATTATTAAAAACTCAAAAACTGAATAATCGTCTTCAACATCAAATTAACAAATGAAAAATAAAAATTAATATTCAAACTTCATCTAACCTTAATGCTACTAAAAATTTGGTCTGGCATATTGCAATTAGAAGTACAAAAACAAGAAAACAAAGCCATAACCGAATCAAAGAAAAACTCGACTTAAATCTTCGAAACCAAACCTTGTTCTTCAAATCTCCACAAAAACCCAAGTGAAAAGCTTCAAATTTCATGCTTAGAATTGTTCTTAGATGTCAATGGCATATTTTAGGATGAGTTTGGCTTTTAAAAATTGAAAGCAAGCCCAAGAATTGGAGTCCAAGTCGAATTTGGAAAGTTTTACGTTGGCGGACACGATAATACCATGCGATCGCGCTTGTGTTTGCAAGGTTATACGTTAAAATTCTTTGCGTCAAACTGATAATGCATGCACGCATGCACTCACATGGTTGTAGCAGTTTGCATCTTCTGTTTGATTCCACCTTAGTCCTCAAAGTATATTTGCAATGAAGGTCCTCAACTTCTGATCTTGTCAACTTAGTCCTCAAACTTTATTTCTTTAGTGATGTAGCCCTCTTTTTCTTCCTCATTAATTTCTCGACCCCAATGAGATCAATTGTAATTCAATTTCATCCTTTTTGGCCCAAATTAGTTTGAATTGTGTCCACATCCTAATTTAAACTGAAATAAAAGCAAAATACACCAAATTAAACATAAATTAATAATAAACGGGTTAAAACGTTGTTTAAAAGACCTAAATAAATGCATAAATTGCACTTATCAAGGGGTTTTCAAAAGTTTCATGATTACACTTTGTTTTAGTGATCTAAGGAAACCTTATACTCTTCGTAAGAAGTTTCCATTTGAGCTCCCTCAACTTTTCTTGCCTGTGCAATTTCGCCCATTTTCTGCACTTAAATTTCTACGCCTTTGTTCATGATCAATTCACCACCAATTTCAATCATCTTATCAATAAGGGTTCACATTGTCACCTAAATCATCTACGTAACTCAAATACCTGAAAAATAACTAATAAAAATCACAATCTTTTACTTTTAGATGTTCAGTTGAGTGCAAAACTCGCACTTAGCGACCATTGGCCTAACATAAGTCCCTGCCCATATCACTTGGAATTATTGAATTATTCATGAAGTTATGAAAAAAAAAAGGAAAAAATCAATTGTTATGAATGATAAACTGAGACAATAGCAATAGCGGATAGAGAAATTTTATTGACACAAAGTATAACAAAGAAACATTCACATTCGACTAAGCACGTGATAGGGAACCTTTTTTTACACATTTTCCCTTTTTTTCATCCATTTTTTCTTTTGGTCAAACCAATCATATCCACATATCTCGTGGGACGTACACATACTGCCCAAATCCCCACCATTCAACTCCACTTATTCTATCTATTCTTTTACATAAAAATCCAATCATATCACCCCCTACACACACACACACACACATATATATATATAAAATTTTCATATAAAGTGTCAATTTTATGTTTTTCAAGTCGACACGGGCTACAGCCGGTGCTAGCCCCACATTGAATGCGCCTGTGGATAGTGGGATTATTGTTATATATAATATTAGAAATAAGTTAGAAATTATAATTAATAATTCTAAATTGACATTTGAAATTAATATTTTTAATTGACACGAACAACAAGAATTTTCGAAGGAGGGGGGAGGAGGGTAATGAAGAAATACATAAAGTGATAAAACACATGTGTACCTTTTTATTGTTCAATTCAATAACTCAATGATATATTAAAGTCTATATATATATATATATATATATATATATATATATAAACCAAGGTCATTTTCCCACTTAGTTTTTAATTTTTTTTGAATTAAATAATTATTATTTTATTCTTAATCCCACTCAAGGTTTTTGACTTAAACACTTTTCCCTAATTGATATACACAGATATTTGATTCATATATCATTATTTAATTTAAGTTAATCAATTTGTTGCAAAAAATACCAAAATCTTCACCTTGTAGCTTTATCATTCTCGCTAATCAATTTCCCAAATCTGCATTCCCTTGTCTTTGGACTATCCCAAATCTACGTTCTCTTATTTTCAAAATTTCATCTTAATTATAATTCAAAGTCTTAATATCCCTACGAGATGCACAATTTTATTCTAAACTTTCCTTATTTTCATAATCTCACCTTAATTACAACGATCATCATCGTCATCTGCCTTCCATTATTTTATTCTATTCTCCATCATCAAACTTGGAAGGTAAATGTCATATTTGTTCATGTATTTATAGTTTCTAGGAGTGATTTTTATTTTTATTTTTATTTTTAAATATTTCTTGGTGGTAATCGTCTTTACACAGCTAATTTCTATGCAATATCTTTTTTTTTTCTTTATTTTATTTTCTTGTCTCATATGGTTGTCTGTGATTTTCTCTTTGTCCTTAGAATTAACTCTCTCTCTCAAGTGTATTTAGATTAGTAACCACCACCAAATTATGAGATTTAAAAAAAAAAAATTGGTAACCAAAAGTAGAGCTAGTTCTATTTAGAAAAAAGTGTTATCCTAAGTATACTAATTTGATCATCTAAATTCAATGAAATGACAAGAATCATTGAGGGAGTTAATGAATACGATGTAAGAAGAAGTTGTGGAGGGTGACTTGCTAAGGTTCTCCCTTGAGTTGAGTGGTTAGCTTTCCTTTTTTTTTTTTTTATTAATCTTTTCAGCTCAATCTCTGTTGCTTATGATTGAAATAAGCAAAAGTCACTTTGGCAATCATAAGAATTTTTTATTCTTTATAAGTAGATATTCTATACAGATAAGGGATATTTTAACGTATAGAATTTTTAATATCCATTTTGGTACAAATATTGCTTTTTGAGTAAAAAGAAGTAGATAACATTTTCTTTATTATATCTCAACATATATCTCTCCGTATCCAGGATATTGCTTGAAACTACCTCTGCCTTTTTGAGTACTTATGCTCTCTCATTTTGACATTTTCATTTTGCAATTTACAAGCATAAATCTTTGGATTTTGTATTGGTGCTTAGATGCGATAGCTGAATTCGCATATAGCCTCACACCTATAGTCTGTGCATATGTACATTCACTTTTTAAGTTGTCCTATTTTGTTTAGGACCTATTGAAGCTATATATAATGCAAGAGCAATGCCAATTACTTTTGAATATTGTTATATTTTCAAAAAATCGGTGTTTAGTAGGACGGTTATACATTATAATACCATGGTAATATAACTATGGGTATATATGTCCAAGATGATTATATTTTAAACATATATTTTCCCGTGTAACGCAAGTGAGAAAATGCTAGTATCATTTAAAACTAGCATTTTTACCCCTGCGTTGTACGGGAAGATATGTCCACCAAATAATTATGTTGCTTTTTTTTTTTTTAAGAAAAAGGAAGAACAAAATCCATACGATTCTTTAACAAATTCAACAGAATTTCCTATATTTAAGAAAGATCCGCCCTATTAATACACATAGCACGAGTTCTAAAAATTTAAACATTGCATAAAAATATATTGTCCACAACCTTATCAATGGCAACAACACTCCCAATATAATCATATACATTGTTTTTCACAACACAAATAACACATAAAATACATAAACAAAATTATTTTTGAAAGAATCATTGAATTATTTTAAAAAGCAATCCAACTCATCTATGGCTCACATCTCTCGTTTATCACTTATGACATTCTTCCAAAACCTTCGCTAGTTCACGCACCATCAATCTCCTCTCCAACACAACTAATCTACATGGAAGGAAAAATATTATTAGAAAACAAAGGGCATAAAATCCTAGTGTTCTTACCCGTGCATTACACGGAAAGATACGTCCAACATACAATTATATTGCCATCTATGAGAAATATAATTTTTAAAAAATAGAAAAATGCATAGGATTCTTTAAAAATTTCATAAGAGTGTCCCTTGAATTTTGAACAAATCCAACATGTTAATATTCATAGCAGAAGTTAAAAAAAAAAGTGTAGCATAACTTTAAATCGTCGGCAAACATATCAATATCAGTAGCACTCCAAAAATAATATCTATTATTGTCCACGACACAAACAAAACAAATAAATATATAAATCACGTTAAGTTTTGAAAGAATTAAGTAATCACTTAGATGCGTAATCCAATCTTACTATGTGTAATGATTTCATTCATCGCCTGTTCGAACTTTCCAAGTCCTTCAACAAAATAAAAAACAAAGAGAGAGAGAGAGAGAGAGAGAGAGAGAGAGACAGAGAGAGAGGGGGACTATTAAGCACTCGATTTGCCAAAAAAAAAAATAATGACTTCACTTTTTTTTTTTTTACTTCATTTGCTAAGGTAACCAAGCTATGGTTGATATAATTATACATGCATAATCCTCACAAAGCAATTCGAGGAGCTTCATTTGCTAGTATTTTCACAAAGGGGCTTCATTTGATAGTATTTTGTTGAGTATAAAAACTGCTACATAGAGTGCGTTCTTGGGGCTCTTGTTAGGTATAATTTTGACCAATAATATACACATGAACTAAACTTATATAACTTAGGAAATATGAAGTAATAACATTGGGGAAAAGAGATTGCACTCTATCTTTAAAGGAGATAGGATTGAAATTTTTATAATTTTTTATAGATTTTTACGTAAAAGAGAGAGAGAATGAGTGGAGTTGAATGGTGAAAATTTGTGTAGTACATGTAAGTCCCACAAGATATGTGGATGCGATTAGTTTGACCAAAAAGAAAGAATGGAAAAAAAGGAAAAAAAAAGTGATAAAAAATCAACCCTATCACCCTCTTTATTGCAAATCATGATTTTATATATGATGTGATTTGTGACATTTGAAATTGTAACATGTAATGTAATTATATGTCATTGAGAATTGATTTTTTTTCAAAAAACAAAATGGCCAACATGTGAAAATTATAATGAATTTTCATTTTTTAGCAGTTTAATAGCCAAAGTTATAAGAATTATATGAAACTAATTTTAAAGATATTTTGTAATTTAAAAGATATCTTATAGTTTAAATGATATTGTGGTCTTAGTACTACTTTCACCAATGGTCCTAGTACCATTCATTTTAGCCTTGTTCTTTGATGTTGTGGGGAGAAACCACAATTCATTTCTTCATAAAAGACTGGAATTTAGAAGCGTAGTTACCAATTAGACACAACAAATGCATAATCAAGAAGGAAAATCAAGCTTAAAGTCATCTTCCATTGAACAATAAGCCTAATAATATGACAATTGGCTCAACAATAGCTCAATAAAATGTACAGGTGGATTTGAGATAACTAAAATTAGCTATCATTTAGAATTGTCATCTTTGACAGTTAACAATAATAGAGCATTCTAACCATGCTTTAGAGTTCACAGCAAAGCACTTGTCCATATTCCTAAAATCATTCACCACTATTCCTTCATCCCTTTCACTCAAGAGCCCCAAAGCTAGTGGTTCATCAATACACGCCATCACTCTCGCATCAAAAGGTAGGGGTTCTCATCTATAGAATTGATGGGGCCTCTCTCCTCGGATTAAGTGATAATCGCGGCCACTGATGCTTCTGCGAGTAAACACCACTAACTTTTTCGGCATCAAAATACAATCCTAATAAAACATCATCATTACCTTCCTAGTTTTTTTCTCTCTAAATTTCACAATTCCTCACTCCAAATCTCAATGTATCATTTTATTAGCTAATATGAAAAAGGATAGGAACTTCACAATGAGAATTGATCGGCAAAACAAACGTTAGATTCAATTATAGAATAGAAGAAAATGATAAAGAGAAGATCTTAATTGCTCATCAAAACTGATGTTCAAAATTTTAGTAGTTAGTTTGCGTCAAATCCTAGCTAATCCCTAAATTCATTTTCCATCAGCAATCCAAGTCATAATGAAATATACTTATAGCTAATACACTTAAAACATAATCAAGAACAAACAAAAATCTAAAACACAAACTTTTATTACTGAAAAAAGGGGAAAATAAGTTTTTTTTTCCTTTTCATTTTTTTTCCTCAAACACGCTACTATCAGACCTATTCAAATGCATAGTCATTTGCAGGCTTCAATTTCAACTTTCCATGACAAATACACTAAAAGCAGCTTTCTACCTTACGTTAGAACAACTTCTTTTTCTTTTCTGATTGAGCTCCAACATCATAAAAAAGAAGTAAAATGTCATCAATTCATTTCAGCCACTGGAGCATTGACCAGAAATTAAAGAATCTCTCCAGAGCCAGCACCAATGATGATACAGATTTAGCAATCCTACAAAAAAATTAAAAATTATAAGTCATTGGAATAGTGTTTATTCTTCTTTTTTTTAAAAAAAACAACATAATTATTATCCTAATACAAATATGACATATATAGAAAAAAAAAGAAACATAAGTTAAAAAAATAAAAATTTGAAAAGTATACAGCAAAAGCCAAAAGGGTCTACCATTCAAAGTTGGAGGATCCCTTGTTCCTCTTCATGACTTGGACTTCGTCCAACAAAAACACACACATTCTCTTTCTCTCTCTCTCTTACACACATAGAAATGAGAGAGAAAGAAAGAAACTTTCATTACATATATACACCTATAGTATATACATAGAGAGAGATATGAATGGTTTGTAGTGATGGAAATATTTGTGATTTGGAGGCTTGTTTTGATCGTAGAAGAACATGCTCCACCTTTCTTTGAGGCTATCTCAACACGTTATTTTCCATACTTTAAAATTTTTTCCGTTTCACCTACTCCTCCTTCATTCCCTTTGCACTTTTCACACTCTATTATTATTTCTATATTAATTACCCAATTTCATTTATACTCTGCTTCAATTCAATTTAATTCCATTCCACCTATTAATTAATCTCTCTCCACTTCAGGTATTTATTGTTGGCCATTTTTAGTTTCCTTTTCCATCAGATTCGACTTCATTTCTCTTATGTATGTTCTTATGTTTGTTGTATCCAATCTTGAATGTAAGCATCACAGCAAGAAATTGATTCTCTGTTCTTCTGTTTCCTCGGATTCAAATTTGAGTGTGTTTTTCTGAAGAATTAGAATTTATCATCTGATGCTGTAAGAATTTGGGAAAATTTAAGGTTGTTTCGTTATCCAATCATTTTGCTAATTAATGTTTTTTATTTTTAATTATTTTCCCCTGCGTATTGATAGATACATAGTGGATCATAGATACAAGCTGGAAGATATTCAATAGCCTTCAATTGTTGATTAGTACATCCTCCAACTACTTGGCCAGTTACGGCTTGATAGCGGCCAGTCATGGATTATTATTATTATTATTCTTTGCCTATATTCTTCAACCAAAGACAGCAAGCATGGACCATGTAAAATAAGAATGTTGTACTACCATTTATCGCATGTTCAGAAGAAAAGCAAGCAAAGACAGCAAGCATGGAACATATATGGCACGTCATTTACCATAAGTATAGATGACTTCAAATGATTTTCTAGCAAGCTCATTGCTCATAGCATCAAAACTATCATACACCTTATCATAACTTGCAAAGAATTGATCGCCATTTGCTGATTTGAAATGAAATAAGAATGTTGTACTACCATCATAAAGGGACAATGGTATAAATAACCCTTAAGAATGTTGTATTAGTACTATTTATATAATCAAATAGGTAAGAGTCAAAAAATATTTTTAATCCGTGATGTAAATAACCCTTAAGAAAGCCTAACCAAAAATATGAAACGATTAACGATTACAATTTTGAGAAATCCAACCCACTTGACAAACATATCTACAATTTGAATAAGTACTTGACCTAAAGACATGGCTCCAGTAGCCAACATTCTTGTTTCTGCTTGTATATTTATCAACAACTTAGATTCACAATATAGACACGAATAACATGAGGGCTTGTGATTTTTATTATGTTCATAACTAATGACCTATTATCTTAGCAACACAATCCCACCAGTATAAACCATCAACTTGCACACAATAGTCCACTGAGCAGGCAAACTCCAGCTATAAAGCTAAGTTAGGATACACAGATTCAGTAACTATTAACATGTTATCTACCAAGCATATTGGCTCGCAAAGGTTACAGAATGGAATCAATAAATCGATTGGATGAAATGCCTATTATAAACTCCAAGACAAATGTTATCATATAGAGAATTTTAAATACCTTGCCATATGCCCAAACCCCTTTTAGCTCCTACAATATTACCATCCTCTTGATGGTAGACAATAAGAGGCACCTTGAAATCTCTTCCTCTCTGTTGATACCAAGATCAAGTTTCCTCATCCTATATCGTCAATGTAACACATAAAGAAAACCATAAGATTTTTGCTAATGCCACCAATTGATAACTATGCAAATCAAATGAGATTATCATAACTAATATACTTACTCCAGCTATACTCTTTAAAAGCAAATAACAGTACTAATACATGATAATGACAACAACTAACTAAAACATCAAGAGCATATAGATGAAGATAAAATAATAAAAGCTCAAAATCATTCTATATTTCCCATTTTAATCTAGCATCACTCTGAATCACATGTATCGGATATGCAAATCCATTATTCTATAAGGGTAGATTCCCAAAAATATGATACACATTAGTGTAGAGTGGAAAAAAAAAAAAAAAAAAAAAACTAAAAAGCCTTCAAATTTCGTAATTTCAGGTTGTTTCGGCATGAAGGATTTCTTAAATGCGATGTCTGAAGATTAAGGAGCTTCAACGGTGGCAAAAAATTTTGAAGCAACAGCATTTGCAGAGATGTCAATGATATCAATCCCACTTTGAGTTCCCAAAGCAACTGATGGAATGACAATAACAACCTCAGATGTTCTCAATCGATTCCCCACATAGCTTGCCAGTTGGAGCCGATCACTTAGGAAATTTCTGAGAGACTGAAGCGAAGATAGTTAGGAAAATTCGAGAGAAGAGAAGAAATTAGATTGAAGAAATTTTCAAGGATTTGGGGTCAGATTAGAATGAAAGATTTTGAAGATTAGGTGGAGATTGATTGGAAGAAGATTTGGGGATATAGATGGAGAGATTTGCAGATTTGGGGAAAGGAGTATGAAGAAGCGTAGAAAAATTATGAGAAAGGAAAGGCATGTGACGCGTGTGCCCTTTTTTTTCCCATCTCTTACGTGGTAGCCGGTAGGGATTCTGCGGAAAAGGCGCCTCATCTGTACGATAGACAAAAAAAAAAAAAAAAGAGAAAGCGTGCCATCTGTCTTACTAGCAAAAAAAAAGGAAAAAGAAAAAACAGCTGGACACGAACTTCGAGCGGGAAAATAATTAAAAATAAATTAAAAAATGGGCATTTGACCAATAACTACACTTATAGAGAAAACTTGCCAACTAAATCATGCACATCTCTTTTTTTACCATTAACTCATCTTTCACACAATAAGACTAAAATGGAATTTAAAAATCATAAATTTACAATAATGCCACTCCAATAAAATAAACATCCACATTTACAATAATGCCACTCTAATAAAATAAAGTAATAAATATTCAAAGTTATAACAATGCCACTCTAATAAACTAAAAATCCAAATTTACAATAATGTCATTCTAATAAAATAAACATCCAAATTTATAAAAATGCCACTCTAATAAAATAAAGTAATAAATATTCAAATTTACAACAATGGCACTTTTATAAAATAACACATTCAAATTTAAAATAATGTCATTCTAATAAAATAAATATATTTTTTGTCTCCAAATTACCATCACAAATAATCTTATTCAACATTCAATTTTTCATTTCCCCGCTTTCAACTTTCTCACTCTATGCACTTTCTCTCTCCGATTACCGCTACAGGTAACATCGACTAATATTCAACTTCTCCATTTCTCCATCTCCGATTTTCTCTATCTACGCACTTTGTCTCTCAAGATTACCACCCAAGTAATTTCAATCAACATTCAACTTCTCATTTCTTCCATCTCCGACTTTCTCTCTCTATGCATTTTCTTTCTCTAGATTACCTCACCAAGTAATTAGATTACTACCACAAGCAATCTCGTTGAACATTCAACTTCTCATTTCCCACATCTTCAACTTTCTCTATCTACGCATTTTTCTCTGCAGATTACCGCCACAGGTAATTTCGATCAAAATTCAACTTCTTCCTTTCTCCGTCTCAAATTTTCTCTCTCCAAATTACCGCCCCAAGTAATATCGATAAACATTTGACTTCTCCTTTCCCCATCTCTCACTTTCTCTCTACACACATTCTTTCTCCAGATTAACTCACCAAGTAATCAAATTACCACCACAAGTAATCTCAATCAATATTGAAATTCTCCCTTCCTGTCTTTGACTTTATCTCTCTACGCACTTTCTCCCTTCAAATTACGTAATCAGGTAATCAGATTACTACTACAAGTAATCTCGATTAGCATTCAACTTCTGCATTCATGTCTCTGGCTTTCTCTCTCTACACACTTTCCCGCTCAAGATTACCTCGCCAAATTATCAAATTACTGGTATAAGTAATCTCGATCAACATTCAACTTCTCCACCCCACCACCATTTCGCCGCCGCCACCACAATTACACCACCACCTTCCCACCTCAATTCTACCATCACTACCACCAAACCACCATTGCCACCACCACTTCACCACCATTCCATCACCGCCACTATCGCCATTTCACTACCACCCCCACCGCCATTCCCTTACCACTACCCATGCAACCATTTCTTACCCTTGATGATACTATTACCCACCAAAGTAATACTATTATCGATATAATTACATGTCCTGTTAATCATATTATCTTCTCTGGTAACAGTATTACCTACCAAACCATCACCACCACTGCCCCAATAATACAAATACATGCCCCCCAATAATATCATTACCTTCCCCAATAATAATATTACTTATCGTGATAATCCGATTACTACCACAAGTAATCTCGATCAACAGTTAACTTCTCCATTCCCATCTCCGATTTTCTCCCTCTCCGCACTTTCTCTCTCTATGCATATTCTCTCTCTACATTACCTCGTCGAGTATTCAGATTACCATCACAAGTAATCTCAATTAAAATTCATCTTCTCCTTTCATGTCTCCGACTTTCTTTCTACACACTTTCTCTCTCCAGATTACCTCGCTAGGTAATTAGATTAATACCACAAGTAATTTCGAACACATTCAACTTCTCCATTCCCGTCTCCAACTTTTTCTCTTTGTACATATTTTCTCTTCAAATTACCTCGTCAGGGTAACTGATTACCACCATAAGTGATTTCGATCAATAATCAACTTCTTCTTTCATGTCTCAGACTTTCTCTCTCTACACAAGTAATCTCGATCATCAATCAACTTCTCAATTCAACATTTCGTTATTAGCTTCCACAAGTAATTTAGATCACTGCCCCAGTAATTATTATTTACACGCACTATCTCTCTCGATTACCACCACAAGTAATTTAGATCACTCCAATAATCTAAATTACCACTTCCATAATCTCTATTATAACTACATATTGGTTAAAAAATAAAACGAAACAAAATCAATTATCAGAAAACTATTACCTACCCTAGTAATATTATTACATAGCGAGGTAATAATATTGCCTATTTCGATAATCACAACCTGAACACAAAAACACCATAAGATAACAACAAAGTCAAGCTGAGAATCTAATGTTGAATAATGAAGGTAAGTACATGGAGAATAATCCCTGAATAATCTCTTTCTAAATAGCATATCGAACCCAATAATATACTAGTTAAATAATCCCAATTTTTATACAGTTGAAAAAAATCAATATTGCAAATTTAAAGTGGAATCACTCTCGACTCATCATGGGCCCCACTCCAGTTTTCTCGAGAGTCTCCAATTCCTTTCGAAACTCAATCATCTGATTTAAACAACAACACTCTAGAAGCATGCTTCATCATAGGCTCATAGCAGAATGACTACAAAAATGAGCAATAGACAAACAAGGCACACAATCCAAATCTGTGACCTCAATTTAATAGCACACAAATTGGATAGAGTACCTAATGATGACATCATAATGGAAACCAACAAATCTTGAATTTTGGGATTTTGGCAGCGTTAACGTAGCAGGTTAATGACCTTCTTCGAATAGCTATAAATTTTGATTTGTGTGAAAATATCATATTGCAAGCTAAATTTAGGCTCAAAAGCTTAACACTAATGGCAGCACTAATTCAACCATATGGTATTTTTACAAGTGAAGAGAGATATGAGATAGATCGAAGAGAGAGAAAGTAGATCTGCAATTTTACCATTCACGAAAGGGGAGAAGATTGGTTAATAGTAATGAGGGCAAAAGTGTCATAAAAATATGTAATTAAGTAAGTGGTAAAAGAGTTTATAAAATATTGTAGCTAATGGATAAAAATAAGATGGTTTATAATTAGTGGGCGAAGACCCAATTTGACCTGTATTTATTGGGCTTTTTTCCTTAAAAAATTAGGTGAAATACTTTAGTATTATATATATATATATAAAGATATCAATTTCAAATAATATATGTATTTAGAATTTTATTCAATTTTACGAAAGGAAAACAAAATCGCGAGAAAAGGTTAGCACGTGGCAAAATTTTATGTTCACTTGCACATCACGGCATAAAAGGTAACCTAACGGTGATAGAACGGCCGAAACTCATTTATATTTCAGCCTGCAATCGTAAAGCCCTGCCCCCACATACGCTCCCTCTCTACCCCTCGCGCAAGGTTGATTCAATCTGAGGTAAATACTAAATTGAAACTCAGCCCTATGGTTTATACGCATGTGCGAACGCTTTCTTATAATCAGTTATCATTTACTCGATAATTTACATTTTTTTTTGCTTCGTAATGCCGTTTTTTTTGCGCAACCCAAATGATTTAAAATTGTGTGATTTTGTAACCAAATCCAAATTACTCTTTTTGTTTCGATTGATCTGAATTCCACAGGAAAACGACGATAATAAATTGATACATACTATAAGGCATCGCACGTCACAGGGAGAATCAATTACTCCATGCTTTCTTTTGTTGTCTCCCTAGACAAGGGATATTAACTATTATGGAAGCCAGATTTATTGTAGAATTGTAAAAATGTTGATGTGTGAGTGGTCAATTGTAATGGCTTCAGCTCGAGGTATTTGACTTGAGAATGATGTTCGGTTCGATTTGATTGAAATATATTTGGTCTCTTTCATTTGTTTCATTCGTTACAAATGAAGAAAAAATATATATGATATGTTTTTGCAACATCAAATGCATAATCTAATTTCCAATTACATCTCCTCTCGTTTCTATTCAATCGTTATTGTGTGTATGTGGGAAATGGACGAGTTCCTTTGGCTAATAGCTGTCTTTGATTAATGTCTATTCTCGTGATACAATGTAGGATTCCACAATGGCATCAAAACTTCATCAGGTGCGAGCACAGGCTAATCAGATTTCAAACTTGATTGTGAAGAATGGAAGTGCTTACTATAAGCAATTGATAGAAAAGAACAAGCAATATATTAAGGATCCTCCTACAGTTGAAACTTGCCAGACCTTGGCTAACCAGCTGTTTTACACTCGCCTTGCCAGGTTCGCCTTTTGGCACTACAAAATACTGTTCATGGAACTCTCTTTTTTTCTTTTTTTCCTTTCCATATAAGCTTGTTATTTGTAAATTGGATGCATAGTGGAGGTATCTGGGTCTGTTCATTGATATTGATTCTCATTGTGAGTGATAGTAGGTAGTGAGTCCAGAAGGATTTAGGCGTATTTTTCTGAGATTTAGAAGGTAGTTTATTTCGTGTTCTCCAGTTCGAGACCATGGTTTCGAAGAAGGAAGACGAGAAGTACTTTTAAGCATGCTCAAATAGGATTTGTTGCACATTTGGAATACACCAATAATAATCAGATGTACTGGCATATAATTTTTTCGTGTAAACAGACATGATTCGCTGCCAAGAATAGTCAATTTTTGGCAATAAGCTGAGCCAAATATGCTGATAAATATGTTTAGCTTGAACATTTATAGAATGAATTCTTTTGGATGACATTCGTTGAAAAGCTTTCTTTTAGAAGTCTTTGAAATGAACTTTTACTTTTATTTAAGCATATAGCTGAATATTTGTGTGTTCACATTGTGGTTCGTATGATTTGTAACAGCATTCCTGTTCGTTATGAAGCCTTTTGGAAGGAAGTTGATTATATGAAGCACTTGTTGAAGCACAGGCGTGAGCTGAAGGTTGAGGATGCTGGCATAGCTGCCCTCTTTGGATTAGAGTGCTTCGCCTGGTTCTGTGCTGGAGAGATAACTGGAAGAGGGTTTACACTAACTGGCTATTATGTCTAGGGTGCAGGTTCAATGTTACTGGATATATACAGTTTCTTGCCTGAAAGTCCTTGAGATCCTTGTCGTTTTACTGCTGTTAGAAGTAAGCAAGCTTTCCAATTTTGCAATGTAGTGAATAAAAATTTCCAACTTGTAGAATCAATTCCGCACGAAAGGGGCAATCATGACATGATTTTTCTAGAAACGTGTTTCACGGAAAATCTTGAAACCTGTCCAAGGTCAAAAACAAAGTGTGGTTCACATGGCCATAAACAGTTGATAACTGTTTGATGATGCGTACGTATTTTGTAAAGCTTAGCATCCACTGAAAATTATATAGTATCCGTGCGGGTACTATTTAACTTACTCACATCTGATGTAGCCGTCATGAAACCACATGCGCATCCATGCGGGTATTGTTCAACTTACTCGCATCTGGTGTAACCATCATGAAATCACATGCACATGTGGTTTACCACGTGTGGATTTTTTGATCTGGTTCCTTCGCGGGTACCAAGTCAAGCCTTTAGTATCGGCTGTGTCACTCATCTTTTGATGTAGAAATGGAAAATATCTTTCTCCAACATGCTTAAAGATCATATCTTGATTGATCTAATTAATCTTTTAGGGTATTTGTTGCTTGAACAAGAAGCAGTTCATTATATGAAGATCCTGTAGGCAAGAGACGGCTTTCAGAGCTCGAGTCCTCGAGCTGCTTTAGCAAACAAAAAAAAAAAGTTGCATGTCGAGTATGATACGAAAATTTTGCACCTTTAAAATGATTCGATCTCACATGAGGAAGTTCCATAAAACAATACCAACAATTGCGACTCAAAATATCACCTTCCAGGCTTCCAAACTGGACTCATCAAACAAGACTTCAGAGCATATCTGTTGGTTCAAGGATTCTAAAATATACTCCCTCCGTCCCATTTTGATAGGCTTGTTTTCTTTTTTCATCCGTACCAAAATATAAGCTACTTTCCTTATTGGTATAAATTTAATTTCTTCATTTCCTAATCTACCCCTATTTATTATGCATGGTTATTAATAAAAGTAAGTTGTCATATTTAATATAAGGGTATATTGAGAAATATACAAGTAAAATTTACATTTCCAATAAATATTAATTTCAAATTCTTAATCCGTGTGAAAGTCAAACCATGCCTATCAAAATGGGACGGAGGGAGTATGGCTCTACATGGCAAATCATAAAAAGTAAACAATGTAAACGTCTTGCACATTGTCTAAATCTAATATTTTCGTCATTTTCTCTTTCCTTTAACCAATAATCAATATATAGACATATCAATATTGTTCTACTTATGCTCACCACCGAAGGCGTTTCATCTCCCATACCAATTTCATTTTATTTTGGCACATCAATAAGAATTCACATTGTACCCTTCAAATTGTTGAAATTATTGAAATTCAGAATTCAAAATGATCCACATTGCCCAATTTTTTATCAGATCATATATTGATCATCACAGTGCATGAGAGGTAAAAAGGGCAAGCGAAAGGAATCAGAAAACTCGCCAAACTATTGTTTCTTGCCAAACTTATCACTCAATCGGAAGAGCCCAAAAGAAAAAGTAAATAAAAGGAACCATTTTTCCTCTCCAAACAAGCACATTACATCCAGCCCACCTTGCAAAAGGTGCCATTAGTGTACATACAGCTAGGTTACAAAATATAACTGCATGATGGTTCAAAACTGGTATTTTGCCTGTCAAGCGTCTTCATACTGTCACAAACCAGGCAACGGGAATCTAGCTGTCATCGTCTCGACTCTTTTTCGCAGATCTGAGACCTTGTCTATCAATACAAAGTCTGCGGATGTCACAAAATTCATAAATTCTTGGAGTTTTGAGCTTGAAACGGACTTCTTGGCTTCCAGAGTAATTTGAACACCCTCATGAATGAAGTCTGCAACTGAAACAAATTCATTTTCACCAAAACCTCGTGTGGTCATTGCAGGCGATCCTATACGTATGCCACCGGGCACTAGTGCACTCTTATCACCTTCAATTTCAAAAACCAAAGCACATAAATCAATAGCGAGCCTTAAGTGATTGCAAGTTAACCCTTCGTATAATAAAGCTTAATTCAATACACTCACCAGGTACTGAATTTTTATTAAGGGTGATGGATGCCATATCAAGAATTTTCTCTACTCTAGCACCATCAATGCCCTACATGGACAGAGGCAAATCAAGTAAGAGACCTTCAAAGAAATGTTAAGTGGTTAAGAATGATGAGACTGGTTGAGGACGATGAAAGAGAAAAAGTGAGTTACATTTAATTAGTATCAAACAAGCTCTTAATCTAAAGTAACTTTTACAATTTTTGAAAATTATTAGAAGCACGAAAACAGAACGTAAGAAACTCACCAAGGGCCGGAGATCGACAAGAACTAAATGGTTGTCACTTCCTCCTGAAACCAAATTGTACCCTAACTCCGTCAACCGGTTAGCAAGAGCTCTACAGTTAGAGACAACCTACAGGGTGGATTAATGGTGTCAAAATATGAAGATATGTGGGGGTAATATCAATGTCGACAAAAGTATAGTACCTTGTTTTGGTAAGCCTTAAACTCTGGTGATTTCGCATAATTCAAACAGACGGCAAGCCCTCCAATTGTGTGGTTGTGCGGTCCTCCCTGTTCAATGTAATAGCTATCTTGATTAGCCAAAGATATATATATATATATATATATATATATATATATATATATTGATTTAGATATTAAGGCTAAGAAGATATATTTCAATAGTGTAACGACCATCCAAGAAGAAAACTTACACACCTGCAATCCAGGAAACACAGCATTATTAATGGCAGATTCTAAATCAACTCCGAGAACAGGATCCTTCTTGAAAAAGATCATACCACCTCTGGGACCCCTGAGAGACTGAAGAAATATGTCCATGTCATGAGCCTTTGCAGTAAGCGCATGTTAGGTGTTGAAAACTATTTTAGTTAGAATAGAATTCTGATTAGTTTACTCCTATATTAAGGAGTGATTGTAACCTAATTTTACACATCAATTTTATTAATTCAATTTATTTCCGCATATATTTCAACTTGGTATCAAAGTAGAACTCGAAAAATTTCCGTTCTCTCGTCCGGCCACCTTCTTTTCAAATTATTTGGTCACACACTTGAAGATTCAGTCAAAATCTGTCCTTGTTCACTCGTTGACTGTGTATCCAGCATCCACTATTGGATCCAAAAAGATCCATTCCTTCTCTGACTTATTCTTTCGGAGGTCAAAACATGTACGAATCACCGATACATGTTAACCTCCTCTGAAAATCAACCCCCAAATCAGGCAACCCAATGTCCCAGTCAGATCTGATTTTTGGCCAAAACAAAACCCAGAAACTGGAAATCAGTCCCTGAAGATTTCAAATTTATACAAGTATATCCCTGAGTTCCAGAATTTGCATATTAGTCCTTGGAATTCAGATTTGTGCTGATTTGATCCTTAAGGATTAGGACTTGCAAAATCAGTCCCTACATATTTCTGGAGGAAATAAAGTCCTTTGGAACCCTCTACTTTACTCCAGTAACATAACTCACCGGCCTCACTACTCTAGCAACATAACTCGTTGGACTACCTCGATACTCCGGCAACATAACTCATTGGAGTCCTCTACCATTAGTTTGGAATTGGAAAAAAAAGAGAGCCCTTTGCTACTTGGAGCTGCAACAAGAATGGAATATCGTTTGAAGATAAAGTACGATCAAAGTTTGACAACCAGTCACAAGCAGTGGGCCAACCTACCACTCTACAATTCCACATTCTATACATTACCATCCAAGTTGAGTGCAATCAGTGCATCTACTTGTGGGGGAGTGTTGAAAACTATTTTAGTTAGAATAAAATTCCAATTAGTTTAGTTTTTTTTTATCTGTCAATATTCCTTGTTAATTTACCTTCCTAGTTTGGTTAGGATTCTAGTTTATTTAGTTTCCTTGTTTAGATATGTTTCGCCTATATTAAGGAGTGAATTGTAATTTAATTTTACACATCAATCTTATTAATTCAATTATATTTCCGCATTACATTTCAAGGAATTTAATTTTTATAGATTTTTATGTATTTTTATGCTAAATAGGAGAGAGAATTAGTGGAGTTGAATGGTAGAGACTTGTATGGTACATATAGGCCTCATGAGATATGTGAATGTGATTGGTTGACCAAATTCAAATTTGAAAGAAAATGTATAAAAATGGATAAAAATATCAATCCTAACATGCGCTAAATACACAAATTGCAAGACTATTCCATTGCAGTAACATTAATAAAAGCAGCAAATCAATCTGCTTAACATGTAAACGCACATAATCGATCATGGATGTTACGAGCAATTGCCCAGATAATCCTAGTTGCTCTAGTGGTGAAAAGCATCTCATATCTGTGATTGGTTGTTTTCTTAATTCATTATAATTTATAATAGTACTAATGTCTTCTGGCAATCAAAGATACACAGGAAACAAACATTTCTGTTGCTCTAAAGACGTAATGCTTTATCATATTTTAGCTGGTCCTCCATAGCCATATAAGACAAGGTGAGTTTATAGGCCAAGGAACCTGTCACTTCATTTGAGTACTGTTTTGACATGGCAGACTCACAACTTAATCTATATGCACTCGTGGCAAAAATTAAACGTAGATGTAAACTACTGAATATATGCACTGGTGCACTAGTGAAAATAAAAGTGAAATATCAAGTTTTCATGCCCTCATTTGCATGGTTACATTTCTTCATAGATCTGGGCTGTTGCGCAACCAGTTCATCCACTATGAATAGATCAAACGCTCATTATGAAAAGTTCCATGTGATGATCAATTCCATAACAAAGATGAATCAGTTTGTAACCTGTTGTATTATACATAATCTCGTGAATCAAGACATACCTTGTGCGTAGTGGTTGTTACAATGTCGCAATACTCAAAAGGATTGGCAACAACAGAAGCAGCAACTAGCCCACTGATATGAGCCATATCCATCATCAGGAAAGCACCAACCGAATCAGCAATCTTCAAGACATAAAGCTAACTATTATATGCTGAACTGGGGAACTCTATAACTTACAAGTACATTACAGACTAGTTTCCTCATCAAATAACAGCAACTTCAATAAGAAGACATTTTACCATGTTTGGCTGAGCCTAAAAAGCACTCTTGTAAGTAAATAAATTAGAAAATAAATAACATTTCCTTCCTTTCTGGCAGCTAAAAAGATGCAAAGTGAAAGTAATACTTCCGCCGTAAAGATAGTCCACTATTCATTTTCTGTCCATCCAAATTATAGTCCACTTCCTTTATTAAAAGTTAGTTGAATTTAAATTTTCTTTTATGCCCCTCTTTAATGCCCAGGTTATCAAAAAAGGAGAATTATTAAGGTGAAATACTTAAGAAATGAAGGGGTATATTGGGAAAAATGTTCTTAATGTTTTTTCCCCCAATAATATTTAATTGATCTTTCTTAATCTTCGTGAAGAAACAAGAAGTGACTAGCTTTGTGGGACGGAGGGACTAGTGAAATAAATTTTTTCTTCTATTTCATAATTACAGTAGTACCTTTCTCATGCGAGGATAGTCAAAATCTCGAGGATAAGCACTAGCACCAGCGATAATAAGTTTTGGTCGAAAGAGGGTGGCTGTCTTCTCAAGCATGTCATAGTCAACCAGGCCTGTAAAAAATTAAGGAATTAACCAATGCTTGTAGTTGATTTACAAAATTCAAATTACGACTCTGCAATATGTTTAGGTACACCCCCCCAAAAATAAGTACAAGAAAATGCAAGACCTGTAGATTCATCAAGCCGATAGGGCATGGATTCAAAATAAATAGATGTGCCAGACACCCGTCTCTTGGGAGTCATGAACCCGTGGGATAAGTGTCCTCCATGAGGTAAATCCAATCCCTATAATTGATGGAAAATCCACGGAATGAATACACACATGGAACTCATATATTGATTCAGTAGGCTGGAGGAAAGAAGATATCTATCTCACCATTATTCGGTCATGTGGATTAAGAATAGCAGTGTAAACCTCAAAATTAGCTGGAGAACCAGATAGGGGCTGAACATTGACACCCCATTTCTTTTCATCCAAACTAAACGCTGCCAAAGCCCTCTGTTGACATACAATCTCAAGTTCATCGATGTACTCATTGCCACCATAGTACCTGAATTCAAAAATATTTTCATGAATAAAGAATGACTAAATGGGTGAACTACATCAAGTGCTCATTTTTCTCCCATGGTTCTCCCTCCCTACACATTCACAGGGCCTACCTTTTGCCAGGTAATCCTTCAGAGTACTTGTTTGTGAGGCAAGAGCCAACTGCTTCCATTACAGCTCGAGATGTAAAATTCTCTGAAGCAATAAGTTCTAGGCTTCGAAATTGACGATTCTTCTCTTTGTCAATGATGGCACGAACTTCAGGATCAGCTTCATTCAGACCATAGTCCGCAAAGCTGCTTCCAGCACCTGATTATTCAATTTCAGAGAAGTAATTACTTCCTGCAACTACTGCCTCATACTGAATGAATGAATAAAGAACTTGTATTTCCTGTCAACTAGTATAACAGACTACACAATGATGATCAAAAAGGAGAAGGGGAAAAAAATAATAGAAGTCTTTCACAACCAAGTTAGTTTATGAATTTCATAGAATCGATACCAGGAAATCTTCCTCAACCAGTAACTACCTAGAAGTGAATCCGCAACAAGAAAAAAAAGTGGTGTTAAAACCATTTACTAGCTAGTTTCACCACACTCAAAAAAAAGTACAGCATAATTGGTAACTTGTATTAGCTTATTAGGCCATAAAAGAACAGATTTCAAAATCAATATATTTCAATTGAAAGTGTTGACGACTTCAGGATACCACTTTTATTCAAGGTGATGTGGCATCTTCTAACTCACTAAACTAATCATCTCTCATGTAACCTTCCAAGAATCATGTGCATAACTTAAATGCAAAGAGAGTTAATAGCAGTCTATACAAATAAACCATAAATGCATGGATTAACAAGAGTATGCCTCGACATAGATGCCGTCACATATACACCCTCATATCTTCACTCGAAAACTAGTAGCTAAACGTATGTTTGCAAAGCACACTAGCGTACATCGTAAATGCTCGATAGTATCATGATGCATGGGAACAGAATCAGTAAACGTAAATCATGAATACCTCCAATTTCAGGGACAGGAACAGCGACTGAAGAGGGAGGCCTCCCGGTGACTAAACTCTTATCAAGCTTAGATGACCTACAAGGCCTAACTGAACTCAATTTAACATGATTTGAGCACTCATTAATGGTAATGCCTGTCGAGAACAAAACCGGTCTCTTGGTCCAACTGGGCTGTTGAATGGAACCCATAGCTGCAGCTCCACTACAAGCTTGCATACTGCTTCCCCCTCGATATAATTCTCACAAATTCTCTATATTTAACGAAGGCACCAAAGAGGTACTAAAGTTAGACAGTTGAGCTGAAAATCAGACTAATTGACAATCATGATGCTAATAGCGCATAAAAATTAAGTAAAATGAAAGCAGGACAAGAAAAAATAATAATTTAAAAATGCACCAACAGTCGTAAAGTAAAGAAAATAAACCGTGCCTCCAGACAGAGGCAAGCTACCTTGACCTTTGGTCAAGTGCAGGCAGACCCCACTGGATTTTGGTCGGGATATTTCACCGGCTACACTTCACTACTTCATACAAGGATAAAAACATAATCAACCCCGAAAAACATCTGTTTTTTTTTTTTTGGAAACTCAAATAGCTGTTGCCATAGTATGATTGATTACTATCAATAAACAACAACTCTGGATAATTAGTAAATCCTAAAGACTCGAGATATTCAACAATCAGACAAGTAGAATTTCAACAAAAAGCCTACGTTTACAACAATAGATGGTTAATACCTTCGTTCCAAGTCTGCTGATGAAGAAAAAGAGTGTGTAAAGAGTACAGCACTTGCATTTGATGGATAAATTGGTGCCGGGGTTTATAAATGCGTGTTTCTTTTTCGCTCTCAACCTGAGTTTTGCCCTCGTATGGTCATTAGGCAACGGGCCTCCGTTACAATTGAATGGGCATCCATTTCACAGCGGACTTCTACGGTCTTTTTCCAGATGGGCTCGGAAAGTAACCCACGTTCCAATTAAAAGTGAAAATTATCATCACTAATCACTTCATCACTAATATATAAAAGTGGTAATAAATGTCCCTCTCTATCTCTATTATGTTGTGAACGAGAGAATTTTTCATTTCAATTCTCGTTATTGAATTCATTACAAATGACCCCTATTTATAGAAAAATATTGGGGCACATCGTATTACAAATATTGATCTAATATACAATAGTCATTCACACAATAAAAACATAATCATTACATTACTATCATTACTATTCCTTTCTCCCTTACTTTGGTGGGTTTTACAACACTCCCCTTAAATCGACTATTTATACAAATGTCTGTTAGCATACTTGTTTTGGAGAAAAACTTCCAAACTTATTGTAGAGAAGCTTGAGAGATCATATACCGCCGCAAGAAAACCTCGTGGGGCAAAACCTAAGCCAAAAAGTAAGTTGCTCCCCACGATGACGATCATTCTTATAGAATATCCATGTGTCTTTAAAACCTTCGTTAAGAAAAACCCAATGGGGAAAAACTTGATCGGGGAAAAGAATCGATTTACTCCATTTGGTTCTCGAATCTTGGTAGGTGATACATTCATTTTTCTTGTGATTTCAATATCATCATCGATTGATTCAAGTAATCTCTTCGTTATCATTTGATCCAATAGACTCGTTGAGTCAATTTCTCATTATTTGTGAATATGTCATAAGCGTTGCCTCGTTAAAAACCTTACTAGAAAACCCGATGGGGATAAAACCTTAGTCAAGGGAAAAAGTACAGCAGCGTATTTTGTGCTTATATCAAAAATCCTTCAGGTAAGTATCATATTTATCAATGTGTCATAATCGCATGCTTATTTGCAATCGACAATCTCGATTTTACATTCTCACCGTATCGAGATATATATATCCAAATCTTCTCCTCGAGATCCTGCTTATTAGTTGTGATTAGCCTCATTAAAAACCTTATTTAGGAAAAACCCTTTAGATAAAAACCTCAAATAAGGAAAGAGTATGACGTATAACAATATCAATGCTTTACGCTATTACAAACAATGTCATTCATTTAATGGTTCTATATTTATTTTCCCAATCAAGCAGTATATATTTGAAGAGTATATATTTCAATATTCTTCGATATATCTCATTATCCTCATTATCGTTAATCGTATGTAGCGCTACATTTTCATACCGATTAAACACTTTCCAATTTCATTTCTTTCCCCATAATTATATAACTTATTGAGATATCTCATTTTCGATCCTCTTTTAGGATTGCACAATATACTTGAGTTTATATACTCTTCAATTTGTATGCCTCCTTTAATAAGACCATCCTTTATCATTTGCTATATATTTTTGGGAATCAAATAATATCAATACTTAGCTCGTCAATTTATCAAAACATGCATAGTTGGTATATGAGATAGATTCACAGTCTTTCATGCATCTTTGTATTTCAAATTCATATCGTGATGCATTTCATATATCATTTTCAACTATTAATACTCCCCTCATGCTAGCAACCAAACTCGTATAATTTGTATGATTTTCCTTGTATATATTCTCAATATTTAGCTTTAATAGGGAATTTATTTGGATCTGTGTTTGTTCTCGATATTTGCAAATCGATTGGAGGACTTTAAATATTTTGCCAATTATATCCCACTGCATGCATCTCCAATCATTCTTACTTATTCAAATTATTGGGATATACATTCACTAGTTTTATCATTAGATCACGGAACTCGTGCTCATATCACGAGCAAATCATTTTCAATATACATGCATTGTGACTACATAGTGAATCCATATTATATTATATAGTAGTCAACATAAAAGGGTAAGTGGGCCCATATATCTCATCCCTTATATATGTTCCGGATATATTTGGGATTTATTCCCAATCATTGACTAGTAATTATTTATCGAGAACAATCATTGAAATTTCTTCCGGTTCTTGATTTCAATAAATTATTTACATCAATCGAACCTAATCTATATAATACTCAACATGATTTATTACCGTCATCACATGCATAGCCAACGAGCATATCACGTCATTCTTTGGTGGCATTATTACGATTACTATTGAAACGTGGGAATCTTATCTCATACGTTTCTGTTACGCCATTGTTAAGCGCGAGTCTTACCTCATGCACGCGTTTATAAATCATCCGAGCACTTACAATATTCACCCTAACAAGGGTCTAGATATCATAATGGATCATGTGCTCTCGAATCTTCGTAAATACTATCCTCATCGATCAAAATTCTAAAGAGAATTTATCTATGTAGACTTGAAAGATTAAGGATACTAATGAACAAGGGCATCCCACAAAGATATTCGATGGTTGATTGAGCGAAGGTAGGTTATCCTGGTGAGTTTCTGATTCATTCCTAAATACATGCCTGGAATGGGTAAAAGTAGTTTTTCGAAGAAACGCGAGCAAAAAGGTTAGAGGATGTTATAAATGTGCTCGGTGGACTTGTGACACTCGATGTAAATCTGGTGGTACTTGTCCAAAAATCGAGAAGGATAAAAATAGCATTCATTAAGGATGGATTGAGTAAGGAGTCTTTGGATGATATTCAAAGGCTCTTGAGACACATCCTGAGTGGACACGCAAAGGTGAGGCTTATGGCCTTATAGGCCCAAATTTAAAGATGAACAAAGAACTGCAGTCTGAAAATCTTACTTTAAAAGATCCTATTTGTAAATTTAGTAGAAAAATTTAGTATTATGATTTTCGTAATTGTGAAAAATTTTGGCGTAGATCGATGTATTTCTGCAGAATTGTAAATATCGTGTTTTTTTTTTTTTTTTTTTTTTTCAAATATATATATATATATATATATATATATATTATATCGAAGTGTGAATGATGGAAAATTTTTTAATTTCCCATTTTACCCCTAAATTTTTTTATAATTCCTTATATGTCCTTAACCAAGTAATTATATAAAACTCTTCATTTTTAATCTTATTTATCATTAATGCTTTGATTAAAAACAAATGCATAAAAATAGTAGCAGATATTCAAAAAACATTGTAAACGAATTGGCCCAAAGCAGAATGTCCAAAACCAAATGACCAAAGCACAAGGCAGTGCGATTGGAAACTTTTCCTTCTCAAAAGAATGAAATCAGAAATCTAGCAATGAAAAAGAATTCAACTTGGCATGGAAAACAATTCATCGAATTATGCATATAGCCATAAGATAAGATGGTAACATGCAATAGTAGGATCATCCAGTCGTCTCTTTAAACATATCTCTCCCAATTCATATCAACTCAATATTCTTAAATAAATAACAAATTTATTTAGGTCCTAATTATTTTTATGCTCGAATTTCGATTGATTTTACGCATCAAAATAATAATTTTTTTTTATTTATCATTTATTTTACTCAATACCCCTAAATTAGTAACACAAAACTTATACTAATTGACACTCAATGGTAATCAAATCACGTGCTTAGAACTAGTTCTTAAAAAAGTGGTAATAGATGTAAAATATTTATTTTTCACTTTTGCCTATATTTTTTTTATTTATCAAGTATAGTCCCAAGTCAATATCATTAAATTATTTCAATGTGGTAAATAATAGTAACTATTGTAATTAATGATATAGCTATTATTTGATTTAATGTTGTTTTTAACTCAAAAGGGAATAGAACCGTTGAATGATTAAAAAAATTGGAAGCGCATTTCATATATATCTTTTAAAGGAGAATTCATTGTCATTTGAAACTTCTAATAACGTGGTAGTTATGTAGGATTCGAACAAGTGACACATTGGTAAGACACTGGCGTTTTGGGTCGAAGGCTCGGGTTCGAATCCTACCCCCACCCCTATGCTTCGCCCTCCCCGATTATCCCCCAGGTCCCAAAAATAACGTGGTAGGTACGTATTACCTTAATCAAGTGCGCGTATATTCTAAAGGACCATGGGTTAATGCAAAAATTATATTATGTTAATTTTGACTCAAATTCTGTATTATTAAAGATATTATATTATTGTGATGATAAAACAAGTATCTTATTAATCACTCTTTCAATTAAAATCCATTCAATTCATATCCTTATTAGCCACCGAGCACCCACTCTTCAGCCATTTTAGAAAGGTACCCTTCCCATCTTGGCATTTAACTGGTGCTTATTCTCAAAGTTGCACTGTCACTGGGCGTCATTTCACCTCAATCTCTAAATTTTTAGAATTGTTTATTAAACAATAAAGTTTTTTTTTATTCTCTTAATTCATTAGTGGGTCAAATGGTAAATTTTGTTTTACACATTCTTGAGTAGTTCTAAAATTTGTTATTGTTGTATATGTATGTATAGTACGATACGATTTATAGATTATTTTCAAGTTGTTTTCATTAGTATTTAGTGAATATATTTTTATCATTTTGAGGCACAAACTTAGTTTAAGATTAATTCATCGTTATTAAATCTTAGAAAATAATATGAAAGTTTAGTTGTTTAAGTAATCTGATTTTAGTGATTAAATACGTCTGTGTCGTGTTCTGTTACTTAGATTTAACAGGTGACAATTTACTCTTTAATACAAGATGGGTCCGTAAATCGTCGTAGCCTAGATGCGTCTACGTATGTCAGATGCGTCTCGGTCGCAATTGTGAAAATTAACAGAATATAGAAAAGTAAACCGTAAGAACAGAGAATTTTTAACGTGGAAACCCAATTGGGAAAAAACCACGTGCTCATCGCCTACGAGCAAAACCAATCCACTAAATCCAATCAGTTTAAATCTTTACAACAAAGTTAAAGGGTAATTTACGTATAAATTAACCAACATCAAGGATAATAGCAAGAAACACTCCTTGTTACTCTTTCCTAGCATGTAATGCGAGCCAACCTCCCGTTGCTCTTCAGTAGCTTGTTATAACCGCGATCCCCAACAGATCTTCACCTCCTGTGTTGATCTCCTCGCGTTGTGGGTTGATCTATTAGTGAATGGACTCCTCTTGAAGATTTGAATCATGATCTATGATTAATCAAGGGTTGTTCATGCACTTGCATCAAGAAATCAACTTGAAGAAGTCATGAACTAAGTAGGAGAGGAGGACACGTTTCTTGAGAAATATGGGGGAAGAATTTTTTGGCTCTAAACGTGCTCGCCTAGCCTCCTCTTGTGTTGGTGTTGTATTGTGATCTGTTACTTGTTGACCAAGATTTCAAGTTACCATAAAACTCCAACTCTTACAAGGAATAAGAATACTATTAGTTGTAGGATAAATAAAATAAGGTACGTATAAAATATAGAATAATAATCTTACTTTATCTTGTATTAAATTTATATGGAATCGAAGACTTACCATACATCGAATGTGGACACGAGTTAGGGTAATTTTCGCTCCTTACGCTTGTAGTGTCCAATGGACTCCTTGTTTATTATAAACACAATTAAACAATGATTATCACATTAAATTATTCAAAGATTATAATAAAAACATATGTGATAATAAAGTCCAACAAATAAATTCATAACTAAATTAACTAAATATAAAATTTAATTAGTTTAATTACAAATATGGAAAATGGAAAATGCCAACAAAGAAATTTTATAGAAATAAAGTTAACAATCTTCCCCTTTAACTTTTCCTATTTTTCCAAAACACTTGTCGTTGACAAATATAGCATTAATGCACATGACAAAATTCTCTCCCCCTAAATGTGTTATCCTTTCTCTCAAATTAAGCACAAGTAAATAATGGATGAAGAGAAAAATAACACATAAGTAAATTTGTCAATTTACACCAAATTTCAAATATGAGATTTACTTATCACTTAGCTTACCACTCCCCCTAAAGTGGACGAGAGAGATGGGGGATGACATATACAGTGCACCGATTCCCCCTTTTTTGGTGAAATAGGAAAGTCAAAGCTGGTATATGCTACCATAAATAGAAATTCATTAAATATTGAGAAATTTCCCGAAATTTAAGGGCAAGATGCATCTAGTACCTGGAGACTCATCTAGGTACTGTCGGCTTTCACAGCGACATATGCATCTAGGTAGTTTACAATCCACCATGCATTAAAATACGCATGAAGTAGAGTGTGTGTATGAATCAAACAATCGCTGGTCAATCATACATCACCATCAAATGCTTTATAGCTGCCTTGATTTATTAGCTTTTTACTGTAGTGCACTAGCAGACCAATCAAAATCTGCAAAAGTGCGAATTCTCAAGTCCGGCTTCGCCAACTTTTTTCAATGAGATGACATTGTCTTTTGGAGGTGGAAATAGCTACGCTCAATCTTCAAAAGTCCTATTTTCAATTATCCCCCTTTTTACTTAATGTGAGCACACTTTTCATCATTTTTCAATGTGTTTAATAGGGGTATAGACTTGGTTTAGATTGACAGCCTTCTTTTCCACTTACCCTGCCCTTGGACTTTCGAATCGCGTGCAATGCTAAGAACAAGATTTTGATTGTAGGTCTACACTCAGATATATAAAGCCTCAGTCAGAAACAAAACCTTATAGCATTGACAGTAGTGACTTATTTCATAGGATTGTTTGACTGAAATGCTGTCAGATTAGTCTGGAGGCATGTTGATTGTATGCCAGATGCGTCTACCTCAGTGTTAGCTTCTAGCACTTAGATTCATCATATAGTAGCCAAACAATCTATAACCCGTAACACCCACAAAAATGAGAAAATCTACGTAGCATGCATTAAATGAAAAAAAATTGCAGAAATGAAATTGCAAAACAAAAGAAAATCTTCTGTTGTTTTTTTTCATTTTTTTGACAAATGCAATTAAAGCACACAAAAAGTAAATGTTAAGTAAAAAAATAAAGAGGATCTCATTTTGTGAAAGAAGTGGGATCAACGGGGTAAACAAGCTCAAAAGGAATAAACTTATTTTCATAAGCTTTCAAATCAAATTTCCTAATCCATACTTGTTTACCTTTCAAGTTGGTTGTAGTGGTGGAATTTCTCCTATTAGTACACTTGTTTGGCATGCTTTTGGAAAAATTTAGGACAACTAGGCTTCTTAAGTCCTATAACCCCACAATGGAAGCATGTAGGTACAAATATGCATTGACCACTATTCCCATTTTTACCTTTACCCTTCACTTTGTATGATCTTGTACATTATTACTAGATGTAAAGGACCTAGAACTAGGTGTAGGTTTATGGGGATATACCTATCATGATAAGACTTAGTCATGCTCAAGGAATGTGAAGTAACAAATTTATCATGACTAGATTTACCATAGTGAAGGCATACGTGAGAAGAAGAGTATTTACCTAGAGCTTCGGCTCTCATATGAGTTTGAGTGAAGTTTTTCTTCTTTCCAATAGGACCTCTCGATTTCTGAGAATAGATAAATGGTCCTTGCTTCTGATTCTGGATCCTAATCTGTGCAGATGTATCTGCTCTGACTCTTGATGTGCCAAATGTATCTGGAGTAGGTTCCTGCAGACGTGTCCTGGATACAGTTCTATTAGATAGCACCTGAGTGTGATGGATAACTCCAGTGTTATCTATTGTAGCACGAGTCAGTTTGATCCTTCCTTCAGTTTGGGTTCGTTTGGGCCTAAGCATTATTTGATTTGTTCCAGTCTGGATGTATCTGATTCCAAGTGGTGCAAATATAGTAAGCTTACTACAGGTGGCATCAGATGCATCTTATATGCTGCTGGAGGCTGCAAATGCAGTTGGAGGCGAAATAGCTTCGCCGCTACCTTTTGTTACCATTTGGTGATCATTTTCTTTACCACTTTGTTTCACAAAGACAACATGATCACTTGTTGTGCCTTTTCCTTTTCTTTGGCAACCAAGACCTTATTTATCATCGGATGGTCTTTCATAGCTAATAATTTCATCTAGTTTGGTTGAGCCAAGAACAAGTTGCTTGATCTTCTCTTGAGCTTTGGTTAGCTCATCTCCAAGTTTGGAAATCTCGTCATCTTTTTCCTTTTGAGATTGAGCAATGGCCTGTCTATTAAATTCCAGCATGGTTTGCTGTAGGTCTATATGTTCTTCTACCTTTTGAAATTGTCTTTTCAGTACCTCATATCTCAGGGTAGATGCATTTGCATCAGTACCTGCAGAAGATGAATTTGTAGAATCAGTGCCAGGTGAAAAAGGAGATCTAAGAAGTGCATGTGCATCCATTTTAGGCAATCGGGTCTCACTTTCTAGAAGTGAACCCACTCTGATACCAATTGAAAGTTTAGTTGTCTAAGTTATCTGATTTTAGTGATCAGATACGTCTGTATTATGTTTTGTTACTCAAATTTAACAGGAGACAGTTTACTGTTTAATACAATATGTGTCTGTAAATCATCGTACCCTAGATACGTTTACGTATGCCAGATGTGTTTGGGTCGCAATTACGGAAATTAATAGAATATAGCAAAGTAAATAGCAAGAACACATAATTTTTAACGTGGAAACCCAACTAGGAAAAAATCACGTGCTTGTCGCCTATGAGCAAAACCAATCCACTAAATCCAATCAGTTTAAATCTTTACAATAAAGCTAAAGGGTAATTTACGCATAAATTAACCAACATCAAGGATAATAGCGAGAAACACTCCCTGTTACTCTCTCCTAGCATGTAATGCGAGGCAACCTCCCGTTATTCTTCAGTAGCTTATTGTAACCACGATCCCCCAACAGATCTTCACCTCCCGTGTTGATCTCCCCGCGTTGTGGGTTGATCTATTAGTGAATGGACTCCTCCCGGAGATTTGAATCCCGATCTATGATTGATCAAGGGTTGTTCATGCACTTGGATCAAGAAATCAACTTGAAGAAGTCATGAACTAAGTTGGAAAGGAGGACATGTTTTTTGAGAAGTGTGGGGGACGAATTTTTTGGCTCCAAACGTGCTCGCCTAGCCTCCTCTTGTGTTGGTATTGTATTGTGACCTGTTGCTTGTTGACCAAGACTTCAAGTTACTATAAAACTCCAGCTCTTACAAGGAATAAGAATACTATGAGTTGTACGATAAATAAAATAAGGTAAGTATAAAATATAAAATAATAATCAAGTTTATATGGAATAGAAGACTTACCAAAAAAGGGGATACATCGAATGTAGACACAAGTTAGGGTAATTTTCGTTCCTTACACTTGTAGTGTCTAATGGCCTCCTTGTTTATTATAAACACAATTAAACAATGATTATCATATTAAATTAATCAAAGATTATAATAAAAACCTATGTGATAATAAGGTCCAACAAATAAATTCATAACTAAATTACTAAATATAAAATTTAATTAATTTAATTACCAATATGGAAAATGCAAACAAATAAACTTTATAGAAATAAAGTTGACATAACAAACAGGCTATCAAAAATAATTTCGATTAAATCACGGTTACTAATTTTGTCTCACCAATATAATTAGATAACTTGCAAACACGATATATTAAAATCTTAAAGAATAGTTATTTGGTGAACATTAGCATAAATACTCATGATCTTTTTAGTTTTATCTTTTATAAGTTATTCCACTTTCAAATTTCAACTATTACATTCCAGAATTTCAACACCTGAACATATGGAAACAGAAAATAAAAAGTAATTTTGTTGCAAGACCACATGTTACACATGTGTTACCAACTAGTAATAAATGCACTCAACACTACAATTACACCCCTAAAATGAATTTCTTGTCATTCTAAAAAACAAATGGAAAATACCACATCAAGATAGTATCATGGTATGATACTTTGAACCATTGAAGTGCCACCGCTGCGTCGCCACCACCTTCATCTTTGCGCCACTACCACCGTCACTGACGAACCACTTGGTGGTTTGTGTGGTTGTGGTAAGGTAGACCGCCAAACTACGTGACCACCATCAGATCTGGTGGTGGTGGTGGACGTGTATACCACCCTTGCTGGTAGGAAGCCTTGCTGGTGGTTCGTACAGACCACCGACGATGGTGGTCACGCCATTGTTACCTCGCGTGACCACCATAGAGGTTGGTGTAGGTAGCGAACAGTGGTTCTTGATATGGCGGTGGTGTTAGCGGTGAATAAGAAAGTACCATAGTGTGATATTTTATATTTTGAAAATTAAAAATTATAAAGTAGGGTATAAAAATCATAGTGTGATAATTTATATTTTTGTAGTAAAAATCATTTTTGGTGTGTAATGTAGGGTATTTGTGCATTTTACCTAAAATTATATCTATATATTCTTATTATTATTCTTTCCATTTTAATTCATTCTCTTTCAAATTTGAATTTGGTCAAATTAGTCACATCTATATATCTCGTGAGATTTACATATACTATACAAATCTCAACCATTCAACCTCACTATTTTTATCTCCCCCATTTCACATAAAAATGCGTAAAAATGTGAATTCTAATGTGAATGGGTGTTTATGGTTCTTGCTCGACTTGAAAAAGCCAATGAAGTATGTTTGCTATGATGTGGAGCATATGGCAATGAAAAATTACAAGCTTTGGACCAATGTATCCTTTTCACCGATGCAAATTTTGTCTGTGGAAAAGGACATTCTCTATGATTGGATTCAAGCTAATAAGATGCCTCGAGTCCTTCTTTCCTTTGCTTATGCTTTGGCTGGTGGTTTTCCATGGCACCCTCCCCATTTTTCTGTTTTCCCATACTACATTGATGCTTCTCTTAGCAACCATACAAATGGTACAGGGTTGGATTTAGGATAGTACAGGGACTTCTGTGGCAAGTGACATGTGCTTCCAGCCATGGCATATTCCAGTTAAAGATGCAAAGGCTTAGGGATTATTCTATGGCATTAAATGGGCTCTTTCGCTGGGAATGGAGAGGATGTATTTTGAGCTACATGCCATGTTGGTAATTGATGTTGTTAGTGAGCAATCAATGGACGCAACGATGTATGGTACCATTGTGGAACAATGCAATGAACTCTTTCATGATAGGCAATACTACTCAGTTCTCCATATACGAAAACAAGCCAATGTTGTCACTCGTACTTTAGCTTGGGAGGCTTGTTCTCTTGCTCGCTCCTCTACTTTCTTTAATGTTCCGAATTGTCTCATGAACTCTCTTTCTTTGATATGTAATGTTCACGATCATTAATAATATTTTTGATTAAAATATTATTAATGATCATAATAGGCAATACTACTCAGTTCACCATATACGAAAATAAGCCAATGTTGTCGTTCATGCTTTACCTTGGAAGGCTTGTTCTCTTGCTCACTCCTCTACTTTCTTTAATAATCCGAATTGTCTTATGAACTCTCTTTCTTTGATATGTAATGTTCATGATCATTAATAATATTTTCGATTAAAAAAAAAAAGAAAAAAGGCACTTTAAAAGATGGAAAACTTTTTTTTTTCATTTTTACCCTTATGTATTAAGTTGAATTACATTTGTATCATCTTTCATTGAGATTACTGAACCACCATTTCAATTTCTTATTTTACGTGTAATTATGAGAAAATTTTAATTATTTTAATTTTGACACTAATATAAAATCATTTTTTTTCTTTTGATCATTCCATTTCAATTATTTTCCCTTTTCTCATTGTTTGTATTCTTGTTCGGAGTGTTGGAGCTTCACTTCGCCTTGCTGACTTTGGATCTAGTCTTGATTTACTTAGCGGAGATCATATATGATCGAAAACACCCAGGAGTGCCATAACTCCCAGCCTTATTCATATTGGCGATCCGACGCGATTTTCTTGTATGGCTCCATACAACCAACCCCTACTTGTAGGGAATAAGGCTAAGTTTGTTGTCGTCATTGTTGTTGTTTTAGTAATAGTAATGATTAGTGATAGTGATTAGTGATAACAAAATATGTTGACACCGCCCTTTTTATTTACACACTACATTATGTTTATACCACTTAAAAAATATTGTTTTTTATAGAAGACACTCCACTTTTATTAGACAAACTAATGTTGCCCTCGTGCTGGGAGTTTGAAAATTTATATTATACGAAAATTTCATAGTATAAATTAATGCACAAAAGTTTCCAAACATAAAATGCATTTAAAGAACTGATGAACGAATTTAGATATTTCTACTAACACTCATAATTAATGAAAATAAATCCATAAAAGCTATTTGATGAATTTAACACTTTGATAGAACTATACATATTTGTCAAGTATGCCCACGTGAGGGAAAAAATTATGTGATATACGTGCTTGAGTTTTGACTTCTAATTTTTCCATATTTCATATTTTTCTAATATAGATATCTGTTTTCTCAGGAACCAGACCTACATATGATATTGAAGAAAAATAAAAATAATAAATTAGAACTTTTACATTTAATATTTTAAATGAGTTTATGTATGAATTATTTATAATTTACTCTTGCTTAGTTCATATTAAAATTTTTTGTTGAATAGTTTTCAATCTAAGAAAAGGCGGCATTGATCAAAATAAATAGCCACATATTCAAATACATTGACAGATTCCTTTTTTTTTTTTTTTTTTTTTGCATAAAACTAAAAACTTCTATAACATGAAGCTGTACAAAATGACTGCTGAGTGACAACAAATTTTAGACTATTGTTTTCTCATATATATATATATATATATATATATATATATACACACACACACACACATACATAAGACTGCTGAGTGACAACAAATTTTAATTCAACTAAAAATACAAATTTATTTTGGATACCTTAAACATCTAATTTAAACAATTAGTTGGAATATAAGAAATGTTGTTATAAGAAAAAATATTGCTACTATGTAAAAATAATCATTCTTGAAAGAAAAATAAATTAGACATAATAATGAATATTCTCAAGTATTTGCATTGTACAATTATTATTATAAAGAAAAGGAAATAGGGAAAAAGTCAAAAGGGTAAGCCAATTTTTTATTGAGCTAAAATGCTTAACCTAAAATGACATAAATGTGATTTTGACAAAATAATAATAAAATAAATGTGCATGTACTTCAGAAAAGAGAAAATTACCAAAAACTACAGCTCAAGCCTATTTCTTACCTACTAACTCCTTTTACCATTTCCCACCATTTTTATGACATTTTTACCCTCTATTAACCAATTCATCCCTAACCCTCATTTTCTTACTCTTTTTCTTTTTCTCCATTTTTGATTTATCTTCTAAACAAGAAATCAATTTTTCTAATAAGTTCAGGAAATGATAAATCAAAAAAGTGAATCATATTAAATTTTAGGCTTGATATAAAGGCGAATCAACTCTTCATCATATTAAAAGCCAAGAAAATGTCTTAACTAAGCAATATCTCTGAGAAAAAAATTATTATTTAACTTCTTGTTTCCTTCGTCTCCGCATTTCTCTTTTTTATGCACTTTCTCTCTCTAAATTACCACCGGGTAATCTCAATCACCATTCAATTTCTCGCTTCCATCTTCTTTGACTTTTTCTTTATGCATATTTTCTCTCTCCAGAGTACCACCCCCGATAATCTTGATCGCTATTTAATTTCTCGCTTCCATCTTCTCCGATTTTCTCTCTATATGCACTTTCTATCTCTACATTACCACTCCCGGTAATCTCACAAACATTTAACTTCTCGTTTCCCTTGTCTCTCACTTTCTCTCTCTTCTCTCTCTATGCACTTTCTCTCTCTAGATTATTAGCCTTGGAAATCTCGTTCAACGTTCAACTTCTCAATTCCCTCATCTCCTACTTTCTCTCTTCACACACTTTCCCTCTCTAGATTACGACTCCCAATAATCTCGATTACCAGTCAAATTCTCGCTTTTCTCGTCTCCCAAATTCTCTTCCTGTGCACTTTGTCTTTCTAAATTATTACACTCGGTAATCTCGATCGCCTCTCAACTTCATGCTTCTATATGCTTCGACTTTCTCACCCTCCGGATTCTCTCTAGGTTACCATCCCAATAATTTCGATCACTATTCAACTTCTCGCTTCTATCTTCTTCGATTTTCTCTCTCTACACACTTTTTTTCTCTATATTACCACCACGGTAAACTTGATTAACTTTGAACTTCTCGCTTTTCTTGTCTCCAACTTTCTCTCTATTCACTTTCGCTCTTTTTCGCTAGCTTACCATCCTCAGAAATTTGGATCATTATTCATCTTCTCACTTCCGTCGCCTCTAACTTTCTCTCTACTGAGTATCTCTCTTTAGATTACTACCTCCGATAATCTTCCCGCTCCATAGTCTTTGACTTTCTCTCTCTAAATTGCCAAATTACCACCGCTGGTAATCTTCTCGTACTCCCTTATCTCCGACTTTCTCTCTACACATTTTTTCTCTAGATTACCACCCAAGTAATCTAGATTACCATCCCAGTAATCTTCTCACTCCCACTTGTCTACAACTTTCTCTCTCTATACACTTTGTCTCTCTCTATATTATCACCCCGGCTAATTTAGAAGAAATAAATTTAAGTTGATGAAATTTAATGTGAATAGAACAAGCCTTAGGTGTCATTGAAATTTTAAAAGCCCGAGGAACTTTAAATTTGAAACAAACTATTATGATTAAAATGTTTTAGCCAAAACTATAGGGATTAAGATTTAATACCGAAGATTTTAAAGTTTTAAAAGCTTCACCAGTACAAAACAACCTTTAAATTAAAACAATATACAACGGTTTCACGAAAAGTCATTGACCACAGTAAATGTGGTGGCATTTTTGCAAATAAATTGTCAAGAGTACACAACAGTTTCGCACAAAAATGCGCAAATGTATGTCGGATTGAGTATAGGCAATGGTTGTCAGTAAAACGGTAGCCTATACTCTATGCTATAGGTGACGGTTTTGGTAGAAACTGTCGTCTTTATCCTATACACCACGGTTTCTAAAGAAATCACCATTGATAATGTTTTTAGAAACAACAAAACCAGATTTCCATTCCTATCGTCTCACCATTCTCAGGGCAAACCCTAAACCCATACACTTCTCTCCATTTTCGATATGTTCTTCTTCTCTTCAGTTGCAGATTCGCAATCCCATGTTTTTGCTTCTTCAATCTGATGGCGACGATTTGAGAGTCTAACCAACAATGGAGATTTAATGCATTACAAAGACCTCGTAGCTCTATCAGAGCAAACCCACTCAAGATGAAATCATTGACTGCTCTTACTACCAACGCCTTCTCCTCGCCCGATTGCATTTTAAGAATCTCAAGTTACCATCTCAATATTCCACCGTAGCCAAGTTCATCTGCAAATCGGAAGCCGGACGTATTTATGTCCTTGTCATATTGTTTTATTTCTTATTTTTCTTTTAATTTAATTCATAACATGTTATTGTAATGTCATTCTTCGATTCTATACTCTATTGACTATCGTTGACCTATGCTCTATTTTCCCCTAATTTTTAGGGTTTGTTTGTTTGCTACTTTTGCTATTTACTCTTTTTTCATTTAACTTTTGCTATTTACTAGTTAATTCATCTATTTATGCAGATTTATGGAATTTTCGTTAAATTTTTTTAATGGGTTTCTATGGTTTTTTCTTTTCTTATATTTATTAAATTATGTTATTACTAGGGTCTTGGGATAGTTTATGCAAAAAGCTTGTTAAATTTTTGGCGCTGAGGTTTAAAATTTGTTGATCAATAAGATTAGAGCATCTCCAATGCTAAAGTTCATTTTACAGTTTATAATACTCTAAAATACAATTTTCCTTCTATTTTATAGTTTCTTCTCCAACCCAATACCATAAATATATCACATCAAATGAACAGTATTTCTTACTTCACATTATTTTAATTACTTATTGATTTGAATGATAAATTTTATCATTTATATAAATACTTCATTACATATTTTATAAAATTCACCATTAAGCACGTAAAATATTTCGTCCATTAAAATGAAATACAACACATGATCAAACATACAAAAACATAAAATATTGCCATAATTCGAAATTTTCGTGGCGGAAACGAGAACTACATGCACATACACCATCGAGAATGTTAGCAATATCTAGACTACATTGGATATAGTACTTTTATTATTCGAATTAGGGTACTCTTCCCACAAATATTCAATTACGGCATTTCGGAGTGTATAATGAGCCTCTTCGTCCTTAATCTTTTTATGGCCACCAATAAACTCATTGAAATGAGTCTCATTAGTGGCTATCTCAACCTATGGGCTTGGCGCTTCTACCCATTCTCTAATTGGAGCCTCAACATCACGTTCATCCTCTATGATCATGTTGTGCACAATGATGCATGCGGTCATAATATCCTGCAAGACACGTTTTTCCAAAAGCGTGATGAACCAACGATTGTTGCAAGCCTAGATTGCAGAACTCTGAATGCACGTTCAACGTCTTTTCTACAACTTTTTTGTTTTGATGCGAAATATTGTTCTTTTTTTCGTGGCTCATGGATTGTTTGAACGAGAGTGACCCACTTAGGATATATTCCATCAGCTAAGTAATATCCCATGTCGTATTCGCATCCTTGTATAATGTAATTAGCAGGTGGTGTAATACCTTTAGCAATGTTTCTACGTAGGTTGGATTTGTCCAATACATTAATGTCATTGTTTGAACCTGGCATTCCAAAGTAAGCATGCCATATCCACATATCATAACCTGCGATTGTCTCTAGGATAATTGTCGGCGCTCCACTTCTACTTGAATATTGGCTTACCCAAGTTGTTGGATAATTTTTCCACCTCCAGTGCATACAATTGTAACTACCTAGCATTCCTGGAAATCCACATTATTTACCAATGTTCAGAAGTCTTGCAACATCATCAGTGTTTGGCGATCTCAAATATCGACTACTGAAAACCTCCACAATTGCACAACAAAATTGCTTCAAGCTTTCAACTGCTGCTGACTCACCTATTTGACTATATTTGTCTATGGCATCTGCAGGAACACCATATGTAAGCATTCAAAATTCAGTAGTTACCTTCTGTATACAAGTGCATCTCCTTTTTTGTCGAAAGTATGAATAACGGGATTCCACAACTTCCACAATGTGTAAAAATAATGGTCGTGGCATACAAAAATGCCTAAAAAACACCATGTCATTGTAAGGTGGATTCTTGGAAAAGTAATCATTCCACAATTACAAATGAGCACTCTCATGGTCATGATAAATGACTTCTTGGCTTAGATGAGATCCCCTAGGTGCACGCGGAACTTCTTGTTGTTCCAACAAGTGCATCAAAAGAAGGCCATTGTTATGATATATACGAATGGCAGCATCTTGAAAGGCTTCAATAGCTTCAAGCTCATTTGCAAGTTTCTCTTGAAGCTCGTTGCTATCAAATTGTAGTAATTAGAAGGACCTCTAGTGTTAAAATTCATCTTACTAGTAAATATGATGATAAGAATATTTAAATAGATATAAACTTTGAGTAGGGTGCTATGAATGATTGTCTCAACACAATTACCTACATTATACAATTGCAAATGGAGATATTAGATTGATTTACGTGACATGATCACAGCCATAGGTAGAATCGTATAAAGTTACAACCATTGGATGAGACTACCTTATCCTATCGTCAAAATATCCTCGATTTACGTGAAATGACCACAAACGTTCATTAAATCAGATCCATTTTTCAATTAAAATTGAAATTTTCGAATTGTGTATAGGTTGTGTAGTTAAAAACAAGAGATAATGTATTAAAAATGTAAAGTAATTGTCAAATCAATGTGTGTGTGGCAAAAAGGGATGAGAGATAAAAAGTTAGTAAAATTTAATGTGAATCAAAACAAGACCTATAATTTCTTATCTTATCAAGAGATAAGATATCTTGATTGGTGTGAAATAATCACAATCGTTGAACAAATCACATCCATTTGTAGCCTTTGGATGAGATTCCATAATCCGATCATAACAAATATCATCAATTTCCATATCATTACCACAAACATCAATCAAATTACACCACTTTTTGACTGTTAGATTATGTACTTTTATCTTATCATCAAGTAAGATATCTCGATTTGCATGAAATTATCACAACCATTACTCAAAATCGTATCATTTCATAGGCATTGGATTAGATTCTCTTGTCATATCGTTACAAATCTCCTCAATTTACGTGAATTGCCCACAAAAGTTTATTAAATCACACCCATTTTTCGGCTGTTAGATTATAATGTCTTGTCTCATTAAGAATAAGATATGTTGATTTCCTTGAAATAATAATAACCATTGGTCAAATCGCATCCATTTATAGCCTTTGGATGAGATTCTGTAATCCTATCATAATAAATCTCATTAATTTACATTACATGACCACAAATGTTGATCAAATTACACCATTTTTTGACTGTTAGATTTTGTACTTTTATCTTACCATCAAATATCATTAGATAAGACAGAGGTGTCAAGATAGATAGGCTGGCCGAACCCGGACAGACCCATTCGCTACAAGCCCGGACCGCAGGCCGATTCGTGGGTTGTTCACGTTTGGACTCAGTTTGTCCCGCTCCAAATTTAAATTTTTTTCCTTTAATGTGGCTAGGTGTAGCCTGCAGCGTTTCACAATGGGGACATGCATGCATGTCCCCGTGTCCTTTTAATTTTTTTTAATTTCTTCAAAATATTATGTGTTGTGAAATCAACACATAATAGGTGGGGACTAAGGCGAAATTTTGGGAAGACTTGGATGAGGAAGTGCAACGCATACCTAATGGAGAGAAATTATTTATAGGTGGGGACCTTAATGGACATTTCGGTAAAAATCGGGATGGATTTGAAAGTGTGCACGGGGGTTACGGATATGGAGATAGAAATGCCATTGGGGACACTATCCTAGATTTTTCCACGGCATACGACTTAAGGATAGTGAATACATGGTTTGAGAAAAGAGAAACACATTTAGTGACAGATAAGAGTGAGACAAATGCTGCTCAGATTGACTATTTCTTGACTCGGAATGAAGATAAAAACATTTGTAAGGATTGTAAAGTTATCCCGGGAGAGAGTGTTGCCACGCAGCATAGACTCTTAATCTTAGACATTCGCATGAAGGATTGCGGAAAGAGGGTGGTGAAAGTAGATGAGCCAAGGATTAAGTGGTGGAGGTTAAAAGGGGATGAGACGTTAGCTTTTAAGGATAGGCTAGCAAAGGGGATCGATTGGGATGATAACGAAGATACTAATACAACATGGGCGAGGATAACACATTATGTAAAGATGGTGGCTAAAGAGGTACTTGGTTGTCAAAAGGGTCCGGCGCCTCCGGGAAAGGAATCTTGGTAGTGGACCGAGGAAGTGATAACAGCAGTTAGGGCGAAAATGGAGAGCTATAGACAGCTTAAGAAATGCATAGATCATCAGGTGTATAATAGGTATAAAGACACCAAGAGGCAAGTTATGAAAGTCATACGAGAAGCTAGGGCCAAAGTTTACGAGGAGCTATACAGGAAATTAGATCCGAACGAGGGAGAATATAAAATCTTTAAAATTGCGAAAATGAGGGAAAGGAAGAGTCGAGATTTAAGTGGTATAAGGTGTATAAAGGATATGGATGGTAAGGTGTTAGTAAAAGACGGGGAGATTAAACAAAAGTGGCGGGATTATTTTGATAAACTTTTTAATTGAGATAGAACTAGCAACCTCGATGATATTTCAGTCCCCTTGGATGATATCCCAATCGAGGTCTGGAAAGTGTATGGGGAGATAGGTATAAGGTGGATAACTAAACTCTTTAACAAGATTTGGCGGAGTGGGAAAATGCCTGATGAATGGAGAAATAGTAATTTGATACTGTTATATAAGAATAAGGGTGATATATAAGATTGTTCAAATTATAGATGAATAAAATTTATGAGCCATACTATGAAATTATGGGAGAGAATAATTGAGTGTAGGTTGAGACGCATTGTCCCAATCTCAGAGAATCAATTTGGGTTTATGCCGGGCCGATCGACTACAGAAGCAATTCATCTACTTAGAAAATTAATGGAGAAATATAGGGCCGGGACAAAAGATTTACATATGTTTTTTATCGAGCTCGAAAAGGCCTATGACAGGGTACCTAGAGGTGTGCTTTGGTGGGCTTTGATGAAGAAAAATGTACCTCTTACATACATAAATATTGTCAAGGATATGGATAAGGGGGTTGTTACAAATGTTAGGACATGCTATGGAATGATAGATAGTTTTCCGATTACGATAGGGTTACACCAAGGCTCTGCATTTAATCCTTTTTTATTTGCTATATTAATGGATGAGCTTACGAGGCATATTCGAAATGAGGTACCATGGTGCATGGTGCATGTTATTTGCAGATGATATAGTTTTAGTTGACGAAACTAGAGCAGGTATAAATGATAAGTTAGAAATTTGGAGGCAAATTTTAGAGACCCGTGGTTTTAAGTTAAGTAGATCAAAAACAGAATACATGGAGTGTTTATTCAGTGGTAGGAGCAGGAGGGATTCTCTTGTGGTTGAGTTAGGTGGTGAGGTGGTTCCAAAGATTGATAGTTTTCGTTATTTAGGATCAGTGGTTCAAACCAATGCTGACATAAGGGGTGAGGAATTAATGCTGGATCGATGAAGTGGAGAGGTGCCTCAGGGGTTTTATGTGATCGTAATATGCTTTTGAGATTAAAAGGAAAATTTTATCAGACAGCTGAACGACCAGCGTTATTATATGGTAGTGAGTGTTGGCCAGTGAAGAAGGTAGATGAACAAAAATTAAGTGTGGCAAAAATGAGTATGCTGAGGTGGATGTGTGGCATGACTAGGAAAGATAAAATTACAAATGAAGAGATTCGTGGTAGATTAGGAGTGGCCCCCATTGAGGATAAGATGAAAGAGGCTCGATTAAGGTGGTTTGGACATATACTGCGGAGGCCTAAGAGTGTACCCGTTTGGAAAAGTGAAAGTATTAGGGTAGGCAGTGTAAGGAGAGATAGATGAAGACCATTAATAACGTGGATGCAAGTTATTCATAAGGATATGTGTGTTATGCAGGTAGATGAGCGACTAGCATTAGATAGGAATGCATGGTGTAGCAAAATTCATATTGGTGATCCGACATGATTTTATAGTCTGGTTCCACACAGCCGACCCCTACTTTAGGGAACAAGGCTAAGTTTTTGTTATTGTTGTTATTGTTGTTGTTGTTGTTGTGAAATCAACACTAAAATTTTGAATTGTAAAAGTTTGATTTATCCATAGGAATTGGTCTATAAAATGTAGGAAAATATGCAGTTAGCATATTGTGAGATTATCATTTTTCTTGACTCAATACTTCAACTTACAATATTATTTTGTCTTCGTTCTTCAAGACTCAATAGTAATTTGCAATCCAATTCGTAAAGTTACACTTTACGGCAACTTATATTATTTTTCTCTTAATCTTATTGTTATCTACCTAGGTCTGTTATGGATCACAAGGATTTTCATCTGTAAATCCTAATGCATGTGGCCATAGCTTTCCAACAAATTTAGGTGATGAGAATGGCCATCTAGAAGTTGGATCATCTCAAATTCAAAATCCAACGAAAAAAGGTCGAATATCATATGTTTGGGAAGTTTTACTTTGTGTAGTGGATGCAAAGACTAAAAAGGTGATTTGCAGAATTGCAACAAGTCTTAGGGTTGAAAGCAATGGCATCGGTACATTGCATAGATCTCACAAAGACAGCCACAAGTCTTAAGTGTCAACCTACTTTAATAGTCATGCAATTAATAAATAATTGTTTATTCGTTTTTTACTTTTTTTTGTGAATCTTCAAACTTTGAAGTTTGATATAAATTTGTGTCGAACAATGTTTAAATTTCATATTTTAATATAATGTTTGCTATCGTAAATTTAAAATTTATCTTTCTTGTTGTTATTTGACATTAATATTAATGTAGTTGTCACTGTACTTGTTTAGTTGTTTACTAATTAATTGTTAAAATTGTAATTTTTATCTTTCTTTGTATGTTGACACTTAAAAATTCAATTTGGCAAACCCAAAATCCTAAAAAGCCTGAAACCCCAAATAACTCTAACCCTAAATGTAAATAATATTCATTAAAAAACACAAACTAAATTCAAATGTGCCGAATTTGATTTGCATGGGCCTTATTTGATTTAACCCGGGAAGGCCATATGGGTTAGCCCTCTCATTGACCCACACAGGTTTGCCCATGTAGGCCGACCCATATGGATTAAAGGGCGGGCTGGGTTTCCATTTTTAAAATGCAAGCCCAGTTGACCTGCCCCGCGAACCCACATGGGCTAGTTGTTCAACCGGACGGCCGTTCACGGGCTGGCTGGATGTGGGCCAACCCTACCTAGCCCACCTGGATTGACACCACTAAGATAAGATATCTCAATTTGTGTGAAATTATCACAATCAAATAAGATATCTTGATTTGTGTGAAATTATCACAACCATTTCTCAAATCGTATCATTTCACAAGCTTTAGATTAGATTCCCTGGGCATATCGTGACAAATTTCCTCGATCTACGTGAAATGACCATAAACATGAACCAATTCATAGCCATTTTTTGATTGTTACACACCGTGTAGTTTCTATAAATTGATGTTCATCTCTTGCACCTTTTCTCACCAAATAGCACTCCCTTTAAAATTACTTTCTCAAAACTAGCACAACACGAGTTCTAAGAACTGAGGTCTTAATTTCCATCCTGAAGAAGATAAGCATCTGAGCTATGTGTGGCTTGATGTTTCCAAAAACCCGATAATAAGTAGTAATCAAGCAGTTGAACGCTTTTGGAATCATGTAGAGAAGCAATACAGCTCCTCATGACTAGCACATTTGAGTAAGCGGACTACAAGATCACTGGAAAATCATTGGCATTGTTGTTATTCTTAAACTAAGGGGTTGTATTGAGCAAGTGGAAGATCTATGATAAGTGCTAGGAAAGCACTTAAATAACTCTTCTATTTTATGTATTTGTGTATTTTATTAGTGTTATATTTTCCGTTTTATGTGTTTTTCCTTTATTGTGGTGTTTAGGGTCACAAAGAATCAAAAGGAGTCAAAATGGATAAAAATCGGATGAAAACGGAAACTCGGGGACCAAAAGGCAAGCGAATCAAAGATGGAGGACCTCCGATGTAATTTTATGAAAAGTTGTTTTTTACAATTTTTCTTGTGCCAAAGTCGAAGAACATCAAAAGAGGATTCCCAAACTTTTTCCGGATCTCAAATCGGAGTTTCCTAGTAAAAGTTATGACCATTTGAAGAAAAAGGACTAAAAGAGTCAAAGCCAAACTATTGGGGACCAAACTGCAACTTGTCAAAAGTCGGGAGACCAAAGTGAAACTTTTCAAAAAGTTGGAGGACCACAATGCAATTTGTCAAGGACCAAAATGAACACCATTCAAAAGTTGAGGGACTTGGTGTGCAATTTCTGGGTGACTCGGGTGACTCGAGTCACCGCGACGTGATCGAGTCACCGCAAGTGACTCAAGTCACGCCCGATCATGCTTTCGATCAGCCGCAAGTGATCGAGTCACACCGCAACCATCCCTGGTCCTCTCGTTCCCGCGCAATGACTAAGCGAGAATCGCGGCGTGACTCGAGTTAGCGTAGCGGTGACTCGAGTCACGCTGACACCATGCAGATTTTGACCAGCGGACTCCACCTACCATAAAGCGTGTTTTTGGTATTTTCTTGACTCTTAGAGATAAAACAACTTGAGCACACCACAATAGACTCATGAAGGAAGACTTTATGATTTTTTAATATTTTTGGTGTAATTTTTGCCTATAAATAGAGGCATTTCTAAGCTTGAATCACACAACTTGTAGAGAGAATTAGCTTGTGATTCTCTCAATTTTCTCCTCAATAAAATTCTCTTCATCATTTGTTGTTAGTTCTAGTTTGAAAGCTCTTAGTTTTTCATATTAGTGAGTAAAAACCTAAATTTAGGTTCGATTAATCAATCGGCGATATTTCGCCGTGAATATGATTAGCGAGGCATTTCTTCACTAATTTCTCTTCTTCTTTTATTTTTCATGTTTGAGAAAGATAATTTCTCATATATTGCAGAGGTGATACACGGCGTTACACCGTTATAAGTATTTAACCCGCATATATGAGTAGTTAGATTTCTCTATTTAATTCTTAGCATTATTTACGTGATTTCTATAGTTTGCATATATTACTTGAGATAGTGAAGTATAATCTATCATATAGCAGTGGTGATACCCGCTAATATGAGTAGTTAGACTTCTCTATCTAGTTCGAGGGGGATGTTGTGTTCAATTATCATGTTGTTATCTTTTCTAACTCTTTGCTAACGTTTTATCTATTCCTCTACTTCAATTTGTTGATTTGTTATGCTTTTAAACCCGTTTTGAATTTATGTGATTATTGCATTCACTTTGGCCAATTGTACCAATTAATCTTTAAGTTCAAGTTATGTGCTAGGATTGGAACTTTTGATCCGTAATTGTCACTAGATTCCAATCCACAGTAGCAAACGAATGTCGTGCATATTTGTTAATAAATCAACTTAGATGTATTAATTCAAGTTTGTGAAATTGATCATCTAATTCAACTCATTCTTCTTGTTCATTTCACACTAGCGTTGCATTAAATCCTAAGAACTTGTTTAGGATTATCCAATAGCTAGACGTTAAGTTAAAGAACTCACTTTAATTTAATACACTTAAGGAAGAATTCGTTAATCAGATCGTATTGATTAATTGGAGTTGATAAATTGAAGAAGGGATAGTACACGTTTCATGGGAAAGATAAACACAAGATGTTGACACAACCGAACCCGAGAACTAGATATATCTTCAATTGTTTCATTTTCATCTCTTTTATTTTGTCATTTTATTTTCGAATTTCATCCAACTTCACAAAACCCCCATTTCTAGATTAATTGATAAGAACAACTACATTAAACACCGTTCCTCTTGGGTTCGACCCTTACTTACCACTTCTACATTAATTTGTAGTTTTGAAACCGAGTAAGGAAATAAAATAAATTTTGGCGTACTGCGACAACACGCCCAATCTACATCCAAGTGGAGCATCAGAACAAGATATTGTAAACATGTTTACCTTATTTTCTATTTATACATCGTCATTGACAAATGCTAACCATTTCTTTATTTCGTTTGTCGTTAGATAGAGCTAAAGTTTTGATAATGCATGATCCACCCTTTAAGAAAGGCTTTCAATTTGACCACGTTTGGTCGATTATTGGGGATTCTCAAAAATTTGGAAAAGATGTTGAAGCAGAGTTACCACAGTATGAAACATAAAACTTTTACTTCGAAGGCATAAACGTAGACTGCACCTCTTCAGAATCTCAAACATCACATATTGCAGGATTCCCTTAGTTCTCTATTGATATTAACAAAGATAGTCCAAGTAGTAGTTCAAGCCAACGACCCACAGGGGTTAAAAAGGCGAAGAAAAATGGAAAAACTAAAGAAGAGTCTTCAAAATTGATTGCTAAACTCGTTCAAGAATGCAAAGAGCTTGCAACGGCTATTACCAAAGGAAATGAGGACAGATTGCAAAATTATGATATGCAAAAGGCTCTAATTATGTCAAATACATATGCATCGGAGAATGCATTTCTAGCGAGAGATGTAAACAGTATTCCAAATCTAGAATTACACAAAGAATTACAAAGGGAACAACTTTAAATAATTCGTAAACAATGCCAAGAATGGGAAAAAGAACAACAAAACTCTACATATCAGTATGGAAATTTCTTCGGCAATCTTGGAGGATCCAGGAACGACCTACCTCCTTATTAAGTCCTTGTTTAGTTGTTCTTCATTGCATTGATGTTGGTTTTTAATTTTCATCTCGTTAAATGTTGTTGCTTATCTTGTTGTGTTTGTACCACGTTTGTGGTGTTTTGTTAATGTTGGTTTGTAATTCTCATTTAGTTAGACATTGCTCTTTGAGTTTTGTTCTCGTTGTCTTTTAACTAGTACTTATGTGGGTAATAAAGATTTATGTATTTCTTAGTCGATGTTTTTTAAAAAGTTTGTCAATTAAATTGAACAATTAATTAATTATGTTGAGTGGACCTAACTATATATTTATTGTAATCTTTTGAACAAAGTAAATTATTTCCAAGTCATAAAATGAAGATATTTTTATTATATCGATTTGTTTAAACAAAATAATTAACAACCAGATAAGCCATTTCACAAAAATTATTACATTAATTTAAAAAATAATCTAAAAAGATTACACAATTAATTAATTGAAATAAATAATAGTACACTAATGAATACAGTAATAATAATAACTCAATACAAAAAATGGGATACGAATGAAAAAAAGATTTGTAGTACAATTTGAAGGGAGAAAATCATAATATCTTCAAAACTCCAAAATTTGGAGTTTGCTATAGAAGCACTCCAAATTTGGAGTGCTATTGTAGGCCCCCCCCCTCTCCTCCTCCTCCTCCTCCTCTTCCTCTTGTTCCTCCTTTTCCATTTTTTTTTTTTTTGCCAGGTTTTCCCTTTCAAAACTCCAAAATTTGTAGTTTTGAAGGGTGGGTTGGAGACTCCCTTAAAAACAAGGCTATGGTTTTCTAGTCTATTAGGATTAGTTTGTTGTAGTTCTTACATTTAATGAAATTTAACGGCTTAATAATGAATCACTTATGGCAAACAACACAGAGATGGAATAGAAATATTTTATTACTACATACCAAAAATGGTGGACTAAGGAGAGATTAAAATAAAGTTGAGAAGGAGAAAATTGAGGTGGGGAAATTCAAAATGTAGAGAAAGAGGAAAAATGAGAAGTTGTAGATAGACGAAAATATAGTAAAGAAAGGAATTTCACAGCTCAATATCTCTAGCTGATAATTTAATAATTTATTTATGGTATTATTTGTATTTAATGAGTCAATTCTTTATCATATTTGTGCCTTTATTAGCCTTTTCTCCTTTAAAATTGCTTTTAAACTACAGAGGCTCAGGTTTTGGTTTCCCAAAAATTTTGCACCGTTGGTTATTGTTTACTCCCGTTGTCTTCCTGCTCGATAGCCACAGGATTATGATTTTAAAATTTTCCTTTTCCTTTTCCTTGTTCTTTTTTTTATCTACCATATATAAAAGAGCTACTAATCAGATTTTGTCGTCGCTGTTGTTTCTTCTCCAGCAATAGTATGTTGTTTTGGTATTTTTCTTTTTTATTTCTTCTTCTTTGTTTTGCATACCTTGGCCTACAACATTGTCATTTTTTACCTATGAGACATAAGATTTTTCATGTCTACTTTGGTTATTTTAGACACACTATAACCAGCATACTGGAAATCTCCTAAAAGAAATCTCCTCATGCAATCTGCTTCTCTCTCAAACACAACATTCCTAATTTACCGAATCTACCTTGTCTCCATTCTCGATCCTTATCTACGTTGCTGGTCATTATGTGATCCCAGGCTAAAAAGCAAATGTTGTTCATCGTGTGCTTTCTTATTAATTAATTTAGGAAAGCAAATATACTGCCAATTTCTTATCAACCAAAACTGAAAATCTTATTTATTGTGGAATGGAAGCACTCAATGGAAAAGAAAAGGCACTTATTGAATTATTGATTCGTATATATTGAATGCTCAATTTTTCTAATTGTTATTTTTTCTCTTTGTATTTGCAAAAAGTCCATAGATGATGGTGAATCAGTGGTTTTTTTGTTTTTGTTTTTCTGTTTTTTCCCCTTAGTCTTTGTTTCTTTGGTTGTTTGGTGAGTTTCGCTCTCTAATGACAAGTTTTTAGATGTCGCATGTTCACATTTTAGGCAATGAATAATTGATAGCTTGATGATGAGGAAAAATATTGGTTTCTGGCTAACTTCAGTTTACGGTTTATGTGTACAAAGTGATACAAGAAAGGATAAAATCTTAAAAGGCAGACAATTGAACTCTGGATTCCTACGTTAGCACAATGCTCCTCAAGAATTTAACTCCATCAACTAGGGATTTTTTTTTGGACATTGCAGATGGGCCAATCTTTACTAGGAAAAATATTAAAAGCAAGAACTTGATGCTAGGGCAAAAATAATAGTATCTAATTATCATTTACTTTTTTTATTTTATAAGAGACATGGATGCATTGACACTGTTGGGCATGATTGAATAGATTGTTGGTTACAATCTTGAAATCACTAGTCTAGGAGAAATGTACAGTCAGACGTTATTAAATACCCAATTAATTCTAAACCCGTGCACCGTAGGGGTTGACACTAGTTTAACTAAAAATCTGAAATTCGATTTACATTGGTTGTTTCCGTTTTTCTAAAACACTCGGCGCCCATTCAGGAACCTAGTTTTATGTGTAAAAATGTGTTTTTTGAACAAAGGGTTAATTGACACAATGGGCCAGGTTGGAATCTCGTCTGCAATCTACTGTAGCGCATGCAAAATACTGTAGCACAAAACCTGGTCAAACATAGAAATTGGTGTACCCTTTGAAATTTGTAGAAATTAAAGTGGGCCCCTACCTACATGAAATGTTGACTATTCCACATACAAAATTACACATCAATTCTACACAATTTGCGACGGAAAAATATTGCAAAATTTCTAGCCTTGAACCAGGATTGGAAAAAAAATGGTCTATAAAAATATTCGTATGAAATTTCATAGGATAAAATATGAAATTTGTATTTGAATAATAATTTTTTTTCATTTTTGTATTATAAGAAATCCGGCATGACATGTTGGCATTTCAAATTTGGATTTTGGACAATTTAGCAATTTTTATTTATCCGCTTTCGGTTTCGTTGGAATACTAATATTTTCATTATTTTTTGAATTTTGCGTAACATATGTTGTATTTATTCCCATTTTCCTTTCTTCATCGTTCTTCTCCTTTTTCTTTTGTTAAAATAGCATCATTTGAGAATTTATTAATTTATATATCTACGTGTAGTTACTAGTTAATTGGATTAAGTTGTTGTTAATTCAAGAGTTCCATCGAAAAATATTCATTTCCATAGCGTTAATAAGAAAAAATATACAATGTAATTAAAGAAAAAAAGAAATAGGTTTTTATAATAATATCAAGGCAGCACCATCGAGCCTACTAAAACCAGTATTGTCAAACGTAAGGTCTAGTACAAGCTAAACTTATCAAGCTTTATTTATGGGTTTAAGGCCTCACAGATGTGATAAAAGATTTCCTACCCGATATACTGGGGCATGCGTCTACCTCTTCCTCATTTTCTTCTGTGTCAGATGGTGGGTAGTTATTTTCCCATGCTACGGTAAATGCGGTATCGTTTGATTGGTTCCTTCGTAGGAAATTGTGCGCTGCCATCGTTGCCATTACAATCTCAACATGCTGTTTCATTTTGTACGATTCCATGGAATGGAATATCGCAAAACGCGCTTTCCACACTCCAAAAGTACGCTCGATGACATTCCTACAAGCAAATGCAAGTAGTTGAAAGCTTCTTTGGGATTCTTAGGCTTTTTCCCATGCCGTGAGGAGGCACTGTTGAACTCCTGGAAATGATATCAAGCGTCGTTACCCCTGTAAGGTGCCATGTAGCATTTTGTGTGTGGATATCCTTGATCTACAGGGTAGTATTTTCTGTTTGTTGGGTGTGGAAAGGAGCCACCATGTTTTTCTTTGCACACTCGTAGGACACGACTATTATGCATACAACCTTCTCATCTAGGGGACGCGAAGGTGAAACATAGGTTAAAGTCATATATCGCGAGGACATTTTGTGAGGTGTAGCCTTTTCGACAATAGTACGCTGCCTTATTATTCATTTGCGGCTCGCATTTCACATGAGTCCCATTGATTGCACTAATGCAGTTCTATACATTTCACAAGCTTCTAATTCGTCGACAATAGTAATTTTAAAAAAAAAACCAAAAGAAACAAATAAAACAAAAATAGGAAAAAAACAATGAAGCGACGACAATGCATGCTTTGCCAGGTCCCTTTTTTAATTTATTTATAGCATTTTTATTTTTTTTTTTTTTTTTTAAATTTGATTTTCCTCCTATGAAGCAATAACAAAGGCGGCGAGTGTACTCCTTATGACGTCACAGATGTTCGTTACGTTACATGTTAAAGAAAAACAAAAAAAAATAGAAATCCATATTCATGCGTTTATGAGATGTACGGAAAGTACATGTTTTGGGTGCGATGGTTTATGGAATCCAGCACCGGCATTGTAGGTTGGATGTGGTTGGACGATAATGTTGGCGAGGCCTATAATGCTACGTAAAATATAACAGAAATAATCGGTCACAGTGCAAACAGATAGGCCAAATATAAGCGGCTATAAGGTGCTGGCTAGCTCCGTGAGCAATAACGAACATGAACATGGCAACTTGCTTTGAATGTCTGACTTCAACTGTTTCTGACAAGGCATAGTTGGTTCTTAAACACAAAGTAAAAAAATAAAACACATAAGGTTCCATGCGAAACAATGTGTAGCACATTAGTAGTCGTTGTAGGGCATTACACACCATTACAGGGCCTGAACTTTCTCCATAAACAACTGAGTTTACAATGAATGGTTTCAAAAATTCGGCAATAACAATAATTGCAACGTGAAAGAACTCTGCCCCCAGACGATTGTTAGTATCGATTGATAACAACTCATTGAGAAGGGGCGCAATCGGATCCATAGAGCTTCAAAAAACAAAATTTAAATCAATAGAAACAAAAATAGTGGATGTGTTATTTAAACGAAAACTAAAACCACGTAAATAAAAGAACTGGTGACAAAAAGCTTCGCACAATTGTGTTGCGTGCGAGGGGCTTAAAATGCGTACTGACATGGTTGTTATATAGAGCAAGAAAGCACATAACATCGGTTGTGGAATTCACATGTTGTACCTTTACACAATGTTTTCTATACCGCTTCAAAGGCTCCATCATTGCACATTTGACAAATAATATATAGCATGAAGAAAGTGAGATTATTTTCAGAACAAAACATAACAAAAGGTATATTCCAATATGGGAAAAGTGAAATATGCAAAAATTCTTCACAATTGTTATTTGACTTAGCTTTCACTAGTGCATTTCCAAAATTGTCATTCAAAACCCGTACTAAAAGTAGAAAACAATCTTGGAGGTAATCAATGCATGGTTTGACTCCCTACACAACAAGTTAGGTAGAATTAAATAAGAAAAAGCATGAATACAATATGTGCACAGTTATTCGTCATAGCTATGTTGAAGAGACACGGGATTGTGAAACCGAAGTTGGATTTTAGTAGAAAGATATATGAACCCCTTTTTTTGTAACAACATCAACACTTGCAATTGAAAACCAAAAAAAATCACTATCTACGTGACACTGTACTAAGATAACAATTTACTTCAAAACCTAAAATGTATATGGAAAAATTAAAACACAACATTCTAATTTTCAAAAATATATTGAAATGCTATTTCTCATCTTTAAAATTAATTCATTTGCTATTGTACCTTGTAATTTTTACATCAAATCACATTTTCGTTAAAGTTCGCACTTGTTCATATTCAATTACATACATAATTGAAAGATTAGGTAACAAGATAAATATATTAAAAAAAGAGAGAGAAAAATTTAAACTAACGAAGCAAATGTGTGTGTTAATTTAAAGTGACGAAAAAAATATAAATTAAATAACAAATACAAAATAATAAGGTGCATGTTCAATATATGTTTGTAGAATGAGATTTTGTCTTTTTCAATTTTAATTAAATCAGTGCGAAGTTGCACTACCAATATTGCGCAATGCATAACTGGTGCTTGTCATATTATTATAGTTAGGTAGTACAACAACATTTTCTATACTAGTTCATTTATTTTATTGATATTCCTTAATGCATTAAGTATTTTAAGTGGAATATTTTAATGTTATGGTTCTACTATTCGACATTATTATTTGATTCATGTAATTTGGTTGAAATCACCTTGAGCTGCTAACTAGTAACAAGAATCGAATGCATAGGAAACTGGAAAATGCCAAAGTCACAATAACATTACAATCGCTAAGTTTGAAACGCCATGGGTTTGTGGTTTGGAAAGGGACACTAGAAGAAATGAAAACAAACACACATATTATCTCGTGACACCACAAGAATGCTTGCAAACTCAAAGTACGGGGTTACAAAGAAAAAAAAAAGGTACTTCAACCACAACCAATGAAAACGCCCCGTTTTTAGATAATATTGAACTAGCTTATGTTCACGTCCGATGTTTTGAGTTCTTAGTTGCAATAAGTCACACATCTCTTCCAGGTGTAGAAGTAAAATTGTACAAAATCTGGCGATTTACCGGATTTTCGAGGAGGAAAACAGCTTGAGTGTATAGCTCGAGATTGCTCAGCTCCAGGCCACTAATTTTTCTCATGCATTGGCCAATACTGGGGATCATATCACTGATGGCCTCAACCTGCAAGGCCTGCTATTTGCCAGTGGTTTGCATGGACCCCCCAGTCATCTCAGTTACAGCTAATCGACATCGGCACCCGATACTAGGCTGCTAGTAGCCATAATGACCAATTTTCGCTTTCCAAATAAACCACCACTCCCAGTCATTTCGGTCAGTCCCATGTGGGCAGGGACTTCGTTTGGGCAACCATCCCCGCTTTCACCGCTGCCTTCGCCCTTGTCCGGATCAGAATCGTCGAGATCCTCACAACAGCATGAAACTTGTTGCTGAAATTGCTTAGGGCAATTGAGTACTCTCCTGTGGTCATGTTTCCATCAACGAGTGCAAGTCCCATGTCACGATAGGGCCATAGATCCACAAATCGATACCATCGCCTTCCCTCTTTGTTCCTACACAATGTACTGTTAATGAACAATTTTCGGCGTAAACATACCAACTCATAGCAGGAGCACATGTTGTACAATGGACATATAATGGCATAACACAATTCTGTAACATGAAAATGGACCAAAGATGATAAGTAGAAATTGTAAAATCATATTTCCACAATAAACGAAACCAGCAGACCATCCTATATTACCCAACATTGTAATATAGGCACCGTTAGAGCTGCACATGCAATATATTCTTCACTAACGTGATAGTATAACTTTCATTTTAGAATGAGAACTTTTCTCATGGGTGGCCTAGCTAGTGGATGACAAGTGCCACTTTATATTTCATTTCATAAAAGAATTTTTTCCTAACATTTTCAATGTATTAATGTGATAGATATTGAAAGAGCAACCGACTTCCTAATATAATGTTGCAAAACATTTTCTCATATCATATGTAATAATCTAATAGCAAAAGCTAAATTACTTAAAAATTAAAATACACATAAAATGATAAAATAGCACAAAAAATAAGAGACAGTCAATGCAGATATATGCTGGAAAAAGTATCATGTTGTGATAACTTTTACCAGACATCAATAAGTTTCTCAAAGTATAGATCTTTATAAGACTTGCTGTGCTTTACAAAGGGTTGTCAAATGACAAAATATATAGGAGATGAATGGTGGAAATGAGCATGTCTGGGTATCAATGTACAGCTACACTAAAATCGATAGATGAGTACATAATTAAATGCTTCAATTAGTTAAGGCCAAAAAAGGGGGAAAAATAAAAAAATGGTAAGGATAACATATTGGAAAGCCAATTTAAACAAGTGGAGTACGTCTCTCGACTTAACAATGGACTGACAAACATACAGATAACATGTGGTGCAAATGTAATATTGTCCACTTGAATAATGTGTTTCCAAGCCAAGAACAAATTTTATGTCGAGCAAACCAAAAAATTTACTACATACTACGATAAACTCTCAAGTCTCAAGGTCTTCTATCTTGCAGAGAGTATAACAATAATTTATATGTGACTCGCTACTTTAATCTATAGTGGACTAAAACTCATTTACAACCTAATCTCTAACCAGATTGTCAACAAGTGCACATTTAAAGTAGCACGAACTCAAACAACATGCGTATTCACCATTCCTTTGCCAAAAGCTAACAAATCAATTGGTTGTCAAATGTGCCATCTCATGATATAGCAATGCAACTTCAAACAAAAAACCAAGACCATAAGCCATAAACTAAGACCATAAGCCAATGTATACGTATCACTATTTAGTGAAGGACAAAACAATTGTAAGTAACAAAAAACAAATTGAATGGCCAAGTTAATGAATGTAGAATTCAAGGAACAACGTAGACAATGCTAATTATAAATAAAAAACAAAACACAATGGGGAATTCATGTCACCTGTTGGGAGCAAGTTAGGTTTCTTACCACATCTTTTGCCACCTACCAAGCCTGTTCTTGATCTAGCGCACCAGTAGTTGGGTAGAGGCCAGCTCCCGTTTGGTGCCACAAGAGGTTGACGATGAAGGTGTACTCTTTTTTCAACTTCCGAAGCTTGTTCTTCAGTTGTGAAACCTCGTGGACCAATCCCGTCTTCTTATGGAAAGAAGCCTCGATAACGTTCCACGACCATCTGGTTAGATTCCCTTTGACGGCCTAACCATAATTACTTGATCGTAGCAGTAGCGAAGCAACACCTCCTTCAAAGGCCAGGTCCATTTGACACGATCAACAGCGGTTGGCTCTTCTTGTTGCTTGGCTTTTCCCCGTGGGGACTATCTGCATTGAGGTTGGGAGGGAAACTCCATCGCCTGTGAGATATAAGTATGAAGAAAAGACGAAGGGGATTTGCGAAGAAAACTTGAAACTCGAAATCGGAAAAGGGGATTTGGGGAGGAAACTACTCTACCAAAATTGAAGCTCACCTATGTCGTTAGATTCAGTATCCCTGAGCAAAATATGCTCGCCTGAGGTTGATGGTTGCAGATCACTGATGGAGATGGTTTTCAATTTGGTGAAAATTGGGAAGAGTTTTCATTTGTTTGCTGCTTTGATTGGTAATGGATAGGTTGGGGTTTTTACTGATTTGACTGGTAGGTGGGTTTGGGGGTTGGGTAGTGTATATTAGGCGTATTGATGATGGGATTGGTATTGATAGTAGGCCCCTCGTGTCTAATTTTTTTAATTTTCCACATTTTTGAGCTTAAAAATTGGTAAAGTTGTGTTCTTGAATGGGCACTTAACTCTCGTACTTTAGATTTCATTTAGTTTATAAATTAAATTTAAAGTTTTTATATTTGTCAAAAAACTAAAACAACCATTGATTCGTCGTTTCAAATAAAGTATAAAATTAGTAATTTTGCTAGTTAAATCAAGTCTCTGTGGGATCAATACTTGGACTCAAAATCCATTTTACTATTTATTCAACTCATACACTTGCAAAATTTACTTTGACACATTTCCAACCGAATAGTATTATTGGCTTTTTTTTAGCAATTATCAATTTACTAATATTATTGTACATTTTTGCTATTTTGTATAATTTTCTCAACGCCACTATTTCAATAAAGCTTGAATAGTCATGACACATTTCTCGAGTTTGTTGATTGAATTGATGCACACCATAAATTTGAAACTTAACAATGTTAATGTTTCCTATGCATTGTGCAATTTTGCATGCAGTAACTTAAGCTTTCAATTTGTTTCAATTTATTCTCTAAAGTGGTATGGATTTTTATTTTTTTAAACATTACAATAGGAGATAAAAACTCTTAACCAAGAATTTGGGAAGCCCACTTATATGCCACTACACCACATTGATCTTGGCTAAAGTGGTAGGATTGGCCTGCGTTGATTTACCATATATCTATATATATTATTTTATATTTCAATTGATTCAATTTCAATTAATAATAATAATAATAATAATAATAATAATAATATTATTATTATTATTATTATTAAAATACTATATTTTGCATTCTCCATTGGAATGTGGCTCACCATATACTGTTAGAAATAATCTTTATATTTAATTACAATTCACAATTAAGTCACCGAGATTTATCATGTTAAATTATTAATTTATATATGAAAGAAACACTTGGATCTATTTTAGCAATCATTGATCTTTATGCGGGAATCATGGCGAAAATGACTGCAAAAATAGTTAGAGGTGGTCCTATAGCCTTGCTCAACCAAATCTCCTTTTTCCAAATATGAGACCTGATGTTTCACTTTTTCATGGGAAATTGAACTTTGGTATATTGGGGACCATGACCAAGAGTTTTATATATAGAGATTGATCATAAACTTACATAAAGCATCAATCAGGCCCTTATCAATCTCCACTTATTTGGCCCACATTAATTTCTATAGTCTATGGACTTACCGAATTATACTACTTGATTTTAACCAATTTAATTGAATAGTTGATATAATTAAATTTAATAATATGTTGCCTACTTAATACTGGAAACGTAAATTTCCAACAATCTTCCACTTGGGCAGCATATTATTCTCGAACAATTCTATCACAAAATTCTTTAGGTGTGCAACCATATGCTATTCACCTTAGTCTACTCCTTAAACAATCTGGTCCATCTTATGCACTAGTGATGGAACTATCGAAGCTTTTGTCCAATATTCCTATGACTGGACCACAACAATCACCATACTAACATACTTGATGACATAGATCTACTGTGGATAAGTAAGATAGAAATTATGTGCAATACGATCTCATACATGCCTATTTCCAACAGGTCCAACTTTATTCTTTAGTGAGATCATAATAAATCTTTCCAATCTTAATGCTAAAGCGCAACTAGAATGACTGGATTTTAGATATTAATAACAAAACCATAAAGTTTATTTTGTGAAGATAATCATAAATGAGTGTCTGTCACGAAAGAGCACCAAATGCAAACTCCCACTAAACCAGTACAATGCTAAATAGTACAATACTTATATGAGCAGCGTGCTTGTGAAAAACCTCGAGCAGATGAACCCTCAATGAGTAGATTCGCAATATAGAGTTTGTGCCCATACACTCATTAGACACCTGATTATTCTGAATATGGAAATGATCTCAAAATAAGTGAGCACATAAACCATATGTTCTATAAAAATGCTATATAACCCTATTTGATAAATCCAAGTTAGAGTTCCTCTAAATTCTACCATTCTTGCTACGAATGTTGAATTACATACTTGAGTATACATATATTCTCTATGCCAACATGTAAAAATCTTTGTAATCTTTATAGTTCAAACTCAACCATAGGGCATTGATTGAGGCTGAACATGCATCCCTTAGTAGTGGATATATCCCTTAGTATGAAATCTTTTATGTCAATTCTCCCTAGAACAATGTCATTCTTAATATGTTCTTTATTTATTTTCTTGCAACAATATTGTTGCTAGAAATCTTCATTGACATATAATGCAAGAGAGATATATTTACTTCCACTGAACTTAAGGTTCACAAAATCATCAATTGAATCTATTTCACATCCAAACGAGATAATAATTTGACGAAATTCATGATAGTGGAATGTTTGTTTGCATGGGGCTGTAGATGGAATTCCTTAATTTGTAAATCATTTCCTTTGACTCACCAAATACCAAAGTTCAATATTTGCACAATCTTGCCATCCATTTGATGTACTGGAAATGAGCTACAACCCACAAATGTCATTATGGTCCTAAAGGAACCCTTCAACAAACCGAATGGGAAGTCCCTTTATAATATATGCCTTAATAAAATCCTTTATAATAAAATGAGCTTTATATATCTTAATATTGCTCTTTTAATGTCTCTTGGTATTAAATATTCATTTCCAACCAATAATCTTCCCACCTTCGCAATTCGACGAGATCTTAATGTTGTTGCCCGTTATAGATTTATCTTATCTTTAATGGTAGCAGTTCTTGAGGTTGTTGAGCTTGCCTTTTAGGAGAAACTTCCTTATTTTGTATAGGGAGCTTTAGTATTGTTTTATTAAATTGAATATGCATCTTGAACAATGTCTACATAATCATTGTTAAGAGCGGTAGGAAGAGGGACAAATTCCCCTTCAAAGATAACCTTTGTGATGACCCACCGTGACACACGTCGTAAGTTGACAAATTAGTCGGCGTGACATCAAGAGATCGTAGATTAATTTATTAACCTATGATAATTTTTATTAAGAATAAGTAAATCGATAAATAAGTTTAATTACGTAAAATAATAAAAGAAAAATAAACACTTGAAGAGAGCATTTGTGAGTAAAATAAAAATATGACCTAGTCGAAGGAAACACGTAAAATAATGTTTACGTGTATGCATATGTGGGGCGAAGAAGAAATGCATGAAAACCTTAACCTTTAATTAATTGTCATTTTGATTAGTTTAGTACAATAAGTAAAATTATGTGTAGTACAACTTTTATCCTACAAAAGTACAATATAGTTGTAGGAGATAATTAAAGATTTATAGATTCCTACAACTATGATTATCCTACAAGTTTTGAGTGTAAGACACACTATCTCACAAAAGTATACACTCTAAATGTATAAAATAGGGAAAAGTGTCTAAACAAAAGCAAATTCTCTCCATTTTCACCACCTCATTCGTCTCTCCTTACACTTAGCAAATGGCTTGCAAAAAATCTCAAGAAACCACTCTCTAATCTCACCAAAACCATTTGCTGAACCACTATTATAAATATACCCCACGCTTCCTTAATCCTGATTTTTCTTAGACACAAGAACAAGCAACCTCCTTATTTTCTCTGTTTCCCTCCATCTCCCAATTTCTCTCTAATGTAAGGAGGAAGGATTTTCCTTCCATTTCTACATCAAATGTCAGGTTCTTCACCACTCCTATACTACAAATCAATCGAGAAAGGTGGGTAAAACAAGTTTATGGTAGGGTTTATGGTTTACCTTTGAGTAAACTCGAACCAATTAGTTTTCTCCAAACCCTTTTACTCTTTTTAAGTTTCCTCTATTTTCTTGATGTTCTATGATGATCAAAATTAAGTATAAGTGGTGAACTGATGATCAAATGCTTTGAGTAAAAGAAGTCCTTGAATCCGAGGCCTAGTCGAGACTTCCATAAAGTGCTTTTGTCAAATTTTGTGATTTTAGTTAGTAAATGATAATAAACATGACCTAAACAAGTCATAGATGCAAGAAATTAAAGTAACATGGAATGATGTTGAAAGATGATAGAGAACTCGTGGGCATGAACCCTTGCATGCTTTGATTTCCTAAATCTTTGTTCCTAATCTTGTAGTATGTTGTTTTAAGAGAGCCGTGGACTTATCTCCCTCGATCTATGCTAGGTTAAGTGTGTAGGATTTTTTGTTCTTCTATTGTTATGAAGGCTTATGGTGTATTGCTAGGGTTATAACCTTATATATATATATATATATATATATATATGAGGTCTGCTAAGCTCTGTGCAAGCGATCTCTTTTCTTATTCATATTATATATTTTCTATTCTTTCATACCTTTGAACTCAACTTGGTATCAGAGCCAAATCCTTCTCTTTTTCCCTTTCAAACACCTTTCCCTTTTCCCTTTTCCCTTTTCTCCTCTTTTTCCCATAATCGAAGTGTTCTTGAGGGTTTTTTAAACCCTATGTGTCAAGTCTATTACATGTATGATGTATTAAATTTGGTGAAGTCGTGCGTTTGTACTGTGTTTCAATCGGTGTGGGCTTCGTAGTGTTGCTGGTGCGTGTGTTGTAAGTTGTTGAAATCAAGTCTATATCGATCAAATATGGGTTTGTTGCTGTCCAATTTGGGCAATTTTCTGTTGCTACAGTAATCGCGCTACAGTGATGCCACTGCAGTAATCGCGCTACAGTGATGTTGCTACAGTAATCATGCTCTAGTAGTATTTGTTTTCGATAGTGATCATTGTTAACATGTTGAAAAGTTGAAATTCTGATTTGATCAGTTGTCCGGTTTGACCCAGTGAACAATGGGAGATGAGACTGTAAACCCACATCAACCGCTGCGTCTGCCAGCAAGCCATCTTTGTATTATGTTAATGACGACCTTGGCAAGCCAATTACCAACATTCACCTGAATGGGAATAATTATTTGTCTTGGAGTTATGCTATTGAGCACTTTATTCGTGCTAAAAGGAAAATCAAATTTCTTAAGGATGATCTTCCAAATAGTACTAATCCAAAATATGAGAAGTGGGAATCTTCTAACCCAATGGTTCTAACATGGTTATGGAACAGTATAGAACCTAGAGTTCTTACTAATGTACAATTTTTGCCAACAGCTAAACAGCTTTGGTCATCCTTGAAGGAAATGTATTCTCAAGAGAACAATATCTCACATATTTATGATCTGTATGAATCTTTGTTTAAGACCAAACAAGGTGAGAGAACCATTGATGAGTATTACAGTACTATGAAGGGAATGTGGGAAGAACTTCTTCTTTATCAACCGCTTATAGTGGATCTTGAGCAACAGCGACAAGCTCGAGAACAATTTCAGGTAGCGCTTCTTTTCCATGGACTCAATGCCAAATATAGTGTGTACAAAGATCAACTTCTGGCTAGTGAAACAGTTCCAATAGCTGCACAATCTTTCTCTCGTCTTAAAAGGAAACGTCAAAAAGTGGTGAATTTGGTTAGCCTTCAAATGAGTCGTCTGCGTTACTGTCTGCTTCTGGTACTGGTGGACGAGAAGGATCGAGTGGTGGTCGAGGTTCTTATGGTCGTGGAAATTCTAATGGTAGGAGTTCACGTGGTGGTAGAGGTAATTGTGGTCGTGGTGGAAGGAATCGTAGTACTGACGAAAGGAAATGCACACATTATGGTCTGGAATGACATACTGAACTATTTTGTTGGGATAAATATGGGAAGCCAGCTTATGCCAATTTTGTTGTCGATCAATCTTTGGAGGCATCCGATGTGACGTCGTCCACACTTTTTGATAACTCGACTCTGGTTAATTTGGATCAGATTTTGAGTCGTCTAAACTCCTTGTCTACATCTTCTAGCATCCCACTGCTAGCGTTGCTAGTTCTGGTAAGTCTGCCAATTGGCAATGCCTTCTTCATCTTGGATCATTGATTCAGGAGCTAGTGCCCATATAATTGGTAATTCCTCTCTTATTTCTTACTTTGTGTCTACTAAGTCCAGTATGAGTTAGCTGATGGTTTTTCCCGTCCTATTATTGGCAGTGGAACCCTCCATCCAACTCAATCTTTAGAGTTGAAATCGGGTCTCGATGTACCAAATCTTTCATCTAACATTGTTTCTGTTAGTGCTCTTACTAAAGCTCTAAATTGCTCCATAACCTTCACCGCGACTTGTTGTGTTTTTCAGGACCTCCAGACAAAGATGATGATTCGCTCAGGATATGAGCACGATGGATTATATGTGTTAGATGTTGAGGAGTCTAGTTCTGCGTCTGCACTGAGTGCCTCTGTGATGCCACTTCAATGGCATTGTATCTTGGTCATCCATCTCTTATTAAATTACGTCAGTTAATTTCTAATTTAAGTCCTATGTCTGTTTTAGAGTGTGAACCATGTCAATTGGGAAAACATCACCGTAGTACGTTTCCCCATAGGATTGACAAATGGTCGTTGCGTCCATTTGATGTAGTCCATATGGACATTTAGGTTATTTTGAGAAATAAAAGTTTGTCTGGTTTTCTTTACTTTGTGGTATTTTTCGATGATTATTCACGAATGACGTGGCTGTATTTGTTAAGATTGCACTGAGTTACCCCGTATTCTTTCTAATTTCTACAATGAAATCGAGACCCAATTCCATACAAAACTTTAAATATTTTGGTCTGATAATGCCTTAGAGTATACCCAATCGTGTGTCAAACACTTTTGTAAAGATCGAGGGATTATATATCAAACCACTTGCCCATATACTTCACAACAGAATGGGGTTGTTGAACGTAAACTGTGTCATTTATTAGATGTTACTCGTACTATAATGTTTTCTATGGGAGTTCCTAAACCATATCGGGCTAACGCTGTTCTTACTTATAATTACCTTATTAATCATATAACATCTTCTGTCCTTGCAAAACAGTCACCTTTCCAGTTGTTGTACCCCTGCTCAAACGACCTATCATGTTCCACCTAGTGTGTTTGGTTGTGTTGCATTTGTCCGTGTTCTCAACCCTGGTCATGACAAGTTGGACCCTCGGTTTGTCAAGTGTGTATTCATTGGTTATTCCCGTATGCAAAAAGGGTACCATTGTTATAATCCTATTACCCATTGGTATTATGTTAGTGCTGATATCACATTCTTTGAGTCTAGATCCCATTTTTCCTCTTCTAGACAGCAATTTGATTCAAAGTTAGTATCTTGTCGTGAGGGGGAGCTTCTTAGTCCATCTCTTCTACTTGTTCCTATCCTAGTTGTCCCCTGTGATGCTATTAAGGAAGTATCAGTCGTGGCTCCAATTACTACTTTCCGTGATATGCTCAGTATCATCGTCGCAGTGTGAGAAAAAACACTGCAAGTGAATTGCCTTTGAACTAGTCATCATCCTCTACAAAGGCTGCTATCATTTTTACTAAGAGTGTTGATGTAGAACCCATTGCTACAAGAATCAGGTCCAAAATAGCCCATCCTATGTCCCAATTTGTTTCATTTCATCGTGTTGCTCTTGTTTTTCGTACATTTGCATTGTCTATATCTTTTGTATCGGTCCCATCTTCTTTTACTCAGGCACTAGCTTTCCCTAGTTGGAAATCATCCATGAAGGAGGAAATATCTGCGCTTCATGAGAATAAGACTTGGGATATGACCCCGCTCTTCCATGGAAAAACAACGGTAGGATGTCGATGGGTATATATGGTTAACTATTTACGAGATGGGTCTGTAGAGCGCTTGAAGGCTCGTTTGGTCACCAAAAGGTATACTCAAACTTATGGGGTGGATTATATGGAGACCTTTTTCTCCAGTTGCTCGGCTCAATTCAGTTTGAATCTTGCTCTTTGTTGTTATTTGTAAGAGGTGGCCTCTATATCAATTGGATATTAAAAATGTCTTTTTGCATGGAGCGTTACATGAAGAGATTTATATGGACCAACCCCTGGGTTTGTTGTTCCAGGCCAAGAACATATGGTGTGTAAGTTGGAGAAGGTGATTTACATGTTGAAACAGTCGTCCCATGTGTGGTTAGATCAGTTTAGTTCTGTGGTTCTCTAGTTTGGCCTTCGCTATTCGGTGTGTGATAATTCGTTGTTTGTTTGGTATTCCCCTTCTGGTACCATTATTCTCATTGTCTATGTGAATAATATTATAATTTCGGGAAATGATGTTGCTGGTATTTCCGGTTTGAAGAAATATTTGGGGGTGCAGTTCCATACGAAAGATTTAGGCCTCCTTCGTTACTTCCTTTAGATAGAGGTTGCTTATTTAGGTAGTGGTCTTAATCTCTCTCAGCGTAATTATGTGTTGGATCTACTTACTGAGACTGGGCTTCTCTGTTCAAAGCCTATGAATACTCCTATGGATCTTACAATGAAGTTGGATGCCAAACAGGGGGAGGTGTTTCTTGATTTGGGTAGATATCGACGTCTTGTTGGCCGTCTCATCTATCTAACTATGACTCACCCTGATATTACTTATGCTGTTAATATTGCTAGTACCTTTATGCACAATCTACGCGTTCCTCATTGGAATGTTGTGATTCGGATTCTACGATACTTGAAGGGTTCTCTTGGCAAGGGACTTCTTTATCGGCCTATACAGCATATCGACATCAATGGATTCTCGGATGTTGATTGGGCAGGTGACTCCACCGATCGTCGATCAACGTCTGGGTATTGTACTTTAATTGGTGGTAATCTTGTTACTTGGGAAAGTAAGAAGCAAAATGTTTTGGCTCGATCAAGTGCTGAAGCTGAATATCAAGCTATGGAACATACAGTAACTGAGATGATATGGGTTCGTTCACTTTTGTTTGAGATGGGTATTATGATAACCTTTCCTATGCCGATGTATTGTGATAATAAAGCGGCAATATTTATAGCAAGCAAACCCGGTGTTTCACTAGTGCACCAAGCATATCGAGGTTGACTATTACTTTATTCGTGATTTGATGATATCAAAGCAAACTGTTACTCTATATGTGAAGTCTGAAGATCAATTGGGCAAGTTTGTGACAGTTTTTTGACTTTGTGTTTAAAGTTGGGCAAGTTTGATTTGTATGCTCCAGCTTGAAGGGGAGTTTTAAGAGAGTCATGAGCTTCTCGTGGGCTTATCTCCCTCAGCCCATGCTAGGTTACATGTGTAGGGTTTTTTTGTTCTTCTATTGTTATGACTGCTTATGGTGTATTGCTATGGTTATAACCTTATTATATATATATATATATATATATATATATATATGAGATCGGCTAAGCTATTTGCAAGCGATCTCTTTTCTTTTTTGTATTATTTCTTTTCTATTCTTTAATACCTTTGAACTCAATTTAAGGCCTATATGTCATTAAAGATGAATTAAGTCTCATTTTGATCAAACCCACTTGTTTATTGAATGTCTAATGAAGTTGTAACTGCTGAAAATTTTCAAGTAGGTGTATGAGTTGCTGTGTGATGATTATATATCAAGTTTAACATGATTTTGTGAAACCATTGGATTGTAGTGACCCTTGGTTCTTAAGTTACATTGTTCATGTTGCAAATTTAATCTCATGGCTTGCATCGGTACTTGGTATTGAGAATTAAATTGATATTGTCATTATAATCTTCATTCATCACGACATGGCATTTTAGAATGAACATGGGTCATGATTCATGAGCATCCATTCAATAGCATGTTTTCAAAGCCAAGATTTTATCAAGTATTGGTTGGATTAGTGCTTACTTCATGCACGAAGGTAAGAACATGACATGATTCACAACAAGATATGTGAATAGTATGATTTCATGGAGAAAACCCCCACATTTTGGCTTTTGGCTTCTACTTATTTTATACTCTTGAATTCACGATCAAGGCACGCTTTGTGATTATTGATTTTGAAATCAAACTTTTGGCGCTAGTAAGCAAACCAATCAACCAATAGGGCCCTGAACTCAAGAAAAGATTTTCAATGACCTAAGTTTTTCCTCATGTAAGCATCGCATTCCATTTCACATCAAGAGTCTCATTTCATCATGATAATGTGCTCGTGCAAAACATATTTATATATGTGAGGTTACTATATTCTTGTTTTATCCATGGAGTCCTTTGGACTCACTTTATGTTGTTTTCATTTTTCATTGAATAGATGATGATGCAAGGACTTCAAGAGGTTAGGAATGTGACATGGCAAGTCATGGATGATGGCCTTGCAATGGCGTGTGTAACCGAAATAGATCTATGGGGATTTATGATACGGTGCCTGAGTTTAAGCATTATATTACTTCTTTTGCGGTCTTAACTACTTATAATATTTGCAATAATGAATGAATAGTTCAAAAAATACATGAGGACAATCCGTGGAATATTTTTCTTCTCGAGCATCCTCAAGCTAACCCTTCTGGGCATCCCCCGAAGAGTAATTATGATATGTGCATGATATATATAGATATATATATATATATATATATATATATATATAGATACTATATGAACTAAATGGCTTTTTATGCTTTCCATGATGTTTTGTGTGCCTTCGATAAGTTGTTATTATGTTATAAGAGCTAACATCTTTTTATTTGAAAGCTTCATGTGCTTACCCTATTTTGCTAGGCAAAGTTGAAGCTTGTAGTAGAAGATGATTGTGAAGATGGAAGGGAAAGTCGAGGCAGCTCGGGGATTTAGCATTATAATTCAGGTTGTTATGTAATTTTAAGAACTTTGAACTTGGTTCTATATATGTTGTAATCTAAGACACTATTGGTGATGTGTTTGGAAATTTATGTAATGGTTGTGGTTGATTATCTAAGTTGAAATTCTATGCTATGTTTCGATTTTTACAAATGGTGTTGTTGACAAGTTGGGGGAAGGGTTTTTGTTTAGTCGGGACACTAGTACTCTACGAATACGTATTAATATGCCGCTATGATTGTTGTTCACTGGAATATTAGTATAATGCAATAGAATATTGGTATGCTAGTAATAGAATGTTATTTGCTTTCAATAAGAGAAATGTTTGACTTGTTTTGAAATCCTTGTTGCTCTTGAGTGTGACTATGAGCCTTTTAGGATAATAACAATGATTCCTGACAGTGTGTAGTGACAATATAACTTATTATGCCATTAGATAGCATGAATGATATCTTGGAATTGCTATCAATTCAAGGTTTACACATTCATGTTATAGGTTGCATGTCACCACCTATTGACCTAGTCTAATATTGTTCAATGTGAAGGCTCTCTTGTGCGTGAATGTCAAAAAAATAAAAATTTTAAAAAATTACAGCACCAACGCATCAGATTAATTTTATATTCATTTAAAATGTTAATAGATAATCGTAGTTAAATATGATAGTCAGGGATTGGATTAATAACTGGGGCATGACAACCTTATCTCCCCTCCATGCTTAGTATCCTGAAGCAATTACGCATTTCCTATCTGAAAAAGGACAATTTAAGGGGTTATAAAATTATTGGACTTGTAACCCCTTGGCCTTTCAGAGTGTTTCACAAATTAATAGCTAATGGTTTTGAAATCCAGTTTCTTGTCATTCAACTCATGTGGATTTGACTCAATTGGACAATCTCAAATAAACAAGTCATTAATTGTAAATATTGATATTTGATTCCATCCGTAAATCTATTTTCTTCCCTATGAGTTCTAGTCTCAATAAGAATGCTAGTTCTTACTCTTCTAAACTTCTTATTTCCCTAAATTTTTGCTACTAACTTGTTTTAGAACTTTGTTAAGAATATAAGCTACAGTTTGTAGTCATATTCTGGGGTCATCATATGTGCCATATTGTCAAATTTGAGAACTTTAATTTTATTGCCTAGTTCATATTTGAATTTGACATGACTTACTAGTAACATTGCATGACACAACACTTATGTGAGTGGTAGTATGAAATCCATTCACCATGTGTATTTATGTACAAAAGTTAATTTAAGCCTAAACAAACAAAACTGAGAAGCACAAATTTCTTAACAACATTCTTGTGGCATATTCTTTATTTACAAATCCACAATTCGTGCAAAAGTAACAAGTGAACATCTTATCATGTTTCCTCTGCACAATCGAGGTGCCCTAACTACAACCTTCTTGTCTTATTTTCCTTTTATTATATTGAGGAGTGTTTACTTAGTTATTACGTTCAATCATTTCTTACTTCAAAAACTTTATATTCTTATGCACATTGAGATGAACTCATCAAGAGCTTATTAATCATTTTGGGTATTGTAACTCACTTTAATTAACCTTATTGTACATAAAGAATATGAACTAAATTTACCAACAAATCTAAATTAAGAGCAGCTCTAACTTTAATGTCTTTAGTTTAGATGCCAGTAGTACTCCTTTATGTTTCATTTTATAACTTATTGAAACAACGTTATCCAAATGAGTACTTATTGGCAATTTGCCATTTTGCATTTAAGCGAAATGTTCAATATATTTAAAGAAACTTTTGATATTTAACTCCTCAAAGATAGTGCCCCGGGATTCTTTAATTCTTAAGATTTGTGTTGTTAAGCACACAAATAAGGTTTTTATTGGCAAATTAGGATGGGTATTACGAGAACAAGAGAAATGATAAGCTCACAAGGGAATAATCATATACTTATAACTTAAACATGATATATGAAACTGCGGATCCATAACAAGATACCTAGCACAACATTAATTCATTATCTTTCGACAGAGCACTGAATTGTAAGTCGCATCTCCATGCAGTAATAAAATATTAATAATAAACTCTGTCAAACAACAAACATTTCTTTGGATTGGCTTATTGTTCACATGATAACTAAATAATTATCCCAACCTTAGTACATCTGCTATTTGGCCAAACAATAATCTTCCTTTGGATCGATCATTGCTTGCATAAACAACATTTACAAACATCTTAATATTCTAAAACATATAAATCCATTTATTTCGAAATACAAGACAATCAATTCAATGAACTGACAAAATTTTGGGTTGATAATTATCACATACTTATCACCATAGGTGTATTTGTCATTTGGTCAAATAATAACCTTCCTTTGGGCCGACGACCTTTTACATAAATAACAGATATACACATCTTAGCATCTCAAACGAATATATTTACATGATAGAGGTTACTTTGGCAATGTGTCGCTCAATCAATTCATTTTGAGATATTAGATAGTAAATTAATAGATTTTAAAAATACTATGGGATTAAATTTTAAAATCTAAGACTTTAGAGGCCATTTTGAGAATCAAATACTTTATAGATTGAGAATTAAAATCCAAACTTTTTTTTCCAAATCTCAAAACCAAAACTTTAAAGGCCAAACTCAAAAATTTGAACTTTAGCTGCCACTTTAAAGTATCACTGGTTCAGTTTCTGAATTTAAGAACTTTACGAGACCCAAAATTTAAACACTAGAACTTTAGAGATTAAATCTTAGATTGAACACTTTAAGTAAAATTGGGAATTTTAAAACTTTTGAGAGACTTTTAGATTTAAAATCACAAATTTTATGCTTTGAAATCTTATATTCAAAACTTCAAGGATTAAGATTTAATTCTCAAAACTTTAGTGGCCAAAGATTTTGAAATTTCAAAACTTGGAGGATCTAAAACTTGATTTTGAAAACTTTAAGGCCAAATACTCAAAATTCAATACTTTAGTGGCTTAATAATTCAAAGTCCAAATTTTAAGGACTAAGAAAAATCAATCCAAAAATTTGTAGGACCAACCATGAAGCAATCATGCAATTGAGGGTTCAGTAGGAATGTTCAAAGACTTTTTATAAGAATTTGAAACTTTAGAGGGTTGAACTATGACATTCAGAAACCTTAAAGGCCTAACTCAAATTATTTATAACTTTAAGGACTGGAGTTATAAATTCAATAATCTGCCGGATATAACTTTAGTTCAAAGAACTATTAAGGGCTGGAGGTGCAAATAATGTTTATTTTTCCAAATTGCACAAATGTCCATGATGTGAAATGTAGGAGCTCAATACCAAATGATTCACTTGAGTTGCTGCTAGGGCCGATCATATGAACTCGAGCTAACAAGTTGAAGATGACAATGTCGGGATTGATTGAAGAAATATGGAGACATCCATTGAAAGCATCATCTCAAAGTTTGCAATGTGGATTGGGGCCGATGGTGTGAAAGAGGTTGTTTTATCGAGCAACGGGGCCAAAAAGCATGCAAAAGGTCAATCACGGTCGTAACTGACCTAACTTACGGTTGTAACTATCAAAAGGGGAGAAAATGTGCGAAGAACAGATACGGTCGTGACTGGGAAGATTTAAGTTGTAACAGGGCCACTTACGACCGTAACCTGTAGACTTATAGCCATAATTGAAAAAATCCAATTTTTGTCTCGAGAAGGAATTATGGCCATAACTCTGGGACTTATGGCCGTAACTTCGGTTAGAGTGAAATTTTGGCTTTTTACTCTATTTCGGAAGATATTTTGTCTTTTATATTATTATTTCCTCTTTTAGCTTAGTGACCAATTAAAGTTTCTACTTCGGGGTTTATAAGGCATTTTGCTCTCCTTTGTAAAGATAGCTTTAAATATATGTTGAGTTTGAGAGTTTTCTCCTCCAATATTCTATGTTCTTTGAACTATTTGCACTTGTCAAGAGCTTGATCATCTCTTATGACGTTCACCACTGTTGGTTGTCTATCCCGCATCGCTGGAGATGATTGGTTTAATATACCAATTGTTACCATGAGTCGAACGTTGACAATTTGTGGATCAACTTATCGGATTTTTAACTTTTTTGGACCAATTATAATCTCGTGTGGGTTGCGTCAGCACTATTTTTAACGTGGTTTGCAATAGTCCGTAAACATATCAAATTTATCAATTGCAGCCATTTTTGCTAAAATATTAGTAGCAACTCATATGCAAATCTAGATATAAGACCTTAAAATTTGTATTGTAATAATCCTATATCATAGAACATCGTGAATACATACATAAGGAAGAAGATCCAAATGCTTCATATTTCAATTCCAAACATGCAAGTGACTCATGCATATAAATAGATCTTTGGAATGCCATATAATTACATAAATTTTTTCCCTTTTATTAAATATATAATATTCATTATCCATTTACCCATATATCTTCGTATAATTTGTCTATGTACACATGAATATGTGAATGAATAGCCAATAAACTCATAAGCATATGTAAATATCGTACATGTACCAAAAACTACTAAAGGGAAAAATATATTAATTATTGATTTAATTCGCATATGCAATGATGAAAATAAATCTTAATAATTCAACATCACAATTGATCCGATGTCACTTGTTAGAACTAATCTTTATATTTAATTATAATCTGGAATGGAATCACCAAGAGCTATCATGTTACATTATCGAGATTTATAGATGAAAGAAATACCCTGATCTATCATAGCAATCATTGATCTTTCTGGGAGGATCTCAGCTAGAATGACTGCAAAACAAGCTTAGAGGGTGATGCTATGGCCTTCGTGAACCAAATGTCCTTGTTCCTGAATATAGGACCTGGCGCTTCATTTCCACATGGGGAGAAAGAAACTATATATGATCTAGTGTGTTGGGGACCATGACCAAGAGTTTTATATATAAGGATTGATCAAAGACTCATAAAGTTTCAACCAGGTCCTTGTCGATCTCTACTTAGTTGCCCCACATTGATCTGTGCCGTCTATGTGCTTACCAAATTAGACCACTTGATTTTAACCCATTTAATGAAATAACTAATATAATTAAATTTAATAATATGCTGCGCACTTAATATTGGAAACGTAAATTTCCAACATATAAATCGTGATGGCAAGTAGATGCGTAGTAAATTACAAATCTCACCAAGACATCAAGATTATTTCAAACACTGCATGTATGACAATGTTTTTTTAAGCAAAGCACCAACTCAACTCATACGTCAGTTTTACGAGTCCATTGAGCCTAACGGCGGGGTTTGGAATCCCCCTAGCTACCTTTTTATTAATGTAAAGAAAATAATTACAAAAGAATGGGCCAGAGACCTAACCTCCAAACAATGGAACACAATAAGTATACGAAAAGCAGTAAATAAGGAGATACTATCTCCCTAACAATAATGAATAAACGAATAATAGAACAATAAATAAGGAGGTACTACCTCCCTGTACAGAATAATGAACAAAAAGAAAAGAAAAACTATACCCTCGCTAAAGCCCACGGACTGACGGAAATCCATGACGGTCCATCTGTAGGAGGGCACGAGCCGGGGCAGGCAACTGATGTGAGTCATACTTTGCGTAGCGTTACTATAGGAGCCCCACTGAAGTGAGTGCGTCGACAACCTGGTTGCCCTCGTGAAAGATATATAGGATGAAGTCCTGGTCTGTGCGGAGGAGCTGGCGAGTACGTCGGATAATGCCCTGTAGGTACCATAGACCGCCTCCCCGAACAATACAATGAATAGTAACTGACGAGTTTGCCTCCACCCAAACTGTACCAACTCCTAGAGAGCGTGCAAGCAACAGTCCGTCAAGAATGGCACGGACCTCGGCCTCTAAAATAGCGCAGTCTCCATAAAATGAGGAAAAGTCCCAAACACAGTGCCCAAGATGGTCCCGGATCACCCCATCCCCGCCAGCTCAACCATCAACCACACAACCATCTATGTTGACCTTAAAAGATCCCATAGGCGGCTGACGCCAGAAAACCAACACTAGAAGGGAAAGGGGAACCAATGATAGCGACTCCAAATAGGGCAGCCAAGTCATGATCACCTCACCAACGAGAGGGACTGAACACCCCAGCGGTGTGCATGAGGGAGAAATCTTGATAGATATGCCAAATGATCCCCGAGAATCCACAAGAACGTCCCGATGCATCGCATCATTAAGTGCCGTCCACAAGTGCCGGAAGGCGAAAATGGGCACGATGATATAAATGTGACCCCGCCTGACAAACTGGCCTGAGTGTCGCCAACGCTAAACCCGGTGCCAAATACTATCAGAGGTGGGAGACGGGATATGAAAGATCGATGAGAAATGCCGCCAAATGCGAGACGCTACCCCACTGCAAATAACGACATGTTGAAGCGTCTCCTCGTCCGAGCAACACTAGCATCGTGATGGCATCTGCACATGAATACGTTGCTGAATCACATAATCAACGAGCACAAGGCCCGCAATAACTGCCAGTGAAAGAAAGAGACAATCGTCGGGATAGCTGGGCACCAAGGGTCCCGAAACACCGGCCTAATCTCAACATGCTGCCGGACCAGCTCCCAGGCTAACCGAGCTATAAACCGCCCATCTGAGGTATCAGGCCACAACATCATGTCTGGGGAACTGATGTCCAAAGGGATGGCAAAGATCTGGAGGGTCAGGTCAAAAGGAACAACCTACAATAAATGCTCAATATCCCAACCCGTCTCATCAAAGAAGTTCTACACCTGGGCCGATGAGTGACTGCGAGCAAGAAACAAATCCCCGAGAGGAAGATCACCCATCTAACAATCATGCCAAAAGAAAACCTCGGCCATAGCCAAGCTGCCGGGAAATACGGGCTCAGTAGTCGCTCTGATCGCCAATAACCAACGTCGACCCCCAGAATCAAGATAGGTAGGCTGAACCTGCATAGGTGGCTGTCCCCGACAATATCTATCATGCATATAGAGGGCCCATAGAGAGTCCTGAGAATGAAACCGCCACCAAAGCTTCAGGGAAAAAGAATCAACCATATCACCCAAGTCCACCCTCCTCCGGGGGACGACACAACTCCCACCAGCGCCTCTAATGCAAACGGCGGGCACCGTCCCAAAAGTCCAACAAGAAACAAGCCAATAAACTGGATAATCACTTCAGCACAGCCTTAAGAGGCTGCAAAATCTTAAACAAGTGAAGCGACATAGAGTAAGGTATCGACCGGATGAGCGTAATACGGGCCCCAGGAGATAATAATCGACTGGCCCATCTGGAAATTCACCCACGGATCTTCTGTACCAGGTCATCAGACAAGAAGATTCGACGTGCGCCCTTATACAAAGAAACACCGAGATAAGTGATGGGCAGCTGGCTATGCACAAAGCCCGTAAAAGGTCTGCCATCTATGAAGCTACGCAGTAGAAGCTCGGTGAGGTGCAATCAAAGAACTTTTGCCTCTATTCACCAACTGGCCAGAAGCCCCCTCGTAATGCTCAATACAAGCTAACAACCGCTGAATACTTCGCTTCTGACTGCTGGCGAATATGATGATCGGCAAATGAGAGATGAGAGATGCGAGACAAGAGTAGTGCCCCCATGAATGAACTGCATACAAGAGTGCTATTGAAAGAGAGAAGTAAGCAAGTAGGACAAGTAATCAATAGCAATAACAAACAACACAGGAGAGATAGGATCGCCCTACCAAAGTCCCCTAGACGAAGGAAAGAAACCAGCTAACTGACCATTGACCAGGACCAAAAAATGACACCCAGAGATACAGCAGCGGATCCTATTAACCCACAACTGGTCAAACCCAAACGTCTCCACCACCGAGAGCAAGATATCTCAATCCATCAGATCGTTGACCTTAGCCATGTCCAGCTTGAGGATAACGTTGCCCCCTATAACCGGCCTACCAAGGCTATGAACCATATCCTGGGCAAGCAACACGTTATCCCGAAGCAAGCGCTTCGACACAAAACCACTCTGCTGGGGGGAAATAATACACAGTAAGAGCTCACTAAGATGGGTGTTCAATAGCTTCGTAATAATCTTGTTGAACACCGTGCAAAGATTGATAGGCCGAAAATCCGTCGAAGAACAAGCCCCTCCATCTTTGGTAGAAGGACAATAGAACTAGCACCGAAGCCTCGAGGAAGCCGCTTGCCCGCCGCCGCCCCCCCCCCCCGAAGAAGTCAATCATGGCCATATATAGGTCCTCCGAAATAGTATCCCAACACTGCTGAGAGAACAAAGATGTAAACCCATCCGGCCCGGCCACACTATCTCTGTCAATACTAAAAATAGCCTCACAAACCTCATCAATACTAGGGAGACGGTTCAACCGAGCATTATCCTCCAGGGTGATGAGTGAAGGAATAATACCAGGCTAAAGCGGTTGACGCGGGGTCCCCGGAGAAGACAACAACCCCTCGAAAAAATCTACAGCCGAACTCTGGATGGACTACTGATCATATAAAATAACACCCTTAGAAGTCCGGATATAGTGAATACTAGATCGAATACGGTGTCCCTAGACCAAAGAATGAAAGTGGTATTACGGTCCCCCTCAGCCAGCCAATGAGCACCGGACTTCTGACGCCAAAATCCTTCCTCAATAGAAAGGATGTGGTTTAGGTCAGCCTAAACCTGATGTAATCACTCACGATGCTCAAGCAAAGGGTCGCTATCAAAAACCCACTCATCCTCATTAACAGACAACTCGGCATCCCGAACCCGATCAAAGATGTTCCGAACACATTGCTGATTCCACCAACCGAGTCCCTGCCATAACCGAAAGAATTTCTCCCACAAAGCTGCCATTCCCGTTTGGCGAGAGGGATATGACCACTTCTGATAGACGAAAGCCTGGAAATCATGATGGCGGGCCCAAACATTAAGGAAACAAAACGGTCGAGGCCCCTTCTGCAGAAAAAACTCCCACTGTACCAGTAGCGATGAATGGTCCGAACAATGCTTGTTCAAATGGTTAACAGACAACTAATGAAAGAAATTGGCGGCATCGGGATTCATCAAAATACTATCCAAACGCTTCCACACCCGATGATTAGTCCACGTGTAAGGCTCCCCCAACAAAACCAACATTCGAGAGACCACAATCCAACATCATATTACGGAAATCCAAAATACCCCTATCCCTAGTACTGAAGCCAGTGCGCTCACTCTCAGCAGCGATGACATTAAAGTCACCACCAACAAACCACGACCGATCCATACCAACAGAGATGTGATGCAAAGCAGTCCACAACATCCTCATCTCGACATACTCACAGCAGGCATAAATAGGCGTTAGAGAAATGGACCTAGCAAACCTAGGATCCCAAACGCTGAGATGCAGAAACTGGGGGTGATCAATCAGGACATCAACAGTAATTCCCTCCCGCCAGAAACACCAAATACGGTAATTCTGGACCCCCGGGTCAAAGGCCAAGAACCGACGAATAAAAGCAAAGTCATGGCGCAAGATCATCTACTCAATCATAACAAGAATAGAAACACCATGCATTTGGAGGAGCTTTTTCAAGCGCCTCCGAGTACCCTAAGATTTCATACCAGCAGACTCATCAACATATGGAACAAGGGGGGAAGAAGTAACTGACCTAGACTGACTGCGGGTCTGCATACGAGAAGTAGAAACAACCTGGACTTTGGACGTGTAGGCCCGCTGCTTCTGTCGTCGTCTACTAGTAACCAGCACAAACGCATCCTCGTATGCCGCCAAGATGACAAGATCATCAGCAAAACAATGCTGTGAATACCAGGCTGGTGGAGCTCAGGCAAGGTACACTGCGACTGGACGGATGCCTCAGGTAATGAAGATTGTGGTGAGACGAACGCCTCAGACAAAGTAGACTGTGAGGGGACGGAAGCCTCAATGTTGTGCTAGTAGTCAGGCAACCAGAAGTTGAAGAACGGGGCCCACCACAAGGTAGGTAGATACCAAATCACCATCGGGATGAACATCCACCCCTAACACAGTCTGATCCACCGAAAGGGTTCTTGACCAACAAAACTCAACTGGTCATTAGAGTCATCTTCGGAATCAACAAACTCAACCAAAAAGGGCGACCTGACCAAAGAAGTCACTGGGAAGGTTGGGATCGGTACCGTAACCAGTGGAACATCAGAAATAATCAGCGGAGAAGAGCCCACTAGGGCAGTACCTGGCTGAGTCTGGAACTGCACACGAGGTCTCCACTGACGGACAGGCTCAGAAACAATGGCACCCCCCGTTTCCGGCTGAGATCGGGGGCAAGAACGGTGCTAGAAATAACAGGTGGGGCAGAAGTGGCCGGGGACGGCCCCGGCGGGATACCAACCTTGCAATCCGAAGACGAGTGTCTGATATGCCGACAAACAGAACAGAAGGGGGCACATGCTCATAAACAATACGTTGCAAGAAATAGCGTCCCGGCCCTCGCTCAATCCAGATATGTTCGGGCAAATGGTTGTCCAAATGCACCTCCACACAAACCCTAACCTCACTAGGGCGGAGCAAATTCGTAGTGGCCTCATCAATATGCAATGGGTGGCCCACTGTCCTGGATAAAGAATACAAAACTTCCTTAGCACGAAAATGCACCGGCAACAAAGGAAATGAAATCTAAACGGGCACAACCGGAATTTCCTTCTCGAGATGAAAGTCAACCGTCCACTTCAACACCTTCATTTCACAACCACTAATAAACCAACGCAGCCGCAAGAACAAACGAGTATAGTCCACCTCATGAGTGAGATGGATCAAGATATGCATACGATCCAATAATCCCACAGTATAGGTGCCGACAAAACCGAACTAATCAAAGGCAATACTAACAGCAAGCATAGGGGGCTTTCGCCGCGACAACTTACCTACTAACTTAAAACGAAATGGGACAACCAACTCAGACTCCTCATCGGCCAAAATACAGATAGCCGGCTCACCACAATACATGTGAGGTTACCTAGAAATAATGGTGGATTGATGAGACGGGCTAAACACGGAATCAAACGACTTCCTATGCGGCCGCTCTTCGGCTGATAAAACGGGCCTCTTCACAACTGTCGAAGCATAAGTACGACCGGTCGGAACACCAGTCTAAGTCTCCTGGGGGCATGGCAGAGCACGGGACGCCATCGGAAGGCCCGAAAACTGCCCGGAAGGCCACGTGTGGGGGCCCACGCACCGGCTGCCCCAAGCACCAATGCGCCAACGCATTAGGGCTGCGCACCACCACCTTGGGATTCGCCTAATTGAGTGGAGCAACTTTGTCAACTTGCCCAAGTTCAAATTCTGCTCTGAAAGTGTTCAAATCGACAGCCAAAGTTTAGTTTTTCTCCAAATTTGGGGATCGGGGTTAGATTTTCCAAAATTGCTTTCATGGGGTCGTGAGACATCACAAGAGGAAGTTACAGATCCAATTTGAGCCATTGATGTGGAGGAACTAGGGAGTAATTGAAGATGAGACCGAAGTTTAGGGTTTGTAAACTTTGTAGTAATTGTGCTAAATCAATGAATGCCCATGTGAAATTGAGTTGGGGGATTAGTAATAGGGTCTAGGGCGCTCATTGTTAGTGGGAGTAATTGGGTTGAAGTGGCCAAAATCGATGAGTGGTCAACGTGGGTCATTTGAAGCGGGTTTTGGACCGTTTGTTTTGGGGAGGAGGGGGGGAGGGAGAGGGGGGTTTGGGCGTGTTTTCGGTGGGGAGGTGGTGGCCCACGAGGGTGGGGAGCGGGGTGGCGCGTCGGTGACCGGTGGTGGCAGTGGTGGGTTCTGGCGGATCTTGGCGAAATCTACCGAGTGCATGAATCGGCCGAGTGCATGTATGACAATGTTTGCGGTTATGTTATTTGTTTAATTTCGAACTTGCAAGCAGATTATAGGTCAATAGATTATGTGCTAGTTTGATCGCATATGTGCTTATTTGATATTGGTTTATTTACTTGGATACCAACTCTTCGAGTATTTCGAAGTTATTTAATTTATAGAAAGATTATAGTATAAAATTTTAAAATAGCTCGAATAGGATATACGATAATAACCTTATTGTATTAGACAATCAACATGATACTTCTATATATTTTGTCAAATGTTAGGGACATTCCTTTTGCATTCAATAGCAATATTTGACTAAAATTGCATTTTCTTGGGAAAAAATCACTCAAGAATTTTTAATATACGTTATTTCATTTGCATGAAATTTTAACTGAATTTTATAAAAATAATAAAAAAATGCAAAATTGAAAAAATGAGAAAGATAACATTAGTAGAAAATAAAAAAATGCTAAATGGCTTTATCAAAATAAGATCTTCTTTTTGAACTCTTCAAGAAATCTATTTATTTTTTAAAAAAATAAAATAAATCTTTTTTTCTTAATGTTCCAACAATATTAAAATTGTGCTCATGCTAACAAAATTCCTAATTCACATATGCATCCTTTTTTTTTTTAACTTTTTCAATAGTTGTTCATATTTCTTTATTTCGTTGGCTGAAGTTACAGCTAAAATTTTACAAAAATAAGAATCGAAGCAGAGGGCAAAAAAAAAGGCAGAAAAACAATTATATTGTGGGAAAATCTAAAAGGATATGCGGTTGAAGAAAAACAAAACCATTTTTTACGTACACATATAATCTTGCATAGATAACAGATTAAATTAAGTAAATATCATATGTAATTTCCGATTGTAAATGTTAAACTAAATTTGCAACGATTTGTTTCAAATTTAATTTATATGTCGCCTTACCAAATTAAGATAATAATATCTGGCAAACAAAATCGACGGAAAATTTTGTATATCATTAAAATTGTAAACATTAATAATTTTTTTGAAAACCCATGATACATTTCACAGGTTTTATTAATTGAATTGAAACATAGCATGAAATTGAGACTTAACAACATTAATGATTTATGTGCATCGCACTAATTACTCATTTGTCAAGTGTCATTTAATATTTACTTGTTTCTTCTCTATTTGTTCCCTCCATACAAGGTTATTCTTTCTTTCTTTTCTTTTCTTTTTCCTTTTTTTTTTTTTGTGGCCTCTACAAGCTGTTGCAATTGAGTTGGTGGGACTTTGAAATTCCCAATAATTAATAATTACAATCCTATATGTTTGTTTATTCCGTCTCTTTTGGCCCCTAAATATATAAAGTTATAGGTATTATTATTTGAATTAAAGTAGGCGTCAATAATTGTAATTCCAAAGATTGACTAATTCAAAAATCAAAACAAAACCTAAAGAGCGTTTTCAATTAATTTATTAGTTTTTTAAAATGAAAGCTATTTGTTGGCAGTGCCAGCCTTGCAGCATGTCATGCTGGCAATGTGCTCATTTACTAATAAAAATATATATTTTTTAAATTTGAAATTCTAGCTAGCTCATGTATAAAGTGTTCAATTTAATAATTGTTTTTTCCGAAATTCTTACTAGAAAATTTTTTAACTATTAAGGTGATTGGGTTACGAAGTGGGACGGTTATGATCTATTTTTAGTTGAGAAATTGACCAAAAAATATAGTTGAAGCCTACTTGCCCACTAACTCTGACACATCTTATTTTTTCCTACTAACTAGACTTATTTATATCTTTTTTGCCCGCAAATTCATTTTACCATTTTTCACAATTTTTATCGCCCATTTTTCCCTCTACCTATTTAATTCTACCATTCTTCTTCGCTAAGGGAGGCTTGATTATGTTAACTTTATTTTCGTGTAGGAAAATTAGGTTAATAATTGGCATTTTTATTTTTCCACATGGGTAATTAAGTAAGTTAAATTTTATGTTTAATGAATTTAATTATGCATGTTTTATTTTTTTATGGACTTATTATCACATTGTATTCTTGGTTTATCTTGATTTTAATTAACACATGTGATAATTCCTTGTTTTATTTAAGTAGAATAAAGAAGAGGGAGTCCATTGGACACTAGAAGTGTAGGGAACGAAAATTACTCTAGCTTGCATCCACATTCAATGTATTTAGTTTTATGGCAAATATTCTATTACATATAAACTTGATACAAGATAAGGTAATAATTTTATTCCATATTTTATGCTTACCTTATACGATTATCATTCAACTAATAATATTTTTTATTCCTTGTAGGAGATGGAGTTTTATGGCAACTTGAATTCTTAGTCAACAAGCAAGACAAGTAGAATAAAACTCCACATTTGAGAAGAGCTAGGGTTACACGTGAAGAGCACAAAAATCGCCCCCTATACTTTGCTAGAAGTGTGTCCTCCTCTTCCACTCGGTTCATGCCTTCTTCAAGCTTCTCTTGATTAAGTCCATGACCACCAACCTTGAATATTGAGATCTTGGTTCAAATCTCTGGGAGGAGTCCTTCGACGAATTAGATCAACCCACAACATGTAGAGATCTTTACAGAGAGTGCAAATCTATTACGGGATCGCGATTTACAAGGAGCTGCTGATGAGAGACCGGATGTCTTCTCAAATTACATGCTAAGAACAAAGAACATGGAGTTTTTCTATTATTTTCTTAGATGTTGGTTAATTTATGTGTCAATTACCTTGAAGTAGCTTTGTAAAAGATTTAAATTGATTGGATCTAGTGGACAGGTTTTGCTCGTAGGCGACAAGCACGTGGTTTTTTCCCATTTGGGTTTTCACGTTAAAAACTATGTGTTTTTACTGTTTTCGGTACTATACTATGTTAATTTTCGAAATCGCAATCCAGACGCATCTGACTCACATAGATGCGTATCTAGGCTATGATAATTTATAGACGCATCTTGCATTAAATAGTAAACTGTAACCAGTTAGATATGAGTAACAGAACGCATCTTGCATCTAAAAAGAGAGCTCCAGAAAATAGAAGAGAAGATTCAGTCTTTGCAGATAGCAATTGAATCTAAAAAAGATGGTGAGCTAGATGCATCTGCATCAGAAATTTCTAAAAAAACAGAAATAAATAGAATCAGTGATGAACTTGCAAAAACACATGAAAAAATCAAGAACTTGGTACTCAGAATTGCCCACCTTGATGAAATTCTAAGCTACGGAAGGCCCGTTGGCAACAAAATTGGCCTAAGCTACGAAGGTAAAGGTAAAGGTCCAGTTGCAGGCCCCATGTGTGTGAAGGAAACGGGTTCCAAACTCGAAATTCGAAGTGGACCTCACCCAGACGCATCCGTGTCTTCCAGCCATCCACACGATGCATCTAGCGTATGTTCTGTTCGCATTGTAGAAACTGCTCTAGTTCAGAATGTCAGGCCTCCAGTTCAGAATGTTAGGCCCCCTATCTAGAACCAGGTAAATAGACGAACCCAGTTTCATCTGGACAAGAAGGATGCATCTTTAGTATAGGTAACTTGTAATTTTTGTTCCAAATTTGGACATGATGTTTTTAACTACCATGAGTATTTGAACCTTGTTAATGCTCTTGCTAATACTCATAAGAGACGACATGTAGCTGATCAAGGCCCTCCCAGACATTATCAACCTATGAATTAAATTATATAAAAACCATCAATAAACAAACACGATATTAAATTCAACAACCAAAATCGAAAATTGCATAAAAGTGATTGTCTAAAGAAATCAATAACACCACAAATAATCTAAGTTTCTCCCCTAACCTTAGTTGGGAGATTAGTTTTTCATAGAAAAGAAAGAGAAAACCATAATTTTAGAAGAAATTGAAGATGAGACCAAATTCGAGTAGCTTGTTCCTTGCTTTCTTCTATGCCTCGTTCTCAACTTCCCTTGTCTCGGCTTTTTTCTCCTTCTCCTCTATTTTCCTTTTTTCTGGATATACTCGTATATTAATGCCAATCTAAGAATGAGCCCATTAATTCTAAAAGCCACCACTAACATAAATCCAAGGCCCAATTCGTGTATGTATATATGAATGCTCACTGGTACTTTTTCTTGTCTTTCTTCACACGTTGTAATTGTATATATATATGTATAAAAGAATGGGCCCATCACTTTTATCAAAGTGAATGTCAGTTGTTTCCTTTTGCTCAAAATTCCTTCTCTTGTAAATGTGGTCAACCTAAGAAAATAGTATAAAAATCATTTAGTTCATTATTATTATTAAGATCAGTTGCCCAAAATATATAAATTAATGCAAAATAAACATCACTTTTGAGCACTAATCAAAAGGAATGGTGAATAGGCATGTTGTTTGAGTTTATGCTGCTTAAAATGTGCAATTGTTGACAATTTGGTTAGAGATTGGGTCGTAAATTATTTTTTGTCCACTGTAGATTAAAGTAGCGAGTCACAAATAAATTATTGCAATACTCCCTACAAGACAGAAGACCTTGAGACTTGAGAGTTTATAATAGTATGTAGTAAATTTTCTTGTTTGCTTGACATAAAATTTGTTCTTGGCTTGGAAACACATTATTGAAGTGGGCAATATTACATTTGTACCACATGTTAATTGTATGTTTGTCAGTCCATTTTTAAGCCGAGAGACGTACTCCACTTGCTTAAATAGGCTTTCCAATATGCTATCCTTACCATTTATTTATTTATTTATTTATTTATTTATTTATTTATTTATTTATTTATTTATTATTATTATTATTATTATTATTATTATTATTATTATTATTATTATTTGCCTTAACTAATTGAAGCATTTAATTATGTACTCATCTATCAATTTTAGTGAAGCTGCACATTGATACCCAGACATGCTCGTTTCCACCGTTAATCTCCCATATATTTTGTCATTTGAAAACCATTTGCAAAGCACAGCAGGTCGTATAAAGGTCTATGCTTTGAGAAATTTATTGATGTCTAGTAAAAGTTATCACAGCATGGTACTTTTTCCAGCCTATATCTGCATTGATTGTTTCTTATTTTTTGAGCTTTAAATTTTTTATATAATCCTAATCTGTCAAATTGTATTGTACTGCACTAATCCTCTAGGTTGCACGGAAATGGACACGGGACACGAAACGAAACGGGGAAACTCGATTTTTGAAAAATCTAGGGTACGAAACATTATAGAAACATTGTATGGTAATTATTTTTTTTTCTATGTAATTTCAAAATTCAACCTATAAAAACTATTTAATATGAAGTAGCTAATCAAGATATCAAAATCAAATAAATTTAATTAAAATTTTAAATTTTGATGACAATTTGGGGATCCAAATTTCACTTTGTATTTTAAGTTAATTAATAATCAGAGCTAATTGCCAAGAAGAATGCTATTTACTTTAGTTTTTTAGGTTAATTACTTAATTAACATTTTTTGTGAACTATAATTAATTTTTCTTTTTTTTTCGTTTCAAAAAATCTGAATTTTTGTCTCAAAGTTTCCTCAAAGTTTCTTAAAATTTTTCGTAGAGTGTCCACAAAGTTTCCATAGAGTTTCGGAATTTATTAAAAAATAGGAAACTTTTTTAGAGTTTCCGAAACATTTCCGGAGAGTTTTCTGCGAGTTTCAGTTTCTGAAACATTTCTGACACAAAACACTTGCCTTGTAAAAGTTTCCCTGCATCATAGGTTTTCCTTGGTTTGGGAGCATAAATTGCGTGAGATACATTTCTTCACGATGAAAAACTAACTAGAATTGTGATATTTTATCATTTTATGTGTATTTTAATTTTTAAGTAATTTAGCTTCTATTGTTAGATTATTGCATATGATATCAGAAAATGTTTTGCAACATTATTATATTAGGAAGTTGGTTGTTCTGTCAATATCTATCACATTAATACGTTGAAACTGTTAGGCACCAATTCTTTTGTGAAATGAAATATGAAGTGGTGCTTGTCATCCACTAGCTAGGCCACCCATGACAAAAGTTCTCATTCTAAAATGAAAGTTACACTATCACTGCAGTGAAGAATATATTGCATGTGCAGCTCCAATGGTGCCTATATTATAATGTTGGGTAATATAGGATGGTCTGCTAGTTTCGTTTATCATAGAAATATGATCTTACAATTTCTAGTTATCATCTTTGGCCCATTTTCGTGCTACAGAATTGCGTTTTTCAATTATATGTCCATTGTACAACATGTGCTGCTGCTATGAGTTAGTATGTTTGCGTCAAAAATTGTTCATTAATAGTACATTGTGCAAGAACAAAAAGGAAAGGTGATGGCGTATCGGTTTGTGGGTCTACGACCCTATCGTGACATGGGACCTGCACTCTTTGATGGAAACATGGCCACAGAAGAGTACTCAATTGCCCCAAGCAATTTCAGCAAAACGCTTCATACTGCTGGGGAGGATCTCGACTATTCTAATCCGGACAAGGGCGAAGGCAGCGGTGAAATCGGGGATGGTTGCCCAAATTAAGTCCCGACCTACATGGGACTGACTGAAATGACTGGGAGTGGTGGTTCTTCTAGCAAGCGAAAATGGGTCATTATGGCTACTAGCAACCTAATAACCAGGGGCTAATGTCGATTAGCTGTAACTGAGATGAATGGGGGTCCATGAAAACCACTGGCGAAGGGAAGGCTATGCAGGTTGAGGCCATCAGTGACATGATCCCCAGTATTGGCCAATGCATGAGAAAAATTAGTGACCTAGAGCTAAGCAATCTCGAGCTGCACACTCACGCCGTTTTCCTCCTCGAGAATCCAGTAAACCGTCAGATTTTGTATGGTTTTACTTCTACACCTACAAGAGATGAGTGGCTCGTTGCAACTAAGAATGCCAAAACATCGGACGTGAACATAAGTTAGTTCAATATTATCTGAAAGCGGGGTGTTTTCATTGGTTGTGCTTGAAGTACTCTTTTCTTTCTTTGTAACCCTTACTTTAAGGTTGCAAGTGTTGTTGTAGTGTCACAAAATAACTTGTGTGTTTGTTTTCATTTTTTCTAGCCTCCCTTTCCAAAACACTAACCCATGGCGTTTCTAACTTAGAGATTGTAATGTTATTGTGACTTTGGCGTTTTCCGATTTCCTATGCATTCAATTCTTGTTACTAGTTAGTAGCTCAAGGTGATTTCAACCAAATTACATGAATCAAATAATAATGTCAAACAATAGAACCATAACATAGAAATATTCCACTTAAAATACTTAATGCATTAAGGAATACTGATAAAATTAATGAACTAGTATAGCAAATGTCGTTGTACTACCTAACTATAATAATATGACAAGTACCAGTTATGCATTACGCAATCTTGGCAGTGCAACTTCGGTTTCACAATCCCCGTGTCTCTTCAACACAGATATGACGAATAACTATGCACATATGGTATTCATACTTTTAATTCTACCTAACTTGTTGTGTAAGGAGTCAAACCATGCATTTATTACCTCCAAGATTGTTTGCTGGTTTTAGTACAGGTTCTGAATGACAATTTTGGAAATGCACTAGTGAAAGGTAAGTCAAATAACAATTATGAAGGATTTTAGCATATTTCACTTTTCCCATATTGGAGCATACTTTTGGTTATGTTTTGTTCTGAAAATAATCTTGCTTTCTTCATGCTATATATTGTTTGTCAAATGTGCAATGACGGAGCCTTTGAAGCCGTATAGAAAACATTGTGTAAAAGTACAACATGTGAATTCCACAACCGATGTTACCTGCTTTCTTGCTCTATATAACAACCATGTCATTATGCATTTCAAGCCCCTCACATGCAAGATAATTGTTCGAAGCTTTTTTCACCAATTCTGTTATTTCCTTGGTTTTAAGCTTCGTTCGAATAACAAATCCACTATTTTCGTTTCTATTGATTTAACTTTTGTATTTTGAAGCTCTATGGATCCGATTGTACCTCTTCTCAATGAGTTGTTATCAATCGATACTAACAATCATTAGTGGGCAGAGTTCTGTCATGTTGCAATTATTGTAATTGCTGAATTTTCGAAACCATTCATCGTAAACTCAGTTGTTTATGGAGAAAAATCGGGCCCTTTAATGGTGCGTAATGCCCTACAACCACGACTAATGTGCTACACATTATTCCGCATGGAACCTGATGTGTTCAATTTTTTTACTTTGTGTTTAAGAACCGACTATGCCTTGTTAGAAAAAGTTGAAGTCAGACATTCAGAGCAAGTTGCCATGTTCATGTTCGTTGTTGCTCACAAAGCTAGCCAGCACCTTGTAGCCGCTATATTCGGTCTATTTGTTTGCACTGTGAATGATTATTTCCATCATGTTTTACGTTGTGTTATGGGCCTCGCCAATGTTATCGTCCGACCACATCCAGCCTACAACGTCGGTGCTGGATTCCATAAACCATCGAACCCAAAACATGCACCTTTCCGGGTACGTCTCATAAACGCATGAATATCGATTTCCATTTGTTTCTTGTTTTTCTTTAACATGTAACGTAATAAAAATCCATGACGTCATAAGGAGTACACTCACCGCCTTTGTCGTCGCTTCGTAGGAGGAAAATCAAATTTTAACAAAAAAGCAAAAATAATAATAATAAAGCTATAAATAAATTTTAAAAAGGGACCTGGCAAAGCATGCACTGTCATCGCTTTGTTGTTTTTTTCTATTGTGGTTTTATTTGTTTTTTATTGTTTTTTTTTAAATTACTATTCTTGACGAATTAGAAGTTCATGAAATGTATAGGACTGCATTAGTGCAATCGATGGGACTCGTGTGAAGTACGTGCCCCCAATGAATAATAAGGCAACGTATTATTGTCGAAAAGGTTACACCTCACAAATGTCCTCGTGATATGCGACTTCAACCTATGTTTCACCTTCGAGTCCCCTAGATGGAAAGGTTGTATGCATGATAGTCGTGTCCTACGAAAGTACAAAGAAAAACATGGTGGCTCATTTCCACACCCAACCACTACACGATTTTTTATCTTTCCCCACAAAATACTTTTGTAGAGAAGATCTTTATTTGTGGTGAAGTGATAGAGGAGACAAAAAACATTTGTAGCCAGGTTTGTGGCCTAAACCCCGAAAGGAAAGGTAATAGGCCACAAATTGTGAAAATTTCGAGGGCTAATTTCTGACGCTACAAATCTTTTGGAGACAAATAGAGTTGTAAGAAAATGTTAGAGGCGACAAAACTTTAAAATTGTGAGGTGAATTTTGTCCCTACAAGCGTTTTGGAGACAAATGCAATTCGTTGGAAAAGGGTAGAGGCCACATATATGCTTTGTCTCCTAATGTCTCTCCTCACAAATTATATATTTCAAAAATAAATAAAAATTAATTTTTTACCCAACCAACTAGCCATCTATTTAACTTAACTCAACTCAACCGAACCTACTAATTACTTAATTAGCTTCAAGAATATACAGTGCGTAGGAATTGAACCTTAGACCTCATGGTTGAGAAACTACGATCTCAACCACTCGGCTATTTTAATATCTTGTTACTCATTCTTATTCTCTCATTAATATTAATATAATATGTAAGTTATGAGTGTAAATCTTACAATTAGTTAATTACAAAGTTCAATTTGTCTGCAAAAAAAATTGCACACAAAATCATATGGCTGCAATTCTTTTTTCTGGAAAATGTAACATTTGTGTACAAATACCGAACAATTATAAGAAAACTCATATACCTGCAAAACCTTTTGGGGGGGGGGTTGAGATACCTTTTGACTATGAATTGCAATTTATTTGTGGAAAATTTGTACTAAAAATCACATGCCTGCAAAGTCCTTTTTTTATTTGGAAAAGGTAACCTTTTGCTACAAATTTTAATTCGTTAGAAAAATCAGATACCTATGAGATCTATTTTTTACGGGAAAAGATATCTTTTAGCTACAAATTATAATTTGTACAGGAAAAATATGTAGGAAAATTGTATTCCTACAAAATCGTAATTTTTGTAGGGAAATGTAATCTTTGATTACAAATTTTAATTTGTAGGAAAAATTATATGCTTACGAAATTTTATTTTTGTGGGGAAATATTATTTTTTGGCTACAAATTTTAATTTGTCTACGAAAAATTTGCAACGAAAATTATATGCCTACAAAATCATTTTTTTGTGGGGAAAGGTAATTTTTGGTTACAAATTTTAATTTGTAGGAAAAATTATATGCTTATGAAATTCATTTTTTGTGATGAAAGATATTTTTTTGCTACAAATTTTAATTTGTTTGCGAAAAGTTTGTAGCCAAAATCATATGTCTACAAATTAGTTTTCTTTGTAGGGAAAGGTAGTTTTTTATTACAAATTTTAATTTGTTTGCAGAAAATTTGAAACGAAATATCAAAATTCTTGTAGTGATAAATGGAAAATACTACCTTGTAGATCAAGGATATCCGCACACAGAAGGCTACATGGCACCGTGCAGGGGTAACGACGTTTTATATCATTTCCAGGAGTTCGACAGTGCCTCTTCACGACGTGGCAGCAAGCTTAAGAATCCCGAAGAAGCTTTCAACTACTTGCATTCGTCTTGTAGGAATGCAATCGAGCGTACTTTTTGGAGTATGGAAAGCGCATTTTGTGATATTGCATTCCATGATATCGTACAAAATGAAACAGCAAGTTGAGATTGTAATGACAACGATGGCAATGCACAATTTCCTATGAATGAACCAGTCAAACGATGCCGCATTTAAAATCGTGTAGGAAAATAACTACGCACCATCTAACACAGAAGAAAATGAGGAAGAGGTAGAGGCAGGCCCCAGTACACCGCGTAGGACTCGAAAGCACGCATGGCAGTTGTGCCAAGACAAAATATTAACCGAGATTGTTGCCCAGGTGTAGGAATCGTTTATCACATCCATATGGCCTTAAACCCAGAAATAAAGCCTGATAAGTTTAGCTTGTACTAGACCATACGTTTGAGAATACTAGTTTTAGTAGGTTCAATGGTGCTGCATTGATATTATTATAAAAACCTGTTTCTTTTTGTCTTTGATTACACTGTACATTTTTCTTATTAACACTACGGAAACGAATATTTTCGATGGAACTTTGGAATTAATAACAACTTAATCCAATTAACTAGTAACTACATGTCAATATATAAATTAATAAATTCTCAAACGATGCTATTCTAACCAAAAAAAAGGGAAGAACGTTGAAGAAAGGAAAATGGGAATAAATACAAAATATTTTACACAAATTCGAAAAATAATGAAAATATTAGTATTCCAACAAAACCGAAAGCGGGTAAACGAAAATTGCTGAATTGTCCAAATTTCGAGTTTGAAATACCAACATGTCACACAAAATTTCTTATAATATGAAAACGAAAAAAAAATTTATTATTCAAATACAAATTTCATATTTTATCCTATGAAATTTCATACGAATATTATTTTATGGACCAAATTTTTTTTTCCCAATCCTGGTTCAAGGCTAGAAATTTTGCAATATTTTTCCGTTCCAAATTGTGTAGAATTGGTGTAATTTTGTATGTGGAATAGTCAACAATTCATCTAGGTAGGGCCACTTTAATTTCTACAAATTTCAAATTGTACATCAATTTATGTGTTTGACCAGGTTTTGCGCTACAGTACCTTGCAGACGAGATTCCAACCGGGCCCACCTTGTCAGTTAACCTTTTTGTTCAAAAAAAACATTTTTACGCGTAACACTGGGTTTCTAAATGGGCGCCAAATGTTGCGATATCTAAATTGATGACTAGGGAAATTAAAAGACTTGAGACTCACAATTTCACCAAGTTCAATCCCTCTAAGATGTGCAATTGGATCCAATGGTGATCTTATTTTTGTTAACAATCGAATTTACTAAATTAATTATTTACCTCTCTCGATGATAAATAAATTTATCTATTTGGCTAATTTATTTATCTCTAAATAAATTCATTATCAGCCCTCTAAAACACACTAAAACAATAAATTCAAATAGGTTACGTCAAAACTTCTCCTAAATATCGTACTAACCACAAGTTTATCTCTAACTCTTGTTCAAATTAGTGCCCTATGTTGTTTATTCTAATTTGTATTTTTATTTCTCAAATCCAATACAAACCAATTAATAATTTATCGATTGATCAAAAAGATAAATTTATGAACTCAACAACATAGAATTAACAACAAATCAATCACGTATTGTTAGATCCAATAACGCAATAAACTAGAGTTAATAAAGAGGATTTATTGCTTGTTTCAAGTATAAAAACTTAGCTACACATGAGTTTACTAGAGAGAATTAAAATATTGAAAATATAGAGATACATAACCGGGTTTAAAGAATTGAAATCAATGTTTTGATATATTTTATACTTCTCATCAAGTTCCTTCTTCTTCTCTTCTTTAAATTGTAGTATTGGCTAATTTTATCCATCATATTCCTTCTCAAACTCTCTACTCTTTTTTTAACTCTCCTCGTCTCTCCTTCCTTCCCTCTACTCTACTCCTTCTATATATCTACACCCCTATTCAAATCCTCCAAGAAAGATAATAAGCTCAAGTGAAAAGGTTATGTAATGATCGTGTCCCCCTACTTTTCTCTTTTCCTTAAAATGTTGTGCCATCATTATAAGGGTGTTAGGATGTGTATAAAAATGGATTTTTATATGTTTTATGTGATATAGGAGAGAGAATGGGTGGAGTTGAATGGTGGATATTTGTATAGTACAGGTAGATCCCACGAGATATGTGGATGTGAAATAGGAGAGAGAAGTAGTGGGGTTAAAAAGAATGTGTAAAAATATGTAAAAAAACGAGTAAAAATATGTAGAAGAACGGGGGCTATGTCTCAATTTTGTGTCCTAAAGCATGCAAATAAGATGCCACAATGAGGAGATAGCCAATGAGGTGGAAAGAAGAAGAAGTGAACTGACCAAGTTGCGGGAATGCTGCTGGACACCGAGAAATGATGCGTTTTCATCATTTTTCACTTCTTTTTTATTCCTAATACAAAATTATATAACAAAAGTAAAAATATATACTTTAAAACAAAAATATAACATAAACATATTAGAACTTGGGAATTATGACATTAAAAATACAACCCATCAAATACCTTTACAATTCGATATCATAATAGTACGTAGTAAATTGAGATAGTACGTAGTAAATTGAGAATTATTAAAAAAATGCTAATAATACCTTTATAATTCAATATCTGTTATAATATTGTGCATGAGCTCCTCGAGGGAGTAAATTATTATATTTTAATTTATGTGAATGACTATTATACCCTTGATGAAATTATGTAATTACGATTGTGCCATTCGAAGTTTTCCTATAAATAGGGCTTCAGTTATTAATGAAATTCATTCCTGAGAATTCCTTAGAATTCATTCTCTCTAAATTCTCTCTATTGTTTCTATACTTTTATAACACGTTATCAGCATGAGTCTCTAACCCTTTGAGTAATATGAAAGAAGTATGCTCTACATTTGTATCTTATAAATGATCTTCTGTATCAGAAACTGGATTATTACAATTTGAAATACTCAATTTTCTATAAAATCTCTCTCTGCCCCATTCTCTCTCTAAAGCAGACAAGCACACCACAGCCTCCGTTATAAAATACCTACTCCATATTGTAATACTAATATGGAGCTAAGATCCACAATCTCCAGTTCATCCATGCCCACCTGATATTATTATATTGAAAAGTTTAGTTACAATTTCTAACTTCTGTTTTAGAAACAAAACAAATTCATCAAAGAAGAGAAGATATCCTTTCTTGAGAAAATTGCTTCAATGACTTCCAATAACTCCTACAGAGCAGTCACAATACTAATGTCAATTAGTGGAATTTTCCAAGCCAAACACGACGAATACTGGTTTCAAGGCTTAAGTGACAAAACGGAAAGGTATATAATATATATATATATATATATATATATTGTATTATATTACTTTATAATATAATATTATATTAAACTATAACATTCGTTTTCTCGAGATATAAGGAGCATACATTATCAAAATCAAATTTTCTCGACTCCATTATACTCGATTTAACGAGATCTTCAATTTGACAACAATATTGATAATATAACAGTTCATTTTGAAATATATCAAAATTTTAAAATTTATAAATTAGTATCTCGACTTTGAAAAATTAAAAGATAGTCATTGAACTTGTGAATATTTATGTATTAATCCTTATACTATTAAAATTTTATAAAGAGGTATGTGCAGCGCCACGCACCTGCTAGGCGGCACTGCCGCCGGCAACTGGTAGCGGTTGGCAGCAGCGGATAGTTCGACCTCCGGCCATTTACTTTGACGATAATTATATTTTGAAGAAATAGTTAGAACAAATTTGCTTCTATAGAAGCAATTCAATATTTAATTCTCGCACTTTATTTATTAATACTGCAATACCTCCTACTTGATGATAGGTTCAACCATCACTAATCGGAATGTTTTATATATTTTTGCACTTTACATGCTAAGTGATGGGTAATACCTTCTACTAAGCAGACCCTACTCCTGAAGAAGTAGTTAAATGTTATGCAATTTAATTCTTGCGATTTAAATTCCGTAAATTTATATTTATTGTAATAATTCCCATAAGGTAGGTTCGACCACCTATTGGAGGAAATTTAATTTCTGCAATTTAATTTTATGCACTTTAAATTTCGCATATATTTCCAATGTGGTGGGTTATACCACACGATTGGTATACATATTTTCAATATGGTGGGTTATACCACACGTTTAGAATACTTATTATAAATGTGGTTGGATTAAACCTCACGATTGGATAACTAATTTATATATGTTCAATATGAATATTCTATTGATATTAAAGAAGGGATTTGAGCAAGTGATGCCAGAATTTACCGTTGTATGTATTGATGAAATGAAATTGCTCAAAGAATCCCATTGTGATAAAAGAGAAAGAAAATACATCGTGGTGAAAAATCTCATTATGAGATTAGTATATTGTGATATGATGAGAAATGCTATTAAAAAAGCATTTAATAAAGAAATGTTTATTTCCACATCTTTAAATATTGATAGTGAAAATTGAGCAAGAGGTATCAGAAATTACCATTGGATACATAGAAGAAAATAAAATGCTCAATAGATCCCAATTGATAGATCAAAAGAAATATATCGCATGGTGGGATCATATGAAATAATTTCAGTGATGATATGAGATCCTATTGATATAAGAATAAAATGCTCTTGAAGAAGCATAATCATCATACTTCTGTATCTGAATAAAGCCAACATGATATCATTATTATTGCTCCAAAAGAAGTACAAAATAGTTGAAGTGGAACAAATTATAGTGGCAACAAATACTTGAAAATATAGAACTACGAAAAGAAAATATATATTGAACCCATAAATGAGGGATGCGTCTCGAGAGTATAAATACTCCGTAACTCTGTCATCCCGAACATTCGGGTTCATAATGAAAGATCCAAAGGATCTCTTTTTCGCTTGACACCGATGGTCTGTGATCGATGTGTTTCAGCTTCCACAAATTTTTGAACATATGATTGAATCTTGATGAGTAGATCAGCAACTGTATTAGTAGAAACAAGTATATTTCTCACTGAACGAGAAATAAATTTATGTTCTACACCCTGATCTAGAAATGCTAGCAAATCATCAAAGAAATAATTAATATTTAACAAACCTATGGGTTTGGTATGAAAGTTCCACTGTGCACATTACGCTATATTGAATATTTCCTCTAGCGTGTTATAGCCGCCTGGAAGAACAATAAAAGCATCACTATTGCTCATCATGTACATCAGGCAGTCGTGGATGGATTGTGTTTGTAGCGTTAATCCAGTTGGACTAATGACATTTCTAACTCCAATTCGATTACTGCCTCCAATTCGATGAAAAGGTATTACACTTGGCACTCTTATCCCCCATGATTGTGCGGCCATCGTAAGACTCCTTAATAGTTTGTTATTAGTCCCTCCATATAGTATATTGATATTTTGTTTCCCTGACTCCCTTACAAGTTGGTTTGCCATATCCACAAATTGGATATGACCTACTAGTCTGGAGCCACCAAGAACACATATAGTTTTTACCTGGCGAGGTGAAGATTGACTTACATGAGATGATTCTAATATCTCCATCTCCATCTCCACCTCTATCTCTCTCTTTCAACGAATGAATGAGAGATATATGAATCCCTTTATTTAAAGAAAAATTTCAAACCAATAATTGATTGTACTATTTACTTTTTGACAAATATGAAAGAGAAAAAGGTAGAAAAATTTTAGTGATATGATATATAGCTGTCGGTGATTGAAAAAATAATATATATATATACATATATATATCTTAAAAATTGAAAAATGATATTTACAAGTAAAAGAAATATATTGATCTTCGTTATTACACCGAGCTTTCTTACATTAATATTAGAAGATTATTATACTAAATTTTTCTACTAAATTTACAAATAGGATCTTCTAAAATAAGTTTTTCAAGACTATAACGTGATTGTCCACCTTTGAATTTGGCTCATAAGGCCATCAGCTCACCTTGTACGTGCCCACTAGGATGTGTCTCAAGAGCCTGTTGAATATCATCCAAAGGCTCCTTACTCAATCCATCCTTAATGAATGCTATTTTATCTTCTCGGTTTCTGGACAAGTACCCCACAAATTTACATCGAGTGTCACATGTCCACCGAACACACTTGTAGCATCCTCCTAATCTTTTTGCTCTCCGTTTCTTTGAAAAACTACTTTTACCCATACCATACATGTATTTAGAAGGAATTGAAACCTCACCAGATAATCAAACCTTTGCTTCAATCAAGCATCGGATATCTTGTGGGATACCCTTATTCATTAGCATCCTTAATCTTTCCAGCCTACCTCGATAAATCCTTTTTAGGATTTTGATCGGTAGTGATGGATAGTATTTTCGAAGATTTGAGAGCAAATTATCCATTATCATATATGGACCATTATTATGGTGAATACTGTAAGTGCCCGGATAATTTATAAACGCATATGAGGTAAGGCTCCGCGTTGAAACAATATTGAAACATGAAGCGTATGTGCTAAGATTCCACGCTTGAACAGTGATGTGTAATAATGCTACCGAAACATGATGGAATATGTCGGTGAGCTATACATATGATGAAAGTAATAAATCATGTTGAGCACTATACATATTCCGGTTCGATTGATGCAAATAATTTTTGAAATCAAGAACCAGAAGAATTATTGAAGTGATTATTCTCGATAAATGATGAAATCATTGCTAGCCAATGTTGGGAATAAATCTCAAATATATCTGGAATATATATAAGGGATGAGAGTTATGGGCCCACTCACCCTTTTATGTGGACTACTAAATAATATGATATGGATCCACAATGTAGTCACATGTGTATATCGTAATTGAAAATTTAAGAAATAATTTTCTCACGGTATGAGCATGAATTCTAGATCTAATGATAAAGCTAGTAAGTATATATCCCAATAATTTGAATAAGGCCGCAAATGATTGGATATGTGCATATAGTGGGATATAATTGGCAAAATATTTAAAGTCCTCCAATTGATTTGCCAATATCGAGAACAAAATACAGATTGAATACATTCCCCATTAAAGCTAAATACTGAAAATGTATATGATGAAAATTATACAAATTGTATTGAGTTTGGTTCTTAGCATGAGGGGGAGTATTAATAGTTGAAAATGATATATGAAATGATTGAAATATGAATTTGAAATATAACGATCTCATATACTGGCTATATATGCTTTGATGAATTAATAAGCCCGAAGTATTGATAAAAGTTCCCCGAATATATATATATATATATATATATATATATATATCAATCAAAGCAAATTATGAATGATGGTTTTGATGAAGGAGGCATACACTCTTGAAGAGTATATAAATTAAAGTATATTGTGTAATCCTAAAAGAGGATTGATAATGAGATATCTCGATAAGTTATATCATTATGGGGAAAGAAATGAAATTGAAAAGTGTCGACACGATATGAAAATGTAGCGCTATATATGATCAATGATAATGAAAATATTGAGATATATTGAATAATAATATTGAAATATACACTCTTATAATAAATAATATACGGGCTTGATAAGAAAAACGAGGATAAAACTCTTGAAAAGATAACAGTGCTTGTAATGGCTCAAAGGAATTGTAATGGAAAATTCATAAGATATATTTTTTCCTTGTTTGAGGTTTTTATCCCAAAAGGTTTTTTCCTAAACAAGGTTTTTAATGAGGCAGCCTCACAACTACTAGAAAATTTCGAGAAGAGATTCGGGGTATATATATCTTGATATAATGGAAATATGAGATTATCAATTGCATATAAGCACTGAATATGACACGATACTATTTAACATGATAAATATTATTGAAATATGAAATTTCATTGACGTGGAAATAAACGAAGAGTATCAACCAATGTATATGATACTCATACAAATATATTGAAATACTTGCAGCATACTTGTATAAAATACGCATTGCACTCTTTTTTCCTTGATTGAGGTTTTATCCCATTGGGTTTTCCTAGCAAGGTTTTTAATGAGGCAACATTAAAGGCATATTCACATGAATAATGTACTCTTTTTCCTTCATTAAGATTTTTCCTATTGGGTTTTCCCTAATAAGGTTTTAACGAGGCATATTCATGGTATATTGGGGACGACAAGAGAAATCGACACAGTGTATCTATTGGATCAAGTTATAATAGAGACAATGCTTTAGATCCAAACAATGATGATATTAAAATCCTTTACCAGAAGTAAGGATATCCGTCCTCAAGATATGAAATCAGATGGATTAGCTGTACTCTTTTTCCTTCGATCAAGTTTTTTCCCACTGTGTTTTCTTGACAAGGTTTTAATGAGGCAGCACGTGAATACTCCTATACCGCTGGTAGACATCAGGGGGAGCAATGTTTTGATGAAACAGTATATAACCACTCCAAGCTTTCCTGCAATCGGTTTGGAAGTTTTTTCCCACTGGATTTTTCTCCAAACAAGTTTAGAAGACATTTGTATTAATAGTCATTCAAGGTGGAGTGTTATAATATTGTGCATGAGCTCCTCGAGGGAGTAAATTATTATATTTTAATTTATGTGAATGACTATTATACCCTTGATGAAATTATGTAATTACGATTATGCCATTCGAAGTTTTCCTATAAATAGGGCTTCAGTTATTAATGAAATTCATTCCTGAAAATTCCTTAGAATTCATTCTCTCTAAATTCTCTCTATTGTTTCTATACTTTTATAACAATATCATATTAATTTTTGTATGTTTAAATTTCATTAAATGAAGGCACATTGTGTTGAGCAATTGTAATAGTTGGAGAGAGATATGGACATCAAAATAATTAAACTATTACTACTACGACAATTGTGATGAGCAGATGACTACCGCACTAACAATGACTATTACGACTATGACATTTACGACAACTAGGACGACCATGATTACTACAGCCACTATGATGATGGCGACAATAATGACGACTATGATTACTACACCGACTATGAACACTACGTAGACTATGACGACTGTGACGAATAGGACAACTACGACGAGTACAACGACAATGGTGACTACGAAGATGAGGACGACAACCATGAAGATTGTAGCGCCTACGACGACTGTGTTGACTATGATGACTATGACTACCATGACAACTATGATGGCTAAGAAGACTACGAAATCTTTATAGACCACGACAATGACGACAACGATTAGTGTGATGACCATGGCAACTATGATGGCTACAACTACGATGATGACCATGATGAGTGGGATGACTATGACGACAACGACAAGTATGCCGACTACGACTACCATGATGAGAATGACTAAGACGACTTCAATGACTACGACTATGATGACTCGAACTATCATGACTACGACTATGATGCTATCACTATGACGGCAAGGTCGACTATGATGGCTATGATAACTACAACGACTGTGACGACTATGAGGACTATAACGACTATGACAAATATTACAACTATGATGATGACGACGACTATGACGAATAGGATGATTGTGACGACTACGATGACTATGCCGATCGTGATGACTCTGACGACTGTGTTGACCATGATGACTACGATGATTATGACGAATATAACGTGTACGAAGACGATGACGACTATGATGACTTCGACGATGTGGCTGACACTGACGAATACGAGGACCCCGAAGGCTATTAATATAATGTCAACTACGATAACTAAGATGATGGCATAACTATGTTGACTACAAAGAGTATGACGACTATGACAACTATGACTATTACCACGACGAGGACGACTGCTACAACTAGGATCACTATGACGACTACGATGACTATGACGACAACGAAAGTTAGGATGATCGTGAAGATTACCACGACTATCATGACTATGACTATGGCGACTGCCATGATTATTACGACTACATCGATGACTACGAAGACTATAACTATTACAACAACTACAATTGGTGTGGTGACTGTAGCGACTAAGGCGATGATGACGACGAACATGACTTTGATGACGAACATGACCACAATGACTTTGGTGGTTATGACGACTTTGACGACTACGGCAACTACAATGGTTGTCATGAATATGTCGACCTCGACGACTATGGCTACTTTTACATGTGTTAGGATTAGATCGAGAAATAGAAACAAGATCTAAACAATAAAGCGGCAAATCAACAAAATCAAAAAATAAAAACGCAAGAAAAGAACACAAAGATTTTTTGGCCAAAGCCCCGGAGGTTCGGATCTCTCATACGTCCCCTGTTGAGCATCCACAATCTAGGATGTTGCTCAATCCACTAGCACACGCAAAGAACACCGGTAGCAAGTTTACAACCAAGATTTCAGCCTTCTCTCTCACTCGATCTCACTCTCTATCACTCAAGCGTTTCACAAACGAATACAATCAAAGTTACACGAAGATCAACTCTAATGACAAATCAAGAATTTGCCTCTCTCTAGAATCAATCCTATCAACTAAGATTTACAGAGAATCACTCGAGAAGAACACTAAGAACACGCAGCCAAGGAAACTCTTAAGCCTTCATCCGTTTGTGAACAGTAGCCAACACAAGCTCTTATATCAAACCCTAAGAAAATCAATGGCTGAGATCAAAACTTGTTACCAATGGGCTTCTCGGGTAAGGCTTCTAAGACAGCAACTATCAAACAGCAGTCAAGGCCCAACAACTCGGCCCAAAGACTCAAAGGCAACATAAACCCAACAACATGTACAGTCTATACATGACAGTGAAACAAAAAAACATAGTATTCGAAACCAAAAATCTATTAGGGAGAAAAAATAAGAACTAACGAAATTAAGACATTAACATAGAAAACTCACATTCCTATCAGTCACATCCTCCTTCCTCCAAGTTCAGTACTCTTCCTTTCATTAAAAAGAAAAAAAAAGGTTGAACACAATGTGGTTCATATTCTTGTATGCGTATTTATGTTAATATTCACCATCTTGTGCTCAATAGCTTTAGCTTTTGTCTATTATAGAGTGGAAGGTTTCCAATGAAAAGCTTTTAAAGGAAACACCAAAAGCTTTCAAATTGCGCAGAAGCCACTTGGGTGGAAAAAACATTAAGCTTCATGGAAAAATATGGCGCAGAAGCTGCCATTTTTATTGGATTTTATCAATTTTCCCTTTGTTGCTCGTTTGTACTATTTTTGAGCTTAGTCAATTGGACTCTTGTAATTTTCAGTGCTCGAAATATTTAAATAGCAAAGGAGAAGATACAACAATTCTCTCTATTTGGCCAATTAAAAATTGAAAATACATGGCAGTTAATTCAAATTTGCTGTGAATGTATGGATTAGAACATGAAAACTTCACATAGCCGTATTTTTGCATATGTCCAGATAGTGGTGGAGCCACTGTAGGACCGACCGGGGAAGGTGCCATTTTGGCCCTTTTTTAAAAAAAATTATGTGTGAAACTCAATTCAATTTGCCGATTTTCTCTTAAAGTAAGTAATCTTAGTTCTGTGATCTCAAGTTAGTAATCTTGGTTCTCTGGTCTCACGAGAGTCGTGCCCAAGGTCCAAAACTCTAGCCTTTTGAATTTACTAGTACGTGACGCATGCCTTGCACATGATATGAAACATTATTTTGATGTTTTAATATTTTTATAAATTATTACAAAAACCTCAAAGTAATAAATAAATTTAAGAAGTCAAATATGCAAGAAAGCAACAAAAAGAATAAATTTTGAATCAAACTTAATTTAATTGAGAATTTCATCTAAACGTTTTCTTATAGAGCTAAAAAATCTTTACGTACATAGTTTCGTTATTTTCCATAACATTTATACCAATCAAAAAATTTAAACAAAAGAGAATCCAACGATAGTTAATTACACACATTATTCGTATAAACTGTTACAAAACTTCAAAGCAATAAATTAATAAAATTTAAGGAGTCAAATGTACGTGCAAGAAAGCCATAAAAAGAATCAATTTTGAATCAAAAATTAGTTTAGAATTTCACCTAAAAATTTTTCTGTACAACCAAAATTTTTTTTTATAAAATTTCATTATTTTCCATAATATTTCTTCTTCTTCTTCTTTAGTATTTTTTTTAAACAACCATAATATTTATTTTAATCAAAGAGTTAAATAAAAGAGAATCATACGACAGTAAATTACACACATTAAAAATATTTACTGGCTCTCATAATTTACATTGGTTTGGTTAGGGATATTTTTTACAAATAAAAAAATATATATATAGGGGTAAAATGGAAAATCAAATATTTTACACTCATTTCCCCCTTTATATTAGTATAGAACCAATTTTTTATATAATGTTACTAGCATTTTTACTCGTGTGTTACATGGGAAGATACATTCATCAAATAATTATATTATTTTTTAGAAAAAATGTAGAACAAAATCTATAAGATTCTTTAATAAATTCGTCAGAGTTTCCCATGTATTTTGAAAAAATCTGTCATATGAATACACATAGTATAAGTCCCAAAAATTTCAATATAGCATAACTATATTATTCACGGCTCATCAATGGCACCAACTCTTCCAATACAATCATATACATTGCTCTCCACGATACAAAAATGCATAAAATATAGATTAAAAAAATCATCGAATCATTTAAAGAAGCAATCCAACTAATCTATACCTCACATCTCTCGTTCATCACTTATTCCATAATTCCAAAACCTTCATTGGTTCGCATACCATCGATCTCCTCTCCCACGCGATTATCTACATAGAAGGAAAAACACCATTAGAAAATAAAGGGCATAAAATCCTAATAAGTGCCAATATGAGACAATTACAGTCATAAAGCAGAAAGTCATTAACATAGTCGAGAGCAAATGAAAAAATTCTTATTGAGTCATGATTCCAATCGTACATTGATCCAAGAACCAATTGTTATTAAATACGTAATTTACGAAATATGTAAATTTAGTGTTTCATTTACTTGGCGGCTTATTTAACCTTTATTGATTAAATATATAATTTAGATATATATTCACTTATCACTAAAATCGGCTACTTGTTTTAGAACTGCTCGGCAAACAAAAAACAGCAGACATAGAGGAGTCAAATCCGCGATGGCTGTAATCTGGTTGCGTACGACCAGAAAATTCTTATCACAACGCCATCCAAAATCACCAAGCTAAGATACGAATCGAATAATCTCAATGCCAGATCCAATAGCTCAAAAAAATTAACGAAAAATCATCATAGTCCCTCGAATTCGTTGCCATACTAAAATTAAGTGCGTAAAAGAGACGTGAATGAATGGGAAACTTGGAGAGATTTTTCATTATTAATTAATTCAAAGAATTGTGGTGAAAGAGTTGGGATGAAAGCGACACAAATTGAGCGGGAATTTGGGGAAGATCAGGAATTAAGATCGTTAAAGGTTCGCTGGAATTGTGGGAAAGATTTGACGAAATCTGTTGAGTAAATCATATGGAAACGATCATGTAGAAACATCGAGTATGGGTCGTACGAGAATCACTGGTTGATTATATAGTATCGAGAAAGGAAAAACGTGTGAATATAATGTTGATGAGCGGGAGAGGTACTGTAACGTAGTTAGTGAAATAGTGAAATAATAATTAAAAAATTATGGAACAAAAAAAAAAAGGGAAAAAGGAATCTAAGTACACAAGGCGGGAAAACATTTAAAAAATCTATATATAAATAAGCCAATGACATTTTCCCATTCAAACTTGCATTTCTTAGAATTAAAAAATTATTATTTTATTCGCATTTCCCACTCATTCTTTTGTTTGCAACTAGTTATAAGAACGTGCTTCGCACGTTATATGTGAAAGATGAATGAAAGACATTAACAAAAAAATTAATGTATTAACATTTTTTATAAAAGTAATTGAAGTAAATTGAGATTGGTAAAAAGAAATTAAAATTGGTAAATCATATTATGAATAAACCTTTTAAAAACTACAGATATAGTATTTTTTTTCACCAAACTTTTTTATATAAATTAAATAATTTTTTGCGTCATAACTTTTTAAGTTACAACTCTCATTTTTTTTTCCAAAAAGCATAAAATTTAAGCGACAGATCAGTTAACTCACATGTGTAAGCTAATTGGCATTTTTATAATTTTTCTCTAAGTAGAAATATTAATACCTCAATTTTTCTACTAAATTAGTCCAAACATCTAATTCAAAAAAAAATTAATAAGATTAGTCACATATATTTGAGTAGATTAAATATGATGTCAATCAACTATTAAAACTATGAAAACATGATATCTGAATTAGGAAATTTTAAAAGATTTTTATAGGAAACAAAATGAAGAATATATATTTTTAAGTTATATGCTTTGAATAAAAGTACAATATATATTTAAATATTCATGTTTAATTGAATTAAAGTAATTTAAAAATCCGTTCAAAACTTAGGCTATGTTCTATATACATTAAGGGTGTGTTTGATTGCTATGATTTTTCATGGAAATTATGAAATTTTGGAAATTATTTTCCAAGTTGGTTGTTTGATTGTAAAATTTTTTATGGAAATGATTTTCTATGCACATTCACTTAAAGTATGTTTTAGCTTATTTTCTATGGAAAACAATTCCTACCTCCCCCTAGAGAAAATATTTTCCATGTAACACACCCTAAATTCATCAATTTACATTTATTTTATTCTCTCTCATCGTTTTCAACTACTTAAATATTGATTTGATAATTTATTTATATTTTTTTATTACATGTTCTCCAATTCTCAACCATACTTCCTATACGAAATTCAATTTAACAACAAATAATGTGTATAGAACAAGGTCTTAGTTATATAAATGTATTTTTTGAATTATTGAATTAAAAAAATGTCTGTGAGACAATTATAAATCAAAAGTTATTTATTATCATACAATTATACTTTTTCAATTTATACAAAAAGTCATATGCATTAAATAAAATCACATTAGATTAGAATATTTATAATTTAATTTTATCAATGTAATATGAAGAGTCACTTATTAATTATTTATATAAATATAATTTTAATAAGGGTAGAATGGACTAAACCAATTAAAAGTGGGGACATTATCGGAAATCAAAAGATTTCCACACATCCCCACTTTTTAATATAGTGTAGATAGTTATTATTATTTTATTCCCTTCAAAATTGATTCATCATCCCTAAAGTCACACCCATCTTCATCTCTCAAAATCCATCCACATCTTTCTCTCTCTCTCGCTCATCTAGTCGATGAGGAAAAACACATGCCAAATAATTTGTGGTTTTCTAAACTCACAAATTTAATTGGTATTTTCATAGAAATTTACCTGTTGAGGATTTGAAATATACAATATATATATATATATATATATATATATATATTTCAAATTTTCAAAAAAATTTATTAATTGACTTATATAACATATTTAGTCTTATTCTTCCATTCCATCTTTCGATAGAGTTTGTCATGAAATTTTAGTGGAGCTTAATTCAGTTGCAATTCTTAGATACTTGTCATTTGACGCATATCTATTTTCCAAAGTGATAACCACTGTATATGTTTTTGTATTCTTAGATGGAAGCTTATTGCTGATTGATATAAGATTGTAATATTAGGCACTTATGTACTCGAAAGTGGAATATTTTTCTACTCGACTAACTAACATAGCATAGGTATTGAAATCTATAAACCTCTCAATGCTTGAATTAACCTATTATATTGTTGCCAATAACATTATTAATTATCAATTAAAATCTCTATTTAATGATTTATTAATTTATTTTGACAGCAATAAATTAATTGAACGGCGACTGGCAATTTAAATTTTATTTCGCCTTTTAATCACGAAAATTGAAAATTGATTTGAATCAATTCGCAATACAACTATTAAAACACTAGATTCAGAGATCAATTTAAAGATAGTTTAATAGCTTGTGTGCGTGTGTTGCGTGTTCTTTCCAAACAAGAGAAAAAAATAAAAAAGAGCTAATCGATATTATTTATTATTTTTAAAATTAAAATTGGCATTTTTTTAGAAACAAAATTGTTATTGTTAATGCCATAAAAATTACAAAATTTAGATTGATTTTCCAATTTTATAAACATATATAGATAACAAAACTTAATAAAAATTATTTTATTTAATTTTCTTCAATAATAATCGTTAAGAAGAAACTAATTAATGTAAATAAACCAGCCCCTAGGCCCATAAGCCACAGAGTTGCTACGACCCACTAGTTTTAAGAATAGGCCAACATATGCGCTAGGTCAAACTTTAGACCTACGAGTTGATCCACGAAGCAATTTTTTTCTCATATTGAATTTTTTCTTTAGAAACTGGTGAATGAAATAGCGGTGAGATACTTCATCATGGACTTATAATTTATGAGTTTAAATATTTTTTATTTTCAAATATTCAAATATTTTTACTTATATTAAACTTTTTAATTTTAAAAATATAATTATATTCGTAGTTAATAGGGAGCGGATACATGACAACCCGGACTCGTCCCAAAAAAATCTGGGGTTACAAAATCCGCCATCGAGTTCTAAATTATGTCTTTGACATATGTTGATTAAAATATGGTGAAAAACCCTGGTATTATATATATAATTTTTTTATAAAAACTTATTATTTTTAAATATTAAATTAAGTAAAATTTACATATTTATCAATTTAAAAATTTATATCAATCACAATTTTGGTTTATAATACTACTATTATTTAATTATATTAATTAGATCTTATATCAATGCCATAATTAATTTTTTTCACAAGTATTACTAATTTACATCAATTAATGCAAAAAACTAAGTTGGGAAAACTTTATATTTTTAAAATAATTCATATATTAAAGTAATAATTTTTAAATTTATATTAATTGTATAAAATTATTCTTTTTGTAGAAATGAGCTACAAAGTTAGAACCACGACTCTTTTTTATTAGAACCGACATTTTCTTTTAATCATTTAAAAAGTTGTCGGAAAATAAAGAAATAATACATTAAAGTAGAGCTTAACATTCAATGTACGTAACTTTTAACACCCCAAATAAATTCTCTAGCATTTAATCATTCAAAAGAATCGTCAATTTGGGACCTCAGAGGTAAGGATGATAGTGCATTAAGTATACTTTAATAACACACTAAAAACTCTTCCGCAATTAAAAAATAATATGTCATAAACAAAGTTACTGTTTAAAGTAATTCATAAAATATATGTCCATAATCTTTAACTTGGCCTTGTTCGGTTAGGATGAATTTTGCCATGCACGATTTTCCGTATAAATTGTGTGGTTAATATTGTATTAGAGAATGTGTGTGTGGTTAAAAAGAGGAGAGAAAATAAAAATTTTTCCACTCACCAACCGAACAAGCCCTAAAAAAACCGTTTAAAAAAACCGTGTACTAATTGTATGACTTGAAGTGCACTAAGCATACTTAACAATTATTGAAAAAAATTGCCCTTGCATCTGCATAGCATAAAAAGAGGAAAAATAAATTAATGGTTGATGAAAGACAGTGACAAAAGACAATGAGAATTGGGAGTACATTAATGCAAGTTATATTGTGAGTTGTACGTGAATGTAAAAAAAATATCAAATTAAAAATAATAATTAAATTCAAAAAGTTGATGGAATGGAATCAAAACGACACGAATTGATGGTGTGCTTTGTGATTTAAAATAATAATCAATTTCAATAACTCTAAAACAAAGGTTCTTCGGTTTAGAGTGGTAGAATTGAGTAAAGCAACTGAATTTTAGAAAAATATTAATGTCGATAAGAAAGAATTATGATAGCAAAGGTGAAACGAAAAATCCACTTTCGTGCGAAGAACATATAACTTTTTTAACCATTGAAAGGAAACAATACATTTAATTGCATAGACTATAATAATGGTTTATGATTGTATGCACCAATTTAAACTCTTTTTTTTTTTAACTAATACACAAAGGGTCAACACACATCAAAATGCAAGTTATATGATGATCTATAAGTAGGTTTTTAAAAGATAATTAAAGTACTAAAAATTAAAAAGACAAATTAGTAAGTTCAAAAACTCGACAAGGTGGAACGAAAATTACTCAATGTAATGGCTTGCTTTAGACGGATGGATTACGATGAACTAAATGAATGCCGAAAAAATTTTAATGGCAAGGAGATCATTCATTTTAATAGATAAACTTAGGGCTTGTTCTTTGCACTATGTAGATTGGTAGTATAGATTTATTCGAACAGCGTGTTAAATGTATGGTTAAAAGTTGAGGAAAATATATTAAATAATATAAAGTAATCTATATCTATAATATAGAAAAAGAAATTGAACAAAAATATTTTTTAATCATTTATTTAATAGTTTTCCCGCTCAAACTGTTGTAGCCAATCAAAATCTTTATATATATATATATATATATATATATATATATATAAGGAGCCTTTTTTCCCTCCTAAGCACATCTTTAATTTTTCCCATCTATTAAATTTTCCTAATATAAACTTCTATCTATACATAGAATAATTTATATAGATAGAAAATGATGCTCTTTTCTTATTATAATAATAATAATTTATCTATATTTTATCTTATGATATTTTTTATTTGTGATTCTATTTTTCTCGACTTGATGAGAGCTTTAAAACAAGTATACTATCAATACATAAATTTTTACTTTAAAAAATTAAAATTTAATGCAAATATATAAATTAGTGTTCAACTTAAATATAAATTAATATTAATAAAGATTAATGACTATCGATGTAACAAGATTAAAAATTTTGATAATTTGTTACTTACACTTAATTGATGTTCGTGTGTAAAATTCAAATATAATGAGATGCCTCATTATATTTGCACTTTAATATCAAAACTTCAATAACAAATAACAAATTTAATTTTTACTTCATTAGCTTTTGTTATTATCGATTTGTAATTTCTAGTTTACGTGGACAAATATTATATATTTTCTTTCAAATATTACAAATTGAAAGTTTTTTAAAATTTTGCTTTCAAATCTTCAATTTAAAGGTTTATGTGTTGAACAATATAAGGGTGTTCCAAGAATCGGAATGATTTTTCAATCATTTTTTCATAACTTTCGTAATTAAAAAAATAAAATTATTTAAAATTAATAGTTGTCACTAGGATTTAATTTTTATGCTATACAAAATTACCATTAATTAAATTTTTACAAAAAAATTCAAATAAATGTATAACATTAAAATCAAAAAATAAGATTAGATCCATTACTTAATTAATTATTTTTGTAAATAATTAGCTAACAAACAAAAATTAATTAAAATTAATAATCCCACTAAGATTCAATTTTTTTGGCAATACAAAATTACGATTCATTAAAGTTTTACACAAAAATAAAAAATTAAAAAAACTTACCAACAGCTAGCCAAAGTTTGAGACAAAACCCCACTACTATGATCTTCAATTTGTACTAAAAAAATTAAAAAGTAAGTTCAACCGAATAATTAATTGTGGAAATAATCAATCATTTTTATAAATAATTAGCTAAAGAATAAAAGTGAATTAAAATTAGCAACATCTATAAAATTTAATTTTTGTGTGATAAAAATTTACAATTCGTTAAATTGTTACATAAAAATTAAAATAAATGTGTAACATGAAAATTTAAAACTTAGCTTAGAACCTTTTATTAATTTTACATCGAATTTATTATTTTAAAAAATAATAATTAGCTAATAAATGAAAATTAATTTAAATAAGTGATTTCACTCATATTTAATTTTGGTTGGATAAAAAATTACAATTCATTTAATTCTTACATAAAAATTAAAATAGAAATATAACATCAATTTTTAAAATTAATCACTCAATTGTAACATTAATTGATTTTTTTAATTAATTGAATAGATATTTTTTTAATTCCAAGATATCTTTGCAATTATAAGATATTTTTTTAATTAGATTCATATAATTCTTAAAATTAAGGCTATCAAGCAAATTATTTTGGCAATAAATATTTTTTTAGAAATAATTAACTTAAATACAAAAACTAACTATAATTATTTAAACTATTATTAATTAAAATAATAAATTCTATTGCCAATATTTAGCTAGACATGAGTTTAGTGGACAAATATCGATCAAAATTAATTACATTTAATTACATTGTTAAAAGGGAAAATTTGATTAATTTTAAAAACAAAAAAATCATTAAATTACTGTGGGTTATCCCTAAAAAATGAAAACAAATCTTTTAAATTGTAATATATATTTTAAATTGTAAGATTTCTTCAAAATTAAATTCATACACTTCTTAAAAGTGATAATATTAAAATGGTTAATTTAAAATTAATTAATTCTTTTCATAAATAATTGGCCACAAATAATAATTAATTAAAAATAATTATATTACAATTAATTAAAATTAATAATACTGTCACGATTTAATTGGACTTGGTGTCAATGGGCAAAAATTGACATGGTTTTCATCAGACAAAAATTAATAAAAATTAATTATATTGCTAAAACAGAAAAATAGCATTAATTCAAAAATAAATAATAATTAAAATTAATTAGATTGTTATGCTGACCAGATTTTTCCTAATTTTCCTAAAAAATTATAGACATCTTTTGACACACAAGATATATCTTTTTAATTGTAAAATATCTTTAAAATTAGATTCATACTATTCTTGAAACTACGGACAAAAAAATAATTATTTATAAATAATAAATTATTTTTATAAATAGTTAGCTAAAACAAGAATTAATTATATTACAATTAATTATACTTTTTAGATTTGATTAGATGTATTTTCATTGGACAAAAATTGAGACGGTTTTATTAGAAGAAAATTATCAAAATCAATTAAATTACAAATAGGGGTTAATTATTTCAAAAAATAAAATATAACTAAAATTAATTAGATTGCTACGGAGAAGAAAAATGTGCTTGCGAAATTAATTTATCTTTTTACGTATTTAAAATAAAGTTAAGTTAATACCTATAAGATTTTTTATTATTAGAATTGGGGTGTTATATCTTATTATAAAGTAAGTCGATCGATATTAAAATGATTATTACGTAAATAATTAATTATTTTCATAAATAATTAGCTAAAAATGAAAATTACTTAAAAATAATTCTATTACAATTAATTATAATTAATAGTACTGTTACAATTTAATTGGACTTGGTTTCAATGGGCAAAAATTGACGCAGTTTCATCTGACGAAAATTAATAAAAATTAATTATATTGCTAAAACAAAATATAGTATTAATGAAAAAATAAATAATAATTAAAATTAGTTAGATTTCCATGGTTGACTAGATTTTTCCTAAAAAATGAAAGACATCTTTTTACATGGAAGATATCTTTTGAATTATAAAATATTTTTAAAATTATATTCATACAATTCTTGAAATTGTGATTCAAAAACTAATTCTATAAATAACTAGCTAAAAACAAGAATTAATTACAATTAATTATATTACAATTAATTACAATTAATTATCTTTATTAGATTTTGTTGGATATATTTTCATTGGACAAAAAGTGAGATAGTTTTATTAGACGAAAATTAATCAAAATTAATTAAATTGCTAAATATGGGGAAACATAATTATTTCAAAAATGAAAAATAATTAAAATTAATTAGATTGTTTGAAAGAAAAATGTGCTACAGAAATTAATTTATCTTTTTATGTATTTTAAAATAAAGTTAAGTTAACACCTATAAGATCTTGGATTAAATCATCACAATGGGAATGGTGATGAGAATTTTTAGCAAGGGCGGGGGACGAGGACGAGCAAGCGAAGTTTGTAATTCTTATATCATCCGCATTCACCTAGAGAGTAAATGAGGATGGGTCAAAACGAGGATAAGTGTTGATAAAGGAGCAGTTTAGGATTTGATCAGACTCACTATATTGTTATTTTTCTACAATATATCTTTATACTTGATTATATTTCATAATTAAAATTTAAAAATCATTATTTACATATTAGTTGTTAAAAAATGCATCATAATCGATGTATAATAATTAATATCTCCCAAAATTTATAATTGTATATAATAAAATGTAAAATAATTTTAAAGAAAAAATAATGAGCTCTATGAATGTTAGTAGAGTTATTTTGATAATTATAAAATTTAATGTTATTTTATTTTTGGTTTACATTGGTAGATTAATCTTACAATGAGCAAAATGTAATATATTATCACAATTGCTGCCACGAATTATCATCCCGTGCAAAGTGCGGCTATAAATGCTAATTAAATTACTACTCTTTTGAAAATAGTAAATTAAATTTTATCGATTTTCGTGAGTTGTTTCTTACATATTTGCACGATGAATTAGTATGAAATATAGGGAAAATTCTATCGAAATTATTATAGAATTGTTTCAAGTTAAATTTTTTAAGTTTATTGTTGTAACTCATTCTTTATTTTAATTACTTTTTTAGATTTTATGTTAATCTTATTAACATCTATCAATAACCTTATTAGTTGAAAATTTTATTTCCCGTGCAACGCACGGGTGAAACAGCTAGTATATAGAAAAGCAGGGAAATTCTAGCCTATTTTTTAATTAGATTAATTAGTTTTCCACCTACAATAAAATCCTTTTTCGTCTTTTTATTTTTTGCTTTTTTTAATAATTAATCTCCAATAATCAATTAATTAATCATTATCTATATTAAATCTTATCCTCGCCAAAATTAGATTTTTTCAAATCTGCACTGATTTGAACTTATCTTCTATATGGTTTTGTTCTTTTGATTTTTCCTTTTGATTAATCAACCCTAACAAAAAAATTAATAAATTATTATTGATTCGGTATATTATTTAATTTTTTTACTGTAGATTAATTTGTAATGCAATTATTACTATTTACAAGTATAAAATAAATTAAAATCTGAATTGACCCACTTTGATCGATTATTTGTGATAAATTGTTAAAATACTTATTATTTCTTCATGCTGATAATTTTTTTGTATCATTAATCTTTCATACCTTTTGGTTAAGTTGACACAATTTTTTAAATTGTAAAGGTGAATTCGTTGATTGATTGTACTTTCTTCGCACTTTTTTTTTTCTGTGGAACATTTATTTTTGTATCAAAATGTTCACATGTTAACTTAGTAAATTAGTGCTTCATTGGTCCAATGGATACATCTATCATGAGTCAATATTATTAGTTACGCAAAATTGAAGTAGAAAAGTTAAGAATATGAATTGTGTTCTTATTTTAATTGTATCATAATGAATTGTTGAATAAATATATATGGGGAAAAAAAGGAAATGAGATAAAACAAAAAGTACATATTTATTGAGTTAAATTATCAAATATTAGATTTAAAATTATAATTATCTAATGAGTACTTATACCGTCATCTTTGAAATGGATCGATTTAGAATGAGATAAATTACATTATATTTTATTATTTTTATTTTTATAATAAGTATGAATCAAACCATAATAAGGTAGAGAAATAGACTTTTAGGTGGTTATTTGTTGTTCTTATATTCTAATTCTTATGATAATATAATAATCAATCAATATATATGGAAAAAAATAGATGTTGAAAAATATATCCCTGCACAACACAAGGGTGAAATAGCTGGGTTTGAATAGAAAGGGTATGTTGCAATCTCGAAGATGACGCATAGGAATGGTTGAAAGTTTGTGATATATGATGACAATGGTCATCCAACTACCATGACCACAAATGTCATCTATAAAGAAGTATTTAAACTTATAATTTCATACTCATTAATTGCATCAGGTACGTTGTTCGCTTTATTTATTTTTTTACACAAATCATTTATGTCATTCATAGTTTGATATGTGAAGTGAATGATTGTATTTATATATTATTGCGTTTGTGCTCTTATATTTTCTAAGTATAATGTTCTGCCATCGTAAATTTGGTGGAGTTATATAAATTGATTACATGTACCATTTATGAATTAGGAAATCCTGCACTAATAGGAAAAAATTACGATGCCAGGCCCATCGGCACCCACCATCGAGGGGGTAGTTATGTATTATTCATCTAACCTAACGTAGATACTAAAAAAAATGTTAAAAAAATTGGGTGACGTAGGGCCCTCACGCCACATGGCGTGGGTACCATCCTGACGTGGGGAACAGAGCGTTGGCATATGTATTAGTGGCACTGTGTTTCAAAAAGGTAACTCAATGTACTTAGTAGTCGAAAATTACACTTTTAGTGAATTTTATTGGTCATGTTTGAAATATGATGTTATTTCTAATATTTTTATAGGTTTCTTATGCTAAAGCATCAATGTTTGTGTAAAAGTGATGTCGAGATATTCATTCATCTAAAATTTATTTATTATTTTAGTACAATTCAATTGTATAATAACACAAATTTTTATATTCTATGTGATAATTATGGGTGTGATTTATATTCGTAGCATTCACTATTTACGCCAAAATACGAAAGATGTTTCTATTTTTGTATTGTGTATTGTTGTTAATTATTATTGATGGTGTTATGTTTGGATTGCTTTAATTGTTGATGCCTTTAAGGGTATTATAAATTAAATTTGTGTTTTTTGGTGAGTTTTCCCAATTCTTGGTGATGAATTGGTACAAAATAGAGGGAAACTCTGTAGAAATTTTCCAAGAATTATTTCATTAGTTATATTAATTAAGTTTATTGTTGCGATTTATTATTTATTTTCGAGATCTTATGTTAGTACGACTAGCACCTATTAAAACTGTTATTAGCTGAAAAATTATACTCCCGTGCAACGCACGGGTGAAATAGCTAGTTGTATGAATTGTTGAAAATAATCAAAAAGAAAAAAAATTAATGGAAGTGAAAAAATATTGGGGAAAGAACAAGGCCTATGCTTTAGTGATGGAACAATACTGCGCCGACCAAACTTAATGGTATAAAAAATGTTATAAAAAAAAAAAAGCTAAGATTATTAAGAGTGAGAAGAGAGAATCATTATTTGCTTTCATGAAAAAATCCATCCACTTTGATGATTTAAAATATTGGTTAATGATTCTAAAGTGAAAATAATTGCATTAAAAATTGTATTTATACCAAAAACAAAAAGGAAATAACTACACATTAATATTGGGAAAAAAAGATAGTGACGAATGGCAATGAGGATAGTAAGTAAACTGTTGGCGGAAGCTATCATGATCTGTTTAAAAAAAAAAAGATTATAATAATACTACATATGACATGATTTAAGCCAGTGAAGTGTAACGCACGAGATAACATACTCTATGAAGTTATTGATTTCAAGGTCCAAAAGTACCAAAAGCTTAAATTGGTTATTTAGTTAATGGTCCAATTTTACTATTAGTTAATGGCCTTAATTATTTCCTGCTCCTTCAGCTTGTTTGCCCAGTGATTTTTTAGTTCATCTTTTGTTGGAATTAGAATGCAATTGGAAGGTCCCTTAAAGAAAAGAAATGGCGGTAGCTGCTGCTGTAGTTTAGCAGCTGCCTTCAAGCAACAACTACTGCTGCTTGAAAGTAGCTACTGCGTCAAGGCAGCAACTGCTACTTGACAGCAGCAATGTAGCTGTGAACAAGTGTGTAATATGATAAATAATAGTCAAAGCATAAAAGGCTTCATAAAGATATCAAAGCTTGCAAAGCATGACAAATGATGTCCCAATACAACCCAACACATCCAAATAAAAATACATTAATGTACCCCTTCAACAATGTGTTGATCAAAATGTTAGTGACTGTAAGCATTCATTTAGCATAAGGCCACAGGACATTCGAAGAGGTTTGTTAATCAAATGTTCATTGAGGTTTTCCTAATTATTTAGGTTCAGTGCCATGAACTGTACGTTAAAAGAAGATAACTATAGAGAAAGACACATTGTCTTTACACACTCAAATCTATGCAAAGCATTCATGGAATTTTAATATGAAATACATAGGCAGAACAGCAGCAAGATGAAAATCCAAGTACTTGTCAGTCAATTGAAGCTAATTTTCTCGGATGGAAATATATAAGCATATCTACAGCATTGATCACAGTTGATTTGAGTAATATCAAATCGGGGATAGCCATCAACCCTGCAATGTACAAATAGCTAAACGAAAGAAAATGCAGTAAGTGTTAACTGCTTCATGCATAAACATGTTGGATAAGTATCCATAGTCAATGCCTTGGACCTAGATGAAATATTTAGACGGGAATCTACTGCGAATTTCATGAGTTCCCGAGAAACTTCTCAAATAGATTATATATAGTATATGTGCTATAGTATAGTGAATGCACGAGAAAAGAAAATTAAATTAAAAAGCATATAAATTGAAGTACTCTGCAAAGAACAATCCAGTTGAGAAGCAAATAAATGGAAAGTTGTGTCTCCGATCGAACCACTCCCACTTCCTGCATCGCCTTCCTATATTCTCCCCCCTGAGCTTGTTGTGCACCAAATTTTCTGAACAGGCAATAATTCATTGTAGCGCCCTATCACCAAAAATTAAGAAAAGTCTAGAATAAGCCATCTAGCAGACTTAGGTCGTATGGCTGTATGGCCTTCGCGTACGGAAGTATGGCCATCCTTGAAATTTTTCACCAGTTTTTGGCCATACGGCCATATGCCCCCTAGCGTTGGACCGTATGGCGGTTTATGTTTTGTTTTACTTTTTTTCTACAAACATCATTGATATACCACAATCATGACCATTTATGAAACTCACTTCTAGATCACATACGAACACATAACCCATGTACGAAATCATGCAGGTGTTACAGTCATCTTAACTTTTCAGCTCACAAGAATGGCCTCCAGCTTCAATGGCTAGTTTGTTTAGCATTCACATAAAGGAAAAAAGCACAACACAATCAAGAACATTAAAACCAAAATTGTGAAAACAACAACTGAAGCATATGATTAGAACACTGATTAAAAAAATAAAATAAAACAATAGACTACACATACCATTGGCAAAGGTTGGATGGTGCACGTCTTTTACATTCCTTGGGATGGGCAGAACTCATTTAAGAGCACCTTTTACTCCTGGAGTGAACTGAAAAACTTCAAAGATGACAATTGCGCATAATAGTATCCGTGTGATATAAATCGAATAGTGATTTCATTAATATTTACATAAAAAGTATGATTTGTATCGGAAGTTAATAGATTCATACTTAATATCGAGGCAATGATTTGTATATAATTAAGGGAAGTCAGATTCAAAAGGAAAAAGTTCATAAAAAATCTTTAAATAATTTAAGGGAAAAAAAAGATAGGTAGTATACATATATCAGAAACAAAATAAACGATAGATGAAGTGGTCATCTATGGTGAAATGCACAAAAACTGTAATACCGCATATTATTTCTCTTATAATTACGAGTTTTATTCGTAAGTTATTTAGTCAATTTAATATAGTTAATTGTAATTGATAACTATTATTGATAATTATGATGTATTTCTATTGAGTTGTATTTTGCAGTGGAGGGACTCGAACGCCATTATGCTCAACGTGCCATTTAGAATATTTGATTTAATGAAAATGAATTTAAATGTTATATTATCACATTTGTATTTAAACTATTTGCAATTTAAATGTTTTACTATTTACTTATGATTTAACCAAAGAAAATAAAAATGACAAGCTAGAATTGTGTATTTTAACTTTAGGACTAATTTATAATAGCCTATTCTTGAACCCAAAATCCAAAAGCCCAATATTACATCCATTACTATTAATCCAACTTAAATTGTCTTGGACACCAAAGAAAGAACATGGAGAACAAGCCCAAGTCGGATTCACCAATTAAAACCAACCAAAGCTCATTCTACAACTCACGTTTCCTTTCTTCCTCTCACCATCGGCTCTCTCTCTCTCTTCCTCTCTTGTGGTGACCTTTATTTGCTTCTAATAAGGTAATCTCTCTACTCTTATCTTTTTCTATCCTAATATAGCTTGGTGGGGGATAAACATTTGAAGGTTTATGGATTAATTGAGACTTTAGTGGTTGGGGAAAAGTGATTTACTTGATGCTTTGAGTTGGGCATGAGGTCTTGATATGGGATGAGATTAAGACTACTTGATATCCACTAAGCCCTCATAGCGTTTGATGAATTACTTGAAAGAAAACCAATGTATTTTGCACCTGTGACTTTTTCCAGTTTCTGGTCTCAACTTTGAAAGGCTGTAACTTTTAGAATAGATGGAATTTCTAGGTGATTCAAATTGTAAAATGATCCCCCATGAGTTACCTATCATTTAGAATTGATTTGACATCATTCGGAGTCTCGTAGAATATTTTATGATACTTTTTGTGAGACTGGGCAGATTCCACCCGAGAGCAGGGTATTGTTCGGTTAAAAATCGTTTTGATGCCCTAAACGTGATTTATATGAGGCGATTTTTAAATATGATGAATATGTACAAGTTTCCTACCTTCTGTAAAAATTTTAGAATTTTATGATATCTTTTACTATTTTAAATAATTTGATAAACGCATACTGCCACAGCAGGGTATTTTCCACAGTTTCTGTACTTAGAGTTGAAAACTTCTTTTCGCTTCTATAATTGGAGTTTAGATGCGATTTTAATAAAGGACATTATTCAATGAGCTAGTTATCCTAGAAATTTGGAATTTCATGATTTTGGGCTTTCATTCGGGAGTTATTCCCATTCTTGTCGAAATCGACGGGTTAATTTGTATACAAGTTGTGATTCACTAGAAATTAATGAGGTTACACTAAATTATGTCAATTAGGATCTTTGGCACGTTGATCCCATGAGTGGCGAAAGGCACCTCTACTTGCTTCTCAAAGTAACTTAGTAAGGACTCCAGGTAAGTAAACTCCTCCTTTGAAGTTCGACTGAAGTTGATTGTTTGAGGTGTGACTAACATGTTTAGTACGCTACATGCAACTATTTCATTTAAATACTTCCATTGCTACTTGTATGTATAATATATCCGGTTTTACATTGGAGCATGCATGATTGACATGTCATGGCATTCATGAGTCATGCTAGTCAATGATTTTTCGATAAGCTAAGTATTTGATGTTAAAGTGTGGAAAATACTCTTTTTTAAAAGTATGTATCCCAAATTTTCGAAGAAAATGAGTGTACATCTATGTCATGAAAGGTGTGAGTGGGAAGTGGGGTGCGGGGGGCCAGGCGTACCCAATGGAAAATTAATGTGAAATTGAAAGTGGAAGTTTAGTTGGAAATCGAAAGTCATTTTATCCGCTTTGCGGTACTACCGGTAGAATTTTATCTGGTTCCAAATAAGAATCGCCCACTGCATCTAATTGACTAGGTGATACATCAAGTGAGCTCACGATGGAAAGAAAGATGGTTATTTAAATGCCTAAAGAATATTTGAAAAGTTAAAACGGGATACATGTTGTAAAGTTTAATTTAAACCTTACACCGTATAAACATGCATCACGTACATGGGGTTTACTTACTGGGCTTTAGCTCACGCAAGATTATTTTTCCATTCATTATAGGTGATGAGAGCTAGATGACGAGGAAAGCGCCTGGAGGCAGATTCAGACGGTGCCCTTTTTCTAGTTTTAAATTTTGAAGTGAAAGAACTTATAGTCGCTTTAGATAGCTACTTATTAGTCGTTTGTTTCATCCTTTTAACTATTTCCCACGATTTAATGGTTTTTGTTATTTTAGACTAATGGATATGATGGAAGTTATTTGAGTCTAAACATGGGACTGATGTTTCTAATTTATTCCTATCTTTCTAAGGGGTCTTGGAGGATTTAATTTAATTACATTCTTGAAGCTTGTGTGAGGATGCCCAGTTCCTTAACAGATGGGTTATGTCTAGTTACATGGTAAACTCTATCGAAATCTTTATAGGACTTTGCAAAAACAAAAAAAGAACAATAATATTTCGTAAGTTAATTTATTTATTTTTCGCATTTTAAAGTGAAACAAAAGGGTGACACGCCGAGGTCTAAGTTTCTGGATTTGGGGTGTCACAAAAATAGAGGAAAGAAGGTGCGAATATCCGATGACTGCACAATTTTGAAATGATACTTGATCTGTGTGTATTCTAGTAGTTGAAAATTTGGAAGAAAATCGAACAGGAATGGATTTGATAAGATTAACCTGCAATTTATTCAGACCCCCTAAAATCGTTCGATTTCAATCTTGCAATTAACTAACCACACTAATCCAAAGGGCGATGGCAATTTGTGAACTATATCAACTTCTACTCCTTTATGTGACTTTAAAATCTATGTAAAAAGGGAGAAAAAGAAAGAAAATGGAAGCAGGATGAGTCAAGGTGAGAGTGAACGCATATTTGGGAGCATAGACAGATTTTGATTGCCATGAATCAAGAAGATTTGGATAAATCGAAATGAATGCAGTTTAGATGACAATTGGAAGATTGCGCAAATCATTCATATGCGGTTAGATGGGATGATTGGAATATTTGTTTGGCAAATTATTATTGAGCGAGAATGAAGCTTAAATTAGGGATGAATTGAGATGAATATCAGGCTACAACGTTATCAGAAAAGGAAAGGAGAAGAAGATCAAAATCGAGGGAAGCATGGGAAAATCTCATCGAATCTTTGATTGAAATGAATTGGGACTACAAGGTTGTCAGAAAAGGAAAGCAGAAGAAGTGAACAATGATTTCTGAGGAAGGAAAGGCGTGTGAGGGTATATTATTATTTTTTTTATTTTAAAAAGTGCCTTATCCAAACTGTAAGAATGGTCAAGCGTGTATTTGATGTTTGGGCTTTTGCCCAATAGCTACATTTTCTAGGAAAATATGCCCACTAAATCATACAATATTATTTTTTGTCCATTAATTACATATTTTCCTTAATAAGACAACAATACCCATTCCATCTAATCAAATTACAGGCCATGCCCCTATAATAAAAAAATTCATAAAATATCAAATAAACACACATTCAAATTACACAAAAGGTCCTCTATCTTTTAAATTGCACAAAACATCCACCAACTATCAAAGTTTATATTTTAGGATAGAAGACTACCACCACCCCCGCCGCCACCACCGCCACGCCACCCCACCTTGCCGCCACGCCACGCCACCCCACACCACAACCACCATTCCACCACCACCACCACCACCCCACCCCCGCTACCGCCCCCATTCACCGCCACCACCACCACCCCGCCGCCACCACCACCACACCACCCCACCTTGCCGCCACCCCACCCCATCACAATCACCAACTGTCGCCACCACGACCCCACCACCACTATCGACACTCACCACCGCCACCACCACCACCACTACCACCGTCCCACACCCCATCCTACCCCATCCCACCACAACCACCACCACCCCACCACCCCACCGCCCCACATCACATCGAACAATACCACAACCACCATCCCACAACCACACCACAACCACTATCCCATCACCACCAACACCACCACCCCACCCCGCCACCACCCCATTCCACACCACCACCACCACCCCACCGCCACCACCACCACACCACCCCACCTTGCCGCCATGCCACCCCACACCACAACCACCATCCCACCACCACACTACAACCACCATTCCACCACCACCACCCCACCCCGCCACCACCCCATTCCACCACCGCCACCACCACCACCACTCTGCCACCACACCACAACCACCATTCCACCACCACCGCCGCCATTGCCACTCCCACCTCCACCATCCCACCACACCACAACCACCATCCCACTACCACCAGCCTAACCACCATCCCACCACCACCACCGCCGCCGCCATCCCACGCCTACCACCACCTCGCCGCCACCACCATTACCACCACTCGACACCACCACCACCACCACCACCACCGCCACCAACACCACCACTACCATTCTCGCCACCACCTATCCGCCACCACCACCAAACTACCACCTCGCCACCATCTCTCCAAACCGCCACCAAACCGCCACCACTCCTCTACCAAAGACCTCACCACCAGGCTCCCTTCACCACCATTCGACTCCTACCACCACCACTACCAATCCGCCACCACCACCACCACCAAACCACCATCCTACCACCATCTCTCCACCATTCCACCACCACCACTATCACCATTCCACCGTTATCACCATTCCACCACCGCCACCATTGAACCACCACTACTGCCGCTGTCACGACTAAACCACCACCACTATTACTTACATCAATAATGCTATTACCTACTCCAATAATATTATTATCGATATTATTACATACCTCGATAATCATATTACCTTCCCTTGTAACAATATATCACCTACCCGGCTGATAATATTACCTGTCTTGGTAATAATTTTACACACCTCAACAATCATAACCAGAACATAAAAAATCAGAATATTAACATGTGTGGTATTCAAAATACCTACCTCAATAATAATATTACCTCTCCCAATGATCATATCAGAACACTAGATTACCATCCTCAGTAATTTTGATCACCATTCAACTTCTTGTTTCTCTAGTCTCACACTTTCTCTCTCTAGATTACCATCCCCAGTAATCTCGATAAACATTCACATTATCACTTCCCTCATCTCTCACTTTTTCTCAACGCAATTTCTCTATCTAAATTACCACTCATGGTAATCTCGAGCAACATTAAACTTTTCATTTCCTTCATCTCCAATAATCTAAATTATCACGTTCATCTTCTTAATAATATTACTCAATCCGACAATAATATTACATACCCTTATAATCTAGATTACCAGCCCCCGATAATAATATTACTTAAACCCTACTTTTTCTTTTTAGATTACCGCCTCCATCAATGTTCTTAAACTCCTTCATCTCCATTCCATCTCTATACACTTTCTCTCTACTTGCTTTCTTTCTCTAGATTACCATCTCCGGTAATCTAGATCAACATTCAACTTTTCTACGTACTTTCTCTCTTTAGATTACCAACTTTCTACATGCTATCTCAAGAATACTATCCCCAATAATATTATTATCTGCCCTGGTAATAATACGGTAATAATATAATCTTAATCACCATTCAACTTTTCATTTCCCTCCCTTCTGACTTTTTCTCTCTATGGATTTTCTCTCTAGATTCCACCTCCGATAATCTCAAACAACATTCAGCCTCTAACTTTCCTCATTCCCAACTTTTCGTCTCTAAATTACTATCCCGGCAATCTCGACCAATATTCAATATCTCGCTTCCCTCGTCCCTGACTCTTTCTCTACATACTTTCTATCTATATTACCACCCCGATAATCTAGATTAACCATCAACTTCTCTTTTCTCTCATTTACAACTTTCTCTCTACATAGTTTCTCTTTAGATTACCACCCCAGGTAGTCTAGATTGATTAGTGCTCAAAAGTCATATTTATTTTGTATTAGTTTATATATTTTGAGCAATTGATCTTAATAATAATAAGGGACTAAATGATTTTTTTTAATTCTATTTTCTCAGGTTGACTAATTAATTGACACTAGTGATGAGCCCATTTTTTTAATACATACATATATTACACGTGAAGAGCAAAAACCAGAGACTTACATCCATGATTTGGGCCTAGGGAATTAAGTTAATGGGCCTTATATAATGGCCTTGTTCTTGATCCAAGGAGATATATAGAAGTCAAAAAAAGGGGCTGAGAAAAAAAGAAAAGACACGAACCAGAGGAGAAAAGAAAAAGCTACAGGGAAAAGTCACGAGAAGAGAAGCCGGACACGTGAAGGGTGAACGACAGGACAGAAATTGCTCTGGGAATTTGGTGCCTCTTCTCCAAGACCCTCTCTAAAATTATGGTTTTGTATTTCTTTTTAATGGAGAACTAATCTCCTAACTAGGATTAAGGGAGAAACCTAAATTATTTATGTGGTATTATTGATTTGTTTTAGACAAATATTTCTATGCAAATTTAGTTATTGGATTGTTAATTTGGTATTGGGTTTGTTTAATGAGATGATTGATGATTGTTATATAATCTAATTCATAGGTTCAATTAAGTTTTTCCTATTGTTTAATAAAAACAGCCATTCTTTTGAAGTTTTAAAAGCCCAATTGATTGATTACGATTTCTTGTTGCCGTAGGTACAGTTTATGCTTGAGATTAATTTTATAACGGATTATTCGTGCTTATTGTGTAAACAACCATTAACCGAATTTATCTTTTCAATGTCTATTCTTAAATAAGTTTTGAGAAAATAATTGAATCAATAATATTGCATTAATAATTGACGGTGGATCCCCGACGCCTTAGTGTTTCTCTCTTATTAGTTTTACTACAACTCTGGTTTATTTATTTAATTATTACAATCTCAATTGAATCGTTTTAATTATTTTATTTTCCTTAGTTTATAATAATTTTGCGATCTTTCTCATTGCTCCTGGTGGAACGACACTCATACTTCGAGTTATACTACTACGCGACTCTGCACTTGGGATTAGCAAGCAATTTTCGGCGTCGTTGCCGGGGAGCAGTTCAGCAAAGGACGCAGAATTTTCGCATATTTGGTAAACTCGTTCCATCTTTACTCTCTTTAAATTAGTGTTTTTTTCTTTATTTATTTATATATTTATTTTAGATTTTCGTTTTTATTATTATTTTATTATTTATTATTTTATTTATTTAATTTTTTTCTATTATTATCATTGTTATTTTATCATTATTATTATTTATTTATTTAATTTTTTTGTTATTTTTGTTTCGTTCATATGCGCCATAGAGATCATTTAGGTAGATTTGCTAGGAAGCCTAAAACTGAATCTGAACACGACTCTGACTTTAAATCTGATATTTCTATAGGAAACATATTTGGCTCTCATTCATCTATTGCATCTCGTAACATGGAGGATTTTAATAATGATTTTGCATTATATAATAACCCTCCACCACCAGTGAGAACTTTACAAACATATTTGCATCCTACACATAACACTGCACCTTCATGCATCATGTTACCACATAACATGCCCAACTATGATTTGAAACCTGGTATGGTCCAATTACTTCCTTCATTTCATTATCTGGAAAATGAAAATCCATACTTGCATGTTAGGGCATTTGAGGACGTTGTTTGTGCATTCTACAATCATGGTGATGGCCTAAATTTTGTGAAGCTTAAATTTTTCCCATTCTCTCTTAAAGATAAGGCAAAAACTTGGTTATATTCATTGGGAGCTCGATCTATAGGCTCATGGGATGAAAAGTGTGAAGCATTCTTTAATGAATATTTTCCGAATCACAAAACAATGGCTTTGAAGAAAAAGATTTCTAATTTTTCTCAATCTGAGAATGAGTCATTATATCATGCATGGAAAAGGTTCAAAGAACTATTAAGTTTGTGTTCACATCATGGTTTTGAATCGTGGCGTCAAGCTAGTTACTTTTATGAGGGACTTCTCCCTAGAGATCGTCAATTTGTTGAGTCTATGTGTAATGAAAATTTTATGCAAAAGGATCCTGATGAAGCCATAGAGTTTTTGAACGAAATTGCTGAAAAAGCTCATCAGTGGTCCACCCCTAACCCACTTGATAGCACGGATCGTTCAAAATCTTCTTCTACACCTTCTTCTAAAGGAATTTTTCAATTAAAAGAGGAAGACAATTGGAAAATGAAATATGAGACTTTGGTGGCTAAATTGAATAATTGTTCTGTATCTCAACCTATTTTTCAAGCCAATACAACTTAAGTTTGCGAATATTGTTGCGATATTAGGCATTCTAGTCAAACTTGCCCTTCTTTACAGGTGTCACAAGACCCTCAAGTTGTTGCTGTTGGGAATTTTCAAAAGCCTTATTCCCTTTATTCATAGACATACAACCCAGCAACGAGGTTCCACCCTAATTTTCGTTGGAGAACTGAATCACAACAACAGGTAAGTGCTCCTAACCAACCATTTTCTACACCAAATTCATTCAATCCCAAGCCCTCATTGGTAGATACGCTTCAAGCATTCATGCAAGATCAGCAAAAGCAAAATCAAAGGTACGATACTATGTTTTCTAAGTATGATTCTATGATTGGTCAATTAGTTGAGGAAAATAAAGATATCAAGAATCAAATTTCAAAATTGACTAATGCTCTTGCTGTGAATGAAAAAGGAAAATTTCCTTCCAATACTAAACCCAATCCTAAAGTAGTCAATTCTTGTGAACTCCATGAGCCTGTTGATTCTATTACTCTTAGAAATGGTAAAGTTATTGATAATACTCCCTTAGTTATGTAGAGAAATCTAAGAGTAATGATGTGCTTATTGAATCTAAAGAAGGTGATGTAAGTGTAATTGTCTATTGCCTGCACATTTTCCTAAAGCTTTACAACCTTTAAAGAAAGTGAATAATCGTGCCGATATTTTAGAACTTTTTAGGCAAGTAAAAATTAACATCCCATTATTAGATACTATTAAACAGACTCCATCATATGCTAAATTTTTAAAAGATATGTGCAACATTAAAAGAAAGCATAATGTGAAGAAAACTGCATTTTTGGCTGCTCATGTGAGTTCTGTGCTTCAGAATAAAATTCCTCCAAAGTACAAAGATCCTGGAAGCCCTACTTTATCTTGTGTGATTGGAGATCATTTGGTTGATCGTGCTTTACTTGATTTAGGTGCTAGTGTGAATTTAATTCCCTATTCAGTGTACTTGCAGCTAGGTCTTGGTGAGATTAAGCCCACAACACTTAAATTGCAACTAGCTGATCGTTCTGTAAAAATTCCACGGGGACTAATTGAGGATGTGTTGGTTCAAGTTGATAAATTTTATTACCCTGTTGATTTTTTTATTTTAGATACTGAACCTGTTTCTAATGCTGAACATCAAATTCCTGTGATTTTAGGGCATCCATTTTTAGCCACTTGTGATGCTAATATTAGCTGTAGGAGTGGAGTGATGAAGCTCAGCTTTGGAAACATGACCATAGAAGTGAATAGTTTCAATGTGGTTAAACAGCCACAAGGGGACGATGAATATGAATGTGTTGATTTCATTGGGACTCTAGCGCATGATCAATTTGCTAGAAGCACTATAGCTGATCCTTTAGAAATTTTTCTTGTGAATTCATATGATTCTAGCCAATCTGAAATTAGTCAAATCGCTGAAATTTCTTAAATTAGTGCACTTTTTGATATTTTTCAGGTACAAAACGAAGAAAGATGGACTCCTAAATTTGAGAAAATCCCACCACGTGTTGAGAACAAACCGTCAAGTGTAGAAGTCCCAATCTTGGAGCTCAAACCTCTACCATCAGGTCTAAAACATGCATTCTTGGGCCCCAATGACACTTTTCCCATGGTAATATCATCTGAACTTAATCTTGAACAGGAAGGTAAATTAATCAATGTTTTGAATGCTCATAAATCTGCTATTGGCTGGACTCTTGCTGATATTAAGGGAATTAGCCCTCTTGTTTGCACTCATAAAATTCTTTTAGAGGATGATGCTAAACCTTCTAGGGAGGCACAACGTAGACTTAACCCCAACATGAGAGAAATTATTAAAATAGAGGTTTTAAAACTGTGTAATGCAGGAATTATATATCCTATATCTGATAGTAAGTGGGTTAGTCCAACACAGGTTGTGCCGAAGAAATCTGGAGTAACTGTAATCAAAAATGATAAAAATGAGTTAGTCCCCACTAGAGTTATTTCTAATTGGCGAATGTGCATTGATTACAGGAAACTAAACGCCTCAACTCGGAAGGATCACTTTCCTTTACCCTTTATTGATCAAATTTTAGAAAGAGTTGCTGGTCATGAGTTTTATTGTTTTCTAGATGGATATTCAGGTTATTATCAAATTGAAATTGCTATGGCTGATCAAGAAAAGTCTATTTTTACATGCCTTTTTGGTACTTTTGCTTTCCGTAGGATGCCATTTGGGCTGTGTAATGCTCCTGCCACTTTTCAAAGGTGCATGACTAGTATTTTTAGTGATATGGTGGAGCATATACTTGAGGTGTTTATGGATGATATATCTGTATTTGGTAATTCGTTTGATGATTGTCTGTCTAATCTAGAAAGAGTTTTAATAAGATGCCAAGAGAAAAATCTTGTTTTGAATTGGGAAAAAAGCCATTTCATGGTATCCGTTGGAATTCTTCTTGGTCATATTGTTTCTTCTAAAGGGATTGAAGTAGATAAAGCTAAAATTGAATTGATTGCCAAATTACTCATTCCAAAGAGCGTAAAAGATGTTAGATCCTTTCTAGGACATGCTGGATTTTATAGGAGATTTATTAAGGATTTTAGTGCTATATCTAGACCTTTTGTGTAATCTGTTATCAAAAGACACCCCATTCGAATGGTCTAATGATTGTCAAGTTGCATTTGATAAATTAATTGCTCAGCTCACTTCTGCGCCTATTATGCAATCACCTGATTGGAATTTACCTTTCGAAATTATGTGTGACGCTAGTGATTATGCAATTGGGGCTGTGTTAGGGCAAAGAAAAGATAAGAAACGCTATGTTATTTACTATGCAAGTAGAATTTTGAATAGTGCTCAAATGAATTATTCTACCACTGAGAAAGAACTTCTTGCTGTAGTCTTTGCTTTAGATAAATTTCGTGCTTATCTTGTTGGATCGCCTATTGTTGTTTACACTGACCATGCAGCACTGAAGTACCTTCTTAGTAAGAAGGACGCTAAGGCTCGACTTATAAGGTGGATCCTTCTACTTCAAGAGTTTGACATTACTATCAAGGATAAGAAAGGAGTAGAGAATATGGTGGCAGATCATCTTTCCAGATTGGTTTTTGACGAATATCCTGATATTCGTCCCATTAATGATTCTTTCCCTAATGAGCAGCTTTTTGCTATTGACGAATTACCTTGGTTTGCTCATATTGTGAACTACCTTGTTATAGGTGAAACCCCAAGGGATTGGAATGCGCAAGATCGGAAGAAATTCTTGGTGGAGGTACGTAGTTTCTTTTGGGATGACCCATATCTGTTTAAGTACTGCGGTGACCAAATTTATAGAAGATGTGTTCCTGATAAAGAAGTGCATGACGTGATTTCTTTTTGCCATAATGAAGCATGTGGTGGTCATTTTTCTGTTAAGAAAATGACCGCTAAAATTTTGCAATGTGGATTTTATTGGCCTACTCTTTTCAAAGATACTAATGCATATTGTAGAGCATGTGAGTGTTGTCAAAAATTAGGGTCGATAACTCGTAGAAACATGATTCCTTTTAATCCCATCTTAGTCATTGAAATATTTGATTGTTGGGGCATTGATTTTATGGGTCCGTTCCCTTCATCTTTTGGATATCTTTATATATTGGTGGGTGTTGAGTACGTGTCAAAATGGATAGAAGCTGTTCCATGTCGGAAAAATGATCATAAAACTGTTTTAAAATTCTTGAAGGAAAATATTTTCTCTAGACATGGAACTCCTCGAGCCGTTATCAGTGATGGGGGTAAGCATTTTTGCAATAGACCTTTTGAAGCTTTAATGAAAAAATACGGTGTCACTCATAAAATTGCTACCCATTATCACCCACAAACTAGCGGTCAAGTTGAATTAGCCAATCAAGAGATAAAACAAATTTTAGAAAAAACTGTGAATCCAAACCGCAAAGATTGGTCCTTACGACTGTCTGATGCTCTTTGGGCTTATCGTACAGCTTTTAAAACCCCGGTTGGTATGTCTCCATATAGATTAGTCTATGGAAAAGCTTGTCACTTGCCTGTGGAGTTGAAACACAAAGCTTATTGGGCTATAAAGACATTCAATTTTAGTTTGAGTGATACAGGCTCTATGAGGAAACTACAGTTGAATGAATTGGAAGAACTTAGGAATGAAGCATATGAGAATTCTAGGATTTACAAGGAACGGATGAAAGTTTTTCATGATAAGAAAATTCTAAGGAAAAATTTTGAACTTGATCAAAAAGTTCTCTTGTAGAATTCTAGACTGCATTTGTTTCCTGGTAAGCTTCGTTCTAGGTGGACATTGCCTTTTGTGGTTAAGCGAATTTTTCCTTTTGGTGCTGTTGAGGTCGAGAACCCTAAGAATGGTAATGTGTTTAAGGTTAATGGACATCGTCTTAAACCATTCTTAGAAAATTTTGTTCTAGAGGATGAGATCATTTCTCTAGAAAATCCGGCCTATCGAGATTGATGCATTGGACTTGTCTTCCACATTTGTTATAAATATTTTATTTTATTCATTTTTTTGTTGTTTTGTTTTTGTTTTTTTTTTCTACTATTTTGCTGTTTTAGACACTAACAAGTTGTAGAGAAATTGCTTGCAGAACTCTTCAACCATCGGTGCTAGCTTTCCTACTCTTCCCTTTCATTTCAGTCCAATTATCTTTCATCTTTTAGTACTTATCTATCACATTGAGGACAATGCTTATTTTAAGTTGGGGGGAAGGGAGTTAGAAATTTTTTTAGTATTCTCTTAGCAATTCGTTAATTCCGTTAGTTCTTAATTTTTTTTATTATTCCTTTCTTTTTCAAAAATAAAAAAATAAAAAAAATTAGAAAATTGAAAAATTGGAAAAATTTTTGAAAAATTGATAATCTATTCTTTATTTTATTATTATTATTTTTTTAATTTTCGGCGGCATAGGATTTTTGTTTCCCATCAATGATGAGAGGTGTTGGTTTATTTATAAGATGGCATAGAAAATAATGATATTTGATGTTGCGAATTCAGTGGGTTGCCATGAGCTGTGAGCACTAAGTCTCTATATTTTTCCCCACAAAGCGTTTTTCATACCATTTATAATTGAGCAACCATGTTGGTGTGCTTCAGTGTTTTGGAATCTACATGAGTCGAGAAGTCATGAATAGGTGTAGACTTGTATAAACCCTTGTGAGCATTTGAGCTTTATGATTGAAACATTATGCATCAATCATACTTATTCATGTGCGTATGATCTCATTTTTGTGTGTATACTCTAGAACTTGCTGTTGAACAATCAAAACATGTGTCAACTTGGCAATGACTTGTAGATGACAGAGGCATTTAGGATATACCTCCATTGCCAAATTATCCTATGTCCTTTAAATTTTACCCTCTAGTTAACCCCTTTGAGCTAAAATAAGAGTATTCTTTCATTAAACCATGCGTTCTTACCCGAAATCTTCAAACACTTTAGCCTACCCTATTCTATGGAATTGGTAGAGCATTGATGAGATCTTGGTGTTGAAGGCTACTTGCTATTAATGGTTACATGTTTGAATGATTCAAGTGGGGGGGGGGGTGTTTAGTTGAATGGAGTAAAAGAAAAAAGAAAAAAGGATGGAAAAAGAAGCATGAAAAAAAACATTCAAAAAAAAAAAGAGGAAGAGTTGTGAAAAAGAAAAAAAAAAGTTCAAAAACAAAAAGGAGGAAAAGAAGAAAAAAAAAGCAGAAAGTTGAGTTTGATTCTTTATTGTGCTAGTGATGTCGTTAATGAAGTATGAGCTAAAAAAAATGAGAAAAAAAATGATTGATACAAGCTCGGTGAGAAATGGATGGGAAATTTCATGTGATTCATATCTCTTACACCTATATGTGCTCTACTAGTTCCTCGAATCCGTTGTTTATCCCATACACTTCCCTTCTTCCAACCTTGACCTTCAGCCCCATTACAATCTTATATAAAGACCTCTCGATTCAAGTAATATTGTCATATTGATAGCGGAGGCTCGGTAAGCAAGCAAGCATATGGCGGCACCTCTAATGAGATCAATTGAGTGAAACACTAACCCTAACTAGTTAAGAATGATTTTATTCTGAGTGACGTATCCTTGGTGAGATTTGAAGTTGAAACTTATTTGTGATTATTGGTTTATGTGGAAACCGGGGCAAGGGAGTTCACTAATATTGACTGAGCTATTATCGATGTTTATGAACTAAATTTTGTGGTGACAAATATTTAGAAGTCTTGCTCACTCTTGTGGTCACTTTTTTTGAAATTGTGACTCTCTGTCATGCGATTTTGATTATCTCTAAGCTAGTTATGGGAAGCAAATGAATTAGATAGAGTTCGATATTTCTTGAGTCGCTTCAATTGCTAGAGACTAGCGATAAGCTAGTTGGGGGGTGCGATTAGTGCTCAAAAGTGATATTTATTTTGTATTAGTTTATATATTTTGAGCAATTGATCTTAATAATAATAACGAACTAAATGATTTTTTTAATTCTATTTTCTCAGGTTGACTAATTTTATAAGAGAAAGAATTTTAAGCGAAAGTAAATAATTGACACTAGTGATGAGCCCATTTTTTAATACATACATATATTACACGTAAAGAACAAAAACGAGAGACTTACATCCATGATTTGGGCCTAGGGAATTAAGTTAATGGGCCTTATATAATGGCCTTGTTCGTGATCCAAGGAGATATATAGAAGTCAAAAAAAGGGCTGAGAAAAAAAAGAAAAGACACGAACCAGAGGAGAAAAAAAAGCTGCGGTGAAAAGTCACGAGAAGAGAAGCCGGACACGTGAAGGGTGAACGACAGGACAGAAATTGCTCTGGGAATTTGGTGCCTCTTCTCCAAGACCCTCTCTAAAATTATGGTTTTGTATTTCTTTTTAATGGAGAACTAATCTCCTAACTAGGATTAGGGGAGAAACCTAAATTATTTATGTGGTATTATTGATTTGTTTTAGACAAATATTTCTATGCAAATTTAGTTATTGGATTGTTAATTTGGTATTGGGTTTGTTTAATGAGATGATTGATGGTTGTTATATAATCTAATTCATAGGTTCAATAAAGTTTTTCCTATTGTTTAATAAAAACAACCATTCTTTTGAAGTTTTAAAGGCCCAATTAATTGATTACAATTTCAATGGAATTATTTCTTGATAGATTGTTGCCGTAGGTACAGTTTATACTTGAGATTAATTTTACAAGGGATTATTCGTGCTTATTGTGTAAACAACCATTAACCGAATTTATCTTTTCAATGTCTATTCTTAAATAAGTTTTGAGAAAATAATTAAATCAATAATATTGCATTAATAATTGACGGTGGATCCCCGACGCCTTAGTGTTTCTCTCTTATTAGTTTTACTACAACTCAGGTTTATTTATTTAATTATTACAATCACAATTGAATCATTTTAATTATTTTATTTTCCTTAGTTTATAATAATTTTGTGATCTAATAATTTTGTGATGGTGGAACGACACTCGTACTTCGAGTTATACTACTACGAGACTCCTACACTTGGGATTAGCAAAGCATAGATCACCATTCATCTTCTTGCTTCCTTCATCCCAACTTTCTCTCCACTCATTTTTTGCTCTAGAGATTACCACTCTTAGTAATCTATTACAACTCCACAAATCATCAAAAAAACCAAAAAGAAAAGAAATTACACTGAAAGAAGAACATTATCTATTCCGGTAATATTAGTGCCTACCCCGTAATATTATTACTTTTCCTGATAATAACATTACCTACTTTGATAATCGGTCTCAAAACACTAAAGTACCACCATTTTAACTCCATTCACAACGGCATCCACTAGGCGACGAGTTTGAATTACAATCCAATTCGTAACCATGTGAAATTATAAAATACACAAAAAGGTGGAGGGAAAATTGTATAGTAAATATTTGAATATAACTCAACAAATCATGTTTCTTCATAGAGGATCCTAAGTGCATATAATGAACAGGTAATATGTCTATATGAGCACCGCCCTCTTTTTTCTTTTTCTTTTTTAATTATTTTAAGCTAGAATTATTGGTACCACGTATCAAATAAATTGACTAATGTTAGTCAATTGATCTATGTTAGTCAATAAAACTCCATTACTAGAGACAAATCTTAGGCACGGAATATTTGCAGCATTATAATATTGAAGTAACAATTCATTGAAAGATGGTAAAAATGTATGGTCCAAAACTACAAAAAATTGGCACCAAATTACTATCTACTCGTGACTTGTACGCTTCTTCACCACCACCGATTGTCAACACTATACATTCAATATACACATATAATATAATGTATACAAAGACAAAGAGAGATGGAGAGATGCATTTTCTTAATATTTTGTCATGTGGTGTTAAAACTATGATACCAGGTAGGCCAACAACGAAAATTCGAGGTCGGCAATAAGCTCAAATTCTTACCGCTGCCATTCTTAGCGTCGACTATTATTATTGGAATCTTCATTACGGTCTCGTCTCTCTTCTTTCCACCAAACTATCACATTCTAATTTCTAACAAATCTTCAAAGGAAATTAGCAGATCTTCAACGAAGTCCGTAGATTTTCATCCTCACCACCATATTATTCCTCGCCGCCAACTATTCACGATGGTGGTACCAACGATCCTTGCCGTCGACTGTTTCACGGTGATGGTTAGAGATAGAGAGATAAATTGAGAGTGGGAAAAGTAAACGTGAGTTAAGAGAGAATGTGGGAGTTGTTATTGGGGAAGGGTAAAAATGTCATAAAAATATGAAACTAAGTAAGTGGTAAAATGATTTATAAAATGTTGTAGTTAATGGAAAAAAAGATTGTCTAGAGTTAGTGGGTAAGGATTGGCCTTGAGCTATATTTATTGGTTATTTGCTCTTGATGTTTTGATTGTTAAATTAAAAAAAAAAAGAATAAAGCAAAATAAGGTGGAAGGCCGGAAACATTAAAAAATAAATTAAAAAATATGGTGAAATCCTCTAGTATTATATATATGTATATGTATATGTATATATAGATTATTTGCCATAATCTTTATCCTTCTTCTTCTTCTTCTTTAGTTTTTTTTTTTTGGGAAACAACCGTGATATTTATTTTAATCAAAGAGTTAAATAAAAGAGAATCATATGATAGTTAATTACACACATTAAAAATATTTAGTGGCTCTCATAATTTATATTGAATAGGGATATTTTTTACAAATAAAAAAATATATTGGGGTAAAATGGGAAACCAAATATTTTACACTCACTGCCCATTTTATATTAGTGATGATAATGATTAGTGATGATAATTGATTCATCGGCTATTCCACTTTTCGATACCGTTCTCCGTTGGTTTGACCTCATTTCTTCGTCAAGTCAAGCTTTGTTTCAACTTTTTTTTTCTAATCTAAAACAAAGAATGTGATTGATAGAGATTTTTGAAAAAATAATTCTTGAATGTGTGATTGAAATATAAAGTCGAAGTTTTAAAAAATATAAAAAATTTGTTAAAATCAATTAAATGAGCTTTTGAGTGTCAAACAAACTTTTAACGATATACTATTCAATCAAAGTTATATAAATCAACCGTACATCATATATTTTTACCGATCAATACCCAAACATCTAGTTGTTTCCATTGAAGATTTGAATAATTAAATTAGTTTTTAATAAAATAAAAAAATATTGAATACATGTAAAATTTTTTATTTTTTGGTGATATTTCTATCAGTCCTCCCCTCAATTAAAAAAAAAAGGGCTACGGAAGTGTAATGTGCCTCATTGATAAGTGCGTTTTACGCGCTTATTTAGGGTCATTAAATTCCAATTAATTTTATTTTCTTATTTATTTCGTGCTTAAGTTTTGCAATTTATTATTATTTTAAGAGAAAATTCAGATTTGGAAGAAAGTAGAGCAAAATTTGAGTGGAAATGGCCAAAAGAAGGAAAGAAATACGAAGATAAGGAAAGTTTCCAAGTTTGAGGACGACAACAAAATTTGGCTAAAGATTGATGACGAATTTTGACATAGAAAAATGTGGAATTTGGGAAATGCTATTTCTGTATTAATTATAGATAATTTTGTCTAGTTTCCACAGGATTTTGAATCACCTCAATTGGATATCGGACAAGGAAGTTATGGCCAAAATAGTCGACACTACCAGGCTGTCCTATTTTACACGCGAATGCCTAATGTGACTAGGACTTGGAAACCCATTACACTTGTGCCTTCCTCACGGCTTTGAGGACAAAAATACTCTATATACGCAGGTTTTAAGAGAGAAAAAAAGGAGGAATAGAGAAGATTGAAGCCACAATAAAGCAAGTTTGGAGAAGAAATTGAAGAACTCAAGAGATTGAAGGCTTCAACTTATTTCTCTCAAACCCGGTTATGTATTTAGTTTTATTTATTACTTTTAATTTTTATTTCAATCCCATGAGTAGCTAAACCCTTATTACTTGGGACGATTTATGGATCCCAATTGTGAACTTTAATTCTATATGAATGGATCCGAAATTCTAGTAATTGAGTTGTGTTAATTCTATGTTGTTGGGTTATTTTATTTGCTTTTCTGATCAATTAGTGAATTTATCTATTGGTTTATGTTTGATTCTAGAGAGGAGAACATGAATTGGATTTAGACAATATAGAACACTAATTTAGACAAGATTTAGAGATAAACTTGTGGTTAGTGCGGTCACATAGGTGGAATTTCGAGGAAACCTAGTAGAATTTCTTGTGTGGATGCGTTCATGAAGGTTAATAACGAATTTGCTTAGAAATAAATGAATTGGCCCGATTGAATATATTTAATTATCATCGAGAGAGATAGTTATATAATTTAGAAAATTTGATCGTTAGTACGAGTTAATTATCTTGGATCCATGAATATGGGATTAAGGGGATCAATTGGGTGAAGTAATAAGTCTCAAGTCTTTAAATACTTTGATTTAATCTACAATTCTTTTAATTCTTACATAATAGATTTAGTAGAGTATTATTCTCTTTAGATTCAGTATTATTACACCAATTAAATTGATCTGTCAAATAAAGTGATAAATTGACAATTTCGGTGCTCAAAACAAGTCTCTGTGGGATCGACACGTGGACTCACATCCACTTTACTACTTATTCGACCAGTACACTTGCGGGTTCGCATTGCACTATTTTTAAGCGAACACTCACCAACTATAAAAAGCTGGGTCAGGCAATTTATGTAGGTGTGCATTAAGATAACTGGCTAGTTAGATTTAACACGTGGAAGGAATTTAAGGAAACAAATTTACATTGAATATTCAATAAAATAGTGACACATGGCATCACATATCTGTGCAGTGAATTAGTAATAGAAATTTGGTCCAAACAACTATTTTTTACGTACCAACTTCTAATTCACTTAAACTTTGTAGAGTCTCCCCGTTCCACAAAGATAAATTTGTAGGGACGGAGGGGGTAATATATATTACCCATTCGCGATTAGTAATTTATTTTTCTGTTTCAGTGAACACTATTTCCCCAATTCAATATATTTTGTGAGTTATTTATGCTTGCGCATCGCATTAGTAATATTAATTACAATTCTTAATTAATTACTCAAGATCTATTGCCCACACGTGGACAATTTAATCTCATGTTTGGATTTAATTTCTTTTATGTATTTTTATGTAAATTAGGAGAGAGAATGTGTGGAATTTAACAGTGGTGATTTGCATAATACATGAAGATCTCACGAGATATGTGAATGCGATTAATTTGATGAAATTCAAATTTAGAAAGAATGAATAAAAATAGATAAAAATTTTGATCCTAACATGCTTTAAGTTGCCTATATGTATCTTCATGGACTACATCTATCGATACGTGGATCCCCTAATAGTGGCAGGCAAATATCACCGGGGATATATATGGGCAATAGGTGTTTTGAATAGCGGGAGGGAGGGTGTAGTAATCAAACATGAGAGCATCCCATTGTAAGCATGGATTGGTCATCCTACGTGGTGGAAAGAGAGAGCCAAAAAAAATGGGTCCCATATTTTTTTTCTTTTTCTCACTTTTTTCCTTTTTTTTCACATTTTTTAATAAATTCCCTTGCCACTTCCGTATTTTCACATTTACCTTTACATCCTCTATTATTATTTAAATTTTTTTTTTCTATGTCTTCTACATTTTTTACTTTTTCCTATTTTTTTATTACTACGGATCCACTATTTCCCAGTGGAGATTCTCTGAAGATTAAAGACCTAATTTTCTGTTTCAGTATTCCAGCTGTACCGATAATCTAGCAGCTAAATATTTCACATCACTCTTGCCTCCTTCTGAGGGGCCTTCTTAACTTCTAGCCAAAATTTGGGTCCACAAAGAATCGCCTTTTCCCCCACTTTTCAACCTTTTCGTTCTTCCTATTTTGATCCCGTTTTACCCTCGAGGAAACCCGAAATTTACCGCTTTTTAGCTCATTCCCCGATCCCTTATGACTCCAATTATCTTACTAAATTTTCTATTCTCTGATTGTATATTTTCTAGCAAAATTCTGAAACTTTGTTCAGTTAATGTTTTTTTTTCTGCTCTGGAAGAAAAGAGGACCAAGTGATGGTGGAGAATCTCGCTTTACGACAAGTGCGTTTGCTTTGCTTTTCACAGTTCTAATCCATAAAGTATAATGCCGATGTTAATCGGAATTCAATTTTTATAGCGAAGGGTATGATATGATCGGGGTATTTAATCCAGCTTCCGGTAGATTTCCCACATACTTTTGGGGAAAATACTGTAGTATGAAACTTGGGTCATAGGATTTCTGGTGAATTATATATGAGGTTCTGAAGAATTGGGAACTTGAACTGTAAAGAAAGTTAGAGAGGAAGAGGTTTGTAGCAGATGTAAGTGATGATGAAAAGAGGCAAAGATGAAGAGAAACTTATGGGGCCTATGTTTCCGAGGCTTCACGTCAATGACGCTGAAAAAGGAGGGCCAAGAGCTCCTCCACGAAATAAGATGGCCCTTTATGAGCAGCTCAGTATTCCTTCACAGAGATTCAGTCATGGAATTTTGGCCCCCAAGTCAGTGCCTTATGCTTCTTCAAGTCAGGTGATTTGAATATTTGAGCTTTCGCTTTGTTTTCTTGAAGGACTCTGTCCTCTTAATTTTTAGAAATTACAAGGTGAAGCTTGATCGTGAGAATTTTTTAATAATGAACTTACCCAGGCGATACTTTGATTGGAATAAAGAGTTTATATGTAGTGTTCTCCATAATTGGCTATGGTTTATGTTCTTGGCTGTTGTCAGTTGTTTAGAATTGATTATTTTGTTTTAGTTGTTGGATTTTGATTGTGCTTTGACCTTTGATTAGAGCAAGATAAAAGTATCATCCGAATATGCCCCTCTACAAAGCTCTTGTTCTTGAGAATGCATTAATGTCCATTAGGTTTTTAGTTATTCATCAACTATCCCATCCCCCCTAAAATGGTAGGTAACGTGAGAAATGTCTATCTTATTCAATGAAGCAGGAAGCATATCATTTTGGTATTATTCTATAAGAGGGTTTTCTCTCAAGACTTGTCATAGTATCTCGTGCCTCAAGTGGATTCTTGTATTATTTTTGTTTGGAATCCTTTTTCTTCTGATTGCTGCCAATGCAATGCTTGCAGATAGCCAGAAAGGAGAGGGGGGTGTTTTTCTCGCAGCAGCTACCTCCTAGACATCTAGCTGAGCAACCACATAACCAACAATCTGATTTGAGCACTCCAACTGTGCAAGTTGAGTGGAAAAAGAAGTTAGATGAAGATGACTTTAGGGTTCCCATCTTCAATCATGTCTGTACAAGTCAAGCCCATCGCAAATATGCTAAGGACATGGACAGGGAAAAACCATCTGCCTCACAACCTGCCGAATCCAACCATTCAGTAAAATCTTGGAAAACCAAACAGACAAGCTCAATTGGGCAAAGTCTGAGCCAAGAAGGTGAAGGTGGAAAGGAAGTGAATAGGAAAGAGTTTGTTACTGGTCGAGATCGATTAGATAAAGCAACAAGTGCATCAATTGACAAGACGGCAGATCCTCCTAAGCAAACTGATGCATCTCTACATTTTGAAGCAAAAGAAGTTCCTGCTGATGTTATCGACCAACCAAAAGCTGGTCGCTTTGTACAGCCACTGCTCTGTCTCGAGCGACTATATTCCACTGGTGTGCATAGAAATGGGTCTTTAACAGAGCCTACCATAGCCGTGGATCTAGAAAATTCATCTACTAAAGAAAGGTCGCCATCAGAACGTAATATGGTGCCAGATGTTAGAAAATTAGTTGATTCTGTTGAAGACAGATTGTGTAGTTCGCTGCAACAGAGAAATTTGGACACGGCGAATGGTGTCTGCCAGACGTACCCAATAGAATCAATATCTGACCAGGGTATATCACCCGATGATGTTGTAGGAGTCATCGGTGAGAAACAATTTTGGAAAGCCAGAAGAGCTATTGCCAAGTAAGTTGTCCCCCATAATGTCTGATCCATAGCTGTTGCGGTATAAGTTTCATCCTTACTATATTTATCCTGCAAAAGTACAGTTTTATTTCTTTACTGTCAAAGAATTGACTTGTAATATTGTGGTCTATTGAGAAGTGCTCTCTTTTTTCTCAAGAGTTCATTACAAATTGATTTGGAGTCTCAACTAACAGATTTCATTACAAATTGATTTGGAGTCTCAAGTAACTGATTCTTTTGTGCATCTTGACATTTGCTAGTAGTTATAATGATGATTTTTGATATTATGTACATCTCTAATCTAATCAGTATAAATGGTGAATGTCTGGATTTACTCTGCCTTTCCCTGGATAGGGGTTTAATACCACTTTCTTAGTTTGCATGCTGATTCTGACTGAGCAACTCTCTAAACTAAGTTTCACTACACTGGTTAGGATTCTTGGAAAAAGTGGGAACATTAACATTTCACCTTATGGACCATGCAAAGCAATTGCACCGACTACTTTAAAAGGCCCAAGACATGTGCAACTTTAAAAGTAATGAGTTTTATAATATAAAATTCAGGAGCTCGCTCAAATATAATATTGGGTAATTTCCATCCTAACATCGCCTCTTTGGTGCAAATCCTGCTCAAAATGCTAAATTTTCCTTTTCAAGCAGAAGTTTGGGAACGGGCTTTCAGATGATGCACACTTCCTTAGCTTAATTTATCTCTACTCTGTGGAACATATATAGACATAGTGACCTTTTAATCATTATGTGTTCTTGAGATTGGTCTGTGTTTATTTTGGTGGGCTTGTATCTCTACTATGTTTCGGAATTCATGTCAAGTCATCACAGGACACCAATAGTAAGTATGCACAGTATTAATGTATCGTTGCTATTAGTTGTGGACTGAGGAGTCAGACTTTTAAAATTGAAGGGGGACAATTAAAGTTGTCAAAAAAGAAACAGATATTTTAGTGTGCTATGCATTTTCGTACTTTGATAAGTGATAACTTTCTGTAATTATATAATTTTGGATATTATTAAATACGTTCTTCTCAACATATTAAACTGCAAGGCAGTAAGAGTGTGTGCGAACCTTCGAGTTGCTACCATTGCCTGTTGATGCTGCTGCTGTGCAGCCTGCTGGGGCTTTGTTGAGGGAATTTGGAGGCTATTCCGTGATGATGCTAGAGTTTATTGAATCAGACTGTGGGAGAGATCAGAGATGGATTTTTAGGGTTCACACAATGATGATGATAATAATGATAACTGTTAGATTGTAATATATGAGTTACTATGAGTTAGGGTTTAGTGTGGGCCTAGCCCAATACGATAATTGTAAATATTATTATATATACGTGCCTCTGTGGAATGAATAAGACAACCTTTTCACAATTCTCAACTAATCTCACATGGTATCAGAGCTTTAGTGAGAATTTTAGGTCTTTTGGTTGTGTTTTCATTCCAACCAATGAAATTTTTATCAAACCCTAGTCTCGGTACTGTTCATCCGAGCCCTAGTCGTCTAATTTCCACGTGACCTGACCTCTAATCAGCAAATTGGACCCACCGGTAGACTCGTCGGCAGATTGCCTACCTCCCGCCGGAAGCCCATTTCCGGAACTGCCCCCACGCGCGGGAACCCTAATCTGCGAGCAGCTTGCTTCGACGGCGCGTGACAGTGTGTGAGAACTCCGGCGACCCCTGATCGGCTCGGAATTCACTGTTGGACCTTCTGCTTGTGTTTGTTTGATCAGATCTCTGTCGGCTTTTGGCGCAACTCCCAATTCGTGGCTGTTTTACTATTCACAGCTTGCTTTTGGGCTATTTTATCAGATTTTGGTATTCCGTTGGGCGTTCTCCTTCATTGATTGTGGTATATTCTTATGGCTACCCAATCTGATTCGTCCAAAGATATGTCTATGCTTACCATTTCGTCTACTCCCACCATATGCATGGAAAAATTAACGGGGTCAGCCAATTATAGGACTTGGTCTTCGACGGTTGAACTCTGGTTTATTGGTCAAGGTGTTGATGATCACTTGGTGAAGCAACTTAAGGATATTGGTACTAAAGAACAACCAAAGTGGAAGCAGGTTGATGCTTTCCTTTGTAATCTTCTGTGGCAATCAATTGACCGTACCCTCGTTGGCCAGTATCGGGCGTACCGCTCTTGTTATGATGTGTGGCAGAAGGCGAAGAACGTCTATTCCAACGATATTAATCGTCTATATACAGTGGTTTCTAATATGAAGAAAGTCATGCAGCAGGACCAAGATATGCAGACTTATCTAGGGGAAATTGAGACTCTCCGGCAGGAATTTAATGACATGATGCCCTCCTCTGAGGATGTTGCAAAACAAGAAGAGCAGCGGGGGACTTTCTTTATGGTTCTTGCCTTAGCTGGTCTCCGCCCTGAACTGGAATCGGTTCGTAATCAAATTCTTGCGAGCTCGGGAATTCCCATTATGGATGCGGTGTCTGAACAGTTACTCCGTATCTCTGCAGCATCCACCCTCTCTAGTACTCCAGTTGCTACTCCCGTTGATTCGGCCATTTTAGCTTCTCACGGTTCTAGTCGGAACGATAGTAAGGGAGGTCGTGGGGGTCGAAATCGCTCCCGATGTTCACATTGTAATAAGCTTGGTCATACAGTTGATCGGTGCTACCAGCTCCATGGTCGTCCCCCTAAGTTTTCTAATGTTACGCAATATGGGTTCTCATTTGAGACTTTACCTGATAGTGTATCAGTCTCTGCCGCTGAATATGTTGAGCTTTTGAAACTCCGAGAGAGTAAGCAGTCCTCTTCTGCCACATCCGATAATCCCACCGAAAACTCTGTTGCCTGCATCTCACAGTCATCGCCTCTTGGCCCTTGGGTGCTTGATTCCGGTGCTTCCTATCATATGTCTGGTAACAAATATTTGTTTTCTACTATTACTTACTCAAGCGTTCTATCCCCCGTTACCTTAGCCAATGGTTCCCAAACTAAGGCTCAAGGTATTGGTCGGGTCAAACTCTCTGAGTCTTTATTTTTAAATTCTGTTCTCTTTGTACCAGATTGTCCATTTAATTTGATCTCTGTTAGCAAATTATTCCAGAATCTACCTTATTCCATTACTTTCATGGCTCATTCGGTTCTTGTGCAGGATCGGAACACTGGGAGGACGATTGGAGTACGGCATGAACGCCACGGGTTATACTACCTTAACCTACCATCACCTATTACATGTGCTGCTGCCGATCCGTCTACCATTCTTCATCATCACCGTTTGGGACATCCTAGCCTATCCAAACTACAACAAATGGTGCCCGGTCTTCCACGACTGTCTAGTTTAGAGTGTGGGTCATGTCAATTAGGAAAACATGTTCGTAGTTCTTTTCCGAGTCGTGTCAATAAACAAGCAGAATTACCTTTTGCTTTAGTTCATTCGGATGTTTGGGGTCCTAGTCGTGTCCAGTCCACTTGGGTTTTAGTTATTTCGTTACATTTGTTGATGAATTTTCTCGTTGTACATGGTTATTTTTAGTGAAAACTCGTTCTGAGTTGTTTTCCATCTTTCAAACATTTTGTTCTAAAATTAAAACTCAATTTGGCACTACTATTCGTGTTCTCCGAAGTGATAATGCACGTGAGTATTTCTCAACGCAATTCCAATCGTTTATGGCTTCCCAGGGTATACTTCATCAATCGTCTTGTCCCCACACTCCGCAACAAAATGAGTGGCTGAGCGGAAAAATAGACACCTAATTGAGACTACGCGTACCCTTTTTATACACTCTCACGTTCCACTCCGGTTTTGGGGGGATGCTGCCCTTATGGCATGCTATCTCATTAATCGCATGCCCTCTTCCGTCTTGCAGAGTCAGGTTCCTCACTCTCTGATGTTTCCAGGTCAACCGTTATATTATATCCCTCCTCGTGTGTTTGGGTGCACGTGTTTTGTCCATAATCTAAGCCCCGGGAAAGATAAATTACAGGCTAAAGCCCTCAAGTGTGTCTTTTTGCGCTACTCTCGCTTACAGAAGGGTTATCGTTGTTTCTCTCCTGACCTTCAGCGATATTTTGTTTCTGCCGATGTCACCTTCTTTGAGATGACACCTTACTTTCTGTCTGGCACACATATCTCCCACCTGTCAGATGCTCTCCTTGCCGATGGTCTTGGCCCAGATATGTCCTCTACCAATCCTACTCCAGATATATCCTCTCTTGATCGTATGGTGCCTACCACAGATTCACCGCCTCCTCTCATCACTTATCGTCGCCGCCCTCGACCGGCTTCCCATCTTTCCACTGAGATGGCTCGGGAACCGCCCAGTGTGTCACCTGCTCCGGCCACTGCGCCTCCTCCGTCTCCGTCACTGTCACCTGAGCCCGTTGTGTCCTCTAGCCCGCTGGCTTCATTGTCTACTCCGGTTGTCCATCCAGATCCTGATCTTGACTTGGATCGTCCCATTGCTGAGCTTTAAGATACTCGTAATCCTTATCCTATATATAATTTTGTCAGTTACCAACGCCTCTCTCAGTCATATGGTGCCTTTGTGTCGTCTTTGTCCTCTATTTCTATTCCTCGCTCTGTTGCAGAGGCTTTCTCGCACCCAGGTTGGCATCAGGCCATGGTTGATGAGATGTCTGCGCTTCATGGTGCCGGCACATGGGATCTGGTTCCTCTTCCTCGTGGTAAATCTACCGTGGGTTGTCGTTGGATTTACACTATCAAGGTTGGTCCTGATGGCAATATCGACCGATTGAAAGCCCGGCTTGTTGCAAAAGGCTACACCCAGATTTATGGGCTTGATTATAGTGATACCTTCTCCCCAGTTGCTAAGATGCCCTCCGTTCGGCTCCTTTTATCTATTGCTGCCATGCGTCATTGGCCTCTCTATTGGCTGGATGTTAAGAACGCCTTCATGGTGATCTGCGTGAGGAGGTTTATATGGAGCAACCGCCTGGGTTTGTTGCTCAGGGGGAGTCTAGATTGGTATGTCGTTTGTGTCGTTCCCTCTATGGATTGAAACAGTCGCCGCGAGCTTGGTTTGGGCGTTTTAGCTCTGTTGTTCAACAGTTTGGCATGGTTCGTAGTGAAGTTGATCATTCAGTATTTTATGTTCACGCTTCTTCTGATTGTTGCATCTACTTGGTTGTTTATGTGGATGACATTGTCATTACCGGGAATGATCAAAAAGGTATACAGAGGCTAAAGCGGCATCTACTTCATCACTTTGAGACCAAAGACATGGGAAAACTCAAATACTTTTTGGGAATAGAAGTTGCTCAGTCCCAACGAGGTGTTCTTATTTCTCAAAGGAAGTATGCACTCGATATTTTGGAAGAGACAGGTATGTTAAACTGTAAACCTGTAGAAACCTCGATGGATCCAAATGTCAAGCTTTTTCCCTGTGAGGGAGAGCCCTTATTAGACTCTGGTAGATATCGGAGGCTTATTGGGAAACTCAGCTATCTCACGGTGACTCGTCCGGATCTCTCATTCGCCATGAGTGTTTTGAGTCAATTCCTAAGTGCTCCGTATGATAGTCATTGGAATGCTGCTATTCGTGTTCTGCGCTACATCAAGAAAGCGTCAGGTGAAGGTTTACTTTATGAAGATAAAGGACACACTGAAGTGATTGGATATTCAGATGCCGATTGGACAGGCAGTTCACATGATAGACACTCGACCACTGGATATTGTGTCTTTGTTAGGGGGGAATTTAGTGTCTTAGAGGAGTAAGAAGCAATCAGTGGTTGCTTTGTCCACAGCTGAGGCAGAATACCGAGCTATGGCTAAGGCTACCTGTGAGCTCGTATGGTTCAAACAATTACTTCAGGAGTTGGGGTTTATGAAGTGTCAACAGATGAAATTGATATGTGATAATCAAGCAGCTCTTCACATCGCTTCCAATCCTGTGTTTCATGAGAGGATCAAGCACATTGAGATTCACTGTCATTTTATTCGAGAAAAGATTCTTTCAGGGGATATCGCCACTAGTTATATCAAATCAAATGACCAACTAGCTGATATATTTACTAAGTCACTCGGGGTCCTCGTGTCAATTACATTTGTAACAAGCTTGGAACATACGATTTGTACGCTCCAGCTTGAGGGGGAGTGTTAGATTGTAATATATGAGTTAATATGAGTTAGAGTTTAGTGTGGGCCTAGCCCAATATGATAATTGTAAATATTATTATATATACGTGCCTCTGTGGAATGAATAAGACAACCTTTTCACAATTCTCAACTAATCTCACAATAACGATACGCTAGAGAGTTTTTTTTTCCCCCGGGGGGGGGGGCGCGTTGTTTGGGGAAGGAATGCCCCCTCTCCCCTCTGCCCTAGGTCTTGTCTATCTGTGCAAATCCAGGGCATAACCATTGAGCCATGCGGTTTCTTGTGAAGAGAAATCTTTCCACTTTTTTTGCCAATTGTGATTTCATTCTTGTCAGTGTTTTGATATTGATGCTTTCCCATTATTTAGTACTCAAATTATTTTCTCAGATTGAAGAACTCATTATCTGGTTTTTTTGGGTGGCCATCTTAGGGCTTGTTCTATACAAAATAAATCTCACCAAATTAAATCTACTTTTTCTCTCTCATTCTTTTCAACCATTCATTGATTGATTGATTTGACAATTACTTTATATTTTTTAATACTCCATCTCCAATTTTCAACGACACATCCTACACTAAATTCTATCCCACCAAATTTAATTTGTATAGAACAAGCCCTGAAGTGTGTTGCCTCGGGACTCTAAAAATTTTTGTTCTCGGATAAGTTGATCGGCTAGAGGATAGGCATCAAAGGTCTTTATCTGGTTGAGAGAATCTGATAGGTTTTGTAGACATTGATCAATAGAAACTTGGTATTCAAAAATTTCCATTCAGACTGAGATATCACATAGGCCATTGTTGCAAACTGTGGAAGCTAGACAGTTTCCATGGTTTCTGTCTTGTTTTTCATATGAGAACCTGATATTGGTTTAGTTGTTGAGGTTAACAGGTGGCATTAGCTGTGGGATGTGAGCGTGCTTATAGCACAATTTCTTACGCTTTCAAAGCTCACGTATAAGTAAATAAGTGAGTTCCGAAATAAGTGGCTTTGGCGGTTCCCTACTGAATCGGACTCACTTTGGCACGCCATCATTCTCAGTTGATATGGTCCTCATTCAAACGGATGCAACGCCAAAAAAAGGCACCATGGAAGTCCATTGCAAGAGGTTGGGATACATTCATGCAAAATACCAAACTTGTAGTTGGTAAGGATCATAAAATCAGGTTTTGGTTAGACGAATGGATGGGTCATCAAACTCTTCAAGAGTTGTTCCCTCACCTTTTTAGATTGTCCTACAATAAAAAATTCAGTCATAAGCAATGTTGTTTCTTACCCATCCGCTTCCAACCCGACTTGGAACCTTGAATTCCTTAGAAACCGTAGTGATTGTCAATGATTTCACTTCTTTATTCAGCACATACTTGAAACCGCTAAAATTGACCAACTTAACAAGGATAAAAGAATTTGGTGTGGCCACCCTTCGGGTTCCTTCTCATGTAAATCAATCTTGGATGCCTTTTGTCAACCGTATTGTGACTCTTATTTTCTTAAATTCAAATTCATTTGGAAAGGTGTGGCACGTTTAAAAGTAAAAGTTTTGGCGTGGTTAGTTTCTTTGGAAACGTTAACACTTGTGATTTGTTGCATTTGAAGACGCTTTTTTCTCATACATTTTGTTACTGTATACTTTATTGTATATTTAGTTGTATTTTAACCTAGTTGTATTAGAGCCCATAGTCGATGAGATATCTTATTTAATTAGGGCCCATTGTAAATTAGGGTTGCAACTCTATTCTCTATTTATTGACAAGCAAATATCAATGAAGATCATCTTGGTATCAATTCTTGACATGGTATCAGAGCCAATTCTTCTTGTTTGATCGAGTTTGACGATCGACTCTTGTCTTCACGAACCCTAGCCGCAAGTGCTGAAAAGTCACAGTGACCCGAACCCTAGCCGCAGGCTGAAAATCACATTGAGCCACATCCAGGTATCCGATCAAGGATCTGGTACCACCGGTAGACTCGCCGCCTCAGCGCCTCCCCGTCGCCGGAATTTCACCGGCAGCCGTCGACCCACGCGCCCACACGCGCGTGTCCATCTCTCGGCCCAGTTTCCAGTCCGTCGGCGCGTGACAGCGCGTGTAACCTCCGGCGACACATCGGCGAACATCCAGCTGATCGTCCAGACCTGCTTGACCTTCGGCTGGTACTAGGTTAGCCCATTTGTGATCTGTTTGTGACGTAAAGGCTGTTTTAGTCTCGGTTGGTACTGTTCTTCCAGTTCAAGGAGTTGTTTTTAGTTTATTTTGGTGTGGAGAGTTGTTTTTGGTTTATTTTTGGTGTGGAAAGTTGAAATTCAGATTTGTTATTGTGCTTTGCTTGGTGATTATATGATGGGTGACGACAAGATTTCTATGGTTCGTTTTGATGGGAAGAATTACGGAGTTTGGGAATTTCAATTCTCAATGTATGTTAAGGGAAAGGATTTATGGGGTCAGTTAGATGGTTCTACTAAGGCTCCTACTGATCCAAAGGAGCATAGTCAGTGGGTGACCAAAGACGCACAGATAATAACCTGGTTACTTGGTTCAATTGAACCATATATGATAACTGATCTTCGACCGTTTGGAACTGCCAAAGATATGTGGGACTACATTCGTAGAGTCTATTATCAGGATAACGCTGGTCGGAAATATCAATTGGAGTTGGATATTTCTAATTACAAACAGGGAAATCTCACTATTCAACAGTTTTATTCTGGATTTCGAAATCTTTGGAGTGAATATTCTGGAATTGTGTTTTCTACAGTTCCACAAGAAGCTTTAGCCTCTTTACAGAAAATCCATGCTGACAGCCAGCGTGATCAATTTTTGATGAAGCTTCGCCCAGAGTTTGAGACTGCACGTGGTGGATTAATCAACCGACATCCTATTCCGTCCTTAGACACATGCTTGAGTGAGTTATTACGTGAAGAACAACGTCTGGCGACTCAGATAAGTCTTAATCAAGATACTGCTTCTGCTGAGCTGATGAATGTTGCTTATGCGGCTCAAACAAAAGGAAGAACCCACGCACAGATCCAATGCTATCGTTGTAAGGAGTTTGGGCACATTGCAAAGCAATGCACTAAGAAGTTCTCAGAATTATCGTAAGAAAGAGGGGCATCTTATCAAAGATTGTCGCATACGACCTCAAAATAGACAGGGGCAAAGTTCTAATTCTGTCATCCAGTCTAATCTCGCCGATGTTACTTCTGAGCATTCACCACACCAGTCTGTTCCACCGAGCTCATCATCCACTTTGACGCAAGAAATGGTCCAACAGATGATTGTCTCAGCCCTATCTGCCTTGAATATGCAAGGTACGAATCATTCCCTTACTTCTCCTTAGTTGGTTGATTCGGCGGCCTCAAATCATATGACAGGGAATCCCACAATTTTACATGATGTTCGTAAGTATTCGGGTAATCAACTTATTCAGATAGCTAATGGTAATACTCTACCTATTACTGCTGTTGGATCTCTTGGGGTCTCCTTTGATCATGTTCTTGTTTCTCCAAAGTTATCTTCGAATTTAATTTCTGTTGGACAATTGGTGGACAATAATTGTGAGATTCACTTTGATCATAATGGCTGTTGTGTGCAGGATCAAGCATCGGGGAAGGTGATCGCGAAGGGGCCTAAAGTTGGGCGTCTATTTCCGCTTCAATTCTCCATTTCTAATTCTAGTTTCCAGTCAGTAGGTTGTTCAGCTATTGTTAGCGATGGTGATGTTTGGCATAAGAAATTAGGCCATCCAAATAAAGTTGTTTTATCTCATCTTGTCAAAACTGGTTGTTTGGGCAATAAAATTTCATTTTCTGATATATCTTTTGATTGCGCCACTTGTAAATTGGGTAAGAGTAAATGTTTACCATTTCCTTCTCATGGGAGTCGTGCTTCTGTATGTTTTGAGATTGTGCATACCGATGTTTGGGGTATTAGCCCTGTTATTTCACATGCTCAATATAAGTACTTTGTCACCTTTATTGATGATTACAGTCGTTTCACTTGGATATATTTTCTTCGCTCCAAATCTGAAGTATTCTCCAAATTCCAAGACTTTCTTGCCCTTGTTCGGACTCAATTTTCTGCTCAAGTTAAGATATTACGCTCTGATTCAAGGGGTGAATACATGTCTAGTGAGTTTCAGACTTTCCTCAAATCTATGGGTATTTTGTCCCAACGATCTTGCCCATATTCTCGACAACAAAATGGAATAGCAGAACGTAAGAATCGTCACCTTTTAGATGTAGTTCGTACTTTATTACTTGAATCATCTGTCCCACCTCGTTTTTGGGTAGAAGCATTGTCTACATCGGTCTATCTGATTAATCGGTTGCCTTCTCAAACACTTCAGTTTGACTCCCCATATTATCGTCTCTTTGGTGTTGTTCCCGACTATAATTCTCTTCGTACGTTTGGCTGCGTGTGTTTTGTTCATTTACCTCCTATCGAACGGAACAAACTCAGTGCTCAAGCGACCCGGTGTGCGTTTTTGGGGTACAGTGCCTCTCATAAGGGTTATGTGTGTTATGATTCTGTTTCCAATAAACTTCGTGTCTCTCGAAATGTTGTTTTCTTTGAGCAGCAATATTTTTTCCAGTCCCATGTTCCTCCATCGTCCGAGACTACTTCCCTTCCCACGCTTGTTCTCGACACCTCTACAAAGGGATCGTTGGAAGGGAATCGTGTATCAAAGACGCCCCGCCGCTACCAACGCCCCTTCCCGACCCTGAACCGATGCCTGATTCTCCTCCAACTGCACCCGAAGGACTTCTCGTCTATCCCGGCCACCAGATAGATACGGATTCTCTCATAATGCTCATTCGGCTATTGTGGATGCTCCTGTTATTCCTTGATCATATTCACAGGCTGCTAGTCAGGCTTGTTGGCAGTAAGCGATGGAAGCAGAACTTCAGGCGCTTATGGAGAATCACACTTGGGATTTGGTCCCTCGTGCTGATGGAGTCAAACTTATTGGTTGTAAGTGGGTATATGCGGTTAAACTCCGTTCTGATGGCACTATTGACAGATACAAAGCTCGTTTGGTTGCTCTTGGGAATTGTCAAGAATATGGGCTTGATTATGAAGAGACTTTCGCCCCTGTTGCCAAAATGACTACTGTTCGGGCTGTCTTGGCCATCTCTGCTTCTCGAGGCTGGGCTTTGCACCAGATAGATGTAAAGAATGCCTTTTTGCATGGGGATTTGAAAGAAGAGATCTATATGGCCCCACCTCCGGGGTTATTTCTTACCCCATCTACTGAAGTTTGTCGCTTGAAGCGTTCCCTCTACGGGTTAAAACAGGCACCCCGTGCCTGGTTTGAGAAATTTTGTGCCACACTCCTCGATTTCCACTTCACTCAGAGCCAATATGATTCGTCTGTTTTTCTTAAGCAGACTGCTACTGGGCTTGTGATTCTCTTGGTCTATGTGGATGACATTGTTATTACTGGATCTGATGCTCAGTCGATTAGGTCCCTCCAACAGCATCTTCAATCTTCTTTTCACATGAAGGATCTTGGGCCACTTCGTTATTTTCTTGGTCTTGAGGTTCATTCCTCTTCCACTGGTACTCTTCGCATCAAAGACAAATACACTCAGGATATTCTCACCTTGGCTAGTCTCGAGTCTGCGAATTCCGTTCTTACTCCCATGGAGGTTAATTTAAAGCTTAGCCAAGAGGATGGTGAATTGTTGTCTGATCCGTTGTTATATCGGCAAATTGTTGGGAGTCTGAATTATTTGACGATTACACGCCCGGATATTTCTTTTGCCGCTCAAAGAAGTCGGGCCGCTTTATGAAGGCCCCTCGCCATACTCATTTCGCAGCAGTTCGCCGTATTCTTCGTTATCTTAAGGGTACTTCTGGTCGGGGATTATTTTTCGCTAAGAAGAATCCTCTACAATTGGTGGGGTATAGTGATGCAGATTGGGCTGGCTGTTTCGATACGCGGCGATCGGTTACGGGCTGGTGTATGTTTCTGGGTGATGCCCTTATCTCTTGGAAAAGCAAGAAACAAGATCGGATTTCTAAATCCTCCACTGAATCAGAGTACCGTGCTATGTCCTCAGCCTGTTCTGAGATTGTGTGGCTTCGTGGTTTGTTAGGCGAACTTGGTATTCCCCAATTTTCTCCCACACCCCTGCATGCCGATAACACTAGTGCAATTCAAATTGCCGCGAACCCTGTTTTCCACTTAACGCATCAAGCATATTGAAGTTGATTGTCATTCTATTCGTGCAAAGATTTGACCAACGCGTGATCGATCTTCCTCACGCTACCGAGCTCCAAACAGCTGATGTGTTCACCAAGGCATTATCTCGTCAACGTCATCAGTTTCTAGTGGGCAAATTGATGCTCTCGGATCCTCCCGCATCAATTTGAGGGGGGATGTTACTGTATACTTTATTGTATATTTAGTTGTATTTTAACCTAGTTGTATTAGAGCCCATAGTCGATGAGATATCTTATGTAATTAGGGCCCATTGTAAATTAGGGTTGCAACTCTATTCTCTATTTATTGACAAGCAAATATCAATGAAGATCATCTTGGTATCAATTCTTGACACATTTCCCCCCTCATATTGCATGATGTGTAAGGAGGAGAATGAAAACATTGACCACGTTTTAATCCATTGTTAGTTTGCTAGAGAGATCTGGGACAGAATTTTGTACATGTTTGGAGAATGAATCCCATTATCAAATAAATGGGCAGATTTGATCCTAATCAAATAGTCTTTTGGGGGACATAGGAAGCAAAAGGAGTTGTGGAAGTTGATTGTAATGGCAACAACCTGGGTAATTTGGATGGAGGGGAATGGGAGGATTTTTCGAGCGGTCATCAGAAAACACATGGGATAGCATCATCTTCTTCACTGGCCCACGGGTCAAAGTTGCTGGGACTTTTAGTGACTTAGAGAGTTATTTGTTCTGTCTCGACCCCTATAGTTCGCTATATACTCTTGTTTCCAGCAGTCTAGTTTTCTGTTTTTGATGTGTTGTCCTTTAAACATGTTTTTTTCACCTTTTTGGGTGGAAGGCTCATCCACTCTTGTTGTGTCATTTTAAAGCTTTTATCATTAATAAAAGTTCAGTTTCCTATTAAAAAAAAATGATTTATTTTGCTAGTACGTCAGAATTACTATCAAAATAAGCAACTTCTTTCTTAATTATGGTAGGATGTCCTATATATTAAGTTCTTTGGTATCAATAAAATCATTTTAACCTTAAATTCAAAGTTGGTATCAAAGCTTGGATTCTAAAAATTTGGTTGTATTGTTAAAGGGGGACCTTGACATGGTGGAAAAGAACAGGAAGTAGAATATTTTTTCTTCTATTAACCGTAAGTGAGAATTTCAGAAATTGGTCGCTAAAGTAGTAAAATTTCTCCGATTGTATGCATTAATCCTGAGTCTTAAAAATAAATAAATAAATATGGTGAGAATAGTTTTTCACCTGTTAATATTGAGTGCTCATTTGGAAGAGATTTTCCGAGAAATGATTTTTAAATGTGCAGCTAGAAAGTAATCAAGAGATTTTATCTGTCAAAAGGTGTGTGTTAAAAATGACTCTTCATAGATCTCAAGAAAACAAGCTCGAAATTGGATGGGACAGAATACCGTACCTTGTGTGGTCTTAGAGAGCAAAAGAGCTATATTATAGGTCGGTAAGATGCACTTGATGAGAATGATCTGGTTATGATGAATGAGAGAGGCTGAACACGCTTTTTGTCAAATCTTAGCTTACAAATTCCATTACTGACAACTTGATCTCATATTTTGTTGAATGTGGCACAGCTAGAGAAGTGCGGGATGTATCAAAACTATCCTAGAGTTTGTGTGATTCTCCCCAGGTATATGAATTTGATAACAAGTCTTTTGAGTTGCATCAAGGCGGATGGCCCCTTGCTGCATACTACAACTCATTTAGCTCTGCATTTATAGAACTTGATTAGTGGAGTCCCAATGGTTAGCAGAGAACCCGTATTATTGAGGATCATGAATCAAGTTAATAGTCGTTTTTTGATTAACCTTCCATTACCAAGTTAGAGGATAGTTTACTACGGGGCGTTGCTAATGCTAGAGCTTTGGCTATGGGAAGGAGAAAATCATCTTCGAGGCTTTAGTTTTTTTGTAGCTCGAAGCGTAACCTTGGCGCTTAATCACGCTTTACATTTTTTTTAGAACACTGCTCACAGAGGTAGCTACTTCGGCTCCTACTACCAGCCAAGTGGGTGCACTAGGCTGGAAACTAAATGATTACTACGAGCCACTTGAAAATAGGCCAGCTTTGGAAAGAAGATTGGTTCTACCTATAAGAATGTACCATATATCGAAGTGATTGGTACCAATAAAATCACTGAACTCTAAATCCCGAGTTACAGGGTTGATACATTTTTGGGCCCGATCAGATATTTTTTTTGAAATCCGAGAGCAGATTTAGAATTAGCACGGCGAGGGGGAGCTCAAACAATTTGAAAAACTTTCCGCCGATACTGTGGCGACCGGTCAAAGTTTTGACCATAAGTTGGACCCAAATTATGGCCAAAACTTTGACCGGCCCCCACCGGCCGCCACGGTATCGCCGGAAAATTTTTCAAATTGCTAGAGCTCTCCCTCACCTTACAAATTTTATATCTGATCTTGGATTTCAAAACGGATATCGAATCGGGCACAAAAATGCCATCGATGGCACCATATCGATGGTGCCATCGATGACACTAGAAAAATCTTGTCCCAAGTTAATGTGAATTACTGATACTCATTAATTGAGCTATATTGCTTTGTTCTTACTGTCTATTTAGAATTTATTGATGTAGAAATAGCTTTTGTGACGCTATGAGTTGACGCTTATTATGATAGATAATGAAATGTTTGCATACTTTTATGGTATTTGCTGTATTGTGAGAGACTATTATATATCTAAACAACTCTGCATCCATCTGTAGTAGTAGTTCAATATGTTGTTGGAGCAGGAGAAGGTAATGGGATTAAGTCTTCAATTTATGAAAAGTGCACACATCATTTTTCCCAGCCTACCCATGAGAGGGTGAATTGAAAACTAATCTTAATAAATAGATGTGTCATGTTGCTTAGTGTATGTTTGTAGAGATTTTTGAATGTGTTGTTAGAGATTATAGAAAAGTGGAATTAAAGGAAACAAAATGTGCTATTACCAGTGAAATGAATGGTTGAAAATGATAGTTGGAAAAATTATTCTGGTTTCAAATAGTAGCAAACAAGCTCTTGGTATCTGACCTTGGCATTTTTCACATAGGTTGTTCTTTCTAGAGTGTAACAAATATTTTAGTTCCACACTACGTTTTTTCCACATAACTTGAATTTTCTATTGCATATATCTAATCCCATTTTCTCACTCTTGACAGTCAACAAAGAATTTTTGCAGTTCAAGTATTCGAGTTGCATAGATTGATCAAGGTCAGGATTGAATTCAATTAGATTTCAGCATCAGTGTCTACATTTTTCTGTGCCTTTGCTAAGAACTTCGGTGAAGGGTTTGCATGTTTTTCCATTTGTATCAGGTGCAACGATTGATTGCGGAGTCACCCCATCTCTCAGTCGAGGACACTTCATATCTGAGAAAACCTGTAAAGGCTCCATGTCTGAAGAAACTCCCATTTGACTACATTGTTAAAGCACTTCCAGATGTTCCCAACAAAGGCGATTCTGAGAAGGCAGATCGTACAGTTGAAATGACAACTGAAAATACGCTAGGGAAGGCATCTCTTTCTTCTGTCCAAAATGGTATGCCACCTTCATACGGTCGACCGCCTTCGGAAAATACTCTGGTGCCATCAACTAGTAACTCAAATATTGGACCTTGGTGTTTCAATCCTCCACCACATGGGCAACAATGGTTGATTCCGGTGATGTCTCCTTCTGAAGGGCTTGTGTACAAGCCATACCCCATACCACCCGAATTTGTGGGTCCTGTTTATGGGCCTCCAGTATCCACTCCGGTGATGGGCCCAGCATACGGAGTCCCAGGCCCACATCGTCAGTATCAGTTACCATCCTTCCCTCAGGCTGGACCTCACAGTTTTTTCCCACCATATATGCCGCCAATGGTGAATCCAACTCTTTCAGGTTCATCCGTGGAACAACTGAACCCTTTAGCCAAAACGAGTAGATTATCAGCTGAAGAAGTCCATTTCAGGGCCAAACATCAGAACTCGGTTGAGGAAGGCCATTTCAGGGCCCAACATCAGAACTCGGTAAGTGTCCCAAGCCAGAAGAGCGAGGCTCGCCCAGATGTTCCCAGGTTGCAATCATACAAAAGCACTGCAAGTAGTGGGAGTGGAAGATTGCAGGAGAGCGGAGTTGGCAGCACAGTCGAGAGACTAAATGCTGTCCCAAGCCAGAAGAGCGAGGCTCGCCCAGATGCTCCCAGGTTGCAATCATACAAAAGCACTGCAAGTAGTGGGAGTGGAAGATTGCAGGAGAGCGGAGTTGGCAGCACAGTCGAGAGACTAAATGCTGTCAACAACCCAAATTCTGGTCCTGAGGCAGAGCACCCTGCTCGTGCTATCAAGGCTGTGCCTCACAATGCCAGGTCTGCTACTGAGTCTGCTGCTCGAATTTTTCGTATTATACAAGAAGAGAGGAAAAGGCAAGATCCAGCATAGCCGGTTGATGTAATGGAGATATTAGGTTAATTTGGTGCCTTTAGTTCTACAACCGAAGATCCATGTGATGATTGTCACATTGTGTTCTGTAGACTCTGAGAATTATTGCACCAGGTCACTTTTACTCCAGAGAATTGGTTTGTATCCAGGCAAAGTTCTATACGTTGAAAAATTGCATCTAAAATGATGCGTTACATTTTCTTTTTTGTTTTTTACATATCGAATATCTGTGATTATTCATTAAATCAAAAGACGACACATTTTGATATTTTGACACATTTAAACATGAATGAACAATCTGTTAGCATCTCTGATCTCTATGCAGGCAGGATGTTTAATGGCAAGTAAAAGTTATTCTTAAGAAATCAACAAGCTATTCAATCGCACAGATAAATGAAATATATCTGATACAGGGCGATAGACACAATATCGAGTACCAACTGCTTTCTTGTTTATGCAAACTTTTCACTAGCTGCCGCACATTCAGTAGTTGCTAAAATTCACAAAAGAATGCTCAAATTAATGTTGCACAGCACAAACACAGTATGGATGGGAACTCATTTTTGGAAGCTACTGAAATCGTATTGTTGGTTGCCTAGTTTTGAGAAGAAATCATCCCCCTTTCTTGATGGAGATGTGAACCCGGTGCTACTGAGTCCAGATCCACTACCCATCGCATGACCCATGTAAAATGAAGTCACAGGTCCTCTGTCCTTTTCTTCTGATCCATCGGTTATCCCGCCAACAATGCCAACATCTGCTAAGTTAACCTTCTTCGCTGCAAGGTGAAATTGTGTAAATTTCTAAATTTACGTGTGACGTACTGCTCAGGTGTAAGTAAATAATTAAGCCAGATAAGTTGGCCTATTCATGGTAACAGATTGAAACTGATAATTTAGTTTTTTGGGGACAATTTTAGGGGGGGGTTGGCTCTGGTTCGGTTGGAGGTTAAGTTATCCAACCATGTTGCTAGGAATTGTCCCTACATTGGAGCTTGGACCATGCAAGGTATACACCTATTTAGTACACCAAGAGGAATGAACTCCTCTAATACGGGGGTAAAAATGGTATTTTACCTCACCCGCTATTAGAGGGGTGTACACCCGGGTGTATAGAATGGGTGTACGCTTCCTATAATCCTTGAAGCGTAACCAACATCAGTAACGAAAGGCATAATGTAAGGCTCAAGTCATTAGCGTGCACAAAAAATAAAACAGCAATAGAAGACTTACGTGCAGATATGTTTAAATCGATTATTCCGCGGCTCAAAGAATCGGCCCATATTCCAGATTTGACTTGAAATGAATCCTTCTTGGACTGACGCTTGGTTTCAGCTGAAGCTCCATTCCAACTTGCACTGCTTCCACCTTCAGTAGAAGTGTGTCCAGAAGGTACAGTTGAGATAGGTTCTGTCTGTGTAGAAAATGAACCAAATGGATCAGAATTATCAAAATTGTGAAGTGGTACAGCAGCAAATGGATCAACTATATTAGCAGTTGCATCAGATTTCAAAGCATTGTTGTCAGGCTGAGGGGCTGGGTCAGGTGCACCAAAGAAATCAAATGTTGAAGCAACTGCTGGAGAAGGGGCATGCTCAGAAGCAAATAGACCAATGTTGCCCTGTATACACACAGAAAATTAGCAGATCAGAGCAAGTATTGGAAAGAATGAAACAGATCCATCGACTTTAAGTACACTAGGCACTAGCTAAGCACAATGAAACAGATCCATCGACTTCAAGTACACTAGGCACTAGCTAAGCATTCAGGCTAACTGACACCAACAGTATGCAAAATGGAACATTTATGTATAGAGGTGATACTGAAATGAAGCCAAAAGTAAAAGAAACCTATGTACCATTAGCATCAATCACTCTAAAGCCAATCGTACTTCAGGTTTCTTCAGGGAGTTAAAATTTGATTTTTATCAGGTGACTGTCCATTCTGTTGGAATGTACGATGGTCAATAAATAATGACTTCCATTATCTCAACTATTAAGTTGCACTTGTTCCTTGTGTAATCATTGTCTCAGTTTTCGTTTCGTCAGCGGAACTACATCAAGTTACCTTAGTTAAACTTAAATGAAGCGCAGTTACCTATATCATGCTATATTAAAGTTTAGTTACCTGAATCAAATCAAGTTACGCTGCAGTAAACTACTGAACAAAATTATATACATTTACCTTCCAGACGAGCGAAGTACAGTTACCCAAAAGAGGAACCAAAATGACAATCAATCATCTGACGAAGTCAATAAACATTTTCATAAGATTGTACAACCCTATAGTACTCAGGTTCTAAATAGAACATTCAAGGTACCTTCCATCTTCTTTATATGATCTATAGACCTGGTTAAATGCAAATCTTTCTCAATTCAGAGAAACTTTTACATTAAACAGCCACCTCAAACCATGGTTCCTACACTCAATTTGGAGTGCCGAAGCAAGCACATTTCATTGGCCTACAAAGACATTAAGTGACCCCAGATATACCCAAACAAAGAACTGTAAATAAAATAATTCTTTGGATAAGAGGGGATGAGAAATAAAAAGAACCTAGAGGAAACCTATTGTAGCCAATGCCCCACAAAACAAAGTAAAAGGAACGAAAAACAACAAAAATAAAAAATAAGAGTAAAAAGGTTAAAAACAATGAACATTGATGAGATTAACAAACCGTGGGGGAGGGATAGGCAGTTCACTTCTTATTTATGGGTCTTCTACTCAAATAGAGCATGAATAAGAATGCAAGAAGTTGCATATAGTTGTTTTTGGTTGAAGAAACGTGATCTCAAAGCACTGGTTTCATCCGCATGACTTTTGAATCTCCGATTAAATTAAGCAGTGTTAAACCAATTTTTGGCTGCTAGTGAAGACCTTACCTGAGTTTCAGGGGCTTTCCCTGTTTCTGCTTGGGGTGATGCTGATACAAAATCAGCATCAGCAAATAAATCAACCTCCGAGGTATCGTTCTTCAAATTAGAGTCAGCCGTGGGAACAGGTATTGGTGAATCCAAAAGATCACCGATCAAATTTTGCCCAAAAAGATCCACTTGGTTACTTGCTGAAGTCTCTGTTCAACAAAAGAATTTAAAATGGTAATTAAAACATCTATTAGAAGTATTCTGCTAGTTAGCTTCAGTAGTCTGTTAGGTCACACTATAGCATCTCTTGCAGAAAACTAATAATGGCACTGAAACCTTAAGGGGGCGTTCTGTTTGTTTTGTATTTTCTGTTTTTATTTTTCAAAACGTTTTGGTATTTTCTGTTTTCAATTGTTGTTTTGAGGATATTGAAAATGCGTTTGGTTTATTGTTTTGAAAAATTATTTTTTAGAAGAGAAAATAGAAAACGAGTTTGATTTATACTTTTAGAAAAATACAAATTGGTATAATAAAAATTACAAAAAGGTCCTCAAACTATTCAAAATATTCAAACAAGCCCTCATCTTCACCCCACCCTACCCCCACCCCACGCACCCCCCTTCTCTCTTCAACCAATGGCCAGTGACTTTGCCAGTCACTGTGGTGGTGCGAATCACCAACTTTTGGTGGTTCCCGACCACAAGATCTAGTGGCCTGCCGCCATATCTGGTGGTTTAGCCGCTAGATCGGACTTTGGCGGCGGCGATTGGCGGTGGATGGTGGCGGCAGTCGGCGGTGTCGACGGTGGCCGGCGATGATTGGCGGTGGTTGGGACTAAAATGTAATAAGTATAAAGTTTAAAATCCAAAAACACGTTTTCGTTGTTTTCGACATTTAATATAGAAAACGCCGAAAACGTTAAAAAGACGTTTTCGTGTTTTCTATACAAATCTTGAAAATGTTTTGGTATTTTCTGTTTTCAATTGTTGTTTTGAAGATATTGAAAATGCGTTTGGTTTGTTGTTTTGAAAAATTATTTTTGAGAAAAGAAAATAGAAAACGTGTTTGATTTATACTTTTAGAAAAATACAAATTGGTATAATAAAAATTACAACAAGGTCCTCAAACTGTTCAAAATGTTCAAACAAGCCCTCATCTTCACCCCACCCCACCCCCACCCCACGCACCCCCCCTTTCTCTTCAACCAATGGCCAGTGACTTTGCCGGCCACTGGTGGTGCGAACCACCAACTCTTAGGTGGTCGCGAACCACCTGCTGGTGGTTCCCGATCACCATTAATGGTGGTTGGACCACCAGATCTGGTGGCTTGCTGCCAGATCTGGTGGTTTAGCCGCCAGATCGGACTTTGGCGGTGGCGATTGGCGGTGGATGGTGGTGGTTGGCGGTGTCGACGGTGGCCGGCGGTGATTGGGGGTGGTTGGGACTAAAATGTAATAAGTGTAAAGTTTAAAATCCGAAAACACGTTTTCCTTGTTTTTGACATTTAATATAGAAAACGCCGAAAACGTTAAAAAGACGTTTTCGTGTTTTCTATACAAATCTTGAAAATGTTTTCGAAAATGTATTTTCTAAAACAATGAACAGAACGCGTTTTCAACATTTTCGAAAACAGAAAATAGAAAACAGACTGAAAACGATAAACAGAACGCAGCCTAAGAGATTAACCATGCTAAGCAAAAAGCTTTTAGAGCTGCTCCCAATTAGCACTATAGCACAGTTCGAAAATTTCAGTAGTTCTAGCATCAAAGATACATGCGTGTATCATATATGACTGGTTTTCTTTCTGTTGTTGAATATCAAGATCCGTAACCAAACATCCTTTCAGAAAATATTATGAATGATGATATGGTAAAGAGTACTTACTAGCATTAGAGGTCCCACGTGGATCAAAATCATCAAAATCATCATCATAATTATTCGATGCTACACTTGAGCTTTTTGAAGCTGCTGCAGCATATTTATCAGGCTTGCTACTTTTTGTTGATGCTTTTGAAGCCCCTGAAGCTCCAGAGTCTTGATCCTTGCTGCAAAGGTTCTCAAAATTAAGGGACTAGGCAGTGCACAGAAATATCCTAAACATCCCATTTGTCAATCACAGATGTGTTTTGCAAGTCAAGCAAGCTCCATAAACGAAAAGGCTAAGATACGGATAATCCCAGAGGACCCGGAAACAAAATTAAAACGCATACCCATCCTCCGCCTCAAGCATAGATGACAAAAGGAAATTAAGAAAAGAATGGCCCGAATACCAGAATACTTTTTCAATTAGCACCAGTCTAAAGGCAAAAATAAATGGAGTTTTTCCAACCCAAAAAAAGGTATCAACTATGTGAGAGTACAAAGAGATTTCTGAAAAGGTTAATTTCATTCATTAGAAAAGACGTATATATAATATTTACAATTGTCACATATTGGGTTAGGCCCACATTAAACCCTAATTATCACAATATAATCTAACACTCCTCGGGGGTCCTCGGGTCAATTACATTTGTAACAAGCTTTGGAACCTACAATTTGTACGCTTCAGCTTGAGGGGGAGTGTTAGATTATATTGTGATAATTAGGCCCACATTAAACCCTAATTATCACAATATAATCTAACACTCCCCCCAAGCTGAAGCCGTACAAATTGTAGGTTCCAAGCTTGTTACAAATGTAATTTACCCGAGGACCCCGAGGACTTAGTAAATATATCGCCTAGTTGGTCATTTGATCCGACATGGCTAGTGACGATATCCCCTGAAAGAATTTTCAGGCGAATAAAATGACAGTCAATTTCAATGTGCTTGGTCCTCTCATGAAATACAGGGTTGGAAGCAATATGAAAAGCTGCTTGGTTATCACATATCAACTTCATTTGCCGACACTCCATGAACCTTAGCTCCTGAAGCAATTGTTTCAACCATACAAGCTCACAGGTAGCCTTAGCCATAGCTCGGTATTCGCCTCACCAGTGGACAAAGCAACCATCGATCGCTTCTTGCTCCTCCAAGACACCAAATTTCCCCAACAAAGACACAATATATCCAAAGTGGTCGAGTGTCTATCATGAGGGCTACCTGCCCAATCAGCATCAGAATATCCAATTACTTCGGCATGTCCTTTATCTTCATAAAGTAAACCTTTACCTGGCGCTTTCTTAATATAGCGCAAAACACGAATGGCGGCATCCCAATGACTATCATACGGAGCACTTAGGAACTGGCTCAAAACACTCATGACGAATGAAATATCTGGACGAGTCACAGTGAGGTAGCTGAGTTTCCCAATAAGCCTCCGATATCGGCCAGGGTCTGATAAGGGCTTCCCCTGACAAGGAAGCAGTTTGACATTCGAATCCATCGGGGTTTCTACAGGTTTGCAATTTAACATACCTGTCTCTTCCAAGATATCAAGGGCATACTGCCTTTGAGAAATAAAAACACCATGTTGGGATTGAGCAACTTCTATTCCCAAGAAGTATTTGAGTTTTCCCATGTCTTTGGTCTCAAAGTGATGAAGCAAATGCTGCTTTAGCCTTTGTATGCCTTCTTGGTCATTTTCGGTAATAACAATGTCATCCACATAAACAACCAAGTAGATGCAATAGTCAGAAGAAGAGTGATAATAAAATACCGAATGATCAACTTCACTACGAGCCATGCCGAACTGTTGAAGAACTGAACTAAAACGTCCAAACCAAGCCCGCGGAGATTGTTTCAGTCCATAGAGAGAGCGGCGAAGATGACAGATCACCTGAGACTCCCGAGCAACAAACCCAGGTGGTTGCTCCATATAGACCTCTTCACGTCGATCACCATGAAGAAATGCGTTCTTAACATCCAACTGATAGAGAGGCCAATGACGTATGGCAGCAATAGAGAGGAGGAGACGAACTGATGACATTTTAGCAACCGGGAGAAAGTATCACTATAATCAAGCTCAGAACTGAGTGTGTATCCCTTTGCAACAAGACGGGCTTTCAACCGATCAATATGGCCATTAGAACCAACTTTGACAGTGTAAACCCAACGACAATCGATTGTAGATTTACCGGGAGAAAGAGGAACGAGATCCCATGTGCCAGTACTATGTAGCGCAGATATCTCATCAATCATGGCCTGACGCCAACCTGGGTGCGAGAGGGCCTCGGCAACAGATCTGGGAATGGAAACAGAAGACAAGGACGACACAAAGGCACTATATGATTGAGATAAGCGTTGGTAACTGACAAAATTATATATCGAATAGGGATTACGAGTAGAACGAGTACCTTTACGCTCAGCAATGGGACGATCCAAGTCAGGATCGGGATCTGGAGGTACAACCGGAGTAGAAGGTGAATCCAGCGGGCCAGATGGAGCAATGGGCTTGGCTGACGGAGACGGAATAGGCTCGGTGTCCGGCGCAGGTGGGCACACCGAGCGGTCCCGTATGCTCAAAGGGAAGGCCGAGGTCGGCGACGATAAGTGATTAAAGGAGGCGGTGAGTCTGTAGTGGGTGCCATACCATCGAGAGAGGAGATATCTGGTAAAGGAGGTTCTATAGACGAGCTATCTAGGAGAGGAGGACTATTGTCAGGTAGCACATCTGACATACGGGAGGTATGGGTGACAAACGGAAAGTAAGGTATCGTCTCAAAGAAGGTGACATCTGCAGAAACAAGATACCGCTGAAGGTCAGGAAAGAAACAACGATAACCCTTCTGCAAGCGAGAGTAACCTAAGAAGATACACTTGAGTGCTTTAGCCTGCAACTTATCCTTCCCGAGAGTAAGGTTATGGACAAAACATGTGCACCCGAAGACGCGAGGAGGGACAGAGTATAGTGGCTGATCTGGGAATAACAGAGAATGAGGAACCCGATGTTGCAAGACGGAAGAGGGCATGCGATTAATGAGATAGCACGCGGTAAGAACGGCATCCCCCCAAAAACGGAGTGGAACGTGAGAGTGTATAAGGAGGGTGCGTGTAGTTTCAATCAGGTGCCTATTTTTCCGCTTAGCCACTCCATTTTGCTGTGGCGTGTGGGCGCAGGATGATTGATGCAGTGTACCCTGGGAAGCCATAAACGATTGGAACTGTGCAGAGAAAAACTCGCGTGCATTATCACTTCGAAGAATACGAATAGTAGTGCCAAATTGAGTTTTAATTTCAGAACAGAACGTTTGAAAGATGGAAAACAACTCGGAACGATTTTTCATTAAAAATAACCACGTACAACGAGAAAAATCATCAACAAACGTAACAAAATAACTAAAACCCAAAGTGGACTGAACACGACTAGGACCCCAAACATCTGAATGAACTAAAGCAAAAGGTGATCCTGCTTGTTTATTTACACGACTCGAAAAAGAATTACGAATATGTTTTCCTAATTGACATGACTCACACTCTAACGTAGACAGACGTGAAAGACTGGGCACCATCTTTTGTAGTTTAGATAGGCTAGGATGTCCCAAACGATGATGATGAAGAATGGTAGACGGATCGGTAGCAACACAGGTGATAGGTGATGACAACTGAAGGTGGTATAGCCCGTGGCGTTCACGCCCTACGCCAATTGTCCTTCCAGTGTTCCGATCCTGCACAAGAACTGAATTAGCCATGAAAGTAATAGAATAAGGGAAATTCTGGCATAGTTTGCTAACAGCGATAAGATTAAAGGGACAGTCTGGTACAAAGAGAACAAAATCCAGGAATAATGACTCAAAGAACTTGACTCGACCAATGCCTTTAACCTTAGTTTGGGAACCATCGGCTAAGGTGACAGGGGATAGGACGCTCGAATAAGTAATAGTGGAAAAAAGATTTCTATTACCAGACATGTGATTCGAGGCACCAGAGTCAAGCACCCAAGGGCCGAGAGACGATGACTGTGTGATGCAGGCAACAGAGTTCTCGATGGGATTACCGATGTAGCAGAAAATGATTGCTTGCTCTCCCGGAGTTTCAAGAGTTCGGCATACTCAGTGGCAGAAACAAACACACTGCTAGGCACGGTATCAACAGACGAATCATACTGTGTAACATTGGCGACCTTAGGAGGTCGACCGTGAAGCTGATAACACCGATCTACTATATGGCCAAGTTTGTTGCAATGAGAGCATCGATGGCGACCACGACCTCCACGACCCCCTTTACCCGCTTCTCAATTGGAAACCTGAGAGGCAAGAATAGCAGAATCAACAGGGTAACAGTAGAACCATTGGAAATGTTTGCCGCAGAGGAGAGACGAGCAAGCTGTTCGACACTGTATCCATGGTTGGAACCCCAGGACTAGCCAGAATTTGATTACGAACAGATTCCAATTCAGGACGAAGACCAGCTAATGCCAGAACCATAAAGAAAGTCCCACGCTGCTCTTCTTGCTTTGCAACATCCTCAGAAAAGGGCATCATCTCATTAAATTCATGTCGAAGAGTCTCGATTTGCCCCAGATAAGTCTGCATATCTTGGTCCTGTTGCATAACTCTCTTCATATCCGAAACCACTGTATAAAAACGATTGACATCATTCGAATAAAGCTTCTTTGCCTTCTGCCACACATCAAAACAAGAGCGATATGCCCGATATTGAGCAACAAGGGTACGATCAATGGACTGCCACAGAAGATTACAAAGGAAAGCGTCAACCTGTTTCCACTTAGGTTGATCTTTACTAGGGATATCTTTGAGTTGTTTCACCAAATGATTCTCGAGACCTTGACCAATGAACCACAATTCCACAGTAGAGGACCAAGTCATATAATTGGCTGATCCGGTTAATTTTTCTGCGCAAATTGCAGGCGTGGAAGAAAAGGTGAGTGTAGAAAGCTCCTTGGTGGGATCAGATGGAGTAGCCATGATAGATAGTCACCAAATGACAGAAATCCAAGAGCAATCGGACAAAATCTGCTAAATCAGCCAAAAACAACACCCAAACCGAGAGCAATCTGAGATAGAACCACAAATGGACAGGGATACGGCCAAGCTAACACCAGTCGAAGGTCCAGCGAGGGGAGACGAGTCGACCGATGGTTGACGGAGTATCGCCGGCGAATTCACGCGCGCGCACGCGCCGGCGGAGCTGACGGCGGGCAGACTAGGGTTGCCGCGCGTGTGGGCGCGTGGATGAACTTTCAGAGATGAAATTCCGGCGGACGGTAGGCGATCTTCCGGCGAGTCCAGCAATAGTGTCAATTTCGTGATCAGACTCGTGGAGGTGGTCCAAATCGAAAAAAAAGGCAGGTGCGGCTAGGGTTTGGGTTGGAATGAAACACAACCAAAAGGTGCAGCTAGGGTTTGGGTTGGAATGAAACACAACCAAGAAGAAACCCTAGTTGTTTTTCTCTTTGCCTCACTAATGCTCTGATACCATGTGAGAGTACAAAGAGATTTCTGAAAAGGTTAATTTCATTCATTAGAAAAGACGTATATATAATATTTACAATTGTCACATATTGGGCTAGGCCCACATTAAACCCTAATTATCACAATATAATCTAACAAACTATACATGGAACCCTAAGTTCGTCAGAGCAGTTAGAATGCTAAAAAGAAAAGGTATTAACCATACTGCATCCTAGTGGAGGTCAAAATGCGGACCTGCCATAGCGTGAAGGCTCTTTCTTTGATTTGGTAGTCTTCTCAAATTTCTCTTCACCATATTTCTCCTTCTCTTTGTAACTATCCTGAAATGCATCATCATCTTTACTGCTTCCAAAACCTCCATATCGATCACTACTCTTCCAGCTACTGCTACTAAAAGATGCTGCCCCTGACTTGATTGTTATCCCGGTTGACGAAAGTCCAAAGTATCTACCGGTGGATGGCACAGCTCATTAGTATACGCTTAGTGCAAAATGAATTCAGAGTCTTGAAAGCAATTAAACATGATTTAGATCTGGAGTAGCATGAACTTACTTGTCACGATTGGCAGAAGCTTTGTTCCGGACTTCTTGTATTTTGTCTTTGTTATTTAAAAGAGACACAATTGTTTCTGCCTTTTTCCTCACATTAATTCCAAGATCCTTTCCACTTGGCTCAACATACTCAAAACTTGCAAGAGACTGCAAATAGAAGGCAGAACAACCAGAGAACAGTAACATTTAAAAATCAAAAATAAAAAAATTACAACTTGAGTCTTGCCCAATATTAGAAAAGTAAAAGAAACTTTGAGAACCAGATACATACAGAGATCTGAAAAGTGTGCTCAACGATATCATCAACCGAACGTTCAGATCCATGTGCTACCAGATACTCAATAACAGCCAGTGCCTATAGATAGAAGTCACTTAACATAAGTTTCAGTGATCATTTAAGGGTTACTTAATGGTAACATGGAAAGAATCCACTAAAGGAAGAAATAAAAAATAAAAAAATAAAAATCCAACTTTCATTGTTCAACTGCTAGAATTCCGTAAAATCGCAGTACTAATCAATTGATTCATTACCTTGTACACCAAACGCCAATTCTTGCCAGTTTCAGTCAATCTTGTCCACAGAACATTCATAACCATCTGGCACTCACTGCTGCATATATCACAACGTATGAGCTATGTGCCAGCAAAGCAGATCAGCTTATTCATTCATAAAAAAATATCAAGGAAGAAAGTTTCAGCCCAAAACATATCAAATAAAGAGTTAAACATTACAATTTCTTTGTGGCCTGGGCTATCTCCGCCAATGCAGTACCATGAGGACCCCAAGGTTCGTCATCCGTTGCATCCAAAACCTTAGACATACAGTCAGGAAAATGTCATCAATGCATATTCAAGGAGATATTCTCAAGAGGAGGTAGTGAACTGACAGTCTGACACATTTATACACAGAAAATACTTCAGTTCTTCCACAGAGAAGACATGGGTATACGGTTGGGTTAGAGATGACAAAACAGAACACTGCTCAGCCCCACCCCAAAACGAGCAGGGTCAACCTGTTTTGCCCCTTTGACAGCTTTTGTGGAATACAGATGCTGAAATTGACTTCTAACTCCTGTATTCCCTATCTGCCCTTGTGCTAAGTTGCACCTCGCAGTATGTATGTCTAACTGGGGGCTTATCAGCTTGTGTGACAATTTTATAACATCACTTTTCCTCACATTTACTTTCACCTACATGCACTACAAAATATAATTTTTCACGTTACTCCATAAACATAGTATTCAACCATACATTCTCTCACTCAGAAAAACACTTTCCTTTTCCAAAAGTTTTGTCAGGCTATTAAATCCTTAACCATATATTTGAGAAAACTAAAAAGAACCAGATTCACGGGCAGCAAATAGGGCAAGTTATTACCCAGACCCTAACCAGCACTGACTCTAACATGCCCCACCTTGAAATAGTCGGGAACAGAAAAAGTTTGCAAAAAGGGACATGCCCCATTGCCATCCCTAGAACAGGGGAGACAGTCTCATGAACTTATACTACGTCATACAGAGACAGAGGGGGTGGGTTGAATTGGGCTCTAGTCCAATGCAACCCCCAGCCTACTCCAATTTTATGTAAAAAGCTTTTTGCAAAGATGATATGTTTAGCATGTAGTTTAACTTATAGCACATAAGAGCCTCTTGCTCAGTGGCACGACTGAATGCTCCTAAGATCATTACTCTTTTGATGGGGTCTAAGGTTCAATTCCCCAAACCCTTCTTTTTTCCAATTTGATTTTGCATACTTGTACTTCCACTTTCCCAGGTTTCTACACAGGTCTATTCGAGTCTTTTTCTTTTCCTTTTTTCTTCTTCTTTTTTTATTTTTATTTTTTTGTCTTTTCTTTTATTTTGTATCATTTTTTTGGCCTTTTATATTTTATATAATTCCTTTTCTTTTCCTTTTTTTTGTCTTTCTTTTATTTCGTATAATTTTATTTGGCCTTTTAACATTTTATACAATTTCTTTTTTAGTAATTGCACGAATTTAAATTCTTAAACTTAATTTTACTTTCCACTCAGTTTTATTAACTTAATTTATCTTTGGTAAAGTAAATGTGTTAGTTGTTTAACACCTTGGGTATTGGAAAAAACATATCAATTGCAACGAAAGTTCAGTGGTAAACAGGTAACCAAAGCAACCCTGATGCAAGAACTCGATGTACAGTCTTTCTGATAAAATGAAGCATCCAATGCTTGTCCAACGAAATAATTTGAAAATCCCTTTTTATCCAAACTCATTCAACCCCACAAAGTCTAAGAGCTCTATGCCTTTTCGAACTTTTCTATTACTTTAGAACCACAAATTATCCCAACAGTTCATTTTCAGTTACTATACTGCAGCAAACAAGCACTTAATCAGGTCAGAAATACAGCTCAAATAAATTGGATGAATCCTAAAACTTCACCTATTTAGAAGCCGAAGGATGGACAAAGTTAAAATGAATAATGAAATCCTCGTACTATTTCACTAGGCAGCATCCAATTTTGCTGTCAACTGGGAAGAAATTTACTTGCTCATTTTATCCGTCGAGTAAAGGAATACAAAATGCACCGATAGGACTCTATCACACCGCTTTCAAAAATAGAATCCAATTTAGCCATATGAGACTTAGAAAAATAAAATCTAATCAGTTGCTGACAATGAATTATCGTGTAATGTAATGGTTTCAATAACTAACCTGAAAATATCATTCTATTGCTGATGTCAAGGGATACATCAAATATTACACGTAATAAGAAATGAGACATAAAACATCAGGCAACATGAAGCTAATGAAGATAATCTGTTTTGTTTCATTATTTACCTTCTGTTCGATCTCGGGAACCTTTAACACCTTCAAGTTCACCTCTCTCTTTCTGCAACAAACCCATCCCACGTAGACGAACACAATATAATATTACTTTATCCAGCACTGAAGAATATTAGATCTGAAAACAGAAAGAAAAGACACTTACATCTCCCGAACGGTTTGATCGAACACCTTCATGAAATCCATCCTTGATCTGCCAAAACAGAAGTTAAAAAGAAAAAATAAAAACGGATCAAAATATGAGAATTGAAACAGAGAAATTCAGGATAGATCTGTACGCAATAAATAATGGGAATGGTAGAAACCACCTCTGAGTAGTTGTAAATAAAAGCGGAAATCCAAATTAAGCCAGAGATTAATCGGATAATTGATTTTTGGCGTTTAAGTGTCCGAGGATGAACAACGGAGTCGAAGGGAGCAGCTGATGATCCTCTCGTATGACGGTATGGTTGGATTTGTGCTGCAAACATTATATTTTTCAATTTTTACAATTTTTTTTTTTTGTATATAAAAAATATAAATAAATAAATAAAAATATTTTTTTTTTTGAAAAAAGGAAATAAATAAACTAGTGTACCATGTTTTGCGGTAGATTCAGATTTTAACTAACAAAAATCAAAAAAATTGAAGAGTTTTTGGTCAAAAATATTTTTTTAACAAAATGAATACTGATTACCAGCTTACATTTCCTTCCCATAGAAAAACCTATATATGTTCCTTGATAATAAATTTTAATGTTAATATAATTGCTTCTTGAGTTTGGATTGCAGTGCATGCCCTGTGACAAATTTTACGAGGAATCGAGAACAAGAAAACATAGGAACATTTTAATACAAAGACTGCTTGTGCAGATCTTGAGTGTCTTAGCTTATGGCACATGGTGATTTCTATTTCGTTGATTAGTTTTGAAATTCGAAAATTTTATTGGATTCATCACGATGAGACGGAATTCTAGCAATTTGGAAAAAAAATTTTGGACACCGTGGCGGCCCGTGGTGACCGGTCAAAGATCGGTTAAAGTTTTTGGCCAAAATTTTACCAAAAGCTTTGACCGATCACCACGGGCCGCCACGGTGTCCAATTTTTTTTCCAAATTGCTGGAGCTCCGTCTCGTCGTGATGAATCCAACAAAATTTTCGGATTTTAAAAGGGAATCCGGACGAGGGAGAAAATCACCCGGGTGTGCCATAAACTATAGCACACCCGGGTACACGGAACATTATCACATTTTTATAATACCTAACCACTGGAATCGTACAACTGCTATTGTAGTAGAATTTGTGTCCATTTAAATTTATACAAATTAAGCAACATATTGATTAGTTTTTTAATGACATCTATGGATCTATATATATTAAGAAATAACAAGTATTTGCAGCCTTAGTCATTTCCCGCCAAAACTTTTAATTGCAAATTTAGTCCTTCTTAATTCTTTTTTACGCTAAAATGCATCACACGCACCTACAGATATCCTTTTCAGGCTACGGTCGAAGGGCTTTCATTTGTATCCCAAAAGAAGAAGTCGGCAAGGGTTTAATGCGAAATCCCTAATCGACTAGCAGATCCCTAATTCACTGCTTGATCCACTTTGATTTAGCCAAATACCCCAAATTTCAAGCAAATTGGGTTTTCTTCTTCTCTTATTTATACAAATCTTTCCATAATCCACCTCAAATTAGACGCCGATATGTGTTGATTATTTTTTCCTATTCGTTGGTTCTAATTCGACTGTAATCTTTTTTTTTTCTTGCAAATTTCTTCGTATAATCTTTGGATAGAATAGCCTCAATTTTGCCAGATTTTGTTCAATAAAACTCAACCTTCGATCGCTTCTTTCCCTTTTTTCTTGTTCGTTTTAGACGCCAGACCACCAGGGCTCGCTAGCTTCGATGATGTGCTCTACATTGCCGGTCAAAGTTGAGTGGGCTACTAAGCATGTGGAGTCTTCCTTCTTCCCCTCCTGTCATAACATTTCAAAAGGAGACGTTTTTTAGTTTCTCAGGCAACTTATGTGGGATGTGATTGGGTGGCTACCATATACTATTATGAAAAGATAAAGGTACATCTATATTGTTTCCTCTATATTTTAGTTTTGATTATGTAAGTAAGATTGTGAAATAGGGGTTCTATGGATTACTAGTATTGCAACTTTTCTTCCACGTTTTCAATTTATATGTATCAAGTTTTCAAGCCTCATACATATCCCACTGCAACGTCATTGGTATATTTTTATGATACATGTGTTATTTCGAATGTTCATCCACTTTTGATTTTGTGGATTTTTATTGTGCATATTTTTCTTTCGTTTTTCTTTTTTCCTTTTTTTTTTCTTTGTGGGGGGTTGATACGAACCCGGAAAGCTCCATGTCGACCAAACCACCCCACGTGCCGCACGGGTCGCTCACGCGAAGTCGAGCCAAGAAAATGGGACGAGCTTTGATGACCTGGGTGGAAGAAGTGTGTCAACATGTCCCTACCAAGTCATCTCCAGCCTTGGAATGGTCCACAGGAGTTCCCGAGCCAAAAGAAATCCTCCAATTACGAGTCGGGGACGTTGAAACTTAAGAATGTCATGCAGACGAAATTTACGGCCGTAACCGTATTCATTACGGCCATAATGCAGCCATTACGGCCGTAACCTAGGAAGCTGAAGACCAGAGATTTACAGAGAGTTAAATACGGCCGTACCATTTGGGCCCTACGGCCGTATCAGCCATTTTACAGCCATAACTTGATCATTACGGCCGTACCCTCAGTTTCCAGCTTTTGGGCCAAATTATGCAGAGAGTTAATTACGGCCAGATTTTTACTCAAAGATACGGTAGTAACGCAAGACTTACTGGCCAGTAACCATTGTCCATACAATAGTAACTCAAGAATCCAGCTTTGGCGCTTTGAGGCAGAGAGTTTAGTACGGCCGCATTTTTGAGTCATACTCTGCATCTGAGGATTTACTGGTAAATCCTATAATTACGAACGTAATTTTAGCCGACCTAGGGTTAAATTTTAGATATTTTCGGATTTTTTCATTATTTTATTATTATTTCAATTTTGGGGCTTGTATATGAACAAAACAAGCCATTTGTAAGAATAACTTGGTTCATATATGAAAAAGAGAGAGTTTATGCTTTTCTTGAGAGAATTGATTTCTCTTGTTGTTCTTTTGAACACATTGAACTTATCAAGAGCGTGATCAACTCTTGTGGCGTTCACCCCTGCCGGTTGTCTACTACGCACAGTTGAAGGTGATAGGTTTCAGCCTATTGTTGTCACTTCGTGAGTAGAAGGTCGTCAGGTTTTCGATCTCCACCAGTGATTGATTTTTCTGGGAATCTAATCCAACTGGATTGGGTTGCGTTGGCATCGAGTCCAACGAGGTCCGTATCAGGGGTTTTACATGAAATGTGCACCAAAGTTGTTATTTTAAATTGAATTAATTGTGGGTGAATAATGAACTAATTTGTCGGTTGGCTTCATATCCTAGTAGCCTTTGACAGGACTTCAATTCTTATTCCTCACGTGGTTAAACAATTGAAGTTTGTGCCTTTTCTTCTGGTTATTGAATAAATAATTTATCCATCTCAAAGTGATTTTCCATGTTTATTGTCCAATTTTTTTTATATATGCATATTGATGCTAATTAATAATTTTTCTTCTTCTGTACCTAAAGTTTTTATTATGTGCTAAATACATTATGTGCTAAATTGAGAAGCAAAGTACTACTTAAGATTTCGTTAATTATGTAGCTGTTAATTAGAAAATTTTTATATTTGAGCAATAATTGTTCCATTGGTAGTTGTAGGTAATATATGTTTTAAATTATAATCAAGAGAAAGTGGCAGGAACGATTGATGTAACATGAAGGTACAACTCCAAGGAATAGTACTCCCCACCTTGCACTCTTTTAAGTGTTGGACAAGTAATTTCTTCACTTTTCAGTTTTTCCACTATTTTTTTATAAGAAACAAAATATTTTATTGGCAACAAAGCTCAAAAATTACAATACAAGTGGATAAGTCATCCACCAGAAAAACACCAAGTGGACCAGTATAAAGATCTAGCTATTACTCTATACAATGGTACAAAGATAACTAACAGGGTCTAGACAAACTAGGAATTTGTCAATATCACAAAAGATTCCAGCTGATCTAACCCAAAATCCCGAGTAAAATAATGTGGTATCCCAAATGTCATCTACCGAATTCTCCAAGTCTTCGAAGATCCTTCTATTACTTTCCTTCTATAATATCCAAGCTGTTGCCATCACAATTAGTTTTCAAATCTCTCTCTTTTTTTTTTTGTTTCCTATTGCCCCCAAATGACCACTTAATGAGAATCAAATCTGCTCATTTTTTTGGAAAAGCACTTGATACATCAAATAGGTTCAAGATTTACTCCAAATCCGTTTGCCTAGCTCACAATGAATAAGGACATGATCAATGGTTTCATTTTCCTTTCTACACATGACACAAAAAGATGGAGAGATGCACAAAAAATGTCTCCTTAATTGCCGCAAATCACAAGTATTTACCTTTTCCAAGGACACTAAGCAAGCAAAAACTTTCACTTCTGAAGGCATCACACCCTTCCAAATGAATTGGAGTTGTGGGAAAAATGAATGACATGAAGGTTGACAAAGGACATTGAGGAAGGATTTACATGAGAAATAACCCGAGGAATGAACATTCCAAATTCTTTTATCCAGTACCAAAGGATCGAGTTTTATGTTATCAAGTGTGTTTAAGAGAGAGGTGAAATCATTGAGGTCTCTGTTGCTAAAGTTCCTAAGGAATTCAAGATTCCAGCTTGGGTTGGAAGGGGATGGAAAGATATAATTTCACTAATTAGCGAAGTTTTGCTGGTTGATAACCGAAATAGATGGGGGAATAAATCTTTAAGAGTTCAATTACCTACGTATTTCTTTAACCAAAATCGGACTTTATCACATTTTCCAACCTCTAATTTGGTACGCCCTGTAAATTTATCCCAGGCTTTTGCAATAGATTTCCACGGTGCCCGAAGAATGGAATTAACGTTAATATTTGCATCCCAACCATTAGAGTGTAAGCCATGCCTACTAATGATAACAGAGTGCCAAAGTGAATCCGATTCTATCGGGAATTGCCAAAGCCATTTGTTTACCAGAGCCAAATTCTTGAAGTTTAGGTTACCAACCCCCAATCGCCTATACTACTTTGGTTGTGTTATAATATCCAATATGACCAAATGGTCACTGTGACTCTCCCATTTACCTTCCCAGAAGAAATCCCTCATCATTTTCTCAATCACCTTAATCACTTTCGTCGGCATCTTGAAGATTTACATGAAGTATGTAGGAATACACCTTAGATTTGCCTGCAGAAGCAGAAGTCTCCCTCATCTTGATAAGCAACCTTGTGCTATCCTTACAATCTCCTAGCAATTCTTTCAATTATCGAGGCCTAGAAAGAGAATTTTTTTAGATTTTCCCCTAGAGGAACACCAAGGTAGTTGAGTGGCCATACCCCTTTATCACAGTCCACCCATCTAGCAACATCTTCGATCCTTTCCTCCGCTATATTGATACCCACCACTATACTCCTAGTCATATTTAGTTGCAAACCTGTAGTTTTCGAGTATATGTCCAAGATTCCCATAAGATTTCTGATACTCTCATCCTCATTTTCCAAAAAAAAAAAAAATGCTGTCGTCCACAAATTGAAGATGAGAACCCCTCACCTTGTTTCTGCCAATGTTAAAACCTTTTATAAGCTCTTCATCATACGCCTTCTTTATCAATCTACTTAGAACATCCCCCACTAAGATAAATAGAAACGGTTAGAGAGGATCCCCTTGCCTCAGTCCTCTTGAAACTCCAAACTTATCTCTCGATTTATCATTAATCATCACCTAGAAATTTGCCGACGATAAGCATCCCCCAATCCATTTTCTTCACCTATCTCCAAACCCTTTCTTCTCTAAAACAAAGTATAAGAATTCCCAACTCACATGGTCATAAGCTTTCTCAAAATAAATCTTAAGGACCACTCCTTCTTTCTTCTTTCTTCTTTGTTCTATACTCCTCTACCATCTCATTTGCAATCAATACTAAGTCCATGATTTGTCGTCCTTTGACAAAAGCACATTGAATTACATCAATAGTATCTCCAAGAATTTCTTGAAGTCTCAACAATAGAACTTTTGCCATAATTTTGTACACAAATGATACCAAGCTTATTAGGCGGAAATCCTTTATGGACACTGAACACAGCTTTTTAGAGATTAGACAAATAAATGTTTCATTCACCCTTGCATTGACAATGTCATTCTCATAAAATTCCTTGAAGACCTCCATTAAATCCTCCTTGATTACATCCCACCTTTCCTTCAAAGCTTCCATCGAGAAACTATCAGATCCAGGTGCTTTATCACCATCACAATCAAACAAAGCCTTCTTCACCTTTTCTTCTTCAAATGGTTCCTCCAATTTTCGTTCGTAGTCCTCCTTGATTCCTGCCCATGCCGAACCTTCTATGCCAAAAATGAACCTCTCCTTCTTTTTGAACAAATGTTCGAAAAAGTCAATGATTTCCTTCTCTATATCCTCTTCTGTACTTAATATCATCATATCTTTGCTTTCAAGTTTGTTTATCAAGTTGTTTATCTTTCTTCCGCCCGGCAACCCGTGGAACATCCTTGTGTTATTGTCCCACTCCTTGACTCCTTTAAGTTTTGCTTTTTAGTTCCAGGAGACTTCTTCTGTAGTGATCAACTCCTTTAACTTTTTCCTTAGCATCCTTCTTTCAATTCTTTCCTTTTCACCTATGTTTTGTCTCACCTCCTCCTTATCAATTTCTTCAATTCTTCTAATTATTGCCTGTTTCTCCAATCTCACGCCTCCAAATTCTACTATGTTCCATTTCCTCATTCTTCGTTCATAATTTTCAATTTTCCCATGAATTTGAAACCAGCCCATCCTTCAATATCACACTTCTCCCACCATTGTTTCCAATTTCTTTGTGTCTTAACCACATGTTCTCAAATCTGACTGGTGTGGGTCCCCATTTAAATCTATTAGTGTCCAACATAATGGGACAGTGATAAGATGTCATCCTCGCAAGAGCTTCTTCTCTAACTTCCTTGATCATATTTTCCCATTCACCCATAAAGAGAAACCTGTCTATCTTAGAGCATACCAACCTTCCTCTCATATTGGACCACTTATATTCTGAATTTAAAAGTCGTATATCCTTTAAGTCCACATCTTTTATAAATTGATCAAATTTCTTCATGCTTTTTGTGAATCTGCTGCCTTTTAGTTTCTCGGATGGATATCTGACTACGTTAAAATCACCTCCAACACACCATCTTTCTCTATAAAGACCATATAATCCCCACCAATTCTTCCCAAAAACCATCCATGTCTTTTGGATTGCGTGGTCCATAAATTCTTGAGAACCACCAATCGTCTCCCCCTCCAATTACTTATAATAGGATTGATACTGAGAAATTCCCAAAATTACCCCTTTTCCCCTAAACACCCTAAAAACCCACATCACCAGTATGCCCCCCGACTTCCAATTGATGGCACATAAGCCCATTCTTTAAATCTAGTGCCCCACACACTTTTTATCATTTCCTTTTCAAGTTTTTCCTTTTTGGTTTCTTGCATTGTCACTATGTCTAGCTTATCATTACATAGCAACTCCTTCACCAATTTCCTCTTAGCTCTCCCCCCCCAAGCCTCTAACATTCCAACTTATAACCTTCATTGAGCATTATCCTTCTCCCTATTGTTAACTACAGGCGACTTTCTCCCCTCATAATTGATGTTACTTTGGAGATTCTTCAGTTCCTTATTCTCCTTCTTCCTACTCTTCCTGATGTAGGCTGAATTTTCCCCTTTGTTTTGAAATTTAGGGAACTTTTTTTCCTTTTGTAAAGGAACCAAGGTTAAATTCAGCCTATTTAGAATTGGTGTTAGCATTACAATATCCTCCAATTTCGAGTCCTCTCCATTTATGTATAAAGACTCTTTACTTTTCTGGATGTTATGTGGAACTGGTGTTATTCCTCGACAATCGGATTCACAGGCACCTTGAAAATCTATAATGGTAGGTTGGCCATTCAATTCAGAGGTAGAAGTAAATAATGTTAACCCTCCCCCAATAGGGTCACATATATTTACACTGCCCAAGTCTGAGATACATTCAGAATTTACCAAATTAGATGAAGAAGGATGGGTAATACCTGATTTAGCAGATGAGTGAGGGTTGAGAAAAGAAACTGGAAAATCAAAAGACTTGATGAAATGGACATTTGCACTTGGTACAAGCTCTTCCGAATGTTCTTGAGTGCATTTATGTGAGAGTAGTGTGGCCCCATTGAAGTTATTACTGGTTATGTCATCAGTTTCGGTGTTCCTTGATCATTATTTCCTTGATAAGGCTTTTTTGGTTCAGCAAAGAAATCCTCCAAATCAATTTTTTCATCACCTGCCTCTATTTCAATTGCATAATCATCACTCTCACAGTGCTCAAACTCATCTCCGTCTTCGTAAGAATTCCACTGCTTTTCCATGATTTCCTTGTCCTTTACTATTTTCCAAGGCTCAACATTTGCATTCACGCTAAGCTCCTCTGTTTATTCCTCGATAATCATCCTCGTTTGTGTCTTGTAAGCCTCCAAATGTTTTGCTGTGTCATTTTCTTCTTCGATTTCATCTTGATCGTCGCTACAAAGAACAGATTTCACTTTTCGTTTTTTGTTGTTGTCCATAATTTGTTTGAATATCTTTTCTTCGCTTCTTAAGATTTTACCATACTTGAAGATCTGGTTGTCGATAGCAAGAATTGAAATTTTGACTTGTTCCTTGGACCCAAAAGGCACAAGCTACTCCATTTGATGAAACCCAGCGATAATTGTTCTATTATTAGGGTTGTGGGTTGACCATATTGTTACGTTAGAGGCATAATTCCCATATCTCACAATTGGCCAAAAATTGAAACCCTCAAGAACTTTGGATACCTTACCCAACATGGAGTTGTTATTAGGCTCCAGCCTTTTCTTTCTCTGGTACACTTTTCCTAATAATGATTATGGGTTCTGCTGTGGAATAAGCCCATTGGCATGATTTCGTTCTTTAGCCTATGATATAAAGTCTATTTCCCCTTCATAATTCAAGTCAAGGTCCAATTGACAAGAGGCCTAGTTTGGTTGACCCACCTGAGAGAAGGCCCATGATTTTGTTGGTTGTTCAAATTCAAAACCCCTGGCCTCTATAGCTTGGGTAGCAGACATCATAGATTCAGATTATAGCACAGAGGGTAAAGTTCCCAACGTGAGGCTGTCATGTACTCTCTCGAAAATCCTCTCCATATTAATTATCGATTCATCGTTTCTTTCCATGGCACCGTTTCTGAAGCTTCTTGACAATTGGTCTTCTTTCCTTTCTACTGTGCACCTGCCTTCTGAATTAAGGGAGAGATTTTGCACCTATTTCTTTATCTCTCATCTCAGCACGTGTACCAATTGTGACTGAATCTTTTGCCATGTCCTATTTTTCCTTCTACTTTGCAGCTGCCAGCTCATTGTCTTTCTCACTGGGTGTTTGTGGAAAAAACCTTCCTCTGCAACTTTTGTTGTTCTCATCATGTTGTTGTCCTTCGTGGTGTCATTTTTGTGACAGAGAGTATCGAAAATTCCATGAAATCTATATCTTCTATAATTTAATTTGAGGAATTTCAGTTTGATTCTCGAGCCTTCATATGGTAAGGAAATTGTTCATGGGATAAAACCATGTGAAATAAAGCCTTGATGATCACCTCTCAATCTCAAATGAGCGTATGTTAACATTTTTAGTTCTACTGTTTCTCCATCAACCTCCATTAAGCCTCCACACATATTACCAATTACTCTAAATACAAGTATGTTCCATATGAGGCAATCCTTCTACCCCTATCCAACTGCTCCTGCATTCGATCTTTCTTCTATTGTTCTGGTTCTGCCAGCTCCATAGAACAAAAGTTATAGTAGTAACTACTGGTATTTTTAATCTTCCTATATTTGCTACCTTATCCTTATCTGCTTCGCTATAACACCATATCACTGCTCTATCATCAAACAATGGACATAGTTTGAGTTTCTGATACAGTGTATCCCTCAATCCGTATTGTATGGCTTCCCAAGGGGTATGGCTGTCTTCCCTGAATATTAACACAACTAGAGAGCCTTTTTTGAATATGCTTCTGCCATTTCCATACCCAAAGGAGTTCTGACGTGTATAACTACCTTGAAAGGGTCTGTTATTCTACTTTAAACCTTTGTGAATCTTAGGTAAGTGCTCCCTTCTCTTAAAACCTTGCTGTCCTTTATTCCCTTCCTGTCTCTGTTACTTTCCATCTCTTACCACACTGGCCAATGATTGGGTTCCATAGACTATGGGGACTATATTTGGTTGATAAAAGTGTCTTACATATGTATACTTCCTCCCCAGCACATTCTATAAGCAGTCCTCCATGTTTCTCCATCCATTCAATTCATTCACTGCTGGGACAATGATGTTCCTCACCATGCTATTCCTTAAGGTAGAGATCCTTAAGAATTCCCCTCTAACATTCTTAAATCATTCCAGCCGCAAACTCAATTGCATGTTTTTGAAATGTTTTTTTGTACTTCGTGTATATTCTGTTCGTCTTAAGACCTCTATAGATTAGAATAACCATGTACCTGCATCCACTGTGATTGATATATCGTATCCTTTTTGCATGTTCGTTTCCACAATCCTTATTGAACCACCATCATTGGATAAAGATGCTGTGAATGTGGGCGTGTTGTCGCAGTACGCCAAAATTTATTTTATTTCCTTACTCGGTTTCAAAACTACAAATTAATGTAGAAGTGGTAAGTAAGGGTCGAACCCAAAAGGAACGGTGCTTAATCTAGTTGATTTTATCAATTAATATAGAAAAATGGGGGTTTTGTGATTGTGGCTCACATCTTCCTCTGGTTTTATGTCCAGAAACGGCTTAAACGCCTTCTATGAGTCGGGGATAGGCTTCCCATCCAGTTTTCTTATAGACTGGCAAATAGGGTATTTTAAAGTATGATTCCCAAGACTATATCGTTCTCGTTCTTTTTTAAATTCACTCCACAGATTGAGAAGTTCGATTTGCACCATTCCACTAGGGTGCGTCTCAAGAGTTTGATGGATATCATCCAAAGACTCCTTACTCATGCCATCCTTAATGAAACATATTTTATCCTCTCGATTTGTGGACACAAATCCAATGAAACTATTACCTGATTTGCAGGTCCATCGAGTGCATTTATAAGGCCATCTAGCACATTTATAGCACACATTCATTCTTTTTGCTCTTCGTTTCTTGGAAAAATTACTTTTGCCTAACCCTGGTGCATATTTAGTACTTAAAGCTGGCATTTCATCTCCTAATCGAACCTTTGCTTCAATCAACCAACGGATATCCTCAGGCATTTCCTTTTCCATCAACATTTTTAACCGTCCTACTCTAGAATAGTAAATCTCTTTCAAAGCATTCAAAGGCAATGACGGATAATATTTGTGGATTTTGGAAAATTTGTTATCCATTGAAAATTCAAGTGTTTTGGAGAAGTAGAAGAAAAGAGAGTGCTTAAATTGTCTCCTAAGTAGCACCTTTGTTTATAGTCGTTGGCTCGACTATAAATTTTTTTTTTTTTAGTTACGTAACACACGAGAGAAAAAGAAACACTGAAGTAATAAAATTAAAACCATCAAAATCAATAAGCATAGTAGATTATCACACTCTTCCATATTTTCACAGATATTGAAGAAGGAAAAAAAAAAGAAAATTTGAATTACATAATCAATTAATATAAGGAAAAGGCATATATATACAAAAATATCACACACATTCATGCTATAAGAAAAACAAATAAGAAGAAGAGAAAGAAGAGTAAGAAAAAAAATCAAGAAGAGAAGAAAATTACCTAATCACTACTAGAAAGGAGCACTAACAGAGTAATTGAAATTGTGGTTGTGGTTTCATGTGGAGAATGATCTGGATTTATAGTCAAATGAGCACTCTTTCAACCGACAACCATGCATGTAGAGTGTGCTGGAAAGAGTACGATGGAAGGAGTATCCGAGAAAACGTGTTGACAAATTGTCCATTATCAATAATTAATCCCCACACGTTATCAGTAACTATTGCTAATCACTGATTTGTGCGTCATCATGTCTCTTCCCAATTGATTGAATCCCGAGATATCGTCTTCCTACAGTAATAAAGCAATATCTTCCTTAATACGTTAGATGAAAAGTAAACAAATTAAAAACAAAAAAAATACAAATATTAAAAGAAAAATGCTTGGGTTGCCTCCCAAGAAGCGCTTTTGTTTATGGTCGTCAGCTCGACACAGCTCCCATTTGTCAAGTAGGATTCCTCAAACCCATTGCAGCTCTACTTTGTCTTCGATGGCTTCTCCGATTGTCTTGATTTCTTAACAGTCCTTCTTGAATTCTTTTCCAAATTTTTTTGGTCTCATTTCTTTCCATGGCTTCCTTCTTCGAGATGAGGTAATTGTGCTTTGGCTCAATCTTATGTGTTGTGCTGGCTCTGCAATTCAATTTATTTTCGAGCTTTTTTTCTTTGTCTTCACGTGTGGGAACTTCTTTGTGTGGGTTCTCTATCTCTTTTCCACTCCTTAAGGTTATAGCACTGACATTCTTTGGATTTACCTCAGGTTGAGATGGTAGCTTTCCTGCAGATTGTGCTTCTAGGCGATTGATGGCAGTTGCCAACTGACTCATTTGATTTTCCAAATTTTGAATGCTTGCCTTTGAATCCTGTTGAAATTTCACAGTGTTAGTTGCTAATGTTTTCACCATATCCTCGAGAGACATACCTGATTATTGAGGTTTTTGTTGAAATTGTCCTTGGGGTTGAAAATTTCCTTATTGCTGGAATTGGCCTTGAGGTTTGTTAGGGAAGAATCCTGGGGGTTTGTTGGTTCCATAACTCAGATTGGGGTGGTTTCGCCATCCTGGATTATAGGTGTTTAAGTACGGATTGTATTCTTGTCTTGGGAATGGGAAATTATTTGCTGAGTTCACTTGGTCTTTGTTATCCACTTGTAGAACAGAACAAGCATCTGTAGGATGTCCTAGATTTGTGCATATGCCACATGCTTTGACTTGCGGATTGTTTCCTACAACAATTTGCTTGAGAAGATGTGTTAGTTCAGAAAGTTGGCTTTCAATATTGGAATTACTTACCTCGTTAACTCTTGAATGTTCATCTCGTCTGTCTTGAATTGTTGAGTGTTTTCAGCCATGTTTGAAATCGGTGTTACGGCTTGCCAGGGGTTTTGTTCATCAATGCGCCTCCACTAGCAAAGCATCAACCATGTTTCGTCGATTGACATAAGTCTTCATAAAAGTATTGCACTAGGAGGTTTTCACCGATTTGGTGATGCGGGCGACTTGCAATGAGCTTTTGAAACGCTCCCAATACTCATAAAGAGTTTCTCCATTGTTTTGGCGTCTTTGCAGAGATATCTTTCCGATATTTCTTGTCTTTGAAGTGGGAAGTACTTTTCAGGAAAAGTTGCTTCATTTGATTCCATGTTGTGGTGAACCTGGTGGTAAAGTGTATACTTGAATCTGTGGCGGCATCTTTTAGTGAAAATGGAAAAGCTCTGAGCTTGATTTGCTCTTCAGTGATGCCTGGGGGTTTCATGCTATCGCACACCACATGAAACTCCTTCAACTGTCGATATGGATCTTCGCCGGATCGTCCATGAAAAGAAGGTAGAAGATGTATCAATCCAGATTTTAGTTCGAAAGTCTTACCTTCTTCTACTGTTGGGAAGGTGATACACAAAGGTTGTTGAGTAACTTTGGGAGTTGCCAGTTGTTTGAGAGTTCTTTCATTATTGTTTTCTACCATTTCTCGTTCGGTTTTTTTTGCTTGTCTTATTTATCTTCGAATGGATTTCTCGATTTCTGGATCGAAACTTTTAAGAATTCGATTAGTAGATCGGGTATTATGCATACAAGTGAAGAAGAATTTTTTTTTAATTTATTAATAAAAGCAACTAAATTGGTTAGCCGTTCCCCGGCAATGGCGCCAAAAACTTGGGCGTGTTGTCACAGTACGCCAAAATTTATTTTTTTTCCTTACTCGGTTTCAAAACTACAAATTAATGTAGAAGTGGTAAGTAAGGGTCGAACCCAAGAGGAACGGTGCTTAATCTAGTTGTCTTTATCAATTAATATAGAAAAGTGGGGGTTTTGAGAATTTTGAATGAAAATCAAATGACAAAAGATAAGATTAAATAAAACAATTGAAATAAATATCTAGTTCTCGGGTTCGGTTGTGTCAACAACTTGTGTTTATCTTTCCCATGCAACGTGTTATTATTCCTTCTTCAATTTATCAACTCTCAATAAACCGAGAAGCTCTGATTAACGAATTCTTCCTTAAGTATATTAAGTTGAAAGTAAGCTCTTTAACTTAACATCTAGCTATTGGATAACCCTAAACAAGCTCTTAGGATTTAATGCAAAGCCAGTATGAAATGAACGAGAAGAATGAGTTGAATTAGATGAATAATTGCACAAGCTCGAATTAATGCATCTAAGTTGATTTGTTAGTAAATATGCACGATATTCATTTGCTACTTTGGATTGGAATCTAATGACAATTACGGATCAAAAGTTCCAATCCTAGCAAGTAACTTGAATTTAAAGATTAATTGATTCAATTGGCCAAAGTGAATGCAATAATCACATAAACTCAAAAACGGGTTTACAAGAATAACAAATCAACAAATTGAAGTAGAGGAATAGATAAAACTTTACTAAAGAGTTAGAAAAGATAACAACATGTTAGTTGAACACAACGTCCCCCTCGAACTAGATAGAAAAGTCTTAACTACTCATAGTTGCGGGGTTTCATACTTTTTAGCGAGTGTTCGCCTTGTATCACCACCACTATATGATAGATTATGCCAAATATAGTAAACAAGTAAATAAATACTAAGAAATAAATAGAGAAATAAAAGGGAAAAGAGAACTTAGCGAAGAATTGATCCGCCGGAATATGAAAAGCTAAAATCTTCAAGCTAAAATTAAGAACAAATGAAGAAGAAAATTTTATTGCAGAGAACTACTAGCTAATTCTCTTCTACTAAGTTGTGAATTTCCTTCTTTACAAATGCCTCTATTTATAGGCAAAATTTCACAAGAAAACATGATAAAAAATTGTACAACTACTCCATTATGATTCCACTAATTGGTAACCACCAAATATCTTAAATTGCTCCATTAGTTCAAATATTGTATCATGGTATAAGTAAGCATCTTGGCTGAATTGTGCAATTGGAATTTTCTTTTTTTGATATTTCAGTAGAAAGTTATGAATTTTCTACCAAAACATGGCCCAAGAAATCCTCCATTCACATCACTCTCGGGTTTTCCCATTTTTGACAATGATATGATCCGAATCATTTGAAGCGGTCAACATCAAAGTTGTAGACCTCTGAGTGTCCTTTCCAAAAATATAAAGTTCAGGTCAATCCAAATTTTTTAACAAAAATTATGGTCAAATTACTGAACTGCGACAGTAAATTCGAGCTGCTGATTTTTTTACGCTTTGTCCTTTCTCTTCAAATGGCCATAACTTTCATTAGGAAACTCCGATTTGGGATCCGACAAAAATGTAAAAATTTTCTTTTGATATTCTTTGATATTGGCACAAGAAAAATTGTAAAAATAATTTTTCATAAAATTGCATCGGAGGCCCTCCATCTTTGAATTTGCTTGCATTTCGGTCCCAAGTTCCGTTTTCGCACTGTTTTTATCCATTTTAGCTCCTTTTAATTTCTTGTGACTCTAAACACACAATAAAAGGAAAATACATAAAAATAAACATATTATACTAATAAAACACACAAATACGTAAAATAGAAGAGTTATTTAAGTGCTTTTCTAGCAGTTATCAAACTCCCCCACACTTAGACTGTTGTTCGCCCTCGAACAACAACCCATATGATACCAAACAACACACTGATTTTACATGAGATAAAAAACTTTAAATATTGAAATCCAACTACAGATAATGACTTGCTTAATAAATATTCTCCCGAACCATGAAAATTTCAGTTCTTCTCAAATACACAATGGCTTGTGAGTGTGTGCAATTGAGGTTATCATCCCATCACTAACTGGAACCAAATGAAAGCTTACGATGATCTATCCAAATCCTGACCCGAAATAGTCAACTATTTCCTTTCGTCTCTCGTGATCCCACTCTTATTTTATAATGATTCCCATGGATCCTAAAAATTACTCTGTCCACAAAAAATATCAACTGTTAGCACTGCAAAGAAAAAAATGGGCGTGGCAGGTGTTTTATCGCAAATATGTATTCAATTTAAAGAGTGTTTAGATTGAGCACTTCAAATCACTGAGGAAATGTATTTATCTAACTTCACACTTGGGTAGCTATCACATTTCTCACGATTTTTTTTTCTTTTTTTTTGATAAAGAAGAAAAAAAAAGAAGAAGAAGAGTTTTGCAATTTTCTTTTCAACTTTTACCCCACAGGTAGCTTTCACACTAAACCTCTTTCATTGGAGGCAGCCTTCTTCACCCATTCGAGGTGACGGCTTCACACTCTGAGGTAGGTAGCTCTTTCCTGTGGTCCCTCTCCTTTATTTCAAATATAAAAGTAAAATTCATTCTCAGCATAGGTCAATGCTTTTTCCAAACTTTTTAAACTCTATCAATAAAAGGCACATTCACAAAAAACAGATACCATGCGATTATAACTCCACCTTGCTAACAATTGATGTTTCCAGGTTACTTTGAGCAGGACGAATGGATAGAAAAAAGAAAAGAAAAAGTTAGTTTACTATGGTCAAGAAAAATAAAAAAATCAACATTTTCAACCTTCAATTTGTGTTCCAGAGAATGATAGTAAATTACCTATAAATGTGCTCAGATAAATTTGTCAGTTGTGCTTGGAGAAGAACATAACACATTTTTTTTCGAGATCTTGTAGTTTCAGTTAAGTCACACAAATTAAGCTCAATCATATTCAAAAGTTGCTATCTCATGCAAAATCGTCGACACAAATAAAATAAAAAAAATCACACGCAGACCACAATATGCCACTCCCCCACACTTAAATTCTACATTGTCCCCAATGTAGAAATATAGAAAGCATGAAAAAAAGAAGAAATAGAAACTCCCCTATGGTAAGCAATGAGTCGTGCCGATTTGGGGATGGTGGTTGCACAATGTAGCACTTCTGAGGAATACTTCGACAATCCAAGAGCAAGAGACCTACAATCAACATATTTACAGAACAAAAAAAAAAACAACAGCTGAAAATATTTTGGTTTTTTTTTTGTGATGAGGAGAAATTTATATACAAAGTGACTTTGGGAGTTGACAACCCTCTGAATATCTTGCAGTAGTATTCACATCAAATTAATGATATGATTCCATCAAGTCTGATCCGCATGGAAACTATCTGAATCAGCATACTCTCTACGAAACAGTTTGACAACCAACCTTAATGAAAAGGTCCTCCATATCGCCACATGACACATAGGTATGTTTACCATTCAATAAAGAATAGCCCCACAAGAACCAACAAATGGGAGAACGTTTAGACCAGAACGTCCAACTCAGACACTTCTCAAACGAATGAGACGTAGTTTTACATCTTCGGATGGGTGCTAATGATCACGCTCAAAAAGTTGCTGCTCAATGGTTAGGCCATCGAGTTTGATTTCCAACAGACGTTGTCGTTGTTCCAACAAATTATTAAACTCTCTCACACTGATTGCGAGCTGGTTATTTTTCCTGATAGACTTTTCGACCCTGCACCTAATCGGTCAATCCTTGAAGAAAACAACATGTCTATATTGTGAATAAGTTTGTTTTCAAGTACAATGAGGTCCCTCTAATAGCTTTCTACATTTAAAACAACTTTTAAGGCGCTTAGCACGTCGTTTGCGAGCAGATCGGGATGACCCTGCCCCAAAAGCTATGACGTTCCAAAGGGAACGCTCATACTTGTCAACAAGTCAAACAATCTGAATCTTGATATCAAGAGGCATAGAGAAAGAGTTGAGTACTTGTAGAAGAGCAACAATACGTAGAGGGGATGCCATAAAAAGAAATGAAAATTCAGTGCACTTTGAGGTATCTGCAAAAAACTTGAAAAAAGAAAGTTAATAGAAGAGAATACAGTTCTTTAAGGTCTACTGAAAAAGACCAGTTTAACGCCTTTGAGCGGGATACATAACCAGTATCCAATGTATTTTTTTTTTATATTCCAGAGCGTAACACAGATGTGTTTCCAGAGTTAACTCCGTATTCTACCATCTGAAGTTAGCTATTCCACATTCATAACCTTAACTCTAAATCCAATTCATTCGGATCTCTTTTTCTTTCGCTTAATTCCTCTGGCCAATTGATGATAGGCACTTATACATGCATTTGTGGTACATAAGATTCTAATTTCTCCAATAATTCCTCAATTGATGATGTAATAAAAATCATTTTTAAAGTATTAGGAGAAATCAGCTTTTGATGAGCTAAAAATTCGAGAAATGCCAATAAACCATTGAAATGGTTTTGAATGTTTAAAAGACCAATTGGTTTAGAGTGTAGATTCAACGTGGCCCAAGAAATTATGCAAAAGATCTGTTCCAAAGTTTCAAAACCCCCTGTTAATATGATAAAAGCATCCGAATGCATTAAAATCAGTGTTAAGCGTTCAAACAACGATTTAGCCTTTACCTCAAAGCCGATGGTTTTACCATACACCTGTTTTAAAGGTGGCACAGTAATACCAATCACCATTGATCCTCTTACGTACGCAGATTGAACGGCACACCCTATCAGTCCACAGTAACTTCCTCCGTATATTATCTTGCCCTTTCGATCTCAAATCTTGTTCGGCTTGACTATTGGTGCTAGAAGCGTTGGTTGTCCCAAATTGATTCCACCAAAGAGACTTATGACCCTCAATGTCCTCTTTGAACTTCCAGTTCCGGTAGAAGTAGTAGCCTCCATAGGTTGTCGATTTTGCACACTAAAAACTGACATAAGAACACAAAAACAATTAAAAATAACAATATGTACACGTAGTTGTGATTGTGGCTCACATCTTCCTCTGGTTTTATGTCCAGAAACGGCTTAAACGCCTTCTATGAGTCGGGGATAGGCTTCCCATCCAGTTTTCTTATAGACTGGCAAACAGGGTCTTTTAAAATCAGATTCCCAAGACTATATCGTTCTCGTTCCTTTTTAAATTCACTCCACAGATTGAGAAGTTCGATTTGCACCATTCCACTAGGATGTGTCTCAAGAGTTTGATGGATATCATCCAAAAACTCCTTACTCATGTCATCCTTAATGAAACATATTTTATCTTCTCGATTTGTGGACACAAATCCAATAGAACTATTACCTGATTTGCAGGTCCATCGAGTGCATTTATAAGACCATCTAGCACATTTATAGCACACATTCATTCTTTTTGCTCTTCGTTTCTTGGAAAAATTACTTTTGCCTAACCCTGGTGCATATTTAGTACTTAAAACTGGCATTTCACCTCCTAATCGAACCTTTGCTTCAATCAACCAACGGATATCCTCAGGCATTTCCTTTTCCATCAACATTTTTAACCGTCCTACTCTAGAATAGTAAATCTCTTTCAAAGCATTCAAAGGCAATGACGGATAATATTTGTGGATTTTGGAAAATTTGTTATCCATTGAAAATTCAAGTGTTTTGGAGAAGTAGAAGAAAAGAGAGTGCTTAGATTGTCTCCTAAGTAGCGCCTTTGTTTATAGTCGTTGGCTCGACTATAAATTTTTTTTTTTAGTTACGTAACACATGAGAGAAAAAGAAACACTGAAGTAATAAAATTAAAACCATCAAAATCAATAAGTATAGTAGATTATAACACTCTTCCATATTTTCACAGATATTGAAGAAGGAAAAAAAATAAGAAAATTTGAATTACATAATCAATTAATATAAGGAAAAGGCATATATATACAAAAATATCACACACATTCATGCTATAAGAAAAACAAATAAGAAGAAGAGAAAGAAGAGTAAGAAAAAAATCAAGAAGAGAAGAAAATTACCTAATCAACTGCTAGAAAGGAGCACTCATGAGTAATTGAAATTGTGGTTGTGGTTTCATGTGGAGAATGATTTGGATTTATAGTCAAATGAGCCTTTGTTTCAACCGACAACCATGCATGTAGAGTGTCTTTGGAAAGAGTACGTTGGAAGGAGTATCAGAAAGCGTGTTGACAAATTGTCCATTATCAATAATTAATCCCCCCACGTTATCGGTAACTATTGCTAATCAGCGATTTGTGCGTCATCATGTCTCTTCCCAATTGATTGAATCCGAGATATCGTCTTCCTCTGATAATAAAGCAATATCTTCCTTAATACGTTAGATGAAAAGTAAACAAATTAAAAACAAAAAAAAAAATACAAATATTAAAAGAAAAATGCTTGGGTTGCCTCCCAAGAAGCGCTTTTGTTTATGGTTGTCAGCTCGACACAGCTCCCATTTGTCAAGTGGGATTCCTTAAATCCATTGCAGCTCCACTTTGTCTTCGATGGCTTCTCCGATTGTCTTGATTTCTTAACAGTCCTTCTTGAATTCTTTTCCAATTTTTTTTGGTCTCATTTCTTTCCATGGCTTCCTTCTTCGAGATGAGGTAATTGTACTTTGGCTCAATCTTATGTGTTGTGCTGGCTCTGCAATTCAATTTCTTTTCGAGCTTTTCTTCTTTGTCTTCACGTGTGGGAACTTCTTTGTGTGGGTTCTCTATCTCTTTTCCACTCCTTAAGGTTATAGCACTGACATTCTTTGGATTTACCTCAGGTTGAGATGGTAGCTTTCCTGCAGATTGTGCTTCTAGGCGATTGATGGCGGTTGCCAACTGACTCATTTGATTTTCCAAATTTTGAATGCTTGCCTTTGAATCCTGTTGAAATTTCACAGTGTTAGTTGCTAATGTTTTCACCATATTCTCGAGAGACATACCTGATTGTTGAGGTTTTTGTTGAAATTGTCCTTGGGGTTGAAAATTTCCTTGTTGCTGGAATTGGCCTTGAGGTTTGTTAGGGAAGAATCCTGGAGGTTTGGTTGTTCCATAACTCAGATTGGGGAGGTTTCGCCATCCTGGATTATAGGTGTTTGAGTACGGATTGTATTCTTGTCTTGGGAATGGGAAATTATTTGCTGAGTTCACTTGTTCGTTGTTATCCACTTGTAGAACAGGACAAGCATCTGTAGGATGTCTTAGATTTGTGCATATGCCACATGCTTTGACTTGCGGATTGTTTCCTACAACAATTTGTTTGAGAAGATGTGTTAGTTCAGAAAGTTGGCTTTCAATATTGGAATTACTTACCTCGTTAACTCTTCGAATGTTCATCTCTCGGTCTGTACTGAATTGTTGAGTGTTTTCAACCATGTTTGAAATCGGTGTTCTGGCTTCAGCAGGGGTTTTGTTCATCAATGCGCCTCCACTAGCAGCATCAACCATGTTTCTGTCTGATTGACATAAGTCTTCATAAAAGTATTGCACTAGGAGGTTTTCACTGATTTGGTGATGTGGGCAGCTTGCAATGAGCTTTTTGAAACGCTCCCAATACTCATAAAGAGTTTCTCCATTGTTTTGGCGTACTCCAGAGATATCTTTCCTGATATTTGCTGTCTTTGAAGTTGGGAAGTACTTTTCGAGGAAAAGTTGCTTCATTTGATTCCATGTTGTGGTGAACCTGGTGGTAAAGTGTATAACCAACTCAGCGGCATCTTTTAGTGAAAATGGAAAAGCTCTGAGCTTGATTTGCTCTTCAGTGATGCCTGGGGGTTTCATGCTATCGCACACCACATGAAACTCCTTCAACTGTCGATATGGATCTTCGCTGGATCGTCCATTAAAAGAAGGTAGAAGATGTATCAATCCAGATTTTAGTTCGAAAGTCTTACCTTCTTCTATGGTTGGAAAGGTGATACACAAAGGTTGTTGAGTAACTTCGGGAGTTGCCAGTTGTTTGAGAGTTCTTTCATTATTGTTTTCTGCCATTTCTCGTTCGGCTTGTTTTGCTTGTCTTATTTGTCTTCGAATGGATTTCTCGATTTCTGGATCGAAACTTTCAAGAATTCGATTAGTCGATCGGGCATTATGCATACAAGTGAAGAAGAATTTTTTTTAAATTAATTAATAAAAGCAACTAAATTGGTTAGCCGTTCCCCGGCAACGGCGCCAAAAACTTGGGCGTGCTGTCGCAGTACGCCAAAATTTATTTTTTTTTCCTTACTCGGTTTCAAAAGTACAAATTAATGTAGAAGTGGTAAGTAAGGGTCGAACCCAAGAGGAACGGTGCTTAATCTAGTTGTCTTTATCAATTAATATAGAAAAGTGGGGGTTTTGAGAATTTTGAATGAAAATCAAATGACAAAAGATAAGATTAAATAAAACAATTTAAATAAAGATCTAGTTCTCGGGTTCGGTTGTGTCAACAACTTGTGTTTATCTTTCCCATGCAACGTGTTATTATTCCTTCTTCAATTTATCAACTCTCAATTAACCGAGAAGCTCTGATTAACGAATTCTTCCTTAAGTATATTAAGTTGAAAGTAAGCTCTTTAACTTAACATCTAGCTATTGGATAACCCTAAACAAGCTCTTAGGATTTAATGCAAAGCTAGTATGAAATGAACGAGAAGAATGAGTTGAATTAGATGAATAATTTCACAAGCTCGAATTAATGCATCTAAGTTGATTTGTTAGTAAATATGCACGATATTCATTTGCTACTTTGGATTGGAATCTAATAACAATTACGGATCAAAAGTTCCAATCCTAGCAAGTAACTTGAATTTAAAGATTAATTGATTCAATTGACCAAAGTGAATGCAATAATCACATAAACTCAAAAACGGGTTTACAAGCATAACAAATCAACAAATTGAAGTAGAGGAATAGATAAAACTTTACTAAAGAGTTAGAAAAGATAACAACATGTTAGTTGAACACAACGTCCCCCTCGAACTAGATAGAAAAGTCTTAACTACTCATAGTTGCGGGGTTTCATACTTTTTAGCGAGTGTTCGCCTTGTATCACCACCACTATATGATAGATTATGCCTAATATAGTAAACAAGTAAATAAATACTAAGAAATAAATAGAGAAATAAAAGGGAAAAGAGAACTTAGCGAAGAACTGATCCGCCGGAATATGAAAAGCTAAAATCTTCAAGCTAAAACTAAGAACAAATGAAGAAGAAAATTTTATTGCAGAGAACTACTAGCTAATTCTCTTCTACTAAGTTGTGAATTTCCTTCCTTACAAATACCTCTATTTATAGGCAAAATTTCACAAGAAAACATGATAAAAAATTGTACAACTACTCCATTATGATTCTATTAATTGGTAACCACCAAATCATGATCTTAAATTGCTCCATTAGTTCAAATATTGTATCATGGTATAGGTAAGCATCTTGGCTGAATTGTGCAATTGAAATTTCCTTTGTTTGATATTTTAGTAGAAAGTTATGAATTTTCTACCAAAACATGGCCCAAGAAATCCTCCATTCACATCACTCTCGGTTTTTCCCATTTGTGACCATGATATGATCCGAATCATTTGAAGAGGTTAACATCAAAGTTGTAGCCCTCTTAGTGTCCTTTCCAACAATATAAAGTGCAGGTCAATCCAAATTTTGTAGCAAAAGTTATGGTCAAATTACTGAACTGCAACAGTAAATTCGAGCTGCTGATTTTTTTACGCTTTGTCCTTTCTCTTCAAATGGCCATAACTTTCACTAGGAAACTCCGATTTGGGATCCGACAAAAATGTGGAAATTCTCTTTTGATATTCTTTGATATTGGTACAAGAAAAATTGTAAAAACAACTTTTCATAAAATTGCATCGGAGGCCTCCATCTTTGAATTTGCTTGCATTTCGGTCCCAAGTTCCGTTTTCGCACCGTTTTTATCCAATTTTGCTCCTTTTTATTTCTTGTGACTCTAAACACACAATAAAAGGAAAACACATAAAAATAAACATATAATACTAGTAAAACACACAAATACGTAAAATAGAAGAGTTATTTAAGTGCTTTTCTAGCACTTATCATTGTGGTGTTTAATTTCTTGGCCAATGGGATCTTAATGAGAAATAATCAGTTAATATCTAATGCTTTAATGGGTGTTTTTCTATTAGTGGTTGTATGTTTTTTGCTGGCTAATCAGCCCAATTAGTCATACAAACTACAAAATTACTATTCGCTACAATATGAATACTTTTTACATGGTGGCTTTTATATTGTAAATAGGTTATATAAGGTTCTCGGAATGAATACTAGAGGACAGAATGCTGGAATATATTGATCTGTGCTTGTGTATGGGTGGCAATAAGTACTACTGTTGAAGAGTGGCTTATTAATAACTGTAAGACCTTTCCCGATTTTATCTTCTTCATACTATCTAAATATATATAGAATAATAGCTTCTTCTTTTTTTTTTCAATTAAAAGAATCACTTTTATAATTTTTTTCCTCCTTAAAGTTTTATGGACTCTTTTTTTTTTTTAATTCCTATCGAAATTGGTGGTAATTTTTTAATTTTTTTAGTTTTATAAAAATCCTACCATAATCACCACTTGCACCTTTTATTTTGATTGAACCAAATCCACTTTTTATCCGAATAAGAATCAATAATGCCAACACAAATTGAATACCTTTGGGATTCAACTTCTACCAAATCGAATTTCCCTCTTCTCGGATTTGCAGAAATGTTTTCATAAATTATCATCTGTCTTTCCTTCATCCTTCCTTGGATTTGTTTCAATCATAGTTATCAGGCTTGGACTTGACATTGACACGATTGAGGGGTGGGTGGTTGAACCGGCGGGTCAATTCTTATCAAACAAGTAAAATAATTTATCTAAAATTTAATTAAACTAGGCTTTTTACCCATGCGTTACACGGGAGATTAATTTTCTAACAAATATGGGTTTTAATAAATGTTAATAGTATGATATTAGCATTACTAAAATAAATTGAATATCGGTTAGAGCACTAAACTTAATTAATATAAAATAATGAAAGAATTCTATAAAACTTTCAACAGAATTTTTCCTATATTGCACATGAGAAAATTTTGGATAGAGATTGTGACTGTGATCATATAAATGTGGAATAAAATAATATTAAATTAAATATTATAGTTATCAAAATAATTGCACTCAAAAACTCTATTACCATTCATAGAACTCATAGTTTTTTATGTAAAATTATTCTATATTTTATTATATTTAATTACAAATTCTGGAGATATAACAATATACCCGTACGATGCATGATATTAACAATGAATATGTGAATAATGATTTTGAAAATTTTATTGTGAAATGTTATCAATATACAAATACATATATTATAGAGTAAAAATGTAATGGATAGAGTTCGACAGATCCTAACATCCCATTCTTGTCCTGCTAGGAAAAACTTATTCTCTTCTGCACCATAACCTCATTTAATTGAGGTAGAGCGAAGATCATATAGGAATTGTAATAGGATAGGGACTCCCTATTCCCCACTGCCCGTTATAAAATTCTCATCTGATTAGTGTCGAAACGTGCATAGTGATTATATCATTCACAAGGTATTATACATTCATACTCTACAAATTCGATCATTTTAACAAAAAAATATTGAATTTCTTGTCACAAGTTCAATTTGTATAAATACATGGTCCTCAATGTAATTGATCAAAGTATGTGTTTATATATCTAATGACAAGTTTTATATATGGAAAGTATTGCTTATTGGTGTGTTTTTAATGTATTAGAAGTGGGAGAAGATAAAGGTTGCAACTTGGAAGCAATTTGTAGAAAGTCAAAGTTCCGGCCCATGCATTGCCTTTAGAAAAACTATGATAACTTGGTATATAAAACTCGTAATTGGGTGATTCAAGTTGGGTTGGAAATTAAATTCAAAGCTCTACAATTTCATCTGAGATGACCATGTTCCAATTCGACTCATAACATTGTCAAAAGTCATCATGAATGTGCAAATAACGTTTTTCTCAGGATAGATGTTGACTAGCTAGCAGCCTCGGATTGTTTTGATCATACCAGGCGTCTTATACATTGGATTGGGATGATTCTAGTTGGAGAATGAAGATAAGAGATAAATCTACCAATTTTATGTTTGTCATTTTCACGAATTCATAGATTAAGGAGACCAAAATCAGCTTGCAAGATGTAACAAGATCAAGAGGTTGAACAGTCAAATTTGTCGCTTGTATAGCTGTCAGTATTTTAAGCATATAGCTAGCTATACTTATCCAAATCAGGCGATTCTTGAACCATTGGAAAGGTAAAGAGAATGGACACAAGTCACGTTTTATCCCCAAATTCTGAATCTGGACACAACATCTCGAAAAATCTCCAACAACATGCAAGCTGGTACATTCTCATAACAGAAACTGGACAGCTGGGCAGTAGCTAGTGTTTTGGACATATCTCTGCCTTAAAAATTCCAATGGGCCTGAAATTTTTCCAGCACATAGAAAACTCAAGTGTAAATAACTTTGATGTTTATGACAACTTCAGATTCAATGAGTACAATGACCAAAAGATAGCTGCAATTTGCATATTTCTGCTGTAAAACTGTGAACAGCCAACCAAGTTTATGCATGAACATTGATCAAGTTGCAAGGCTCAAGTAGCGTGATTTCCTCTATATAAGGAGCATTCCTTCAGCCATTGAGGACATGAACTTTTGGAGAGACAAAATCCTAGGAGAAAGGAGAAAGAAGCTTAGACGAAAGTAGAGGCATTTACATTGAAAAATTCATAGATTTCTACTTGAATCTATGCTTGGTTCTATCTTTCTTTGTTTTATTACTTTAATCATGTTCTAAATATTTTGTACTAAGGTTGAGGATGAAACCCTTTTTTACAATGTAATAGTTTTAGTATCATATGAGTTCCATTTGTGTGAAACATTTAAGGTTCTTGCTTGCTTAGTGATCAATTCAAAATTATCTTTCATCTTTAATATCACATATTATTGATAGTTAGGATTTGGTTGATTACTACTTTCTTTGATTAAGTTGTTAAAGTAATTATCTTTGATTTATCGTTTTCTTAAGTTGATACGGTGAATGCTTAGAAAATTTTCCAAAAGAAGCAAAGAAGAACTTACTTTAGAATTTTATTTAGGTGAGCTTAAATGTTAAATCTATAGGCGATAATAGATTGATTTCGACTTATTGCTTGAATTTAAGAATTGATAGATACCTATTTATTTCATTGTCAAATGGTGGAGAATTCCAAAACCTTAGTAAATCTCATCTTATTAAATTTCATTGAGACTTCACCTTTTTTTTTGTTATTTTCATCTAACTTATCATTTTACTTGAAATAATTGATATTTTCTCAACTAGCTAGAAGTGAAACTAAGCTAGAGTAGTTTACACTTTCAAAATCATTTTTGTACTCCTTGTGGGATTGGCCTCATTACTCACGTTTCAATACTTCAACCGATTCGTTCGCTTGCGAGTATTTAAAATTGACACAACATCATCCATGTTTACGCCCAATCGTAATTGTATAATAGGAAACTTTTATGTGTACTTTTTTGTATGTATTCTCCAATGCACATCTTCTAAATATACTAAACACATATATTAACATATTCAGTATAAACTCACTAATTTAACATATTCGGCTGGTATATTAACATATTTTTTAAACTCATCAGTTTAAATAGACGACTTAATCAATGAACTTTAAAAATTATATAAAATCTAAATTGACAAAAATTAGTACAAAATAGATAATTTAAAATTATTTATTATAAAATCTTAGGTCTATAAATAAATAAACAATTTTTTATAAAGGAAATCTTAAAATCTTAGGAATTGTAAAAAATAAAATATAAAAGATAAAGACAACTATGCTTGATTATGATAAATTTATATAAACACTATATTTGTAGTTTAATTGGTTTCCTATCTTTATTGTCAATCATTATTTTAAATATGATGTGATTTATAACATTTGAAATTGTAACCTGTAACTATACATTATCGAAAATTGATTTTTCAAAAAACACTAACATGAAAAAATAATTATCCAACTCTAATATTACTAATTATTGGTCAAATTATCACCGACTACAACCAAAAGGAATAACTGTAGAAAATACAAAAATATATGAGAATCATAGGAACAACATATTTTGATAAAATGATACTAGCGAAAAAATAAGTGAAATTAATTAAGCACTAATAACCAATCGAATCACATTATAATAAGATATAACGCCCTAATTCTAGAAATAAAAAAAACTTATAGCTGTTGTCTCTAGTTTATTTTAAAATGCAGAATAAGATAAATTAATTTTGAAAACACATATTTCTTTCCGTAGTAATCTAATTAATTTTAATCATTTTTCATTTTTTAAATTAATTATATTTTTCGCATTTTAGGAATTAAATTAATTTTGATTAATTTGCGTCCAATGAAATCTTATCAATTTTTGTGCAATGAAAATGTGTCCACTAAAATCTGAGAAATATAATTAATTTTAATTAATTATAATATAATTAATTATAATTAGTTTGTGTTTTTAGCTAATTAATAATAAAAATAATTTTTGTTTCTAAAATAATTAGCTTAATAGCTATAATTTTAAGAATTGCATGAATCTAATTGTTAAGATATTTTATAAATTAAATGATATTTTTGAATTTAAAATGTATTTTTCATTTTTAGAGGAAATCTTACAAACTAATAGTAATCTAATTAATTTTCATTTTACTTTACTTTTTTACTATGACTATTTTCAAACCCCTACCTAACGAAATCAAACTTTCCAAAATTTTCTTTTATATCAATTTAATTTTAAAGATATTTTGGAATTTAAAAGACATCCTCCAATCTTGAAGATATCTTTCATTTTTGGAGGGAACTCAAGTGAATTCGTAGTAATCTAATTAATTTTATGATTTAATTATTTTTTAAATTAACTATATGTTTCCCTTCTTAACAATAATTTTGATAATTTTCTTCTATTGAAACAATATCAATTTTCATCAAATGAAACCGTTTCCAATGAAATCTCAACAATATAATTAATTTTAATTAATTTAAAAATAGTTACATTTTATTTTTCAGCTAATTATATGTAAAAAGAATTAATTATTTCTTAAAAAATAAGCTTCATAACCACAGTTTGAAGAATTGTTTATTAAACATATTTGGTAATTTCAAAGATATATTGCAATTTAAATTTTATTTTTAATTTTCTAGGAGGAGTCTTACCCACCCATAGCAATCGATTTAATTTTGATTATTTTCTATCTTTTTAATTTTAATTAAGCATATTTTTCATTTTTAGTAATATAATTAATTTTAATGAATGTTTGTCCAATGACACCTTGCCTAATTAAATCTTGGCAATATAATTAATTTTAGTTAATTTTAATGTAATTATTTTAATTAATTTTCACTTTTAGGAAATTATTGCAAAAAAAAATTAATTATTTCTAGAATAATTAGTTTCATTGCCTTCGTTAAAAAAATTGTATGAATATAATTTTAAAGATATCTTGTAATTTGAATGATATCTTATAATTTAAAAAATATCTTATAAGTTAAAAGATATCTTTCAGTTTTCAGGATAAATCTCGCAAACCATTGTAATATAGTTGATTGTTATTAATTTTTTAAATTAATTCTATTTTTTGTTTTAATTTTGATTAATTTTCATCCAATCAAACTGCGTAAATTTTTATGTAGTGAAACTGAGTCCAAATAAATCTTAGCAGTATAAATAAATTTAATCCTTATAACGTAATTGATTTTTATTTTAGATAATTATTTAAAAAATAATTATCTTAATATCTTAAGTTTCAAGAGTGATATGAATCTTATTTTACATATATTTTATAATTTAAAAGATATAATACAATTTAAAATATTTCTTTCACTTTTCAGGAGAAATCGGGCAAACCGTAGTAATCTAGTGAATTTTAACTATTTTTTATTTTTTAAATTAATCATACTTTCAAATTTGAAAAATGTAATTAATTTTTATTATTCTTTGTAATTTTAATTAATTTTAATTTTTAGCTTATTATTTCTACAATGATTAGTTTAATATATATACTTTACGAATTGTATGAATATAATTTCAGAGATATCTTATAATTTAAAAAGATGCAATGCAATTTAAAATATTTCTTTAATTTTTTTGGGAAATATTGCCAACCGTAGGAATTAATTGAATTTTAACTATTTTGTAAATTAATTATACTTTTCTCCATTATTGATATAATTACTATAATGCCCCAAATCTACTTAGATTTAGGTCGCTAAACTTGCTCCTAAATGTCGTGAAATTAATTAATGCGGAACGTAATTATTTTTAAAATAACTTGAATACTCCAATCTCTCTTGCATCTCCAGCCAATAGTTATTTGAAAAAAAGAATAAATAAATAATGTTGAGTAAAAAAAGCCTAGCATTTAATGGAGTTGCAAAATTAGAGTCATAAACTAGAGTTTATAAGCAATAATCTAAATGTCGCTAAAGTAAAATAATAAGTGGAAATTATAGAGCTTCCTTAATCGATTGCCACTGTGGTTTGCTCCCCCGCTGCCTCCCTAATCTTTAAAATTTTGTAAAAATAGGACAAATGTAAGTAATGAATTACTCAGTAGGTCCACTGCGCACGTTAGTCAAACTGTAACAATATGGCAGGTACATGTATGCATATCATGAATTACTTGCGTTCGGACGGAAAATAAACATGCACATAAATATTTAATATTCTTGTGCCCGTAGGCTTCTTGAGATTCATATGGCCGAAGGCTTCATATCCAAGATCATATAAAATCTTACTTGTACTGTATAGAGTCATTTTTAATATAGGACTCTATAATCCCTATTTGTGTTAGTGTATACTGTATACGCGTAAAGATCAATATGCACTGAAATCAATTATTCCTGATTTTATCAGTTTAATATGGTATCAAATCCTTGATTTTTTTTCTCCAATTGATTCGAATTACTATTTTATTCATTCCTCAGACTAGGGTTTGTGAAGGATCGTGATTCCTTTTTTACTAGCTGTGATTAAATTAAGATCATAATTAAATAATTGAAATTTAAAATAAATAAATTAAGAGATATAGATGGAAAGATTATGTCTACTTTTGCAAATGTAAATATGCTAGGTACATTTGAAATGTCCTTAAAAAATTTGGTGTGAGGTCTAAATTCCTCATAATCCATTATCAATTATTCAAATTCCATTTATTTTTTACAATAATGCTTTATTGATCACAATTTGTGATATTTCTATTGTTTTTGTTACATTTATGTACAGAGATAATGTTCCTTTAAATAACATGTTGGAGTTATACAGATTGAAGGTATGCAACACTTATCCATGCATAGCATTTTGCCTTAATGAAGGTAATTTAACTTGTGTTGTTGGCACCTATTTCATTTTGAGTGAATTTTATTGATTTCATCTATCTTTTGAACTTTTCTCTAATTTTTATGTAGGTTTTTCATCTAAAAGCATGATTCTTTGGTTAAATTTGAGGTTCGTCATGGCCGGCTTGTGCAATAATGTATGTTATTGTCTTAGTAACATTCATTTGTTTATTACCATGAATTTGTTCTTCTTTGATAAAATTACGGACGGGATTTATACTTGATTGCATCCATTATTTCTTTCAAGATGTGGACACATTTGCGTGGATTTGGGTTAGTTGTAATATATTGGTGGATTTGGGTTAGTTGTTATATTGGCATTTATGGGATGGAATTGTACAAAATATAGGGAAAATTTTATTGAAATTTGTATAGAATTCTTTCACTATTTATGTTAATTAAATGTAGTGCTTTGATGATTATTCAATTCAGTTTTTGAATGCTAGTATACCCTTTTTACGATGGAATTCAACCATATGATATAAAATTTTTATGAGAACTTGAAATCTAGAAATAGAATAGTTGTCGAAATCATAGAACTATTGTGGTGGTAGAATTTGTGAAACAATCATTCTATGAAAAGTGAGACTTGAAAAGAAGAATATTTACCTAAGGGAGGTGATAATTGTTTTCCATAAAAAAAAAGGAGCTAAAACAAGCTTTAAGCGATTGTACATCTAAAACCATTTTCATGAAAAAAATTTCAATCAAACAACCACAAATTTGATTTGTTTTCCACAGTGGTCACCATATATTCACCATAAATGGTGGCGCCACATCAGCGCCTCCATGTCAGCTGCAACCGAGGACTAAATTGCAAGTGGTCCATAGTTATGGACCACTTTGCACATTTAAAAATATTTAAAAATAAAAAAAACTTTATTATATCTAACTTTCATTTCCCTCTCCTTTTTTTCATTCGACGACTACTCCCAGTGCCGGTACTACAATTTTTATAGCTTGAAGCGACATATAAATAAATTGCCATTAATAATACCAATCTAGTACAAAGAGACATTTTTAATGGAGTGTTAATTATTAATTAACATACAAAAAAAATTCAAAAACTTGACTTATTTTAATAATACTAGTGGTACCCACATGCGATGCACGTGACGATTTTAGGTGGTATATTTACATAATATAATATTATAAAATAAGAAAGGGTATTTGACCAATAACATACTTAAGGGGAAAATTTGCCCAATAAATCATGCAAATATATTTTTTGACCACTTACTCACCCTTTACACAATCAGTCCAAAATAGAATTTAAAAATAAAAAATTTACAACAATGTCACTCCAATAAAATAAACATCCATGAAAAATAAAAAATAAAATAAAATAGACACATTCTCTCTCTCCAAATTACCATCCTAGATAATCTCCATCAACATTCAACTTTTCCCTTCTCCCTCTGACGTTTTCTGTCTACGCACGTTCTCACTCCAGATTACCATCCCAGGTAATCTCGATCAACATTTAACTCCCCACTTTCCACATCTCTAACTTTCTCTCTACACATTTTCTCTCTCTAGATTATCGCCCAAAATAAGCTCAATTAACATTCAACTTCTCACTTCCCCCCATCTCTGACTTTCTCTCTCTACGTAATTTCTTTCTCAAAATTATCTCACAAGGTAATCAGATTAACACCCCAAGTAATCTAGATAAACATTCAACTCTTTACTTCCCCCATCTATTGCTTTCTCTCTCTACGCACTTTTTCTCTCTAGATTACCGCCCCAAGTAATCTCAACCAACATTTAACCTTTCACTTCCCCCGTCCCCAACTTTCTTTCTCTACGTACTTTCTCTCTCTAAATTACCGTTCCAAGTAATCAGATTACCACCACAAGCACTCTCGATCAACATTCAATTTCTCTCTTCCCCCATCTTCGATTTTCTCTCTCTACGCACTTTCTCTGCCTAGATTACTGCCCCAGGTAATCTCTATCCATATTCAACTCTTCGATTCTCTCGTCTTCGAGTTTCTCTTGCTACGTTCTCTCTCTCTAGATTACCACCCCAGATAATCTTGATCAACATTCAACTTCTCACTTCCCTCTTTTTCGTTATTCTCTCTAGATTACCACCCATAGTAATATCGATTAACATTCAATTTCTCTCTTCCCCAGTCCCGACTTTTTCTTTCTACATACTTTCTATCTCTAGATTACCATCCGTAATAATCTTGATCAAAGTTCAACTTCTCGTGCTCATCTTTCTCGACTTTCTCTGTCTTCGTACCTTCTCTATCTAGATTACCACCCCCGATAATCTCGATCAACATTCAATCTTTTGTTTACCTTTTTCTCGACTTTCGCTCTCCAAATTACCGCCCCAAATAATTTCAATCAACATTCAACTTCTCGCCTTCCCCGTCTCCGACTTTCTCTCTCTATGCACTTTCTGTCTAAAGATTATTGCCCCAGGTAATCTCGATCAACATTCAACTTTTTGCTTTCCCCATCTCAAACTTTTTCACTCTGCACACTTTCTCTCTCTAGATTACCACCCCAGGTAATCTCAATCAATATTCAAATTCTTCATTGGACCATCTTTGACTTTCTCTTTCTACACACTTTCTCTCTCTAAATTACCACTGTAGGTAATCCAATCAGCATTTAATTTCTCCCTTCCCCATCTCTGACTTTCTCTCTCTGCGCACTTTCCTTCTCTAGATTACTCCCTTCGATAATCTCGACGAACATTCAACTTCTCGCTTCATCTTTCCTGACTTTTTCTCCATAGTACTTTCTCTCTTTAGATTACCACCCTGGTAATCTCAATTGATATTCAACTGCTCATTTTCCTCGGCTTTGACTCTCGCTACGTACTTTCTCTATCCCAATTACCACCCCAAGCAATCTCAATCAACAAAAAAAAAAAAAAAAAAAAAAAAAAAAAAAAAAAAAAAAAAAAAAAAAAAAAAAAAAAAAAAAAAAAAAAAAAAAAAAAAAAAAAAAAAAAAAAAAAAAAAAAAAAAAAAAAAAAAAAAAAAAAAAAAAAAAAAAAAAAAAAAAAAAAAAAAAATAGGGAGAAGGAAGATGTGAGGGGTACAGTGGGGTTGGAATTCGCCCGTGGTAGAGCCAGAGAGCAAGGACCTAGTAATCCCCGACCTAGGGAATAGAATGAGTTATAGATAGAAAGAGAGTGGGACTGGATCCAACAAGCAATGGATGAGCGACTACCGCGAAAGCCGTTGCACGTTAGCGTCGCTTCTGTCGTCTCTGCCATTCCTTCTGTCCGCAATTTCTCTTTCCAAATTACCGCACCAAGTACTCTTGATCAATATTCAACTATTCGCTTCCAAGGCTATATGAAAAGTTGGAGAAGTGTGAATTTTGGCTCGAAAAAGTTGGATTTTTGGGTCATATTGTGACCGTGAAGGGCATTGAAGTTGATCCTTCCAAAGTTGAAGCTGTGATGAATTGGTCTACTCCTACAAATGTTGGAGAAGTGAGGAGTTTTCTCGGGTTAGCCGGACACTATCGACGATTCATTGAGGGTTTCTCCGAGATTGCGGGTCCCATGACTCAGTTGACTAGGAAGGGTGTTAAGTTCCGTTGGACCGATCAGTGTGAAAAGAGTTTTGAAGAGTTGAAGAGTCGATTGGTTACGGCGCCAGTGTTTACTATACCCGATGGTATTGAAGGTTTTGTCATTTATAGTGATGCTTCTAAGCAAGGATTGGGATGTGTATTGATGCAGAAAGGGAGAGTGATTGCCTACGCGTCGAAACAGTTGAAGCCACATGAACAGAATTATCAGACGCCTGATTTGGAACTTGCAGCAGTAGTACATGCTCTGAAGATTTGGCGTCATTACTTGTATGGGAGTAAGTGTGAGATTTACAAAGATCACAAGAGCCTCAAGTACTTCTTCACTCAGAAAGAGTTGAATATGAGGCAGCGCCGTTGGCTAGAGCTTGTGAAAGACTATGATTGTACCATTCTCTATCATCCGGGTAAGGCTAATAAGGTGGCAGATGCACTGAGTAGGAAGAGTATTTGGCAGTTATCTGCATTGGGTATTATGCAAGATCATCTCATTTGGGATTTGCAGAATTTGAAGATCGAAGTACGAGCTCCGCCAAGTGGGCGATCGGGATAGCTAGCAACCTTAATTGTCCAACTAGACTTGAGAGGTCGAATTGTGATGGCCCAAAGGAAGGATAAGTTCCTTGAGAAGATCAGATTGGAGGTTGGGATTGGTAAAAGGATAGACTTTGAGATTGCTTCAGATGGAGCACTTGTATTTAGAGGGCGCTTGTGTGTGCCGAAAGATGAGCAGATAAGAGATGAGATTATGACAGAGGCTCACTCAACTCCTTATGTAGCACATCCTGGTGGAACAAAGATGTACCGTGACCTGCGGGATGCCTTTTGGTGGAGGAATATGAAAGGTTGCATTGCGAGATTTTTGGCTAGATGCTTAGTCTGCCAGCAAAGTTAAAGTGAACATCAGAGGCCTTCAGGATTGTTAAATACCTTGGAGATACTAGAGTGGAAATGGGAGAAGATTACTATGGATTTCGTGTCGGCTCTACCGAGATCCTCGAGAGGACATGATGCCGTATGGGTGATTGTGGATCGACTTACAAAATCTGCACACTTTCTACCAGTTAGGACGACTCTCAGCATCGACCAATTGGCACAGTTATATGTTAGAGAGATTGTTCGACTCCATGAGGTACCTGTGTCCATTGTTTCAGATCGAGATCTGAGGTTCACCTCGAGATTTTGGGAGAGTTTACAGATGGCTATGGGCATGAAGCTCAGATTCAGTACAGCTTACCATCCCCAGACGGATGGTCAATTTGAGCGTACCATTCAGATATTGGAGGATATGTTGAGAGCATGTGTTTTAGACTTAGCCGGGAGTTGCGAAACTCATTTTCCACTTGTAGAGTTTGCCTACAACAACAGCTTCCAGGCCACGATTGGGATGGCGCCTTATGATGCATTGTATGGGCGATAGTGTCGATCGCCAATCTATTGGGATGAAGTTGGATAGAGGAAGATGTTGGGACCATAAATGGTAGAGAAAACTGTTGAGGCTATAGAGAAGATCAGAGTTAGGATCAAAGCCGCTCAAGATAGACAGAAGAGCTACGCCGATAAGAGGAGAAAGGACTTGAAGTTTGAGATTGGAGAGAAAGTATTTCTCAAGGTGTCCCCAATGAAGGGCACCATACGTTTTGGGAAGACAGGGAAGTTGAGACCACGATTCATTGGACCATTCGAGATGCTAGAAGAAGTTGGGACAGTAGCTTATCGCTTGGCTTTGCCACTTGAGCTTTCATCGGTGTATAATGTATTTCATGTCTCACAGTTAAGGTCTCACAGTTAAGGAAGCATGTCCATGATCCAAGACATGTGGTGAACTTTCAACCTTTGGATATTCAGAAGGATTTGTCATATCAAGAGACACCCGTGACCATCATAGATCGAAAGGTCCATGTCTTGAGAAACAAAAGAGTTCCTCTAGTTAAGATTCAGTGGAATAGTCATGGGAAGGATGACGCAACATGGGAGAAAGAAGAAGAAATTCTATCCAAATACCCGAACTTTATAGATAAAGTAAGTTTAAATTTCGAGGTCGAAATTATTTTAAGAGGGTAAAGTAATAGTGACCGCGAATTTCCTTAAATTAAAATATTTAATTAAAGTAAAATCTCAAACGTGTAGCTACAACTTCACCGATAGAGTTAAATAGCGTACGCTCGTCTAGTAAAATTTTATATTATTTACTACTATATTAAATTGTTTAAAATAATAATTTATAAAACATTTATTTATTTCAATTTATATTTGAGGACCAAACTTTAGAAATTATTCGTTTTAAATCCAATTATAGGCCTGTTTAAGCACCAATTTTACTTCTTCTGCTATAAGAAAGCGCATTTGGAGGAGTAACCTAGTTTTTTACCCTATTTATACAAGTTAAGGTTGATTTTAAAAACCCTAGCCTCACTATTTCCCCTCTTTCCTCATTTGATATCTTCGAGTGCATCCCACTCCTTCTCATTCAGCAAATCAAACTTCAAGTGGTAAGATTTCTTGATATTTCCATTTATATCTCCATTTTTATTTTGTTGTTCTAAGTTTTTAATAATCTATTTGTATTTTTCAGTTGATTTTCTACACAGAACACGATAAATACACGCATATATATACGAACACCGGCGCACCACCACCTCACCACCGCACCACCGTACTCACCACCGGCGCACCACTACAAAGTCGCCATCTCCACCATCATCTTTGCTCAAACACACACAATAGCACGCATATACATACACCATCGCATATATACACGCATGTACGCATAAACCTTGGCCCAAAAATTTCGACCACACTCAAAAATCCACTTCACAACGTAAAAATTATACCTACACCTTCCTCTACCCCTATAGGACATCGTAGTATAGTTTTGATTTCGAAAATTTTTGAAGAATCGATCGAATTTTGAAAATACCCAAATTTTTTATTAGAGTTCTAGCTTCAATTTCTCCCCACACACTCAATGTTTCTTCAAATTGACACCACCACTAGCTTCACCACCTTCAACTCCACCTTCGCCGTCCTTTTCGCCGCCGAAAACCGCCCGAGACCGAGATAAAGAGAGAGAGCCGAGTGAGACGAGAGAGAAACGGGTGAGGATGATGAGACCCGGATCCATTTGCCCTTTTTTTAAAATTTATTTGGTTTAATTGCAAGTTAGTCCCTCTAGTCCTTTGATTGTTTTAAGTTGGTCCCTATAATTTATTTAACTTTCAAATCCTCAACTTCTAATTGTTATAATTTGATCCCTAAATATTATTTACAGATTTCATCCCCCATCTTATTTATATTATTTAAATGAGCCCTCAAATTTTATTTAATTTCAAGTCCCAAACTTTCAATTGTTGCAATTTGGCCCCTAAACTTTTATTTACTTTTAATCCTTTAATTTATTTTTCATATTTACTTTAACCCCCAAAATTTAATTTCATATTAGTCCCTCATGTTTTAAAAATCCTATAATTGAGCCCAAAATATTTTTAGTTCACTTTTATTGCATAATAGGTCCTCAAACTATTAAATTCTTTCAAATTGACCCCCAAAGTTTTATATTCTTTCTATTTTGGTCGACAAACTTCTATATTACTTATCGATACTTAATATTTAAGAATATTAACATAAATTAAACTCGTTATTCACTAGACGAGGCGTACCAACAGCTAGAGGATTGATTTTCACCGCTTAGTATACTCAAAAGCTCGAGAGATACTTCAGGTAGGCTCAAAAGACTCATTTTTACTTATCGCGCAATTATTATTAATTATCTATACTATATAAGTGCTTTTAGTGTGTAATAGACTTGCCTTCAGGCCCAGACTTGCCTTCGGGCCTAGATTTGCCTTCGGGCCCAAACTTGCCTTCGGGCAAATTACTAGCCTTTGGGCCCAGAGTTGCCTTCGGGCAAATTACTTGCCTTCAGGCCCAGAGTTGCCTTCGGGCAAATTACTTGCCTTCAGGCTCAGGGCTGCCTTCAAGCCCAGAGAGAGCTGCCTTCAAGCCCAGAGCTGCCTTCGGGCCCATAGTTACCTTTGGGTATTGTATTATAGAGTTTACACGATTATTTGCCTTATATATATTTGTATAGATGATTAATTTCCACTGAGCCTACTGAGTATTGTTTAAATACTCACGCCTTTCATTCTTTTACAGATTGAGGAGTTCGAAGGCGTGACGAGACATGGGAGTTCTATTTAGGCTTATTAGATAAATGACTTCACTTCCGTTGTTGTTTTGGTAACCCGATGTATGGGATTATGTCGTTTTCAAACTCTTGAACTCTTTAGTAACTTGTGTTAGATGTTTTGAACGTTTGGTGATCAAATAATTTTTAAAACACTTTAGATGGTTGTTATATCAAATGAATTTCTGCTTTTAATTATTTATTATACTTCCGCATTTAATATTATAAAAAAATAGTTTTAGAAAAAGCTAACGTTTTGAGTTCTTCGAAGTCGGGGCGTTAAAGCTTGGTATCAGAACGGGTCTACGTTTCTGTAGACTTGTACATTTTTGAAGTATTTTCAAAACAAATTCTGAAGAATTTAAGAGTTTTAAGTCCTAAGAGCTACCATGATCATCGTCTCTCCACCGACTCTAAGGCAAAATGTTTATTTATAAAGATTTTATGCTTATTTTCCGGATATACGAGATGAAATATTTTATATAAGATAGAGATGAAACACTTGCATTCGGATAGAAACACTTGCATTCGGATAGAGAGAAAAGAAACCAAGTTTGAGCCTAAGCGTGAAATCTCCTAGTGATTAATAAAGCATAACTTTAAATGTATCGCATGATATTTCCAGTCCTCGAAATTTACTTCATGATTTTCAAGCATTGACTATTGTGTATGGGTATTGTTGTTCTCTTTTGCCTATATTGAACGGTGATTTGTAATTGCTGGTGATTGGGACTTTAGTTTCATGTAATGCTTTGAGATATGGTTGTAATGGATTGTGATGGAGTGTAATGGGACTTCAATTCACTGTCATGGGTTAAGATAAGGTTGTAATGGAATGACAGGCCCGATTAAGAAGGAATTGACCTATGTTGTGCTAGATATTTCGAGATTCTTGAGTGAAAAGGGTAAAGGACAAGACAAGTAAGTGTATTCACGAATATCGGTAGTGTGATACTAATTGATCATGGATATTTGATAAGTGCTAGAAAAGCACTTAAATAACTCTTCTATTTTATGTATTTGTGTGTTTTATTAGTGTTATATATTCCGTTTTATGTGTTTTTCCTTTATTGTGGTGTTTAGGGTCACAAAGAATTAAAAGGAGTCAAAATGGATGAAAATCGAATGAAAACGGAAACTCGGGACCAAAAAGGCAAGCGAATCAAAGATGGAAGGCCTCCGATGCAATTTTATGGAAAGTTGTTTTTTACAATTTTCTTGTGCTAAAGTCGAAGATCATCAAAAGAGGATTCCTACACTCTTTTCGGATCGCAAATCGGAGTTTCCTAGTGAAAGTTATGGCCGTTTGAAGAAAAAGGACTAAAAGCGTCAAAGCCAAAACTGTTGGGGACCAAAGTGCAACTTTTTAGAAGTCTGAGGACCAAAGTGAAACTTTTCAGAAAGTTAAAGGACCAAAATGCAATTTTTGAAGGACCCAAATGAATAACATTCAAAAGTTGAGGGACTTGGTGTGCAATTTCTGGGTGACTCGGGTGACTCGAGTCAGCGCCGCACGTGATCGAGTCAGCGCCGCAAGTGACTCGAGTCACGCCCGAGCATCCTCGATCAATGCCGCAACCGTCCGAGTCATGCCTGCAACCGTCCCTGGCCTCCCCGTTCCGCGCGCGCGGTGACTAGGCAGAATCGCGCGTGACTCGAGTCAGCGCGCGCGGCGACTCGAGTCACGCCTGACACCACAGCAGATTTTGACCAGCGGACTCCACCTACCATAAAACGTGTTTTTTGGTATTTTCTTGACTTCTTAGAGATAAAACAACTTGAGCACACCACAATAGACTCATGAAGGAAGACTTTTATGATTTTTTAATATTTTTTGGTGTAATATTTTGCCTATAAATAGAGGCATTTCCAAGCTTAAATCACACAACTTGTAGAGAGAATTAGCTTGTGATTCTCTCCAACTTTCTCCTCAATAAATTTCTCTTCATCATTTGTTCTTAGTTGTAGCTTGAAAGCTCTTAGTTTTTCATATTCCGGCGGAAGTAAGAACCTAAATATAGGTTCGAAAAATCAATCGACGATACTTCGGCCGTGAATATGATTAACGGAGTATTTCTTCTCTAGTTTCTTTCCTAATTTTATTTTTCATATTTGAGAAAGATAATTTCTCATATATTGCAGAGGTGATACACGGCGTTACGCCGTTATAAGTATTTAACCCGCATATATGAGTAGTTAGACTTCTCTATTTAATTCTTAGCATTATTTACGTGATTTCTATAGTTTGTATATATTACTTGAGATAGTGAAGTATAATCTATCATATAGCAGTGGTGATACCCGCTAATATGAGTAGTTAGACTTCTCTATCTAGTTCGAGGGACGTTGTGTTCAATTATCATGTTGTTATCTTTTCTAACTCTTTACTAACGTTTTATCTATTCCTCTACTTCAATTTGTTGATTTGTTATACTTTTAAACCCGTTTTGAATTTATGCGATTATTGCATTCACTTTGGCCAATTGAATCAATTAATCTTTAAGTTCAAGTTATGTGCTAGGATTGGAACTTTTGATCCGTAATTATCACTAGATTCCAATCCACAGTAGCAAACAAATGTCGTGCATATTTGTTAATAAATCAACTTAGATGTATTAATTCAAGTTTGTGAAATTGATCATCTAATTCAACTCATTCTTCTTGTTCATTTCACACTAGCATTGCATTAAATCCTAAGAACTTGTTTAGGATTATCCAATAGCTAGATGTTAAGTTAAAGAACTCACTTTAATTTAATACACTTAAGGAAGAATTCGTTAATCAGAGCTTCTTGGTTAATTGAGAGTTGATAAATTGAAGAAGGGATAGTATACGTTGTATGGGAAAGATAAACACAAGATGTTGACACAACCGAACCCGAGAACTAGATATTTAGTTCAATTGTTTCATTTTCATCTCTTTTATTTTGTAATTTTATTTTCGAATTGCATTCAACTTCACAAAACCCCACTTTTCTATATTAATTGATAAAAACAACTAGATTAAACACCGTTCCTCTTGGGTTCGACCCTTACTTACACTTCTACATTAATTTGTAGTTTTGAAACCGAGTAAGGAAATAAAATAAATTTTGGCGTACTGCGACAACACGCCCAAGTTTTTGGCGCCGTTGCCAGGGAACGGTTAACCAATTTAGTTATTTTTATTAGTTAACTTAAAAAAAAAAAAATTAGTCGAGCTAACGACTTTAAACAAAAGCGCTTCCATGGAGGCAACCCAAGCATTTTCTCTTATTTTTTTATTTTTATTTTGAATTTTTGTTGTTTTTGTTTTTATTTCCCAACTTTTTATCCGTCAGATCGAGGAAGATATTACTTTGAAGCTGTAGGAAGAAGATATCTCGGGATTCAATTAATTGGGACGAGACATGATGGCGCACAAATCGGCAATTAGCAATAGTTACCGATAACGTGTGAGGATTAATTATTGATAATGAACAATTTGTCAACGCTGCTTTTCTTGGATACTCCTCCCAACGCACTTTTCCAAAGACACTGCATGCACGATTGTCGGTTAAAACAAAGGCCCACTTTGACTATAAATCGTAGATCATTCTCCATTCAAACCACAACCACAATCTTCATTTCAAAGTGAGTACTTCTTTCTAGCTTGATTAGGTAATTTCTTTCTTCTTCACCGTCTTCTTCTTCCTTCTATTTATTTTGTTTTTCTTATAGTATGGACGTGTGTGATATTTTTTGTATATATATGTCCTGTTTAATATTAATTGATTATGTAATTCAAATTTTCTTATTTTTTTTCCTTCTTCAATATCTTTGAAAATATGGAAGAGTGTGATAATCTATTATGCTTATTGATTTTGATGGTTTTAATCTTATTACTTCAGTGTTTCTTTTTCTTTCGTGTGTTACGTAACTAAAAAAAAAAAAAATTATAGTCGAGCCAACGACTATAAACAAAGGCGCTACTTAGGAGGCAACCTAAGCACTCTCTTTTCTTCTGCTTCTCCAAAACACTTGAATTTTCAATGGATAACAAATTTTCCAAAATCCACAAGTATTATCCACAACGCCTTTGACTGTTTTGAAAGAGATTTATTATTCTAGAGTAGGACGGTTAAAAATGTTGATGGAAAAGGAAATACCTGAGGACATTCGTTGGTTGATTGAAGCAAAGGTCCGATTAGGAGGTGAAATGCCAGCTTTAAGTACTAAATATGCACCAGGGTTAGGCAAAAGTAATTTTGCCAAGAAACGAAGGGCAAAAAGAATGAATGTGTGCTATAAATGTGCTAGATGGCCTTATAAATGCACTCGATGGACCTGCAACTCAGGTAACCGTTCCATTGGATTTGTGTCCACAAATCGAGAAGATAAAATATGTTTCATTAAGGATGGCATGAGTAAGGAGTCTTTGGATGATATCCATCAAACTCTTGAGACGCATCCTAGTGGAATGGTGCAAATCGAACTTCTCAATCTGTGGAGTGAATTTAAAAAGGAACGAGAACGATATAGTCTTGGGAATCTGACTTTAAAAGACCCTGTTTGCCAGTCTATAAGAAAACTGGATGGGAAGCCTATCCCCGACTCATAGAAGGCGTTTAAGCCATTTCTGGACGTAAAACCAGAGGAAGATGTGAGCCACAATCACAACTACGTGTACATATTGTTATTTTTAATTGTTTTTTGTGTTCTTGTGTCAGTTTTTAGTGTGCAAAGTCGACAACCTATGGCGGCTACTACTTCTACAGGAACTGGGACTTCAAAGAGGAAATTGACAACCATAAGTCTTTTCGGTGGAATCAATATGGGGAAACCGACACTTCTCTCACCAGTAGTCACAGCTGGAACATTCCTTAGAAATCAAAAGTATAAGCTAGTCTACGGAGGAGGTTGTCGTGGGCTGATAGGATGTGCGATTCGGTCAGCATATGTACGAGGGTCTACAGTGGTTGGTGTTATTGTACCACCTTTAAAACAGGCGTATGGTAAGACCATTGGTTTTGAGGTACATGCTAGATCATTGTTTGAACGTTTAACACTAATGATAATGTATTCGGATGCTTTCATTGCAATACCAGGGGGTTTCGAAACTCTAGAACAAATCTTTTGCATAATTTCTTGGGCCGAGATGAGACTACACTCTAAACCAATTGGTTTTTTAAACATTGACAACCATTTTGACGGTTTATTGGCATTTCTCGGATTTTTAGCTCATCAAAAGCTGATTTCTCCTAATACTTTGAAAATGATTTTTATTACACCATCAATTGAGGAATTATTGGAGAAATTAAAATCTTATGTACCACAAATGCATATAGAAGTGCCTGTCATCAATTTGCCAGAGGAATTAAGCAAAAGGAACAGAGATCCGAATGGATTGGATTTAGAGTTAAGGTTATGAATGTGGAATAGCTAACTTCAGATGGTAGAATACGGAGTTTAACTCTGGAAACACATCTGTGTTACGCTCTGGAATAAACAAAAAAAAAAAAAAAAGAAAAAAAAAAAAGAAAAAAACACCTTGGATACTGGTTTATGTATCCCGCCCAAAGGCGTTAAACTGGTCTTTTTCAGTAGACCTTAAAGAACTGTATTCTCTTCTATTAACCTTCTTCTTTCAAGTCTTTTGCAGATACCTCAAAGTGCACTGAATTTTCATTTCTTTCTATGGCATCCCCTCTACGTATTGTTGCTCTTCTACAAGTACTCGACTCTTTCTCTATGCCTCTTGATATCAAGATTCACATTGTTCGACTTATTGACAAGTATGAGCGTGCCCTTTGGAACGTTATCGCTTTTGGGGCATGATCATCCCGATCTGCTCGCAAACGACGTGCTAAGCGCCTTAAAAGTTGCTTTAAATGTGGAAAGCTATTAGAGGAACCTCATTGTACTCGAAATCAAACTTATTCACAATATAGACATGTTGTTTTCTTCAAGGATGGACCGATTAGGTGCAGGGCCGAAAAGTCTATCGGGAGAAACAACCCATTTCAATCGGTGTGAGAGAGTTTGATAATTTGTTGGAACAACGACAACGTCTGTTGGAAACCAAACTCGATGGCCTAACCATTGAGCAGCAACTTTTTGAGTGTGATCATTAGCACCCATCCGAAGATGTAAAACTACGTCTCATTCATTTGAGAAGTGTCTGAGTTGGACGTTCTGCTCTAAACGTTCTCCCATTTGTTGGTTCTTGTGGGGCTGTTCTTTATTGAATGGTAAACATACCTATGTGTCATGTGGCGATATCGAGGACCTTTTCATTAAGGTTGGTTGTCAAACTGTTTTGTAGAGAGTATGCTTTGATTCAGATAGTTTCCATGCGGATCAGACTTGATGGAATCATATCATTAATTTGATGTGAATACTACTGCAAGATGTTCAGAGGGTTGTCAACTCCCAAAGTCGCCTTGTATATATTTCTCTTCTTCATTGAAAAAAAAAAAAAAATTCAGTTGTTTTTCTTGTTCTGTAAATATGTTGATTGCAGGTCTCTTACTGTTGGATTGTTGACCTGTTCCTACGAAGCGCTACATTGTGCAACCACCATCCCCACTCGGCACGACTCATGACTTACCATAGGGGAGTTTCCATTTCTTCTCTTTTACATGGTATTTATATTTCTACATTGGGGACAATGTAGAATTTAAGTGTGGGGGAGTGGCATATTGTGGTCTGCGTGTGATTTTTTTTTGTGTCTACAATTTTGCATGAGATAGCAAGTTTTGAATATGATTGAGCTTAATTTGCGTGATTTAGCTAAAACTGCAGGATCCCGAAAAAAAAAAAATCAATTTGTTGTGTTCTGTTCTTCTCTATGCATAGCTGGCTAAATTACCTGAGCACGTTTATAAGGTAATTTACTATCATTCTCTGGAACACAAATTGAAGGTTGAAAATGTTGATTTTTTTTTTCTAACTTTCTAGACCATAGTAAACTAACTTTTTTCTTTTCTTTTTTCTATCCATTCGTCCTGCTCAAAGTAACTTGGAAACATCAATTGTTAGCAAGGTGGAGTTATAATCGCATGGTATCTGTTTTTTGTGAATGTGTCTTTTATTGACAGAGTTTAAAAAGTTTAGAAAAAGCATTGACCTATACTGAGAATGAATTTTACTTTTATGTTCGAAATAAGGAGAGGGACCGCAGGAAAGAGCTACCTGCCTCAGAGTGTGAAGCCGTCACCTCGAATGGGTGAAGAAGGCTGCCTCCAATGAAAGGGGTAGTGTGAAAGCTACCTGTGGGGTAAAAGCTGAAAAGAAAATTGCAAAACTCCTCTTCTTCTTCTTCTTCATCAAAAAAAAAAAAAAAAAGAAAAAAAAAAAAAGAAAATTGCAAGAAATGTGACAGCTACCCAAGTGTGAAGTAAGATAAATAAATTCCCTCAGTGGTTTGAAGTGCCTAATCTAAACACTCTTTAAATTGAAGACATATTTGCGATAAAACACCCGCCATGCCCTTTTTTTTTCTTTGTAGTGCTAACACTTGATGATTTTTGGTGAACTGAGTAATTTTTAGGATCCATGGGAATCATTGTAAAATAAGAGTGGGATCACGAGAGATGAAAGGAAATATTTGACCACTTCGGGTCAGGATTTGGATAGAACATCGTAAGCTTTCATTTGGTTCCAGTTAGTGATGGGATGATAACCTTAAATGCACACACTCACAAGCCATTGTGTATTTGAGAAGAAGTGAAATTTTCATGGTTCGGGAGAATGTTTATTAAGCAAGTCACTATCTGTAGTTGAATTTCAATGTTTAAAGTTGTTTATCTCATGTAAAATCACTGTGTTGTTTTGTGTCGTATGATTGTTGTTCGAGGGCGAACAACAGTTTAAGTGTGGAGGAGTTTGATAAGTGCTAGAAAAGCACTTAAATAACTCTTCTATTTTATGTATTTGTGTGTTTTATTAGTGTTATATATTCCGTTTTATGTGTTTTTCCTTTATTGTGGTGTTTAGGGTCACAAAGAATTAAAAGGAGTCAAAATGGATGAAAATCGAATGAAAACGGAAACTCGGGATCAAAAAGGCAAGCGAATCAAAGATCGAAGGCCTCCGATGTAATTTTATGGAAAGTTGTTTTTTACAATTTTCTTGTGCTAAAGTTGAAGATCATCAAAAGAGGATTCCTACACTCTTTTCGGATCGCAAATCGGAGTTTCCTAGTGAAAGTTATGGCCGTTTGAAGAAAAAGGACTAAAAGCGTCAAAGCCAAAACTGTTGGGGACCAAAGTGCAACTTTTTAGAAGTCTGAGGACCAAAGTGAAACTTTTAAGAAAGTTAAAGGACCAAAATGCAATTTTTGAAGGACCCAAATGAATAACATTCAAAAGTTGAGGGACTTGGTGTGCAATTTACGGGTGACTCGGGTGACTCAGTCGTGCCATACGTGATCAAGTCGGCGCCGCAAGTGACTCGAGTCACGCCCGAGCACCCTCGATCAATGCCGCAACCGTCCGAGTCATGCCTGCAACCGTCCCTGGCCTCCTGCTCGCGCCAGCGGTGACTAAGCGAGAATCGCGCGTGACTCGAGTCACACATGGCGACTGAGTCACGCCGACACCACAAAGATTTTGACCAATGGACTCCACCTACCATAAAACGTGTTTTTGGTATTTTCTTGACTTCTTAGAGATAAAACAACTTGAGCACACCACAATAGACTCATGAAGGAAGACTTTTATGATTTTTAATATTTTTTGGTGTAATATTTTACCTATAAATAGAGGCATTTCCAAGCTTGAATCACACAACTTGTAGAGAGAATTAGCTTGTGATTCTCTCCAACTTTCTCCTCAATAAATTTCTCTTCATCATTTGTTCTTAGTTGTAGCTTGAAAGCTCTTAGTTTTTCATATTCCGGCGGAAGTAAGAACCTAAATATAGGTTCGAAAAATCAATCGACGATACTTCGCCGTGAATATGATTAATCTGAGTATTTCTTCTCTAGTTTCTTTCCTAATTTTATTTTTTCATATTTGAGAAAGATAATTTCTCATATATTGCAGAGGTGATACACTACGCTACTGCTATAAGTATTTAACCCGCATATATGAGTAGTTAGATTTCTCTATTTAATTCTTAGTATTATTTACGTGATTTCTATAGTTTGTATATATTACTTGAGATAGTGAAGTATAATCTATCATATAGCAGTGGTGATACCCGCTAATATGAGTAGTTAGACTTCTCTATCTAGTTCGAGGACGTTGTGTTCAATTATCATGTTGTTATCTTTTCTAACTCTTTGCTAACGCTTTTATCTATTCCTCTACTTCAATTTGTTGATTTGTTATGCTTTTAAACCCGCTTTTGAATTTATGCGATTATTGCATTCACTTTGGCCAATTGAATCAATTAATCTTTAAGTTCAAGTTATGTGCTAGGATTGGAACTTTTGATCCGTAATTATCACTAGATTCCAATCCACAAGAGCAAACAAATGTCGTGCATATTTGTTAATAAATCAACTTAGATGTATTAATTCAAGTTTGTGAAATTGATCATCTAATTCAACTCATTCTTCTTGTTCATTTCACACTAGCATTGCATTAAATCCTAAGAACTTGTTTAGGATTATCCAATAGCTAGATGTTAAGTTAAAGAACTCACTTTAATTTAATACACTTAAGGAAGAATTCGTTAATCAGAGCTTCTTGGTTAATTGAGAGTTGATAAATTGAAGAAGGGATAGTATACGTTGTATGGGAAAGATAAACACAAGATGTTGACACAACCGAACCCGAGAACTAGATATTTAGTTCAATTGTTTCATTTTCATCTCTTTTATTTTGTAATTTTATTTTTGAATTGCATTCAACTTCACAAAACCCCCCTTTTCTATATTAATTGATAAAAACAACTAGATTAAACACCGTTCCTCTTGGGTTCGACCCTTACTTACCACTTCTACATTAATTTGTAGTTTTGAAACCGAGTAAGGAAATAAAATAAATTTTGGCGTACTGCGACAACACGCCCAATATTGTTGATATTATTTTGTGCACTCGAGATCAGATTGTTGCATTGCATTGTTATGAAGTTTTAATGAGATTGTTGCATTACATTGTTATGAAGTTTTAATATAATAGAAAATGCATATATCTCATCGTCTATATTCTGGGTCGCAAATATGCTATTCTATCCTCAAAGTAAAGTTTGTAAGTTTCAGACTTGCATGTTATGGTATCCTCAACGAAAAACAATTTGAAATTGAAGATTATAGATTGAGGATAGTTAGTAGAAGCTTTGGCTTTAGATTTTTGGATTTCGTACTGAGTATTAAATGTTAAAGGGTTTGATTTGAATTATTTTTAATGTTGAATTTGAAGGACTTGATCAGCGGCGAATCAGTTCAAATTGTATAAATTGAAGTTAAACGTATTATTTACGAAATTTGGGTGGCATGTTTATATATCATGTTGGGAACTTCTAATGACAAAATCCGACGAATTATGCTAGATTGAGGTTGAGAGAGATTTTGAAGAATTCATGTATAATTTTCATGAGCTGAGTTTTGAGGATATCAAATTTGGATTTAGAGGATTAATTATATAAAATGTGATTGTATGATGATTTTGATTTTAAGGATGTAACGTGATTTTGAGGGTGTGATTGATTTAAAAATTTATTTGGATTTTTGGGATTCGAGGATTTGAAATGTGAGGTAAAAGGTTGTACGGTTGGAGGAAATTGCTTGAGAAAGGTTTTATCCGGCCGACTGTGTCTCTGTGGGGAGCACCTATTTTGTTCGTTAAGAAGAAGGATGAGAGTATGAGGATGTGCATTAATTATAGAGAGCTCAACAAGTTGACGATAAAGAATAAGTACCCCTACCAAGAATTGAGGATTTGTTTGATCAATTGAAGGGTGCTTCGGTTTTCTCGAAGATTGATTTGAAGTCGAGATACCACCAATTGAAGATCAAGTTGACAGACATACCGAAGACAGCATTTAGGACACGATATGGGCATTACGAGTTTACAGTGATGCCTTTTGGTCTCACGAATGCGCCGGCAATGTTCATGGATTTGATGAATCGAGTCCTTCATCAGTATTTGGATAAATTTGTCATTGTGTTTATCGATAACATTTTGATCTATTCCGGCGATTCTGATCAGCATGGAGAACATTTGAGGATCGTCCTTGACGTATTGAGGAGAGAGAGGCTATATGCAAAGTTGGAGAAGTGTGAATTTTGGCTCGAAAAAGTTAGATTTTTGGGTCATATTGTGACTGCGAAGGGCATTGAAGTTGATCCTTCCAAAGTTGAAGCTGTGATGAATCGGTCTACTCCTACAAATGTTGGAGAAGTGAGGAGTTTTCTCGGGTTAGCCGGATACTATCGACGATTCATTGAGGGTTTCTCCGAGATTGCGGGTCCCATGACTCAGTTGACTAGGAAGGGTGTTAAGTTCCGTTGGACCGATCAATGTGAAAAGAGTTTTGAAGAGTTGAAGAGTCGATTGGTTACAACACTAGTGTTTACTATACCCGATGGTACTGAAGGTTTTGTCATTTATAGTGATGCTTCTAAGCAAGGATTGGGATGTGTATTGATGCAGAAAGGGAGAGTGATTGCCTACGCATCGAGACAGTTGAAGCCACATGAACAGAATTATCAGACGCCTGATTTGGAACTTGCAGCAGTAGTATATGCTTTGAAGATTTGGCGTCATTACTTGTATGGGAGTAAGTGTGAGATTTGCACAGATCACAAGAGCCTCAAGTACTTCTTCACTCAAAAAGAGTTGAATATGAGGCAGCGCTGTCGGCTAGAGCTTGTGAAAGACTATGATTGTACCATTCTCTATCATCCGGGTAAGGCTAGTAAGGTGGCAGATGCACTGAGTAGGAAGAGTATTTGACAGTTATCTGCATTGGGTATTATGCAAGATCAAATCATTCGGGATTTGCAGAATTTAAAGATCGAAGTACGAGCTCCGCCGGGTGGGCGATCGGGCAACCTAGCAACCTTAATTGTCCAACTAGACTTGAGAGGTCGAATCGTGATGGCCCTAAGGAAGGATAATTTCCTTGAGAAGATCAGATTGGAGGTTGGGATTGGTAAGAGGATAGACTTTGAGATTGCTTCAGATGGAGCACTTGTATTTAGAGGGTGCTTGTGTCTGCCGAAAGATGAGCAGATAAGAGATGAGATTATGACAGAGGCTCACTCAACTCCTTATGTAGCACGTCCTGGTGGAACGAAGATGTACCATGACCTACGGGATGCCTTTTGGTGGAGGAATATGAAAGGTTGCATTGCGAGATTTGTGGCTAGATGCTTAGTCTGCCAGCAAGTTAAAGTTGAGCATCAGAGGCCTTCGGGATTGTTAAATCCCTTGGAGATACCAGAGTGGAAGTGGGAGAAGATTACTACGGATTTCGTGACGGCTCTACCGAGATCCTCGGGAGGACATGATGCCGTATGGGTGATTGTGGACCGACTTACGAAATCTGCACACTTTCTACCAGTTACGAAGACTCTCAGCATCGACCAGTTGGCACAGTTATATGTTAGAGAGATTGTTCGACTCCATGAGGTACCTGTGTCCATTGTTTCAGATCGAGATCCGAGGTTCACCTCGAGATTTTGGGAGAGTTTACAGACGGCTATGGGCACGAAGCTCAGATTCAGTACCGCTTACCATCCCCAGACGGATGGTCAATCTGACCGTACCATTTAGATATTGGAGGATATGTTGAGAGCATGTGTTTTAGACTTAGCTGGGAGGTGGGAAACTCATTTGCCACTTGTAGAGTTTGCCTACAACAACAGCTTCCAGGCCACGATTGGGATGGCGCCTTATGAGACATTGTATGGGCGACAGTGTCGATCGCCAATCTATTGGGATGAAGTTGGAGAGAGGAAGATGTTGGGACCAGAAATGGTAGAGAAAACTGTTGAGGCTATAGAGAAAATCAGAGTAAGGATCAAAGCCGTTCAAGATAGACAGAAGAGCTACACCGATAAGAGGAGAAAGGACTTGAAGTTTGAGATTGGAGAGAAAGTATTTCTCAAGGTGTCTCCAATGAAGGACACCATACGTTTTGGGAAGAAAGGGAAGTTGAGACCACGGTTCGTTGGACTATTCGAGATACTAGAAGAAGTTGGGATAGTAGCTTATCGCTTGGCTTTGCCACCTGAGCTTTCATCGGTGTATAATATATTTCATGTCTCACAGTTAAGGAAGCATGTCCATGATCCAAGACATGTGGTGAACTTTCAACCTCCGGATATTCAGAAGGATTTGTCATATCAAGAGACACCCGTGACCATCATAGATCGAAAGGTCCATGTCTTGAGAAACAGAAGAGTTCCTCTAGTTAAGATTCAGTGGAATAGTCATGGCAAGGATGAGACAACATGGGAGAAAGAAGAAGAAATTCTATCCAAATGCCCGAACTTTATAGATCAAGTAAGTTTAAATTTCGAGGACGAAATTATTTTAAGAGGGTAAGGTTGTAGTGACCGCGAATTTCCTTAAATTAAAATATTTAATTAAAGTAAAATCTCAAACGTGTCGCTACAACTTCACCTATAGAATTAAACAGCGTACGCTCGTCTAGTTAAATTTTATATTATTTACTACTATATTAAATTATTTAAAATAATAATTTAGAAAATATTTATTTATTTTCAATTTATATTTGAGGACCAAACTTTAGAAATTATTCGTTTTCAACCCAATTATAGGCCTGTTTAAGGTCCAATTTACTTCTTCTTGCTATAAGAAAGCCCATTTGGAGGAGTAACCTCGTTTTTTACCCTATTTATTCAAGTTAAGGTTGATTTTAGAAACCCTAGCCTCACTATTCTCCCCTCTTTCCTCATTTGATATCTTCAAGTGCATCCCACTCTTTCTCATTCAACAAATCAAACTTCAAGTGGTAAGATTTCTTTATATTTCCATTTATATCTCCATTTTTATTTTGTTGTTCTAAGTTTTTAATAATCTATTTGTATTTTTCTGTTGATTTTCTACACAAAACACGATAAATACACGTATATATATACGAACACCGCCGCACCACCACCTCACCGCCGCACCGCCGTAACCACCACCGGCACACCACCACGAAGTCGCTCAAACACACACAATAGCACGCATATACATACACCATCGCATACATACAAGCATATACGCATAAACCTCGGCCCAAAAATTGCAACCACACTCAAAAATCCACTTCACAATGCAAAAATTATACCTACACTTTCCTCTACCTCTATAGGACATCGTAGTATAGTTTAATTTCGAAAATTTTTGAAGAATCGATCGAATTTTGAAAATACCCAAATTTTTTCTTAGAGTTCTAGCTTCAATTTCTCCCCACACACTCAATGTTTCTTCAAATTGATGCCACCACTAGCTTCACCACCTTCAACTCCACCTTCGCCGTCCTTTTTGCCGGCCGAAAACCGCCCGAGATCGAGATAAAGAGAGAGAGCCGAGTGAGACGAGAGAGAGACCGATGAGAGAGAGAGAAATGGGTGAGGATGATGAGACTCGGATCCATTTGCCCTTTTTTTAAAATTTATTTGGTTTAATTGCAAGTTAGTCCCTCGAGTACTTGGATTGCTTTAAGTTGGTCCTTATAATTTATTTAATTTTCAAATCCTCAACTTCTAACTGTTATAATTTGATCCCTAAATATTATTTAGAGATTTCATCCTCCATCTTTTTTATTTTATTTAAATGAGCCCTCAAATGTTATTTACTTTCAAGTCCCAAACTTTCAATTGTTGCAATTTGGCCCCTAAACTTTTATTTCACTTTTAATCCTTCAATTTCTTTTTCATATTTACTTTAACCCCCAAAATTTAATTGCATATTAGTCCCTCATGTTTTAAAAATCCTATAATTGAGTCCAAAATATTTTTAGTTCACTTTTATTGCATAATAGGTCCTCAAACTATTAAATTCTTTCAAATTGACCCCCAAAGTTTTATATTCTTTCTATTGTGGTCCACAAACTTCTATATTACTTATAGATACTTAATATTTAAGAATATTAACATAAATTAAACTCGTTATTGACTAGACGAGGCGTACCAACAGCTAGAGGACTGATTTTCACCGCTTAGTATACTCAAAAACTCGAAAGATACTTCAGGTAGGCTCAAAAGACTCGTTTTTACTTATCGCGCAATTATTATTAATTATCTGTACTATATAAGTGCTTTTAGTGTGTAATAGACTTGCCTTCGGGCCCAGACTTACCTTCGGGCCTAGATTTGCCTTCGGACCCAGACTTGCCTTCGGGCACAGAGTTGCCTTCGGGCAAATTACTTGCCTTCGGGTCCAGAGTTGCCTTCGAGCAAATTACTTGCCTTCGGGCCCAGAGCTGCCTTCGGGCCTACAGTTACCTTCGGGTATTATATTATATAGTTTACATGACTATTTGCCTTATATATATTTGTATAGATGATTAATTTGCGCTGAGCCTGCTTTGTGTTGTTTAAATACTCACGTCTTTCATTCTTTTACAGATTGAGGAGTTCGGAGGCGTGACGAGACATGGGAGTTCTATTTAGGCTTATTAGATAAATGAGTTCACTTCCATTGTTGTTTTGGTAACCCGATGTATGGGATTATGTCATTTTCAAACTCTTGAACTGTTTAGTAACTTGTGTTAGATGTTTTGAACGTTTGGTGATCAAATAATTTTTAAAACACTTTAGATGGTTGTTATATCAAATGAATTTTCGGTTTTTATTATTTATTATACTTCCGTATTTAATATTAGAAAAAAATAGTTTTAGAAAAGAACTAACGTTTCGAGTTCTTCGGAACTCGGGGCGTTACATTGATTGCATGATATAGCCTTGGATTTTATTAGTTTTGGCTTTTTTTGGAATGTCTTTGAACTCTTCAGTTATATGGATTTTCTACTAAGAGTCCTAAAAGAGAATTTTAGGACTGCCCCTATAATAATTTTTGGTTTGTTTTACTGTCCGAGGTTTTTCTTATTCGCATTTTTCATTTAATATACGCACATTCAGGCAATTCCTTGGTCCAAATTCAAAGTTTTCTTCGACAACTGCTTTTCTTCTTTAACCCAAAGAACATTGCTTATGATTCTATCGTCATGGAAACATGCCGATTGCTTCAAACAGTTGTTCAAGAAATGATATGCGTTGGTTCTCTAATGTGTTTTACTAATATTGCCGGCATTGAAAGTTCGATACACTCATGCACTTACTTTTCATTGAGGAGACATTTTTAAAATGTAGGATGATTATTCAATAGGATTTTAAAAGCTTCACACAAAATAACCCAACAATTATTTTACCTTAGATGGTCAAGTTTTCAAAATATTTGCCTTTGCTGTAGTATTCCCAGGATCATTTTTTGCTTTTCACAAAATATTTGCTTTCACCAATCAGAAATTTAACTACCAGCAAGTTAAAGCGTAACAACTTCACATAATCCATCTTAAATTAGTCTTTCAGAATTATAATCTTTAATCCAGGGATATACCATAGGAAAGCATCTAAAAGTTCTTTCCAGCTTTCATTTTTCTTTGCTCCTACATTTTGTTCTTTTTAAATGACTTCTCTATTATATGGTAATTTTTTATACTTCTCTATTATGGTAATTTTTTATTCTTCCCAAGAGAAAGGATTAGTGGAAACAACTCGCTATTTGTGACTCAACTGAAGGAGCAGTTTCACTCGGGGGAACATTAATCAAATCTATGGAAGATTGATAGTGATGATTCGTGAGGAAAAGAACGATCTTTCATCATATCTTGTCAATGAAAAGTAGTATACTTGGAATATTAGCTAGACGAGAAAGGCGAGCCTCTGAATTTTGCAGTCAGAGTTCTATATTTATTGATTCTTTTTCCGGTACAAATACTATTATCATTATATTATTTGAAAAGTCATTTAAAGGATTTACAATTTTGTTACATATATTTATTTTGTTATAGTTATTTCAAACAGGCCAACAAATTAGGGCTGCCTTAGAAAATCACGTTTAGCATCACATCCTTCTCTTCCATATAATTGATATCAATGAAGAATACTTAAGACACAACTGACAAAGATCGTAATGCTCATTTCACACGCCCCATTGATTTTGCAATGGAAAATAAACAAATACATGCAGTCAATAATGCTTCCACCATATGAAATTGAAGTTTCATCAAGTGAAAAAATTGAGATTAATTGAGTGAAGGAAGATGGGGGTAAAAAAGATAATAGAAAATGTAATTTTCCTCCTCTTGAGCATGTTCTTCGAGTTTAGGGATTTTGAGCTTTCAATCGAGTTGATCATGATCTATGTTTATACTATCATCAAAGCCACCTAACTTCTAAGTCTACTTCCAGAATTTAAGGCAAAGAGAACATGATCAATTGAGTCCTTTCTTGACAAGTGCCTTCTCAAGTTGCTTTTTGGAGTTTCATTTATTATCCTAAAAACCTTGGATGATGTTTTTGAATTAAGGGTGTGTTTGATTGCCATGATTTTCCATGGAAAATATGGAATCTTGGAAATTATTTTCTAAGTTGATTATTTGATTATAAAATTTTCCATGGAAATGATTTTCTATGTACAACCACTTAATGCATGCTTTAGCCTATTTTCTATGGAAAATAATTCCTACCTCCCCCTAGAGAAAATATTTTCCATGTAAGATGGAAAATATTTTCTTTTCCATCTTTTCCTATGAAACACATCCTAAATGGTAAAATATCAATTCCCATTAGAAAATACTTATGTTGTTGAGAATCATGTGATATAAGGGTACTCTTAATAGAATTAGCAATAACAATGTTAACACTCCCAAGCAAGAGAGATTTTGGTAGGATTAATGGAATGAATTCTCTTGAAATAAATACCTTAGCTGTGATATGCGTTGAAATATATAGGAATGTTCATTTTTAGCTATACATCTCTTAAACTCATAATATTAGACACATCGCCTATTGCTATCTCTAAGATTACTTGAGCTTTGCCTGCCAACAATAATTAATTACCAGATATTCTAATAAATTTAATTTGATTTCTTGATTAAAGTATCTCCATTTCAAGAAAACCAACAAACTTTCAACAGAAATAATGTAGTTTTGCAAAACGATTGACAAACCTTAATTGCATGTTAAGGTACAAATTAATTACAAGTACGTTGAACCTATTAAAATATGAAATTTCCAAAATTGATATAAGCTAATTAAATGAACGCCAAAAATATTTGAAAGAGAAAAAAAAGAATAAATAACCAATCCTTTCTACCATTCATTAATTAATCCACGAATTATATTTTCATTAAATTATATTATTACATAAAATTATAGTATCAATTCATTCATTACTAAGTTTTGTTAATTTTTTAGTGGTAGACACTTTATTATTTTATAATAATAACTCATAATGTAATAATTAATACTCCATCCGTCCCCACAACAATAGACTTGGTTTTAATTTCACATAATTTAAGAAATTGCAATTACTATTATTGGAAAAGTAAATTTTAGTTGTATTTTTTCAAAATACCATTGTATTACAATAATATATATTAAATAAGGGACAATTGAAAAATAAAAGATATTGAATGCAAACAATATGGAAAGTAACTTATATTTTGTGACAAATAAAAATAGAAACCAAGCATGTCCTTACGAGACGGAAGGAGTAATAAGTAATATATATTATAAATAAAAATTAAAAATAAAATAATACACAGACACACTCCAAGAAATTACACTTCATGTTCTAAAACATAGAGTGTAATCATTCTTAGCCAATGTTATCACTTCGTATTTTCTAAAATATATAAGTTTAGTCCATTTGTACATTGTTGGTCACTGATGTTTCAAAGCAAAGCGTATATGTATTCACTTTATTAGCCTCCAGTGTTGTAAAACTTATGTGAGATATAAATTGGTTTTATACATATTTAGATATTTTGTGACAAAATATATAAAAATGATTATGTTCGTCTTTTGTGTAATCTTTTCCACTTATGTACTTTATATTTGTTTTATTTATTGTTAACTAAATAATTATTAAAAATATTTCCTGTGCAATGCATGAGTGCAAGTACTATTTGAACCAAGGATATCACTCAGATTGCTACAGGTAATTAGAGGATTATGCATGCATCATATCAACCACAACTTGGTTACCAAGAGCCAATGAAGTGAAGGGAAAAAAATGGAGTCATTATGTATTTATTGGTAAATTGAATGCTTAATAATCTTTTCCTTTTTTTTTTGTAGGACGTTGAAGGACTTTGGAAAGTTCGAATAGACAATGAATGAAATTATTAGACATGGTATGAGTGGATTACATGTCTAAGCGATTACTTAGTTCTTTCAAAACTTGACGTGCTTTATATATTTTTATGTTTTGGTTCTTTTGTAGATAGTAATGGATCTTCATTGTTTCTGGAGTGCCACTAATATTGATATGTTTGGGGAAAATTTAAAGTTATGCTATGTCCCTTTTGTTTTAAAAACTTGGACTATGGTTATTAACGGGTTTGATTTGTCCGAATTATAGTGGAAACTCTGTCGAAATTTTTTAAAAATCTAATGCATTTTGCTATTTTTTTAATTATATTTTCCATAAATGGCAATATATGTTGGACGTATTTTCCCCGTGCAACACACGACTGAGAACACTAGGATTTTTGCTTTTCCTTCTATGTAGATCGGTCGTGTTGGAGAGGAGATCGATCTTGTGAGAACCAACGAAGGTTTTTGGAAGGATGGAATAAGTGATGAACGAGAGATGTGAGGTGTAGATGAGTTGGTTTGCTTCTTTAAATGATTCAATGATTCTTTCAAAACCTAATTTTGTTTATATATTTCGTTTGTCATGGAGCTCAATGCATATGATTGTATTGAGAGTGTTGTTGCCATTGATAAGATTGTGGATAATATATAGTTATGCCATGTTGAAATTTTTGCAACCTATGCTATGTGGATTAATAGGGTGAATTCTTCTAAAATATAAGGAAACTCTGTCGAATTTGTTAAAAAATCGTATGAATTTTGTTCTTTTTTTAAAGAACACAATCGTTTCCTAATAATGATTTTCCTTCTTTGTAGATCGCTTGTGAGGGAGGGAGATCGATGATACGTGAACCAATGAAGGTTTGGAAGGATGGAATAAGTGATGAACGAACAATGTGAGGAGTAGATGAGTTTGATCTCTTTTTTTCCTTACACGATCATTTTCTAATAATGATTTTCATTCATTGTAAATCGCTCGTGAGGGAGGGGGATCGATGATATGTGAACCAATGAAGGTTTTGGAAGGATGGAGTAAATGATGATTGAACGATGAGAGGAGTAGATGAGTTTGATTACTTCTTTAAATGATTCATTGATTCTTTCAAAAAATTGATTTTTTTTATATATTTTATATATTGTTGTTTGGTGGATAGTAATACATATGATTGTATTCTGAGTATTGCGACTATTGGTTGTGGATAGTATATAGTTATGGCATGTTGAAATTTTTGGGACTTATTCTATTGGTATTAATAGGGCGGATTTTTACAAAATATAGGGGAAACTCTATTGAATTTGTTAGAGAATCGTATGCATTTTGTTCTTGCTTTTATTAAAAAGTAATATAATTGTTTGATGGACGTAGCTTCCCGTGCACCGTACGGGTAAAAATACTAGTTGTTTTACTAATGTCAAAAGACGCAAAGGCTATCCTCATAAAAGTTTTTTTAAATATTTTTTGATTAATACGTCAGAAACGTTCTAGATTTTCTTGTTAATTAGTATATAATATATATCACCAAAAAAAGAGGATATGGTATAGACTAGGAATTCATTGATTAATCGGATAAATGTAAAGTATTCGCTTGTTTAGTAAATTTTACTTGTAAATTTTGTGCACTTCGTAATTTTCTATACTTTTTAGTTACATATATTTTTATAAAAATGAAAAAATTTTCAAAAATCGACAATGTTAAACTGGCATTAAACTAGATTATTGGACGTTCTTCTCTTGGGATAGGTCACTTTGTTCTTGTTTTTAATTATCGTAACAAATACGTGGTATTTATTGATGTTTGAAGATTCAACCTACTCATCGACATATAGTAATAAAAATGTTATGTGTATGTCGATTAGAATACTGGAATCGCACTCTTGACATACGTGCAAATATCACAACTTACAAAATATTTCACTTTACAAATTGAAGCTTTCTTTCCTCTCCAATTTTTTTCCTTTTCAGTTTTTTACAAGTTTCTACTGTTAATATGAAATTTGAATGTCCATATAAAATTAAAATTAACTACATAGATCATAATAAGTAGATTTTAAGTGCCATAATTATATGCGAGTTATCGAGCAACTAACCTAACAAGTTAACAATACTACAAACAAATTCATTTAGCACAAAAGAAAAAAAAAGGAACGTATTTAGTTTGATTAAATAAATTTAAAATATTGCAAAATGGTAAAGTTAGTTACAAAAAGAATTGCCATGGCAATGTAGTATATAGCACAAAAACTAACAGAAATTATTTATTCATTGAAAAGATAAAACAAATTCATTGAAGCAATTATTCTATTCAAACCAATGCCAAAAAAAAGAAAAATTGAACTCAATGAATTGCTATAGTAGATAGCAAATAGTTATTTAAACAAGATATAAACAAACGAACAAATTAAAATTACTAAAAATAATACGTGAAGCTACTTCATCCCGGATCTAGATGGGAATTTTGAGTTAGGAAGATTCAACTCTCTTAACATGTCATGAATCATCGTTTTCAATTTTCAACGATTCATCTTGGCCTGTCGCGTCATCTAAACTAACATTTGCACCTTAATCTCTTCAATCTCTTCTCGTTACTTGTGCCTATCTTCTTCCAACTTTGCTTCCAAGGTGGCAATCCCTTCACTTGAATTGTCATCATTTCCGAAGTTATTAGAGGAGTCAAAATTTTGAGACGTGTCGAGTATGATAGAAACTCTCTCTTTAGGACTAAATCCATAGAGATGACCTTTCCTTGGCCCATCGGTTGTTTTGATCCATGTATCAGCATAAAAAAGAGGTTGCGATCATGTGTTAGGGCCATGCTTTTCCTCAATAGTAGATGTTTATTTTTCTTACAATTAATAAGCAAAATAATTGATTAAATATGCACTATATATATATAGAATATGATAATGCCAACTCTATCATGCATACTTTTTTATTAAAAAGACAAATGCAATTCATTGAAATTATGCCATTGTTCAACAAGTCAAACACAATTCAGCCTCCAAAAAGTGATGTGTAATAATCCATAAGGAGCGTAGTCACAATATTTTCTAGCAATCTCATGTGCAGTAGAATTGTAATTTCTCTTAGCAAAGCAAACAATATAGCTTTTTATAAAATTTACTTGAGCAAAAATTTAATACTTACGGCAATATGTTTTGACTTATCATCAACGTAGTCCCCAGTCGTATGCTTACGTTTGAGAATATAAGCAAACAACTCTAATTTTCTAACCTTTCGTTGTAGTTCATAAAAGGTAACTTGGTTCAATAAAACTCATAACATAAATGACATATGCAATGGAAAATTAAATTTAAATTTCATTACCATCCTTTTTTTTCATTAGCAACGAATGGAATTGAACCTCCCTAGTGTGCTTAGATATAGTATCTCCCTTCTTGGTCATATGATTTTTCTAGGCTGTCTCGCACTTTTGTTAATATTTTGGGCCACTCTATTTCTTTTCACAAAGCTCCATCCCATGCTCCTTGCTCAACCAAGGTAGCCCATATTCTTTCCAAGTATTGGGATCTCCCAATTTGCTAGCTATAGTATCTCCCTTCTTGGTCATATGATTTTTTCTAGCTGTCTCGCACTTTTGTTAATATTTTGGGCCACTCCATTTCTTTTCACAAAGCTCCATCCCATGCTCCTTGCTCAACCAAGGTAGCCCATATTCTTTCCAAGTATTGGGATCTCCCAATTTGCTAGCGCTCATTGCTCGTCGTTGAGCTTGTTCGAACATACCCTTTAGTGGCTCCTCAGATGTCTCACGAAATTCTGTTGTCTTCTTTGGCGACCACTTGAATTTTTGCTATGGTAGTAAAAGAAAACAATTACTTCAAAAAATAATTGTTAAATATGTGGGATATAACTATTAATGAATCTTTTAAAAATGAGTACCTTAAACTTTTTCCAAAATGCCTTCTTCTCTCAGGTGACACTGCACCATATGTTGAGTGCAGTCTATCAAGAAAAGCCTTCATAGTGGCACTGATATCACGAGAGACTGGTGGCTCGAGGACTTTGTACAATCCCACGTATATGACATGCCTGAAGATATAGATTTAGAGTAAAACAATCAAAATGTGTATCTATATCTATATATATAGAATAGCTAAGTATTTACAGTTGAAACCCTTTCCCGCCAAAATAAAAAAGAAAATTACAGCGTAAGTCCTATCTAATTCTTTTTTATTAATCAAAGGGTGCGGCTGGATATACCCCAAATTCCACTCAACACACCCACCTAAAATTAATATAATTTGTGGACAAAATTACCCTCATTAAATTTCCTAACCTAATCCTGTAAAACACACCCACCAACTTCACTGTAAATACACTATTACTGTAACTACACCTCAGTAAATACACTCCATTCACACCCATTCGTATTACCTCATCGTCTTCTCTCAAACTATCTCTCATCTTCATCATCGTCTTCTTTACCTGTATCTCTTAATCATCTACATCGTCAAGCTCAACGCTCTTCCATATCTGCAGCAACAAGTCTCTCGCAATGGATGATGAAAAATCAATCTATATCAATAATGTAAGTGATTTTGAGCATTATTTGTTATTTTAACAACCAGAAACTTGTGTGATATTCGGCCATGGTAGGTCGATGAAAGAAAAGGCTGTTCGTGAAAGTCAAAATCGAGTGGGCCGAACGTTAATGTAGTTATTCCGTTGCAAAAAATCGGAGGTGACGCACTATGTTCGGCCAATTAAAGCCGAACACAGTGCCGTATGTTCGGCCAGAACTGGCAGAACATAGGGCCCTATGTTCGGCCAGTTGTGGCCGAACATATCTCCCTATGTTCGGCCAGTTGTGGCTGAACATAGGGCTCTATGTTCGGCTATAACTGGCCGAACATAGTGCCCTATGTTCGGCCAGTTGTGGCCGAACATAGAGCTCTATGTTCGGCCATTACCGGCCGAACATAGAGCACTGTGTTCGACCTTCGAATATATTCCATTTATTATTTCCAGCTCGGCCCTTTTTATTATCCTTCATTTATTTACTCTTGATTTTGTTTATATACAGGAGTCCAGTACACAATTTATAGAGGGTAATGTTGTTGATGACACGGCGATAATGTGGGTGATGACACTGGCAAAAATTTGGGTGGTGAGAACAATATGGTAATGGATTATACGTCTCATTTCACTACTGATAATTATTTTGAATCGCGTGATCATTTGATTGATTGGGTGAGGAACACGGTGGCTTTCATCATCAATAGTTGGCGGCATATTTGGGACAGTTTCTTGTGTTTGAGAGTTTCGTGTAGCTTCTCGGCGTCTTCTTTCAAAATCTGTGGGTGCCTTGCGTCGACGACCACGTCCTATAATTTAACACAATAACTCAATAATAAATACATAATTTTTGAATGGCTATTCAAGAAAAATCACAAATTGGGCCGACACCCATTTGGACGTAAATTCCCCAACTGGGTTCGGCAGCCCCTGGCTGAAAACACCCAACTGGATGTTCGGCCAAGCTTGGCCGAATACCCATTTGGGTGCTCGGCCACGGATGGCCGAGCACCCGTTTTGGTCCTCGGCTCAGCCTGTGATGCTGCGTCACTCTCCAAAACCACACCAGATCCAAAAAAAACTTTCCAGATGTTGAAAATTAAGCATGAAAGTTGTGAAAAACATTTAGATCTACTTACCGGTATCCATCGTTATTGAAATGCCCACTTTATTTCCTTATTTCCTTGAATTTTTTATTACCTGGAGGAAGCGGCAACGGAAGTGGAAACGTGTGAAAGAGAGGGTTGAAAATGGGGATAATGTGGGGTAAAATGATTAAATATGTGAAAGGGTAAAAATGGGAAAAGGTGAGGTGTATTGAGTAAGTGAAGGGGATGAATGAAAAGATAGGTGGGTGTGTAGAGTGGAAATTGGGGTGTATTCAGCCGCACCCTTAATCAAATTAGCCCTCCCACACGTTCCCATCCACCAGCGCTGCAACTTGGACAAATACACCACATTCTTGTTAATATTCTACAGCCCACACGCATTCTAATCCCAATGAACTCGGCCCCAAATCCCTAATGAACTAGGCAAATTCCAAATTCACGGCTTCTTTTCTTAAATTTAGCCAAATCCACTCAAATTTCAATCAAATTGGGCTTCCTGCTTCTCTAATTTGTACAAATCTTTCCATAATCATCAATCTTACCTTCAGAGCGATATGTTTTGATCTTTTTTCCTATTCGTTCGTTTTGTTTCGAGCACAAACGTTTTTTCCCTACAAATCTCTACATATAATCTTGGTCTCTGCGTTCTTTGGTACAGATTTGAGTTTTTATTTATTTTTTTATAATTTGATTTTCCTTTTTTTATTACTCCTATTGGTGGAAATGATTTCTTTTCCATACTGGATTCTACCTCCTTTAGAATTCTTTGTCTCTCTATTCTTTTTCCTCTTCTCTATAGTTGCAACGTTTTTGCTTTTATGTTTTTCCTCACTATACGAATAAGTTTTTGAGGCAGTCTATATTTACGTTGCTTTTGATTTTCTCTTTTTAATTAATTTTAATTTGTGGTATTGATTATTGGCTTAATTGATTTTTCTTTTTTGGTTCTTTTGGACACGCAATTGCAGAGTACGAGAAACCTATTTGTAGCTTCGATCTTCTATTCTTCTATTTTCTGGTTTTGTGAATCTGTGATAGCTTAAACCAATGTCCAATGTGGTTGTTTTTTCCTCTTCTAATTTGGGGTCAATAACTAGAATGACCATTAGTTTGGGCTATGAAATCAGCACCAGGATGGCCATTATTTTGCCGGTTTTCAAAGTATGCTTTGCTGTGCTGGTTTTGTTTTGCTATGTTAGCTTAAACCAAAATGTCTAGTATGCTAACATAAACCAAAATGTGTAGTATGGTCATTTGCTCCTCTTCCGCTTTGTGGTCAATAACCATAATGGCCATTAGTTTAGGCTGTTGGTGCTGCATTGGTGCTGCCTTTTGCCGTTGTATAGTTGCTGCTGCTGGATTTAATTGCTGCTGTTTTTCAGTTGCTAAACTTACTAAGGCCATCTCCAATGCACTAGCAATTGGAGACCCCGGTGCAATAGAGAGAGAGAAGAGTGAGAAAGGAATAGAAATATTATTTTATTATAAAGTAAATGAAAAGTGAATGGAATGAAATATAGAGAAAAAAGAGTGGGAAAAATAAAAAAGAGGAGAGAGATAGAGATAAATTCAAAAATAATAATAAAATAGTAGTGGAATAATTCTAGACGGGCGTCTATATCTGGACGTGATACGGGAATCAATGAAGAAAATGTTGAGAAAATGTGGAATAATTGATAGAAAAGTGATTAAAAAATTAAAAAATTAAAAAACAAGCGGCCCCACAAATTTTTCCACTTCCTATCTCTCTTCTCTCTCTCTCTCCACTACATCGTCAGACAAATGCGGGCAATGGACGCCCGCATTGGAGATGGCCTAAGGTTATATTTGATTGGTGATAAAGTTGATATATACGTAATTCCGTGTAAAATATGTAGTTAATATTATATTTGAAAATGTGTGTATGGTTGAAAATTTGTGTGTGATTTCACGGAATTGCGTGCATAAAACTTTATGACCAAAAGAACATAGCCAAAACTTACTATATATATAAAAAAAACTTTTTTTTTCAATTAAAAATCATTTTTTATTTATATTTTTCCACCTAGAACTAAGCCTTTTTTGTCATTTTCCAATTAATTAATTAGTTAATTTAAAAAGATAATTTTCCCTTATTTACAAAGATAATTATCCCTTATTTCTATCCCTTATTTTTTTATTTCTCTCACCTCTCTCTCTCCCTCCTTTATCTCGCATAGGGCGCATCCCATTTTACAAGGAACCACCAATCATTCATTTCTCTCCTTTTTAACACATGTAGATTAGTCAAAAAAAAAAAAAACACATGTAGATTAGTTTTATTTTTTTTATTTTTTACTTTTGGATTACTTTCGGAAAAAGTTACAATTTCAACTTTCATTGTTTCTTATATTTTGTTTTGGCCCATAACTGAATAAATGCGTAACTTTGGTCAACTTAATGAATTTAAGTTGAAAATGTCTTTAAAAGGATTGATATATTCCAACTAAAAAAATGATTAATATTTTAATGTAATTTAATTTATTAAAACTATAATAATCATTTGACGAAAAGTGTCCAATTAACAAAAATGCAAAAAAGTACTCAAAAATATTAGGAGTGTTGAAAAATTAGACTAAGAATTAAGGCACTATTAAGAGGGTGGTATTAGCGGATGAGTTTTAATGTATTTTTATGAGTAGGAAGAGAGAGAATGAGTGGAGTTGGATGGTGGAGATTTAATGAGTGAGGATATATATGGATGTGGTTTTTTTATCAAATTTGAAATTTTAAAAAAATACATTAAAATGCATTTTCCAGTTGATGCTAACACCCTCTAAATACGTTGTATTAAAATATACTTCCTCCGTCCCACAAAGATAGACTCGGTTTGACTTTCACATAGTTTAAGAAATTGTAATTAATACTATTGAAAAAGTAAATTTTAGTTATATTTTTTTCAAATATATCCTTATATTAAATAATGATAATTAATAATAATATATATTAAATAAGGGTATAATTGAAAAATAGAAGAAATTAAACGCAAATAAAATAGAAAGTGGCCTATATTTTGGAACGAACAAAAATAGAATACAAGCCTGTCTTTATGGGACGGAGGTAGTAATAAAGATTTAATTGCGCTAAACGTCCCCACTTTTGCATGATTTTCACTTTTGTGCATCATTTATATCTAATTAACTTTAGATCGATATGTTTAAGTCTTAAAAATTAAATTTTTAATGACTTGATCTTTAAATTCCATGTCATTTTTACTACTCCTTGGTATTAAATTTACCTTCATTTGAATGATGTAAAATAGCTTATTTTTGTAAAATTGTTGATTTATGGACTTGCACTTACTTTTATTGTTCCTTTACTGTCCAATCCATTGAATATATTTGGGCATGTGCACTAGCTGATTTACGTAACCGAAGTTTGCCACTTTATGGAAGTAGAGTTGTCAACTGGTGCCCACCAGTTTATGTAAGGCTAATTTTTGATTGCTTAAAAAATGTCAAATTGCTAATATATTGGTTTATTTTCCCAGTTTAACTCTATGAATTCACTGTACAATTCTCCTCTATAGTTTTCTTCACCAATGGAAAAGTTTATGCAACCTATATCAAATAGGTGGACAGAGGTGAAAGGAAATGATTCGCAACATACCCAATATGGGTATAAATCTCCAGATATTGAAAATAATACTGAATTAAAATGTTTTTTAAAAAAATCTTAACCAAACAAGCTTTTGACTTAAAATCTCTTTTGTTAAAGGGTCATTACTTATATGCTACTATTACGATTAAATGCACTACTTAAACCTAGCATTACAGTTATTTCATTAAACAAATAATTCCTAAATACACTACACTAATTTTACAAATATAGACCCGTCATTAAAGACCATTATGCGACCATTTGTAACATTGTTATAAACTCTGAGTGTAAGAAAGTGCTAATCTAAAAAGTGTTGAACTATATATATTTTTTTTTTGGATCATTTATTTTGTGCCCCATGGAAATGCATTTCAATAGTGGAATAGTGTGCAAATCTAAAGAGTGTTGAATTCACTTATGTAAAGAAACAATTGCAGTTTCTTCCCACTAATGATTTTTTTTTTGTTTTTCTACTATCAATTTTTTAAACCGTTGGTACGAGTCGATATAATATTTTAAATTGTTAAGGAAAATCTGTGGATTGATCGTACTTTCTTCACACTATTGATTTTTTTCATTTGATCATTTAGTTTTATGCCAATATGTCCATTGTGAAAATTAATTATACTTCTTTTGTATGGTTGATTAGTATTTTTAATTCATATAATTCGTTGCAAATTGGAATGTCCAATCAACTTTATAATCTTTTCTTATAAAGTTGATGATTAATTTGCAATATAACTATTACTGTTTAGAAGTATAAAATAAATTAAAATATGGACTGACCCAATTTGATGCAAATTATTGAAATAATTATTCTTTATTCACACTGATATATTGTTTTCTCTTTCCTCTATTTTTATTTAATTTTTTATACCATTAGATTGAGATGACGCGATTTTTCAAATGCTAAAGGTAAGTTCATAGATTGATTATAATTTTTTTTGCACTATTAATTTTTTTCTTGGATAGTTTATTTATGTACCCACATGAAAATGGTTTTCAATAGTGGAAGAGAGTGTAAATCAACGTATTTAGCTTACTCATTGTGAACAAACATATTTTCTTTGTACTAATAATTTTTTTTTTTTTTTTTTGGTATTGTAAATTTTTTTAAAATAAACATATAATTGATGAGTTTAAATAAATATGTTAATAACAAAATATGTTAAATCGGTGAGTTCATACCGAATATGTTAATATACATGTTTAATATGTCTAGAAAGTATTTATTGAATATCATTAATATATATTAAAAAGTACAAATAAAAATCTCTAATTAAACGATCATAATGGGGGTGGACGAGGATGAAAATTTTTTGGCGGGGGCGGCAACAGTGAATGGGAGTTTCCATCCCATTGCAATTCTTATATCATCCTTGCCCAGTCTTGATTGAAATGAGGATGTGATGAGAATGAAATAAGTGTTTCTTAGTACGACAGGAACGAGGTATTGCCATGTTTCGAACTGTATTCACTACATTATCATTTCTATAATATATCTATATATTGAATATGTTTCGCAATCAAATTTTAAAATTCATTATTCACATATTCATTATCAATGATGTGCATCGCACGGTTGTATTATTAATATCTACCAGGATTTGTAATTACATATAATGGAACATTAAAAAATTTTAAAGAAAGAATCATAGCCTCTATGAAAGTTAGAAGAATTTTTTATGCCTTTATTTTGATAAATATAGCATTTAATTAATGTTATTTTATTTTTACATTTAAATTAGTAGATTTAATCTTACAACGAGCAAAATATGACATATTATCACAATCTTTATCGTGAATTTCCATCCCCTGCAATGCACGGGTGTAAATGCTTGGATTTAGCTGAGTTTTGATGGTACTATTTTTGAATTGTCTTTATGATTGAGGATTTGATGACAATTGTCAATTAAGTTATATGGATTTTTCTAAGTTGTTCTATGGATATCTGCAGGATGGAATTGCATGTAATATAGAAGAATCTCTGTTTAAATTTTTATGAAATTCTTTCACTAATATTAATTAATTTTAGTGTTCTGACCATTATTCATAGCATTTCTTGGTTGTGTTGTTCTCATGCTATTAACAATTATCAAAACTGTTAATTGTTGGAAATGTAGCTCCTGTTCTCCTATAAGTTTTAATACATTTTTACACATTTTTACACACAAATCTCGTGGGACCTACTTGTACTACGTAAATCTCCACCATTCAATTCCACTCATTCTCTCTCTTATATCACATCAAATCACATAAATACACATAAAAACACACATGCCAACACGCTATAAAGTCTCCCGTGCATCACACGGGTGAAACGACTAGTTAAATTAATTTCATAGTTATAGTATGAATTTTAAGTTACACATATTGGCATATGCCTTCCATGTTTAACAGTTGTGTGGATTTGTTGAGAATCTGGAAGAATAGTGCCCCAACTAGTTCCTTTTATCCTAGTTGTGGGCAGATTATCATTTTTGATATTGGCAGTATTTTTTTCCTTAGATTCGACAGACTCATTGCCACGATTTGCTCCTTCTCTCCTAGTTGTAGGCGGATTATCATTTTTGGTATTTGCAACATTTTCTTCCTGTAATTCAGCTGACCCGTGCAATGGGTATCTTTGCCACTCATTATTAGAATTAGCGTTATCATCTACGTTAGATGCTTGACGGGTAGGCGAAGTTCAACAGGAATGCTCATCATTTTGGGTTGCTATGATGATTATATTGTGATCATCCACGACCACAATGCTAAGAACTTCCACGTCTGCCATATCCTCTTTTGCACATCCTACATACAAAGACAAAACCAGTGTGTTATCTTATTAAAGATGTATATAATTAGGATATTAGTGGCAATAGTTTGATACTCCGCAACCCGGTAGTCAAACAACAACAATGCAAAATGATATTAGAGGATATGGAGTGCAAATGGACCTCTGTTAAAGCCTCTTGCTCTCTTCACTTGAGTTTATTGTTACTTTTGTTTCTTACTTCACTTTTTATGCATAAGAATGTTATAAATTATTGGAATTCAAAACACCATTAGAATCTGCAAAGAAAAAATAATTTCCAACATTTAGACATGCCACAACCATCCATTTAAACCAGTGAACATTTCAGTCTCACATATGTGTTTTCTGCTGATGATGTTCTGCAACTCTAACCCTTACTACTTTCACTAAAATTAAACCAATAAATGGAATAAGATAGTACAAAACAAAATAAAACTGGAAGAACATAGAAGGAAGCGTTAATTGCAGCTACTGATGAGAAATATTAGCAATTTTTGCTTTTACTAAACCAACTTTGTTTGGCTTAATACCATCAAAGTGATAAATTATATAGAGACCAGGATACATGAAAAAGGGATTAACCACAAATCAACAAAATTTCTCCTCCAACAAAGATCAAAGCCATGAGCTTGCTTACAAGCATGGAAATTTTCATCATTTATTTCCCATCACCTCATAATCATCACATCTCTAGTTAGTACAAAACCACAAGAATTAAAGGAGATTGTAATGACAAATGTCTTTGCATTGATAAAAATAATACAATAGAATTGTTACAAATTGAGAATTTAGAAAATTCACAGTGGACTAGATCTCTTAACTGCAAATAGTCTGAACCCTCTGATTAATGATCTACTGTGAAGATCAAGGCCACATGGCTTGATTCTCGAGCGTCAAGGATTTGATTTGATCTTAAATTTGGCTGAGCATTAATCTTTGTAGAAGACCATGTTCTACGAAGATTTGAATATAATATTGAATTTCACCTTAGATTTGAGAAAGACTTTGTTTTTCAAATCTTTAATTTCGACTTGAATCGTGCTTTGATTTGAAGGACACTTTGTTCTTGAAACCCTAATTTTACCTTGAATTTGGCTTCGAATTGGAAAAGTATGTCTTCCTCAAAACTTTGATTTGATCTTGGATTTGGCTTTGAATTAGAGAAGATTATACTTCCCAAAACCTTGATTTGACCTTGGATTTGGTTTTGAACCAGACACTACCTAAAAGTGGGGCTTCACCAACGGAAATTTCCATCAATGAAGCTAGAATTTCCATTGGTGAAAGACATCACCAACAAAATCAAACCATCCCTAACATCAGTCAGTGTAGATCACGTAGCTAAATTTTCCAAGGGAAATTAAACCATCGGTAATTACCAATGGATATAGCGACAAAACTGAATTTTGTTGGAAATAGCGACAGAACTGATTGGCATAACTCACCAATGATGTCATCGATGGAAATGTTTGATGGAAACTAGCGATGAAATATCTCAGCACTAATTTTGAAGGTAATTTAGTCCAATTTTAACAACAAGATTACCAATGGAATTTGCTAATGACGAACTTCCGTGTCACTAATTTTGATAGTAGATTAGTCCAATTTGACCAACAAAATTACCAACGGAATTTGTGAATGCTTTTTCTCACTGATCATAATGCTTTAAAACATTTCATTTTTAATTTCGTTGATAAACTAAATATTAATTTGGGTAATAATGTAATTTTTAAATTTCCAATAAAATTTAACTCAAAGTTGTCGATGATTAAATGATAATAATAATCCATATAAAATTGAATGAGAAATTAATCTAGATTATCTAATTAAATAAGAGTTAAGAAGGTACAAAAAGCATGAGATAGTGATCTAAGTTTTCATTTCATAACTTCAAGTTAAAAAGACTTACAACATTGGCATAAATTCAATCCGAGTAGTTAACATTTACCATATATAATACATCATAGACGCATTGAAACCCAACTTGAAATTCTCCCAAAAACTCGTTACAATCAACCAAGTTTGTAGCCCTAAAACATCTAATAAAATAACAGAAGATTTAGATGTCAGCAAAATTAGTTTTGACAAAACTAGGGCAACTAAAGTGGATAAAATATCTATGACAATCTACCTAAGAATACTATAGTTTCATTAAGACGAGCTTTTGCAATTAGAAATGAACCTACAGGCCATTAATCGGCATCAAGACTATTTCTTCAAATGCAACGTGCTTCTTTTCTTCTTCGACCCTCTTCTCTTCCATTTTTTGCTTAAACTCTTTACGCTTTTGCTCTTCTTCTAGCTTCACCTCTTCAATTCTCTGTATCATATTATCTTTCTCCTTTTTTAGCTTTGCAATCTTGTTAGAAGCCTCTTTTAAAGTAAGTTGAGAACCAAGATCACCTATTGATGGAATAGACTTGGGTTGCAACATATATAGGGAAGTTCCAAGACCATACACTTGCCCATTTTTATTGGGACCTTCAGAAGCTGTACACCATAAATCAACATCAGTGTCTGGTCGTGATGACACGTCTTGACCATTTTTTCCTCTATAGCATGCTCATAGTTTTACTGCAGCAAATAATTTTTCATACATCAACTTAAAGTGCAAAAAATTCATCATTCCAAATAAGAATATTGGTTGTCAACTTCAAGTGTTTTGATTGAATCATAGGGACAATGGGGTAATGCTGTGGAGAATTAGAGCTCCGTTTGTCATTTTCCCATATGTACACATTTGAAAAACTCTGTTTGTTTCATGGGACGACCTAATTCCTTGCTCTACAAATCAACAAACATACACATTAAATTAGATAAGCAGTATATATAAATTGTGTCTTTTAGCTGCTCCGAGGCTACTGGCAAACAACAGTACCTAAACTAGCTGCTATGACTTACTAGCAGCAGCTTGCTGCTATTTCTATTGTTGCTAGTAAACAAGACAGCGATAGTTAAACTAAGCTGCTAGTGGTAACTAGCAGTAGCTTAGGGCTGCTAAACTGCTGCTAGTGACAAGCAGCAGCCAAACTAAGCTATTGTTGGCCTTAGCTTAGCAATAGCTAAGTTGTTGCTAGTAAACAGCAGTAGCTAGCTTGACTAATAGTTGCAAATTGCTATTAAAATATTTACGTTGACAAACAGTGACCGTTCATGGTAAATATTCGAAAGAAGCAAAAGAAAAGTATGAACTACCAACTTAAGTTTAGTGACTGTTCATGGTAAATATACAAATGAAGCAATATGAGTTATAGACATACATAAGTAATTAAACGTAGCATCCTTTCTTCATGTGTTACAACAGTAATTGAACCTCATGTGTGCTTAGTAATAGATCCCAACTTCATTGTTGATCGATTTTTGCGTTCAAATTTTGATAGCTTCAACCATTCTTCAATATTCCATTTCGAACAAAGTTTGTTCTGTATTTTGCAGGTAACTATTCTGGACCACGGCCTTTCCAATCAACTGGAATATGTGAGCCACAACATTTTATTGTATCTTTTCTAGTAGTTTCAAATATTTGTCGAATTATACCCTTTGCATTAGAACACCATATATTCTTGACCTCTTGTTCATTTTCTACTGACCAAATGTATCGATTCTGCAATAAAACCAATGATGGAACAAAAAACACAAGTCATTAGTCAAGTCTTTCATAATAAAACATGAAATCAATTAAATAATTAACTATTTGATGCCAATGATCTTCAACGCATGCAAGTATGGACTTTGAAATAAAACTCCAAGTTAACTCTTCTTAGAATCCAATCAAGATCACATATGCAAGAAACAGTGGAGTGCTGTATAAAAGGTAGCCAAATACATCAGGTTCCACATTATTATGTGGTCTCCTAAAATTTGTTATGTTATATATATTAGATTGTTAGAATGCTATATTGAAGATAAATCAAAGTGAGTGACAAAATTTAGTGGAGATCCCAGCTTCTTCTTGAATTGCTGCTTAACCAAATCAAAATCTTAAATGCAGATCAGATCTTTGAATCTTTAAAGAGATGATATTAATTTGCATAAGTTTTTTCAATGTTTTAACTAAATCAGTACTATAAAGTTCTTCTAAAGTAGTTCTTGCGTGCATTCTGGTACAATGTCATGCCCTCATATTTTGCAAAAGGTGTCATATGGACCTCCTAGGTAAACCTTAATATTAGTACTTATATGCCATGAAGCGGAGAGGGTGATGAACCTGCGTTGAGCAATAAAATCTCATAATGTCAAATAAACTGTCGAGAAGAAATTTTAAGGAATTTTTATTGGCTAATCAGGTTCTTAACATGAGACACGTATAGGAACATATATCATGTACATAAAACTCAAACATGGCGGTTGTTTCTTCTTAACCATTTCTATTCCAAATATTAAATTCTCCATGGAATGCAACCTCACCTGATTTTATTTGCGTGTGTGCACTGAAATTCAAACAATCCAAACTATCTCTATTGGAACAAGTTTAATAGTAGAAACAACATAAAGCTGCTCTATAAATTCAAACAATCCCAAACTATATCTACTGGAACAAGTTTAATAGTATTCAAACAATCCCAAACATGGCCTCAACTTAACTATAACCCTCAACTCATGCGAACCTCAAGCTGCACACATATCCATCAATGATAGGCTAAATCGACACTTAAAACACAAACCCATATCATGGGTATATACACACAATTTAGAAAATAGTAGAAATAAGAAAAAAGTCACAAAAAAATCCCTCAATAATTTACAAAATTTTGACATGAATTGAGAGCACAATAGAAGAAATTCTTCAATTGCCAAATTTAGGACTGCCATTTTGATTTAGAATACAATGAGAAAGTTACAGGCTAAACAACTATAGTTTGAGTTTACACAAGATTAGCACGAGTTTACAAATCTTTACACAAGAATAAAACAATAGACAAGAAAAATTCTTACTTCCGTTTAGCCCATTTCAAAATAGTTCTGCCATTTCGGTCAACAGCAATAACAGTTCGAGTAACAACAGCCCGTTGGCTGGGTCCTCATTTCTTTCCCGGAGAGCTCCCTTCACCATCTCCATCAAAGTTGCCATCTCTTTCCCCAGCAAACTTATCGTTATCATAATGGTCCCATTCTTCATCATCCTCATCTTGCAGATTTTGAACTTTTCGTTTGCTGGGAAATCGAGCAATGGACATGAATGGATTCCTTCTTGTAATCTAAAGGGCTACAAACTGGGAGAAATCTTAGAGATAGAAAAGAGGAGTTTGTTAGGCTTTCAGATTTCTCACATGTAGATTATAAAGGTTTTTAGCTTACACGAGGGAAATCTAAATTTTTGGGCCACAATTTGGGGGGAAATTACACGCCCAGAAGATGATGAAGCGGTGATAACGATTGAATTCTGTCGTTGTTATTGAAGAAAGGGTGAAGAATAACTGAATGAAGTGCTATTAAGCCATGTGAAAGATGGATCGTTTTGACCTTATGGGCTTTGGCCCATTTTTCCTATGAAAAGCCCATTTGGCAATGGGAGTTTATCAATTTATTTTCTTCTTTTCTTTTTTCCTTTTTTTTCAGTTTTTTTTCAAAAAATATTTTCAGATTTCAAAAATTACTTCTAGTTTTCTATAATAATAATAATAATAATAATAATAATAATAATAATAATAATAATAATATTATTATTATTATTATTATTATTATTATTATTATTATTATTAGGCCATTTTTAAACGTTATTTAGACCACTTATTCAACCTCGTTTTACTATTCTCAAGTTGAAACACAAATTGATGCTATTTACTCTTAAGAAGTTGAAAATTAAATTAAGCGGGTGTTAGGATGTGTTTTTTTATGTGTTTTTATGTGATATAGAAGAGAGAATAAGTAGAATTGAATGGTAGAGATTTGTATAGTACAGGTAGGTCCCACGAAATTTGTGTGTAAAAATATGTTAAAATTTGTAAGAGAAAATGAGATAAAAATATAGAAATGAGACTAAAATGTTTAAATTCAATTTATTATTATTATTTTATATTTTTACTTTAATTGCGTTTTTCATTTTAATTGGTTAATTAAGTAAAACTAAATGTATATAATAAATATAAATATTACTAAATTCCATTAAAATGATTTTTTACTAATTAATTTATTTTGTTTACCAGCAGATGACTTCATTCAACGCCATTTTATCATTTTAATCATGAAACCTGGAATTGATTGATTGAGTTGATTCATGAATATAAACACTTCAATATTCAAAGATTGATTATCATAATGTTCATTTGTACTAACTTTAGTTATATATTGTGGAATTAAAAATAATAACTAATCAGACAAAAAAAAGGTCCTACATTGCACGAGTAATACACTAGTTTAAATGAGAAAATAAAGTAAAATTGTTTTCCAACTAATCTATTTTGTTACTAATAGTTAATTAAATAGTTTCTATTTTTAAAATAAAATATCTAATTAAATTTTGATAGAGTCCTCCCTATAAATTGAATTAACCTAACCTATACAAGTACACAACATCCACAATAGCTAAGATGCTAATGAACTTAAATTTTCGAATCAAGTATTGCCACCATCAAAGAAAGTAAATTCCACCATAAAAACTTGCAATCATAAGAAAAACCTCATCTACCTTGACAATCAAAATACTATAGACTAGTTGTTCACATTCTTTACATGACGCAATAGGTCCAGAAGTGTAAGTCTTCCAAGAAAAATAAAACAAAGGTTGGCACTTGACCTTTTTGTCCTTATCAAAAAGGAGACTACAAGATAAGTAGATTGGCGACACCTACAAAAAAGTGATGTACATTAATTTCATGAGCAAAAAATGAACAAAGAGTAAAAGCTAGTATACTTGAACTGAAATTTTAAGACTTTGTAATCCATCTACAATGTGAGGTTATACAAAAATGATAATAAATTCTAATCCATATACAAATTGGGGTTATGAAAAAATGAGAATAAACATAAAATAGGAAAGTTATGGTCGAACTGTAAGTCACATTATTTCTATGACGATAACACAAGAAAAAAGAATAAAATCTGACATCGTGGAAATTCTGGAAAACGTAGTCCTCATAAGCTTCGACATACGCCATTGTTGAATGTTGTGGCAATAATTCTACATTTTTCGTTTTTCAATAGTTTGTAATCGTCAATATTTTAGATCAAGATAAACAATAACAAAAGGTTAGTAACTTATAAAAAATTTATAAAAGGTCAAAACTTAGTTTTTATACAATAGACTTACATGTTTCGCCTTCAATTGAACTCGAAGTGAACTAGTTATCACTATTCCGACTCTCCTCTTGTTCATTTTCATCATCTGTGCCATTGTCACTCTCGTGCACTTCTTCATGGTCAACATCTTTCCTTACTAATGTTTGGAGATCAAATGCTATAGTTACTCGAGCTGGTTGTTGATCTACATGAGGTCGATTTTCCTGAAATCAAAGTTCAACCCACACGTTGTATGGTTCATCGCCTGATATGATTCCTTCTATATTAGTGAGGTTTCTTGCTTTCGTTTTCACGGTAGCACATCAGTCACGTCTATCTTTAGCCTTCGAAGGAAAAGTTGTACAGTATACTTGTTGAGCTTGATGAGCTATTATAAATACATTATCTGTTACTAGTTTTTTCCTTTTATTAATCTCTACAAGTCCAAATCGTCGATGAACATTAACCCCATGAGCATTGTCAAGCCATTCACATTCGAATACGATTGCATGACTTCCCGATGCTCCTAAGTATTCAAGCTCTAATATTTCAGTTATCAAGCCATACCAATCACATTCACAGTCATTGTTAATGCTTCTTCTTACACATACGCCACTATTCATTGTTGCCTTGTGCTATCCATAATCTACAGTGTGAAATTTAAACCCATTTACAAAATATCCATTGTAAAATCTGACAGTTGGAGATGGGCCTAAAGCCATTGCTTCTATGCGATGATCAGATATGTTACCATTCACAGCCTGAGAAAAAAATGGAATGATATGCATCATATAATATAGTTCATCGTCATGATCTCAAAACAATTATCAAGTTCCCACACAATTGACTTACGAATTGCCTCAACCAAGAAGAGAAATGTTTCTGACATAATTGATCCAGTTGTGCCTTAGCCTCTTGGGGATGACTCATCATCAAATGTTTATCGAACTCCCTACAATACAATCACAAAGCATATTAGTTAGTACCTACGTTTCATTTTTTTTCAATAAATTTGAAACTTCCTCATAGCTCTTATGATCTCTGTGCAATTCAGCAACACATATAGTGAAGCTTCATTATACTCTTTATATGTCATCAACCTGTAGTTTGCGCATTGGGTGCCAATGGGTTGCCCTAAATGTGTAAAAATTGACAATTGGCCCCTCGGATCTTTTAGTCCACCATCATCATTCCTAGGTACACAAGTCAATCTTGTTTCCATATGTTTCTCAAAATATAAAAAGCAAAATGATGATGCCTCCTCAACAAGGTATGCTTCCATAATTGATGCTTCTATGTGATTACGATTTTTCACCTTCTTCTTCAAATGGTGTAGGAACTTGGCTCACAAAAATTCATATACAATTACGAGTTACAACTAGAAGAGCATAAATTGAACAAGTGAAATAGTTACACTTCTCAAATGGATACATCCATCGAAATTGCACAGGTCCTTCGACTTTACCTTGGTAAGCTAAATGGATGGGTAGATGTTCCTTTGAATCAAAAAATGACAAGGGGAAAATCTTCTAAAGCTTTCATAATGTCACAATAATGTTTTCTTCGAGTTGTTCCATATCTTTCACCTTCAAAACAGTAGAGCATATATCTTTAAAGAAATGGCTTACTTCCGTTACAACTTCCCATATTGGCTTAGGCAATAGATTCTTTAAGAAAATTGCGAGCAATCGTTGCATAAATATATGACAATCGTGACTCTTCATTCCATCTACTTCGAAATCACCTTCGACACACCTTGCAATATTTGATGCGTACCTACCTGACATTCCTAAATTTTTAACTCAAGTGCACACTTCTCGTTTTTGCTTCTTTGTTAAGCTATAAGTAGCCTTTGGCATGTATAACTTTCCTTGTTCACCTTGTCGTATATGAAGTTCAGAATGATTGCAATAAAGTTCCAAATCCTTTCTAGACTTCTAATAAAGTTCCAAATCCTTTCTAGACTTCTAGTTATCTTTTGTTCTTTATTTCATATCCATTATTTTATTGAATATATTGTCGAATACATTCTTCTCAATGTGCATCATATCTAAATTGTGTCGAATAAGATTTGTATGCCAATAAGGTAATTCCCAAAATATACTCTTCCTTGCCCAATTATAAATGCATCCAAAACCCTCTATCTCTAGTCTTTTCCCAATTTTCCGATCGAGATGTCTGGAAGGCTATGAACTTCACATCTCAACTCATCCCTAGACAGTTGATATATTGGCTCATCCTTTTCAACCCCTTCCTTTGTAAAACTTGTCACGCTGTTTTCTAAAGGCATGATTTAGAGGCAAGAATCTATGGTGGCAATCAAAAAAGGAAGTCTTTCCTCCATTCTTAAGTGAAAATGATTTTGATTGGCCCATACAATGCGAACAACATTTGGATCCGTGTGCACTTCACCCTGACAACATGCCATACCCTGCAAAATCACTAATAGTCCACATTAAAGCAGCTCTCATTTCAAAATTTTGTTTGGCATGTATGTCATAAGTTTCAACACCTTTGTGCTATAGTATTTGTAATTCATCTATGAGGGGGTGCAAATAAACATCAAGGTCGTTTCCTACACTCCTTGGTCCGGGATAACCATACCTAAAAACATGTTGTCCTGTTTCATGGATATCCAACGTGGAAGATTATACACAGTCATGATAACCGGCCAATACAAATAGACACTAGACATATAGAAAGGGTTGAATCCATCTGTGCATAAACTAAAACGAACACTAGGTGTGTCAAGGCCAAATAGAGGATAACGTCTATCAAAGTGCTTCCATGCTTCGCTATGTACAGGATGTGACATCTCACTGAGTGTGACTTGATTTTTTCAACGCCTTGTCATGTGCTCTGCTATATGTCTCGACATATACAACCTCTGCAACGTAGGAGTTAAAGGTAGGTATCGTAATACCTTCTGCGATACTCTATGCCCCGATCGAGATACTTTTTCCTTGTATCGAAAACTACCACAGTTGAGACACCGAGTAAATTTATGAGTTTCTCTGTAGTACAACATGCAATCATTGACATATGCATGGATCTTCACAATTTCTAGTCCAAGACTTGACTTCCTTTGTCTTATAAAATGTTTCTTCTAACTGGCTGCCTTCTGGTAAAATTTCTTTGATTATGAACAACATGCGATCATAACAAGTCGCTCACATATTATATTCTGACTTTAGGTTCAATAATCGTGCCATTATTGATAACTTTTTATGGCCATGACATCCACACCAAATATGTTTATTAGCTTCTGCTAATAGTTTAAAGAACTTTGTCGCTTGTTGATTTGGTACATGTTCTTCAGTAGCGAATTGATTCCGACCGACAAAATCATTGTATATTTCAGGTCCCATTGCATCCATCATCATTGGTTGTTGAAAATAGTTTTCTGTAGTCAGAGCAAAAGATGTTTCACTATTATCGAATGGTTCCCCATGTTCTATCCATTGCGTGTAACCACTTGTAAACCCATTTGAATAAAGATGATACTTCACATTCTCTCCTGATAGGAACTTTCTATTCCCACATTTCAAGCATTGACACTTTATTTTGTCTTCTACCATCATTTTGTAAAAAAGCAAAATAAATAAAATCGTCAACCCCTTTAACAAATACATTAGATAGATCTCCATTATCGACTTGTTCAAACATCCAACTTCAGCCTCCTTCCATATCGTTTATAGAAATTGTTACCTACATTTCAAATTAATACAAAATCTTTATAATGCAAATTAAAAAATAAAATAATTGCAGGGCAAATTAATAAACAAATATAATATCCATAATCTTATACGCTACTAGCATTTTCTACAAAATTGCAATCTTATATTAAAGAAAATGTTAAGTTCCCTAATTAAAAATCCTAAAATATGTTTAGGTATTCTCTAATATTTAAATGGATAACTAACCCACAAAAATTACCAATGTCATATATATATATATATGTATATATATATATATGTATATGTGTGTGTGTGTAGAATTGCAATCTTATATCTTAGAAAACACTAAGTTCCCTAATTAAAAATTCTAAAATGTGTTTAGGTATTCTCTAATATTTAAATAAATAAATAAACCTACAAAAAGTACCAAATATTTAAATGGATAACTAACCCACAAAAATTACCAATGTCATATATATATATATATATATATATATATATTATATGTGTGTGTGTGTGAAATTGCAATCTTATATCTTAGAAAACACTAAGTTCCCTAATTAAAAATTCTAAAATGTGTTTAGGTATTCTCTAATATTTAAATAAATAAATAAACCTACAAAAATCACCAATGTTATATATATATATATAGCAAATTTGTGTGTGTATAATATATGTATATATAACAAAATTGCAATTTTATATAACAAACATACAAATTTAGCTAAAAAAGGGAAAATTATTATACACAAATGTACCAAATTAATATTTACCTAAGAGATAATCTTCCACTGGATATTACATGAAGAAATTGAGGATCTAGATTCAAAATTTCACAATCACTCTCACAAATTTGAGGATCTAAAAAATTTTAGTATAATATCCTTCATTTTCTCCTCCTACCTCGCAGAGAAAATGAACATGACCCACAAAAAGTGAAGTTTTCTGGAAAAAGTTAAGTCTCGCAGAAAAGTAAATGGAGAGCTATTAGTAGTTGGAAATCACCGACGGATTCACCAACGAAACTTTCTGTCAATGAAAAGAAAGTAATTTTTCCTCAATTTATTTTATATTTATCGATAGAAATTTTCATCGCTCACATTTGAAATTCCGTCACTAGAATTTGGACTTTTTTTTTTTCAAAATTAAATTTACTGACAAAATTAGCCATTGGTAGATATCGAATTAATTTTTTATTTTTCAAATGTTAGCATTACCGACGAAATACCGATGGGAGGATCATTTAATATTATGAGTTACCAATAGAATTTTTGTCGGTAATTTGTCGCTGTTAGGAACGGAAATTGTTCGTTGGTAATTTTCGATCGCTGTAGGCGTGTTTTCCAATAGTGAGAGAAGACTTTGTTCTCTAATCCCTTGTTTCTCACTTTAAATTGATTTTGATTTCGAAAAGACTTTGTTTTCCAAATCTTTGAATTGAGCTTTTGAATTTGGTTTCAAGAAGATTTTGTTCTTCTTGAATGTTTCAGGTTTTGATATAGTTTGTTCTCTTTGATTTTGAGAGGACTTTGTAGCTTTTTTACTTAGGGTTTTCCTTTTTTTTTTTTCTTTCCCCTCGAATAAACCTATAAGTTCTATTTATAGGGAGATTTGGATTGGCAAATATTGACAAACCGCTTAATTATCCAAACTAACTAACTAACTAACTATATATATATATATATATATATATATATATGTACCTTCATCTGATCAGAGGTAGAGACCTTATTAATAGTAAAATTCAAGTACAAGTAAGACAGGGGCTTAGTACCTGACCTTCAAAAAAAAAAAAAGAATAACAAAGTACATGAGATATCAAGTCATTAACTAAATATTAAATAATTGAATTGAGTATAATACATTTCAATTATATTTAATAAATTAAATATATTTAGAGAGTACGATGGGCTCTTTGGGCTTTCCCAATTGAATTTAATTGGGTTTGGTGGACATTTGAAATTTAGGATTTAATTGATAAATTAAGGGATTTTTACAATAATATACCATTTTATGCTTAAAATTTCATAAATTCGGTGAAGTGTAATTAATTAGACATTGAACACAAACATTTAGGGGAAATTACAAAAATCCTATATTTTCGGATTAGCTGGTGCAAGAATATATCTTGGTAAGATATGAGAGAGAACAAATTGTGCCCTAGTCCAATTGGTAAGACACTAATTATGGGTGATTGGATCCTAGGTTCAATTCTTAACATGCACATTTTAATGTTTTAAATTTTTAATTCATTCCTTTTTCATTTTCTCATAATTCTTTATATTTTGTTATTTTCATTTTAAACATTTACTTTTTTGAGGAATTATATTCTACATATATGGTGACTTTTAATTTAATCTTTTTTATTTTTTATATAATTCCAAATAGATTTTTTAATTTTTATTTTAAATATTTTTTCCATTTTTCATATAATTTTGTGTCACGACCCTTTAATTTAATTAACATCCATTACACTCTGTATAATGCGTTACATACTTTGTGGAATGTATTACAATATAATTACACACTTTGTGTAATATATTGATTTTCAATTTTATTTTTTAGTATAATCCTTCATACATTTTGTCCTTTTCATTTTAGACATTCTTTCCCTTTATTTTACTTTTCCTATGTGCAACACAAATTTGGATTTTTCATTTACTTTTTCATTTTTCTATGATTCTTCTTAGATTTTTTCATTTTCATTTTTATTAGTTACACAGATTGTGTAATTCATTGGTTTGCATTCTCTTACACATTACAAACGAATTGCACGGAATGTGTAATTATTCATATCACATCATTCTTTATTGCCTCAAATATAATGCGGAATTTTCACATCTAATTTCTCAGGTAAGCAACGCATTTTCAACCAAATGTCTAAATCCTTTAATTTTCATTTGATGCACTAATTATATAGAGATACATAACGAATTCATATACTTGCATCAAATTTAATCTAAACCAAACAAGCCCTAAAAGGGCAACGGGGATGGGAGTTTTCTATAGCCTTTTTTCATCCTCCACTCAAAGCACTCACCACAACCATTAGTTTCATTTTATAGTCTTTCTCTTAATCGAAATGCAACAACAGAAAGTGATTCCTTTACAAAGCTAGCATTCTTCGAATTTGGGAATTTGGCAAAGAAGCATGAACCATACACACCAGCGATTCCCATTTATTCAAACTCAGTGAGTCACCCACAAACATGATCTTCTTACCCCACCACATCTCTACTAAAAAAACCTACTCCAGCCATATCCCCCAACAAGAAGACTCCGATCTCACTATGGAAATTTTCAAAAGCTCACAAATTTTTGACTTTGTTGACTATAAGCTTCAACTTTAATGAATTCACCTGAAAAATACCATTCATGCTCAGTTTTCAAATTTCAAGGAACTTTTATCTAACAGTAACGTGGCTTGTTCATTTTCTCCTCCTTTAAAACAGCCTCCCATTTGTCTCCTTCAACAAAGCTTCTCTCTCTCTTTGATATATTATATATACATGTGCCTACATTTTCACTCCCATTTCTTCATTCCCAAGTTTTCTCTATTCCATAAAAACCCTAGACAGACCAACGTTCTCGGTTTTGCTTCATCGTCGATGCAAATTTTACTTGACTATGGTGAGTTACGTCACTCGTGGGTGCGAGATTCCACTACTAGATCTGAAGATTTTTAGCATTCAAGGAAAATCTTTTGTCTTATGAATAAAGATTAAATTTGGGAGATATCACCATCCTAATCCGGTTTCCATTGCCAGTCTTATGTATACAGAGAGGGAAGGAAACAAAATTGGCTAAAGAAAAGTTTTGAGGAAAAAGCTGAGAAATAAACCAAAGCAAATCGGTTGAAGTCTAGAAGATACAAAATGATTGGGCTGGGTGAAAAGCTAGATCGCGAGTACTGGGTTTCAGCAATTGAATTGGTTTTGCAGGGTTTTTAAAATATTAAACTTAAATGCAATGTCTAGCCTAATTTCCTCATAAATTAATTAAAATCAACCAGATCCAAATATTTAAAAAAAAAATTATCTACAAATGCCTCCTCAAGATTTAATTTATTTATTTATTGACAAATAAATAGATAAATCTTGAACTTAAAATTTGATTTAAAAATTTAATTTTAATCTCGAATTTTGCTTTTCTTTTCTTTTTTTTTTTTGGATAAAATGACACTATAGCTCAAGCCTATTTCTTGCCTACTCTTTCTTACACATCTTATTTTTTACCACTAACTATACTTAGTTATATCTATTTTGGGTAACTATATAAACACCACACTTTTTATTTATGACACCACACTTTTTAATATTTTCTATATTTACTAATAAATCCATAAATAAAATGACCTAAATAGCCATTTCTTCCCTCTCTCCCTCTGTTACTCTCTATTAGAAGCTTGGAAACATCTTTCTTCAATATTCATTCAGATACATCAAATAAACTCAAATTAATTAGATAAACTCTTAAAACAAAATGAAATTTGGAAAATAAATTCACCAAAAATGACAACAAACTTCCTTTTTTCTTGTCAAAGCGACAATGGAATTTTTTAGAGAACTACTGTTCTTAGAAATCATCCAACCGAGAGAATTGATAATTACACTCCTAAACGATTCTTGAATCTCTATCACTCAGTGATATATGTGTGCATTTATATTTGCACATCTATTGCAGGTTAGTAATTCCACCATATTTGGAATTTTTCGAGTTAATACTTACTAAAAGGTAAGAGCATCTCCATTGGGCGTGTGAATTGGAGAGGTATTATGGAGGAGAGAAATAGAGATAAAATTATTATTTTAATTGAAACGAGAATAGAGGATGTGTAGTGAAAAAGAAGGAGAAAAGTGAAAAGCAAGAGAGGTATAGAAACAAATTCAAAAATAATAATAAAATAACAGTGGCGCATGTTAAGGTGGATGTGGGAATGCAGAAGGAGCACAGGAATTTATGGTGAAAAAGTGGGAAAAGTGGAGAAAAGGTAGGGAAACTGAGAAAAAGAGAAGAAAATGTGGGACCAATAGTTTTTTGTGTCTTTCTCTCTCGTCCACGTAGAAGTTCCCAATTGAAGTTGTAATGGAGATGCTCTAAGAAATTATGAAATCAATGAGAATGAGATCGATTTTCAGTTTCACGGATCTCCATTCTAGTCTCTAGAGCATCCATTTTGATTTTTAAAGAAATAAAAACAATGATAATCATAGACCACCGATAGGAGTACTTTTTTCACTAATGGTTAATCTTATAAATTAATTGCGGTTCAATCATTTAATTTATATTTTAATAGAGGTTGTATATGAAGTGGTGTGTGAAATAAAATTCCTTGTCTTAATATATTTACTCATTAGGGGTTATAGTTGTCAAGTCGAGGTTGTGTGTTTATAAAATACTTATGTTACGGTGGGCGTAAATAAAATGTGCTGTCTTAATTAATTAGTGTGGTGTACATATAATTACCTATCGTTTTTGGCCACTAACTCCTTTGACCCCTTTTCACCATTTTTTTTAACATTTTTATCCTCTACCAACCAATCCATTCCTAAACCCTCAGTTTCTCCCTTTCTCTATATCTCTTCTTCTTCTTCTTCTTCTTCTTCTATTTCTTCTTCACCATTTTCGCCATCTCTTCTAAACGAGAAATCAATTTTCCTAATAAGTTCAAGAAATGATCAATCAAGCAAGCAAATCATAATAAATTTTAGGCTTGATATAAAGACGAATCAACTCTTCATCATATTCAAAGCCATGAAATTTCTCATTTAAATACCATCTAAGAAATTACCATTCCACTTCTCGATTCCCTCTTCTTCAAATTTCTCTCTCTATACACTTTCTCTCACTAAATTATCACCACTGGTAATCTCGATCACTATTCAACTTCCCGCTTCTATTTTCTTCGATTTTCTCTCTCTATGCATTTTTCTCTCTATATTATCACTCCCGGTAGTCTTGATTAGTATTCAACTTCTTGTTTCCACCTTCTCAGACTTTATCTCTCTACTCACTTTTTCACTCTACATTACCACTCCCGGTAATCTCCACAAACATGCAACTTTTCACTTCCCTTGTCTCTCACTTTCTCTTTCTAAATTACCATCCCTAGTAATCTTGATCAATATTCAACTTCTCGTTTTCCTCATCTTCGACCTTCTCTCTCTACACACTTTTTCTCTCTAGATTATCACCCCCGATAATCTCAATCACCATTCAATTTCTCATGCTTCTATCTTCTCCGACTTTCTCTCTCTACACATTCATTCTCTAGATTACCAACCTCGGTAATTTCTATCACTAATCAACTTTTTCCTTCCAACTTCTGCTATTTTCTCTTTCTACTTACTTTCCCTTTCTACATTACCAGCCCTAGTAAACTCGATCAAAAACTTCCCACTTCTCTCGTCTCGAACTTTCTCTACGCACTTTCTCCCTAGGTTACCCTAGGTTACCACCTTCAGTAATCTAGATCGACAATCATCTTTGCACTTACCTCGTCTCAAAATTTCTCTTTCTACATACTTTCTCTTTCTAGATTGAAAGATTACTAGCCCCATTAATCTTCTCGGACTTGCTCATCTCCGATTTTCTCTCTATACATTTTCTCTCTCCAAATTACCAACCTAGTAATCTTCTCTCTCCCGGTCATCTCTGACTTTCACTCTGTATACACTTTATCTCTCTCGATTACAACCGCGAGTAATTTAGAGGAATTAAATTTAATTTGATGAAATTTAATGTGAATCGAACAAGCCCTAAGTATTATTGAATTTTTAAAGCCCTTGAGTAACGTTAAGTTTGAAACAGACTTTTATGATTAAAATGTTTTAACCGCAACTTCAGGACTAAGATTTAATACCAAAGATTTTAAAGTTTCAAAACCTTGACGGCCATAAAACTTATTCTGATAATATTACCTACCCAAATAACACTATCACATATCCCGATAATAATATTATCCTACGTAGTAATCATAGCCAATCATGAATAAAGACAATTTTTTTCCACAAATGTATGTCAAGCTAGAAAGAGAAAGTGAGAGCGTGTCGCTGCCCCGTTACTCAATTCATTTAAAACTTCGCCAACCGTCTATAATTGATATAATTTATTAAATAAATTAATAAGGGGCAATTTAAAATATTATTAAAATAATAATTATTATTATTAATCATAAGCCTCATTATCATTCTTATTATTATATTATTATTGTTACTATTTTATTTAACCAAATCCTTCATTTTCTTTTTTCCAAAACACTGAGATATATTTGAAGCCACTTCAAATTTTAAATAGGAATCAAGTTAATCGTCGTCTCCAAATCAAACTACCTCATCCCATATTGTCTTCATCCAAAAATCTTCCCTCCAACCACCCGATGTAAGCATTATCTCATTCAAAATTGAACAGGCCCTTAATCTCATTGCCATTCAAACGGGATTGCAATGCGCAATTAAAAATTTAAAAGACTGCTAATCATCATCTAACTTCATCTTAAAAGCCCCTATAAATACACCCATTGCTAGTAGGGGTGGGCATCGGGTCGGTCGGGTCGGGTTCGGGCCCGACTCGAAACCGACCCGATTTCAATCGGTTTAAAATCGAAACCGAACCGCTGGTCGGTTCATGGTTCAAACCGACCCGACCTGCCCGGTTCGGTCGGGTCGGTGGCATCGAGCAAAAAAATTTTATTTATTTATTTATTTTTTTACGACGTCGGTTTCGGGTTGACATTTGTCAACCCGAAAACCGACCCGATCACTGTTCCAACCCGACCCGAACCGACTCGAGTCGGGTTGGGTCGGGTCGGGTCGTCGGTTTGCGGGTTATTTGCCCACTCCTAATTGCTAGCTCTAGGTAATCACCATAGCAAGCTCCAATCTTCTATGCACACACAAATATAGCCAGCAACATTTCCCCCTCACAGACCCGAGCTAAAACATCGACCTTGGCAACAATTTGCAGCAGCAGGTAATAACCCCTCACATTAACCTTCATCTGCACTATTTCATAACTGCCATCGCCGTCACGACCATCAACTCATCAATTCACCAATATACATACACAACTGGACCCAAACTCATGCACACAAACCTAGTAGAACTCTATTTCCAATCGCCACCATCATCACCTTCATTCAGCAGCAGCACCACCAGCATACACTAGCGACGGCACAGCATGTGCTAATCTTGTAACACCCCTTCTGATTTTGTATGTGGTTTCATATGAGATTTGGAATGAGATTCATAAGTTTGAGATGATGATTGTATGTTTGATATGTTTGCAGCATGTTTATAAGTATGTTGGATGTGTTCGGAAATGACACGGCCTTCAAGTTCATGACGTAAGAAAATTTCAGCAGAACCATTTTTACAGCTGTAATATGTCAGGATAAGACCGTAGTATTTTTGATAGAGTAATAAAATTAATTATTACGGTCATAAAATCTAAGAATAAGACGTGGAAATTTTCAAAGCGTCGGATATAGTCGTATATGCTCAGGATACTATCGTAATATTGGATATACGATCGTAACGAACATTTATACTGCCGCAAAAGTCAAAACATGAAGAGATGTGGAAATTTTCAGAACCCCTAGTACCGCCGTACATTGGTTATATATGACCGTACCTCAAGATATGACCGTAAAATATGTGGATACGACCATAATATTGAAGCAAAGGAAAAGCAAAAAATTTTACAGAGGCATTTATACAGCCGTACGGAAAATGGGTACAACCGTATTGGTTGTGTTAAGGCCTTAAATTTAAGATTTAAGGCTGTAATTTTAAGTTGACAGAATTTCTTATCTATACATTTCCAACCAATTGAGTGAGATGTTATAGACAAAACTTGGTCCTAACCCTCCTAAGATACCCAAAACCATCGTCCAACACTTCCAAGGCCTCCAAACTTGGTTGAGATTGATTTACCAATATTTATCATCATATTTCTAACCATTTATGTTAAAGAAGAAGAGGAAAGGAAGAGATAGAAAAGGAGGAAGCTTTTCCAAGGCTTAAAGATGTAATGTTTGCACAATCATGGCATGAAAGAGTGTGATTGCAAAGTTCCCCATCATGTGTTTACAAATATGTGAATGTAAAGATTTGGCCAATTGGGGAATCTGAGCCCCATATGTGATAAAACGGTCTAATGGGGGATCTAAGCCCCAAATGTGATAGAGGCCTGGCCATATGTGATATGTGATTTGTTGGCGCCAATGTAAACACATAATTAACAATCGGACCCCACATGAGAATGTGATACGCATTTGCTCCTGCCTCTATTCCCACAGAGTCTATACGACTCACTTTGTGTTCATTTATGTTTTTAGATTATGTAGGAAGCAGAAAGCATGCAGGGGATGGCAAGGAGTCCTCAGGAGTTTGAAGTATGATGACGCGTGCGGGAAAAGGAAAACTAAACCTCCCATTTAATGTATTTTGATTCTGACCTAAAACCAACCCAGATATTATATATATATTTTGTTACAAGTTAAGGAACCTTATAGTTTTGATACGTTTCATTGTGTTTAACATATGTACTCGTGGTTTCGAAAACAAAGATATGTGTGACGTCCTCTCTAATTTCGTTGTGTGATATGTGATACGATACGATATATGATAGGTCATAAGAAACGAGATGAGAATTTAGAGGGGGCTTTGCAGGGTGGTATTAGAGTAGGGTTTTCCTCTTTTCCCCACACATCAGTGGACTCTCTCCACCATTCCAAGATAAGATATGATATGTCCTATATGATATAAAGGTATGATATATTTTTGTATGATGAGGGTTGTTTGTATGATGCTATGTAAAGAGAATGTACAGGCTTCGAATAGGAATTTGAGTATTGGGATGCGCCCTCTTTCCCTTTTATAGTCTCATTTTATTTGATGAATAGATGACTGAAGATCAAGCTATGATTATTAAAAGATTGACGTGACTCGTTGAGCATTAATCGCAACAAATGCAACAATAATGACAAATGATGCAGCAAATGATGAATAATGTGAATGCTAATCATAATGCAAGTGAAAGTAATTCGGTTAGTGGTGTTTGGGGAGCTGAAAAGCCAAAAGAAGAAAAATAGAGAGTTTGGAAGTTATCATTTTTGACATTTGAATCCGCCAATCTTTGAAGATGCTAAGGATCTGATTGATGCTGAAAATTGGATTCAAATAATGGAAAGGATGTTTAAATACGCCAACATTCTAGCCCCGGAGCAAGTGAATTGTGCTACGTTCATGCTTTATGTCTCGACCGGATTTTGGTGGGTTACGGTGGGGAAGGCTGAAGAAGTTAATGAAATAGCTTGGGCTGATTTTTGCACTAGGTTTCGTGCTAAATATTTTTTCGACACAGCTCAAAATGAGAAGTTAAATGATTTCATTCGGTTGCAACAAGGAGACATGTCAGTTAATGAGTATAGTAAGAAGTTTTATGACCTTGCTCGATTTGTATTTGCTACTCATATGGTGGATACTCCTGCTTGCAAGATTGCATGTTTTATTGCAGGATTGATGCCTAAGCTAGCTCGAGATGTTCAGCTAGCAAGAGTTTCGATGATGAGTTATGCTGAGATTATGGAACGGGCTTATGTAGTAGAACGAGCTGAAGCAAGAGTTTCTCAAGTTCGTTAAACCATTGGCCAATCAGTTCAGTCAGTTCAGTCAAATCAAAGTTCAACTCAATCTTCGCAAGGATCTTTGTATAGTACTTGAGGTCGAGGATCGAATGTTCAAGGCCGAAGAGGAAATAATAAGAGACCTCCAGGCAACACTTCTTCACTCCGAGCTCCGGCAAAGAAAGGACCGAGTTTCTTTATCGTTCCGACTTGTCAGTTTTGTAGGAAGAACCATGGCGGTCAATGCTATTATGCTACTGGCCGATACTACAAATGTGGAAAAAAAGGACATATGACTCAAGATTATCCGGAAATGAAGAATCAACAACCACAGCCTCGACAAGTCGGACAAGTATTTGCCACTGCTCAGCCCAAAGCTCCTAAGAAGGCCGATGTCATCGCAGGTACTGCTTATATTTATATTTTACCCACACATGCATTATTTAATTCCGGAGCTACGCATTCTTTCATATCCCTATCGTATGCCGAATATTTGCATATGATTTTGGAGCCCCTGCAGCCTTCTTTTGATGTATTGTACCTTCGGGTTCCGTCCGTTACGATTCAAGCTCAAGGCTTTGATACGTCAGCCAATCTTATTGGTCTTGAACTTCAAGACTTAGATATTATTCTTAGCATGGACTGGTTGACAAGATATGGAGTGATTTGGATTGTCCTAGCCGAGCATTGATATTTCCGGGGAGTGATCCTACTGTCTTTCCTAACTTCGAGGGACCGACTTGGATTATTATCTCAGGAATGAACGCCAAGAAGTTGATTAATCATGGGTATAAAGCCTATTTGATCACTTTGTACAGTGTAAAAGCTGAGGAGCCAATGACACCATCTTCTATTTCGATAGTATGTGAATTTCTTGATGTGTTTTCCGATGAACTCCCCGGATTACTTCTGTCCCAGGACATTGATTTTGTTATTGATGTTATTCTGGGTACTCTTCCGATATTGAAGACTTCCTATATAATTGCGCCTTCTGAAATCAAGGAGATTCGAACTCAATTGGATGATTTGTTAAAGAAAGAAAGGGTTAAACAACTCCTTGGGGTGCTCCAGTTTTGTTTGTAAAGAAGAAAGATATGGGGCTATGAGACATTCTATTTTATCGGGAGTTGAATAAAATCACGATCAAGAATAAGTATCCTTTGCCCCGTATTGATGAATTATTGGATCAACTTCAAGGCCCAGCAATATATTCGAAGATTGATTTACAATCTGATTACCATCAATTGAGAATTAGAGAGGAAGATATTCCCAAGTCCACCTCTAGTAACGATACGGGCATTTTGAGTTTCTTGTGATGCCATTTGGACTCACAAATGCCCCGGTGGTCTTTATGGATCTGATGAACCGAGCTTTCGAACCGTATTTGGATAAGTTCGTGATTGAATTTATTGATGATATCTTGATCTACTCCGTATCTCGGGAAGACCAAGAGCAACATCTTCTTATTGCCTTACAGATACTTTGGGAATGTGAATTTTGGTCGGAGCAAGTAGTCCTTCTAGGACATGTTGTGAAGAAAGAAGGCATGTCAATGGATCCAAGTACGGTGGAAACTGTTTTGAAGTGGCCAGAACCAACTACACCTAGAGAAGTTCGAAGTTTTGTAGGTTTGGCTGGGTATTATCAACTCTTTGTAAGAGATTTGCCAATATTGCCGCTCCATTCACGCATTCAACACGAAAGAATATGCCATTTCTTTGGACTAAGCAATGCGAGAGCAATTTTCAAGAATTAAAGACTCGCATCACAACAGCTCCAATTTTGGCAATTCCAGATGGTGTTAGTGTATTCACTATCTATAGTGATGCCTCTCACCAATGATCTAGATGTGTTTTGATGCAAAATGACTATGTAATCGTCTATGCCTCTCGCCAATTAAATAGCTATGAGCGACACTGTCCGACGCATGATTTGGAACTTGTGGCGATTGTGTTTGCTTAGAAGATTTGGTGACATTACCACTATAGAGTGAAATGCAAGATTTATACGGATCACAAAAGCTTGAAATATTTCTTCACTCAAAAGGAGCTCAATATGCGTCAACATTGTTGGTTGGAGCTTGTGAAAGATTATGATTGTATGATCCATTATCGTCCAGGCAAGGCAAATGTTATGGTAGATGCATTGAGCTACAAAGCACCAAAACAAAGGCCACGTGAATTACAACGTGAGATAGAAAGGTTCGATCTTGAAATCTTAGAATCTAATGAAGCTCAATTGGCGGCCATGTCAATTCAATAAACACTTATCGATCGTATCAAAGAAGCGCTAGAAAGTGATGAATATGCAAATAAGATCAAAAAACAAATGATAGAGAGTTGAATTCAGATTTTCAGGCATACCAAGGGTTATGTACGGACAAAGAATGACCTACGACAGGAGATTTGTAATGAAGCCCATATGAAGCCGTATACTCTTCATTCGGGTTCGACTAAGATGTGTAGAGCAATTAAGACGTTTTATTGGTATATCCCAGTATGAAACGAGAAATGGCGGAGGACGTGGAACAATATTTAGTTTGCCAGCAGATAAAGGCCGAACATCAAAGACCGGTGGGAATGCTACAACCTCTTCCAATTCTTGAGTGGAAGTGGGATGAAATCAATATAGATTTCGTAGGTGGTCTGCCAAGAACAAGCAAGGGTTTCGATGCTATATGGATCGTTGTTGATTAGTTTACACGGTCCGCTCATTTCTTGCCGATCAAAATGACATTTCGGATAAAGCAATTGGCTCAATTTTACGTGCAAGAGACTGTTCGTTTGCATGTTGTGCCTGTCACAAGCACTTTTGATCGCGATCCCAAGTATTTGTCTCCTTTTTCAAAAGAGTTACACATTTTAGGGACGAAACTTCAATTTAGTACGACATTCCATCGTTAAACGGATAGGAAAACAGAAAGAACAATTCAAACATTGGAAGATATGCTACGTGCTTGTGTTTTAGAATTTCAGCAAAGTTGGGATCGTTATCTTCCTTTGATAGAGTTTGCATATAACAACAGTTATCATTCCTCGATTGGGGTGCTGCCTTATGAAGCTTTGTACGAGCGCAAGTGTAGGTCTCCTCTATAATGGGATGGAGTAGGAGAAATGAAAGAGATACAAATAGAAATGGTACAATACATGATTTCGGCAATTGAAAAGATTAAGCAACGAATGAAAGCTTCTGAAGATTGTCAGAAGAGTTATACAGATAAACAACGTCAGCCACTTGAATTTGAAGTTGGCGATAAAGTCTTTATTCGAATCTCGCCAATTAAGAGGCTTCTTCGATTTGGCAAGCGTGGAAAGTTAACTCCCCGATATATTGGCCCATATGAGATTGTCGAAAGAGTTAGGGAAGTTGCTTATCGACTACGGTTACCTGTGCATATGGATCGAATCCAGAATATATTTCATGTATCAATTTTGAGAAAATATGTTTCGGATCCATCACATGTATTATCGGAACCTCCATTAGATATATAGCCTGATCTATATTACGAAGAGAAGTCGGTTTGGATTATTGCACGAGATGTGAAGCAACTTATAGGTAAGCAAATACTGCCGTGGCGAAGTACAACTATTGAAGAGGAGACATGGGAAAGAGAGGAGGCTATGCAATAGCAATATCCCGAGCTATTCCCAGGTAAGAATTTTGAGAAGGAAATTTATTTAAGGGGGTAGATTGTAACACCCCGTCTGATCTGGTATATGATTTTTTATGAGATTTGGAATGATATGCATAAGTTTGAGATGACGATTATGTGTTTGATATGTTTACGACATGTTTATAAGTGTGTTGGATATGTTTGGAAATGATATGGCCTTCAAGCACATGGCGGGAAGAAAATTTTAGCAGAACAATTTTTACGGTCGTAATATTCAGGATACGGCCGTAATATTTTTGATACGGCCATAAAATTTATTGTTACGGCCGTAAAATCTAAGAGTACGAAGCAGAAATTTTCAGAGAGTTGGATACAGCCGTATATGCTCAGGATACGGCCGTAATATTAGATATATGGCCGTAAAAATCAAAACATGAAGAGATGTTGAAATTTTGAAAACCTCTAGTACGCCCGAACGTTGGTTATATACGACCGTAACTCAAGATACAACCGTAAAATATATGGATACATCTGTAATATTGAAGCAAAGGAAAAGTGGAAAATTTTATAGAGGCACTTATACGGCCGTATGGTTTGTGTTACGACCATAAATTTAAGTTATACGGCCGTAATTTTAAGTCGGCAGAATTTCTTAGCTATACATTTCCAACCAATTGGGTGAGATATATATAGCCAACACTTGGTCCTAACCTTCCTAAGACATCCAAAACCATCCTCCAACACTTCTAAGCTCTGCAAACTTGGTTGAGATTGATTTACCAATATTTATCATCATTTTTCCAACCCTTTGGTGTTAACAAAGAAGATGAAAGGAAGAGGTAGAGAAGGAGGAAGCTTTGCCAACCTACCCTATTGTGTCTCTCTTAGATTTAGAGGTGGGTAATAGATGTAATATACATCAAAGAAGGCAAGTATGTGCATATATGTGACTTTGTTTGAGGTATATGAAATGAAAAGCTCGAGTTTTCTTTGATTGAAAGCTCGCTGTGAATCAATCGAAGCATTTGCTTGTATGATATGTTTTGTGCTTTTGGCTTCACCTTATGCTATGTTCAAAGAATTCTTGATGTTAATAACATGCTTACATGATTGTGAAGTAATACGTAATATGAACCCTTGTTTGATGTCAAGGCTTAAAGATGAAATGTTTGCACAATCATGGCATGAAAGAATGTGATTACAAAGTTGCCTATCATGTGTTTACAAATATGTGAATGTGAAGATTTAGCCAATTAGGGGATCTAAACCCCATATGTGATAAGACGGCCTAATAGGAAATCTAAGCCCCAAATGTGATACGAGGTGTGGCCATATGTGACATGTGATTTGTTGGCGCAAATGTAATCACATGATTAACAACCAAGCCCAACATGAGAATGTGACATGCATTTGCACCTACCTCTATTCCCACAAAGTCTTTATGACTCACTTTGTGTTCGTTTATGTGTTTAAATGACCCAGGAAGTAGAAAGCATGCAGGAGATGGCGGGGAGTCCTCAGGAGTTTGAAGCATGATGACACGTGCAGGAAAAGGAAAACTAAAACTCCTATTGAATGTATTTTCATTCTGACCCGCAACCACCCTAGATATTATGTATATGTTTTGTTGCAAGTTAAGAAACCTTATAATTTTGATACGTTTCATTGTGTTAACATATGTACTGGTTGGTTTGAAAACAAAGATATATGTGACGTCGTCTCTAGTTCCGCTGTGTGATATCTGATACGATACAATATATGACATGTTATAAGAAACAAGACGAGAATTTAGAGGGGGCGTTATAGATCTTTCTTTTTTTTTTTTTGCCATTTCTTTTTCTCCTTCTTTTTCATATACAGAGAGGAAGCTGAGAGCATCTATGGAATTGGGGGAAATTTTGACTTTTAATTAAGTGATTTTGCACCCCAAGCGCCCACACTTCTCAAAAGTATTTAAGTTGGTCCCCATTTCATTTATTTGCACTAGTCACCCCCCAAATTCCTATCTCTTGCACAAATTGACCCCAACGTTGTTATTTTCTTTCCACAAATAGTCCCTAACTTCTAAATTCCATTTAAAAATAGACCCAATCTTTTCAAATGTATTTATTTTAGCCCCTATAGTTTTATATCTAATTTATCTACTTTAATATTTGAAATAATCATAATATTTTTACTTAATTATAGATAGCGCGTATGAACTAAACACATAAAGAAACTCCCCAGTTTAAGCTAGAACTCAAGAAGATCGGTAGGCTCCGGTACTAAAACCGTTTACTTTTAAAATCTTATTAGTGTACTATGTAATCGCATGTAACATTAAACAATGAACACATGCTTCTCACCTTCTAAAGAGAAATGAAAGGCTTTAGCTTAATTTTAAGAACCTGCGTGCTATTAAGCACTATGATGACGTGCACGATAAAAAAAGTAAACAAATTTGTGATTATTTGTTCGTGATATTGCAAAGTTTGATGCTTACATGCTCTGTGAACATTATGTGTTCTACTATTATATGTGCAGAGGGTCTATTGAGTATATTTGCACTCATGTTTTCCATTATTAACCATCTTTGCAGACTGGGGAGTTGGTGGCACAGCAAACGGCAGTGACTACTGATCGAAGAGATTTAAATAAAAATTTTTTATCTTTTATTAGTTTATAAATTTCCTTTCGAGAATTTCCTATTATGTGACTGAAATAACTTATTGCAATAAAGTTTAAATTTTATTTCCTGTATGTTATTCCGCTCAATTTACTTTCAAAATAAAACATGATAGCAATGATGTGATGTTCTGGGAACTCAAATCCTAGGGCGTTACAGCCTGGTATCAGAGTGGGTCTACGATTATTTAGACTTACCTTTTTTTAAAAAAAAATGGGTATACATTTTCAAATGAAAAAAAAGCCACTTCCATCGCTCCGTCTGCCAGCTCCGAGGTAAATTTATGTGGAATTATAATTTATATATTGACTGCATCCATGACTCGAGAAATAATGAGTTAAAGCATAACATGGATTTTAAATAATTCTATACGATTTTTCAATCCTCAAAATTAAAATGAAGGTTGATTACAAAGCCCATCTAAACTGGACTTTGCATAAATGGAATAAATAAAAATGAGATTGGTTCCACGGCTTGGAGTTACATGAAATGCGAGAATGGGGCTACAGCATACTACATCTATCGTTTCTGGTGTTTACGCCTGGAGGCCATCAAAATGGGCTTCCAAGTGAACGATATAGACTCTATCAGGCACCTACTGAAGACCTTCCAGTATGGCAAATGGCCCCTAACTTTCCGATTCTATAAAGGAGTGCAGGATCGTTGGGAGGGATTGCAAACTTCGAGATTGTCTATGACGAATTCGTCATGTATGGGAGCAGGTTCTTCGTAAATAAGTGATCAGCACAATGTGAACCATGCCTGCCAAAGGACTAGGAACTTCCCAGAGCTACGTCGTACCTTGGGTTGGCCGTAGTTACCCAGGCAAGTGATTGAGGCTGAGTCAGGCACTTACAAAGAGTATAACCCGCCACATCTCCTGAATCACCCAACTGCCACCCATATGAGATAGAAGACACCACCACCTCACCCAACTTCACCCCTCAAGGCCTAAGGAAGTGAAATGAAGGAGATACTATAATTGATAGCACAATTGATAAGTGCTCGAAAAGCACTTAAATAACTCTTCTATTTTATGTATTTGTGTATTTGTGGTGTTTAGGGTCACAAAGAATCAAAAGGAGTAAAAATGGATGAAAATCGAAAGAAAACGGAAACTCAGGACCAAAATGCAAGCGAATCAAAGATGGAGGGCCTCCGATGCAATTTTATGAAATGTTGTTTTTACAATTTTTCTTGTGCCAATATCAAATAATATCAAAAGAGGATTTCCACATTTTTGTCGGATCCCAAATCGGAGTTTCCTAGTGAAAGTTATGGCCATTTGAAGAGAAAGGACAAAGCGTAAAAAATCAGCAGCTCGAATTTACTGCCGCAGTTCAGTAATTTGACCATAACTTTTGTTACAAAATTAGGATTGACCTTCCCTTTATATTGTTGGAAAGGACACTCAGAGGGCTACAAGTTTGATTTTGACCTCTTCAAATGATTCGGATCATATCATGGTCAAACGTGGGCAAAACAGAGAGTGATGTGAATGGAGGATTTCTTGGGCCATGTTTTGGTAGAAAATTCATAACTTTCTATTAAAATATCGAAAAAAAGGAAATTCCAATTGCACAATTCAGCCAAGATGCTTACCTATACCATGATACAATATTTGAACTAATAGAGCAATTTAAGATCACGATTTGGTGGTTACCAATTAGTGGAATCATAATGGAGTAGTTGTACAATTTTTTATTATATTTTCTTGTGAAATTTTGCCTATAAATAGAGGCATTTGTAAGGAAGGAAATGCATAACTTAGTGGAAGAGAATTAGCTAGTAGTTCTCTCCAACTTTCTCTTCAATAAAATTCTCTTCTTCATTTGTTCTTAGTTTTAGCTTGAAAGATCTTAGTTTTTCATATTCCGGCGGAAGAAATAAAGGCTTCAATCGATCAACGATACTTCGGCGGTGAATATGATTAACGGATCATTTATTTGATAAGTTTCTCTTTTCCCTTTTATTTCTCTATTTATTTTTTAGCATTTATTTACTTGTTTTCTATATTTTGCGTATAATCTATCATATAGTGGTGGTGATACAAAGCGAACACTCGCTAAAAAGTATGAAACCCCGCAAATATGAGTAGTTAGACTTTTCTATCTAGTTCGAGGGGGACGTTGTGTTCAACTAACATGTGGTTATCTTTTCTAACTCTTTAGTAACGTTTTATCTATTCCTCTACTTCAATTTGTTGATTTGTTATGCTTGTAAACCCGTTTTTGAGTTTATTTGATTATTGCATTCACTTTGGCCAATTGAATCAATCAATCTTTAAATTCAAGTTACTTGCTAGGATTGGAACTTTCGATCCGTAATTATCACTAGATTCCAATCCAAAGTAGCAAATGAATATCGTGCATATTTATTAACAAATCAACTTAGATGTATTAATTTGAGTTTGTGAAATTATTCATCTAATTCAACTCATTCTTCTCGTTCATTTCACACTAGCTTTGCATTAAATCCTAAGAATTTGTTTAGGCTTATCCAACAGCTAGATGTTAAGTTAAAGAACTCTGGCCGTGTTGTCGCAGTACGCCAAAATTTATTTTATTTCCTTACTCGGTTTAAAAACTACAAATTAATGTAGAAGTGGTAAGTAAGGGTCGAACCCAAGAAGAACGGTGTTTAATCTAGTTGTTTTTATCAATTAATATAGAAAGGGAGGTTTTGTAAAGTTGAATGAAATTCGAAAATAAAATTACAAAATAAAAGAATTGAAATAAAACAATTGAACTAAATATCTAGTTCTCGGGTTCGGTTGTGTCAACATCTTGTATTTATCTTTCCCATGCAACGTGTACTATCCCTTCTTCAATTTATCAACTCCAATTAATCAATACGATCTGATTAACGAATTCTTCCTTAAGTGTATTAAATTAAAGTGAGTTTTTTAACTTAACGTCTAGCTATTGGATAATCCTAAACAAGTTCTTAGGATTTAATGCAATGCTAGTGTGAAATGAACAAGAAGAATGAGTTGAATTAGATGATCAATTTCACAAACTTGAATTAATACATCTAAGTTGATTTATTAACAAATATGCACGACATTCGTTTGCTATTGTGGATTGGAATCTAGTGACGATTACGGATCAAAAGTTCCAATCCTAGCACATAACTTGAACTTAAAGATTAATTGATTCAATTGGCCAAAGTGAATGCAATAATCACATAAATTAAAAACGGGTTTAAAAGCATAACAAATCAACAAATTGAAGCAGAGGAATAGATAAAATGTTAGCAAAGAGTTAGAAAAGATAACAACATGATAATTGAACACAACGTCCTCCTCGAACTAGATAGAGAAGTCTAACTACTCATATTAGCGGGTATCACCACTGCTATATGATAGATTATACTTCACTATCTCAAGTAATATATACAAACTATATAAATCACGTAAATAATACTAAGAATTAAATAGAGAAGTCTAACTATTTATATATGCGGGTTAAATACTTATAACGGCGTAACGCCGTGTATCACCTCTGCAATATATGAGAAATTATCTTTCTCAAACATGAAAAAATAAAATACGAAAAGAAATTAGTGAAGAAATGCTCCGCTAATCATATTGACGGCCGAAGTATCGTCGATTGATTAATCGAACCTAAATTTAGGTTTTTACTTCCGCCGGAATATGAAAAACTAAGAGCTTTCAAGCTAGAACTAAAAACAAATGATGAAGAGAATTTTATTGAGGAGAAAATTGGAGAGAATCACAAGCTAATTCTCTCTACAAGTTGTGTGATTCAAGCTTGGAAATGCCTCTATTTATAGGCAAAATATTACACCAAAAAATATTAAAAAATCATAAAAGTCTTCCTTCATGAGTCTATTGTGGTGTGCTCAAGTTTTTTTTATCTCTAAAAAGTCAAGAAAATACCAAAAACATGTTTTATGGTAGGTGGAGTACACTGGTAAAAATCTGCAGTGGTGTCAGGCGTGACTCGAGTCACCGCGCGCGCTGATCGAGTCACCGCGCGATTCTGCCTAGTCCGCGCGCCCAACGAGAGAACCAGGGACGGTTGCAGGCGTGACTCGATCACTTGCGGCACTGATCGAGCATGATCGGACGTGACTCGAGTCACTTACGGCGCTGACTCGATCACATGCGGCGCTAACTCGAGTCACCCGAGTCACCCAGAAATTGCACACCGAGTCCCTAAACTTTTGAATGTTGTTCATTTGGGTCCTTGCAAAATTGTATTTTGGTCCTCCAATGTTTTGAAAAGTTTCACTTTGGTCCCCAGACTTTTTAAACGTTGCACGTTGGTCCCCAACAGTTTTGGTAGTGACGCTTTTAGTCCTTTTTCTTCAAATGGCCATAACTTTCACTAGGAAACTCCGATTTGAGATCCGGAAAAAGTTTGGGAATCCTCTTTTGATGTTCTTCGACTTTGGCACAAGAAAAATTGTAAAAACAATTCTTCATAAAATTGCATTGGAGGTCCTCCATCTTTGATTCACTTGCCTTTTTGGTCCCGAGTTTCCGTTTTCATCCGATTTTCATCTATTTTGACTTCTTTTGATTCTTTGTGACCATAAACACCACAATAAATGAAAAACACATAAAACGGAATATATAACACTAATACAACACACAAATACATAAAATAGAAGAGTTATTTAAGTGCTTTTCTAGCACTTATCAAACTCCCCCACACTTAGACTGTTGTTCGCCCTCGAACAACAACCATATGATACCAAACAACACACTGATTTTACACGAGATAAACAACTTTAAACATTGAAATCCAACTACAAATAGTGACTTGCTTAATAAACATTCTCCCGAACTATGAAAATTTCACTTCTTCTCAAATACACAATGGCTTGTGTGTGTGTGCAATTAAGGTTATCATCTCATCACTAACTGGAACCAAATGAAAGCTTACGATGTTCTATCCAAATCCTGACCCGAAATGGTCAAATATTTCCTTTCATCTCTCGTGATCCCACTCTTATTTTACAATGATTTCCATGGATCCTAAAAATTACTCAGTTCACCAAAAATCATCAACTGTTAGCATTGCAAAGAAAAAAAAAGGGCATGGCAGGTGTTTTATCGCAAATATGTCTTCAATTTAAAGAGTTTTAGATTGGACACTTCAAACCACTGAGGGAATTTATTTATCTTACTTCACGCTTGGGTACTATCACATTTCTTGCGATTTTCTTTTTTTTTTTGATGAAGAAGAAGAGTTTTGCAATTTTCTTTTCAGCTTTTACCCCACAGGTAGCTTTCACACTACCCCTTTCATTGGAGGCAGCCTTCTTCACCCATTCGAGGTGACGGCTTCACTGAGCGAGTAGCTCTTTCTGTGGTCCCTCTCCTTATTTCGAACATAAAAGTAAAATTCATTCTCAGCATAGGTCAATGTTTTTTCCAAACTTTTTAAACTCTGTCAATAAAAGACACATTCACAAAAAACAGATACCATGAGATTATAACTCCGCCTTGCTAACAATTGATGTTTCCAGGTTACTTTGAGCAGGACGAATGGATAGAAAAAAGAAAAGAAAAAAGTTAGTTTACTATGGTCTTGAAAGTTAGAAAAGAAAATCAACATTTTCAACCTTCAATTTGTGTTCCAGAGAATGATAGCAAATTACCTATAAATGTGCCCAGATAAATTTGCCAGCTGTGCTTGGAGAAGAACATAACACATTTTTTTTTTCGAGATCTTGTAGTTTCAGCTAAGTCACACAAATTAAACTCAATCATATTCAAAAGTTGCTATCTCATGCAAAATCGTCGACACAAATAAAAAAAAATCACACATAGACCACAATATGCCACTCCCCCACACTTAAATTCTACATTGTCCCCAATGTAGAAATATAGAAAGCATGAAAAAGAGAAGAAATAGAAAATCCCCTATGGTAAGCCAAGAAGTAGTAGCCGCCATAGGTTGTCGACTTTGCACACTAAAACCTGACACAAGAACAAAAAAAACAATTAAAAATAACAATATGTACACGTAGTTGTGATTGTGGCTTACATCTTCCTCTGGTTTTACGTCCAGAAACGGCTTAAACGCCTTCTATGAGTCGGGGATAGGCTTCCCATCCAGTTTTCTTATAGACTGGCAAACAGGGTCTTTTAAAGTCAGATTCCCAAGACTGTATCGTTCTCGTTCCTTTTTGAATTCACTCCACAAATTGAGAAGTTCGATTTGCACCATTCCACTAGGATGCATCTCAAGAGTTTGATGGATATCATCCAAAGACTCCTTACTCATGCCATCCTTAATGAAACATATTTTATCTTCTCGATTTGTAGACACAAATCCAATGGAACGGTTACCTGAGTTGCAAGTCCATCGAGTGCATTTATAAGGCCATCTAGCACATTTATAGCACACATTCATTCTTTTTGCCCTTCGTTTCTTGGCAAAATTACTTTTGCCTAACCCTGGTGCATATTTAGTACTTAAAGCTGGCATTTTACCTCCTAATCGGACCTTTGCTTCAATCAACCAACGAATGTCCTCAGGCATTTCCTTTTCCATCAACATTTTTAACCGTCCCACTCTAGAATAGTAAATCCCTTTCAAAGCATTCAAAGGCAGTGACGGATAATACTTGTGGATTTTGGAAAGTTTGGATTCCATTGAAAATGCAAGAGTTTTGAAGAAGTAAAAGAAAATAGAATGCTTAGGTTGCCTCCTAAGTAGCGCCTTTGTTTATAGTCGTTGGCTCGACTATAAAATTTTTTATTTTTTATTTAGTTACGTAACACACGAAAGAAAAAGAAACACTGAAGTAATAAGATTAAAACCATCAAAATCAATAAGCATAGTAGATTATCACACTCTTCCATATTTTCAAAGATATTGAAGAAGGAAAAAAAAAGAAATTTTGAATTACATAATCAATTAATATTAAGAAAAGACATATATATACAAAAATATCACACACGTCCATACTATAAGAAAAACAAAATAAATAGAAGGAAGAAGAAGACGGTGAAGAAGAAAGAAATTACCTGATCACTGCTAGAAAGAAGTACTCACTGAGACTTAAGATTGTGGTTGTGATTTTGAGTGGAGAACGATCTCTGATTTATAGTCAAACTGGGCACTGTTTCAACCGACAACCATGCATGTAGAGCGTGCTGGAAAGAGTACGTTGGGATGGGCATCCGAGAAAACGCGTTTGACGGATTTGTCATTTATCAATAATTAACCTGCCCATTATCCGTAATTCTCGCTAATCACCGATTTATGGGCCATCATGTCTCTTCCCAAATAATTGAGTCTCAAATATCGTCCTCCTACAATAATAAAGCAATATCTTCCTTAATACGTTAGATGAAAAGTAAACAAATTAAAAACAAAAAATACAAATATTAAAGAAAATTGCTTGGTTGCCTCCCAAGAAGCGCTTTTGTTTATGGTCGTTAGCTCGACCACGTTCCCATTTGTCAAGTAGGATTCCTCAAATCCATTGCAGCTCCACTTTGTCTTCGATGGCTTCTCCGAGTGTCTTGATTTCTTATGATCCTTCTTGAATTCTTCTCCAAATTTTTTGGTCCCATTTCTTTCCATGGCTTCCTTCTTCGAGATGAGGTAATTGTGCTTTGGCTCAATCTTATGTGTTGTGCTGGCTCTGCAATTCAACTTACACAGTTCTTGCACAAAAGGATTAATTGAATTGATTGCAAACACAGAACAAGCGTTATTAGGGCGCAATGAACCATCAAAAGTATTAAAGTTCGCTTTTTCCTCATCAAATTCCATGGATAGTGTACCCTCATAGACATCAATTTTAGTGCGAGAAGTGTAAAGAAATGGACGTCCCAATATGATAGGTGTAGGGTGAGGTGAATGTTCATCAGCCATATCAAGCACGTAAAAATCAGCAGGGAAAACTAAGCCATTTACTTTGACTAGCACATCTTCTATCACTCCATCCGGGTATGCATTGGTACGATCAGCTAGTTGCACAATTACGTGAGTTTCTTTTAGTTTTCCTAGATTTAGTGAAGCATACAAGGATCTAGGCATGACATTTATAGATGCTCCTAAATCTATAAGCGCTTTATCAATATGGTGATTGCCTATGGTGCATGGGACAGTGAACATACCAGGGTTTTTGCATTTTGGAGGCAACTTCTTCTGGAATACCGCTGAAACGGTTTCTCCCATTTTGATCATTTCATTTCCCTTCAATTTCCTCTTATTAGTGCAAAGATCTTTCAAAAACTTAGCATAGCGTGGGATTTATTTGATTGCATCTAACAATGGAATGTTGATTTCTACTCTCCTAAATGTGTCCAAAATTTCTTTTTCCTTGTCATCTTTGTTGGTTTTCGCTAATCTACTAGGAAAAGGGGGAGGAATTGTTTTAGCAATGATATGAGAGTTAGGACTTGCCTCCTTTTAAAACTTTTCTTTGTTATCTTCATGTGTGGAAACTTCTTTGTGAGGGTTTTCGATCTCTTTTCCACTCCTTAAGGTTAGGGCACTAACATTCTTTGGATTTACCTAAGGTTGAGATGGTAACTTCCCTCCAGATTGTGCTTCCAGTCGATTGATGGCAGTTTCCAATTGACTCATTTGGTTTTCCAAGTTTTGAATGCTCGATTTGGAATCCTGTTGAAATTTCACAGTGTTAGTTGCTAATGTTTTCACCATATCCTAGAGAGACATACCTGATCGTTGAGGTTTTTGTTGAAATTGCCCTTGAGGTTGGAAATTCCCTTGTTGCTGGAATTGGCCTTGAGGTTTGTTAAGGAAGAATCCTGGGGGTTTGTTGGTTCCATAACTTAGATTGGGGTGATCTCGCCATCCTGGATTATAGGTGTTTGAGTATGGATTGTACTGTTGCCTTGGGAATGGAAAATTGCTTGCTGAATTCACTTGTTCATTGTTATCCACTTGCAGAACAGGACAAGCATCTGTAGGATGTCCTAGGTTTGTGCATATGCCACATGCTTTGACTTGTGGATTGTTTCCTACAACAATTTGTTTGAGAAGATGTGTTAGTTCAGAAAGTTGGCTTTCAATATTGGAATTACTTACCTCGTTAACTCTTCGAATGTTTATCTCCTGCCTCAGCATCGAATTGTTGAGTGTTTTCAGCCATGTTTGAAATCAGTGTTCTGGCTTCAGCAGGGGTTTTGTTCATCAATGCGCCTCCACTAGTAGCATCAACCATGTTTCTGTCTGATTGACATAAGCCTTCATAGAAGTATTGCACTAGGAGGTTTTCACTGATTTGGTGATGCGGGCGACTTGCAATGAGCTTTTGAAACGCCTCCCAATACTCATAAAGAGTTTCTCCATTGTTTTGGCATACTCCAGAGATATCTTTCCTGATATTTGCGGTCTTTGAAGCTGGGAAGTACTTTTCGAGGAAAAGTTGCTTCATTTGATTCCATGTTGTGACTGAACCTGGTGGTAAAGTGTATAACCAATCTGTGGCGGCATCTTTTAGTGAAATGGAAAAGCTCTGAGCTTGATTTGCTCTTCAGTGATGCCTGGGGGTTTCATGCTATCACACACCACATGAAACTCCTTCAAGTGTCGGTACGGATCTTCGCCGGATCGTCCATGAAAAGATGGTAGAAGATGTATGAAACCGGATTTCAGCTCGAAAGTTTTACCTTCTTCTACGGTTGGAAACGTTATACATAATGGTTGTTGAGTAACTTCAGGAGTCGCCATTTGTTTAAGAGTTCTTTCATTGTTGTTATCAGCCATTTCTTGTTCTTGTTTTGCTTGTCTTATTCTTCTTCGAATGGATTTCTCGATTTCCGGATCGAAACTTTCAAGAATTCGATTAGTAGATCGAGTATTATGCATACAAGTGAATTTTTTATTTTTTTAAAAAAAATTAATTAGTAAAAGCAACTAAATTTGTTAACCGTTCCCCGGCAACGGTGCCAAAAACTTGGGCGTGTTATCGCAATTCGCCAAAATTTAGTTTATTTCCTTACTCGGTTTCAAAACTACAAATTAATGTAGAAGTGGTAAGTAAGGGTCGAACCCAAGAGGAACGGTGTTTAATCCAGTTGTTTTTATCAATTAATATAGAAAGGGGGGTTTTGTAAAGTTGAATGAAATTCGAAAATAAAATTACAAAATAAAAGAATTGAAATAAAACAATTGAACTAAATATCTAGTTCTCGGGTTCGATTGTGTCAACATCTTGTATTTATCTTTCCCATGCAACGTGTACTATCCCTTCTTGAATTTATCAACTCCAATTAATCAATACGATCTGATTAACGAATTCTTCCTTAAGTGTATTAAATTAAAGTGAGTTATTTAACTTAACATCTAGCTATTGGATAATCCTAAATAAGTTCTTAGGATTTAATGCAATGCTAGTGTGAAATGAACAAGAAGAATGAGTTGAATTAGATGATCAATTTCACAAACTTGAATTAATACATCTAAGTTGATTTATTAACAAATATGCACGACATTCGTTTGCTACTGTGGATTGGAATCTAGTGACGATTACAGATCAAAAGTTCCAATCCTAGCACATAACTTGAACTTAAAGATTAATTGATTCAATTGGCCAAAGTGAATGCAATAATCACATAAATTAAAAACGGGTTTAAAAGCATAACAAATCAACAAATTGAAGCAGAGGAATAGATAAAACGTTAGCAAAGAGTTAGAAAAGATAACAACATGATAATTGAACACAACGTCCTCCTCGAACTAGATAGAGAAGTCTAACTACTCATATTAGCGGGTATCACCACTGCTATATGATAGATTATACTTCACTATCTCAAGTAATATATACAAACTATAGAAATCACGTAAATAATGCTAAGAATTAAATAGAGAAGTCTAACTACTCATATATGCGGGTTAAATACTTATAACGGCGTAACGCCGTGTATCACCTCTGCAATATATGAGAAATTATCTTTCTCAAACATGAAAAAATAAAATACGAAAAGAAATTAGTGAAGAAATGCTCCGCTAATCATATTCACAGCCGAAGTATCGTCGATTGATTAATCGAACCTAAATTTAGGTTTTTACTTCCGCCGGAATATGAAAAACTAAGAGCTTTCAAGCTAGAACTAAGAACAAATGATGAAGAGAATTTTATTGAGGAGAAAATTGGAGAGAATCACAAGCTAATTCTCTCTACAAGTTGTGTGATTCAAGCTTGGAAATGCCTCTATTTATAGGCAAAATATTACACCAAAAAATATTAAAAAATCATAAAAGTCTTCCTTCATGAGTCTATTGTGGTGTGCTCAAGTTCTTTTATCTCTAAGAAGTCAAGAAAATACCAAAAATACGTTTTATGGTAGGTGGAGTCCGCTGGTAAAAATCTAGCGGTGTCAGCGTGACTGAAGTCGCCGCTACCGATCGAGTCACCGCGGGATTCTCGCTTAGTCCGCGCTACGAACGAGAGGACCATGGGCGGTTGCAGCGTGACTTCGATCACTTGCGCTGATCGAGCATGATAGGACGTGACTCGAGTCACTTGCGGCGCTGACTCGATCACATGCGGCGCTGACTCGAGTCACCCGAGTCACCCAGAAATTGCACACCAAGTCCCTAAACTTTTGAATGTTGTTCATTTGGGTCCTTGCAAAATTGTATTTTGGTCCTCCAATGTTTTGAAAAGTTTCACTTTGGTCCCTAGACTTTTTAAACGTTGCACGTTGGTCCCCAACAGTTTTGGCAGTGATGCTTTTAGTCCTTTTTCTTCAAATGACCATAACTTTCACTAGGAAACTCCGATTTGAGATCCGGAAAAAGTTTGGGAATCCTCTTTTGATGTTCTTCGACTTTGGCACAAGAAAAATTGTAAAAACAATTTTTCATAAAATTGCATCGGAGGTTCTCCATCTTTGATTCACTTGCCTTTTTGGTCCCGAGTTTCCGTTTTCATCCGATTTTCATCCATTTTGACTTCTTTTGATTCTTTGTGACCCTAAACACCATAATAAATGAAAAACACATAAAACGGAACATATAACACTAATAAAACACACAAATACATAAAATAGAAGAGTTATTTAAGTGCTTTTCTAGCACTTATCAAACTCACTTTAATTTAATACACTTAAGGAAGAATTCGTTAATCAGAGCTTCTTGGTTAATTGAGAGTTGATAAATTGAAGAAGGAATAGTAACACGTTTCATGGGAAAGATAAATATAAGTTGTTGACACAACCGAACCCGAGAACTAGATATTTTTTACAATTGTTTTATTTCAAGCTTTTATTTTGACATTCGATTTTCTATTTTTATTCAAATATCACAAAACCCCCCCTTTTTCTATATTAATTGATTCAATCAACTAGATTAAGCGTCGTTCCTCTTGGGTTCGACCCTTACTTACCACTTCTACATTAATTTGTAGTTTTGAAACCGAGTAAGGAAATAAAATAAAATTTGTCGTACTGCGACAACACGACCAACAATCAACTAAATGTATCTTCAAATTTTGTCAGTAGTATGAGACCCCATTCATTTTAGTAGAATTTCATTGATTCTAGTAGGATTTCATTCATCTTAGTATTCGTTGTAACCTCATTGAAGGATTCTTTTGATATTAATAAAAGAGAAATTTTGATTACTTTCGCCTCTGAGTTGATTACTTTATTGTAAAGAGTATATAATGCCACAAGAGTTATAAAATTTTTATTTTGCTCACGAAGGATGTCCGGATATGGAAGACCAAGATGAACAACACCCCAGGGAGAGAATGCCCCTAACCAACTTGACCCGATGGTCTTAATACAAAACCTCATCCTAGCAATCCAGAACATTGGACAAACCTCTTCCAGAGTGCTGCTCTGCGCCAGTTAGAAATACGAGGCCAAGCAAATAGGTAGAGGATAAGTAGAAAGAAAAGGCCAGTGTGTTCGCAATGGATGCAGCGGAGGACACGGATGTGGTAGCAGGTAAAACTAATTAATCTAGCACCTCTCTTTACTTTGAATGTTCTGCACCTCCTGTATAACAATAATTTTAGTGGATAACAAGTATATTAACCATTTCAGGTACCCTGTTTATGCCCTAATAGATTCAAGAGCTATGCATTCCTTTATTTCGGAACAGTGCCTAGCTAAGTTAAACTTGCTAGGAGAGGAAACGAATAGCATACTTAAGATTAGCCTACAATCTGGAGGAACCCTCAACACAAAGTCGATAGCTAAGGCCGTTCCGATGGATTTTTGATGGAGTAGCTTCAGTGGAAAATCTAAATGTAATCCATATGTCCGACTTTCATATCATTTTGGACATGGATTGGCTAAGTAACAACCAAGCAGGTATTCTATGTCGCAAAAGGAAGGTAGTGTTTCGAAAAAACGGAAATCAGGTATTCAGATTTTGTGGATCGAGCATTAAGGCTCTTCCCCGCCTTGTCTCAGCCTTACAGGCAAAGAAAATGCTGGCCAAAGGTAACTGCCAAGGTTACCTAGTTAGTTTCCAAGGTGAGACAACGAAAGAGGTCACCATTAATCAGGTGCCAGTTGTTTGTGAGTACGTTAACGTCTTCCCAAATGACCTGATGGGAATTCTGCCTGATAGACAAGTGGAGTTCTCAATCGACTTGGCACCTGGGGCTGCTCCCCATATCCAAAGCTCCGTATTGTATGGCACCGAAAGAATTGCAAGAGTTGAAGGTTAAGTTGGAGGAGTTGCTGGAGAAAGGTTTCATCCGGCTAAGCGTATCCCCTTGGGGGGCGCCCATGTTGTTTGTAAAGAAAAAGGATGGTAGCATGAGGTTGTGCATTGACTCTAGGGAACTCAACAAGCTAACAATAACGAACAAGTATCCTCTCCTTAGGATCGAGGACTTGTTTGATCAACTATAAGGTGTCATCATATTTTCAAAGATAGATTTGAGATCAATTGAAAATCAAGCCCACCGATGTACCAAAGACAACATTTAAGATGCGATATGGGCATTACGACTTTGCCGTAATGTCACTCAGTCTCACGAATGCTCCTAAGATATATATGGATCTCATTAATCGAGTTTTCCATCAATACCTTTGTAGGTTTGTCATCCTATTCCTCAATGACATACTAGTTTACTACAAGAACCCCAAACAGCACAAGGAACATTTGAAGATTATGTTGGAAACCTTGAAGGCTGAGAAGTTGTATGGTAAATTTAAGAAATGTGAGTTTTGGCTGAAGAAGGTTGGATTTCTAGGCCACATCGTCTCAGGAAAAGGCATTGAGGTTGACCCTACAAAGGTCAAGGATGTGATAAATTGGCCCACACCTACAAATGTCTGCGAAGTGAAGAGTTTTCTAGGATTGGTCCGATATTATCGGCGATTTATAGAAGCCTTCTCAAAAGATAGTTAGCCCTATGCCCCAACTGACTCAGAAAGGTGTCAAGTTCCAGTGGACCGAACAATGTGAGCATAGTTTCCAAGAGCTGAAGAAAAGACTAGTTTCGGCGCCAATATTAACCATACTAGAGGGAACATAGAGTTTTGTTATCTACAGTGATGCCTCCAAACTTGGATTGGACTGTGTGTTAATACAAAGGGGAAAGGTGATAGCCTACGCTTCACGACAACTAAAACCATAGGAGCAAAATTACACAACTCATGACTTAGAGTTAGAAGTGGCAGTCCACGCTCCAAATGTTTGGAGACACTATTTATACCGGTGTAAGTGTGCGATCTACACCGACCACAAAAGCCTCAAGTACTTCTTCACTCAGAAGGAACAAAATATGAGGCAGTGTCATTGATTGGAGTTGGTAAAGGACTACGATTGCACTATCCACTATCACCCCCAGGGAAAGCCAATAAGGTTACAGATGCGTTGAGCCGAAAGAATGCTGGACAGTTGCCAGTTCTGGGCACGGAACAAGATCAAATGATTCGTGACTTCCAGAATCTAAGAATCAAGGTTTCCACCCTGTCAACTCGAAAATCAGGCTGACTGGCAAGCCTAATTGTTAAACCTTATCTGGGAGATCGAATTGCTGTAGCTCAAAAGGATGATAAGTTCTTAGTGAAGATCCAGACTAAAGTAGGTATTGCCAAGAGAGTTCGACTTGAAATCGCAACCGATGGGGCACTAATGTTTAGAGACCACCTTTGTGTACCAAAGAACGAGCAGATCCAAAACGAGATCTTTACAAAAGCACACTCGGCACCCTACGAAGGGCATCCCGGTAGAACTAAGATGTACCGAGGTTTGCGTAACTTGTTCTGGTGGAGAAACATGACAGGATGTATAGCGAGATTGGTCTCTCCGTGTTTAATTTGTCAGCAAGTCAAGGCCGAACACCAGAGGCCTTCGGGATTATTGAACCCTCTTAAGATACCCGAGTGGAAATGGGAAAAGATCACAATGAATTTTATGACTGCGTTACCGAGTTTGGTAAAGGGATGGGATGCATTTGGGTCGTGGTAGATAGGCTTATGAAATTCGCCCACTTCATGCCGATTCGAACAACCCATAACGTAGATCATTTAGCACAAGTATGCATTTGGCAAATTGTTCGTCTCCACAAAGTACCGATATCGATTTTATCTGATAGAGATCCCAAATTCATTTTAAGATTTTGGGAAAGTTTACAGAATGCTAAAGGTACAAAGCTGAGGTTTAGCACAACCTACCACCCTTAGGCCGATGCACAGTCCTAGTGTACTATACAGACGCTGGAGGGCATATTACGAGCATTTGTGGTAGACTTGAGCGGAAGCTAGGAAGCCCATTTGTCGTTGGTAGAATTCACCTACAATAACAGCTACCAAGCAACCATTGGTATGGCGCCTTATGAAGCTCTATACGGACGGTGACGCAGATCACTAGTATATTGGGACAAGGTTGGAGAGAGAAAGACTCTAGGGCCAGAGTTAGTGGAGAAAACCATTGCTGCCGTTGAAAAAATAAGAACACGAACAAAGAAAGCTTAAGATAGGCAAAAAAGCTACGCAGATGTTAGAAAAGACCTAAAATTTCAAGTCGGAGAGAAAGCATTTCCTAAGGTCGCACAAATGAAGGGCATACTACGTTTTGGTAAGAAACGGAAGCTTAGACCACGTTATATTGGACCATTCAAAATAGTGGAAGAGGTTGGTAATGTGGCATATCGTTTAGCTTTGCCACCAGAGCTTTCAGCTATTCATGACATACTCCACGTCTCACTATTGAGAAAAATCGCAAAGTGGGCTACAATACCATTGAGGTCAAAAAGATTTCACGTATTAGGAGGCATCGTTGTGCATTGTCAGTAGAAAAGTCCACACGCTAAGAAATAAAGATGACCCTTTGGCCAAAGTTCAATGGAGCAAGCATTGTAGAAACAAGACCACCGAGGAAAAAGAAGACGAGATCCTATCCAAATACCAAAACCTCATAGATGAAGTAAGTGTAAATATCGAGTACGAAATTAATTCAAGTGGGTAACGATGTAGGGATGGAAAATTTTCACAAATAAACTTTTAACAACTTATAGCATGTCGCTGTGCCATTACTCAATTCATTTAAAATTTCGCCAACCATCTACAATTAATATAATTTCTCAAATAAATTATTTAAGGGCAATTTAAAATATTATTAAAATAATAATAATAATAATATTATTATTATTATTATTATTAATCATAAACCTCATTTTCATTATTATTATTATTATTATTATTATTATTATTAAACCAAAACCTTCATCTTTCCTTTTTCCAAAAACATGGAGACATATTTGAAGCCACTTCAAATTTTAAACAGGAATTATCTTCATCTTCAAATCAAACTACCTCATCCCGTATCATCTTCATCCTCAAATCTTCCCTCCAATTACCCAATACAAGTATTGTCTCATTCAAAATTGGACAGGCTCTTAATCTCCATCATCTGCTATTCAAACAGGATTGCAATCTGCAATTCAAAATTTAACAGACTACTAATCATCATCTAACATCATCCTAAAATCTCCTATAAATAAAGCCATTGCTAGCTCTAGGTAATCACCAAAGCCGGCTCCAATCTTCTATTCACACACAAATATATTCAGCAACGTTTCCCCCTTCACAGAAAAGGACGAAAATCAACTCGAGCCGAAACATCGACCTCGACAACAATTTGTAGCAATTGGTAACAACACTTCACATTAACCTTCATCTGCACTATTTCATCACAACTTCATAACCATCAACTCACCACACAGTAGCACGAATCACCCTCAATTCACCAACATACATACACAACTACACCCAAACTCATGCACACGCACACAATCATCGCCTTCGTCTAGCGGCGATGCCACCAGCGGGTGCCGCTGATCCTCTTTTTCCTTTCTTTTTCTCCTTCTTTTTTTGTATATAGAGAGGAAGCTAGGAGCATCTACGGAACTGGGGGAAATTTCGACTTTTAATTAAGTGATTTTGCACCTCAAGCGCCTACACTTCTCAAAAGTATTTAAGTTGGTCCCCATTTTTATTATTTGCACTAGTCACCCCCAAATTCCTACCTCTTGCATGACTTGACCCAAATTTTTTATTTTCTTTGCACAAACCATCCCTAACTTCTAAATTCCTTTTAAAAATAGCCCCGATCTTTTCAAAAGTATTTATATTAGCCCATATAGTTTTATATCTAATTTATCTACTTTAATATTCAAACAAATCATAATATTTTTACTTATTTGTAGACGGAACGCATGAGCTAAGCACATAAAGGAACTCCCTGGTTTAGGCTCAAACTCAAGAAGAGAGGTAGGCTCTCATACTAAAACCTTTTACTTTTAAAATGTGTGCATATCTTATTAGTGTAGTATTTAATCACATGTAACATTAAATGATGAAGACAAGCTTCTTGCCTCCAAAAAAAAAATGATAGGCTTTAGCCTAATTTTAAGAACCGACGTGCGATTATGCACTATGATGACGTGCACAATAAGAGAAGTAAATGAACTTATGATTATTTATTCATGATATTGCGAATTTTAATGCTTCCATGTTATGTGAACATTATGTGTGCTAATATTATGTGTGCAGAGGTTCTATTGAGTACATTTGTGCTCATGTTTTCCATAATTAACCATCTTTCCAAACTGAGGGGCTGGTGGCGCAGCAAATGGCAATGGCTACCTATCAAAGAGATTTAAATAAAACTTTGATCTTTTCTTAGTTTATAAATTTCTTTTCGAGAATTTCGTATGATGTGACTGAAATAATTGACTGCAACAAAGTTTAAATTTTATTTCCTCTATGTTATTCCTTTAAATTTACTTTCAAAATCAAACATGATAGCAATGACATGGTGTTCTAGGAACTCATATCCCATGGCGTTATATGAAGGAAACGAGAAGTCGAATATTGGTCGAAATTACCAGGGGTGGTAATCTAGAGAGGAAAAGTGCGTAGAGAAAGAAAATGAGAGACAAAGGAAATAAGAAATTGAATAGTGATTGAGATTACTGGGAGTGGTAATTTAGAGAGAGCAAGTACGTAAAGAGAAAGTTTGGGACGGGGAAGTAAGAAGTTGAGTGTTGAACGAGATTACAGGGATGGTAATCTAGAGAGAGAAAATACATAGAAATAAAATCTAGGATAGAGGAAACAAGAAATTGAGTGTTCATTGAGATTACAAGATGTGGTAATCTAAAGAGAGAGATTGTGTAAAGAGTGAAAGTCATGGCCGGAGGAAGTGAGAAGTTTAATATTGATCTAGATTACCGGGGTTGGTAGTCCAGAGAGAAATTGCGGAGAGAGAGAAAGTCGGGAATGAGGGAAGTGAGAAGTTGAACGTTGGTCGAGATTACCGGGATTGGGAATTTGGAGAGAGAAAATGCGTAGAGTAAAAAAGTCAAGGACCAGGGAAGGGAGGAGTTGAATGTTGATCGAGATTACCTGGGGCAGTAATCTAGAGAGAAAGTATGTAGAGAGAAAGTCAGAGAGACAGAAACAAGGGAAGCGAGAAGTTGAGTGTTGGTCTAGATTATTTGTGGCGGTAATCTAAAGAGAGAAAGTAGGAGACGGAGAAGGGAGAATTTGAATATTGATCGAGATTACCTGGGCATTAATCTAGAGAGAAAAAGTACGTGGGGAAATAAATTCAAAGACGGCGGAAGGGAGAAATTGAATGTTGATCGAAATTACCTAGGGCAGTAATCTAGAGAGAGAAAGTGCATAGAGATAAGGGAAGGGAAAAGTTGAACGTTGATCAATATTACTTGGGGCGATAATCTGGAGAGAGAAAGTCGGAGACAAGGAAAGGAAAAGTCAAATATTGATCTAGATTATCTAGGGTGTTGATCTGGAGAGAGAAAATATTTAGAGTAAGAAAGCTGGAGACGGAGGAAGGGAGAAGTTGAATGTCGATCAAGATTACGCGAGGTGATAATCTGGATAGAGAAAGTGTGTTTACTTTATTTTATTTTTTATGTATATTTATTTTATTAGTGTGGCAATTGTTGTAAATTTGTGATTTTTAATTTCTATTTTTATCTTAATGTGTAAAAGATGAGTTAGTGGCCAAAAAAGAGATGTACATGACTTAGTGGTCAAAATTGTCCTTTAACTGTAGTTATTGGTCAACCACCTTTTTTTGAATCTTGAATTTTCCTCAAGATTTACACGATTTTTTTAGTGAGTTAATTTTGAATTTTGCCCAAGGTAGCATCTTTTAGCTTTATAGTTGAAGTTGAAATTTGACTGGAATTTAAAATTGACCAAATTATTGGCTTCATGACCTTTTCATTAGACACCAAACAAGACTTATGGCATGTCAATGACAATGAACTTTCTACAAACTTTGCCGATTTTTTTAATTATTTTTTTAATGAAAAATTTTTTCAGCTGAATTTAAGTGGGTTTGAAAGAAATAAGGATTGAAACTCGAAGATTTTCCATTTTTTTTTTTTTAAAGGACAAATTTGGTCAAAGAGTTTGCATAGTCTTGAACTTAACTGAACCTATGAGGATTCAACTTTGAAAGTTTGTGTATCAACAGGCCACATGGTAGCCGAGCATGTATCATTATATTTATTTTTTTTCATTTTTTTAATTGACTTATTTTGTTCAATGTTGCTTGGATAAACTTAAAAACACTAGTTACAAACACATGCTTCGCACGTGGTGTTAATTATGCCGATATTTTTCCACCAAATATAAAAATTGATTACAAAAAATTAAGTTAAGGATTGATACACAAAAAAATAATTAAATACTTGAATGAATGTATCATCACAAAAAAAAAAAAATCCTAATTCGCAAGTTGTACTAATTTAACAATATTGTTGCTCACAATTTTCTCACTAATGTGTAATTGGTCCATGTATATTCAGTAGAAGTTATTAATCTAATACTTTATTGGTGTATTTAATTATTTACTAGTGTAAATGTGTAATGTGTAAGTCAATTATTTTCAAATAGTTTAATTCTAATAAGTTTCCTACATGAAAAAATTTAAACATTGCCATAAATGCTTTCAACACGCAACATTCAAATAGAATTGATTTTTATAGATTGTCGTGATAAACATCATATCTAATAGGCCATAAATCTATAGGCATGCATCAAAATATTAAATCAAACCATATGACTGCCATGCCTATCATATCTTTTTTGTGGAAAAATTAGACAAACTGATGGCTTGTCATATAGAAGATGTTGCTGATTTATGTTGATTTGTTCGAACGACATGTTAGATGTATGGCTAAAATTTGGGAAAAATATATTAAAAACGTAAAGTAATTGTATGAGCTGTTGAAAATGTTGAGAGAGAAAAAGTTATTGAAAAAATATGGTATATAAAAACAGCCCTAGCACTTGAAAACCACGATAACTAAAATTTATCATTGTTGAATCACACATTGTGGTTGTTTGTTAGATCTACAATTTGAAGAAATATATAAATGAGAAAAATAACTCACAAATGATAATCAAAATGAAACAATAATAACCAAAGTCTGTCATTGCTAAATTATTTATTAAATTTATAACTTGAAACAAATATATAATTGAGAAAAGCAACTGACAAATGATAATCAAAATGAAAATATCACTTCTATAGATAGAATTGATCGAGATTAGAATTTCAAAATAATTAGGACTTAATTGATTTTATTTATTTCTAATAAAGTAGGGCTATTAATTTGAAATACATATTAACATAAACTTTAGGGATTAAATTGATAAGATACAAATATAATTTGAATTTTATTGAAAGAAGTGTAATAGATTGAGTTTTTGATAGAAAACGTAAAACATAAAAAAAAGAAAAGAAAAGACTTTTCCAACTGTCTTTCATATCTATGACAGACTGTACATTTATAATTAGCGATTAAAACTAAGTTCGTATTAAACTTCAAATTGCGACCTTTGATTTAACATCCACATTGCATACTTTTTTTACTTGACTATGATAGTATTTTTTTCAAAACAAAAATGTGAAAGCAACAATATATATATATATAGAAGCAACCTTTTTTCCCACCTTTGCACCCTATTTTTCCAAATTTTTAATATATTTTGTAGCCAATTTATCAATTTTTTCCCGCCTTAGACATTCCTTTATATAGACCCCGAGAACATTTGTATGCGCTGGCCATTATCTCGAGATTGCACGCTGCCGAAAACTTGCTCTCGCCTTTGTTTGTAAATGAAGCCTGGCCGACCCAATTTACTATATGCCCCAGATTCTTTTTAGTTTTCCTAATTGCTTTATACGCTGATTGCACCGAATCCAATTTGCCCCAATCCCTAAATCGATGCTTTTCTTTGCGTGACTGGAGTATTGAGCCCATTTCTTCTGACTTATCACTCGAAATCTCCCCCAAATCTGTGATTCTCCAGCTATCATCATCATCAGCGAAAGCCCAAGTGTTTTAGGTAAGTGTCAGTCTTTCAAATCAAAAACTTAGACCTCTTCTCCGATGAGGTTGATGGCATGTGATTGTTTTATTTTTACTGTCAGCAGAAAGTATAATAAACTGTACCGGGTGTGGTAAACAATGATTTGTAGTGATTAAAGATAAATTAGTTAAAAAACAATGGTTTTTTCCCTGCCTGCTACAATATTTTGATTTTTTTAATGTGTTTAGTATGTTTAAATACTCAGTGGAGGTCAATTTACAAACCCCTATGAATTCCACATTTTGTTCAAGTAAAGTATTCTTTTTTACATCTAAAAGCTCTAGAAGTTGCTATTCATCTTTTGTGATTAAATTGGTAATGAGAACTGAAATTGGATACAAGTGTTTCATGGTATTCTCATGGATAACTTTTCTAGATTTGTCCAATTTCATTTTTTGTCATTCAAGTTTTTAGTTGCTTTGACTTGAAGGATCAAGAACTTCAAATTTCAAATTCATTTTTTTTTGTAGTTTTGGAATTAAATTTATTGATCACCGATGCTTTGAGTATTGGTTTATAACCATTACAAGAGGTAATGACTTTATAACCTTTAATTTCACTTTATTTACATGTCTGCAATTATTATGGAGCTGGCCAGATAGGTTTTGAATAGCATTTGAGCGAGTTATCAGATATACATATAGTGTAGAAAGCTGACAGCACAAATAATGAGACTGTGGAACTTGAGAAAAGAAACATTCTTCTAATATGACCAACTAGCTTAGGTAATCTTTTAAATCTCTTGGTTCTTTTCTCAAGTTTAATGGATTTCACTAGTATATTTTTACAGAATAATAGTTCCTGAAGACTACAAATTGAGTATGTGATTTGATGTAGGTATGAGTTAACTGTATGAGTGTGTCTATTGACTTTTCCAATAATACTTTTTCACATGTCTTGTTTGAATGTTGTTTGTTGCGATCAATCCACACCGCAAGTGTACGGATCGTATAAGTAATAAAGTGAACTTTTAAAGTCCGGATGTCGTACCCACGAGGACTGATTTATTCCCACGTTTACTCTAACTAGCCTTAACCAAAATAAATAAGTTGAGATCAATTAATTTCCTAATCTTGCAAAAATTAAATTATTAAATTAAATTGCTAAATCTAAAATTAAAATTAAGAATTAAATTGGAACAAATTAAAAGAATGATTTTTTATGGTTTTAAATCAAATATGGGAAAACTAGCATCAAGGTTTCGAATCCACTTTTCATTTAGTTATCCTCCAGATTATCAAATTGACAATGAAAGTTAGTTTTGACGATTCAATTCACAAAATTTGTTGAATAATCTTTCTCAAGTGGAATTCAACCTATTTATATGACATGTTAACTATATCTCTATGATAACAACGCCATAAAAATGCATTACAATGCAAGAATTGCATAAAAACATCGCACAAAGCATAGGGGTATTCTCATCCCCTATCGGACTTTGTGGTTTTCAACAAAAGTCTAATCTATTCACGATTTCTCAATACAATAAATAGATCACAGATCAACTTTGGCCACAAGTTGTAAAAGAAAGCATAATTATATTGAAAACTCAAAACCGAACGTTCATCTTAGCATAAGAATTAACAAAACATCAAATTAACAATCCGGATTCAAACCAAAATCAAAGTTTCATCTCTACCCTAATGCTATGAAAAGTTTAGCCTATCATGTTATAAAAATCAAGAAAAGCAGAAAGAGAAAGCCATCGGGAATTAAAGTTGTGTTCTTGAGCTTGGATCTTCAATTATGGCTTTTTCTCCAACTTTCTCTAGATGATTGCTCCAACTTTCGCTCCTCTGCTCTCTCGATGTCCTCCCCAAATTAGGCCGACTCAGATTAATAGATTCAAGAAAGCCCAAGAAAACCAGTCCAATCTGGGCTTAAAGTTTTCCAAAATGCCGATATAACCATGCTATCGCACGTGCGATCGCATGGTTATAAATTTCCAAATGCATGCGGTCGCACGTGCGACCGCATGGTTATAACAGATTTCAACTTTTGCCATCTTCCAATTTAGTCCCCAAAGTTTAATTGCAGGGCAAGTCCTGAACTTCCAACTTTGATCAATTGAGTCTACAAGCTTTTGATTTCTTCAATTTGGCTCCCATTTGATTTTTCTTCACCTCCCCCAACTTTTATTTCTTCCAATTGAGTCCTTCCAACTTTGATTTGTATCCCTTTTTGTCCAAAGTTGTAATATTTTCTTCAATTCCCGGTTTTCCCTAAAATAGAACCAAATATCGCTAAATTAGATGCGAAATTAATTAAAAATGAGAAAAACATATAGTTTAAGAGGCCTAAATAAGTGCATAAATTGCACTTATCAAACACCCCCAAACTAGAACAATTGTTCGTCCTCGAACAATAAAACTAAACTTAAAGAAAGAAAACCAACAAAGTAGCTAATCACCAACTATGAACAGGACTCGCGGTCAAACTGTATACCATATGCCTCAGGCAAACGAAATGATAGTGAAAACTCAAGTTGGACAAACAAAACAATCACCAAAAAGAAATTCAGTTACCCAAATGCTCGACTATCTAGTGTGTGTGTGCTAGTCATCGCCTAACTCAAGTGCTTGTTCAAGTATCACCACAGAATGTTCAACACAAAACCGTGCCTGTACTCCCAAGTGGTTGAATATCCTCACCTCGCTCATGAATCACTCCTGATGCTTTTCTCTCAATTCCCGAGATGTTTCTAGCTTGTGATTTCTACAAAATATATTATGCATTTTTTTTCCCACACAAGACGTCAAGAAGAGTGACCAAATGGTGAAAAGTATTACAACTATCAGTCCATCCACTTCGACCTCAAGGTTCCAAATTCCCAGCCTTTGAGCCCTTTCTCAGCACCTTTATAATTTTATTCATGGATTTTCCTTTACTTGCTCCTTCACTTATAATGGCTCTCTTCACTCACTTTGTTTTTTTTTTCTTTTTTTCTTTTTTGTGCAATTTTTCTTTTCAGCTTTTACCCCGCAGGTAGCTCTCGCTCTATTTCCCTAGAGGTAGCATTCTTCACCAGTAGATCGTCCTCTAAACATTGGTTATGAAAAGCACCAGATTACTAAAGGATTTACTCTCACTCTCTAGGGTAGGCACTTTTTCCTCAAGGGTCCCTCTCATCTACTAAACCATCATCTAAATCCAAAATTCGATACTTAACATATGATAGTGCCACTATAAACTCGCCAGCCGAAAACCCTTCAACTTAAAGCGGAAGTATCAAGACTTCCAGTAGCAATCCCCTCCAATATAGAGTCACTACATCTTACCACCCCTAAACTAGACCATTTGGGCTAGTTGGATACTAAAATAGTGGTTGGGAGAACTACCTGGTCCTAAGTGTAACATTGGGGCTCAAAGGTAGTCCTAAAGGAATACAGCATCTAGGTGATAAGTCAACAAGAACGAGAGTTAAACAATGACTATGTGCTCTTTTTCAGTTAATCGGGCGCAGATAAGTGAATAGAAAATTTGAAAATTTTCAAGTGTTGTTTCAAATCCAACTATGAGTTCATTAGAAAAATTTAGGCACATTGTCATCATCGGCGGTACACAACTCGACCAAAACAAATAAAAGACAAAACAAAGACAAAACAGATTTTTTTTTTTTTAGCAATCAGATACTAACAAAAACCGGGTGAAAGAGTGTTAAAATAAAGAGCAAACAGTATCCAATATATATAAAGATTTGAAGTACAACTTCAATCTTTCCCACATAAGCATACAATACAAAAGTGCCCCACCCAAGCAAAGAGAGTACATTGCCCCCAATGTACGCATAATTAAGATCAAAGAGAAAAGTACAATAAGAAGCAATAAGAAAAGACAAAAGAGGCGTAAACTCCCCATCGGGTCCCATGAGGTGGAGGGACAACGGATCATGATGAATCCCATATGCCGACTCTAAGCGGTCCATCCTTCCTGGCTAAGACCGGCCTGTCCTTCCTCAATGCGCTCCATAGAAGCCTGGTGCATCAAATCGCCGGTTGTGGCCCTCGAGCCGTAAGTGATCTGGCCGGAGGAGGCGGTGTGTCTCGTGTCGGTCGGTTTGCCCCCTTCTGCGGTTGGCGGCTCACGAAGTGTCTGAGGTTGATCCGCCGCAGCCGGCCGACCGGGTACTCCCGAGAATGCAAAGTATCTCGACTATTGAGGCAGATACTGAGATAAGGCAGGGAAGATGAGCTTGCAGCCACCGCCTGATCCAAAGTCAACCACAAGCCGATAAATGAGGCTCCCAAGATCAATCTTCCTCCTCGGGCTAAGTGACACAAAGTAGCTCGATCCTCGAAGAGTAGTAAGATGGGTGGTCGGCTCGATGTTAGTGTAGATAAAGATATACAGCACCCTCAGAATATCGGGGAGATCAACGTAGGTAAAGCCGGTAGAGTGTGGCCATGCGTCATCTGATCCATATAAAAATCGGGCCACCTCAAAGAATATCCTCATCAAGTGGCACCGCTCAACATCGCATGTGTGAGGCCGAGTGCCGTATCAATGATCCTCGGCTGAATGCGACCCATCGTCTCGCACTCCACGCTCTCCGATAGTGGGGCGCCCCAAGAATGTCGATCCGGTCATTGAAATTGGCATAGAACTCGCACCAGATAATTATAGCACTGGGACGCCCGCTACTCGCTCCCATCCGGCTCTGGTGATGAGTCGCTCAATCACCATATCCCGAAAGTCACCGAGGGTCACCTCCCGCTCGGCGATGTAGAAACCCTTCTTCTTGAGCAGTTTTTTTAGGGTCTGCTCTTCCTTCCTACCCCGACTACGCGGAAACTCAGCGGGAGTACTATCCTGTGCGAGGCTCTCTCTAGCCACACCCTTGCGTTTGCGCGATGATCCCTCTCCGTCATCATCGTGCCCACTGGGGTTCTTGGTACGAGGCATTGTACCTGCAATGATAAAAGTTGACAATCAGTTTCCAAATATAATGATATAACAAGAAACACCTAGAAAAGCACCCCCAAACTAAAGAAAATTGCATAAGATAAAAAAAGTTCACATAATTGACCAAATGAATGTGGGGCCCGCAAAAACAGTGCAAAATGATGCAAAGATGGAACGAACCCGACACTACATAAAGTACATGTCTCAAGTAATCACATGGCAAAAATTGATGCAATTCTATCAAGTTTGGAATAAAAAATGAGGGTGGTAAAGTGGGTGAAGTGAGAGTGATACAGCTTGAGCGACGTCAGGCCATGACTCGAGTCGCGTCAGGGCAGTGACTCAGATGGCGTCAGGCCATGACTCGAGTCACGTCAGGGCAGTGACTCAGGTGGCGTCAGGCCATGACTTGAGTCACTGCACCAACTTTGCCTAGGCCAAACTCAATGTTTAGTTTGTGCAATCAATGGAAATTTCACACCAAAGGGATCTTGTAACGATGTAGAATCATGCAATGAAGTTGAAACAGATTAGGAAGCTCAAAATTTCATTGCAACATGTAATCGAACACTTGGCGTGCACGATAGTTTTTAAGAGATTTGCAACAAATTATAAGCAATGCAGCTACCAAAACATCACAGCAATACCTAAATTCATCCTTTAAACATCCTACGGCCTATACTCCTCAGCATTGTCACACAAAATCGAAAAAATAACACCACAGTAAACAACCATAATCGTTCACTTTCGACAAAGCATCCTAATCTCTATTCACAGACTGAGTATGCACAGAAACGAGCCTAGATTCGATCATTAATATAGCATACGCATCAATTAAAGCCTAAAATCAATCAAAATTTCGAATTAAACCCTAGGGGAATGCCTACTGTCGAAATCATGATCCATTAAGAGTTAAAGCTTGAAATTGTCGTACCTGAGTCTTCAAATGCCACGGAAATCACTAAATTTGATAATTAAAATGTTAAATTGAGTTCGAGCACAGTGAACCCGAGCCTAGATGTGAGAATATATGTCAAATCCTTGGAGTCTATGCGTGTTAACTAGGGTAGAGCATCAATGGTGACGTGAGATGATTGAAAACTGATTGAAGATGTGTTGATTATGGAGGGAATTCGCAGTTGAAGTTTTGGGGAAGAAGAAATTAGGGTTCTTGTTCGAAAATTTGGGGAAAATTATGGCCGTTTCTGTGTTTTTAAAATCTGACTTTGGGGTCCCGTTTGTACCATGCGATCGCATGCGCGATCGCATGGTAGAATAGTTTGCTGGTAGTGCATGCGCGACCGCATGCATCCCTGCTCCAGTTAGTTTTTTTTTTCTTTTTCAAATGAAATGCTAGGACTACTCTAAAGTTGGAAATCAAGTGAAAATTGGTTTGATAAATTTTTGTGGAGTTTTGACCCGAAAGCGAGGAAAGAAACAACTGGGAATGTGAAAATACGAACTAGCATGCAAAACTTGATTCTAAACTCAACACTAGACTTATAACTGAAAGTAAAACTTAAGGAAACTACATGAACATGAACATCAACTAGGAATGTAAAAATGCAGCCTATATGCAAAGCTTGACTCTAATACTTAAAACGAAACTTAAAAATATCAAGAAAACTGGAATAAAGGTGGCTTCAAAGGGTCTTTTAAAACCCCCAAACTTTTTCTTGCAATTTGCTCCACTTCATAGCAGAGATGAGCCGGTTGTTGGGATCCTGGTGGTAGGACGATGCTAAATGTCACCTTTTCATCCTCAGACGCCGCAAGCTCACCGCTCCAAGTTCCATGTCTATCGAGCTCGGCTTGTAGCAAGGAACGGCCTTCCCAATATAAGTGGCATCCCATTGTCCTCGCCCATATCCACTATCAAGAAATCAACTGGGAAGATGAATTTCCCTACTTTTACAAGCACGCCTTCTAGCAGCAGACGGTGCCTCAACGAGCGGTCTGCAAGCTGGAGAGTGACATAGGTGGGCTTCGGATCTCCTAAACCAAGCTTGCTGTAGACAGATAGAGGCATTAAATTCACGCTAGCGCCCGTATCACATAGAGTTGTATTAAAAAATAAATTACCAATAGTACAAGGGATAGAAAAACTCCCTGGATCCTTTAGCTTTGGTGGTAATTTTTATTGTAGGATCGCAAAGACATTCCTCGGAGAGTGTTATAACATCACTATCATCCAGCCTTCCTCTTCTTTGTTAGCATCTCCTTCATGAATTTGAGATAGAGAGGCATTTGAGCCAGGGCCTGCGAAGGAATATTGATGTGCAGGTTTCTTGAAAATTTCTAGAAACTTGGAGAATTGTTGATCCAATTTGCGCTCGGAGCCTTTGAGGAAACAAAGATAGACGGCATATAAGGTTTCACTGCACTGTTGTCTTTCTCGATGAATTTGCCACATTATTTTCAACCTGTGCCTCAACCGGTACCTTTTGCCTCTCTTCTTGCTCTATCTCCTCAATTGTCTCATCTTCTTGTCGTTTAGAAGGCCTCTTAACATGGATCTCGGGAAGTTGCACGCCACTTCTAGTAGTGATGGCCATGACTTGTTCTCTGGGGTTCACTTCATATTTGCTGGGTAGAGTACCTTGTGGTCGGCCCGAGATACTGCTAGCCAGTTGCCCAACTTCCATTTCCAGATTACGAATAGAAGCTTGCTGATTCTGGAGTGCAGTATCGGTCTTCTTCATAAAATGATCGGTGCGATCCATGTATTTCTCAGTTCTCTCCATAAATCTACCCAAAACTTCTTCAATTGAGCTTTTCTTCTCCGGTTGCTGGTAAGGAGGTCCTTGGAATCCTCCATTATTCTGATTATCTCGCCACCCAAAATTTGGGTGATTACGCCAACCTTTGTTATAAGTGTTGCTAAATGGGTTGCCAGGTTGCCGTTGACCTCCTTGAATATAGTCAACTTGAGCAGTGCGGTGAGCGATAATAGGGCACTCACTGGTACTGTGGTTAGTTCCACACTCATCGCAAGTGGGTGGTGTAGGTGCTTTTGAGCTACCTATCTTTACTATACTCTCCACCCTGTGAGCTAATGCATCAATTTTTGCAGTCAGAGCAGTGAAATTGTCGACTTCATATACTCCAGACGCTCTACCATGATTTCTTCTATCAGACGCCCACATCGCTGTACTATTTGCAATCCTTTCGAATAGCTCAAGTGCTTCAGCGACTGTTTTGGTACGAAGCGATCCATTTGACGATGAATCTACCAAACGCTTACATGAAGGAAGTAGTCCCGCATAAAAATACTGTACTTGATGTCCATTGCTGATCCCATGATGCGGGCACTTCCTTAGCAAGCCTTTTAACCTTTGCCAAGCTTCGTCAAACGACTTTGCTGAAAAATAGATATCTCGTGTTTCAACTTAGCAATCTTGACCGGAGGAAAGAACTTGGTACAGAATTTTTGAGCGAGGTCGTTCCATGTGGTGATGCTTGCGATTGGCTGAGAATCAAGCAATTCGAGAGCCCTATCACGCAAAGTACGGGGGAACAACCTCAGTCTAATCGCGTCATCTGATATGCCCTGATATTTGAAGTGTTCACACATCTCTAAGAACCGAGAGACATGCGTATGAGGATTCTCATCTGGCAATCCATAAAATTGGTGCCCATTCTGGAAGAGATGGATCACATCTATCTTGAGCTGAAAATTGTTCTGCCCAAAAACTTGTTGCGATCAATCCACACCGCAAGTGTACGGATCGTATAAGTAATAAAGTGGACGTTTAAAGTCCGGATGTCGTACCCACGAGGACTGATTTATTCCCACGTTTACTCTAACTAGCCTTAACTGAAATAAATAAGTTGAGATCAATTAATTTCCTAATCTTGCAAAAATTAAATTATTAAATTAAATTGCTAAATCTAAAATTAAAATTAAGAATTAAATTGGAACAAATTAAAAGAATGATTTTTTATGGTTTTAAATCAAATATGGGAAAACTAGCATCAAGGTTTCGAATCCACTTTTCATTTAGTTATCCTCCAGATTATCAAATTGACAATGAAAGTTAGTTTTGACGATTCAATTCACAAAATTTGTTGAATAATCTTTCTCAAGTAGAATTCAACCTATTTATATGATGTGTTAACTATATCTCTATGATAACAACGCCATAAAAATGCATTACAACGCAAGAATTGCATAAAAACATCGCACAAAGCATAGGGGTATTCTCATCCCCTATCGGACTTTGTGGTTTTCAACAAAAGTCTAATCTATTCACGATTTCTCAATACAATAAATAGATCACAGATCAACTTTGGCCACAAGTTGTAAAAGAAAGCATAATTATATTGAAAACTCAAAACCGAACGTTCATCTTAGCATAAGAATTAACAAAACATCAAATTAACAATCCGGATTCAAACCAAAATCAAAGTTTCATCTCTACCTAATGCTATGAAAAGTTTAGCCTATCATGTTATAAAAATCAGAAGAAAAACAGAAAGGGAAATCCATCGCCGAATTAAAGTTGTGTTCTTGAGCTTGGATCTTCAATTATGACTTTTTTCTCCAACTTTCTCCTAGATGATTGCTCCAACTTTCGTTCCCCTATGTTCTCTGATGTCCTCCCCCGAAATTAGGTCGAGTTCTGTATTAATAAATTCAAGAAAGCCCAAGAAAACCAGGTCCAATTCAGTTTCGGAAAGTTTTCCGAAAAATCTGTCCGATATAACCATGCTATCGCACGTGCGATCGCATGGTTATAAATTTCCAAATGCATGCGGTCGCGCGTGCGCCCGCAGGGTTATAACAGATTTCAACTTTTGCCATCTTCCAATTTAGTCCCCAAAGTTTAATTGTAGGGCAAGTCCTAAACCTCCAACTTTGATCAATTGAGTCCACAAGCTTTTGATTTCTTCAATTTGGCTCCCATTTGATTTTTCTTCACCTCCCCCAACTTTTATTTCTTCCAATTGAGTCCTTCCAACTTTGATTTGTGTCCCTTTTTATCCAAAGTTGTAATATTTTCTTCAATTCCCGGTTTTCCCTAAAATAGAACCAAATATCGCTAAATTAGATGCGAAATTAATTAAAAATGAGAAAAACATATAGTTTAAGAAGCCTAAATAAGTGCATAAATTGCACTTATCATTGTTTTAAGGACAAGAATATGCTACTTATTCAAACTTTGGCATAGCTGGTGAATGTTTATTTGTAATTGTCAATGCTGCTACACTCTCTCAGGCATGTTGTTCATTTATCCTTCTTGTTTAATAGAATATAATATTTTCTCGATTTGAATGTTTCATTTCTAATTGCTAACGCTGCTACACTCATTCAGGCATATTGTTCGTTTACCCTTTTTTCAACAGAATCTAATAGGTTTTCAATTTTTTGTGATCCATATTTAGTGTTCTGTCGTGCCTCTGGCTCTAAATAACCGGATCATACTATATCTTTCATTTGATTTTCTTGAAAATATCGTGAATGAGGTATTTCTTTTTCCGGTGCTCTATTTTTTCCTTAGATTGACACGATATAAGAGACCTTTTTCCATTAAAACCCCTCTATTCTAGTATTTACATACTATTACACATATATGACAAATTATCATGTATGACTCTTCATGAGAGAGAAATTAGATAGAGAAGTAAATGTATACAAAAACTAGGCTGATGTTCCCTTATCTCCCTCAAGACATCAGCAATTTATTCTTTCCGGTCCTCCTAGAAACCAAACACTTAAATGGTAGCTTTCTTTTCTTCTTTATGAGCATTTTTGGTACTTTCTATAATAATTTTTTTGCTACTTTCTATAATCATTTTTTGGTATTTTTGTTGATTATTGTGGGTTCTTTATGTGCCTCATTGCAGATCTCTTTTGGAAGCAATATTGTTGGTCTTGATTCTTGAATCAATTGCTCTCTATTCCCTTTGTAGAATTAATGGAAAACTAAGGAATATAATGGTTCTAAATTAATTGCTCATAGTCCTAATTTTTTTCCTTTAAAGCCTCAATAGAAGAGACAAAAATTTTGTTCATTGCGCTCAATTGTTCCTTTACCAGAGAGATTGACTTTCTTCCCCTACAAAGAAAAGAATATCCTAATTTCAACTTTTGTGGCAAATATATATATACTCATTCCCTTCAATTAGTAGTAGACAAAATCTTATTTTGGTCTTGAAAGAAAAGATAACTAGCCAATTAAATGAAGCACCAAAAATGGTCACGCGAATGGTTCTATTTCCATGTGAAAATTTTTGACTTTTCAAACCTCTCTGTTACATTTTTTTCTTCCACCCAAAGTAAAAAACTTTAGAAGTGATTTTATTCAATCTTGGTGAAAGATAAAATCTTTCCTTCTGCACGAGAGGTGACCATAAAGTTTTGCATTTATGTGCACGTACTTTTTAAACAAATTTTATTTTCCGATGGGTTGAAAACACTCGACTTTCCCTCCCTTTTTACGAACAAACCCAATTTGGGGCCATTTTTGAAAGAAAAACATGTTTTTCAGTTTTTTTCGTCTTCTTTATTTTGATTTTTTTTTTATTTCTTTGTTGAAGGGGAATATCATGGCAGAGTCCCATGTTTCTGTCCCTTTTTCCATTTTTTTTTAGTTTCTTTTTTTTCTTGCGAGCTTTTGTTTTGTTTTTGCTTTGTAGGATTTGAAGTGGACAACAAAATTAAAGATTTTTAGTCACAACTTAATTTCCCAAAAATTGGAGAAGTCAAGATGTTTTGAAGTTCAAGACCCACTACAAAACAAGGACTAATCCTTTTAAAGTTCAATACTTCGAACGTAAAGGACCAAGGTTTAGTTCTTTTACCTTTTTTGAAGAAAAATTTTGAGGTGATTTTCCTTGACAACCAAGGACCCTCCCTTTAACAATCCAAAACATTTAGTGTCGAGGATTAAGGGCTAGTCCATTTGCTTCTGAAATAAAAAGAAATTTGAAACGTAATATTTTGACAATCAAAGGATAATTTTTTTAGACAATCCAAGACATTTCGTGTCAAGGATTCAGGCTGATTCTTTTACTTTTTCAAATAAAAACACAGATTTGAAACGTCATATTTTGACGATCAAGGATTAAGGCTAATTCTTTTACTTTTTCAAATAAAAAAGAGATTTGAAACGTCATATTTTAACAATTAAATGCCAATCCTTTTATGGGTTTGAAGCATTTGGTGCAGGGTACCAAGGTCTGCGCCTCCTTTTTTAAGGAAAACTTTGAGATCCCTTATTTTCAAGCATCGACCCTTTCAAAAGTTCAAAGCATTTAGTGTCAAGGACCAAGGGCTGGTTCTTTTTTTTTTTTAAGGAAAATTCAAGGCGTCCCATTTTAAAATCAATGATCAGTACTCCTTTCAAAGGTCCAAGGCATTTAGTGTCAATTGACCAAGGTTTGACCCTTTTGTTTTCTTAAAAAAAAAGGAAATTTGTTTTCAATGCCTCATATTGACAACAAGGGGGCTAGCCTTTCAAAATTTTAAGACATTTAGTGCCAAAGACTAAGGTCTAACTCTTTTAATGGCAAATATTTTTTTTTTTAGTTTCTCAAGGCATTTAACGACCGAGGATTAGTTATTTCGCAATCCAAAACATTTTTTGTGGAGGACTAAGATCTGACTCTTTTCAAAATTTTGTTAATGAAACCACAAATTTGATATCTCCCTTTTTGGAGTTGAAAATCAAACAAGTTAAATTCCTTATATTTGAAACTTTTCATTTTTTTTTTAATCGTAAATCTCTAAAGAATTTACTTTGTTTTGAAATGTTCTCTTTGCTTTTTCAAGAATGGCTAAACCGAACAAGATTTATTGTGGGCCACTTGAGATAATGGAGACTAAGTATCACAATAAAGTCTACCAAGGCTTCATAGGTACGGATGTGAAGTATTATGGTTCACAGGGGTGGGTAAACTTAGATTCTACATCTAGAGGGCGATGATGCATGCTTTTCCTTCAATCGTTTTTGAACATTTGGAAGAGCTTGACATGCATTCTCTTAGCGAGATGCTTGAGGGCTTAAGCACTGATGCTTCTAGGCATTTAAACAAGCTGTTTCAATCTTTAAGCGTCCCTCCTAGTCATAACCGCGGCATAGACTTCATCCCACATGCAAATATTGCTCAACGTTTAGCAAGAAGAGAAATGTGGTTGGGGGGCACATTAGCGTACCATGGCGAAATTTTTTATCTTCCAAAATTTTGCGAGTGGTCTTTATGGATTGAATGGTTCCTTTCCCAAAAAAGGAAGGTGAGATTTATCACCCATTATCGGAGCCGCTACTAAGGACTACCATTCTCCGAATTCTTCTTACAGAGCTCTTTGGGAAGTTTGGTGCTCGCAGGCCAATATCATTGTGACAGCTAATGATGAGATTGGCATTTCTATTTAGGATGTAGGGAAGATCACCAATCTTTTGATTTTTGGAAAATATTACGAGGAAGTGATCCCAAGTTATTGCTCAAGTCTTGTCAAAATATTTTCATCATTTTCTCGATGATTGCGGACGTGGCAATCTTCTGACCATGTCACTCACACCGATTGGAATGAGTTTTGGTTTCAAGAGAACGTCTGTACGCGGAATCCTTGATAAGGTAAATCATTTAAAGGAGCTATGAATCTAAATCCCTATCGTAAAAAGATAAAGTGGCTACAAAGGAGATTTCAAGTCCTCTGGTCTTGGACAAACCGAGGTTGGTCACTTCCCAGAATCGAGATCATTAGGATGACATACCCTTTACTTTATCCCCATGGTAGAGCAATGAGTTGGAGATAGCAGCCTATCTTTCTCTTTCTTTCATGAGATGACGCCATTAGGCTGAATGCTTTTAAAGCTACGACTATCATGGCTGTAGGCTCTATTTATAGCCTCGTCCCTCCTATTTTGGCTAACATTTATAGAGGCTTAACTACGACTTGCCAAGCTAATTCACAGCTCAGACAGCTTACCCACCGATTTCTCGGTCACTTTCTTTATGCTTGGGCCACCACTTCTCTTACTCGTCACATTTATTCCCACATTGAGAAGAATTTGGTTCGTTCGACCATCAGAAAGTATGCATGATCTCTAAATTCGATCTAGACATGGGAGATAGAAGCAATCAACTGCCAAAATTTTATCGATGGACGAATGGATCCAAAATATTTTTATTGGGATCTAGTGCGGTGATCCCTTTTTAATGGTTTGTGCAAAGACAACAACTCGCCGTCGAAGGATACATTAAAATTCATGATTAGCATTCGTCCAATCTTTCTTTCTTATCGTCGAGGGTCTTCTCCTCCACTTGCTGGGTTCAGTTGAGGAAATGAGCTTCAGAAGCACCAACACCAATCTTTATCGAGCCTGGCTATCTTGACTCAAACAAAGACTAGATCTATCTTCCACATTCCGGAGCAAAACAAGGACATAAGATATCAAGTTGACAAGGAGTACAAAGAGTGGTGGGATAGCAAAGTGCTTCTCATTTTTATGAAAGCTCATGTACACATGTTGTCTTCAAGCAAGAGTCCTAACTTTGTCATCGTCAAACCGGCCCTTGAATAGCCAGGTGAAGATAGAACTCGGAAGTCGGTTGACCCCATAGCGAAGAAGATCAAACTTAAGCTTCATTCCAGGGACTTTGGTCGTAACCCGTAGCAAGAGTTGTCAGCAGTCACGCATGAGGCAAATGCAATGACAATCGAGGAGAGCCTTGGAGATCATGTTTTCATTTTTAATTTTTTGCCTCTGAAAGTTTTAACTTTGTTACTACTATTTGTGATGTGATCAATGTCTTAACTTCTAGGTTACCCTTTCAGAGATACACTATAAGAAGAAGGCAAGTGATTTAAGTGAACTTGCAACAATGAAGAATCATAATGGTTTGATCCTGAAAGCTTGCATAACAACTTGGACCTCCATGATATACCTTCAGAGGATAAAGGTTCACCTGTGCAGCCTTTGGTGCAAAAGAGAGGTATGCCATTTTGTCTGGTGTGAGTAAATTTTTTTTATCTTCTTTATATACCTTAAAGACATCTATCACCCATTGTATGCTTTTCTCCAGATATTCTGAAAGCCCCGGCGGACATGAGTGTTTTGGTGATCCTGCTGGTCTATTGGAGGATGTTGATGGTAACAGGGTACTTGAAACCCTTAAGGGTATCCAAGAACCCGGCTAGTTGGAGGACATTACTTATAGGATTTCATGGCCAAGCAATATTCGTGGAGGGATTTTGAAATCTAACTTGGATGACCATGTTGCAAAAGGTAATTTTGATTAGGTAAATTCTATAACTTTGGGCAACTTCGTTTCTAAGGCCACCCCAGAAAAGGTCATCATTCTAGATGGCAAGGAAGTCACTGCTTCTTTGCACAAGAGTACTCATAAGGCGACCTCAACATATTCTTCTATCTCTGGAACTCTCCCTTAGACAATTGGAGACTCTCTTCACATGAAATCTGTTCGAAAAAGAACAACCATCCTATATGGTCAAGATTTGTTTAAGGACGCTTTGAGGTATGGCTTTTGCGATCTTCGAAAGCGGTGGAATAAAAATGTTTCTGCTTTTCGCACCGTGATTGCTAGTTCTTTCTAACTTTACCCCGAACCTTTTGTGATTAAAATGGAATCATTCATTCCAAGGAAAACAACAGAAGGGGCGCCCAACAAAAGAGAAGAAGGAAGAACAACTTACTACTTTGAAGCATCAACTTCTTCCAAGCAAGACTACATTGTCTTCTTTTGAAGAAAAGATCACGGAACTGAATAATGAGATAGACAAACTCCAAGACCAACTTCAGACCAACCAAGAGGAAATGAATGCAATTGAAGATTCAATAGCTATACTGGAAGAATTGCCAATTAGGGACACCAACACAGTGGAGTCAATTGACCAGCAATGGGAAACCCTTGAGGGTGAACTTCAACAATTGATAAACGAAGTTGCATTTTGATGTATTTGCAATCATTCTTTTTTTGTTTTTTCTTCTTCTTTGAATTGTAATGACTTAGAGACGTACTTTCATTCTTTCATATCAATAAAAGAATTCTATCTTTTTTGTTTTCACTTTTGTCAAACATTGTAATGCTAAACAAAGTAGAAGTGATTGAACAGTCTTTTCTTTATTTCGTGACTGAACTAGGAGTTATATTTTCCATCCAAACTGCCTACGTACCCTAAAAAGGGATCAAGTCAAATATAGTTCCTTACAAGGGGGTTTGTTTTGAACTTTGTACATTTTTTCCTTGAATTTGTTTTTTACGTTCATAATTTATCCTCTTAAGGGCCAGGAGTGATACAAAGAATTTTTACAAAAAAATAGAAAAAAAATGGACTCTTTATGAATTGAAGCGTTCAAAAACTTTCCATTAATTGGTCCAATCCGTAATCCATCTTTATCCACGATCTTGTATGCCTTATTGCTGAAGATTTAAGTCACAACATAACTTACCTCCAATCTTCTTTGCAATTATGATTGGGCGGTATACTACAACTACTAGATCTCCTTTTTGGAAGGATCTTGATTGTACCTTTTCGTTGAAAGGCTTCGCCATTTGTGCTTGATAACACTCAGTTTCATTTGCGCCTCGAGCTCTTCCAACCTAAAGCAGACATTCTCTTCAGTGGTCAACCCCTCATGAATGGCAATTCGACAAGATGGAATTTGACACTCTAGTAGGAGCACTGCTTCAACACCATAGACCAAAGTATAAGTGTAGCTTGTGTTGAGGTTTGAAAAGTGGTGCGATAAGCCCACAATGCCTCCCCAATCCTTTCATGCCAAACTCTTTTGAACTTAGACACAGCTTTCTTCAAGAGATTGCACAAAGTTTTGTTAAAAGCTTCTGCCAATTCATTAGCTGGTGCATGGTACATCAAGGAATTGTATTGCTTGAACCCGAACTTAGCACACAAATTATTTATGTGGCTATCGCCGAAAGGCTTTCCATTATTGGTGATGATACGTCGAGGGACTCCATACCGATAAATAATTTGAATGCGGATGAAATCTACAACATTTTCTTTCTTTACCTCTCTTAGTGGTACAGCGCCAGCCCACTTAGAGAAAGAGTCAGTTGCAATGAGGATGTATAAATGTCCAACTGAAGACTTGGGAGTTATAGGGCTTATGACGTTGAGACCCTATGCATCGAACGACCATAGGGCTATTGTTGGATACAATGGTTCCCGTGGTTGATGGATGAAATTTGCATGGATTTGGCAAGCTTCATATTTCCTTCCGTAGCCCAAAGAATCCTGCACCATAGTTGGCCTATAATACCCTATTCTTTTGACTCGAAAATGGAGCTTCAGTCTGGGCTGATGAGCTCCACATGTCCCAAAATAGGCTTTTTCCAAAACGCGCAAAGCTTCTCATTATTCAAGCATCAAAGGAAACTCCAGAAAAAGAATGCCTATAGAGCATGTCTTTGCAGAAGATAAAGAATGATGCTCGCCTTTGAATCTCAATCCTTTGCCAAGTTCGTTGGGTAATTTCTGATGTTGAAAGTAGTCAATCAATGATAAACTATCACCAATCTTCTTTTTCCTTATTAACAACTTCAACAATATTATTTTCTTCTAAATCTTCAAGCTGTTGTGGTGGAATCACCCATCTTTGACCAACTAATATTGGATTTGGATATGTGAAGTCTTCACTTGACCTGGCCAATTCTCCTATTTTCACTTCTTGGGATGAACTTATGTAACGCCCCGCTAAAATCTTGTCACGATTTTATATGATTTCGTATGTTTATCGTTTGTGTTTTTGGGAATGGGTCGTGATGATGTGAATATGTCGTGAGATGGTGTTGATGGATATGACATGTTTAGGATGTGTTTTGGATTGCCCAATGTATGTTGGAACTAGGTATGGTCGCTGGGAATGAGCCGGAAGAGAAATGCAGAAAAATGGGATTCTGGTAGTAATTTTGGTATTCTACCGTAGTAAATGTGGTCGTTACGGCCGTAAGGCTTATAGTTACGGCCGTAAGTCAAGAATGATGATTAAAGGGCTGATTTTCTGCTGGTCGCGTGACCGGAAGCGCGGTCGCGTGTGCCTAGTTACGGCCGTAATTTATTAAGTTACTGGTAGTAATGTATTGGGAATTCTGGCAGTAATTTTGGTGAATTCTACCGTAACATGGATATTCTACCGTAATTTTAAGTCGGCAGATATGGATTTTGGTCAAAAAGTCACTTTTCTTGATGGTTACCCTCATTTTCGAGCCAAGCATACATCTAAGACATTTTGAAAGTCCTCCATCTCTAGAAATCCATCCTCATACCATACTTGTATCAAGTGTTGATTTAAAAGAGCAATCAAATCCCCAAGGAGCAAGGTGAAGAAGCAAGCAAGTCCATCCTCTACTTAGTTTTCCTTGGTGGTCCTATCTTCCTAAGGTGGGTAGTAGAACACTTAAAGTGATTTGAGGTAAGATCATGCCCTAATGTTGGTTGGTTTGTAATAAATAGGTAAGGAGACAATTGTTAGGGTAGGATTAATGATGATGATGCTTTGGTTGAGTAAGATGAGACCATTGGGTTGGTATAGCATATAGATACCCAATTTGGGGGTTTGTAGGATCTTGATGTTTATGATCCCATTTTATGTTAATATGCATGTGATATTACATGTGTTTATTTATGTGTATACATTGAAACATGGTCATGCATGAAAAACGAGAAATAGGGTTGCCAACCAAATGTTTATATCATGTTCGTCTCACAAAGGTTTGAGACGATTGGCCCAAAGGGAGGTCCCTCAAAGGATTGGGGTCTGGCCAATTAAAGTATGAATGTATGTTACGGCGCCAATATAAACATATGGTTCGCAACGGGCCCACGATCACGAATATGTCATGCATTGCATATGATGGTGCTCCCCACTGGGCCCTTGTGGCTCACGATGTGTTATGTTATGTGATAGGTGACCAGGGACGAGACCGTGGACTTGGAGACGGAGGGGAATCCTCGAGGACGTGATGTGGAAGGGAAACCAAAGGAAGCTCCTGATCCTGTATAGGCCGCTTTTGAATGTGTCCAATGGCCATGATATCTTGTATTTTGCCTATATTTTGATGTAAATGTGTAAATAAATACTCATGAGCTTGGACAGTTTAGAGGTTTTGTAACGCCGTTTAGCTTCCGTTGCTTACCGTTACGGTTATATACGTATGTTTTAAGAGAGGGCGTTACAGGATGGTATCAGAGCCGGCTTCCTTTCGTTTCCCCACACATTTGAGGACTCCCTTCGCCTCTCCAGGTTATGGTCGGTAATGTGTTTTATGTGTGTATACTTTATTGTTATGATATGCTATGTTATGATGCTCTGTGTTTTATACGAAGGAGATGAGTAGGGTGATGTGAGTTGAGATGTTTCCTTGTTGTGATGGATAGATGGCTGATGATCAGGCACCGGTTATTGAAAGGTTGACTCGGTTGGTAGAGCAACAGTCCCAAATGATGCAGCAGATGATGACGAACGCGAGTGGGACTCATAATGCTAATGGAAGCAATTCCGTGAGTGCTTCGGGTGTTGAGAAGACCCGAGAAGATAGGGATAAGGAGTTTTCATCCGATCGGTTCCGTCGTCTTAATCCGCCTATCTTTGAGGATGCGAAAGATCCGATTGACGCCGAGAATTGGCTTCAGACGATAGAGCGGATGTTTGAGTATGCCCACATTCCCGAGTCGGAGCAGGTGAATTGTGCGACCTTTATGCTCCGAGGCTCGGCGGGTTTTTGGTGGGATACCGTGAGACAAGAAGAGGAAGTTGCGGTTACGGCATGGACGGATTTTTGTACTAGGTTTCGGACCAAGTATTTCTCGGATGCGGCTCAAAATGAGAAGTTGAATGAGTTCATCCAAATTCAGCAGGGTGCTATGTCGGTGAGTGAGTATAGTAAGAAGTTTGATGAGCTCGCTCGATTTGCTACGCATATGGTGAATACCCCGGCTCGCAAAGTTGCTCGGTTTATTATGGGCTTGAAGCCGGAGTTAGCTCGAGATGTACAGTTGGCCAGTATGGTGACTACGAGCTACACGGAGGTGATAGAGCGGGCATATGTCGCGGAACGAGCCGAAGCGAGAATTGCTCAAGCTCGTCAAGCCGCTAGCCAATCGGTTCCATTTTCACAACCGGCTCAAGGACAATCCTTTTCTTCCCAAGGTTCATCTACGAGCGGTCGAGGACGAGGTTCTAATTATAGAGGTCGTGGGAGGAATAACAAGAGGCCGGCGGGTAATGCTTCCCCCGCCCGACCACCGGCTAAGAAGGGAACAAGTCCTTCTCCCGCGCCGACGTGCCAAACATGTGGAAAGCCTCATGGAGGACCGTGCTACTACGGCACCAATAGATGTTATAATTGCGGTAAAGAGGGACACATGAGTAGAGCTTGTCCGGAGGCGAGGAATCAAGCGCCTCAACAATTCCCTCCACCGAGACAATCCGGATGTGTGTTTGGGTTGGTACAACCTGAGGTGCCCGAGAAGGTTGATGTTATTGCAGGTATTGTTTATGTTTATGCATTACCTGCTTATGCCTTGTTTGACTCTGGAGCTACGCACTCTTTTGTATCACTATCCTATGCCCTACGAATGGATATGGTCCCGAAGCCATTGTGGTGTACTTTTGACGTTATTTTACCCTCGGGACGGAACCAGTGCGTCGTGAGTTATTTCCCTAATGTCCTTATACGGGTTCAGGAGAATGAGACATCCATTGATTTACTAGCTTTGGAACTTCGGGATTTTGATGTGATTCTCGGGATGGATTGGTTAGTTCAACATAGGGTTATGTTAGATTGCCCTAACCGTGCTTTGAGGTTTCCGGATGGTGAACCAATTATGTTTCCAAAGCTAGAGCGCTCCAAACGAGTTATGATTTGGGCTATGAGGGCCGAGAGACTGATTAGTCAAGGATGTCAAACTTATGTAGTCACGTTGTATAGTGCCAAGACGGAGATACCCGTGTCGCCAGCTTCAGTTCCGGTTGTATGTGAATTCTTAGATGTATTTCCGGAAGATTTATCGGGTTTGCCTCCGCCCCGGGAGATTGAATTTGTTATTGAGGTTGTTCCGGGTACGTCGCCCATTTCTAAAGCTCCCTACCGTATGGCTCCCTCGGAACTTAAAGAGCTTAGAATCCAATTGAATGAGTTGTTGGAAAAGGGCTTCATTCGACCAAGTACTTCGCCATGGGGTGCGCCGGTGTTATTTGTGAAGAAGAAAGATGGATCTATGAGGCTATGTATTGATTATCGAGAGCTTAATAAGGCCACGGTGAAGAATAAGTATCCATTACCCCGCATTGATGAATTACTAGATCAACTCCGAGGCTCGGCAATTTATTCGAAGATTGATCTTCGCTCCGGATATCATCAGTTAAGAATTAGTGATGGGGATGTGATGAAGTCGGCTTTTAGCACCCGGTATGGCCACTTCGAATTTCTGGTTATGCCCTTCGGACTTACGAATGCTCCCGCCGCTTTCATGGACTTGATGAACCGAGTTTTCAAGCCCTATCTCGACAAGTTCGTTATTGTCTTTATCGACGATATCCTCATCTACTCTAAATCCCGGGAGGAACACGAGAATCATCTCCGCATTGTCTTGCAAACTCTTCGAGATGAGAAGTTATATGCAAAGTTCTCGAAATGTGAGTTTTGGACGAAACAAGTGGTGTTTCTAGGACATGTGGTGACGAAGGATGGTATTTCCGTTGATCCTAGTAAAGTGGAGGCCGTCTTGAAGTGGTCTCAACCGACGACGCCCACGGAAATACGAAGTTTTGTAGGTTTGGCTGGGTATTATCGGCGTTTTGTCAAGGATTTTGCCAAGCTTGCTTCTCCATTAACGCGGTTGACGAGGAAGCGTGCCTTCCGAGAAGCAGGATGAGTGTGAGCGGAGTTTTCAAGAATTGAAGACTCGCCTCACCACAGCTCCTATTTTGGCAATCCCGGACGACTCAAATGTTTTCGCCATTTATAGTGATGCGTCTCAACAAGGACTTGGGTGTGTTTTGATGCAAAATGATAGAGTGATAGCCTATGCCTCCCGCCAATTGAAGAGTTATGAGGAGAAGTATCCAACACATGATTTGGAGTTAGCCGCGATAGTATTTGCTTTGAAAATTTGGCGCCACTACCTTTACGGGGTTCGATGTGAAATTTTTACGGATCACAAAAGTTTAAAGTATTTCTTCACTCAAAAGGAGCTCAACATGAGACAAAGACGATGGTTGGAGCTCGTGAAGGATTATGATTGTTCGATCCATTATCACCCCGGTAAAGCAAACGTAGTAGCGGATGCTTTAAGTAGGAAGTCGCCGAAACAAAGATCCCGTCAGTTGCAACATGAAATGGAGAAGTTGGATCTTGAGGTGTTAGACCCGGACGAAGCCCGACTCATGGCTATGTCAATCCGGTCGACGCTTATAGATCGTATCAAGGAGACGCAAGAAACTGATGACTGGGCTACTAAGACGAAGAAGAAGCTTCAGGAGAAGCCAAATCTGGACTTTCAAGTTCAACAGGGGATTCTCAAGTATAAGAACAGATACTACGTTCCGGCTACAGAGGACTTAAGGCAAGAGATTTGTCTCGAGGCTCATATGACTCCCTATACTCTCCATCCAGGCTCGACTAAGATGTATCGGGACATTAAGGTATTATATTGGTGGCCAGGCATGAAACAGAGTGTAGCGGAGTTTGTAGCGAGATGTTTGGTCTGTCAACAAGTCAAGGCAGAACACCAGAGGCCGGCTGGGCTGTTACAATCACTCCCGATTCCAGAGTGGAAATGGGATGAAGTTACCATGGATTTTGTAAGTGGGTTACCAAGAACGAGTAAGGGATCCGATGCTATTTGGGTGGTAGTCGACCGACTCACCAAGTCTGCCCATTTTCTCCCGATCAAGATGACATATCGAATGGAGCAATTGGCTCAACTGTATATACAGGAGATTGTTCGATTACATGGGGTTCCGGTTACGATCACCTCGGATAGAGATCCGAGATATCTATCACATTTTTGGAAGGAATTACATATAGCCTTGGGGACGAAACTTCAATTCAGTACGGCATTTCATCCTCAAACAGATGGACAAACGGAACGAACAATCCAAACGCTCGAAGATATGTTGAGAGCTTGTGTTTTAGAGTTTCCCCAAAGTTGGGACCGTTACCTACCGTTAGTTGAGTTCGCCTATAACAATAGCTATCATTCCTCGGTTGGAATGCCTCCCTACGAAGCTCTCTACGGTAGAAGGTGTAGATCCCCTCTTCATTGGGATGATGTGGGAGAAATGAAGTTGATGCGAACGGAAATGCTACAAGACATGCTATCAGCAGTTGAAAAGATTAAGCAACGGATGAGAATAGCTCAAGATCGACAGAAAAGTTATGCTGATAATCGACGTCGGCCACTAGAGTTCGAAATTGGCGACAAAGTGTTCGTTCGTATCTCGCCAATTAAGAGACTCTTTCGGTTTGGAAAGCGTGGCAAGTTGACCCCGAGGTATATTGGTCCCTACGAAATCCTTGAACGAATTGGAGAAGTAGCATATAAGTTGAAGTTGCCAACCCAGTTGGATCGAATGCACAATGTATTTCATGTCTCCATGTTGAGGAAGTATGTTTTAGATCCCTCCCATGTATTACCAGACCCTCCATTAGATCTTCAACCGGATCTATCCTATGAAGAGAAACCCGTGCAAATCGTTGATCGTAGCGTCAAGCAACTACGAGGGAAACAAGTGCCTATTGTACGTGTTTTGTAGCGAAGTGCAACCATCGAAGAGGAAACCTGGGAGAGAGAGGAAGCGATGAGACAACACTACCCCGAACTATTTTCAGGTAAATTTCGAGGACGAAATTCTTTTAAGGAGGGGATATTGTAACGCCCCGCTAAAATCTTGTCACGATTTTATATGATTTCGTATGTTTATCGTTTGTGTTTTTGGGAATGGGTCGTGATGATGTGAATATGTCGTGAGATGGTGTTGATGGATATGACATGTTTAGGATGTGTTTTGGATTGCCCAATGTATGTTGGAACTAGGTATGGTCGCTGGGAATGAGCCGGAAGAGAAATGCAGAAAAATGGGATTTACGGCCGTAATTTTGGTATTTACGGCCGTAAATGTGGTCGTTACGGCCGTAAGGCTTATAGTTACGGCCGTAAGTCAAGAATGATGATTAAAGGGCTGATTTTCTGCTGGTCGCGTGACCGGAAGCGCGGTCGCGTGTGCCTAGTTACGGCCGTAATTTATTAAGTTACGGCCGTAATTTTGGTAGTTACGGCCGTAATGTATTGGGGTTACGGCCGTAATTTTGGTAGTTACGGCCGTAACATGGATATTTACGGCCGTAATTTTAAGTCGGCAGATATGGATTTTTGGTCAAAAAGTCACTTTTCTTGATGGTTACCCTCATTTTCGAGCCAAGCATACATCTAAGACATTTTGAAAGTCCTCCATCTCTAGAAATCCATCCTCATACCATACTTGTATCAAGTGTTGATTTAAAAGAGCAATCAAATCCCCAAGGAGCAAGGTGAAGAAGCAAGCAAGGCCATCCTCTACTTAGTTTTCCTTGGTGGTCCTATCTTCCTAAGGTGGGTAGTAGAACACTTAAAGTGATTTGAGGTAAGATCATGCCCTAATGTTGGTTGGTTTGTAATAAATAGGTAAGGAGACAATTGTTAGGGTAGGATTAATGATGATGATGCTTTGGTTGAGTAAGATGAGACCATTGGGTTGGTATAGCATATAGATACCCAATTTGGGGGTTTGTAGGATCTTGATGTTTATGATCCCATTTTATGTTAATATGCATGTGATATTACATGTGTTTATTTATGTGTATACATTGAAACATGGTCATGCATGAAAAACGAGAAATAGGGTTGCCAACCAAATGTTTATATCATGTTCGTCTCACAAAGGTTTGAGACAATTGGCCCAAAGGGAGGTCCCTCAAAGGATTGGGGTCTGGCCAATTAAAGTATGAATGTATGTTACGGCGCCAATATAAACATATGGTTCGCAACGGGCCCACGATCACGAATATGTCATGCATTGCATATGATGGTGCTCCCCACTGGGCCCTTGTGGCTCACGATGTGTTATGTTATGTGATAGGTGACCAGGGACGAGACCGTGGACTTGGAGACGGAGGGGAATCCTCGAGGACGTGATGTGGAAGGGAAACCAAAGGAAGCTCCTGATCCTGTATAGGCCGCTTTTGAATGTGTCCAATGGCCATGATATCTTGTATTTTGCCTATATTTTGATGTAAATGTGTAAATAAATACTCATGAGCTTGGACAGTTTAGAGGTTTTGTAACGCCGTTTAGCTTCTGTCGCTTACCGTTATGGTTATATACGTATGTTTTAAGAGAGGGCGTTACAACTTAATTTTGACTAAATCAAACTGTCTCAAGAAGGATGACTCATATTTGTGGTAGGACATTAGCTCCGATTTTCGAACTTTATATTCTAACAAAAGTTTATTAATTGTTAACATGGAATTTCCGAAGACGACATGTTACTTGATCCCCATGTCCAATGCTATCCCCAGGCCGATAATGAGTGCTTGTTATTTTTCCATATTGTTTGAGTAACTTTCTGTCCAAGAAAATGAACATGGCATGACTTGATCATGAGGAGTTACAAACACAACTCCTGCCCCCGCACTATATCTTCAGGCAGCCCCATCAAAGAATAATCTCAAAGAGGGTACAACTTCAACGCAAAAGACTTCTTCATATGGAAGATCCTCTGGAAATTCCCAATCAATCAGTATCAAATGATCGGCAAGGAAGTTGGCCAAAGCCTGCCCCTTGATTGCTTTCTGGGGGACAAACCTATGTCGAATTCAGGCAAAAGGGGTGCCCATTTTTCTATTCTTCCGTAGAGAACAGGCCTTTACATTACATATTTTAGCGGGCCCAATTTCAAAACCAAGTTGATTGTATGTGATAGCATATAATGGCTTAGTTCCTTATCTGAAAAGATTAGTGCTAAACACATCTTTTCAATTGGTGAGTAGTTTAACTTAGCACCTACAAGAGTTCGACTCAGGTAATAAAGTGCATTTTCTTTTCCTTCATCATTTACTTATGCTATGAGTGCACCCAAAGAATTTTCCTAAGCTGACAGATAAAGTGTCAATGGTTTTCCTAGAGTTGGGACTATCAATATTGGAGGATGGGACAAGTATTGCTTTATACTTTGGAAAGTATTTTTACATGCTTTGTCCCATTGAAATGACACATCCTTCTTCAATAATCTATTGAAAAGATGACAACGTCCAGGGAGATTGGAAATAAAGCTCCGAATGTATGAAAGCTTGCCCTGACACCACTCAAACTCCAAACTAATTGTTCCCAAACTCCCCAACATTAAAGCTCAAAGAATGATAATAAAATTTTTATGCACCACTAATGATCTTGGAGTAAAAACAACTTTCCAATAAAAACTCAATGAGATGAGATGGTGTGAAGTGTTAAAGTGAGGGGAGGGGCACTAATGAATGAATAGGGAGCACATACACAATGCTTGGAGTGAAATGCTAATGCGTTAGGTGAGGATATGCATGAATTTCCCAAAGAAACTCAACAATGTACCAAATACTCATGCACCTCAAAATGACAACTAACTTGGTTATTGAAAGCAAGTAAAAGTAGAAGGAAAGAAATTGGATTGCTTCCTAACAAGCGCTTCTTTTATGTCATTAGCTAGACACAAAAAGGGCAGAGCATTTGGATTTCTTTTCAAGGCACAAGAAATTTAGCTTTTGATTTCTTTCCACACTTGCTAAGTACGACTTCCCTGAGGTGTGTGCTTGTAGCAAACTTGAGTTTCATGCCCTTCTCAAAGTCCTTGGACTTGATCACGTCCAACTCGAATCTTACAATATAAATCTCTATCTCCTAGGTAATCTCGAGTTCTTGAATGGAGTTCTTGCCGGATTTTTCCGAGCAAGTTTCCACCGAGAGTCTTGCTAATTGCATCCCACTTCTTGTTGTGAAAGCTTGCACATTCTCCCTAGGGTTCACCTCAGTATTGCTAGGTAATGTTCTTTGTTGACTCTCCGAAATAAACTTAGCTAGTTGGCTAACTTGACTCACCAATTTTTCCATAACAGCATCATTGTGCTCTTGGTACTTCAATTGTTGGTCGGCCAATTTTGCAAAAGCTTCTTCCCAACCCGGTTTCTTCTTTTGTGGTCTTGGATTGAGCACATTTTTATTGTTTGCATAAGAGAGATTTGGATCACTCCTAAAGCCAGGATTATAGGATTGAGAGTAAGGATTGTAGGGTTGAGAGTAAGGATTGTACCCTTGGCATTGAAATTTATATACATAAACTAGTTGTTCTGGGGATTGTGATGATGATGATGATGATTCAAGACGGACCAACAGGAAAGTAGAGCTTCGATGATTGGCTTCACAAATCTCACAGGTGGGAGAAGGAATATATTGCTCCCATTGTTCTTGGTAGATGAAAGATCGGTCTGCCACTTGAGTGGTTCGATCCGGACATGTATAATAGCACTCCATCGGGCAATAAAGTATAAATAACAAGTCTCCCTCATCATCTTCATCAATATCCGAAAATGAAGTATAACCTTCCATTTGGAGAGAAATAAAAGAAAAACAAAGTTATATACAAGAATAGAAAATAAAACTCAGACAAGGCAATTCAGCACAAATAGAACCAATCCCCGACAATGGCGCCAAAAACTTGTATACGCGTGGAAAACTCTGAAAGTGAACGGATCGCAGCAAGTAATAAAGTGGACTTTGTGAGAGTCCGGGTTATCGTACCCATAGGGATTAGTATTTGTATTGAATCACTTATTATAGCATGAAATTAACATGCAAAAAGGAAACACAAACAATTTAAACGATGGAAGAAGAGTTATCTAAGCTAAAAAAATACAACTAAACTAATGACATGAAATTGGATTGAATGGAGATGAACTTGGACTAATGGATAGTTGGGATTCGTGATATCACTTAACCGTCACCTAATCGACTCATTGTTTAACTCAAGATATTACTCATCTTCTATGTTAGATCCGATTGTCCTTACATAGGTAGTTCCTCTTTCGAATATTAAAATACCCTTAATCAATTGATTCAACCTTCTACATTTCTATGTCGATATGTTATCAATCTATCGCATAAGGTTTGTGAAAATAATTTAATATACCATATAAGGTTAGGTACTTAGCTTTTTTGGGAGGTAAGGCACAGACAACCCCCTTCGGCTAGGTGTAATTTGCTTTTTATCTAATAAAATTTTCTATTTTGCTTAAAAAAATATCATCTAAAGTTAGAGGCATATTTCTATCCCCTACAAGAATTTAGAGTGAATGCTCTATAGTCTAATATGCATATTCTCCTTTCGAAGCCTATACATGTCACTAATGCATATAATTGGTGATCAAGCAACTACATGCAGCAAACTCAAAAGCAATCAAACATGAGATAGAGCAATCATTATCAAGACCATAAACATTTCATTAATTAAAAGAGGTTAAGATCATCAATCATCCTAACATACAAAACTAGCTCATAATGGAAGAAATACAAGACATTTATACAATACAACACAAGTGGAAGAGCAAAAGGAAATAAACAAGAACAAGGACGAAGAATCCCCCTTTTTGGATGCTAAGTCATGATTCTTCCAACTCTACCACCATCTCCTTTTGAGTTCTTCATCATTCTCTCCAAGCAACACCCAATTCAACCCCAAAAAAAAAAGAAAAGAAGAAGGAAAGAAGAAGAAAGAGGAAAGGAAGACGAACAATAGGGAAAGAAAAAAAGCTAACCTAAACTAAGATCAAGAATAAAGAAGTGAGAATTAGGGGTCTAAGAATGTGGAATAAATCCCCAATTCATCTCTCCTAAGTGACCGAAAAGCCCCCTTAAAATGGTGAAAAAGAAGGGAAAAAAGAGAGAAAATGGGGAAAACGGAGAAAAAGTAGGAAAAACACGGTTGCTAGTTTTTGGCAATGTACGACAGCACATTGGGCCTGTAGGCCACACATAGGCCACACAAATTTTATTTTATTTTATTTTTACTTTCTCTTTGGAGAAATTATACAAAAACCCACCAACTTTTGGGCTTTCTTTCAAAAAAGACCTAAATTAATTTCATCAAAAGTCTTTCCTCTTTTGAAGAGTTACAGTTTGGCCCCCAACTTTAGGAAATTTGACCTTTTTAGTCCTTTTTGCTCATCTTTTTCCTCGTTCTCCTCCACATTGAAGATTTGTACCTACAAACACAATATATACATATAATTAAGTAGAAATCAGATCAATCTAATGATAATTTATCCTTTTAAAGATATAAATGATTGTGTACAATCTACACTTATCACACGTCTACTGTCTTTGCTTGGAAGTCAAGCAACTTTCTTACTAATTGTAGTATGATTCTTATTCATTGTGATGGTAAGTAAATTAAGTGGTTTAAGGTAAGTTTAACTCCATATTCATATAATTTATAATTCCTTACCTTATTTAATTAATTTTCCTATGCTAATAAGGAATTGTTTCTTTGTAGGAGCTCATATGTGAAGGAAAGTCTTTTGTGGCAAGACAATTAATTCACACATGATTAAATAGAGGTCATGGAGGGTCAGAACAATGGAACGCACATACACATATAACATAGTACATGGCTATTGTGCTTGTTGTTTGATACGTTCACCCCCATTCAATTCTCCATGCACTTGTTACTTCAAAACTTATAGTTCTTCATGGTTAAATCAAGTGCAACTATTCTTCAAGTCCACAACTTCATTTTTGTCAAGTGAAATCTCCGGGAGGAGTTTGATCTACTACACAGGAGCCTCAAATGTTGAAAGATCATTACGGGAGTCTTGATCTGTTGAGGACGGCACAAATCTGGTGCAGATTGCAGAGTTATAATGAATTATTGAAGTGCAACAGGACGTTGGCTTATAGTATAGTCTAAGAGAGAAAATAGGAAGTGTTTTCGGTTGTATCTTAGATGTTTGATAGATTTATGTGCATCTCTCCTTTAATTTCTTATAGCTGGTTTAAACTCTTGGTACTAGTTGATCGGTTTGCTTGAGGGATTCAAGCCATGGTTTTTTACCCCAAGGGGATTTTCCAAAAATCCATGTGTTATGTTTCTGTTATGTTTTTCCCTTTCGCTAGATATATCTAGGCTCACGTAACTCAGTTACAACTATTTTTTTAATTGCTAGCCCAGATACGTCTCACTTACATTAAATAGAAACTGACGGTGTGTTTTCAAATCACTATCGAGATACGTCTAAAGTAATCTGTAATTAGACAACTTAAGAATTTTCACTTGCTGTTAGAGCAGCTTCACTTCTAAAAAGTGAAATTTGGTTGTCTAAAAATGGAAGCACCTGCACCCCTTAGACCACCTTTGTTAAATGACCCTAATTATGCATGTTGGAAGATTGGAATGCAAATTTACATTCAAGCTATTGATAAACATTGTTGCACTTCTGTTCTTGATGGTTACAGAGCACCTACAGTCACTACTATTGGTGTCACCACTGCTAAACCTAGATGTACTTATTTTAATGCTGAACGTACTGCGGCCTACTGGAATTCTAAAGTGCTTAATACTATTTTTCAACTATTGATGCAGGTCAATTTAGGTTGATTTCCTCACCAATGACTGCGAAGAAAGCTTGGGGTGCCGTGGAAGTAGCTAATGAAGGCACAAGTACAGTAAAGACTGCTAAACTTCAGATGATCACTCAAGAGTTCGATCACCTCACAATGGATGATCGTGAAGACTTCAAAAACTTTTATGCTAGATTAAGTGATCTCACAAACTCTGTCGAGGCTCTTGGCAAAACCTATACCGATGAGGAGATTGTGAAAAAGATCCTCAGATCTTAATCGGAATGATTTCTTACAAAAATAATCACAATTGAATAGAGAAATGATTTACAACTATGAGAAATGATGAACTTGTAGGTTCTCTAATGACCTATGAGCTACATTTGATCAAGTGGAAAATCTGGAAAGGGCCTGGAATTGCATTTAAAGCAAATAGTGACAAGGCAAATGAATATGGCAGTAATAGTGAGGATCCAGATAAATCTGGCAACGCTGTAGATGGTGGGACAATGGTTGTCCTTATAAAGGAGTTCAAAAAGTACCTCAAAAATAACTCAAACTCTTCCAAAAGAAAAAGTAGGAAATGCATAAAGTGCGAAGAGTGCGAAGGCTATGACCACACAGCCTCAAAATCTGCAAACACTTTGAAAAAGGCAAGGAATATCATTTGAAACATTGAAGAGAGAGATGCATCTAACTCGGACCCCAATGCGAGAAGATCTGAAAACTACGTGATTACTTTTACTGCTCTACATTCTTTTGGTACTGATTCTGTAAATTTTCCTATTGTACATACCGGTTCTACCAGAGCTCACCCAGATACATCTAACTCAGACTTTGAAGTGCTGAAAAACAGCTTGAAGAGAATGAGCATCAGATAAATCTGTTACTGGCCATGCTTAACGACGATGGATCAGACACTAAAGATCTGAAGTGTAAAGGACATAATGAAAGCTATCAAGATTGTAGTACAATGGGTGAAAAATTAGCAGTAGAGAAAGAAAAGAATACATAGCTCGAGGCCCTTGCCTTGACCATAAAGAATGAGAAAGCTGCTCATAAACCAACTATCTTAACTCTTTAGAATCTATTGCAAGAAAATGAAATTCGATTGAGCAAAGTCAATGAGGAGTTGAACAATTCAAAATAAAGAGTTAAGCAACTTACCATTGGAGTTACAAGGTTGAACAAAATTCTCAGCTATGGAAGACCATCGGGTGATAAATCGGGTCTTGGTTATGAAGGAAAGAGTAAAGGCTCAGCAAGTGATCATGTTGTCTTTGTGAAACAAAGTGGTAAAGGAAATGATCACCAAAAGGCGACAAAAGGTAGCAGGGAAGATATTCCACCTCTAGATGCATCTGTAGCCTCTAGTAGAAGACATGATACATCTGAGTTCCTGACTCCTCTAGTAGTAAGCTTAGTACATCTGCTCCCACGACATTAGATACATCGTGCCTAGTTCAGGATCAAACGCAATAGGATCGATCAATTACTCAAATCCATTTGGGCCCAAACGAACTTAGACAGAAGATAAGATCAAGTTGACCTATACTACTGCAAATAACATTGGAGTTGTACATTATACTTAGGCATTGCCCAATAGAACTATTTCCAAGACTCGTTTGCAGGTACCTACTCTAGATACATCTGGCATGACAAAAGCCAAAGCAGATACGTCTACACAAACTAGGGTCCAAAATCAGAAGCAAGGACCATCTATCAATTCTCAAAAATTGAGAGGTCCTATTGGGAAGAAGAACTTCACTCAAACTCGTATGTGAGCCAAAGCTCCAGGTAAGTATGCTTCTTCTCATGCATGCTTTCATTATGATAAATTCAATTGCGGGAAATTTAGAATTTCACATTCATGGAACATGACTAAATCTTATCACAGTAGACAAAATTCCCATAGATTTATACCTACTTTTAAGTCCTTTACGACTGGTAATAATGCAAGATCATACAAAGCAGAGGATAATGGTCAAAATAGGAATGGTGGTCAATTTAAGAATCTTGTTTTTATTGTAGGATTAGAGGACACAAAAAACTAAATTGTCCCAAATTGCCTCAAAATGTGCAAAACAAGTCTTCTAACATGAGTAATTCCAGCACCATGACCAACTTGAAAGAGAAACAAGTATGGATCAGAAAAATTGATTTGAAAGCTTATGAAAATAAGTGTATACCAATTGAGCGCTTGGTTACCCCGTTGATCACACTTCTTTCACAAGATGCGATCGTCTTTGTTTTTACTTAGTATTTACTTTTTTGTGTGTTTTAATTGCATTTTACACAAATAAAAAAAATTGCACATGTTTTGCACCTTTTCCATTTTTGCATGCATTGAGGATCTCATTGAACCTCTTGTGATTGTTGATTTGTGTTAATTTGATGGTTGTGGTTGGATTATGTTCCTGTGACTTGCTACATGAATTGTGAATACTTGCTGTCATTCCTCATAGTTGATTCTTAGTATCTTTTCCCAAGTTTTAATTATTCATGCTACTTGATCTTAGGGTTATGAGAATGATATTTTGCTAGGAATATTTTCTTGAAGATAAAGACCAACTTGGTCAGACCAATGTGGTGAGGGAAAGCAAGAAGGTGTTCCAAGCACAAACAGATATATCTTGAGTAACATGGTGTCACTCCATCTAAAGTAGACAGTGCAGGATACATCTTGCCTGACTTGCACAAAAGATTGACACTTTGAACCACAAACAGATTGATCTATATCTCACAGATTTCTTTACAAAAGCCCTTAATACTGGCATATTTGAAAACCTTAGAAAATAAATTAGAATCTCACTCCCGCCTGAATAGGAGCATCCATATCATAAATGGAAAAAAAAAAGTTCCTCATCATGCATTTTTCCTTTACGAAATTTTTTTTACATCTACTACACGCATATAAGATAGACACATTTTGTTCTGCATTTGTGTATCAGTCTAATTGTAGGTTATATATGTCCAAAATACATCTAAGTGCTTGAAGCTAACTACGAGGAGGATACATCTGGCAGTTGTCAGTCAACGTGACCTCTTAATCAAACTGATGCACTTAATCAGACAATCTGGAAGAATAAGTCACTACTGTCAATACTATAAGGTTATCGCTTCTGATTGGATCCTATATTCTGAGTGTAGACCTATGATCTATATCTTACTATTAGCATTGAACGCAATTGATTGTCCAATGGTAGGGCCAATGGAAAAAAGACTGCCAATCCAAGCCAAGTCCATACCTTTGCTAAATATTGAAAAAGAAATAGGGAGGGGGAGATTGTGCGTGGCCATTTTCATGTCCAAAAGACAATGCCAAATATAGAAAATGTCGGCAAGCCGAATATTGATAACTGCACTCTTATAGATTAAGATCTATCTGCTTGTGCACTATAGTAAAAGCCATTAAGTCAGGCCAACCATAAGGTATTTGGCAATACATGATTGGCTGATGGGTGCTTGCATCACACGCTCACTATAACTAACTTAATCCATGCAGTGGTGGACTGTACACTAGCCAGATGCATCTAACTCAAGGAAAGCCGGCGGCACCCGGATGGATTTGCATCATCTTATGCTGGAAGGTACAATAGATGCATCTAACCCCAATTTTCGTGGTTTTTCATTTTTATTACTTTAATATGAAAAGTGGCAGTATACAATGGGCATATGTGGCAAATTTTGCAGATTAAATGAGTTAGTTGTGAAGCCCATTAGTGGTATTCTATTTTTTTAACCAACTAACTGAATTTTGAAGGAGACGGTATTTAAGGGGGAGTAGTAGATAGTAGGTATGTCATCTCTTCTAGTAAGTAGTAGAGATATGCCATCTCTTCTTGTTTTCTTTTGGGGGAGTGGTAAGCAAATCTCAAATTTAACATTTGGTGTTAATTGACCGATTTGCTTTTGTTATTTTTCTCTTGATTCATTATTTATTTATGCTTAAGCTGAGGGAGGGATAACACACTTACGCAAGAGAGATATTTGTTAATGCACTTTGATGCTACATGTTTAAATAACAATATTTTGGAAAATTAGAAAAACCGAAGAGGAAAATTGTTAGCTTATTTTTTAAGCTAATATATTGTCATTGATATTTTTCCATGCTTGGTAAAATTAGGTTTTATTTAAATTTGATTTTATTTAATTTTTATCATGCAAAATTCTATTTAATAACATGAAGAACCAACTAGTGATAAGTGCTAGAAAAGCACTTAAATAACTCTTCTATTTTACGTGTTTGTGTGTTTTATTAGTATTATATGTTCCGTTTTATGTGTTTTTTCTTTATTGTGGTGTTTAGGGTCACAAAGAATCAAAAGGAATCAAAATGGATGAAAATCGAATGAAAACGGAAACTCGGGACCAAAATGCAAGCAAATCAAAGATGGAGGGCCTCCGATGCAATTTTATGAAAAGTTATTTTTATAATTTTTCTTGTGCCAATATTTAAGAACATCAAAATAGGATTCCCAAACTTTTTCCGAATCCCAAATCGGAGTTTCCTAATTAAAGTTATGGCCGTTTGAAGAAAAATGACTAAAAGTGTAAAAAAAATCAGCAACTCGGATTTACTGATGTATTGCAGTAATTTGACCATAACTTGAGCTACAAAAATTGAATTGACCCGATTCTTGTTCCTGCGGAAAGACGACGCAGAGAGCTGCAACTTTGGTGTTCATGACTTCAGATGATTCGAACATTATGGTGGTCAAAAATAGGTAAAACCGAGAGTGTTCTGCATGGAGGATTCCTTGGGCCATGTTTTGGTAGAAAATTCATAACTTTCTATTAAAATATCCAAAAGAGGAAATTCCAATTGCATAATTCAGCCAAGATGCTTACCTACACTATGATGAAATTCCATTATCATGATTTGGTGGATACAATTTAATAAACCAATGATGGTGCATGAGTGCAATTTTTTATTGTATTTTCTTATGAAATTTTGCCTATAAATAGAGGCATTTGTAAGGAAGGAAGACACAACTTTGAAGAGAGAATTAGCTTGTGATTCTCTCCAACTTTCTCCTCAATAAAATTCTCTTCATCAATTGTTCTTAGTTCTAGCTTGAAAGCTCTTAGTTTATCATATTCCGGCGGAAATAAAAACCTAAATTTAGGTTCGAATAATCAATCGACGATATTTCGGCCGTGAATATGATTAGCGGAGCATTTCTTCTCTAGGTTTTCTCTTTCTTTTATTTTTCATGTTTGAGAAAGATAATTTCTCATATATTGTGGAGGTAATACAAGGCGAACACTCGCTAAAAAGTATTTATCCCGCATATATGAGTGATTAAACTTCTCTATTTATTTCTTAGTATTTATTTTCTTGTTTCTATATTTTTGTATATTATTTGTGATAGTGAAGTATAATCTATTATATTGTGGAGGTGATAGAAGGCGAACACTCGCTAAAAAGTATGAAACCCACAAATATGAGTAGTTAGACTTCACTATCTAGTTCGAGGGGGACGTTGTGTTCAACTAACATGTTGTTATCTTTTCTAACTCTTTGGTAACGTTTTATCAATTCCTCCACTTCAATTTGTTGGTTTGTTATGCTTGTAAACCCGTTTTTGAGTTTATGTGATTATTGCATTCACTTTGGCCAATTGAATCAATTAATTTGTAAATTCAAGTTACATGCTAGGATTGGAACTCTTGATCCGTAAATGTCATTAGATTCCAATCCAAAGTAGCAAATGAATATCGTGCATATTTATTAACAAATCAACTTAGATGCATTAATTCGAGTTTGTGAAATTATTCATCTAATTCAACTTATTCCTCTCGTTCATTTCATACTAGCTTTGCATTAAATCCTAAGAACTTGTTTAGGGTTATCCAATAGCTAGATGTTAAGTTAAAGAACTCACTTTAATTTAATACACTTAAGGAATAATTCGTTAATCAGAGCATCTTGGTTAATTGGAGTTGATAAATTGAAGAAGGAATAGTAACACGTTGCATGGGAAAGATAAACACAAGTTGTTGACACAACCGAACCCGAGAACTAGATATTTAGTTCAATTGTTTCATTTTATCGCTTTTATTTTGTCATTTTATTTTCAAATTTCATTCAACTTCACAAAACCCCCCTTCTATATTAATTGATAAAAACAACTACATTAAATACCGTTCCTCTTGGGTTCGACCCTTACTTACCACTTCTACATTAATTTGTAGTTTTGAAACCAAGTAAGGAAATAAAATTAAACTTTGGCGTGCCGCGAAAAACGCGACCAACTAGTATTTTATTCGTTATAAAAAGACATGTAATTAATTTAATTGATGGAGTTGGTAATGGGCTTTGACTCCCAAGAGTCCCACACGTCCCATACATGCCCAAGGGGATGATTCTTGATCTCCAAGTCTCCACAAGCTTATCAATTATGGTAAGATTTTATCTGTACATTAATTGGTAAATCTTAACTATTTTATGGGAAGTTTGAATTCTATACTATTATCATCTTTATTTACTTACCATCTTTACTAGAATCCTACAACTAACATTCTTATACTATTTTGTAGGAATTTATATAGAAGGAAATTTCTTTTGTGGCAAGAAATTAACTTGCATATAATTAAGAGGAGTCAAAGAAGTTCATTGCCTTTGGCAATTGTTTTACATGCCTATAGTCAAACTAATTTCCGTGTGCTTCAAAGAACAATATATAGCTGTAAGTTCTTGACTTCTCCATGCACATCTAACATCAAATCTATTCCAAGCTTCAAGGATTATTTGACGTATACGTGCTTTAAAGTTCACAATTGATCTTTGATCAGGTTTTGAATCTCCGGGAGGAGTCAAACCACTAGTAGAGTAACCTCAACGCTGAAAGACTATCACGGCAGTGCAGATCTATTGAGGGATTGTAGTTACAAGAGGCTACTGATGAGCAGTAGGATGCTGACTCACTTAGATGTTAAGGAAAAGACAGGGACTGTTTTTGTGCTCTTAGATGTTGTTTAGTTTATGGGTAAACTAGATTTAGTTTTCTTGTAAAGATTTAAACTCCTTGGAATCTAGTGGATTGGTTTTTGCTCGTAGGCAACGAGCACGTAGTTTTCTGCCCTGCATGGGTTTTTTACATTAAAACTCTTGTGTGTAGCATTTTATTTTACTGTTTTTATATTGCTACACGTTTTTTTACTATTTCTGGCCATCGTTCGTCAGCCAGATACATCTAGCACATCCAGTTCATCAAATAAACAGGAACTTTCTGTATCTTAATCTTACTAACTATAGGTGTCACAGACACATCGGAATGTTTTAAACAGATTTAGACAACTTAGAACTTTCAATTTGGTATCAAAGCGGGTTCACTTCTAAAAAGTAAGATCTAGTTGTCAAAAAATGGATATGCCTGCACCCCTTAGACCGCCTTTGTTGAATGACTCTAATTATGCACATAGGAATATTAGAATGCAAATTTACATTTAAGCTATTGATGAACATTGTTGGGCTTCGGTTCTTGACTTCCCTATTTGTCCAAAAATGGGGAATAGAGTAAGCAAAAGGGTAGCAAATTTCTTTCGAGCTTCATTCATTTTAATGATTTCTTTTGTGCTCTAATTGTATTGTTTACTTTCCTTATCTTTCCTATATTATTATGATTCAATGTGCTTAATTGAGGTGGAGAGTGTTGAGGGGGAGATCATATTTTTTGAACTCCATTGCAAAACTTTTCGATGACCTAGTTTGGAAAAATAGAAAAGCCAAATAAGGAGATTGTTAACTTATTTTATAAGCTAAATATTTTGTTGGAAATTCTATTTTTTCCATGTTTGATGGGTTTAATTGATTTATTATAACCATATATGAATTGATTTAATTACTAATTTATTTTTATAATTAAATTAATTAATTTTTAACTTGTTTGATCATATGGTATATTTGGAGTTTTCTAGAATTGTTTTAACACATGTTAAAAAGTCAAATAAGTTGGATTTGGATCCAATTGTTTTACATGTCTATTTTCTTTGCTTGGAAGTCAAGCAACTTGCTTACCAATTGTAGTGTGATTCTTATTCTTTATATGATGGTAAGTAAATTAAGTGGTTTAAGGTAAGTTTAACTATCTATTCATATTATTTATAATTACTTACCTTATTTAATTAATTCTCTTATGCTAATAAGGAATTGTTTCTTTGTAGGAGTTCCTGTGTGATGGAAAGTCTTTTGTGGCAAGATAATTAATTCACGCATGATTAAATAGAGGTCAAGGGGGATCAGAACAATGGAACACACGCACACATACAACATAGTACATGCCTATTGTGCTTGTTGCTTGATCCGTTCATCCCAGGCTTCCCCATGCACTCATTACTTCAGATCTTATATTTATTCATGGGTAAATCAAGTGCAACTGTTCTTCAAGTCCACAACTTTATGTTTATCAAGTGAAATCTCCATGAGGATTCTAATCCACAACATAGGAGCCTCAAACATTGGAAGATCATCATGGGAGTCTTGATTTGTTGGAAGATCGCACAAATCTAGTGCAGATTGCAGAGTTACAAGGAATTACTGAAGAGCAACAGGACGTTGGCTCACACTACAGTCTAAGAGAGAAAACAGAGAGTGTTTTGCTTGTACCTTAGATGTTTGATAGATTTATGCGTATCTCTATCCTTCAATTTCTTGTAATTGGTTTAGACTTTTGGTAGTAGTGGATCAATTTGCCTGAGGGATTCAGGCCGTGGTTTTTTACCCCGAGGGGGTTTTCCACGTAAAACTCCATGTGTTCTATTTTTGTTACGTTTCTTCCTTTAGCTAGAGGTATCTAGGTTCGTGTAACTCAGTCACGACTTCTTCTATTAATTGCGAATCCAGATATGTCTCGCTTAAGTTAAATAGAAGTTGACTGTGTGTTTTCAGATTACTATCGAGATACATCTGAAGTAATCTATAATTAGACAACTTACAAAGTTTTGTTTCTCTTTAGCATGTCTATTTCTTTTTCTGTGAGAATTTATATTTTGTTCAATATTTGTAAGAGGAAGATGAGACAAATAAGAAAATTAAAGATCAAAGTGTTGTCTTAACATAATTGGTAATGTATATGTGCATTTTTCCAATACCAACTATTTTTCTTCACATTATATCAATATATTTTTTTAAGAACTATCCCAATTCGAAAATTCAAATATATCTAGAATTTCTTAAAAAACATTTATTCTTAAATAAATATTCATAGAGATTTTTTTATGATTTTTTTTAACAGGACATATATAAAAACCTTTTTGTAACTGTCATGTTAATTGTTTTACCTTTTTAGCATGTCTATTTTATTTTTTTAATTAGAATTTATGCTTTGTTCTATATTTGTACAAAGAAGAAAATTATATATCAAAGTTTTGTCTTATAGAAGTGATGTATTTGTGCATCTTATCAATGCCAACTATTTTTTTTAGCATTATATCAAAAAAAATCGTAAAAACATTTATTCTTATATTCTTAGAACATTTCTTCTCTGCTCTTACATTAAAAAATTTTTAAAAATTAATAATACTTTAAAAAGGTTACATGTGTGATTTGTCCTCTATATAACACGTGCAACGCACGTATATATGGGCTAGTATATTAAAAGTGACTTGCAATGAGAATCATTTTTAGAGATCTATGCCCTCACTAATTAATTTTTTGTAATCCCTATTTTGTCGTTGAACTAATATCAATAACCTTTAAAAATTCAAAAATCATCTCCACACATCATACATCCATGAATATACTAATATCAAATCTAAAAATATCCAAAAGTCATCCTATCTCTTCCTTGCCGTGCATCTCCATATATCTATGAACGTAACATTAATTTCAAAATTTTGATACTCATTCAATGTCTTCATTGATCAACGAACATTCCTCGCCCTTCGTATATTATATATATAGACACACTCTACCACTGGGCGTGTTGTCGCAGTACGCCAAAATTTATTTTATTTCCTTACTCGGTTTCAAAACTACAAATTAATGTAGAAGTGGTAAGTAAGGGTCGAACCCAAGAGGAACGGTGTTTAATCTAGTTGTTCTTATCAATTAATCTAGAAATGGGGGTTTTGTGAAGTTGAATAAAATTTGAAAATAAAATGACAAAATAAAAGAGATGAAAATGAAACAATTGAAGATATATCTAGTTCTCGGGTTCGGTTGTGTCAACAACTTATATTTATCTTTCCCATGCAACGTGTTACTATTCCTTCTTCAATTTATCAACTCTCAATTAACCAAGAAGCTCTGATTAACGAATTCTTCCTTAAGTGTATTAAATTAAAGTGAGTTCTTTAACTTAACATCTAGCTATTGGATAATCCTAAACAAGTTCTTAGGATTTAATGCAATGCTAGTGTGAAATGAACAAGAAGAATGAGTTGAATTAGATGATCAATTTCACAAACTTGAATTAATACATCTAAGTTGATTTATTAACAAATATGCACGACATTCGTTTGCTCCTGTGGATTGGAATCTAGTGACAATTACGGATCAAAAGTTCCAATCCTAACACATAACTTGAACTTAAAGATTAATTGATTCAATTGGCCAAAGTGAATGCAATAATCACATAAATTCAAAACGGGTTTAAAAGCATAACAAATCAACAAATTGAAGTAGAGGAATAGATAAAACGTTAGCAAAGAGTTAGAAAAGATAACAACATGATAATTGAACACAACGTCCCCCTCGAACTAGATAAAGAAGTCTAACTACTCATATTAGGGGGTATCACCACTGCTATATGATAGATTATACTTCACTATCTCAAGTAATATACACAAAACATAGAAACAAGAAAATAAATGCTAAGAAATAAATAGAGAAGTTTAATCACTCATATATATGGGTTAAATACTTTTTAGCGAGTGTTCGCCTTGTATTACCTCCACAATATATGAGAAATTAGACTTCTCAAACAAGAAAAATAAAAGAAAGAGAGAAACTAGCGAAGAAATGCCCCGCTAATCATATTATCGGCCGAAGAATCGTCGATTGATTAATCGAACCTAAATTTAGGTTTTTTTCTTCCGCCGGAATATGAGAAACTAAGAGCTCTCAAGCTAGAACTAAGAACTAATGATGAAGAGAATTTTATTGAGGAGAAAGTTGGAGAGAATCACAAGCTAATTCTCTCTACAAGTTGTGTGATTCAAGCTTGGAAATGCCTCTATTTATAGGCAAAATATTACACCAAAAAATATTAAAAAATCATAAAAGTCTTCCTTCATGAGTCTATTGTGGTGTGCTCAGGTTGTTTTATCTCTAAGAAGTCAAGAAAATACCAAAAAACACGTTTTATGGTAGGTGGAGTCCGCTGGTCAAAATCTGCGGCGGCGTCGGGTAACCAGCGGCGAATCGTGCGACTCGAGTCACCGTGTGACTGACTCAGTCGCAGCCTTGAAGCAGGGCGATCCTCGGACGCGTCTTGAGCGGATGCGGGACATGGCGAGGGTGACTCGGCAGGTTGCGGCGTGGAACGAGGCATGGCCGAGGGTGTCTCAGACGATTCTGGCGGTGACTCGAGTGACTCGAGTCACCGAAAATTGCACACCAAGTCCTCAATCGCCGAATGGAATTCATTTTGGTCCCTGAAAAATTGCATTTTGGTCCTTCAACTTTTTGAAAAGTTCCATTTTGGTCCCTGCACTTTTGAAAAGTTGCACGTTGGTCCCCAACAGTTTGGGCTTTGACGCTTTTAGTCCTTCTCTTCAAACGGCCATAACTTTCACTAGGAAACTCCGATTTGCGATCCGAAAAGAGTGTAGGAATCCTCTTTTGATGTTCTTCGACTTTAGCACAATAAAACTTTAAAAACAACTTTTCATAAAATTACATCGGAGGTCCTCCATCTTTGATTCGCTTGCCTTTTTGGTCCCGAGTTTCCGTTTTCATTCAACTTTCATCCATTTTGACTCCTTTTGATTCTTTGTGACCCTAAACACCACAATAAAGGAAAAACACATAAAACGGAACATATAACATTAATAAAACACACAAACACGTAAAATAGAAGAGTTATTTAAGTGCTTTTCTAGCACTTATCAAACTCCCCACACTTAGGATTGTTAGCCCTCGAACAACAACCATCTGACACAAAACAACACATTGATTTTACATGAGATAAACAACTTTAAACATTGAAATCCTTCTACAGATAATGACTTGCTTAATCAACATTCTCCCGAACCATGAAAATTTCACTTCTTCTCAAATACACAATGGCTTGTAAGTGTGTGCATTTAAGGTTATCATCCCATCACTAACTGGAACCAAATGAAAGCTTACGATGTTCTATCCAAATCCTGACCCGAAGTGGTCAAATATTTCCTTTCATCTCTCGTGATCCCACTCTTATTTTACAATGATTCCCATGGATCCTAAAAATTACTCAGTTCACCAAAAATCATCAACCGTTAGCACTGCAAAGAAAAAAAAAAGGGCATGGCAGGTGTTTTATCGCAAATATGTCTTCAATTTAAAGAGTGTTTAGATTTGGGCACTTCAAACCACTGAGGGAATTTATTTATCAAACTTCACACTTGGGTAACTATCACGTTTCTTGCGATTTTCTTTTTTTTCTTTTTTTTTTTTTTTTTTTTTTTTTAGAAGAAGAAGAGTTTTGCAATTTTCTTTTCAGCTTTTACCCCACAGGTAGCTTTGACACTACCCCTTTCATTGGAGGCAGCCTTCTTCACCCATTCGAGGTGACGGCTTCACACTCTGAGGCAGGTAGCTCTTTCTGTGGTCCCTCTCCTTATTTCGAACATAAAAGTAAAATTCATTCTCAAAGATAGGTCAATGCTTTTCCCAAACTTTTTAAACTCACAATAAAAGACACATTCACAAAAGCAGATACCATGCGATTATAACTCCGCCTTGCTAACAATTGATGTTTCCAGGTTACTTTGAGCAGGACGAATGGATAGAAAAAAGAAAAGAAAAAAGTTAGTTTACTATGGTCTAGAAAGTTAGAAAAAAAAATCAACATTTTCAACCTTCAATTTGTGTTCCAGAAAATGATAGTAAATTACCTATAAATGTGCTCGGAGTAAATTTGCGGTGTGCTTGGAGAAGAAACGAGAACACATTTTTTTTTTCGAGATCTTGTAGTTTTACTGCTAAGTCACACAAATTAAGCTCAATCATATTCAAAAGTTGCTATCTCATGCAAAATTGTTGACACAAATAAAAAAAAATCACACGCAGACCACAATATGCCACTCCCCCACACTTCAATTCTACATTGTCCCCAATGTAGAAATATAGAAAGCATGAAAAAGAGAAGAAATAGAAACTCCCATATGGTAAGCAATGAGTCGTGCCGATTTGGGGATGGTGGTTGCACAATGTAGCACTTCTGAGGAACACATCGACAATCCAAGAGCAAACGACCCTCTTAATGAAAAGGTCCTCCATATCGCCACATGACACATGGGTATGTTTACCATTCAATAAAGAACAGCCCCACAAGAACCAACAAATGGGAGAACGTTTAGAGCAGATCGTCCAACTCAGACACTTCTCAAATGAATGAGACGTAGTTTTACATCTTCGGATGGGTGCTAGTGATCACACTCAAAAAGTTGTTGCTCAATGGGTAGGCCTTTTCCTTCTACAGTGACAAGGCAACATCTTCCTTAGTACGCTAGAAAAAAAACGGAGAAATAAAAACAAAAACAATGAAAATTTCAAAAGAAAGATAAAAATAAGAGAAAATGCTTGGGTTACCTCCCAAGAAGCGCTTTTGTTTAAAGTCGTTAGCTCGACACAGTTCCCATTTGTCAAGTAGGATTCCTCAAATCCATTGCAGCTCCACTTTGTCTTCGATGGCTTCTCTGAGTGTCTTGATTTCTTAACAGTCCTTCTTGAATTCTTCTCCAAAAGTTTTTGGTCTCATTTCTTTCCATGGCTTCCTTCTTCGAGATGAGGTAATTGTGCTTTGGCTCAATCTTATGTATTGTGCTGGCTCTGCAATTCAACTTACACAGTTCTTGCACAAAAGGATTAGTTGAATTAATTGCAAACACAGAACAAGCATTATGAGGTCGCAATGAACCATCAAAAATATTAAAGTTCGCTTTTTCCTCATCAAATTCCATGGACAGTGTACCCTCATAGACATCAATTTTAGTGCGAGATGTGTAAAGAAATGGACGTCCCAATATGATAGGTGTAGGGTGAGGTGAATGGTCATCAGCCATATCAAGCACGTAAAAATCAGCAGGGAAAACTAAGCCATTTATTTTGACTAGCAAATCTTCTATGACTCCATCTGGGTATGCATTGGTACGATCAGCTAGTTGCACAATTACGTGAGTTTCTTTTAGTTTTCCTAGATTTAGTGAAGCATACAAGGATCTAGGCATGACATTTATGGATGCTCCTAAATCTATAAGTGCTTTATCAATATGGTGATTGCCTATGGTGCATGGGACAGTGAACATACCAGAGTCTTTGTATTTTGGAGGCAACTTCTTACGGAATACCATTGAAGCGGTTTCTCCCATTTTGATCATTTCATTTCCCTTCAATTTCCTCTTATTAGTGCAAAGATCTTTCAAAAACTTAGCATAGCGTGGAATTTGTTTGATTGCATCTAATAATGGAATGTTGATTTCAACTCTCCTAAATGTGTCCAAAATTTCTTTTTCCTTGTCATCTTTGTTGGTTTTCGCTAATCTACTAGGGAAAGGGGGAGGGATTGTTTTAGCAATGATATGAGAGTTAGGACTTGCCTCCTTTTCAAACTTTTCTTCTTTATCTTCATGTGTGGAAACTTCTTTGTGAGGGTTTTCGATCTCTTTTCCATTCCTTAAGGTTATGGCACTAACATTCTTTGGATTTACCTCAGGTTGAGATGGTAACTTCCCTCCAGATTGTGCTTCCAGTCGATTGATGGCAGTTGCCAATTGACTCATCTGGTTTTCCAAGTTTTGAATGCTTGATTTGGAATCCTGTTGAAATTTCACAATGTTAGTTGCTAATGTTTTCACCATATCCTCAAGAGACATACCTGATTGTTGAGGTTTTTGTTGAAATTGCTCTTGGGCTTGGAAATTCCCTTGTTGCTGGAATTGGCCTTGAGGTTTGTTAGGGAAGAATCCTGGGGGCTTGTTGTTTCCATAGCTCAGATTGGGGTGGTCTCGCCATCCTGGATTATAGGTGTTTGAGTACGGATTGTATTCTTGTCTTGGGAATGGGAAATTATTTGCTGACTTCATTTGTTCGTTGTTATCCACTTGTAGAACAGGACAAGCATCTGTAGGATGTCCTAGATTTGTGCATATGCCACATGCTTTGACTTGCGGAGTGTTTCCTACAACAATTTGTTTGAGAAGATGTGTTAGTTCAGAAAGTTGGCTTTCAATATTGGAGTTACGTACCTCATTTACTCTTCGAATGTTCGTTTCCCGGTCTGTACTGAACTGTTGAGTGTTCTCAGCCATGTTTGAAATCAATGTTCTTGCTTCAAAGAGGGGTTTTGTTCATCGAGCTCCTCCACTAGCAAAGATCAACCATGTTTCTGTCGATTGACATAAGCCTTCATAGAAGTATTGCACTAGGAGGTTTTCACCGATTTGGTGATGCGGGCTGACTTGCAATGAGCTTTTTGAAACGCTCCCAATACTCATAAAGAGTTTCTCCATTGTTTTGGCGTACTCCGAGATATCTTTCACGATATTTCTTTGTCTTTGAAGTGGGAAGTACTTTTCTAGGAAAAGTTGCTTCATTTGATTCCATGTTGTGGTGAACCTGGTGGTAAAGTGTATAACCAACTGTGGCGGCATCTTTTAGTGAAAATGGAAAAGCTCGAGCTTGATTTGCTCTTCGATGATGCACAGGGTTTCATGCTAACACACACCACATGAAACTCCTTCAAGTGTCGATGCGGATCTTGGGGCGTCCATGAAAAAGATGGTAGAAGATGTATCAAACCGGATTTCAGCTCGAAAGTTTTATCTTCTTCTACGGTTGGAAAAGTTATACACAATGGTTGTTGAGTAACTTCAGGAGTTGCCATTTGTTTAAGAGTTCTTTCATTGTTGTTATCAGCCATTTCTTGTTCGGTTTGTTTTGCTTGTCTTATTCTTCTTCGAATGGATTTCTCGATTTCTGGATTGAAACTTTCAAGAATTCGATTAGTAGATCGGGTATTATGCATACAAGTGAAGAATATTTTTTTTTTAAATTAATTAATAAAAGCAACTAAATTTGTTAACCGTTCCCCGGCAACGGCGCCAAAAACTTGGGCGTGTTGTCGCAGTACGCCAAAATTTATTTTATTTCCTTACTCGGTTTCAAAACTACAAATTAATGTAGAAGTGGTAAGTAAGGATCGAACCCAAGAGGAACGGTGTTTGATCTAGTTGTTTTTATCAATTAATAGAGAAAAGGGGGTTTTGTGAAGTTGAATGCAATTCGAAAATAAAATTACAAAATAAAAGAGATGAAAATGAAACAATTGAAGATATATCTAGTTCTCGGGTTCGGTTGTGTCAACAACTTATATTTATCTTTCCCATGCAACGTGTTACTATTCCTTCTTCAATTTATCAACTCTCAATTAACCAAGAAGCTCTGATTAACGAATTCTTCCTTAAGTGTATTAAATTAAAGTGAGTTCTTTAACTTAACATCTAGCTATTGGATAATCCTAAACAAGTTCTTAGGATTTAATGCAATGCTAGTGTGAAATGAACAAGAAGAATGAGTTGAATTAGATGATCAATTTCACAAACTTGAATTAATACATCTAAGTTGATTTATTAACAAATATGCACGACATTCGTTTGCTACTGTGGATTGGAATCTAGTGACAATTACGGATCAAAAGTTCCAATCCTAGCACATAACTTGAACTTAAAGATTAATTGATTCAATTGGCCAAAGTGAATGCAATAATCACATAAATTCAAAAGCGGGTTTAAAAGCATAACAAATCAACAAATTGAAGTAGAGGAATAGATAAAGCGTTAGCAAAGAGTTAGAAAAGATAACAACATGATAATTGAACACAACGTCCCCTCGAACTAGATAAAGAAGTCTAACTACTCATATTAGGGGTATCACCCTCGCTATATGATAGATTATACTTCACTATCTCAAGTAATATACACAAAACATAGAAACAAGAAAATAAATGCTAAGAAATAAATAGAGAAGTTTAATCACTCATATATATGGGTTAAATACTTTTTAGCGAGTGTTCGCCTTGTATTACCTCCACAATATATGAGAAATTAGACTTCTCAAACAAGAAAATAAAAGAAAGAGAGAAACTAGCGAAGAAATGCCCGCTAATCATATTATCGGTCAAGAATCGTCGATTGATTAATCGAACCTAAATTTAGGTTTTTTTCTTCCGCCGGAATATGAGAAACTAAGAGCTCTCAAGCTAGAACTAAGAACTAATGATGAAGAGAATTTTATTGAGGAGAAAGTTGGAGAGAATCACAAGCTAATTCTCTCTACAAGTTGTGTGATTCAAGCTTGGAAATGCCTCTATTTATAGGCAAAATATTACACCAAAAAATATTAAAAAATCATAAAAGTCTTCCTTCATGAGTCTATTGTGGTGTGCTCAGGTTGTTTTATCTCTAAGAAGTCAAGAAAATACCAAAAAACACGTTTTATGGTAGGTGGAGTCCGCTGGTCAAAATCTGCAGCGGCGTCAGGGTAACCAGCGGCGAATCGTAGCGACTCGAGTCACCGTGGCCGACTCGAAAGTCGCTACAGAAGGGACGCCCTCGGACGCGTGCGGGCGGATGCGGGACATGGCGAGGGTGACTCGGCCAGGTTGCGGCGTGGAGCGAGGCATGGCCGAGGGTGTCTCGAGCGATTCTTGGCGGTGACTCGAGTGACTCGAGTCACCCGAAAATTGCACACCAAGTCCCTCAACTGTCGAATGGAATTCATTTTGGTCCCTGAAAAATTGCATTTTGGTCCTTCAACTTTTTGAAAAGTTCCATTTTGGTCCCTGCACTTTTGAAAAGTTGCACGTTGGTCCCCAACAGTTTGGGCTTTGACGCTTTTAGTCCTTCTCTTCAAACGGCCATAACTTTCACTAGGAAACTCCGATTTGCGATCCGAAAAGAGTGTAGGAATCCTCTTTTGATGTTCTTCGACTTTAGCACAATAAAAATTGTAAAAACAACTTTTCATAAAATTACATCGGAGGTCCTCCATCTTTGATTCGCTTGCCTTTTTGGTCCCGAGTTTCCGTTTTCATTCAACTTTCATCCATTTTCACTCCTTTTGATTCTTTGTGACCCTAAACACCACAATAAAGGAAAAACACATAAAACGGAACATATAACATTAATAAAACACACAAACACGTAAAATAGAAGAGTTATTTAAGTGCTTTTCTAGCACTTATCAACCACGGCCACAACTCACAGCAATTGACTGGACTCTACAGTCCTGCAATTTCAATTTGTAACAAAATGGAGATACATTATTCCTTACATGGCTGGTGCCTGGTTTCGGATAACAAGATGTAAGGATTGGTTATCCATTTATATTAATATAGATGGTATGGTAGAAAGGTTTACACCCCATAAATGTTGACTATCTAACCTCACATGAGTTTCTATGCTTCTTTTTTTTTTTAATCAAAGCACCAACTAGACTCGTACGTTGGTTTTACGCATCCGCCGAGCCTAGCCGGTGGGGGTTTGGAATCCCCCTACCTTTTTATTAGCATAAAAAAGGAAAGTATACAAGGAAGGGGGCATAGACCTGACCTCCAAACAATGAAAGACAACGAGTATACGAAAAGCTGTAAATGAAGATATACTATCTCCCTGACAATAAGGAATAAATGAATAACAAAATAATAAATAAGGAGGTACTACCTCCCTGTACAAGAAAGAATAAATGGGCAAAGAACAACAAAAAATAAAGAATGCAGTAAAGTATACCGTCACGAAAGCCCGCGAACGGAGGGGAAGCCATGACAATCCATCTGAAGGAGAGCTCCAGTTGGTGCCGGCAACTGGTGCGACTTATACTCAGTATACCGCTGCTGCAGTAAGCCCACTGATGCAAGTGCATTGGCAACCTGGTTGCCCTCACAGAAGATATGCGTAACCAAGTCTCGATCTGTACGGAGTAGCTGGCGAATACGTCGGATAAGAACCTTTAGGAACCACGGGCCGCCTCCCCGAACAATACAATGAACGGCAACATAGGAGTCGGCCTCCACCCAAACTGTACCGACACCCAGAGAACGTGCAAGCAACAGTCCATCAAGAATAGCACGGAGCTCGGCCTCCAAATAGCGCAAGTGCCATAGAATGAAGAAAAGACTCGAAGACACTGCCCGAGATGGTCCCGGATCACCCTACCCCCGCCAACTCTACTACCATCAACCACACAAACATCGGTACTGATCTTAAAAGATCCCACAGACAGCCTACGCCAGAACACCAAAACTGGAAGGGGGGGAGGTGGAGCAATAATAGTGATGCCAAAAAGGGGGGCCAAGTCATAATCACCCCGCCAATGAGAGGGACGAAACACCCCAGCGATGTGCATGAGGGAGATAGCCCGATATACCCGCCATATGATCTGCCGAGAATCGACGAGAATGCCCCGATACTTCGCATCATTACGTGTTGTCCACATGTGCCAGAGGATGAAAATAGGCACGATGATGCGGATGTGAGTTTCTATGCTTCTTTTTTGTCTTGCAACATCAAATTAGGGCTTAAAGATTTTCAGGTTATGAAGTGTAGGAAATGAAATCATCCAACTTGCACATGTAGAACTTTATATTTTGATTGATTTTACACGTGCTTGTGGCATAAACCTATGGATAGTGTGTTTCAGTCTTTCTCTTTTAAGGTAGAGATTAAGTTATCTCATAAAATAGGAAATCCTCTCCCCTGGTAATTTAAAAATAAAATAATGGTAAAGTAAGAAAATAGTTTGTCATAGTTTCTTTTTCAATGAAAGACTTAATTCTTATGAAAAAGAAAAGATCCACATAATTGGAATGAGAAGGGTAATATTTTTAAGCTTTAAATAATGATATAAATGTTTTTTTTAATCTAAAATCTTATTCTAGTTTCATTGTTCAGGGAAAATTCCAAATCTCTACATATGACATCAGAGTTGTACCTGAGCATAGGCACATTAAACTTGTGCCTTATGCCTCAAAAAATTAAGGTCCCATTATTGACAAGCCTTCTTATTAAAAAAAATACATTTTGGGTCATTTTTATGTGAAAGGCCAATATAGTTATCCGCGAACTCAATAATTATCATATTTTGTTGGTTGTATTAAGTTTTTTTTTTTGAATCAATCATTGTTTTAAGTTAGTTAATAAATTTGATGTTTACTATATTTGGCAATTGTTATGGTGTATTTTTCCATGTCGTTTAGTATATTTTTTTTATGAATTTGAATTTTCACATTTTTATTATCTTCAGGGGCCACTGCCTCGTATTCCCTGCAAGTCTCCTTTGACAAAGAAACGCCCAATTCTCTCCAGAATATACAATGTGAACTTTTGGTAATGAATCAAAGTTTTCCAATGGATTACCAAAAAACCTGATTCTATGTGGTTTTTGAAAAATTGACGAAATTCTTGTAGAAATTGATGAGAGCCCATTTGGTTTGTTGACCGAAAATTTCCACAACAATAAGTAATCAACCTAAGAAAACTAAAATTGGTAAAAAAGAAATATTGCCCCGAACTCGACCCTCACCAAGAACTAGGATGAAAACCTAACCTAGCGGAAGGAATGAATAAGTTTCCAGATTGCAGTTCAAGAACACAACTAATTACCTCAAGTGTAGTTGAAGAAATTCCAAAGAGATCCCTTGAAATGAAAGATTTTCACCCTCACAAAATGTATTCTTACAACAAGCATCCAAGTTCTCCTCTAGGGTTTTTTAGGAGGCATTTATATAGTAAAAATATCATGGGAATAAAGAAAATGGAAAATAAATACAAAAATACACATCTTTAGTATTTTGGCCATAACTTTTTATGCCAAGATCTGATTGAGGTGATTCAAAATGCGTAGGAAACTATACAAAAAGGGCTAGAATTCTTCCATAAATAGTGAACCTCAAAATTCGAATATTATCTATTTTAACACTTTAAATAATCAAAAACACCGACCAAGTTGATCAATTTAGATCATTTCCCATCCCATTCGAGGGTGTCTTCCATTTGACTTGATTCCTTGGCCTTGGATCTTGTAATGGGTTCCACTGGCACACGCAATGAGGTTTGACTTCCTTGATTCTCATCATCCCTACATCTTGAGAAAGATTCGACCTCGAATTATCACCTACATCATAATGAGATAAATCAGAAACATTAAAGTGGCAGAAACATTGTACTCACCTGGAAGTTCAAGCTTGTAGGTATTGTCATTAATCTTCTCAACGACTTGAAATGGGTCATCACCACGGGGTTGCAATTTGGATTTTATTTGATTGGGGAATCGTTCTTTCCTAAAATGAAGGCACACCCAATCATCGGGTTCAAATGTGACTCGCTTTCTACACTTGTTGGCATTGGAAGCATATTGTTCATTTTTTTTCTCAATTTGAAACTTGACTTTCTCGTGAAGGGATTTCACCAATTCCGCCTTTTTCTGCCCATCTAAGCTATCCCTTTCATCAATAGGCAAAGGAATCAAATCTTAAGGAGTTAATGGGTTAAAGCCATAAACAACCTGTAACGACGCATGTCACCTTACGTACTTTTCATGAATTATGCGTAATTTTAGTGTTAGGGTTATAATAAATTATTCAAATTTATTATTATTATTATTATTATTATTATTATCATCATCATCATCATCATCATCATCATCATCATCATCATCATCATCATCATCGATAATCCAACCTTATTTTGCAGCGGAAGAACTTGGATGTCGAGGCGATCAATGTGCCAACTAGAATGCTTAATTTTAACCCACAAATCATAAACCCAAACTCTTATTCTTGACCACCTTAAGCCCAAATCGAATTGATTAACAAGACCCAGCAAGACTACATGACCTTGGCTCAAAACCCACAACTTAAAGTCTTGTTTTTTTTCCTCACCATCACTCACGTTTCATCCCTTCAAGGTCTCGGCTCTCTCTCCCTCTCTCTTCCTCTTCATAATCTCGTCTCTCTCTCCCTCTACATCATCTAGCAAAAAAAAGAAGAAGAAGAAGAAGGTAAATCCTGAACAAATATTTGTCATTTTACATGCTCACACCATGAATCCTTCATGTTCTATTAGTCTTTGCATCCTTTGATGTTGATTAGGAATTCTATTGATGGAATATATGTACATATATATATGATATTTTATTTGTTCTTCACTCTACATGCTTAAATCCTTTTTTAATTTTAAGAAGCTTGAAGTATGTTTGTGATTCAATTTTTTTGTGTAAATTGTGTGTTTGGTGTTGTTGGATGTTTTAAAAAAGAGGAAAGTGGGTGAAGTTTGTGGCGACAACAAGATGGGTATTGTGATAATGAGAATAAGGTTGAAAGTGATTAGTTTTGAGTATGCACTTAAGATATTTGATGAAATACCTAGGTGATTTCTTTGATATTGGTTAGAAACTGGGCAGTTCTGCCCCCTGAATTTGAAAGGGTCATAAATTTTAGTATATATTGAATTTTGTTATGGTTAAAGTTGGAAAACGACCTCCTATGAGTTATGTATCATTTAAAACTGGAATGACATCGTTTGAAGCCCTGTTGAAGGTCTTGTGCTACTTTTTGTATACCCTGCCAGTTTTACCCGAGAATAGTTTTTATGCTAGGAGAAAGATCTTTAGGCAACCCAAACATGCATATCCCGAGCTAATTTTAAAGTATGTTGAACTTGTATGGGTTTCCACCTCTATTATGAATTTCATGATTTTACAACTCCATTTACTATTTTAAAACAATTTTCATAAAATGAGCTACACAAGCAGAAACTTTGGGCAGCTTCTGTATTTGAAGTTAAAATCTTATCACAACATCTATACCATGGATTTTGATGTTATTTTGAGATATATTGTAGCCATATGAGTTAGTTAGACAACCCAATTAGATTCACATGATTTCGTACTCTAAATTTGAAGTTATGCGTATATTTGTAAAGGGTGATAGTGTGAAATTGTGGATTGAAGGTAGTTTGGTTGTGGGACCGCATTTTAAATGTTTCCTCTAAATCTTTTAAAAATAATTAGGATTTTGGACACATTGACATCATGGGCAACCAAGACACTCCACTTGCCAATCAAGTAGATCACACTTATTAAGGAATTCAAGTAAGTAAATTCTCCCTCTTGACACTAAGTGAAAATGACAGTGTAAGGTAAAATTTATGTGCTAGTTACTTCTAAGAGCAGTTATTTGTTTCAAACAATTTCTCCGTTATACATGTACTTGTCATTGCATTCACAAAGCATGTACAATCAATGGTTTTGGAAAGGTTAAGTACCTCAAATGTTAAAGTATGAAAGTGAAGTCCTTTTCTTGCAAAGTGATATGTATCCACAAATTTTTAATAAAAGAACAGGTGTATCTCTATGTCATGAAATGAGTGAGTGGGAAATGGGGCGTGGGGAACCAGTGTACCCGACCTAGAATGTTTACCGCTTCGCGATGTTGAAAGGAATGGAATGTATATTCCCTTTAAGGGATTGAATAGAATGTTTACTACCGGTAGTTTTGAATCTGGTTCCAAATAATAACTGCCCACTGCTGAGCTTAATGAGTATAGACAATACACCAAGTGAGCTCACGATGAAAAGTAAATATTTTGAAAGGAACGAATGTTTTGAACGAAGATTATTTGACTATGAAATGTTAAGTTTAAGAAAGTTGGGTACATATTTGAAACGCATATATGCATTGCATGTCATAAGCATGTATCACGTGCATGGAATTTGCTTACTGGGCTTCAGCTCACGTAATTTATTTCCTTTACTTTGTAGGTGATGATAGCTGATGGCCGTGGGAGTAGCTTAAAAACGGGCTCAGTCATGATTCAATTTACTAGCTTTTCATTTGTCTTCATTTAAATCAACTAATGTTCTATGCTTAACCTATTTATTTATTATTCATTTATTCGTTAATTCAATTGTTTCCAAATTATGAGATTTTTGACTTCTGATTTTGGGTTGATGGACATGTTGGAAAACCAGTTCTTTTATTTGGCAAAAGTCTTGAATAGTGTCTCTTTTAAGTTAATTATTTTTTTGCAAACTTTAGTATTGATGCTGTGAAGGAATGTAAAGTTTTTTGAACAGGTTGGTTTTGTCTAGTTGCAGGGGAAACCCTGCCAAAATTTGTGTAGGATTTAAAAAAAATCATACATATATATAATATAATAAATATATTTCTTAGGATTAAATCACTTCTATTTATTTTCCATAGTTAAAAGTATGAAAATAAAAGTTAATAATTCTGAGTTTAGGTTTTCTAGACTTCGGGTGTTACACAACCTTAAATGGAGAAAATTCTGTAGTAGAATAAACGCTTCTATTGTAAGGAAATTCAACAAAGGTCAACTTTCTTGCCAACTCTGTAGGTTACTTTTAAGCATAATGCGAAGGAGTTGTGTTAAGGTTCTATTAACTACATCGGTTTGACCATCAGTTTGGGGGTGACAAGTGGTTGAAAATAAAAGCTTGGTCTCCAATTTGTCCCAAATAACCTTCCAAAAGTGGTTAAGAAATTTTACATCTCTATCTGGCACAATAATCTTAGGGATCCCATGAAGTCTCACTATCTCCCTAAAGAATAGGTCAGCTACGTGAGTGGCATCATCCGTCTTGTGGCAAGCAATGAAATATGCCATCTTACTAAATCTATCAATAACCACAAAAATGGCATCATTTCCTTTCTTAGACCTAGGTAGACCCAAAATGAAATCCATGGAAATTTCAGTCCAAGGTTCACTTGGAACGGGTAGGGGTGTATACCATGAGGTGCTACTTTGGATTTTGCTTTCCTACAAATGAGGCACTTCGAACACATCCTCTCGACATCTCACCTCATTTTTGGCCAAAAGAAATGCGCTTGCAAAATATCCAAAGTCTTCTTCATACCAAAATGTCCCATTAAACAACCCCCATGGGCCTCCCTAACCAACAATTCTCTCATAGAGCAATTAGGTACAAAAACTTTGCACTCAAAGAAGTGATAAGAGCATACCTTATTGATAATGCATTGGCTACCACATTTTCTTTACCTTGCTTGTATTTGATAATGTATAGAAAAGTCTCTATGTATAGAAAAGTCTCTACATACTCCATTCACTTGACATGCATCTTGCTCAATTTTCTTTGCCCTTTCAAATGCTTTAAGGACTCATGGTTGGTATGGATAACAAACTCCTTCGGCCACAAGTAACGGTCCCAAGTTTCCAATGCCCTTACCAAGGCATAGAGTTCCTTGTCATAAGTTGGGTAGTTCAAGGTGGCCCATTGAGCTTCTCGCTAAAATAGGCAATGGGGCTTCTCTCTTGCATCAATACTGCACCAATACCTATCTCTAATGCATCACATTCAATCTCGAAAATCTTGTCAAAATTAGCCAATGCTAGAACCGGTGCGTTGCAGAATCTTTCTTTTATTTCATTAAAGGCATTTTCTTGTTTGTTTCCCCATTTAAAACCAACATTCTTTTGAACTACCTTAGTCGGTGGAGAAGTAGTGTGCTAAAATGCTTAACAAAGCGACAATAAAAACTAGCTAATCCATGAAAACTTCTTACCTCGGTGACATTCTTTGGGGTTGGCCATTCCTTGATGACCTTATCTTTTCATCATCAACCTCAACTCCCTTAGGACTAACAACAAAGCCAAGAAATACAACTTTTTCCATGCAAAAATGACACTTGTTGAGATTGGAAAATAATTTTTCTTCCTTTAAAACCACAAGGACACATCTCAAGTGTTCTATATGCTCATTTAAGTTCTTGCTATAAATAAAATGTCATCAAAGGAGACTACCACAAATTTTCCAATGAATGCACGCAAAACATGATTCATTAACCTCATAAAAGTGCTTGGTACATTAGTGAGACCAAATAGCATAACCAGCCACTCATATAAACCATATTTAATCTTGAATGCGGTTGTCCATTCATCTCCCTCTTTCATTCTAATTTGATGGTAACCACTTCTCAAAATAATTGTGCTAAAAATGCGAGAACCAAGCAACTCATCAAGCATATCATCTAGTCTAGGAATGGGATGTCAACACTTTACTGTAATGTTGTTGACGGCTCGACAATCAACACACATCCTACAGGTCCCATCCTTCTTTGGCACTAGGAGTACGAGCATGGCACAAGGACTCATGCTCTCACCAACATACCCTTTGCTCATCAACTCTTCCACTTGCCTTTGAAGCTCCTTGGTCTCCTTTGGGTTGCTTCAGTATGCTGGCCTATTTAGGATGATGGCTCTGAGATGAAATCAATTTAGTGCTCGATGCCTCTAATGGTGGAAGCCCACTAGGCATCTCCTCTGGAAAGACATTCTCAAATTCCTGCAACAAAGAAGTAGTTACATTGGGAAGGGAATTGTGAGATTCATCAAATGTAAGGAGGGACTCCCTATACACCATCAAAAGTATTTTTTGATTTTCTTTCAAGGCCCTCTTTACTTCTCTTTTCTTTGCATAAAAACTCACTTTCTTTTTACCTTCTCTCTTTTCTCTCTTCCTCTTTTCAATCTCTTCCTCACTTTTTTTCTTACTCTCCTTTCTCCCTCCGCTCAAAGCTCCTTTTTCTTTCCTTTTTTTCTTTTTCCTCGTCAACTTCTCTTTTGAGTTTCATTTGATCTTTGCTCACTTCCTCCAGACTCAAAGGTAGAAGCATCATGGGGTTTCCATTCAAGTGAAAACTATATCAATTCTTCCCCCCATCATGAATCACTTTTCTATCATATTGTCATGGCCTACCCAAAAGTATATGAGTAGCTTGCCTGGGGTCTACATCACAAAGCGCTTGATCACTATACGTCCCAATATTGAAGGTAAGAAAACTTTCTTACTCACCGTCACCTCCCCATAGTTACTCAACCATTGCAATTTGTATGGATTGGGATGTATCAACAATGGTAAACCCAACTTTTCAACCATTATAGTGCTTGCCACATTGGGGCAACTTCCTCCATCTATGATGATGCTACACACCTTATTCTTCACGAGGCATCTAGTGTGGAAACCATTTTCTCTTTGCTTCTCCGTTTCACTAACCTTGGTTTGGGTGTTGAGAGCTCTCATAGTGAACAATGATTTTGGTGGACTAATAATTCCCTCCATCTCTTCTTCTTCTTCACTATCACTCCTTTCTTCCACCGATACTCGTTCTGTCTCATCCTCCGAATGCCATTCCCTATTTCAAATGAACATCACCCTATTATTAGGGCATTCACGAGAACAATGCCCTCGGCCCCTACACTTGAACCATTCTATGTCCCTAGTTCTAAAAGAAGTAGAGCTGGTCTTAGGCTTGTCTATACTAAACCCAACCTTTTTCCCTTTGGATGGTTCACTCTTATCCTCATGAGATACCTTATCAACCCTGTCGTTACCCCATTTTTATTTCCAAGTTGAGGTAGAACCCCCAAGATACTTTTATTGTCCATTCTTCTTGAATTGATCTTTCTTCTTCAATTGCTCATCTACTTTGATGGCCATGTAGACCAATTCCTCCATCTCCACATAACGGTGCAATTCCACCACATTGACTATCTCCCTATCGAGTCCACTCATGAATTGGGCCATGGTGGCCTCTCTATCCTCCTCTTCGCATGCCCTCATAATCGCATTTTCCAACTCTTTATAATAGTTCTACACTCCATCACCCTTGAGTAAGAGTTTGTAATTTTTGATAGAGCCCCTTATAATAATGATTAGGAATAAACCCCTTCCTCATAAGACTCTTCAACTCATCCCAAGCGTCAACACGCTCCTCATAACGCCTCCTCCTAGTGAGCCACAAATTATCCCAAGAAGCTAATGCATAGTTGGTAAACTCAACCACTACTAGCTTAACCTTCTTCTCTTCGGAGTATCGATGACATTCAAAGATCAACTCCCTCTTCCTTTCCCACTCTAGTTAGCCTCCGGATGACTCTTCCCTTGCAATGATGAAATCTTCATTTTTATGCTACAAATGTTCTCATCTACTCCATCTCTAACCCGATGTTCCCTTCGACGACCTCGATCAAATCCCCTATCAAACTGCTCTCCTCTATTCCTACTCATATTCTAATTTTGATCACTACCTCCATCGCTATCCAAACCATCCTCAAATTCATCCCTAACTCCTCTTGTATTACCTCTCCTTTCACCATTACCCCTTGGTGGTTCTTCCCTTCATGTTTCTAACCTATTCAACCCGCCGCCCAGCGCCAGTCTATCGCCTCCATTTGCCTAGTCATTATGGCTGAAAGAGGTTGTAACATCTCCCGCAATTCTTGAGTTTGGGCATTGGAGTCGTGCCCACTTGGAGTATTTGGATTGGACATATTGTGCAAGTGTAGAAGTGTCCTCACAAAAAAATTTCACTCATGTTTCACTCAATTGAGCCTCTTAGCCGATAATGAACTCACCACTCTTGCCTTTTTTAGCTCTAATATCCTTTCTCAAGCTCTCCAAGGAAGGTAATTAACTAGACCAAGAAGTCTACTTATAAAGTTAAACCATAATCAAGGAAGAGATATAGTAAGAGATGGATCTAATAGCAAGCATAATTTCTTTGCGTGCTAACACAAGAGATGAACTAGTGATGTGTGGGAAAAAGGACTGATAGCACAAGTAATTATAAGGAATAGATGTTTAGTGTTGATAAAATAGTCAATACGAAGTGTAGCTTTCTTTAAGACATTTTATCGAACACTTTGTGCTCACCTTTGGATAGTCTTAAATGCCACAAGTGTGGATAGTTTGAAACCCTAACAATCTCAAAGGTGATGATAAATGAAAATTGGATAGTTTGAAACCCTAACAATCTCAAAGGTGATGATAAATGAAAATACCCAAGGTGTAGGAATCAAGAAATACTTCTTGAAACATGTATTTTCTTTTCTTTCTTTCTTTTTTTTTTCCTTTTTCTTTTTTTTTTTTTTTTTTGAATATGAAGAACAATAACGAGAAACAAGAAACAAGAACAAGGATAGAGTTACCAATTTTAGAGCCAAGCTCTAACATCAAATGATGAGGGCCGAGGGCCCCTTTGGTTTGTTGACCAAAAATTCCCACAACAATTAGTAATCAGCCCAAAAAGCTAAAATTGATTTAAAAAAATCTTGACCGAAACTCAACCCTCACCAAGAGCTAGGATGAAAACCTAACCCAATGGAAGGAATGAATAAGTTTCTCGATTGTAATTCAACTACACAAGTAATTACATCAAGTATAGTTGAAGAAATTCCAAGAAGATCTCTTGAAATGAAGGATTTTCACCCTCACAAAGTATATTCTTATAATAAGCATCCAAGTTCTCCGCTAGTTTTTTTTTCGGAGGCTTTTATATAGTACAAATATCATGGGAATAAAGAAAATGGAAAATAAATACAAAAATACACAAAAATTCAGATCTGGCTCCGGAATAGCAATGTGCACCAATACGATTTTTCTGTGAGCCCGCATTGAGTTCTCTATTTTTCAACATGCGCAATCTTTAGTATTTTGGCCATAACTTTTTATCTCAATGTCTGACTAAGATTAGTCAAAAGCGGTGGAAACTATACAAAAAGGGCAACAATTCTTCCAGAAATAGTAAACCTCAAATTTGGATGTTATCTATGTCAAAGCTTTAATCGAATCAAAAACACCGACCAAGTTGATCAATTTAGATCATTTCCCGTCCTCTTTGAGGGTGTCTTCCATTTTGACTTGATTGCATAGTTTGTGAATAAGTTCCGCCATCAAATCATGAATTTCCTTGGCCTTGGATCTTGTAATGGGTCCCACCGACATGCGCAATTTAGATCATTTCCCGTCCTATTTGAGGGTGTCTTCCATTTTGACTTGATTGCATAGTTTGACTTGATTCCATTTTGACTTAATTTCCCGCCAAGTTGATCAATTTAGATCATTTCCCGTCCTATTTGAGGGTGTCTTCCATTTTGACTTGATTGCATAGTTTGTGAATAAGTTCCGCCATCAAATCATGAATTTCCTTGGCCTTGGATCTTGTAATGGGTCCCACCGACATGCGCACGAGGTTTGACTTCCTTGATTCTCATCAGAAATGGTATTCCTTTCGACCATATTTCAAAAAATATATTATGAACAAAAACCAAAAAAAAAAGAAAAAGGAAAGTTGAATAGAAACCAAGAAATTGAGGATTCTCAAACTTATCAAATTAACTAACAATACGAAATAAGATGAGATCAGTTATAGAATTTGGTAACCTTATTAGATTACGTTTCATTGCACACAAAATAAAGAAAATAAACCAGTTAATTAGGGACCTAACTGATAATGATGATTGTAATAATTATTTAATTCGAAAAAATAAAGAATATGCCAAGAATATTTCATTTTCTCAAATATACCCGAAATGCTTTTAAAAAGTAGTTAATGTATATTGTATCCACATTTGAGGAAAAAAACAAATCTATATATTAATAAAATGAGATTATTTTCCCGCCAAAAGTTTCATTTTTATGAATTAAAAAAATAAAATTTAATTGTAAAAGGATAATCACAAATTTGCAACTCAATCTTTCCTTCCTCTTCTAGAATTCGAACTCTTATATATCTCCCATATAATATGAGGTAATTTTTCAGCCAAAAGTTTCATTTTCTAAATTAAAAAAATAAAATTTAATTGTAAAATCACGCTTCGGATGATCACAAATCTGCAACTCAATCTTTCATTCCTCTTCTAAAATTTGAACTCTTATATATCTCCCCGTGCAACGCACGGGAGAAAATACTAGTATAATGAAAACAAATTATGTTAAACGATTAAAAAAATAATAAATGCTTTCTAACCGATAAACCAAAAATGGATTGTGGTACCCTACATCCTTCTCATATTTGGTTATACATATCTAACTAGATTTTGCAGGTATTATCTTGGGTGCGAATAAGAATCATAGTTAGTATACATACCTAGCTAGATTTTGTATATGTAGAGATTTTCTTGTATGCCAATTTAATAGGATTTTTTGAAAAATTTTAATAATTAAGAACAATAATTAGCACAATCAATTAACAATCAACATGTGGATAGTTGGATGAAGTCATATAACTGTTAAATTGGATTAAGTTACAAGATCAAATTTTAATTTGTTATTGGGTATTGTTTCAAGTTTTAAAATTATTTTATGCTATGCTATGTTACCATGTCATGGTTACTATTATTATGAGTTGTTATTGTGTTTCGAAACAATAATCAATGCATTACACAGTTGATTAATGCGAATATTGATACCATGGTGTTAATATAGGGTAATATAGGGAGATATTTTGGTTTGAGATAGTAAACTATTTGCTATTGTATTTTGTTGCCACACTTAACGTTAACAAAAAGCAAAAAAGAAATTTGGAAGACCAAATAGGTCACAGGAAAACCGCGATGTAACATCAAGTATAACAAAGGAAGAGACAAAGAGAGTGATACAATTTAGATAAAGCATTTCAATGTGCAACCCCTATTTGGAAAAGTTTTAGAAGAAGAGAGCTGGCGGTTATGAGAGAGGCGAATGAGGAAGAAAGTTAAAAGGAGATGAAATCATATATTTTTTAAAAAAAATGCTAAAAAGCATTTTAGCATAGCATCTATATATATATTAAAGAAGAGGTGAATACCGCACGGTTTTTATATAGTGGTTTTAGGACCCAATTAGTGGTTTTAGGACATAATTAGTTATTGAAATGGTGGTTTTTAACTAGGTATATTTATTAAAAATTGATGTAGTTTTGAGATTTGAACCTATGACCTATCATCAGAGTAATGATATCCTTACCATTTAAACCAACACAACTTTTTTGTTTTAATTTAATTGAAGCATGAATTTAAACTATTATAACTACCATTTGATTGATTGCTCTAACAATAATTTTGTATTTAACCAAATAATAAAATAATTGTTGGTCACAAAATAAGTCTTATTTCATAATTTAAATTGAATTTGATATTCAATAACATCTTTAATAAATTTATATCATTTACCAATTCTATCAATTAATTTTTAAATCTTATAATTTTAATTTATATTAATATTTTTGTGTGTTAGAATACTTTCAAAAGATTACTAACCATTTTTGTCTAAAAATCTCTATCTCTATCTGCAAATTTCTCTATGTCTATACATTCAACATTTCTCTCTGCAAACATCTTTGTTTCTATTTCTTTCTTGAAATATTTCAAATTTAGGCTAGAGTTTTTAATAGATTGTATAAAACATATATCTATAGTATTACCTTCGTCCCACAAAGATAGGCTTGGTTTGACTTTCACATAGTTTAAGAAATGATAATTAATATTATTGGAAAAGTAAATTTTAGTTGTATTTTTTCAAATATACCCTTGCATTAAATAATGCTAACTAATAACAATGTATATTAAATAAGGGTATAATTGGAAAATAGAAGAAATTAAATGCAAACAAAATAGAAAGTGACATATATTTTGGGACGGACAAAAATTGAATACAAGCCTATCTTTGTGGGACGAAGGTAGTATATGTAAAATAGATATGATTCTACTTTTGATATAAAATAGTAGTTTTATATGTATAATATTATGAATGCACGGAATAAATAAAAATCCGTGTTGCCATGGGACGTCAAAAGTCCGTTATGTGTAGAAATGGACAATTATGGCATATGAACAAGTCGTTCTCTTTCTTTTTTATCAAGAAAACTGGTGTGGATCGTGCTGCTACATGTTCGCCAAATATCTTTTAAATGAATTATTATTCCATAAATAAGAAGATAGCAATCAGATTTGTTTTAGCTGTTTAAAATCGTTTATGTTTCATTGTTTCCTCAAATCTAGAGAAATTGAATGTGCATAAAATTTATTTCCAAGGCAGCCTTTGCATTCTTTGTTACGATTATCTTTTATATTTGCCAATTTATCATTTACCAATTTGACATGTAGAATAATTGATTTCTTTTATTTATTTGACCATCTATTTGCTAAAATAGTTTTTTAGATGAATAGTTTATTTATGATTGAATGTCATTATTTTATGTTTGTTTATTTCCAGTCAAACTATATTACACTTAATTGAAATATAAATTCAGATTATATATAGTTAATTGTTCAATTAAACCACCACCCTTCGATCAAAAAATAATTTTTTTTTTTTGAGATTGAATCCCAGGTCGCGGTGAAACAAGAAAATGATAGAAGCGGTAGCGCAATTCTTTGGTTTTTTCAATGATTGCACATAGGTCTGCCGAGGCTTAGCCAAATTTTGAAGTAGTCTTGAAAATTATTTAGTAGTTAATTTCAGGGGGAAAAAAAGGTTTTTAGTAAGGCTAGACTAAATTGGTGTTATTACTTAATTTTTATTGTTTGTTTAATAAGTGAATGATGAGTAGAGGAATGGAAACAAACTGTATAGCTGGTACTTCCTTCTTTTAAAAATTTTTGGCGTAATAGATTTTCAGACTTTTGATCTTTCCCTTTTGCAGTGCTTATATCTTTGATTATTTTAAAAAAGAAATATCGAACTGTATATTAATAATCGATATTTGTCCCGTTAATTTTGTATTTAGTTCAAAGATTTTCCTAAATTTTTTAAAGTTGGGTCGCAACGAAATGCAATATATTTTTGAGGATTTATTTCATTTTATACAAAAATTACATTGAGTTACTTTTAAAAAATATTTCAAGACTTATATTAAAATGTATAAAAAATTATTTTTCATACCACAAAAATCAATCTACACAAATTTTTTTTTAGATTTCACGCAAACTTACACGGTTTTACTCCCGTGCAACGCACGGGAGTGAAAACTAGTTTTAATGAAAGATTAACTACATTTTGACCCAAAAAATCGCAAGATCAAATCTCAATTAAGACACTAATACCTGATTATAAACTACGTGCAACTAGCATAATTCCAATTAAAATGTTGTATTCATCAAAAAAATGAGATCGTGAAGACAGCATAACAACCCAAAAATATAATTCCGCACACATTTGAGTATCTGACATAACTGTGGAGCCTTCGATGTGAATATACATCCCATCTAATTTGGCACAACCATAACTACCGCTTAATATTCTTTTTCTTGATGGAGTTGCACCATCCTGGATTAGTGTTTAAATCAGAGAATTGTAAACAGCTACCCCTCATTCAACTCCAACAATTAGGAATTAGAACAGAGGTTAGGCTTATAGGTGTTGTAGAGGAGTCTGAGGAATCACGCTTCTATTATAATAATAATAATTGGATTTTTGTTCTTTCCTTTAATTATCCTAATAAAAAAATTAGCCACTCGATAAGTTTAATTTGAAATAAAAAAATATAATATAAAATTAAATGCAAAACAAATGTAAAAATATATTTCAAAAAAGTCTGGTTATATTTAGATAGATTTCGCCCATTTTTGGAAAAAACTAAACAAAACAGATAGAAATCAAAACTAGTGGAAAAACTAGATGCTCCACCTAATATCACTTTGGGCCATAAGAATCACATGTGTGTGTCATAATATTAATGGTAACGACAAAAAAATATTGATAGAATCTCGGAATTCCAGAAAGGTTCAGGAACACTCGAGCGTTCTGTACTTACGGAAAGCTTAGGCCGTTTTCAAGCCATATCATACATCCGTTTTGAAATTCGATATCAGATCTAAATCCAGCAGCGCGATGGGGAGCTTTAGTAATTTGAAAAATCTTATGGGGATACCGTGGCCACTGGTCAAAGTTTTTGTCATATTTTGGCCAAAATATGGCCAAAAACTTTGACTGGTGGCAACGGACGGTCATGGTATCGCCGAAAATTTTTTTGAATTATTGGAGCTCCCTTTCACCGTTCTAATTCTAAATCTGATCTCAAATTTCAAAACGGATGTCGGATGTAACCTAAAAACGACCCAAGCATTCCGTAAGTTACGAAATGCTTGAGCGGAGTAGATCATTCCTGCTCTAAATTCATCTTGGAATAATGAGTCTTTCAAAATTCACTTTAATATCTATGATCACATAATTTTAATAAATTCCAAATAATTAATTTTTCTAAAAACATTTCTATTTCATTATTATTTCTCAAAAGTTTATTAAAGATTAAAGGGTTCTATAAAAACTCAAAAATACATGTTCAGAATAAAAATTAAACTCTATGTATAAAATCTTCAGAGAAAGATGGTTACTTTATATACTTAAAATTCAATTATTAATGAAAATGAAAATAAAAATTCAATATAAAATGTACATGGTCACTTGGAATGGATTGAGCAAATTATAATTTGTTAAAATGATTGTTGAACTTCTTAAAAATCATTAGTCTTTACAATTCATCCATTTTACCCATTTTTAGCTCCTTGATTTCAGGTATTATTTGTGAAAAGGGAAGAAGAATGATATCATTTTACTATAAAAGTAGGTTGCAACATTATACTTTTCTTAGAATATTAGTTAATCTGTCAAAAAAAAAAATTAGTTAAAGACATTATACACAATTTTTACTTTTTTAACCTTTAAAAGAAATGACAATGATTTATTATTAGAATATATAATTTACATATTTGAAATATTTATAATCTTATTTATATCATGAAAATAGTTTTTCTTGAAACTTATAAAAACTCACAATAATATGCATTGCACGTTGTGGTGAACTAGTCTTGAAATAAAAGAGCAAAATCTTGACCAAATCTCCTTGTATATCAAACGCAGCCTCAATAATTATGTATACAAAATGCATCATTACTATGTGATACTAACCAAGATTGATAAACATCTTTGCGATTGCAGCACTTGCTATCCTATAATTGCTCTTGTCAGCCTCGTTAATGTGCAGTCTATTAACTTCAATTATTTATACATATAGATGAAATAGAATTTACTAAATGTAAAACTTTTCATATATATTGATGCATTTATTAGTGTAATTTAATTCCAGTGTAATACGGAGCAAGGTTTTTTTTTTCTTTTTCTATAATAATAATATTTATCTAAAGACTCCTTATATTTACCTCTTTTTTTTGCATTTTTCAAGAGTGAAAATTTTTGGGATAGAATGAGGGTTGTTATATTAGAAAATATTTTATGATTATGTTCAGGAGTACGTGTATTTTATGAAATTATTTGTTTTTTTAATTATTTTCTGTAATTACCCAAAAAATTAAGGGTTGGGTCATTTGCAGGCTAAAACATTCTAAATATACTCCATATTTTTTTGAACAAAAATCATCCCAATTAAAATTATCAAACTATCTTTTTCTGATAATATATAAAACTAGCGTCCCAAACCACTAAACCTGGTGGTCTATCACCATAATTGATGGTTCGACCACCAGCAATAGGCGGTCGAAACCACCTACAATGGTGGTTGGTTGAAATCACCTACTGATGGTCACCACCATTAATAGTGGTTTCAGCCATCATTCGACCGAACCTTTTTTTATTTGGTTTTGTGGCTGACGTGGTAAATGTGGCATGCAAGTAACCCCACCCAAAATTAATGAAATTCGGCTCCACGGAAAATGTTCAAGAACAAGCAAAAGTTCCATAACTATGGAATTATCACGCCATTTTGAAGGCCCGTCCGACCTCCGTTTTGAAATTCGGGACCAGATCTGGAATCAGCACGACGAGGGGGAGCTCCGGTAATTTTTCCAAAAATTTTGCGACACTGTGTGATGTCGTGGGGCCGGCCAAAAAAGTTTGACCGGCCCCACGGCATCACACAGTGTCACAAAATTTTTGGAAAAATTACCGGAGCTCCCCCTCGCCGTACTGATTCCAGATCTGGTCCCGGATTTCAAAACGAAAGTCGGACGAGCCTTCAAAATGGCGTGATAATTCTATAATTATGGAACTTTTGCTTGTTCTTGAACATTCCTGTAGTCTCCACATGCAGAAGAGAAGATCGAGGAGTTTGTGGGGCCCTAAATACGCTCCAACGCCGATGTTGAATTTAAAGATGAAGTTCTAATATGACCGTTACGACGCAATGTTTCTCTCTCTACTCTTTACATAAAATTCAAATGAGAAATTGTATTTTACCAGATGCGTCTCTCGCCATTCACCCCTCCCTCTGTCTCTATCTACAGGCACACAAATACTCATTGCGACTGTGTGTTTCTTCTTTGCAATGGCGATAGCAACAGAGACTCAACAAGAACACAAGGTAAAAGAAATCTTCCTCGTAATTATTTGTAAATACCGGTTTTGTTTTGATAAATTTAATTACAATGATCAATGATAATACGGGCTTCTTGTGTGCTTTGTCGTTTAGTTTCAAATGAGGGCTCTCATTTATTCGAATTTAGGGTATTTTTTTGGGTTTTCATTCTTATTTTTGTTTAGTTTTCTCTGTGATGTTCCTAATGAAGTTAGAGTTCGCAGGATCCATAATTATTTTATAATTTGAAAGAATTTTTGAGTAGAGGGATTTGATTTTTGATTTTCGCCGTGGATATTCATATGCAATGTTGTGGTATAATAATTTTCTTCTATGCAAGGGTATTTCGAAATTTCTGCCCTTAAAATTGAAATTGAGGACAATTAATTAAAATTGGCTGCAAAATTACCTGCTATCAACATCCCAATTTCATGTTAGGGTTTTGCACAAACATTTAATTCTGAGAAGAAATACTATTTCCTAAGTGGAGTTGAATGGTGGAGATTTGTGCAGTATATATCGGTCCCACGAGATATGTGGATGTGATTGGTTTGATCAAATTCAAATCGAGAAAAAGTGAGAAAAAATGGATAAAAAAATTCATCCTAACATAGCCTAAGCTTCTATTATTATACGAAGGAAATTCAGATTTTTTTGCACTATCTACGATCTTCTTTGTTAAAATCTTAACATGCGCTTTTTGTAGAGCACAACATCAGAGAAGAAGAGGTGGAGTCTCAATGACTTCGATATAGGGAAGCCTCTCGGCCGAGGAAAGTTTGGACACGTCTATCTTGCAAGGGAAAAGAAGGTCTGTGTTTTCACTCTCTTGTTATAGTTAAATCATTTTTCTCCCCTGCCCACGGCGTGGGCAGGGAGGCGGTGCCCACGGCTGACGTGGAAAAAAATTCCTATGTTTTGAATATTAAGTCTCATCTAGAAGCTAAATTATGTTTGAGGAATTTAAGGAAGCTTCATGCTATACAAACATCCATTGATAATATCCTGCCTTTCAAGTTTTACTTCAAATTTCGAATGGTTAACTCGTTTTCATCCTCTGGAAGAATAGTAACTAATGTTATAATAATCATTTGAAAGGTAGAGTTGAGATCAACTTATGTTGCCAGGAGTTTTTTTGGTGTATTTTTTGTGATCCCATTCAAATGTACAATTTCCCTTTTTTGTTCAAAACAGAGTAATCAGATTGTGGCGCTGAAGGTCCTATTCAAGGCCCAATTGAAACAGTCGCAGGTTGAGCATCAGCTACGTCGTGAAGTTGAAATACAGAGTCATCTTCGACATACTAACATTCTACGACTATATGGTTACTTTTATGATCAGGTCGTTGGAGTTTGTTTGGTTTTGTAAGTTACTAGAATATGTCACATTGGACTTATCCATCACAAAAAATTTGCAGAAACGAGTTTATTTGATCTTGGAGTATGCTGCCAACGGGGAACTCTATAAGCAGCTGCAGAAATGTAAATATTTTAGTGAAAGACGCGCTGCTACAGTAAGTCCTCAATGCTCTTCCTACCTAAAACTCATTGCTGCATCTTTAATTTTTCAATATTTATTGGATACATGACTGGATGTGTCATTTTATGGGATGCAAACAGTATGTTGCATCATTAGCCAGAGCCCTGATCTACTGTCATGGCAAGCATGTAATACACAGAGATATTAAACCCGAGAATCTTCTGGTTGGAGGACAGGTATTTTACCGACTCGTCTTATAAGGCTTCTTAGTGGAACTAGAAGATTTGCTCACTAAGTTGGTGTTTGAAATTGTCAGGGTGAGCTAAAAATTGCAGATTTTGGGTGGTCAGTGCATACATTTAACCGCAGACGAACAATGTGTGGTACACTGGATTATCTTCCGCCGGAGATGGGTATGCTCGTCTATCTACCGATTTGAATATCAATCTTACATTTATATTTGTCGACCAAATGTTGAATCTGAAATTCGCAGTCGAGAGCGTGGAGCATGATGCAAATGTGGATATCTGGAGCCTCGGCGTTCTTTGCTATGAGTTTCTTTATGGGATGCCTCCATTCGAAGCTGAAGAGCACTCAGACACATATAGAAGGTAAATACCAAATAATGATATTGCCGTCTCCTGTTATCGATGAGACTAGTACCACTCGACTGACCCGTGGTTTTTTTTTTTTCCCTTCCCGAAGGATTGTCCATGTGGAACTGAAATTCCCCTCCAAACCTTTGGTATCATCAGCTGCAAAAGATCTTATTAGCAAGGTGATAATTTTCTTCCTCTTAGTTCGTATACTTTTTAGTTTTCAGAAAAGCTCAAACAGATTTCTGAGCTATGGATGGAAGTGGATGTAAGTGTCTTTAACTTTTGTTGTGGTCGTTTTATAATGTGCAGATGCTTGTCAAGGACTCGTCTTCGCGTCTGCCTCTTCACAAGGTTCTTGGGCATCCTTGGATTGTGCAAAATGCAGTTCCCACTGGTGTGTACCAAGGTTGAATGCTATGATATCATCTGATTAAAACCGTCCAAACTCGTGGATGGGACTCATTTCTCACGTTGATATAATTTGAATTGTAATTCAGCATATCCAACTCTGTTTTAACTTGCTGTGTCTGTTTTAACTTGCTGTGTTCATCTTAATTGCTTCTAAAAATTTACTTGTAAATTTCAATATCAATCACATGATAAAAACAAGCATTTGTTTAATCACAATCGGACCTAGCCTTCAGAGAGCCCAAAGGGAACTTGAAAAATTGGGCCCACAATCACCACTATAGGATATATATATTCTTTCCTTATCAAAAACACTCTCATACCATATAGGATATATATTTCAAAATTTTTTGTTTCACTTGTGGCTTCTTTTTTCTCTACTACGACTACACCACTTTTCGTCAAGATTCGAAACCTTTTTTTTTTTTTTGCCTATATGTGTCGAGAGGCTCAAACACCAATCATAATGATTCTTTTTTCTTGAGTTTGACGAAAATTCAATCAAATGCAATCTATTTCTTGAAGAGAATTTAACAAAATGGACCATTGATTTTAAACATTTATTGTCCTTATTTGTAATTTTTTAGGATTCCATAAATTAGCAAGGTTTAGTTTTTCCTAAATTTTGAGGAAGATTATTCTACCTATATTCCTCCTGAATTTCAATGCAACATAAACGAATTAACTTTAAACATAAATAGTTAGGCACTACTGTAAGCAATATCAAATATGCAAATTAGATTAAAGAATTAAAAACGAACAATTAGACAAAATGAAAGTCATTGCTTAGTGTGCTTCCCCCTAGTTACGGTTCTATTTGTTTTTACTCGCACATTTTCATCGAAAGGGATGGGTTTTGGGACTTTCTTTTTTTGAATATGAGGGACAGATTTATAGCAACGAAAGAATTTTGCATACCTATATTATATGCACATTAACAAAACTATGAAAAAGCGCAGAAAAAATTTCTAAAATACTATTTCAGTTCTTCTTTGTTGCATACAGAAACTGGTGAATAAAATCGAAATGCCACCCTACAATCAAAATGCCTTTGCGAGTAGTGAATAAAATTTCAACAACAGAGCTGATGGGATATTATTAAGCTGCATCAAGTAATTCAACAAGGAAAACCCCACTAAAACCCTACGGTCAACATCTACATGCTTTGCTAGTAAAACAAACCATTCACTTCTACATATTTAATTTGTACAGTCCCACTCCAATGCCCATTTGTGGGTATGGTTCATAAAATTATTTATTTTATAAGTTCTAGCAAACAAGTTCTTAGTTTTTAACTTTTTTAACCGAAATAGAAACAAGAAGATTAAGATCATGTTATACATGCAATTCGCATCTCTGTAGAGATGTCATACCATAATCATACACAAATTAATTCAAATACAATCAATGTGCACAAAATAACCTAAAATTTATATATCAGGCCTAAAACTATCACACAATGGCGGCTAAAACACCCCAAACTATAACTTATCAGAATTCATTCGAGTAAAACAACATTATTTTACAACAATGGAACTGCCAGCATCTCTAGACCTTAAAAAAGACTCATGTTCAACATAGGCACACAGTGTCACACAAATTGCAATCATCAAAATTTCGGTACATATAAGTGCTACGTAGGACCAGTGGAAACCATAAATATGAAGTCACCCATTTCCACTGCCACCAATCACCAAGCTTTGGATGCTTAGATCATCTCCATCTAGCACCCTGCAGAGTCATCAACAGAATTAAACGGCACATCTGATAACATTAATAGCTAACATTAATCTTAAGATGCAACTGAAACATTTAGGGGCCGGACATTTGTCACATTAAGTTGGCTTTGAGATTTTCGATCCAACCCAACCCAAACCAATTTTGTGACCTCAACCCATTTTCTGAAAACCAACCCAACAACCCAGAGTGTTAATGAAACCAACCCAAAGGTTAGGCCCGGTGGGGTTAGTTGAATAGTTTTTTAAGATTCTAAAATATATTTTTTCATTTTTTTATTGGAGCAAATGTCATTAATGAAATTTTAACAATGCAATTTATGTCTCTTTGAAGAGAAAATACATTTTGGATCTAATTATCTCTTGAAACCATCAACACAATCCAACACAACCCAAATCTAAGTTGGACTGCGTTGGTTTGGATTCAATCACAAAATTGGCTGGCTTGGTTTGGCAAACCAATTCTGAATTGTGATAGTCAAATTGGGCTGTGCTATGGTTAACCCAAAAGAATGCCCACCCCCGAAGCATTATTTAACCATCAAGTATTCTAGCTTTTTCTAAAACATCTTGGAGTTGCTACTGATTTCACCTCCAAGACATTAATTGCAAAAGCACAGTCTTACCAGAGGTATAAGTATGTTGAGAAGTAAAGTGTATTAAAAAAATATTTTTTTAAAAAAAATGTCAAATCAATATAATAGGTGTTTAAAAATGATACGAGAGAAAATGGTTTCTTGGTTAAAGTTGTACCAAACAAACCCGAAAAGAGCTTATTTTGCCATATAGTTCATAAGCCTGAAACTCATCTGGAGATAAAGAAAAGAACAGGAAATGGGTAGTCCCGTGTAATGTTGTTCATCTAGAAAGTAAGCAAGCAAAACAATTTGATTTTTTCCTACTTAATATTTTTCAGTCCTACAAATCAAAATCTAAATTTGCCAATGAGGAACTCCAAATCATTTACAGACAGAACATGTCAAACCAAGGCTTCAATTATAGATTTCAAACTAAAGAAAGTGCGAATTTCTCACTCACCAGGACAAAATCGCCAAACAAGTTCATTTGTACTCGAAGGATGGTGGAGCTGGAGCTTCAAAGCTCTCCAGGACCTTTGTCTGGGTTCCATCATTTTTAGGTTTCTCCTCCTTGGCTCCGCCACCAAACAGGCCTCCAAACCACGAAGACGAGGAAGAAGAACTCGATGAAGATGCCATGCTATCAACACTCACCGGAGCTTGACCAGGCAGTTGTCCCATTGGATATCCAGGCATATTTGGCACTGGCTCTTCCATCGGTGGCAAATTCGGTGGGGCAGCCGTCATTTTATTTAACATAATCCCAGCACCCTCAATCAAAGCAAGTAACACACCACCAGCCAATGCTGATCTTGAAGCAATAGGTAGACCAGCACGCATCTGAAGAAAACCACCAGTAGCAGCACCAGCTATGATTGAGTTCCATGGATCCTCTTTCTGACGTATGTACACCATTGTGCAGTCAAATGTGGAGAATAGCCCACCCCACACAGCAAAACTGCCTCCAAGACGAGGCGCATTCATCCTCACAGCTTGTGAAGCCCCAACAAAACGTTCGCCTTTAGGTGAGTTGTAGATACCCTTCAAGAAATGGAAAGTAGAACCTCCAATAGCACCCATGCAAAATGCTCCACCAACGTCATCCAGAATCCGGTCAGGGCAAGGTTCCCGGTTAGTTTCTGGGGTTCCCATGGTTTACAAACAAAAGGGGGATTGATGGTATTTTTCAAGGTGCAGATAAGATACAGTCAACGTCTTCTGCAAATAAACATGGACATCAGCAACCAATAGAGCGTTCCAACTTCCACGCGAGAAGTATAATTTGAACGGAAGAAAAAGATAAGCATATGCTTTGAATAATTTTCATAATAATGCTACAGATCACCCGCCAACATAATTGGTACCATAAGGTGCCAATTATGTCCGGATCATTGGTACCTTTCCAACTATGCTCGCATCAGATCGGGAGTTGGCAAAACTAACCAGATTTAAGGTAAAATCTTATGAGAAAACTGGCAAAAATTGTTCTTTTTCCGAGAATTCAATACCAGATTTAAGGTAAATTATGTTCCTGATGAATCAAAATAAGCGTCTAAGTTTTATAATACTTCCAAGTGCGAAAATTTTATCTTGAAAAATTAATTGGCAGCTGGTAACTTAAGATTTGAGTCACAGGCGGAGCCACCTGGGGTCAAATCGGCAAACCTATCCACACTCGATATGTCGCCGAGGAGCTTGATTCCCATCAAGAACAAAAGCTGTGTAAAATAGGTAAATTTAATGCAAAATCTGAGAATACCTACCTTCAAAGTTTGCTATGAAGAATGGAAGCTATAAACCGCGATCGAAACCCTCCCCTTCGCAGGAGAAGAGATTTTCCCCAATTCTAGGCCGCGTAATGTCTGTAAGGCCATCTCTCGAGATGTTAATGCTAGATGATGCGGAGGAGAGAGTGGGGGAGAGAGATAGAAAGAAGATGATTATTTTATTTAAAAGTGAATAGGAAAAAGTGTGGGGAAAATGAGGGGGAAAAGTGAAAAAGTATGAGAGAGATAGAAATAATTCAAAAATAATAATAAAATAATAGTGGAATAATTCTAGACGGGCGTCTATATCTGGACGTGGTACGGATATCAATGAAGAAAAAATAGAGAAAAAATAGAATAATTGAAATAAAAGTGATTTAAAAAATAAAAATTTAAACAAATATGGGTCCCCTCTCCTCTCTCTCTCTCTCTACTGAGAGTTCCTGTAGCTGGCTGCAATCCATGGTGCCATTGGAGATGGCCTAAGAGCATCTCCATTGTTAGATTCCACTTTGAATGTGCAAGAAAGAGAGAGACACAAAAATATGTGGGTCCCATTATTTTTTTTATTTCTCTTTTTTTAAAATTATTTTTATCACTTTTATTATATTTTTTCCCCATTTTTTTTTCATAAATTCTCGTGCTATCTCTATATTCTCAAATCCAATTTCACATCTTCCACTATTATTTTATTATTATTTTTGAATTTGTTTCTATATCTCTCCTACTTTTTTACTTTTCCCTCTCTTTTTCACTATATATCATCTATTCTCTCTTCAATCCATCTAATCATCTTCTTTCTATCTCTTTCTTTCATATCACACCTTAACATCCACTGCCATTAAAGATGCTCTAAGTCCGGCTTTGGGAACCGACCAAAAGGAATTGCCCGTTTTCTTCCAGATGGACCTGACGTGTATTTGATTAGGAGAGTATTTGAAGGAAAAATCCATTTTTTCCTCCATTTTCCATCTTTTGGGACTGTTTAATTATATTTTTTTCTAAAAAATATTTTCTAATTTTTTTCGAATTCCATTCTTTTTCCTATTTTAGTAGAAAATATTTTTCTTGAGAGATGAGATTTGTATTTTTGGGAAAAAAATTTATTTTTATTTTTGAATGGACAATTTGATTTAACATAAAAATAAAAATAAGGAAAATAATCAAATTTCAATAAAAACACAAAAATAAAGAAAAAACACTATTTTTTAACTTACAAATTAATATAATCAAACATCTATAACTACCATTTTCTCTTTAAAACCTTTTCTTGATATTTATTTACCCAAAAAATATTTTCCTTCTAATCATTTTTCGATTTTACAATCAAACACACCCTAAGAGCAGTAATGGCAATGGGTCGATTATTGGGCAGGTCGGCCAAGAAGGCTGCAAGGTCTAAGATAGACCCACCCTGCCCCTAGACGCATGAGCTTGCCGGGGGCGGATCGATCCAATCTAAGAGACTTATGAACTCTCTCTCTCTCTCTCTCTCTCTCTCTCTCTCTCTCTGAGACTTTAAATACCATTTTGTATCTTTCCTCAACATAGGATTCCGAATTAAGGATTCCAATGGAAATGTTTTGAGCGTGTATGAAAAAGTCCACTTTCAATGTTCAAGGAACTAGAAGATATGGATAATATGATTATTTTAATAGAAATAAAATAGAAAGCAGGATACAGGAAAATCTATTATTATTATTATTATTATTATTATTATTATTATTATACTAATACTAATACTAAAGAAAAGTAAGAAATTTTCAGTCTATTTTTTAATTAAATTAATAAGTTTTTCACCTAAAACTAAGTCCTTTTTTGTCTTTTGATTTTTGCCTTTTTTATCAATTAACAATTAATCCCTAACAAATAAACTAAGTAATCTATATATTATATAAAATAGAGTTTTATTGGAAGTTATTAATTAAGAATTAGTTATAAGGTAGTTAGTGTGGTGGAGTTGTATGGTATAATATATTAATTAAGAATTAGTTATAAGAATTAGTTAGTGTGCTTGTAGTTATTGGTGTTAATTAGGAAATTGGTGGTTATTTTTATTTATTACTTATTAGTGAAGTGAACAATTGATAAATAATGATCAATTTCTTATTGTATGTAGTTAATTATTACATGTCTATGTATTATATATATTTTAAGGTTATCGTACAAAATTTCTATTAGTGATTTGTTGTACCAATGAAATTTTGCCACATCATTTGCTATTTTTTAAATTTTATTCCACTTGTAAATAGCAATTACTACAATAGTTGAGTAAATTTGAAATCAACCCACGCTTAAATACCAAACTCACCAATTGTTTCAAATTTGAACTATCCAATGTTGCATCTTAAAGAGGGCAGTTATGTCAATATGTACATTTAATCGCACATTTTCTGGGTACATTACTCATGTTTACACGCAACTAACCATATATAAATAATCATCATAGAATTCCTAATGCTATAATGGTATTGCAGTTTAAGGAACTATTATTATTTCATTTCTTTTCCAGTTTCTCCTACCACAAAATAACTGCACACATTCATATCTATATATATATAAAAACAACCCTTTTTTCCCGCCTTTGCCATTAATTTTCCTAATTTTTTAATTAATTTTTAATTCCACATCCTCACATTTTCCCTCCAACAAAATTTGCCTAATATAACTCCTACTAATATTTGACAACACACGGCCAACAATCAAAATGGACCCAGCCCAGTAAATGGATGCTCCTTTACAAATTAGTAAAACCTGATTCCATCTTCACAGCCGCTACCTCACACAAACATCCGCAATTCACACCTCCACATTCAACCTTCCATCTCAATCACAAAATTAATCCCCCAAATAGGAAGATATGCGCGAATCGTTTCCAGAATTATCCCAATCCTCAATTTCTTCTACTCTACGCTTCCATTCAAGGCTCACAATGGAACCCAAATCGACGCCGCGGTGCCCTAATCCGATTTCCCCTGATCGAAAATACCTTATTTGTTTTATTTTTCCTTTTTATTGCGGTGCCATACATGGGAACACTCCTTACTACTCGCAATTCTTGTAGTGCATCGAAATTTTAGCCCTTTGTATAAAAACAACCAATTAGTAACCCAATTTCGAATCGGATTTTCTGAATTTTTTGAATTCACGGTCTAAACTCACGAGGTGATTACTTTCGTTATTAGATTATTTAGTGTAACAATTTTTGCTTACCGGACGCCGCTAGCGGCATTAGTATTCTGCTCCTAATGTGGTTTTTTTGTTTTTTATGTTTTTCTTTCAGCGCACAAATCTTGGCAGCTTTAGTTGAAGGTAACAATTCCACAATTCTCCTTTTTTTCTTGCTTTAGTCAATTAAGTTTGACATTGAGTGCAAAAAATGTTGAAAATTCTGGACAGCTTTACTCGACAATGTTAGGTAATATGTAGGAGCAATGATGATATGCATGTGAAGAAATTAGATCAACATGATTTTCTGTATAAATTACTTTAGTCCTTTTTAGGTCCTTTTTTTGTTTTAATTGATTAATTTATATGTCATTTCCTTCTATTGCGATTCATTAATATCCGAATTATTGCATAGAGTTCTCTCAATGGGTCCAACGCGTGCTAAGCTACGAGAGGTGCATGGTGAAATTCCTAGGAAGGGTGCTTTCCTTGTGCGTGTTGTTCGGCTTTGGACTGTGCCATCAAGGGATGACCCCAAAAGTATTAGATCTGTTGAAATGGTGCTCCAAGATGACGAGGTTTCAACATTGAACAATTTTCTTTACAATTTTAAATTTCTTTACAATTTTATTGGCTATCACTATAACATATCATGTGTTAGTTTTCTTTATTATTATTATTGCAGAAAGTACGTATTCAAGCAAGTGTTGACGCTAATTTGTGGGACCAAAAATTTAAAGCTACAATTACTGAGCATGAACTCTATGGGATGAAGAATTTTCGTGTCATGCCAAACAATGTGCAGTTTAAGCCGGCCCCTCACCCTTACAGGCTATTTTTTCACGAAAGAACACAAGTGGGTTCATATGATCTGTATAAGTTTAGAAAGTTCCCGCGAATGCTTTATAATACAAAGACAGTTTCGGAAATAATGAGTATCCCGGAAAATAGTGAATCGGATTTGATTGGTGAGTTTCTATGCTTAATTCTCTATTTTATTCTTGGACTTATCTATTTAGTAGTTTAAAGTTATCTGCCATTGTTATGTTGTTCTTGGTTGATCGAGCACTTCTGTTTTGCAGATTTTATTGGCATGTTGGATCCAAAGGAAAGGCTGAGAGTGGGACCAAAGACTGCTACAGCTTCAAATAATCTTTCATTCCACTTGAAGGATTTGGGGTAAGCATATAATTATCAAGTCATTATTTTTTGAGTTCGCAGTATGCTTTACTTTGCTAATGATTATTATTAATATTTTTTAATTTCGTGCAGGATGAATCGCATTTACTGCACTTTATGGGAAGGCTATGATATTGACGCAGCTACAAAAATTCCTTCCAAAAGGGATCTACCTATTGTCGTTTTATTACAGCTCTTCCGTATAAAGAGAGGTATAAATCGTTATTTCTTTATTTTCTTTTTGAGAAATGTGTGTTTTGTCTTCTAATTCGATTAGATTTTATTTTTAGATGATAGAGGAGTTACATTGGGTACCTCATTCCATGCTTCGAAAGTGCTCATAGATGTTCATATACCAGAGATTGAAGAGTTTCGTAATAGGTAACCGAGATATGGTGTAAATTTACATGTTAAGTATTAGTTGTCTTTTCCTTGAGAGCTAAGTTTCTATTACTTTATCAAAATTTCAGCTTTGCAGTAGTGCAACGTACCGTTTCTCAAGGCAGTTCTTCCATCTCCAAGGGAAGTTATGGTCCAATGATAAAGTTGTCCAAGCTGTACGATTAGAAAGAGGTATTTGTTTTTGTTAACCAAAACCCCCTTTGTATATAATATTGCTTTTAACGTTTACTTCAAATTTGCAACTAAAGTTGTATTTTATATTTCAAAAAAATATATTGATCTTTTTCTTTTTTTCCAGCCCAACGGATATTGCTTTTATGGGATGATGATAACCACTGTGCTTTCTAAGGTAGGATGGTCCTACACTGCCTGTCCTAATCCTAGATGTTTGAAGAAAATGGAATTGGATGGAGATGAGTATGTTTGTCGACCCTGTGGTAGGAGTTTTCCTGAGCCCGTATATAGGTATTGTGTTAGGGTCGAGGTTGAGAATAAGGGTAGTGTTGTTACTGTTTCATTGTAGGACAATGAGTGCCAGCATCTATTTGGCAAGACGGCCAACGAATTGCGGAGCCAAGTGGACAAGGTTATGTATCCAAGTTCTTTTTTTTTTGGGTATTTTACATGTTTGTTTAAATAATTTTTTACTATTTACCTGTAGAATAACGGGGAGGATAGATGCCCAAAGGAAATCTTGGATCTTGAAATGAAGAATTTTCTTTTTAAGATAGATAGCTTCATTCCGAGCATGAAGTCAAGAGGTGGAATGATATACTCTTGCAGCAATCTGTGTGATGACCAGGACATCATTGCCACCATGACACAAGGAGATGGCGATGAATCGGAGGTATTTTTTATTCTTTGGAAGATCTCTTTTATTTTAAAATTTCCTTTTTCTTGCTGATTTTCATGCGTTTGTGCATCGCATTGATGTTTTCCATGTGAATGGTTAGAAAAACCTTTTTTTCTACAAATATATGTGTCCCTTTTAATATCTCTTTTTTTGGCTTTTATTTAGTTTCCTTGTAAGATTTTCCAACCAAGTGCTGCCAACTAAATCCTTGTTGCCTTTTTAGAGTTTTATGTGGAGCTCTATAGGTTAAGAAATGGCAAATAATGCTATAATGTGTGGACTTCTCATCTGAAAGAGGATGTTCTTCTTCTATGTTTGATCTGAAATTGAATGTTCTCCTTTTTCTTCACCCACTGTTATGCATTTATCATAATTAGGTTTCATTTTCCTCTTCATCCCTTTCACCGTTAACCTCTCTATCAATTTTGAGACTAATTTCTATGTGATCATATTTTAGGGCAATGATTCTGACGATGATTGTAATGGCCCGCCCGAATTCGTCCCGGAACCGTATGTGAATACGTATATGATTCCGTATATGTATCGTATATGAGATGAAATGACGTGATGATGTTTCGGCATGCTATATATGTATATGATATGTTCACAATATGCTTTGCATTATAGGATATGTCCCGGAATACGAAACGGCCTTCGAAAAGATGAAAATGGGAAAATTCTGCATAACAGGGGGTTACTGAGTAAATGTCATCGTTCACGGCCAGTAAATGTCGAATTACGGCCGTAAGGTTCAAGGGTTCTGACCGTAAATGGTAAACGATGGAAAATGTCCAAAAGTTTGAGAGAGCAAATTACGGCCGTATGGTTCGGAGAGATCTGGTCGTATTATTGGTGTTACTAGTAAGGAATGGAAGTTCTGGTAGTAAGTCAAGAAGATGAAATCTGAGGGGATTTTCAGAGGGTTTATTATGGCCGTATGATGAGAGGATACGGCCGTATTGATCGGGTTACGGCCGTAAGTATATGGGGTTACGGCCGTAAGTCATGGGTTACGGCCGTAAATGTGGAAGTTACGGCCGTAATTCTAAGTCGGCAGAATGGCTATTTTAGATGATTCTTACCATTTCTTGGGTACTATTCATCCAAGCTCGGTTCTAACACTCCCAAAACCCTTCCAAGACCCTTATGAACCCATGGAATCATCTCCCACTCCATATATGACCTATGTAATGCTTGTGTAATCTATGATTACAAGAAGAAAGAAAAGAAGAGAAAGAAGAAGAAAAGGAAGAGAAGGAAGAAGAGGAGGAAGAAGATGATCTTCATGCTTGTGTATGCTTCATCTATGGTGGGTAATGGTTGCTTTACATGCTTTATGACGTATTTGCATGATTTATACATGAATTAAACAAGATATGGCATGATTATGATGATTAGAGACCTTAGAAGCATGCTAGGATCTCTTGGCCTTGTGTTATGGTTATGATAGGATGTGATGATGCTATGTGTACGTTTATGTAGCCTATGTGACCTTCATGCCAACTTCTATGACTTATGTGGCTATAGGAAGCTATATGTAATGAACAAAGGAAGTAAAGCTATGTATAGGCAATGAACAACTAGCATGATGAGCGGCCCATTTATGTATGACTACGTGGTTCAATGTGACGTATTATGCGTGGCATGTGATAGCAATATGTGACGTACGCTTATATGAACCAACGTGAACACTTTGTAATCGTATGCTTTACGTTTGAATGTCGTGGCCTTATGAGAAGTTAACGTTAATGCACGAATATGTAATGCTTTATACTTGTGTTCACGATGTGATGATGAAGCCTTGTTTATGGTTTACGTATGAATGATGACGATGTGAAAGAAACAAGGCATAATGGTAAGTGCTACCTATGATCATGTCATGAATGCATACGTGTGTATGAAATGCCTATCACGTATTTACAAAATGAAAATGTTTTGGCCTAACGGGGGATCTACGCCCCGCGGGGGACTTACGCCCCGATATTTGGGTCTAACGGGGGACCAATGCCCCAATGGGAGATCGATGTCTCCAATGATGTTATGTTATGTTATGGGACCCGGCCATATGTTTAAAAATGGCGCCAATGTAAGCACGTGATTCGCAAGAGGGCCCAAAATGAACGTGTGACATGCATTGCATTGCATCTATTATCCACTGAGTCTTTATGACTCACTATGTGCGTATGTTATATGTTTGACGTAGGTGATGTGCGTGGAGAGTGGGCGAAAGGTCACTAGACGCTATGATGAGGTGTGTGGGCGAAGAATCAAAAGATCTTGCGGTACGTAATGAAACCGAAACCCTAGCCTTACGTGATATGCTTGAAAGAAATGAATTTAGGGTTTCGTGTCTAAATGAATGACGGACGCACGTCTAGTTCCATTATGTTATGAAATGAAAAGAAAACCCGTGTACGGGCCCGAAGGTGGCCTAAGCCCAAAGGTGGCTTTATGTTTATGTTCATGATTGCGTGCACGGCGCACTCTGATATGACGTCATTTATGACGTATATGTATGTGGAACTGGACGGGGCGTTACAATGATCTTGACATATTGTTTAAGAACGGAGATGGTGACGATTCAAGTGTGGTATGTATCAGGCTATCAGCTTTGCTCTTGTGTCATAAACCCAGCAATTGTTCACAAGTATTAGTAGAAACTTACTGAATTCTAATTTTCGACAATCCTAATATATTCTCATATGTCCAGCCAAATCTTGAAGTTGATAAAGAGGATTCCTACACTCCGTCGTCGGAGCATCGCCTTGAAGATGATGGAGATCATAATGGTGATGCCCCATCCACTCAGAATTCAAGCAACACGAGGATGAAGAATATCAAGATTGAGCTGGCGTAGATGTGGTCATCCGAGATAGTCTCTTTCATTTTACCCAGTTTCTTTCTTTTCGTCAATAATTAATGGATCCTTTTCGTCAACAGATTTTTTTGAATTAATAAGGTTGTTGGATTTTAATTGTTTTGGTAATGCTATGGTTTGATTTTGCTATGGATGTTTAATTGTTGATTTATTTTTCTTTTGGATGCTTATTAATGTTTTGGAATAATAAGACTTTATTAGGATCCAGCACTCTCTCTCCAAAAGTATTGATTTGTTTTGCATAGTGAACTGTGAAATAATGGCATGTTGTGCAGTCAAATCTTTAAGCATGGCTTTGTATTTCATTCGGATCCATGCTATGTGTGAGTGTAGATTACATATGAATGCACGCCTTGATGTATTGGCTTTGAGCATCATTTATCATATTTGGACATCTTTGGGTTGTTTTTGGACAGCAGTTGTGACATTGAGGGCATTCGATGAAGGATCAATAAGATAGGAAATTTCTATTAATATCTTTATGTTGTAGCTCTCCGATTAGATGTCGAATCAAGGAGAGTTTAGGATTTCAATTGTTAGTTTCATGAGACACGTGGACGAAATTTAGATCTATCACCAAATTGGATCATCACTCTTCATTTGTTCATTAACTTATAAAGAATGTTGAACTCAATTCTTGTGAACAAAAACATACACTTCCTTGCATTAATATGTTTCTATTCTATTATTATCGATTTTTAACTATCCAACGTGTAGCCAATTTTTTTTTTCCAAATTATAGTGAATTCTTATATTGACAATTGGGCTCTCTTGCATTAATTCTATTTTCTTTACACTTAATATTTTTTTCAATTGTATTGTTTATTTGTTAAACCAAAAAATTTCTAATACAATTACTTTTTTTTTTGCTTTCTCTTTATTTTTATTTCTTTCAGTTTTGGCTATCATTATTTTTTATACCATTCCCACATATATATTTTTTAAAGTTGTGAACATAGATTCCTATATTGATTTTATTTTCTTTTCATTAATAATAATATTCTTTTTCATTGTATTGTTTATTTGTAAAGCAACTTAATTTTTAAGTAAATTGTGAATCGTTGAAAAAATTGTTCTCTTTTTAGGCTAAATTTTTCTTTCCTTCTTTAATTTTTTTTCACTTTTGGCTATCAATAATTACCTATACTATTCAGCTGAGACCACATATTTTTACAATTGTGAATGTATATTCCTGGACTCATTTTCCATTTTTTCTAGAGTTAATATTTCTTTTTTTATTGTATCATTTATTTGCTACCTAATGATTCTACAATATTTTTGTTGATTATATTGCTAATATTTTTGCTGATTTTTGCTGATTCTATATCATTTATTTTTGTTGATGTTGATGCGTAACATTGGTCACTCTGCTGGCCTGTGTAATGGAACTCGACTTATAGTTACCAAACTTGGTGCGCACGTAATAGAGGCGAGGATTTTATCGGGGATTAATGCTGGTAAGGAGTTTCTAATACCCCGGCTGAGTCTGACTCCGTCTGATATCAGACTGCCATTCACTTTTCAGAGGAGACAGTTTCCTTTGATGGTTTGCTATGCGATGACCATCAACAAGAGTCAAGGTCAGACTTTCACCAATGTTGGGGTTTATCTGAGGAAACCAGTATTCACTCATGGCCAGCTCTATGTTGCTGTGTCGAGGGTCACCAATAGGAAATGACTGAAGTTTGTAATATGTGACGGCAATGGACTTCCAACTAACACCACTACAAATGTTGTATACAAAGAAGTTTTTAGTAATTTATAGCACGGTCCATCTTAAGCGTGCCAGGTACGTTATTTATATAGATTATTCTTTTTTTTACATGAACCCTCGACACACTATCATTTTATTTATATAATATTGGTTTTGTATTATTATATTTGTAGAAAGAGCTCATGTCCCCGTTGAGATACTTTATGGAGGTGTATAAATTGATTATATACTACCCTTATCTATGAGTAACATTGTGCTTTGACTGAGGTAAGTAGGATTGCTTTATTATCGGAAATTCAACTTTCAACAATGAGTTAGATTTATTGTGTCAGTTTTTCATAATATAGTTTCATATTTGAACAGGTTTTCCATGTAATCCCCCGAGCATTTTGATATACTTGAATTTGGAGATATTTTTCTCGTGTAAGAACGTATATTGTTGTCGTATTGTGATGCATTTGACAATTAATATGAAATTGATGTTCTTGGTGAATGTTAGTGTTGAGATTTACATTTAAGTCACTTCATTCTTGTATTAATGGTGTTGTTTCTATGGTGTGTTTATTATTGAGAAGTGATGAGGAGAGTTGTAAATCAAGTCCTGTCGTTGATGAATATTTGTGCCTTGTATAGTTTACAGGAAAGAATTGTACAATATACAGAGGAAGCTCTGCCAAAATTTTGATACAATTCTTTCATCACTTGTATTAATATTTAAGTTTGGTGCGCTCACGAGTGCTTGATTTTTTTTAATTTTTTTATCTTGGTGGTGTTATTAACATAATCTTAACGTATATCCAGCCCTCTAATTTTTGATATATTAGCTTCCCGTGCAACGCATGGGTGAAAAAGTCTAGTTTCTTCTAAAAAGCATGTAAATTAACGTCTGCCTCTCAAAATTATAATCTTCATCTCTTCTTCATCACGGCTTTGCAAATTAAAGAACCTACATTCATAAAGATGGAATTGTAAGGAAAAAATATTTTGTCTCATCACCTACATTTGACTACGAACAAACTTTGATTTGAGCATTCAAGATTCATTTTCAAAACTCAAGCTTTCTCATTTTGTTATTTTCATAGATTCAGTGAATTGAAGGAGAAATATGGATAGTGGTACGTACTAAAGCAAGAAAATGAATTCAAGAATAAGATACATGCATGTGAGCATGTCGTCATTTTTACGAGGTATAGAATTATAATTTTTTGTGAATTTATAAATCATATTAATGGTTCAGATTAAGTTTCAACTTTTTTGTTTTCGAATGCGAATTTTTGTTTATTTTCTATGAAATCAACACTATTGAATTAGCACAATCGCAGAAAAAAAAAACACAGCTTTTATAAAACTTATGGATTTTTCACAATTAATTAGATGTGTAATAAATTTTCACAAAAAGGTAGAAAATGATAAACTAAGAGTGAGTTACCTGTTATTTCAAATCTTCACTTTTTCGATTTCTTTTATATTAGGTTCTAATTAAATCAACTTCTTTTACATTGCTTCCTGGCCATGAAAACATAAAAAAGTGACAATAAATATTAGGCAATATGATAATTAATTACACTATAGGCATAAATAAGATTTTCCATTTTTTATGATTAGATTATTTAAAGCAATTAGCTTTTACACAGTACTTACTACTTTTTATTAACACAATGTTTCATAGTCCGTTGTAAGAGATTTTATGAGTGAGGCCTTTAGGTTTGTGCATTATTTTTTACATGTTTCATCATTTCCGATCCTTATATTACGTACATATATAGTACTATTTATTATTTCACTCAAAGCTTGATTTGAAACTTTGCTTGATAATTGATATACCATAGACATCTTAAGGTCTTCCTGGGTTGGCACCCTCGGTAACAATAAATACTCATATTTAGCAAAGAAGAAACATGGAAACAAATTCCATTACAAAATACATTGATGTCATCCTCACCAGGTACAAAATCATAATTTTATATTTTTTTTGAATTTGTAAATCATATTAATGGTTGATAATAAAATTTTAACTTCTTTTTTTCCTGAAGTGATTTTTTTTTTTAATTTTATGAGGACTTATGGATTTAGCTTAACTGTTCCACCCAATTGTGAGTTTTTATTTAGTATCGGCTTGGAATGTCTTTTATTAAATTTTATTAGGTAACATGACATCATATTTTCATAGTTGTGTGTTTTTTTTTTTTTTTTTTTTCTGACACGGGAATTCATTTATTCAAATCAGCTAAGAGGTGCAGTAAAAGAAAGTCTGGTGGGCAATTAGCCCATACATGGCCTTTCCTCGCAAACTTAGCTAGCACATAAGCAAATTCTTTCCTAGCTCTGTGCACGTGTGAGAATTCAACATGGGAAAAGCTGGACGCAGAGAGATAAAATCTGTTGAACCAAAGCTCCTTCAGGTCAATGGAATCCGAGCTTGATTATGGCTTCTACAACATATGCACAATCAGACTCCACCCATTTGACCCTCCAAACTTTTTCTTGACCTAATTTGAGACCCTGTAAAATAGCTATAACTTTTTCATAGCTGTTTTTTTACAAGTGTAGTTTCTTAATTTAATTTTAATATGAGATTATATGTTTAAATGATATTTTCTCTTATAAACAACATATTTTCTTTTAATGTGACAATTTTAAAATGCAAAACAAATTAATATATTACATTTGTTAAAATCTATTGAAGTTATAGATATGTAAAATATATAAAATCTCTTGAAATGAAAATTGATTGTGTCGAAAGATATAAGATATTTAAATGAAATAAGAATATCTAAAGTTAAAAGATATAAGTTATAAAATATCTATGAAAATCTATGAAAATATCTCCTTCAAAAAAAGGAAGGAAAAAGAAAAAAATCCCTAAAACATACTAAGTTATAAAATAATATTAAACTATGATTACTATAGTTAAATGAAGATTTTTTAAATATTTATTAAGTGGTAAAAATGAGGTATGGAATATGACCAGTCTTTTTAAAGTATTAGCTAAAATGTGATTTCCAAATTATCTTATAAAATATACCTTTTTACACCCTTCATTTAATTTTCTTAGCAATTTCTTTTTGATACAAAATATATCTTTTAACCAAAAGTCATATGTTTAGTTACCTTAAACAGGTAAGTAAATTTAATTTTGTTTACTTCATTTTAATTTCAATAAATTTATTATTTTGACTATTTTATTTTTTAAGAAATAAATAAATTTATTAATGTCCTATTATTTTGTTGATTTTATGAACTAATTGGGTTGTAACGTGATTATTAATGTGTTGGGCAAATGGGACGTGGTAGTCTGAATTGCACCTTTCTTCTTTTATTATACGGTTGGGTTTCCTTTTTTTTTTTAATGGTACCGTTGGGTTTCCTTTGTAGTTGGAAAATTGTTGATCTTTCTATAATGGTTTATTAGATTCGTAGGAAGATGTGGTTGATCAGGATCTAACACAATCTAATTGCACGACATGTTTGTGTCAGAACAATATTTATAATACTTTATTTCTATTTATTTCTATTTAATTTTTGATGTGTACGTATTTGATACTGTTAAAACCATTGATAGAATTTGAAAATTAATAATTATATTATATTACATTATAATTCATTAACTGTGATCTCATTTAGATATTTGTTCGATTGTAATTCTAATTACTACGGTATTTTTTACTTTTTATTTTTTAGTTTGAGTACAAATTTGGGATTGTAAGAGTGAGTAGTATATCAAATTGGATCAACCGCCGATAAAGGGATGACTCTACCATTGTGATTCACATATCAAATAATTTATTAATTCACAAATGAAATAATTTATTAAATTAATATGCTACTTTTTATATTTAATCATTTTAGTCGTGAACACATCACTAGCCTAACGTAGAAAATTTGTAATAATATATAACACCAAATTGTCAAAACATGTAATGGTGACTTTAACTAACATTCATTCAAACAAAATTAAAAACAAAAAAGTAAAACAAAATAAAATTATAACAATATATGCTATCAAATCTATGCATTTTATCAAATGTTATGTTATTATCAATTAAAAACAATTTTGACCTATATATATGTTAAATAATTTATTTTCAACGAAACTTTAAGACAAATTTCAATTTACAAAGTTTTACTCCCGTGCAACGCACGGGTGTGAAAACTAGTTATTATCTATATTAAATCTTGTGCTTACCAAAATAAGGAAATGTACATTGTCAAAATTATTTTTTTTTTCAAATCTCCATTGATTCAAAGTTATCTTTTACAACCTTTTTTATTAATTAATAACTAATCCCAACGAATAAATTAATAAATTAGTATTTATATTAAATATTAAATATTAAATCTAAGTTTTGTTTCTTTCCATAAGTATTGATAATTATTATTTTTTTATTTTATTAATCTAAATCCAAATATTTATATCTATATATAAATAAGAGCCTTTTTTATAATTAATTGCAAAATAAAAATTAATTCTTTAAAAAATAAAAATCATAAAAATTAATAATTTTATTAAGATTTAACTAGTATTTTCCCTGTGCGATACACATGACGGTTAAAACAATTTATTTACATAAAATAACAATAATACAAATACAAAACAAAAATAACAAAGTATATGTATGTATGTATATATATATATATATATATATATTATAGATTTGAATAATGGTTTACAAATTTTGATCCAGACCATTATCTTTTAACAGAAAAAGTCATATTATTTATCGCAATTTATAATTTTAGGCAATAACAAAAGAATAATTTTCGGGAGACATTGTTTATTAATATTTTTAACTAACATTGTGATGTATCATTCATTCATTGGGCAATAATGATAATGTCCATGTAACGTATATTTAAGGCATATATCTTTATTACCCAATGATAAAATACAATATCACCATATCACTTAAAAATGTCTATAAAAAAATGTCCCCCTAGAATCACTCATAACAAAATATTTAGGATCAAAATTTAGATAATACTTAGGGTATGTTTGATTGGGTGTTAAGTTAATGTGCGCGATATTCCGTGTAAAAATGTGTGGTTAATATTATTTTGGGAGATGTGTGTGTAGTTGAAAATGAGTACAAGGTTATACAGAATTACGTACGGTTAAATTTATAGTGGAAAGAACAAGCCCTTATTTGAACAAAAAGAAATATTCCTATTAAAATTTTTGCCAAAATTTCTATTCAACAACGTCATTTAAGTAGCTAAACCACAACGACTTTTTTAACACGAATTTTAGAATATTATGCAGATTGTGTATTATATGTAATGATAAAATCTCTATATAAAACATTTATAGGTGAAACTCTGCATATTAATTTTTCGGTAACAAAAATTTGTGCAGAATAATTGAGAAAAAATTTAAAAAAAATCGCTAATGCTTGTAATACTAAATATAAAAAATTAAAAAATTAATTTTTGATACTTATAATTTTTTTAAAATAATAAAGAGATGATTAAATGATAATTTTAACAATTATTTTTTTTAAATGGCTTGCGAGATAATCAAATGGTATATGAAAGTTATCCTTTTCTATTTATTTTCTAATTAATTATTTATTTATTAAAAATTTAATTGTTTAACTACTCACTATTTGATTTAAAAAAAACTTATCCATTATTTGAATCATCTAATGCACATTATTCATAAGAACTATCTAAAACTACCCCGTGGTAAACATAAAAAGGACATTTTTATTTAATTTTTAAAATATGCAAAAAGGTTTTTTCTAAAATAGAAATCACTGCTTACGTGGCACTATGCCACGTTAGTACTTTAACTTTTGTTAATAATAAGAATATATATATATATATATATAATATTAAATAAACAGTTAAAATGTATATAAAAATTTTCATTTTCATTTTCACAATTAATTTATTAGGTATTGTAAGTTATAATGTTGATCTTTTATCATATTTTTATTAATACATACAACACTAAATATAAAAAAAATTAAAATATATATAATTTAATTCAAAAATTAGAATACATTTAAAAATATGTATACATAAAAATGTAAAATCAGAAAAATACCACGAAATAAGGAAAATATAATAAAGTAAATATTGAAAGTATATAATTGTAAAAAAAAAAAGCCAAAACATGGCATTGTCATCTAGGTATTTTGCCTAGGTGGCTCTTTTATCTTTATATATAGTTAGGTTACTATGTGATACAAAATTAACATTAATTAAATTTTTACACAAAATTGAAAAAAAGTATAATATTAAAATTTAAAAATTAGATTCGGCCAACTAAGTAATTCTTGAAGATATTAATTATTTTTATAAATAATTAACTGAGGAATGAAAAATAATCTATATTAGCAATTTCGCTAAAATTTGATTTTTTTGTGATACAAAATTAGAAATCATTAAAATTTTACATGAAAATTAAAAGAAACTTGTAACATGATTAAATTGGTCTCTTTACTTAATTTTAGAAATAATTAATTATTTTCAAAAATAAAATTAGCTAAAAATGAAAATTAATTAAAATTATAAATTTTTTAGGATTTAATTTTGGTGTGATAAAAAATTAAAATTCATCAAATTTGTAGACAAAAACTAATAGAAAAATGTAATGTTAATTTTTTAATTAATCGTTCAATTGTAATATTAATCAAATATTTTCAATTAATTGAATCTATATCTATTTTTATATCTCTATCTTTGAAATTGTAGATATTCTTAAGTACAAATAATCAATTGATATGCTTTAATAAGTGATTCCAAATAAATTTTTTAACTTTAATGTTACACATTTCTTTTAATTTAAAGAAAAAAGAACTACAGATTCACTTGATAAAAATTAAACTAATTATTTTAGAAAGAATTATTTATTTTTTTAAAAAATAATTATTTTTAACAATAATTAGCTAAAACTGTAAATTAATTATAATTAATTTTATTACAATTAATTAAAATTAATTATATTGCGAAGATTTAATTCCATATGTTTCAATGGATAGCGATTGATCAAAATTAATTATATTAACAAAGAGAAGAGTAAAATTAATTTGAAAATGAAAAAATATTTAAAATTCATTTAATGCTGACGATCGGCATTAAATTGCAACGAATCTTTTTAAGTAATAAGATATCTTTAAAATTATCATATAATTCTCGAAAGTACATATATTAAATTAATTATTATAGAAATAATAAGCTAAAAATGAAAATTAACTAAAATTATTCATTGGGTTGCTACAGTCGCTAGATTTCTCCTGAAAAATGAAAGAAATATTTTAAATTATATGATATCTTTTAAATTATAAAATTTGTTTAAAATTAGATTCATAAAATTCTTGAAGCTGTAGACATTAAGCTAATTATCTTTGAAATAATTATCGAAAAATGAAAATTAATTATGTTGCAAGTATTAAACTATACTGCTAAGATTTAATTGGATTCGGTTTCACTAAATGATAATTTACACGGTTTCATCGGATGAAAATTAATCAAAATTAAATATATTTATTGTTGAAAAAATAGAATTGATTTTAAAAAATAAAAATTAACAATATTGCAATGGGTTGACAAGATTTACCATAAGAAATGAAAGATATCTTTTAACTTGCAAGATATGTTTCAAATTATAAGTCATCTTTGAAATTACTAGATATCTTTAAAATTAAGTTTATACAATTCATGTAATTGTGGCTATTAAACTAATTATTTTAGAAATTATTAATTATTTTTTGCAATAATTTTCTAAAAATGAAAGTAAATTAAAATAATAATATTGAAATTAACTAAAATTAATTATATTGCCAAGATTTAATTCGATAAGGTTTCATTGGATAAACATTAATTAAAATTAATTCTATTACTAAAAGTGGAAAATATGATTAATTAAAAAATTAAAATTAAATAGATTGCTATGGGTTGATAAAATTTCTCTTAGAAAATTAAAGATAACTTTTAGATTGCAATACATGTTGTAGTTATTAAGCTTATTACTTAAGAATTAATTAATTCTTTTTAGGTAAAATTAGCTAAAAATTAAAATGTAATTATTTTTAAATTAATTAAAATTAATTATATTGAAAAGATTTAGTTGGAGACAGTTTCATCTGACAAAAATTGACATGGTTTCAATGGAAGAAATTATCAAAATTAGTTATTAGATTGCTAAGAGAGGAAATATATAGTTAATTTTAAAAAATAAAAAATAATGAAAATTAATTAAATTTCTACCAGTTGATATGATTTCCCTTAAAGAAAATGAGAGATATCTTCAAAATTATAAGATATATTTTAAATTCCAAAATATTTTTAAAATTGGATTCATATAAAATAAAATTGGAAAGTTTGATTTTATTAGATAAAGGTTTGAAAAAAGTACTATTCAAATAATATAGTTGAACAATATTGTATAATAATCGAGCTAAAATAGTTAGTTATAACGTAACGATCATTAAATTGAAGTAAATTTGAATAGATAGAATAATATTGTAGCGATATACATCTAAATTAAATAAATATTATGAATCACAAAAATCATTCTAAATTTTGAAATACTTTTTTTGAACACCACATTTATTATTGAGTTTTTTTGTTGACTTTCTTTGTCACAAATCAAAATTTTCAGTCCGCAAAAATGAAAATGTTGAATACTCATTCTAGTTTAAGGAAACACTAAACTACCATTATTAATTGAATTTAATGGACACCTAAAACATGATTTTCATTTACGGGAATACGTTGGCATTGCAGAGATGTATTTTCAATTATTTTCTGTGAGTCTTTTTCATTCTAAACTTTTAAATCAAGTCTCAGTTTTTCTGTATGATTTTTTTATTTTATTTAATATGCGACTTTTATTTAAAAAAAACTATCACTAAAAAAATAATTATTTAATTTAAAATGAAAAAAACTAAAAATTTCCTTTTTTTTCAAATAGCACATAATTTGATATCCTTCTTTTTTTACATGTCATTTTTTAAGCCAAATATAGCCCTCTCATAGTCGTGTGTATGTGTAACTATCATTTTTGCTTGTGATCATTTTCATTTTCAACTTTTCAATCAAGTATGACCTTTTATTAATGCAACTTTTGATTTTTAATTTACAACTTTTGCTACAAAAAAGTCGCTAATAAATATGTTATTGAAAAAAGTAAATAAGTGTCACCAAATTTTTGTTTCAAATTAAATTAGATTCTGTATTCTTTGCATGAAAATAATTATCGAATTCAAAACTTAATAAGAAAAATATCGTACGAGTTCTCAAGCATTTCAATCAATTATATTTATGTCATATTCATATTCCTAGAAGTATTTAATAAAAACTCTCTTCTAATTATCCCAAAAGTTAATATATATAAATTTATTGGCTATTAAATAACTATTAAACACATCTTATGTATATCGGATATATTTTCATTAATACACTAATATCAAAATTCAAAAGGCCCATATATTCCATATAAAAAACCAAATCTTTTCACAAAAAGACTTATAATAAATTAAACATGAAATAACTATTTTTATAATTCAAAATTTCCCAAAAAATAAAATTTATTTTAATATATTTTTATTAAATTTAATTTTTTTGTTTTTGTCTCGCTTAATGCATCGTATTGCTTTTATCAATCATAGATTCTAATCGATTTCAGTAACATGAAATTTCTGTGCATATATTACTTTGGAAAATAAATATAAAATATGAATATGACTTGAAGAATAATTTGTTTGATTCCAACCAATTTCAGTGACATGAAATTTCTTTGCATATATTACTTTGGAAAATAAATATAAAATATAAATATGACTTTAAAAATACTTTGTTTGATGTAATATTAAAATCTTTTTTTTTTTACTTTGAACATTGTTATTATTATTTCACATAAATTTATATAAATCACATGTAGCCTTTCAACCAACAACATTTAAATTACACTTTGTGAAATTTGATAAATGTAATATTATCGTTATTATTCTAAGTAATATAATTTTCAACTACAACAAAATTAAATTATTGTTACTATACAAACTATTGTCATTGGTCCCTTCGACTACTATAGTGTATATATAAAGACACTATAATAGATTATTTTAATATATTTCTAATATAATATATTACTATTATTTTATATTGACTATAATACATTTATTACTATAAATCATGCATTATGTACCAAATTGTGTGTGTGTGGAGAGGCAATATAAAACAAACTCTACAATATATATTATATAAATTTTGTAATATTGTATTATATAAAAAATTATTATGACATGATATTTTTATAGAATATATAAATTGTTATGTATTATACATATATATTGCAGTATATATAATTATGTATACTATGAATATTATTTAAAAAGGAATTGAAATTTTATTTTTATTCACCATTTTGAAACCACACAGAAATCTATATGGTATTTATGTATATATGGTATCTTTACTTTCCTTAAACATTAATCAAAAAATTAAAAAAAAATTCTAACTTTTGAATGGAAATTATGTATTTTCCAGCTACTGGTGGAAGAACTTTTATATATTTATAGATTAATGATAGTACAAGTTTTTTTTTTTTGGTTGAAGTTGGTAGTTGGAATTTTTTTATTACTAGCGATTGATATAACTTGTGTAATACCAATAGAAAATTGTGCAAGCCAAGTGTAATTTCGGTGTTTATGCTTCGATTAATAACAAATTTTCAAGCATATATTTCCAGACCTACACTTTTGTAAATAAGGTGTGTTGAATTATTTAATTTTTGATTGGTGTAATTTGTGAGTGTGTGTAATATATCTGATTATGCTAAGATTGTTAACCATTTTTGGTTGATGGATATTCACCGAGTTCTTTGTGTAAAATCTCTTATTTTGATTGATGTTATATTATTATTATTATTATTATTATTATTATTATTATTATTATTATTATCATAAATAAGATCAAAAACCTTCTTTTTACTGATCATTAATTTATTTAACATAAATTGCCAAACGCTTTTCCATAAGGTTGAATATTTAGCATCTCGCACCATATTAAGCGCTTGCCATACTCTTTACATTGATTAAAAAATAAAAAATTACACTTACCATATATTGTAAAATGCATTTTCCATATTCAGCGTGTATGCTTTTCTTTGTTAACAATTATAGTCTACTTGCCTTAAAAAAAGGGCAAAAAAAAAAAAAAAAACACTCCAGCTTTTGGCGGGAAAATATGCTTTGGTGGAAGAGCTTTTATATGTTTATTAGAGATTATAGACTACCCTTTCAACTGGGTGAAATAAAAAAAAGTGGCTTTTTATTTAATTTTTTCAATATGTAAAAATATTTTTTTTCTAAAATAGAAAAAAATTGCCAAAATGGCACTATGCCAAGTTGGTACTTCAATTTTTATTAATAAGAATATATATATATATATATATATATATATAGAATACATATAGAAAATGTGAATTCTCATTTTCTGAGTTAATTTAATAGGTACTATAAGTTGTAACTTTGATCTCTTCTCACATTTTTATTTATGCATGCAATACTAAATATAAAAGAATTAAAAAAATTATATATATTAATTCAAAAATTAGAATACATATAAAAAAATAAAATACATATAAAAAAGTAAAATAAGGAAAATGATACCAAATAAGGAAAGTAAAATAAATTCAATAATAAAAGCAATTAACCCCAAAAAACTAATGCCAAACGTGACACTGCCATCTAAGTACTTTACTTGGGTGGCTTTTTAATTTTATATATAGTTAGATGATAACATAAATTTGATTTGCTTAAAAAGTTCTTAAATAAGTTCTTTAACATGAATTTTTTTATTAATTATTTAAGGGTAAATTATTCCAATGGTCCTCAACCTTTTACTGTTTTTTCATTTTGGTCCCCAACCCTTTTTTGTGATAACAGCCCGCAACTTTTCAAAAATTATTGCCATTACTCTAAATTGACCCGATTAACCTAGAATAGCAGGTTATTAGGTTATTTTATTTTTATTTAGTAAAATAAGAGTAATTTAGTAATTTAATATTTACTTTTATCTTTTTATTTATAAGCAAAAATTAAATTCCCATTTGCAATGTAAAATTTATTGTAAATATTATATTTAAATTTCTATATTATTCAAATTTCCAACACAAATCCTAACAACTACCCTCACCAACCCCATTCGAAAAATCTACTCCCATTCCAACCCTCTCTCCACCCTACACCAATTGTGAAAATCAAGAGAAAATCCCCATGGTTGCCGATGGAAAAGCAGGGAATTTCCCCTACCTACCCCATTCAAAAAATTTGCCCATATTCCAATCGTCTCTCTACCCTACACCAATTGTGAAAATAAGGAGAAAATCCCATGGTTGCCAATGGAAAAGCACGGAGTTTCCCCTAATTTTAACATTGGAAAACCATCGTGAGATACGCTGGTTTTCCACCCTCTTTACTAGCAGGGAACCTCCTAGTAATGTTGGAATTCAGCTATATTTTGTGGCACCACCATGAAGTGTTTTCCTAGTATGTATACGAAAGGGAAACCCCAAAACCATGTGCATTACCATGGAGTTTTTCCTCTTATTTTAATGCCCAAAAACAAACATTAGACCAAGTTGATTTTCTAGCTTTCGAGTAGGGCTCTCGCTGGTTTCCTAGCATACTGGGCAACTAGATAATTTTCCCCATTGAGATTCTATGATATATACAATGTGAAATTTCTTCAACAATTTTACGTATTAGACGTTATCAAATGAATGAAATCTATGCAATAGCGCCATCAATTTCATCAAGTAAATGGATACTTGGAAAGGGGCAAAACTCAACTACGTGAGATAACCTTCAGAACCTTTGGTCGGATTGAAAATAGGCATACGATGTACATGGAATTGAATCAAATTATGGGACAAATAGGAATCATCTGCAATTATTAGGGATTGCGTTGGGTGTGCAATTGGATTGGTGCGGAAATTGAGCGTGAATGGCAGCTGGAGGATTGAGGGAAGAGATAATAATCTTCAATTGCAAAAGGATATGTACATGTAGTGATGACAGAAAAATCCGATCCGATCCAAATCCGATGGATACCCGATCCGAATGGAGCAATTTTTTTCGATCCGAAAATCCGTGGATCATTGATCCGTGGATCGGTCGATTCGAAACGGATTCGGATTTGGATTTGGATTTGGATCAGCCTGATCCGATCCGATCCGAATTAATTTTTTATTTTTTATTTATTTTATTTTATTTTTATTATTTTTTATTTTTTATAAAAACCTATACCAATATGGATCATATTTGGATTTTTTTCTTGATCCGATCCGATCCGATCCAAATCCGATCCGAGGAATCTGGATTTGGATTTGGATTTGGATCGGGGTCTTTGATTTGGATTTGGATTAGACCGATCCGATCCGAACCCGATCCATTGCCAACACTATATATATGGATGATTATTGGTTGATTATGAAGATTGTTATTCTTATTAATTAATTAATAATTAATTAAAAATTAGGTATAGGTGGAAAAAAACTTTATATCTATATATGGACCAGTAGATAGATATCTATATTTATATATAAATAAACCGAGGATATTTTCCTACTCAAATTATATTTTTCATAATTAAATTATATATAAATAAACCGAGGATATTTTCCTACTCAAATTATATTTTTCATAATTAAATAATTCATTTTTTATTCTCATTTCCCATACTTCCTTATTTTTTAAAATCTCTTACCTAAATTTATGTTAATCATAAAATCTCTTAACTAAATTTCTATCAATCTTAAAATTTATCACCTAAATCTCTATTAATCTTAAAATCTCTAACCCAAATATCTATCAATCTTCGTAATATATAAATAAATTTAATATTCAATTTTACTTATTTCTTTTTTAAATAAATTTTATTTATGTCTTCATTATTATTGTTAATATACAAAAATAGAAGCATTAAATTAATCAATAAATTATAATAAATATCAATAATAATAATTATTATGGTAGGGGCATAAATATTATTTCCAGTAAATAAAACCTCTATTACGATAACAAAAATACTAAACAAAGATATTACGATGACGGATGTCGTTGCAGAAGACGTTGTTGTCATAGAGTTTCCAATCTATTGCAATGATATATGTCATCACAATATCATCAACTGCTGCGACAATAAATATTATTGCAATAGATGGAAAATCTTATTATGAAAATATAATTTAATTGCAGTAAAGCTACGAGTATGAGCCTATTACAATGATATGTTGTAACGGCAGTGTTGGCATATTGCAACCAAAAAATTATTAAACTAATTTTATATTAAAAATATCTTCTCATACAACGCCCATGTGACATAGCGAGGAAACATATGAAAAATTCTATCGCAAATTTTCGAAAATCTTTTGCATTTTTTCTCTTGTATAGGTTCTAAATTATCAGCCCGTTCTTTTACAACTTTTAACAAATTTTTACACATTTTAACACATTCACATCAAAAGTCAAACCAATTACATCTACATATTTTCTGGGACCCACAGTACTACATAAATCTCCACCACTCAATCCCACTCATTTTCTATCCTATTTCACATCAAAACTCATAAATACTCATAAATACGCATATACTAACGGGGACTATATCTTAAATGTACATTTTCCCGTACTACACACGGGGTCAAAGTATTAGTATCTATCTATATATTAATAAAATGAGATCAGTTTCCCGCTCAATCTTATAATTTTCAGAATTAAAAAATAATATTTTATTTATATTTCTCACTCAATCACAAATACCTAATTTTCAAGCCATGTATAATCTCCCGTTATTATCAGCCTTGATCTTTTGATAGAATTACTCATTATCTCTCCAATCCGTGTTATTATCGTGTGTGATCTTTTGAAATCTTCCATCCATATCTCTCCCATTAAATCACGCAAAATAAAAAAAAAATTTATAACCAAACGAGGACGAAATAATGTGCCTTTATACTTAATATAAATTTAAAAAGGGACGAATTGTAAAAAGGGAAAAACATGTACATGTGGAATAAAAAATAAATAAAAAATTTTAAAAATTGAGTGCAAGGGCGGTGAAAAGCCTAATATTATATTATATATATATAGAGATATTCTCATTTATCTTTTACCTACACAGAACGTGCGAAGCTCGTATTCAGTACTAGAAATATTGTTACATGTCACCATTTTTCTTCTAGCATAACACAATATTGAAGATGCCTCAAGGCATCAAGTTTTTTTTTCTCGAATTTTTTCAGAAAGCTTTTATTTCCTTAAGCGAGAAAAAAAAAAAAAAAAGAAAGGTGTGACCCCACTGACTCTATCAACCTTGGTCAAAACCTTCACCCAATCAGTGTGTTACCCAGCCCTATATGACAGCTCTCTCTCCATTGCTTTCATCAAAACTCAGTGCCCTTTCTCTCTCTTTATTACTCTCTCACACCACATTTCATCGATCTCCGGTATGTTCCATCATTGTCCCTTCTCTACTTTCCTTCCTCATTTGCATAATTTATGTAAACTGTGATAGAAGTTCGACAATTACTCATTTCGTGTTCACGCATTTTTGATTTATACTGCAGTAAGCACCTTTAAATTTTATTATTGTTTGTTATTTATTTTGTGTTAATTTAACTGAAATTCGATAACTGCAGAGTAATCGCCGAGTTTTTCGATTGGTTTTGTTAATTGATACTTAATACAATGCACTTCCTGTTTTTTATTTTCTTTTTTAGGAGGAACGAAAACTTTGACAGTCGAAAAAATGCGCGTTGTTTTTTCTCTCTATTTTCTTCTCACTAATTATTTTTTTTCTTTTTTCTTTTGGCTTTTTGAAGTGAATTATAGTAAAATTTGCAATTGATTTTCAATTGCCTTCATTTTATTCTGACTGTTTGATGTGGATTTCACTCTGGACTCAATGCCTTGGAGAACCTCTGTTTGATTTTTTTTTTTTTTTTTTTTTTTTCCGGATGCATCATTAGAATTCGCTTTAGATTTATTTTCTGAGTCTTGGTTAATTGGCAATCTGATGAAATGCTTAATTGAGGGCAATATATATATGCATTACTTAGCGGTCAGACTGCCAATGTTAGTGGAACTTGTGACAATTTTTAGTTATTGAAGACATCATTGCATCACTAATGCATGGATCTATTATCAACTCATGCATTTCTTGTAACTTAAAAGAAGTGTTATTAAAATGATTTCTAATTCAAGCACATTGTGCTCTTTTCAAGAATATTACATTCCTTTTGTGGTTCTTGTGGTTCCACCTTTGAATGACATGTTTTAACTGTTTGTTGTGTGAAAACGAGAATCTTTTAAGATCCTTGGTGTCAATGTGAAATGCTCCATGGTAAAAGGTGTAACATGCTTAATGTAAAATCAGTTGTTGTATTTTTTTTTTTTAATGTCATCTAAGCACATGCATATTTCCATTGCTTCTCTTTTTTAGCTGACCTTTCCTTTTGTTATTCAAAATTTTCTTGTATGGGCTATTGATGGGCACAGTTACCGTTAACTAGATGGAGCAGGTAACAGTCTATTCTAAATCTTTTGCTTATATGTTCTGTTTATATTGGTAGTTGATTGTGATGTCTTTTGATATTGAACACAGTATGAAAAGGTTGAAAAGATCGGTGAGGGGACTTATGGCGTGGTGTACAAGGCCCGTGATCGTGTGACAAATGAAACTATTGCTCTAAAGAAAATCCGGCTAGAGCATGAAGATGAGGGAGTGCCAAGTACAGCTATCAGAGAGATATCCCTCTTGAAAGAGATGCAGCATGGTAACATCGTAAGGTACATTACCAAATCAAGATTAACATGGCTGCTTACACATTTCAAGAGAGGCAGAGATAATATGATGAAAGGAGAGTGTCAAGTGGTGCTGTCCAAAACAAATATCCCATTGTCAATTGATCTTGTGTTCTATCAATGCCTAACAGGATCATAGAAAAGTGAATTGATGATCCTGGGTTTATATTTTTGTTTCTGTGGTTATTATTATTGCTTAATTTGCTAGCGTAAAATTCATTTAAGTTTCTTTTAATATACCGTGATAGGCTGCAAGATGTGGTACATAGTGAGAAGCGCTTGTATTTGGTGTTTGAATACCTGGACTTGGACTTGAAGAAGCACATGGATTCTTGCCCAGAATTCTCCAAGGATCCCCGTCTAGTCAAAGTGAGTGCCTTCTCTGTGCCCGCTAGAGGTCAGCTAACCCGAGGATGCTTTTATTTATGTTCTCCATTGAAGAGGGTTGACGGATTTTTATTTACTGAATATCTATCTAATCGAGATCTCTGCTTGCAAGTGAATATTTTCATTTAAGTCACACCTCTATTATGCAGATGTTTCTCTATCAAATACTACGCGGTATTGCTTATTGCCATTCTCATAGAGTCCTTCATCGAGACTTGAAGCCTCAAAACTTGCTGATAGACCGCCGAACCAATGCATTGAAGCTTGCAGATTTTGGTTTGGCCAGAGCATTTGGTATTCCTGTAAAGACATTTACACATGAGGTAAAGGTTTTGATCTTGATACCTTCTCCTAAAAGTTTAAGGACTCTAACTGGTTGCTTTTAGCTGTCAGGCCAAACCAAATAGTTAAAAGTCAATCAGACTTTGTTTCTAGTGTTTTAATACCCAACCACAATCAATAAGACAAACTTTCTACTTGACTTAACATTTGTTCTTCATTTGTTAACCACAAATTGCTTGATCTATACATTGCTTTTACTTTCCCTCAACTATGGATATATATTTCGTGCAGGTGGTCACTCTATGGTATAGGGCACCAGAGATTCTACTTGGATCCCGCCACTATTCTACCCCTGTTGATGTGTGGTCAGTTGGCTGTATATTTGCCGAGATGGTGAACCAGCGACCATTGTTTCCCGGTGACTCTGAGATTGATGAACTATTTAAGATTTTCAGGTACTGCATCTTTCAGGCAACACTTCTGATAATCTCTCATTTTCTATTAAATTGAAATCATTTCTAGTCATTAGGCACTCAATATGACCTACTAGTTAAATAACATCTTTATCATTAGCGAAGCGAGTTTTTCTCCCTTGCTGAACCAAAAAAGGAAGATGATTGTCTGATATGTCAGTCATTCCGTCTTTAAAACTCACCCCCTCTTGCTCTTTGTTTTGCTCTCGCTCCGTCGCTCTCTGCCCTCTCTGGTTCTCTTCCTCTTCCTCCCTTCCACCCTCCCTCAACCTCCCTCCTCCTCCTCCTCCACTGCTGCCACCGCCTTTGCTCGATCCACCACAAAGGTATACTAGTTATTATTACCTTACTTTATTTAGTGTCCAATCTCGAAACAATTCAACAACTGTAAGTTTTCACACACAATCTCACGTGAAAATATTTATGGCATTATTTATCACTGATTTCATGTTTGTTTTCATCTGGAATGAAGTATCACGGGAACCCCAAATGAAGATACATGGCCTGGAGTGACATCTCTGCCTGATTTTAAATCTGCTTTTCCGAAATGGCCTCCTAAGGTAATTGTGATTTACAGGGTGTTAGTGTATGTGCATTTATGAGTATTTATGAGTTTTGATGTGAAATAGGAGAGAGAATGAGTGGGATTGAGTGGTGGAAATTTGTGTAGTACAGTGGGTCCCAGAAAATATGTGGATATAATTGGTTTGACTTTAGATAAGAATGAGTTAAAATGTGTAAAAATTTGTTAAAAGTTGTAGAAGAACGGGGGCTTAAAGTTTCTTTCTTCTATGTCTTTTTCCCTTTTTTGTTTTTTCTTGAAATTTTTATTGCCATGTAAATATATGGATATAAATCATTAAGAAAAGAAAATCATAATTTGTGAACTCTCTAATTTGCAGGACTTGGCAACTGTGGTTGAATCTCGATGCAGCTGGTCTAGACCTCCTTGGAGTAAGTTCATTTTTCTATATATCAAGATGTAAAATATATTTCTATGTTTTGTAGATCTTGTGTTTTGGAATGGTTTGTTGGAGCATATTGTAGATTTAGCTAAGCATCAAATTTGTCTGTTACAAAACCTTTTATGTATAGCTCTACAATTGCTTTTGAAATCTCACCTGCCACTGCATTTATGATTTATACAATGAATTCTTCTAGCAAAATTGTCTGGATGTTGGTCGTTGATGCGAGACTTACTCAGAATTTGGGCATTCAAAAAATATATACCGTAGTGACCTGATCTAAATACAGAGTAGGCGAAGATGGGGTGGTAAACTGAAATCTACATTTAGCGTGTGTTCGTGTGTACTTATTTTTGTCTAAAATTTGGTTAAAAGTGGAGTGTAGTGGTGGGGACCACGAGATGTGTGGATAATAATGAGTGATGATGTGAAATGTGTGGTTGATATTGATGTTTGACTTTGACTTTTAGTAGTAGGTAATTTTTAGGTGAAAATAAGTGGAAACGAACACACGCTTAGTTGTGTGAACTGTGAAGGGATCTATATACATTTGACCGATGAAGCGGACAGAATGAAATGCTGATTTTGTTAAATATGTTGAGGATTATGTTTAGTTTGCTAGTTTGCATATTCCCTCATAAAATAATGTGCTATACCCCTTTAATTACCTCCAAAGAATCAGATTCACTTCCGAGTTCTTTAAAGATTTCCCGTGGGGTTGTAGACTAACTTAAGGTTTATTAACACAATTAACTAAAACGTTAATGGTCTCAAGACTCGATTACCTAATTCATTCGACAATGTAATTACTTTGATTTTTATGTTAAATAGGGGAAAAAAAAAGAGTAAGAAATAGTGATTAATGTTGTTGATTCACTCTTTGGTTACTATTTCAGAAAATGCTGTGCTTGGATCCCAGCAAAAGAATCACAGCTAGAAGTGCTCTTGAGCACGAGTACTTCAAGGATATCGGGTTTGTCCCCTGATTCTATTCTTCCTTGTGCTCGTGCAAATGTATATTGGTATGTGACATCTGTGGGTTGGAATTGTGTGCTATTTAGTTGGTATTTTCATTCCTTTTCCTTTTTGTTTGTTTTCTTTTCTGTTCTTTTATTCTCCTTTTTTAAGAATTCCCTTGGCCTTATTAAGTTGAAGTGGTTCTAGGCAGGAATTTTCAGTTGCTTGTTCGGTTTAGTATTTCAAATCTCTGTGTGATTTTCTTTTCCCATTTTTTGATGGCGACATTGTAACATAGTCTTGATTATATAGAGACATATTGGCTTTTGTTCTTCTGGGTAATCTATTGATATTGAGTGACGTTTGTTGTTACATAAACTTTGCACTCCATGTTTGGGACTGACAAGGGTAAAAACTGAATGGTCTTCAAAGTATGCACTATGCATGCAAAAAGGCCCCCCCCAACTTTAAATTGATATTGCCCTTATGGTAACCTAACTTTGCATCATGCACCGAGAAAGTTTGTCGTGTAACTTCTAGTGGGAAATACGATTTAGCAAAACTTTGTGATGTTTCTGTTGTTACTTGTCAAATTTATATGTAAGAGTATATTGAATAGTGCACAACCACGTTTGCCGGCGAGGAGAACAGTGCTCAGATGTTCAAAATATAATCCACATGTGTCCAAGCGACTTTTCATAGTGGTAAAGGCACCCCATTACCGGGAGATACTATTTTACTCTTATGATCTCTAATTTGTACTCGAGTCCCCATTTGTAGTTCCAACATTGTTGTCCCAAAGAAATATTCGTTCAAATATTTTTTTACATTTCTCAACTTTTATACTTTATGAATTTTTAGGTTATCAAAACCTGCAGCCATTGAACGCGATTAAAAGATTTTCTCTCACGTGCCTAATCTCTTAGTCTTCCCTTCACAACATCCTCCTCTTCAACCGCAAAAACTCTATTGCTTGTCTTCTTCTTTGTCGTCTATTGTTTGTCTTCTTGAATGGGGCTTTGTTGTACTTGTTGGACAATGTTTGTCTTCTTGAATGGGGCTTTGTTGTACTTATAAAATTCAAAATAAGTGCAAATTGTATTTGAGAAAACGTATCTTGACTTCATGTGCAAATGTAAATAAATTTAAACTTACGAAATCAAATGTTGAGGGACGAATCCAAGAATTCTCATAAGGCCTAATTGAACTTAACAAAGAGTTTGTCTCTTGGCCTTGAGGCAACATTACCGATTTTTTCTTATAACGTATATTTACAAAATATTATTGAAAATTACGATTTACTAGAGTAACTTTTCAATATAGAAGCAAGCTAATAAGAAATAAAAATTTGATTTAATTGCATTGTTATATGATAATTTCAAACTGATTTTGTTTCTTATAGCATTAATAATTTAACTAGCATACCAATAGTTATAGCAAATCTTTAAAAAAATTTTGAGGTTCTGAAATATTGTATACGCGAAGATAATATCACCTAAGGTTTTTAGAATTATATAAAAATAATTTTTTGAAATGAAAAATACCCGTTTAAAAAAATTAAAAAATACCTACAAATTCTTGTATACAGTTAAAAAACCAAAACAAGGAAAACATAAGACCTTGGGAATGGAACCTACAACCCTATAGTTGCAAGAATACAAAACTGCCATCTTCCCTGACTGGCTTCTGTTAAAATTTCTTGAACCTCGCAATAGCACTGGCCGACTACTATGTAGGTCCGTCCTCGGTGGAGATTGAAGAAACGCATGAAAAAATGATTTTGTTGATGCAAGAGTTCGATTATTTTTTTCATTAGATAATAATGCCCTGTACAAGTGGCAATAGATTTTTAACATTCATCTCTCAAGATACAATGATTACATTTTGTAAGAGGAACACTCCAAATTACGTAAAGCGAACCTACTTCTGTTTCGGATCCAAATGAACCAAACTCATATACATATTGAAAATGATATATGAAGTGATTATATAAAAGGGTATGAATAGAAGTGTAAAATACACAAATGGGGAATGCCTATATAAATATATATCAAAATTTGAAAGATACAAATTAACGAACACAATGCTTACAAGTGACACAAATTGTCGTGGTGATTAGTAGGACTGACACATCTCTTAGGAAATTTGGAATAAGACACATCCCAAAAGATATGACCCTTTTAATTATTGTATATGATCAAAAGATATGATTTTTCATTCAAAAGATACTTCTATTCATTCGAAAATATTCTAGAATATTCCACAATCGTTACTCAATTTGCGGATATTAACGCATTATTAGTTTCTCATTCAAATTTTCTAGCAGTAAAAAAACAAAAACGGTATGATGAAATAAAGATAACCTTCGATCCCGCACCAAAAGACACGTTAGATGCAGATTTTGGTGAAATTGTTGGGTACGATTTGAAACTTTTTGTCGACAAATGATATCTTCTACAAGACCAAAAACAAATCAGATCTAAGTAGATGTATTTGGGCCGGTTAAGATGGGTTGGTTTTCTTCAAAACTTTTGTTAGTTCAACAAATGACACTGAACTTAAGACAACAATGGACCAAGACAGGTCAGCATATTACAAGATAGAAAGCAATGCCATTAGTACTCAAGACATTTGTAATTTTAGTCCAATCCAATTCTGAGACCAAATAGAGTTCGTGAATTGAAGCTGAGGGACTATGTTAGTTTACGGTTGAAGGTCTGCTCTCACATATTGGCAAATGACTTTTAACAAAAGTAAGACACTAATTAGGGCAATGCTGTCGGAAATAGCAGCAAAGCTGCCGAAAATTGCAGTGCTTGAGGGGAGAGAACCCCCTCTTTTTTTTTGCAATTGTGCGCCGGGGGGGGGGGGGGGTGGTTGTGCCCCAGAGATGGCCACGGTTTTTGAACCATTGGTTCTGATTCCAAAAATTCTTGAACCTAGAGCGGGTTCTGGTGAGGAACAGGCCGGCTCGAAGATTTAAAAAAAGAATTTGAACTTAGGTTCCGAAAAATTTGGAACCTAACGGTTTACTTCCTATTCAGTTTATGATCGGAAGAATCGAACTGGTTCGGTTCCTGTTCAAAACGGGACCATGGTCATCTCTACACCCTCCTTTTTTCCAGAAATGGCAACAAATTATCACCGTTCTCGCCCTTCTTTTTTTTTTTTCCCTCGTTCGGCCAACCATGGCCGAACAGCTTCCAAGCTGTTTGGCCATGTTCGGTCAATTGAACATTTAAAAAAAAAAAAAGATTTTTGTGAGGATATTTGGGGAAAATGGGTATTTTTGGGGTGCATTCAGCAATTTTTGTGGTGCAAGTAGTCTATCTCAGAGAAAAATGAAAAAAAAAAGTGTGGTGTAACCTTTAAGTCTTTAACCCCTAGCGGCAATATGGTGTAAGTAGTTATTTGTTATTCAAATTCACTCCTGTACATATATGGCATAGCATCATCTCTCTTAGGTGAGCATTTGCCGGCAAAGGAATTTGTTGCCCCAGATCTTTGCAAATTGCTGGATCAACTTCGTTTTTTTTCTTTTTTTTTAAAACCCAAAAAGATTTAAAGGGTGTATTTGATTGGAATTGGTTTTGCATGCAAATGTCAAATCGTGTAAAACGTTTTACACTTTCGCTGTTTGATTACAAGTTGTAAAATGAAATAATTTTACAAGGTACAGCCGTTTTAAGCATGATTTCCACCAAAAGCATGAAAACGTTTTCTTAAGGGGGTAGGTGGTATTTCGTTTACCACGCAAACATTTTCCCGCTTTTCCTTTGCAACCCTTCAATCAAACACACCAATATCATTGGAAATCAGAAAGAGCATTTGACCAATGGCTACACTTAAAGGGAAAATTTGCCCATTAAATCAAGCACATCTTTTTTCTTTTTTTACTACTAACTCATCTTTTACACATTAAAATCAAAATAGAACTTAAAAATCACAAATTTACAATAATTACCACTCTAATAAAATAGACATCCATAAAAGAAATGAAATAAAATAAATAGACTTTCTCTCTCCAGCTTATCAATTTAGGTAATCTCGATCAATATTAAGCTTCTCCCTTTATCCGTCTCCAACTTTCTCTCTATACTTTACCGTCCTAGGTAATCTCGATTAACATTCAACTTCTAGCTTCCTTTATCTTATATTTTCTCTCTCTACGCACTTTCTTTTTCCATTTTACCACCCCAGACAATCTCGATTAATACTCAACTTTTTCCTTTCTCCATCTTCCACTTTCTCTTCCTGTAGATTATCACCCCAAATAATCTTGATCACAATCTAGCTCCATCTTTCCCCCATCTTTGACTTTCTTTCTCTACACACTTTCTCTCTTCAGATTACCACTCCAAATAATCTCGATCAATATTTAACTTCTTACGTTCCCCGTCTTCGACTTTGTCTCTCTATTCACTTCCTCTCTTTAGATTACCACCCCAAGTAATGTCGATCAACATTCAACTTTTCTATTCTCCCATCTCCGATTTTCTTTCTATGCACTTTCTCTTTCCAGAATCTTTGAATTTCTCTCTGTGTACTTTCTCTCACCAGATTGCCATCGCAGATAATCTCGATCAAAATTTAATTCCTCGCATCCCCGCTCTTTGACTTTTTCTCTCTACGCACTTTCTTTTTCCAAATTACCATATCAGATAATGTCGATCATCATTTAACTTCTTTGTCCCTTCGTCTTCGACTTTCTCCTTATGCACTTTCTCTCTCCAGATTACCATCACAAGTAATCTCAGTCAACATTCAACTTCTCTCTTCCCTCGTCTCTCACTTTCTCTCTCTATATAGTTTCTTTCATAGATTACCAACCGTGATAATCTTGATCAAGATTCTACCTCTTTATTCCTTTGTCTCATTTTCTTTATCTATGTACTTTCTCTTTCCAAATTACCATATCAGATAATGTCGATCAACATTTAACTTCTGCTTCGCTTTGTCTTTGACTTTCTCTCTCAAGATTACCATCGCAAGTAATCTCAATCAACATTCAACTTCTCTCTTCCCTCGTCCCTCACTTTCTCTCTCTACACAATTTCTTTCACAGATTACCACCCTTGATAATCTTGATCAACATTCTACTTCTTTATTCCTTTGTCTCATTTTCTTTCTCTACGCATTTTCTCTCTAGATTACCACCCCCAATAATCTCTACCAACTTTCAACATGTTGCTTTTATCTTTCCTGATTTTCTCTCTACGTACTTTCTCTCTCTAGATTACCATTCTCGATAGTCTCAATCAACATTCAACTTCTCGCTTCCTCCGTCCACAACTTTTTGTCTCTAGAGTACCACCCTGGTAATCTCAATCGACATTCAACTTCTCACTTTCCTGATCTTCGACTTTCTCTCTCTACACAGTTTCTCCTTTTAGATTACCATCCCAAGTAATCTCGATTAATCTTTGGCTTCTCTCTTCCCGTCTATGACTTTCCCTTACTGCGCACTTTGTCTCTCCAGATTACCACCTCAGATAATCTCTATTAACATTCAACTCCTCACTTCTCTCCATCTCGACTTTCTCTCTCTACGTATTTTCTTTCTCCAGATTTTTACTTCAGGTAATCTTGATCGACATTCAGCTTATCGCTTCCCTCGTCTCGACTTTCTCTCTAAATTACCACTTCAAAAATCTTGATCACCATTCAACTTCTCGATTCCCCTTACTTTTTCTCTATGCACACTCTCTAGATTATCGGGTGGTAATTTAGTGATATGATCCGAGATCCCTCCCACGTCATTTTGAAGCCTTGGAACATTGTTTAGGCCATGTGGAATCAAGATCAAGCAAAAAGGATCAAATTTGAGTTGATTTCATGAAGATTTGAATGTTCATTGAGGTTCAAAGATACGTATCTTTGAAACGAGTGGGATTTTGAAGATGATTTCTTCTAAAGATTTGTAGCCCATTGGGTCTTCTTTCCAACAAGCTTTGAATCACCTCATTTGGACATTGGAATCAAAAGTTATGGCAAACACACTGAAGACTGCCAATGCTGAAAATTCGAGCAGAATGTGCCATACGGCCGTACTACAAGGCCATACGGCCGTATGACCCAAAATCAGCGTTTTTGCAGTTTTGGGGCAGAATGCTTCATACAGGTGTATCAGATATGCCATACGGCCGTATCAAAGGTCGGCAGAAATCAATTTTTGACCTTTTGGCTTGATATTTTAGTTTTTTATTATTATTTTTACCACATGTATAGCTTGAACACTTGCCAAGTGTCTTGTATCTTGGGGATGAAGTATATCAACCTCATCTCTACCATTTGTATGACAACTTTGGTTCAAAGAAGCTCTTTAGCTTGAGAGTTGTAGCCTTGCTCCTCTTTGGGTTGTAGCCTTGCTTCCCACCATATTTTCCTTGATCTTGATAGCAATTTTTTGAGTTGTAGCCGTGCTCCTCCATTGCCATCTCATTCTAAGGAAACCCCGAACTTATCGAAGGCGTGATCAACCTTCGTGGCGTTCACCCCGTGATTTGAAAGCGCAGTTGAGTCGAGTCGAGGGATCCTCCTCCTCTCCAGAAAGTTTCGGGTTGTTCTCGATCATACCGGATCCAGTCTAGGGGTTCTCGACCTTGGGGTCGTATCATTTGGTATCAGAGCTAGCCTCTAAGGATCTGGTATTATTTTAATTGATTAGCATTAGTTGTTGTTGTTATTTGATCTTTTTCTTGTTGCGGGAGCTTGATCAAGATCATTTAGTGTTGTTTGTGAGATTATCCTTTGTAGGGATTTAGTGTGTGTTCTTGGTGTTCTTGGTGCAAAGTACTTATTTAGTATTGTGTAGTAGTAGTTTTATTGTGTTGTTGTGTTGTTAAAAAAGAAAAAAAAAACGATGGAATCAATGTTGAACGAGTGCTAGTCATTGACTACACTTAGTTTTATCTTATGCCTGGACTTGTAATGTCCATTGTCTTTGAGTTGTAGTGTTGTATGAGTTTGTAGTTTCAAAGTGTTATGTGTGAGTTTGTATTGTTAAGTTGTGATGTTGAGTTGTAAGAGTTAGAGTTGTTAAGTGTTATTCCTTTATTACCTCGTTTCTATGTGGCAGACGAATGTCCAACATCGGGTTTGACTTAAGCTTGAATTGATCTCGCTTAATTGAGTTCGTTGCGTGCTTGGGGAATGAGTATTGAGATGGAGAAACGTTGTGGGCATAAATTTCGAACAAGTTGCGTGGTGAAAGATAGGCCATGTAATGTCGTCATTGATGAGAACTTTCCTACTTGCCTTGCTAGTACTACATTTGTCAAAAGAGTGAACTTGCAAGTGTGCGAACATCCTAAACCCTATTATTTGAAGTTAGATGAATGTGGAAGGGTGAAGGTGACTGAGCAAGTGTTTGTGAAGTTTTCCATTGGTATGTATCGTGATGGTGTATTGTGTGATGTGGTTCTTAGTGAAACATATCATATCTTATTGGGAGAGCCGTGGCAAAATAAAGACAATGTGGTCTATGAAAGGACTAAGAATAGGTACAAAGTTGTTCACAATGGGAAGACAATCATACTTGGGTCTTCATCACCGGTGGAAGCACTTGTTAATAAAGGAGAAATGGAGAAATAAGGAGAGAAAAGGAAGACAAGAAGAAAAGTGAGAATGTCCCGAAGTGGGAAAAGATGTTGGATAGGATGGTAATTGAGAGAAGAGAAGAAGAAGAGGAGAGGAGAGACGATGAAAAAATTGCAAACCTTGTGAAGAGTGTGTTGGAAAAGGAAAGAATGGCAATTATGGAGATAGGTGAAATGCCAGAGGTTGAAGTAGTGGGTGAACAACAAGGCATTGTTGAAGCTCATGAACATGACCCGAAGGTGGAGAAAATGGAGGAAGAGAAAGTTGAGCAAATAAGTGAGAAATTTCATGGGATGGACAAAGTTGAGATGAGACATGACTATGAGGATCCATTCCTCATGTCCTACAAAACTAACTATCCCTCCCCCGTTTTATTTCTATCTCTTTTCTAGGTACATATCATACCGACACGATTTGCTCAACAAATTGTGCTTTCATTGAGTAATTGGTGGATAACAAAATTCAAACGCCCAAGCCTTTGGGACTCCATCAATTCGAAGAAGCCCCGGAGCAACAGTGTACATGGTCAAGCTTCATTTCCATTTGATCTGGGCGGAAGAACAATGATCCTTTCTCTCCCAACATCCAAATCAGTTTAAGATTCGGGTCGAATCCTTTTGAAGAGGGAGAGGATGATATGATCCGAGATCCCTCCCACATCATTTTGAAGCAATGGAACATTGTTTAGGCCATGTGGAATCAAGATCAAGTAAAAAGGATCAAATTTGAGTTGATTTCATGAAGATTTGAATGTTCATTGAGGTTCAAAGATACGTATCTTTGAAACGAGTTGGATTTTGAAGATGATTTCTTCTAAAGATTTGTAGCCCATTGAGTCTTCTTTCCAACAAGCTTTGAATCACCTCATTTGGACATTGGAATCAAAAGTTATGGCAAAAACACTGAAGACTGGCAATGCTGAAAATTCGAGCAGAATGTGCCATACGGCCGTACTACAAGGCCGTACGGCCGTATGACCCAAAATCAGCGTTTTTGCAGTTTGGGGCAGAATGCTTCATACAGGTGTATCAGATATGCCATACGGCCGTATCAAAGGTCGGCAGAAATCAATTTTTGACCTTTTGGCTTGATATTTTAGTTTTTTATCATTATTTTTACCATATGTATAGCTTGAACACTTGCCAAGTGTCTTGTATCTTGAGGATGAAGTATATCAACCTCATCTCTACCATTTGTATGACAACTTTGGTTCAAAGAAGCTCTTTAGCTTGTGAGTTGTAGCCTTGCTCCTCTTTGGGTTGTAGCCTTGCTTCCCACCATATTTTCCTTGATCTTGATTGCAATTTGTTGAGTTGTAGCCGTGCTCCTCCGTTGCCATCTCGTTCTAAGGAAACCCCGAACTTATCGAAGGCGTGATCAACCTTCGTGGCGTTCACCCCCGTGATTTGAAGGCACAGTTGAGTCGAGTCGAGGGATCCTCCTCCTCGCCGGAGAGTTTCGGGTTGTTCTCGATCATACCGGATCCAGTCTAGGGGTTCTCAACCTTGGGGTCGTATCATTTAGATTACCACTCCTGATAATCTTCTCGCTCTATTGTTTCCGACTCTCTCAGTGCACACACTCTTTCTCTTAATTACCACCATAGGTAATGTAGATCACCCCTGGTACTATTATTACATATCCCAGAATTATAACCAAAAAAAAAAATAATAATAATAAAACACCATAATTTTAATCTCATCCACAACTACACCCACGAATGTGCGATAACACCACAATTCTAACTAACCAACTAAACTAAAATATAAGATTTACCACAGTTCTCTCTTTAGACTACTACACTCGGCAATAGCATAGACGAAGATTACAAATGGAGACAAACACAAACAAACCTAGCATTTCTAGATGTTTTGCATATTTGATCATATGTTACTTTTTTTTTTGGATTGAGTAAGGAAAATTATTTACTAATTAATCACTCCAAACAAACGGAACTCGTACTTTTGAGTTGTAGCAACCAGAAAATTGAAAAGCTACTTATCTCCTACTTATATGGTCAATACTACTGAAATAATTTCGAAAAGAGCCGAAAATAGTAACTGTTAACTTTCAAAGCCCTTCATCCATACGAGGAACATTAGGGAAAACATATCCTACCCCAATAATGAAATTAAATCATACCACTCGGAGAACATTACCTACCTCGATAGTAAAATTACCTACATCAATAATTAAATTACCTATCCTGATAATCATAATTAGATCACTAAAATACCACAATTCAACACCATCCATGACTACACCCATAAATCGATTGACTTTAATGGCTGAACCACTTTCGACAATCCAAACTTAGAACCAACACACAAAAATAAAACTATTTCAAATACATTTCTACTCTACTATGTGCTATAACTAATTCCACACACACACACAAATTAGTATCTATACTAGTCTATAATAGGTGTTCCACCAGTGTGTGTAAACACACACACATTCCAGCCAAAAGTGTAATTTTTTATTTATTCTTAATATATCACATAAAATAGCCTGCCAAATTTAAGTATGGTAATACGTGTGTCTATTGGAAATAATTTTGGTATATATGCAGTAATTAGCATAATTAGGTGAATTGAATTTGGAAATAATTCCTATCTTTTGACAATTTATTTGATAGTTAAACAGGCATACATGGAAATACGCATGTACTAAATTTGGAAATGTCTTTATTAATGTACAATGATTAATGTATAATTTATTGAATATCACATCCTAATATCTTAAATTTAGTAATCGTATATATGATATTATATGGTATAAATTTTATTGTTACAACTCACGTATCTACCAAAAAAAAAAAAAGAAAAGAAAAGAAAATTGTTACCATTGAACTATGTTGTGAACGAGTGTGAATTTGTTTACTTCACAAAATGAGGATTACGATGATCCTCATTTTGGCCTCATTTTGGAGGTTGAATTTTAATTATAAAAATAAAAAAATCCTGAAACTTTTTTGCTATGTATTACACTATTAATTAAGAATTTCAAAATGGATATAAGTTTGATATATAATTCTTGCTATCTTTATAATTACTTATTTTATCGATATATAAGCAACTTATCATTAAAAATAAATAATTTTTAAGATAAAAAAATTATATATTAAAATTATAATAATTTTAAAACTCTCGATTAATAATGTAATATGGAACAAACAAATTAATTATTCACTTATCGTGAATAATACACCTTGCTAAAGAATGATAAGATTGAAAATAATGACCAAATTAAAAGTAATAATTCTTAGCTACAAAAGATAACTGGTCCAACAAGTGAATCCAAAAGTATGAAATTTAAACAAAATTATACTCTTTGAAAACCAATAACAAGTCAGTTAAAACTGCGTTGTATTGACATCTATTAATGTATGAGTAAATCATAAATTAAAAAACTAAAAAAAAAAAAAAATAACTAATATTTACAATATAAACAATTTACCTGTAGGAAGAAAAACTCCAATAGGAGATCAGAGAAAATCACATTAAAGAATTCTAAATCATTTTAACTTCAAATTTGATGATTAAAGATATCTGTTGATGGAGTCGCGATCAAGATCAATCATTAAACAACAAACGGGGGAGAAATGCAAATAAAAATAAATGTGTGTTTTGTACCCAAAGATAAATCATGTTGATCTTTAACTTTTTTAAAGACAAACACATCACATTTTTTTTTCAATTGTGTCTTGAGCATTGTTTTCTAATCCCGTTCTTCAACTCATAATAATATATATAAGTTGGGTTTAATAGTTACTTATCTGCCAAAATTTTATACATTAATTTTTTGGGAGAATTAAACCAGAGTGATAAGTGCTAGAAAAGCACTTAAATAACTCTTCTATTTTACGTGTTTGTGTACTTTATTAATGTTATATGTTCCGTTTTATGTGTTTTTCATTTATTGTGGTGTTTAGGGTCACAAAGAATCAAAAGGAGTCAAAAAGGATGAAAATCGAAAGAAAACGGAAACTCGAGACCAAAAAGGCAAGCGAATCAAAGATGGAGGACCGCCGATGCAATTTTATGAAAAATTGTTTTTACAATTTTTCTTGTGCCAAAGTCGAATAACATCAAAAGAGGATTCCCAAACTTTTTCCGGATCTCAAATCGGAGTTTCCTAGTGAAAGTTATGGTCATTTGAAGAAAAAGGACTAAAAGCGTCAAAGCCAAAACTGTTGGGGACCAAAGTGCAACTTTTCAAAAGTCTGGGGACCAAAGTGAATCTTTTCAAAAAGTTGGAGGACCAAAATGCAATTTGTCAAGGACCAAAATGAAGAACATTCAAAAGTTGAGGGACTTGGTGTGCAATTTTCGGGTGACTCGGGTGACTCAAGTCGTGCGCATGTGATTAGTCGTAGCCTGACTCGAGTCACGTCCGATCATGCTCGATCAGCGCCGCAAGTGATCGAATCACGCCAACCGATCCCTGGTCCTCTCGTTCGTAGCGCGGTGACTAGGCAAAATCGCGTAACTTCAGTCGGCGTCTTGTGATGACTCAGTCACGCTGACACCAGCTGCAGATTTTGACCAGCGGACTCCACCTACCATAAAGCGTGTTTTTGGTATTTTCTTGACTTCTTAGAGATAAAACAACTTGAGCACACCACAATAGACTCATGAAGGAAGACTTTTATGATTTTTAATATTTTTGGTGTAATATTTTACCTATAAATAGAGGCATTTCCAAGCTTGAATCACACAATCTTGTAGAGAGAATTAGCTTGTGATTCTCTCCAACTTTCTCCTCAATAAATTTCTCTTCATCATTTGTTCTTAGTTGTAGCTTGAAAGCTCTTAGTTTTTCATATTAGTGAAGTAAGAACCTAAATATAGGTTCGAAAAATCAATCGGCGATACTTGGTAGTGAATATGATTAACGAGTATTTCTTCTCTAGTTTCTTTCCTAATTTTATTTTTCATATTTGAGAAAGATAATTTCTCATATATTGCAGAGGTGATATACGGCGTTACGCCGTTATAAGTATTTAACCCGCATATATGAGTAGTTAGACTTCTCTATTTAATTCTTAGCATTATTTACGTGATTTCTATAGTTTGTATATATTACTTGAGATGGTGAAGTATAATCTATCATATAGCGGTGGTGATACCCGCTAATATGAGTAGTTAGACTTCTCTATCTAGTTCGAGGACGTTGTGTTCAATTATCATGTTGTTATCTTTTATAACTCTTTGCTAACGTTTATCTATTCCTCTACTTCAATTTGTTGATTTGTTATGCTTTTAAACCCGTTTGAATTTATGTGATTATTGCATTCACTTTGGCCAATTGAATCAATTAATCTTTAAGTTCAAGTTATGTGCTAGGATTGGAACTTTTGATCCGTAATTGTCACTAGATTCCAATCCACGAGCAAGCGAATGTCGTGCATATTTGTTAATAAATCAACTTAGATGTATTAATTCAAGTTTGTGAAATTGATCATCTAATTCAACTCATTCTTCTTGTTCATTTCACACTAGCATTGCATTAAATCCTAAGAACTTGTTTAGGGTTATCCAATAGCTAGACGTTAAGTTAAAGAACTCACTTTAATTTAATACACTTAAGGAAGAATTCGTTAATCAGATCGTATTGATTAATTGGAGTTGATAAATTGGAGAAGGGATAGTACACGTTGCATGGGAAAGATCAACACAAGATGTTGACATAACCGAACCCGAGCACTAGATATATCTTCAATTGTTTCATTTTCATCTCTTTTATTTTGTCATATTATTTTCGAATTTCATCCAACTTCACAAAACCCCCATTTCTAGATTAATTGATAAGAACAATTAGATTAAACACCGTTCCTCTTGGGTTCGACCCTTACTTACCACTTCTATATTAATTTGTAGTTTTGAAACCGAGTAAGGAAATAAAATAAATTTTGGCGTACTGCGACAACACGCCCACAGAGTTTTTATTCAATATTTTTAAAAATATGAAACAAATATATTTAATTGAAAAGATGCCTAATTCTAACTTCAAACAACTCTATATGTTATTTTTCTTATTTAGTTTTGAATTTAACGATTATTTTCATAGAGAGAATGCAGATTAATGTAATTTAAATTGAAACAAAAATTTGGTTAATCTTTTATTTATTTATTTTCCCTTTTTAAAAAATGAATTTATTTATTTTTTCTAATGACATATTTATTATTGATTTTTTAAAGTAAAAGTTGTAGATTAAAAATTAAAATGTTGCATTTATTAAAAATCACACTTGATGAAAAAGTTAAGAATAAATATGGTTACTCACAAATATTGATTACACATACACATAACTATAAAATGGATCATATTCAGTTTAAAGGGTGTCATGTAAAAAAATGAAAGGTTTTGAGTTATAATTTTGATCCAGCGTCCAATTTGGACACATAACATGTCCAAATCATAATGTGGCACGATGTAATATTTGAGACAAATTTTGAGCAATTTTTACTTTTTTTCATTTTAAATTAAATAATTGATTTTTTAGTGACATTTTTTTAAATAAAAGTAGCATATTAAATAAAATAAAAAATGGCATATAGAAAAAATTAGACTTGATTAAAAAGTTAAGAGTATAAAGACACAAAAAATTATAATTACACATAAGGACAAATATAATAAGGATAATATTTGGTTTAGAAATTTACATATTATAAAAAGATGGAACAATAAAATTGTTAAGATATGTATTTTTTCAATATTATTTTAGCACAAGTGCGGGTTAAAATCTTAATTACTTATGTATTCATTATAATATTAATTTATTATGTAAACACATATTTCATGTATTCATTCAATATCAAAAGTATACTCTGGGCACTAAGTGGTATTTAATTATTATTAAGAAAATGTTTAATTGTTGTAAATAGTTACACCCTAATATTATCTAAACGCTTATCGTCAATATTATATAACTATCTTTTTTTTGGTAATTTTAATTCGATTTTTTCCATGTAATTATTATGATGCAGAGAACACAGGATTTTAATGATATGTTTCCAAATCTCTTCGATGGAAATAATTGAAAATGCATTTCTGCAATGTGAACATATCCTTGTATATCAAAATCTTTCTTCCAGGAATCCATTAAATATAATCATCGATAATGGTATTTCTGTGTATTATTAAACTAAACATGATTTTATTCATTATTTTTATTTTTGTGAATTGAAGATTTTGATTTGCGACAAAGATGGTCAACCAAAAAACTCACCAACAAATGTGGTTTTTAAAGTAGTGTTTTAAAATTTAGTGTGATTATTTTGTTTCTATTTTTTATTTGGTTTAGTTGCATATCGCCACAATCTTATCATTCCTATTCAAATGTACTTCTATTTAATGCGCACTACTTTATAGCTATTTTAGTTCAATTCTCATACAATATTGTTTAATTATATTTTTTTATATCTAATGTGAGACACATCTTAAATATTTTACATTAATTATCAAATAATATTTCTTGATCATTTCAATTATATTTTTTTAATTATATTTTAAAGATTGTCTTTTTCTATTTATCAAATATGCTCTTTAGAATGCTTTCATCCTGTGCAACGAATGGGTTGTATACTAGTTAGTGTTAACTTCTAATCCGCTTCAAAGGAAAAAGGAAAAAAAGGTATTTAACTTCTTAAACTAAGCACGAGTTGCTAGCACAAGACAAGTTAGAACTTATATGCATGAATTCTTAGCTTGTGCAACATCTATATTTATATATAAAAGCAGTTTTTTTTCCCGCCAAAATGCATCCTCAATTTTTCTTGTCTATTAAATTTGCCTAATATAATCTTCTATCTATATATAGAATAATTTTTATATATATAGAAAATGATGATTTTTTCTTATTATATTTTTTATTGTCTTAAATCCATCTTCCCATTTAAAAAAAAAATCTCTTTTTATTTTTTATTTTTTATTTTTTATTTTCGAATCCATATCCAACTTTCTTTATTTTTTCCCTCCCTAATATATTAATATTAATGTATATAGATTTTATTTTATTATTTGTACCATATTTTATCCAATTTCATAACATCTAAATACTTTCTCTCTCATTTTGTCTCCTTTTTTTTCATTTTCTATATATATAAAAAATTTGTGATTCTATTTTATTTGACTTGATGAGAGCTTTAAAATAAGTATACTATTAATATATAAATTTTTGTTTTTTGAAATTAAAATTCACCACAAATATATAAATTAGTGTCCCACTTAAATATAAATTAATAATTTGTTACCACACTTAATTGATGTTTGTGTGCAAAATTCAAATATAATGAAATGTATAAATTGTTTTAACTTTTAATTCTATTCCATGTTTGATTTATCTTGAAAATAAATTAAATGAAAAATAATGCTTTAATTTGTTTATCTCGCAAATATATGGTAAAGCTAGCTTTATTTTATGTTTAAAACTAGATAATTTTTTCCTAATAAATATTTAATTTGCCAAAATAATAATTTATATATTGATATAGTACTTAAATACAATTTCTCGTGTAATTACACAAAATCGAAAAATATTATATATTTGTGATAAATTTCAATTTTATTTTGAATCAATAAATTTTAAATTTTCTTATTTTTTTCTTTCAAATTTTCAATTTATAAGTTTATGTCTTGAACAATATATGGGTGTTCTAGAAATTAGAATGAATTTTTGACTGATCGTTTTTTCATAATGTTCGTATTTAAAAAAATAAAATTATTTAAAATTAACAATTTCCACTAAGATTTAATTTTTATGCCATAGAAAATTCCCATTTATTAAATTTTTACACCAAAATTCAAATAACGGTTTAACATTAAAGTCAAAAAATAAGATCAAACCCGTTACTTAATTTTAGAAATAATTAATTAATTTATAAATAACTAGCTAACAAACAAAAATGATTTAAAACTAAGATTCAATTTTTTTGCGATACAAAGTTAAGATTCATTGAAGTTTTACACAAAAATAAAAAGAAACACACTGGCAGTTGGCCCGAGTTTAAGACAAAATCCCACCACTATGATTATGAATTTGTACTAAAAAATTTAAAAATTAGGTTGGACTCAATAATTAATTTTAGAAACAAGCAATCATTTTTATAAATAATTAGCTAAGGGAAAAAAATTCATTAAAATTATCAATTTTTGTAAGATTTAATTGTTGTGTGATGAAAAATTACAATTCATTAAATTTCTACATAAAAATTAAAATAAATGTGTATGAAAATTTAAAACTTAGCTTGGACCCTTTAATTAATTTTAAAATGAATTTATTATTTTTTAAAATAATAATTAGCTACTATATGAAAATTAATTAAAATTAGCGATTTCGCTAAGATTTAATTTTAGTGGGATAAAAAATTATAATTCATTTAATGTTTACATAAAAATTAAAAGAAACATGCAACATCAATTTTTTTTAATTAATCATTCAATTGCAACATTAATCGATTTTTTAATTAATTTAATTTATATCTATATCTTTTAAATTTCAAGATACCTTTTCAATTATAATATATTTTTAAAATTAGATTCATATAATTCTTAAAATTATGGCTATGAAGCAAATTATTTTGGAAATAATTAATTTTTTAGAAATAATTAAATTAAATAAAAAATTAACTATAATTATTTAAAAAATAATTAATTAAAATAATAAATTCCGTTGCTAATATTTTGCTATACATGTGTTCAGTGGATAAGGATTGACCCAAATTAATTACATTCTTAAAGGGGAAAATATAATTAATTTTTAAAAAAATCATTAAATTGATGCGGGTTTTCCCTAAAAAATGAAAAAAAAAATTAATTGTAATATATCTTTTAAATTGTAAGATTTCTTTAAAATTAGATTTATAAAATTCTTAAAAGTGTAAATATTAAAATGGTAATTTCAGAAATAATTAATTATTTTCATAAATAATTAGCTAAAATGAAAATCAATTAAAATGAATTCTTATACCATTAATTAAAATTAATAATACTATTATTCTTTAATTGGACTTGGTTTCAATGGGCGAAAATTGATATGGTTTCGTTGGACGAAAATTAATCAATTGTATTGTTAAAATAGAAAAATAACATTAATTAAAAAATAAATAATAATTAAAATTAATTAGATTACTATGGTTAGCTAGATTTTTCTTAAAAAATGAAAGATATCTTTTGACATGAAAGATATCTTTTCAATTATAAAATATCTTTAAAATTAGATTCATACAATTCTTAAAGCTGTGGTTAAAAAAAAAATTATTTAGAAATAATAAATTATTTTTATAAATAATTAGCTAAAAACTAGAATTAATTAGAATTAATTATATTTCTTAGATTTAATTGGATATATTTTCATTTGACGAAAATTGAGAGAGTTTTATTAGACGAAAATTAGTTAAAATTAATTAAATTACTAAAAAGGGGAAAACATAATTATTTCAAAAAATGAAAAATTATTAAAATTAATTAGATTGCTGCGGGGAAGAAAAATATGCTTATGAAATTAATTTATCTTTTTACGTATTTTAAAATAAAGTTAAGTTAACCCTTATAAGATTTTGGATTCTTAGAATTGGGGTGTGACATCTTATTGCAAAGTAAGTCGACTGATCATTAGTCCATAATTACCTTTATTTACTTTTTTCGGTATCATGGTTTTTCCAAAGCATGTTGTTCTATTGATTCTTATGTGTTTTTGTATTTTCTATGATATTTCTTTTTGCATCGTTACGGGTGTTTCAAAGGATCTGCTCATTTTTTAAAGTAACAAGTTCCAAAAATAGATTTTCAAATAATATTGTTCTTTATTTTAGTACTACTCGAACCAACAATTATATAATAATTATTTGGTTCAATATGTCGCTTTCGCTATGGAATAAGTCTAACAATTCTTGCTAAACAATTTGTTATCGACTCAATCAATTATTGGAATTATATGACTCAATTAGAATATTTTAACTGACTTTAAACTGTGTTAAATATTTATCTAAGTTTCTATCTCCTAAATAAATATTAAAAATCCCACCTACTTTAAATTATTTATTTTATATCGAATTTTGGCAATTGAGATTTTATTTAATTTTTAAATATCATCAAATAGATTGTATATTTTTAGTATTAATCATATATATTTCAATTTATTTGTCTTATCCAAATTAATTTAAATGTTATATCAAATCATTCAATATTTAATATGTCGAATATGTTAAATTAGTAAGTTTATTCATAATATGTTAATACACGTGTTTAATATATTTAGAAGGTATTTATTGAAGAAATAAAATATTGAAATAAAAGTCTTCAATTAAACCATCACGATGGGGCGTGGACGGGGATGAGAAATTTCTAGCGGGGCATGGACGGGGAATGGAAGCCTATTGGGCGTGTTATCGCAGTACGCCAAAATTTATTTTATTTCCTTACTCGGTTTCAAAACTACAAATTAATGTAGAAGTGGTAAGTAAGGGTCGAACCCAAGAGGAACGGTGCTTAATCTAGTTGATTTTATCAATTAATATAGAAAAAGGGGGGTTTTGTGAAGTTGGATGAAATTCGAAAATAAAATGACAAAATAAAAGAGATGAAAATGAAACAATTGAAGATATATCTAGTTCTCGAGTTCCGTTGTGTCAACAACTTATATTTATCTTTCCCATGCAACGTGTTACTATTCCTTCTTCAATTTATCAACTCTCAATTAACCAAGAAGCTCTGATTAACGAATTCTTCCTTAAGTGTATTAAATTAAAGTGAGTTCTTTAACTTAACATCTAGCTATTGGATAACCCTAAACAAATTCTTAGGATTTAATGCAAAGCTAGTGTGAAATGAACGAGAAGAATGAGTTGAATTAGATGAATAATTTCACAAACTCGAATTAATACATCTAAGTTGATTTGTTAATAAATATGCACGATATTCATTTGCTACTTTGGATTGGAATCTAGTGATAATTACGGATCAAAAGTTCCAATCCTAGCAAGTAACTTGAATTTAAAGATTGATTGATTCAATTGGCCAAAGTGAATGCAATAATCAAATAAACTCAAAAAGGGCTTTACAAGCATAACAAATCAACAAATTGAAGTAGAGGAATAGATAAAACGTTACTAAAGATTTAGAAAAGATAACCACATGTTAGTTGAACACAACGTCCCCCTCGAACTAGATAGAAAAGTCTAACTACTCATATTTGCGAGGTTTCATACTTTTTAGCGAGTGTTCGCTTTGTATCACCACCACTATATGATAGATTATACGCAAAATATAGAAAACAAGTAAATAAATGCTAAAAAATAAATAGAGAAATAAAAGGGAAAAGAGAAACTTATCGAAGAAATGATCCGCTAATCATATTCACAGCCGAAGTATCGTTGATCGATTGAAGCCTTTATTTCTTCCCCCGGAATATGAAAAACTAAGATCTTTCAAGCTAAAACTAAGAACAAATGAAGAAGAGAATTTTATTGAAGAGAAAGTTGGAGAGAACTACTAGCTAATTCTCTTCCACTAAGTTGTGCATTTCCTTCCTTACAAATGCCTCTATTTATAGGCAAAATTTCACAAGAAAACATAATAAAAAATTGTACAACTACTCCATTATGATTCCACTAATTGGTAACCACCAAATCATGATCTTAAATTGCTCCATTAGTTCAAATATTGTATCATGGTATAGGTAAGCATCTTGGCTGAATTGTGTAATTGGAATTTCCTTTTTTTTATATTAATAGAAAGTTATGAATTTTCTACCAAAACATGGCCCAAGAAATCCTCCATTCACATCACTCTCGGTTTTGCCCATTTTTGACCATGATATGATCCGAATCATTTGAAGAGGTCAACATCAAAGTTGTAGCCCTCTGAGTGTCCTTTCCAAAAATATAAAGTGAAGGTCAATCCGAATTTTGTACCAAAAGTTATGGTCAAATTATTGAACTGCGGCAGTAAATTCGAGTTGCTGATTTTTTACGCTTTGTCCGTTCTCTTCAAATGGCCATAACTTTCACTAGGAAACTCCGATTTGGGATTCGGAAGAAGTTTGTGAATCCTCTTTTGATGTTCTTAAACATTGGCACAAGAAAAATTATAAAAATAACTTTTCATAAAATTGCATCGGAGGCCCTCCATCTTTGATTCGCTTGTATTTTGGTCCCGAGTTTCCGTTTTCATTCGATTTTGATCATTTTTGACTCCTTTTGATTCTTTGTGACCCTAAACACCACAATAACGGAAAAACACATAAAACGGAACATGTAACACTAATAAAATACACAAATACATAAAATAGAAGAACTATTTAAGTGCTTTTCGAGCACTTATCACTTATAATTCTCATATCATCCTCGCTCGCCCTAGAGTAAATGAGGGTGGGTTGGAATAAAGATAAGTGTTTCCCGGCATGACAGGAACGGGGTATTAGGGTCTGTCTGATATTACTCACTACATTGTTATTTTTATAATATATCTTTATACCGATTATATTTCATAATTAAAACTTAAAAATCATTATTTACATATTAATTGTTAATAACGTACATCATACTGATGTATAATTAATATCTCTCAAAATTTATAATTGCATATAATAAAATATAAAACAATTTTAAGAAAAATAATGAGCTCTACTAATGTTAGTAGAGTTATTTTGATAACTATAATATTTAAGATAATTTTATTTTGGATTTATATTAGTAGATTAATTTTATAATGTGCAAAATATTATATATTATCACAATCACTACTACAAATTATCATCCCATGCAAAGCACAGGTGTAAGTGCTAATTAAATTGCTATTCTATGGAGAATAGTAAATTCAGTTGTGTGGATTTTCGTAAGTTATTCCTTATATACTGGTAGGATGGATTAGTACGAAATATAGAAGAAACTTTTTCGAAATTTTTATAGAATTGTTTCAAGTTAAATTATTTAAGTTTATTGTTGTAACTCATTCTTTATTTTAATTATTTTTTAGGTTTTATGTCAATATTATTAACATATATTAATATCGTTATCAATTAAAAAATTTATTTCCCGTGCAACGCACGGGTGAAACAGCTAGTTTATAAAAATGAGAGCTTAAAACTAATAAGAAAAAAATCACAAGAAAAATTATCTATCCCATATATAATATTACCAATACCGGTAATAATATTACCTTTCCCGATTATCATAACTAGAATAAAAAAACACCACAAATTTAATCCCCATCCACAGCAATCTTAATTGCTCATGAGCAACTGTACAACTGTCCGCTTAAATATGAGTGTTAAAATGCGAACCGCAAGTGTACGGTGTCAAACAAGTAGTAAAGTGGATTTTGAGTCCACGTATCGATCCCACAGGGACTTGTCTTGAGTACCAAAATTTGTCAATTTATCACTTTATTTGATGAATCAAATTAATGGGTGTAATGATGCTAAATTTAAACAAAATACTAAGAGAATGATACTCCACTAAATCTATTATGCAAGAATTAAAAGATTTGTAGATTAAATCAAGTATTTAAAAGATTTGGGACTCATTATTTCACCCAATCGATCCCCTTAACGCTATATTCATGGATCCAAGATAATTAACTTGTGCTAACGATCAAATTTCCTAAATTATATAACTATCTCTCTCGATGATAGTTAAATCTATTCAATCGGGCCAATTTACCTATCTCTAAGCAAATTCGTTATCAACCTTCATGAACGCATTCACACAAGAAATTCTAATCGGTTTCCTCGAAATTCCACCTACGTGACCGCACTAACCACAAGTTTATCTCTAAATCTTGTCTAAATTAGTGTTCAATGTTATCTAAATCTAATTTATGTTCTCCTCTCTCGAAATCCTAGTCACATTAGACGTCCGCGCGTAAAACAGGACAGCCTGGCAGTGTTGACTATTTTGGCCATAACTTTCTCATCCGACATACGATTGAGGTGATTAAAAATCATGTGGAAACTAGACAAAATTTTATACAATTAACACTGAAACAACATTTCCCAAATTCCACATTTTTATAGGTCAAAATTCGTCCTCAATCTTTAACATAATTTCGTTCTCGTCCCCGGGACTTGGAAACTTTCCTTATTTTAGTGTTTCTTCCCTTCTTTTGGCCCTTTTTACTCCAATGTCTTCCAAATCTGATTTTTTCCTATATTAGCAATAAATTGAAAAACTTAGGCACGAAATAAATAGAAAACACAATTAATTGGAATTTAACGACCCTAAATAAGCGCGTAAAATGCACTTATCAACACCCTCAAACTTAACTCTTGTTCGCCCTCGAACAAGAAACTCGAGCAACACAAAGAAACAATCACACATTAAACACTAACCACAGGCAAAACTCAAACAAGTCAAGTGATGTGCCATTCGCCTCAGGTTAATTAAATATTTACAGAACTCCAGTTAGACCGAATAAACATGCACCAAGCTATTCACCTAATGTGCACACGACGTTGTAATGTGTGTGTGGTAGTCATGGCGTGATTCAAATCCACGTCAAAATCTAATCAAAGAATGCACAATACAAAACCATGCCCATTTCCCGTGTGGTAAGATTATTCTCACCCCGCTCGAAGAGTTCACTCCTTATACTTTTCTCTCAATTCCCCGAGGTGTTTCACTCGATGTGGTGTTCTAAAAATGAATGTATTTTCCCACACAAGATGTTAAGTAGAAGTAACTGGATGTTAAAAGAATTACCGTTATCCGTCCATCCGTCTTTACTCCAGAGTTTCCAAATCTCTAGCTTTTGAGCATTTAGAGGTGGGATCGATGTCGTGGCATATGATATGATGAAAGAGTTTGTACCGTAGGCTCAACTGTGCATGTCCCACTTTTTTATGCTTTGCCCACTTCTTTGAACTGTCATCCCGAAAGCAATCTTGAATGATCGCATCCCACTCATCATCGATTGGTGGTAGTTCTGGTGTCCCGAGCGTGGAAGAGACAGAGTAATACTCAGCTATAACGGCGGGGCTAAAGGGGACCCAGACATCACGAACAAAGGTATGATATGCAAGCTCATCTGTCGACTCCTCGATGTCGGGATTGAGATTGGCATAGAACTCATATACTACGTTAGGGTATACGGTATGTGGTTTCGCAACTAACTGACCCCACTTTTTCCGTTGGATAATTTCACTACTCCGAGAGACTCCACTTCTTTCAAATCAACCATACGCTCATAAATAAAGCGTTGTCCTTGGATTAGATCAAAGCGGTCCAGTGCTTCCTCAAAGATGAATGGTTCATATGTGGTAGTGTCACTCCTAGACCGTTTGGAAGTGGTGGAGCTTGTGGCAACACTCTTTCCTTTCTTTGCCGGAGCCAAGTCTCGTGTCCTATCCGTCATGACCCTATAAAGCACCAAATACATGGAATGAGATTACATAGAGAGGGAGTATATCAAGGACAAGCAAAACGAAAAGATGCTTGGATATATCAAAGTGTTCCCCCAAGCTCACGTGGTAACTAAACTCATAACAAAGTGGTGACCAAAATAGAATTGGTTCCAGCAATATAGCAAACACCTAGCATGCAATGGGGATAAAACAAGAGGACATTGGTCTAGACAATTTATCGGACACCTAGCATGCTAGGTATGAATCAAGAAAGTTTGAAGGGTGTAAGTACCCATATCAAGAAATATGTAGGATTCCTAAGCAAGTATTACCATAATCACTGGATAATCACATCCCATTACACGCAAAGAACTCAAATCATTCATCAATCAATTTATGCAAGTAAAACATGATTTGATCACTTACCTCTTGGAAGATGTTTGATTGTTAGGGGGAACACTTGGAGAAGACAAATATCAATTGGGGAATGAGCTTCTTAACACATGCAAGTGGTAATGGCTAGTAATTATGGGAGGGGAAGTTGAGGAAAGAGAGAAGAAATGAAAAAGGGAGAGGGAGAAAGTGGAACTAGAGAAGAGAAATGGGTTTTAAGACCAAGTGTATTGTTTTATTATTATTATTATTATTATTATTATTTGTATTAATTGTTAAAGCAAAATTTTTTTGTTGTTGTTGTTTTTTTTTTTTTGGGGTCGCCCTAGACTAGGCACGACACAGTGCGGCCTCAGGCGCTGGTCGTGTCGCGCTTCACCGGGCGCGACCTTGCACGACCTCTAGCGCTTCTAGAGCGCCCTGTCGCCTCTCGAGGCGCGATCATGCTGACCTCTTTTTGTGAAATTTAATAGAATTAACATGCTAAGGGAATTTATTTTAGGATTCATGTATTAAAAATAGGAAAATAAGAAAGAATAATGCAACGAAGCGAAAAATTGAAGTACAATTGGAGCAGTGTACCGGGTGGGTTGCCTCCCCTAGCGTTTGTTTATAGTCGAGCGACTTTGGATGATCATGGCACTCTAGTAGGGCGGTGAGGCGACTTCTCCTTCGAAAAGTCAGTTTCAAAATAGTGCTTGAGGCGTTGTCCATTCACTTTGAACGTCCCCTTAGTCGGGTGTGAGAGTTCGATAGTCCCATATTGAGCTACTTTGGAGATTGTGAACAGTCCCGACCATCTGGATCTGAGCTTACCAGGGAAAAGCTTCAAACGGGAGCTGTAGAGTAAAACTTGGTCGCCCACCTGGAACTCTCGTCGTATGATGTGACGATCATGCCATTTCTTAGTACGCTCCTTAAAAAAGGAGGCATTCTCGTATGCACCTAACCGAAACTCATCCAGTTCGTTAAGCTGTAAACACCTTCTCTCTCCAGCAGCCTTCATGTCCATGTTGAGTAATTTGACTGCCCAATATGCTTTATGTTCTAACTCAACGGGCAAGTGACACGCCTTTCCAAACACCAATTGATAGGGTGACATACCGATGGGCATTTTAAAAGCTGTACGATATGCCCAAACGGCATCATCCAACTTCTTTGACCAATCCGTTCGAGATGAGTTGACGGTTGTTTCTAATATCCGTTTTAACTGTCTGTTCGAAGTTTCAACCTGTCCACTGGTTTGTGGATGGTAAGGTGTCGCCATGCGATGGTGGACTCCATACTTAGCTAAGACAGATTTGAAGAGTTTGTTATTGAAATGCGTGCCTCCATCGCTTATCATAGCTCTTGGCGTTCCAAACCTAGTGAAGATGTTTTTCTTTACAAACTCCACCACTACCTTAGCATCATTAGTTGGTGAAGCTCGCGCATCAATCCAATTGGACACGTAATCTACTGCCACTAAGATATACTGGTTGTTATAAGAGGTTGTGAAGGGTCCCATGAAGTCTATACCCCAAACATAAAAAATTTCTACCTCAAGGATATTGTTGAGGGGCATTTCTTGTCTCGAGGAGATGTTTCCCGTGCGTTGGCAACGGTCACAGGCCCTTACAAATGAGTTAGCATCTTTAAATAAGGTAGGCCAATAAAATCCACTTTGGAGTACCTTCGCTGCTGTTTTAGATGGCCCAAGGTGTCCGCCGTAGGGCGAAGATTGAAGCCGATCTAGAATGTCACTCATTTCATCATCTGGTACACAGCGGCGAATGATTTGATCAGGCCCTCTCCGATAAAGGAATGGTTCCTCCCAAAAGTAGTATCGAAGGTCGTGGAGGAACTTTCTCTTTTGTTGATAGGAAAACTCCGATGGGATGATGCCCCCAACTAAATAATTCACATAGTCTGCAAACCACGGGGCTTCCTGAACTTTGTACAACTGTTCGTCAGGAAAGTTCTCATTTATCTCTTTTCCTTCAATAGGAAGCTCATCTGATTGCTCGAGTCGGGAAAAATGATCTGCTATTTGGTTCTCTGTGCCCTTTCTATCCTGAATTTTTATGTCAAATTCCTGGAGGAGCAATATCCATCTAATCAACCTGGGCTTGGCATCTTTTTTCTTGAACAAATACCGCAAGGCTGAGTGATCAGTAAAGACGACCGCTTTTGCACCAATTAGGTAGGACCGGAATTTATCAAAAGCAAACACCACTGCTAACAACTCTTTTTCTGTGGTGGCATAATTAGCTTGAGCTGAGTTCAAAGTCTTACTAGCGTAGTAAATAACTCTAAATATCTTGTCTTTCCTTTGTCCCAGTTGCTCCCCTTTGCATGGTCACTAGCATCACACATAATTTCGAAGGGCATTGACCAATCGGGTGCAACGATAACGGGCACAGTGACCAATTTTTCTTTTAGTGTGTTGAAGGCATTGTGACACTCCATTGTAAAATTAAAGGGCATGTCTTTTTCGACAACTTTGCACAAAGGTTTTGTGATAGTGAAAAGTCCTTAATAAATCTCCTATAAAAAGGCGCATGCCCCAAGAAACTCCTAATGCCTCTAACCGAGGTGGGAGGGGGCAACTTCTCAATAACGTGAATCTTAGCTTTGTCCACTTCAATTCCCATGGCTGAAATACGGTGCCCCAACACTATACCTTCGCTTACCATAAAATGGCATTTTTCCCAATTCAATACGAGATTGGTTTCTTCGCATCGTTGTAACACTTGAGATAGATTGTCAAGGAATTCATCAAAAGAAGGGCCAAAAACAGAGAAATCATCCATGAATACTTCCATACAACACTCTACCATGTCGGAGAAAATTGCCATCATGCACCGCTGAAAGGTAGCCGGTGCATTACATAGACCGAACGACATTCTTCTGTAGGCAAATGTTCCATATGGACATGTGAAAGTTGTCTTCTCTTGATCAGCGGGCGCAATGGGGATTTGATTGTATCCCGAGTATCCATCCAAAAAGCAGTAGTGGGAGTACCCTGCGAGCCGCTCTACCATTTGATCAATGAAGGGTAGTGGGAAGTGATCTTTCCTTGTAGCAGTGTTGAGTTTCCTATAGTCGATGCAAACCCTCCATCCTGTGGTGATGCGGAGGGATTAATTCATCATCCTCGTTCTTCACCATGTTATTCCTCATTTCTTGGGCACTACATGAATTGGGCTTACCCATGCGGCTTTGTCGAGATGGGATAGATGATCCCTACATCTAGAAGTTTTACTATCCGGCCCTAACAACTTCTTTTGAGTGGGGTTCGATCTGCGTTGATTCTCAATAGAAGTCTTTCCTCACTCTTCGAGCAAAATTTTGTGCATGCAGATTGATGGGCCGATTCCTTTAATATCAGCTATTGTCCATCCAATAGCAGTCCTGTGTGCCCTCAGTACTCGCAACAACCTCTCTTTTTCCATACGTCAATTGATTAGAAATAATCACGGTAATGTAAAGATTTCCCTAGATAAGCATACGAGATGTGATGGAAGGGTTTCATCTCAAGCGTGGCGGAGACTCAATGGAGGGGAGGACTCTCCTTGGAGCTTCTCCCAACGATTCAAATACCCAATTCCTTTTGTAGCCCATAGCATGTAAGGCTTCCATGCGACGAGCCATCTCCGCGTGCTCTTCGTTCTCTACATGGGAGCTTCCTGACCCCACAATGCATGCCTCAAGTGGATCTGAGGAAAGTCTCGTAAAAACCTCCTCCTTTGCTTTCGGTCAAGTAGGTCAATTTGGAAGCAAGCGTCTGTAGATGACAAGGGTGGACGTTTTAAGGCGTCAAACACATTGAACGTCACTTTATCCTGGTCCACCCTTAGTGTGAGCGTTCCTTCATAAACATCAATCAATGCCTTTCCCATCCTCAAAAATGGCCTTCCAAAGATCAGAGGGATTTCTTTGTCTTCCTCCATGTCCAAAATGATAAAGTCCACTGGGTAAATGAACTTATCAACTTTCACTAGCACGTCTTCTATGATCCCTCTTGGATAGGTGATTGATATGTCAGCCAACTGCAAGGAAATGGTGGTTGTTCTGCACTCTCCTAATCCAAGCTTCCTGTACACAGACCATGGCATCAAATTAATGCTAGCACCTAGGTCGCATAATGCTAAACCCGAATAAAAGGAGCCTATTGTGCAAGGAATATTAAAACTCCCTGGATCTTTCAATTTAGGAGGTAGTTTCTTCTGTAGAATTGCACTGCACTCCTCGGTGAGCACCACCGTCTCATGTTAAATGACTTCCTTTTGTTGGATAGGATCTCTTTCATAAACTTTGCGTAGCTAGGCATTTGAGCGAGGGCCTCTGCGAAAGGTATGTTTATGTGCAGCTTTTTAAATACTTCGAGAAATTTCCCAAACTGTTTGTCCAATTTACTCTTCTGCAGCCTCTGAGGATAGGGAATCGGGGGAACGTAGGCCTTGATTGGATGTGGCCTCGTTTCCTCATTTTTGTCCACCCTTGATCCGTTGTCCAATGACTCGGCTATTTCTTGTTGTTCTTCCTTCTCATTCCCAACTATTTCAGCCTGACTCCTCCTTACTTATTACTTCTATTTCAGGCAATTGAAACCCACTTCTAGTGGTAATGGCATTGACTTGCTTTGGGTTGGTCACTGTATCACTTGGCAAAGTACCCGGGGGGCGTGCTGCCACTGCGGTTGCTAAGTGCCCAACCTGAGTCTCCAAATTCTTGATTGCAGCGTTTTGGTTTTGGAGAGTGTGCTCGGTCTTTTGCATGAAGTTGTTGTTTGCTTCTATGTATTTGGCCAATACTTCTTCCAACGAGCTTTTCCTTTCCTATGGCTGGTTAAATCCAGGTGGCCTCATTCCTGCATTGTTGTCCTTCCAAGAGAAGTTCGGGTATTGCCTCCATCCCGAACTATACGTTTGAGCGTACTGCCCATATGGTGGCCTTTGATTATTTCCAGCGAACAGTGCCTGTTGATCAATCGGTAAATTTGAATGGGTCACGGGGCACTCTGTAGTAACATGGTTAGCACAGCAAATATCACATATAGCACTCGACTGGGCCATATTAGCTGTAGGCAAAGTCATATTATCCAATTTCTTGGAAAGAGCTGCCACTTGCGCTGCGAGTGATGTCACAGCATCCACTTCATGAATTCCAACATGCTTTGGCAGCGAGCGATCTGAGTACCACTGATAACTATTTGCAGCCATCTTCTCGAAAATAGAGGATGCTTCGTCATATGTCTTGTCCATGAGTGAGCCTCCTGCAGCCGAGTCTGCATGCTTTTTGTTCTCATCACTCAACCCATTATAAAAGGTTTGCACGATAAGCCAGTCGGGTATGCCATGGTTTGGGCAGTGTCTCAGCAAGTCATTGAATCTCTCCCATGCTTCAAACATAGATTCTCCATGGTGCTGGAAAAATGAGGTTATTTCACGCCGTATTTTTAACATCCTACCTGGAGGGAAGAATTTGTCAAAGAATTTCTAGCACAAATTAGCCCAACTAGTAACTGAATTGGCGGGTAGAGTGATAAGTGCTAGAAAATCACTTAAATAACTCTTCTATTTTACGTGTTTGTGTGTTTTATTAGTGTTATATGTTCCGTTTTATGTGTTTTTCCTTTATTGTGGTGTTTAGGGTCACAAAGAATCAAAAGGAGTCAAAATGGATGAAAATCGGATGAAAACGGAAACTCGGGACCAAAAAGGCAAGTGAATCAAAGATGGAGGACCTCCGATGCAATTTTATGAAAAGTTGGTTTTACAATTTTTCTTGTGCCAAAGTCGAAGAACATAAAAAGAGGATTCCCAAACTTTTTCCGGATCTCAAATCGGAGTTTCCTAGTGAAAGTTATGGCCGTTTGAAGAAAAAGGATTAAAAGCGTCACTTCCAAAACTGTTGGGGACCAAAGTGCAACTTTTCAAAAGTCAGGGGACCAAAGTGAAACTTTTCAGAAAGTTGGAGGACCAAAATGCAATTTTGAAAGGACCCAAATGAACAACATTCAAAAGTGGAGGGACTTGGTGTGCAATTTCTGGGTGACTCGGGTGACTCGAGTCACCGCCGCACGTGATCGAGTCAGCGCCGCAGGTGACTCGAGTCACGCCCGATCATGCTCGATCAGCGCCGCAAGTGACTCGAGTCACCGCCGCAAGTGATCGAGTCACGCCTGCAACCGTCCCTGGCCTCCCCGTTCCGCGCGCGCGGTAACTAGGCAGAATCGCACGTGACTCGAGTCAGCGCGCGCGGCGACTCGAGTCACGCCTGACGCCGCTGCAGATTTTGACCAGCGGACTCCACCTACCATAAAACGTGTTTTTTGGTATTTTCTTGACTTCTTAGAGATAAAACAATCTGAGCACACCACAATAGACTCATGAAGGAAGACTTTTATGATTTTTTAATATTTTTTGGTGTAATATTTTGCCTATAAATAGAGGCATTTCCAAGCTTGAATCACACAACTTGTAGAGAGAATTAGCTTGTGATTCTCTCCAACTTTCTCCTCAATAAAATTCTCTTCATCATTTGTTCTTAGTTCTAGCTTGAAAGCTCTTAGTTTTTTCATATTGAGTGAAGTAAGAACCTAAATATAGGTTCGAAAAATCAATCGGCGATACTTGACGTGAATATGATTAAGCGGAGCATTTCTTCACTAATTTCTCTTCTTCTTTTATTTTTCATGTTTGAGAAAGATAATTTCTCATATATTGCGAGAGGTGATACAGCGTTACGCCGTTATAAGTATTTAACCCGCATATATGAGTAGTTAGACTTCTCTATTTAAATCTTAGCATTATTTACGTTGATTTCTATAGTTTTTATATATTACTTGAGATAGTGAAGTATAATCTATCATATAACTTGATGGTGATACCCGCTAATATGAGTAGTTAGACTTCTCTATCTAGTTCGAGGAAGTTGTGTTCAATTATCATGTTGTTATCTTTTCTAACTCTTTGCTAACGTTTTATCTATTCCTCTACTTCAATTTGTTGATTTGTTATGCTTTTAAACCTGTTTTGAATTTATGTGATTATTGCATTCACTTTGGCCAATTGAATCAATTAATCTTTAAGTTCAAGTTATGTGCTAGGATTGGAACTTTTGATCCGTAATTGTCACTAGATTCCAATCATGAGTAGCAAGCGAATGTCGTGCATATTTGTTAATAAATCAACTTAGATGTATTAATTCAAGTTTGTGAAATTGATCATCTAATTCAACTCATTCTTCTTGTTCATTTCACACTAGCATTGCATTAAATCCTAAGAACTTGTTTAGGATTATCCAATAGCTAGATGTTAAGTTAAAGAACTCACTTTAATTTAATACACTTAAGGAAGAATTAGTTAATCGAGCTTCTTGGTTAATTGAGAGTTGATAAATTGAAGAAGGGATAGTACACGTTGCACGGAAAGATAAACACAAGATGTTGACACAACCAGAACGAGAACTAGATATATCTTCAATTGTTGCATTTTCATCTCTTTTATTTTGTCATTTTATTTTCAAATTTCATCCAACTTCACAAAACCCCCATTTCTAGATTAATTGATAAGAACAACTAGATTAAACACCGTTCCTCTTGGGTTCGACCCTTACTTACCACTTCTACATTAATTTGTAGTTTTGAAACCGAGTAAGGAAATAAAATTAAACTTTGGCGCGCCGCGACAAGCGCGCCCAGGTTTTTGGCGCCGTTGCCGGGGAACGGTTAACAAATTTAGTTGCTTTTATTAATTAATTTTTTTTTAAAAAATCTTCTTCACTTGTATGCATAATACCCGATCTACTAATCGAATTCTTGAAAGTTTCGATCCAGAAATCGAGAAATCCATTCGAACACGAATAAGACAAGCAAAACAAACCGAACGAGAAATGGCAGAAAACAATAACGAAAGAACTCTCAAACAACTGGCAACTCCCGAAGTTACTCAACAACCTTTGTGTATCACCTTTCCAACCGTAGAAGAAGGTAAAACTTTATTTGAAATACGGTTTGATACATCTTCTACCATCTTTTCATGGACGATCCGGCGAAGATCCGTACCGACACTTGAAGGAGTTTCATGTGGTGTGTGATAGCATGAAACCCCCAGGCATCACTGAAGAGCAAATCAAGCTCAGAGCTTTTCCATTTTCACTAAAAGATGCCGCTACAGATTGGTTGTACACTTTACCACCAGGTTCAGTCACAACATGGAATCAAATGAAGCAACTTTTCCTAGAAAAGTACTTTGACTTCAAAGACGACAAATATCGGGAAAGATATCTGGAGTACGCCAAAACAATGGAGAAACTCTTTATGAGTATTGGGAGCGTTTCAAAAAGCTCATTGCAAGCTGCCCGCATCACCAAATCAGTGAAAACCTCCTAGTGCAATACTTCTATGAAGGCTTATGTCAATCAGTGCGAAACATGGTTGATCTTTGCTAGTGGAGGAGCTACGATGAACAAAACCCCTATTTGAAGCAAGAACATTGATTTCAAACATGGTGAGAACACTCAACAATTGATCTGGGGCAGGAAAGCGAACATTGAAGAGTAAATGAAGTGCGTAACTCCAATATTGAAAGCCAACTTTACGAACTAACACATCTTCTCAAACAAATTGTTGTAGGAAACAATCCGCAAGTCAAAGCATGTGGCATATGCACAAATCTAGGACATCCTACAGATGCTTGTCATGTTCTACAAGTGGATAACAATGAACAAGTGAACTCAGCAAATAATTTCCCATTCCCAAGACAAGAATACAATCCGTACTCAAACACCTATAATCCAGGATGGCGAGACCACCCCAATCTGAGCTATGGAAACAACAAGCCCCCAGGATTCTTCCCTAACAAACCTCAAGGCCAATTCCAGCAACAAGGGAATTTCCAACCCCAAGGGCAATTACAACAAAAACCTCAACAATCAGGTATGTCTCTCGAGGATATGGTGAAAACATTAGCAACTAACACTGTGAAATTTCAACAGGATTCCAAATCAAGCATTCAAAATTTGGAAAACCAGATGAGTCAATTGGCAACTGCCATCAATCGATTGGAAGCACAATCTGGAGGAAAGTTACCATCTCAGCCTGAGGTAAATCCAAAGAATGTTAGTGTCATAACCTTAAGGAGTGGAAAAGAGATTGAAAACCCTCACAAAGAAGTTCCCACACATGAAGATAAAGATGAAAAGTTTGAAAATGAGGTAAGTCCTAACTCTCATATAATTGCTAAAACAATTCCTCCCCCTTTCCCTAGTAGATTAGCGAAAACCAACAAAGATGACAAGGAAAAAGAAATTTTGGACACATTTAGGAGAGTAGAAATCAACATTCCATTGTTAGATGCAATCAAACAAATCCCACGCTATGCTAAGTTTTGAAAGATCTTTGCACTAACAAGAGGAAATTGAAGGGAAATGAAATAATCAAAATGGGAGAAATCGTTTATTGGTATTCAGGAAGAAGTTGCCTCCAAAATGCAAAGACCCTGGTATGTTCCTTTGTCCCATGCACCATAGGCAATCACCATATTGATAAAGCACTTATAGATTTAGGAGCATCCATAAATGTCATGCCTAGATCCTTGTATGCTTCACTAAATCTAGAAAAACTAAAAAAAACTCACGTAATTGTGCAACTAGCTGATCGTACCAATGCATACCCGGATGGAGTAATAGAAGATGTGCTAGTCAAAATAAATGGTTTAGTTTTCCCTGCTGATTTTTACGTGCTTAATATGGCTGATGAACATTCACCTCACCCTACACCTATCATATTGGGACGTCCATTTCTTTACACTTCTCGCACTAAAATTGATGTCTATGAGGGTACACTGTCCATGGAATTTGATGAGGAAAAAGCGAACTTTAATATTTTTGATGGTTCATTGCGCCCTAATAATGCTTGTTCTGTCTTTGCAATTAATTCAACTAATCCTTTTGTGCAAGAACTATGTAAGTTGAATTGCAGAGCCAGCACAACACATAAGATTGAGCCAAAGCACAATTACCTCATCTCGAAGAAGGAAGCCATGGAAAGAAATGAGACCAAAAACTTTTGGAGAAAAATTCAAGAAGGACTGTTAAGAAATCAAGACACTCGGAGAAGCCATCGAAGACAAAGTGGAGCTGCAATAGATTTGAGGAATCCTACTTGACAAATGGGAACTGTGTCGAGCTAACGACTTTAAACAAAAGCGCTTCTTGGGAGGCAACCCAAGCATTTTCTCTTATTTTTATCTTTCTTTTGAAATTTTCATTGTTTTTGTTTTTATTTCTCCATTTTTTTTTCTAGCGTACTACGGAAGATGTTGCCTTGTAACTGTAGAAGGAAAAGGCCTACCCATTGAGCAACAACTTTTTGAGTGTGATCACTAGCACCCATCCGAAGATGTAAAACTACGTCTCATTCATTTGAGAAGTGTCTGAGTTGGACGTTCTGCTCTAAACGTTCTCCCATTTGTTGGTTCTTGTGAAATTTGTTCTTTATTGAATGGTAAACATACCCATGTGTCATGTGGCGATATGGATGACCTTTTCATTAAGAGGGTCGTTTGCTCTTGGATTGTCGATGTGTTCCTCAGAAGTGCTGCATTGTGCAACCACCATCCCCAAATCGGCACGACTCATTGCTTACCATAGGGGAGTTTCTATTCCTTCTCTTTTTCATGCTATCTATATTTCTACATTGGGGACAATGTAGAATTTAAGTGTGGGGGAGTGACATATTGTGGTTTGCGTGTGATTTTTTTTTTGTGTCTACAATTTTGCATGAGATAGCAACTTTTGAATATGATTGAGCTTAATTTGCGTGATTTAGCTAAAACTGCAGGATCCCGAAAAAAAAAATCAATTTGTTGTGTTCTGTTCTTCTCTAAGCACAGCTGGCAAATTTATTTGAGCACATTTATAGGTAATTTACTATCATTCTCTGGAACACAAATTGAAGGTTGAAAATGTTGATTTTTTTTTCTAACTTTCTAGACCATAGTAAACTAACTTTTTTCTTTTCTTTTTTCTATCCATTCGTCCTGCTCAAAGTAACTTGGAAACATCAATTGTTAGCAAGGTGGAGTTATAATCGCATGGTATCTGTTTTTTGTGAATGTGTCTTTTATTGTGAGTTTAAAAGTTTGGAAAAAGCATTGACCTATCTTTGAGAATGAATTTTACTTTTATGTTGAAATCGGGAGAGGGACCACAGGAAAGAGCTACCTACCTCAGAGTGTGAAGCCGTCACCTCGAATGGGTGAAGAAGGCTGCCTCCAATGAAAGGGGTAGTGTGAAAGCTACCTGTGGGGTAAAAGCTGAAAAGAAAATTGCAAAACCTTTCTTCTTCTTCATCAAAAAAAAAAAAAAAAAAAAAGAGAAAAAAAAGAAAATCGCAAGAAATGTGATAGTCACGCAAGTGTGAAGTTTGATAAATAAATTCCCCCAGTGGTTTGAAGTGCCCAAATCTAAACACTCTTTAAATTGAAGACATATTTACGATAAAACACCTGCCATGCCCTTTTTTTTTCTTTGCAGTGCTAACGGTTGATGATTTTTGGTGAACTGAGTAATTTTTAGGATTCATGGGAATCATTGTAAAATAAGAGTGGGATCACGAGAGATGAAAGGAAATATTTGACCATTTCGGGTTAGGATTTGGATAGAACATCGTAAGCTTTCATTTGATTCCAGTTAGTGATGGGATGATAACCTTAATTGCACACACTCACAAGCCATTGTGTATTTGAGAAGAAGTGAAATTTTCATGGTTCGGGAGAATGTTTATTAAGCAAGTCACTATCTGTAGTTGGATTTCAATGTTTAAAGTTGTTTATCTCATGTAAAATCACTGTATTGTTTTGTGTCGTATGGGTTGTTGTTCGAGGGCGAACAACAGTCTAAGTGTGGGGGAGTTTGATAAGTGCTAGAAAATCACTTAAATAACTCTTCTATTTTACGTGTTTGTGTGTTTTATTAGTGTTATATGTTCCGTTTTATGTGTTTTTCCTTTATTGTGGTGTTTAGGGTCACAAAGAATCAAAAGGAGTCAAAATGGATGAAAATCGGATGAAAGCAGGCTTCGGGACCAAAAAGGCAAGTGAATCAAAGATGGAGGACCTCAGATGCAATTTTATGAAAAGTTGGTTTTACAATTTTCTTGTGCCAAAGTCGAAGAACATAAAGAGGATTCCCAAACTTTTCCGGATCTCAAATCGGAGTTTCCTAGTGAAAGTTATGGCGTTTGAAGAAAAAGGATTAAAGCGTCACTTCCAAAGCTGTTGGGGACCAAAGTGCAACTTTTCAAAAGTCAGGGGACCAAAGTGAAACTTTTCAGAAAGTTGGAGGACCAAAATGCAATTTTGAAAGGACCCAAATGAACAACATTCAAAAGTGGAGGGACTTGGTGTGCAATTTACGGGTGACTCGGGTGACTCGAGTCACGCGACGTGATCAGTCGGCGCAGTGACTCAGTCACGCCCGATCATGCTTTCGATCGGCGCCGCAAGTGACTCGAGTCACCGCCAAGTGATCAGTCACGCCTACAACCGTCCCTGGCCTCCCGTTCGCGCGGTAACTGCGAATCGCCGTGACTCGAGTCGGTAGCGCGGCGACTCGAGTTACGCTGACGCCGCATGATTTTGACGTGGACTCCACCTACCATAAGCGTGTTTTTGGTATTTTCTTGACTTCTTAGAGATAAAACAATCTGAGCACACCACAATAGACTCATGAAGGAAGACTTTATGATTTTTTAATATTTTTGGTGTAATATTTTGCCTATAAATAGAGGCATTTCCAAGCTTGAATCACACAACTTGTAGAGAGAATTGGCTTGTGATTCTCTCCAACTTTCTCCTCAATAAAATTCTCTTCATCATTTGTTCTTAGTTCTAGCTTGAAAGCTCTTAGTTTTTCATATTGAGTGAAGTAAGAACCTAAATATAGGTTCGAAAAATCAATCGGCGATACTTGGTAGTGAATATGATTAGCGGAGCATTTCTTCACTAATTTCTCTTCTTCTTTTATTTTTCATGTTTGAGAAAGATAATTTCTCATATATTGCAGAGGTGATACTGCATACGTTCTGTTATAAGTATTTAACCATATATATGAGTAGTTAGACTTCTCTATTTAAATCTTAGCATTATTTACGTGATTTCTATAGTTTTTATATATTACTTGAGATAGTGAAGTATAATCTATCATATAACGTGGTGATACCCGCTAATATGAGTAGTTAGACTTCTCTATCTAGTTCGAGGGGAAGTTGTGTTCAATTATCATGTTGTTATCTTTTCTAACTCTTTGCTAACGTTTTATCTATTCCTCTACTTCAATTTGTTGATTTGTTATGCTTTTAAACCTGTTTTGAATTTATGTGATTATTGCATTCACTTTGGCCAATTGAATCAATTAATCTTTAAGTTCAAGTTATGTGCTAGGATTGGAACTTTTGATCCGTAATTGTCACTAGATTCCAATCCACGATTAGCAAGCAGAATGTCGTGCATATTTGTTAATAAATCAACTTAGATGTATTAATTCAAGTTTGTGAAATTGATCATCTAATTCAACTCATTCTTCTTGTTCATTTCACACTAGCATTGCATTAAATCCTAAGAACTTGTTTAGGATTATCCAATAGCTAGATGTTAAGTTAAAGAACTCACTTTAATTTAATACACTTAAGGAAGAATTCGTTAATCAGAGCTTCTTGGTTAATTGAGAGTTGATAAATTGAAGAAGGGATAGTACACGTTGCACGGGAAAGATAAACACAAGATGTTGACACAACCGAACCCGAGAACTAGATATATCTTCAATTGTTGCATTTTCATCTCTTTTATTTTGTCATTTTATTTTCAAATTTCATCCAACTTCACAAAACCCCCATTTCTAGATTAATTGATAAGAACAACTAGATTAAACACCGTTCCTCTTGGGTTCGACCCTTACTTACCACTTCTACATTAATTTGTAGTTTTGAAACCGAGTAAGGAAATAAAATTAAACTTTGGCGTGCCGCGACAAGCGCGCCCATAGAGTATAAAACCATGTTCTCGCCTTTCCAGCTAAAGAAAATGAGAATAACTTCATTTTAATAGCCTCTTGAGGCACTCCGTTAATTTTGAACATATCACAGATTTCTAAAAACCTCCTTATGTGCTCATGGGGATCCTCGTCCTGCAGCCCATGAAATTGTATCGTCTGTTGGACAAGGTGAATGGTTCCCGGCTTGATCTCGTAGTTATTAGCAGGAATCGCAGGGGGAACCAAGCAAGTGAGATTATTCCCAACTGTTGGTGTGACATATTCCCTCAATGGACGAGCGAGGTTAGCTACACGCCGTTCTTCTTCTTCAGCCATCTCCTGTCCCTGTTGTTTTCTCTTAGCTTCGTTTGCTTCTCTTAATGTACGCCGAAATGTGCGCTCTATCTCAGGATCAAAAGGTACGAGCTCAAATAATGGGTTCGATCTCGTATTTAGCATGCAAATCTGCAATACAAAACAAGTAAATTTAAGCGACTAATAAAAATAAATCAAATTAAAGCAATAATTGACTAGTATCGATATCAATTACGAAGTCCCCGGCAACGGCGCCAAAAACTTGTTCTCTTAGATATGAGTGTTAAAATGCGAACCGCAAGTGTACGGTGTCAAACAAGTAGTAAAGTGGATTTTGAGTCCACGTATCGATCCCACAGGAACTTGTCTTGAGTACCAAAATTTGTTAATTTATCACTTTATTTGATGGATCAAATTAATGGGTGTAATGATGCTAAATTTAAACAAAATACTAAGAGAATGATACTCCACTAAATCTATTATGCAAGAATTAAAAGATTTGTAGATTAAATCAAGTATTTAAAAGACTTGGGACTCATTACTTCACCCAATCGATCCCCTTAACCCTATATTCATGGATCCAAGATAATTAACTTGTGCTAATGATCAAATTTCCTAAATTATATAACTATCTCTCTCGATGATAGTTAAATCTATTCAATTGGGCCAATTTACCTATCTCTAAGAAAATTCGTTATCAACCTTCATGAACGCATTCACACAAGAAATTCTAATCGGTTTCCTCGAAATTCCACCTACGTGACCGCACTAACCACAAGTTTATCTCTAAATCTTGTCTAAATTAGTGTTCAATGTTATCTAAATCTAATTTATGTTCTCCTCTCTCGAATCAAACATAAACCAATAGATAAATTCACCAATTGATCAGAAAGGCAATAAATTAACCCAACAACATAGAATTAACACACAATCAATTACTAGAAATTCGGATCCATTCACATAGAATTAAAGTTCACAATTGGGATCCATAATTCTTCCCAAGTAATAAGGGTTTAGCTACTCATGGAATTGAAATAAAAACTAAAGACAAGAAATAAAATAAAATACATAACCGGGTTTGAGAGAACTAAGTTGAAGCCTTCAATCTCTTGAATTCCTCAATTTCTTCTCCAACTTGCGTTGTTTTTGCTTCAATTCTCTCTAATGATCTCCCCCTCCTCCTTCTTTCTCTGGAAAAATCCCCTTAAATAGAGTGTTTTTCCTGGTCAAAGTCGTGAATAAGGCCCAAGTATAATGGGTTTCCAAATCCTAGTCACATTAGACGTCCGCGCGTAAAACAGGACAGCCTGGCAGTGTTGACTATTTTGGCCATAACTTTCTCGTACGACATCCGATTGAGGTGATTCAAAATCCTGTGGAAACTAGACAAAATTTTATACAATTAATACAGAAATAGAATTTCCCAAATTCCACATTTGTATAGGTCAAAATTCGTCCTCAATCTTTAACATAATTTCGTTCTCGTCCGGGACTTGGAAACTTTCCTTATCTTAGTGTTTCTTCCCTTCTTTTGGCCCTTTTTACTCCAATTTCTTCCAAATCTGATTTTTTCCTATATTAGCAATAAATCTAAAAACTTAGGCACGAAATAAATAGAAAACACAATTAATTGGAATTTAACGACCCTAAATAAGCGCGTAAAATGCTCTTACAACAACCAAATAAAATCTAAATGCTAACTTGTCAACCGTACATTCACCCAATATATCCATTATATAAATCAGAAAGAATCCGCTAGACAACCATGATTATGCACAAAACGCTCATAACATAAAGGTACCAAAACTCTCATAACATCCACTTTCTTTATCAATCTTCTAGTGTTCTCCCTTGATTCAATTCCAGTGATGCCAAAACCGATTTTCATTCATCAACAATGAGATATTTGACGCCATCTTGATCGAAAACATTGAATGCTTCTCTCATATCCTCCTCATTCCGGTCCTTTTCCTCATTATCATTTGATATAACGATCTGAATTCGTCTATATCCACAAAACCATCGCCACTAACGTTGCTTTTCTCCACCACTTGGGTCAATTCCTTTTCCAAAATGTGGATTTTGAGTTCATCCAATGAGTTGCTCAGTCCCTTCAAAGGGTAAAAGAAACAGATGTAAGAACGAGGCACCACGGCCGACAATTGGTAATGCACGAGAGAAGAAAAGCCAAAGATTGCGAGAAGCTTAATTCTTTCATTGATTGAACGTGTATAAATATACAAAGAGTTATGATCTTTTCCTAATACTAAGAAAAGTAAATAGCAACAATACAAGCAACTAAATAACAATACATGGTACGAAAATATACACTATACAAAATGCACAAGGACTATACATGGTATGTAAATCATGCGGGATGTGTGCTCGGCGTGTGTAAGGTATTATCCCAATATCCCCCCTCAAGAAGGAGGGTGGTAACACTCCGATCTTGGAGCGAAGTGTGTGAAGACGTGGACCGGGAAGCGGCTTCGTAAGAGCATCCGCAAGTTGGCCTTGAGAAGAGACATGAGCAACGTAGAGGTGATCGGATTGAACAAGCTAACGTACGAAATGAAAGTCAATAGCAGCATGCTTGATCTTAGAGTGGTAAACAGGATTGGCTCTAAGGTAGGTGGTGCTGAGATTATCACAATAGATAACAGGGGAAGCAGTATAATGAAGGCCAATCTCAAGGAGAAGAGAAAGAAGCCATTGAATCTTAGAGGCAGTATCTGCAATAGAACAGTATTCAACTTCAGTAGATGAATGAGCCGGACTAGATTGCTTTTTGGAACTCCAGGAAATAGGAGTGCTTCCAAGATAGACAATATAAGCACCAGTAGAGGTATGATCATCGATATTGCCTCCCCAATCGGCATCTGAAAAAGCATGTAAACTAAAAGTGGGGGAGGGGCGAATAAGTAAGCCAAGATCAAGTGTACCACAAAGATAGAGTAGAACACGCTTGAGTGCAGTCCAATGTGTGGTCGTGGGAGAGTGCATAAATTGAGCCAGTTTATTAACAGTAAAGCAGATGTCGGGACGAGTGAGAGAAAGGTATTGGAACCCTCCAATGAGAGATTGATACTTCCGCACATTGTCAATGGTGTGACCATCATGAACAGTGGATAAAAAATTAGTGGGGAGCGGAGAAGGGGCGGAACGTGCTATGGCCATATTAGCTCGATGAACAACGTCGGATATATATTTCCGTTGAGTCAAGAACAAACCACGAGATGAATGAATAACTTCAATACCCAAAAAGTAAGTCAAGGTGCCAAGATCCCTAATAGAAAATTGACGGGCCAAATGAGCTGTAAGACCTGCGATAACATCAGTAAAAATGCCAATAATAATAATATCATCCACATAAAGAGGCACTAATAAAATAACTCCTTGATGAGAATATATAAAGAGAGAATGATCAGTTTGAGATGGTCGAAAGTGAAGATGATGGAGAAAAGCCTTAACCGACTAATACCAAACCCCGAGGGCCCTGCTTGAGACCATAAATAGACTAATGTAATTTGCAGACATAATCCGGATTGGTGTTGTCCTTAAAACCCGGTGGTTGAGCCATAGAAACTTCCTCAACAAGATGCCGGTGCAATAAGGCATTATTAAACATCTAACTGCCGTAATGGCCAACCAAACTGCACAACCAAAGTGAGAACCAAACGAACAGTAGGAGGCTTAACAACAGGGCTAAATGTCTCATCATAATCAATAAGATGACACTATTGAAAGCCCCATGCAACTAGACGAGCTTTATAACAATCAAGAGTCCCATCAGGCTTGCATTTAATACGATACACCCATTTAGATCCAATTACATTTTGATGTGGTGATGGTGGAACTAGTGTCTAAGTATGATTGCTCTCAAGCGTAGAAATTTCATCTCCCATAGCATCTACCCAGTGAGGGTCAGTAAGGGCTTGTTTAAGAGTATGTGGTTCAGGAGTGAGAGAAGGAGTACTGCGAGTGAGGTTAGTTTGTTTGGGATGGGAGATAGTTGGTTTGGAGAAAGCACGATTGACCATAGGGTGGGTACCAATGGGTGGGATAGGGGCCGATTGGGTAGGAGAGGAGGGGGTGACGGTAATTGGGTGGCACAGGGTATAGGTGAAGTGACATGCAAAAGATTGGATATCAGTCGAAGTGGGCGTGGCGGGAGCTAGTGGAAGTAGGCTCGGGTGATGGAATAGAATGGTTGAGTGGGGCTGATGAGAGAGGAGAAGGTGGCAATGAGGATAAAGAAGAAAAAGATAGGAGAGATAGAGAAGTACCTATAGCGATAGATGAAGGCGGAGAAAGGTTAATTGCATTGGAGCCATTGCACGGGGAACCTGATTGCGATTGTGGTAAGGAGCAAATTGGTGAGGAGTGTGACACACTGGTAGTAATCAGATCCAAATCTGTGAGCTACTCAAAATCATGCATGGGTAATTGATTGGATTTATCTAACTCATGTGACGGAGACAAAGATGATGCAAATGGAAATAAATGTTCGACAAATACAACATGTCGAGTGGTATAGATTTTACCAGTGTTAGGATCATAGCAATAGTAAGCACTTTGGGTGTTGCTATATCCGAAAAATGCACAAGGTATAGACTTGGCTTCTAATTTGTGATTAGTGTAGGGTCAAAGCCAAGGATAACAAAGGCAGCAAAAAATTCTTAGTTTCAAAAAATTGGGTTTTTTTGGTAAAAAGTTTCTCAAAAGAAGAAATGAAGTTAAATTGAATTTTTGGCATACGATTAATTAAATATACTGCTGTATGGAATGCATAAGGCCAAAATTTGAGAGGCACAGACGCGTGGTGCAAAAGTGTGAGCCCAGTTTCGACAATATGGCGATGACGCCTTTCGGCAAAGCCATTGTGTTCGGGGGTGTGCGGGGGTGAAGTTAAATGCGTAATTCCATGTTCAGAGAGAAATTGGAAGAGTGCAATAAGTTCAGCCCCGTTGTCACTATAAAGTTGCTTAATTTTGACATGTAAAAAGTTTTCAACAAGAGATTTAAATCGAATAAAAATATCCTTAACATCTAATTTACGACGGAGAGTATAAAGCCAAATATAACGAGTGTAGTGATCAACTAACACAAGATAATATTTAAAGCCATCACTCGATGTAATGGGCGATGTCCAAACATCACTAAAAATAAGTTCAAGAGGTCTAGTACTGACTAAAGTAGAATAAAAAAGGGTAACTTGTGACTCTTTACACATCGACAAGAATCACAATTAAATGAATCAGATGACATGGACACATTGCAATTGGAAAGTAAAGGACATAGAATTTTAAAGGAAGGGTGACCTAAACGATGATGGAAAATACTAAAAGGAATAGATTGAGCAATTAATGCAAGCTTGGACGTGGAGTTTGAGTTGGGCCACACATAAACACCATTTTCAACCTTGCCTTGCAGTATTGGCTGCCCCGTGCGCCGATCCTTCACAAAAAAATTAGAGGGAGAAAATTCAATGTTAGTGTTATTTTGAGAGCAAAATTTAGAAACAGAGATAAGATTTTTAGAGATAGAGGGAACACAAAGAACATCATTAAGTAAAAAATTAGTAGTAGGCGAGTGAAGGGTTTTGCAATCGGTGTGTGTGATTTTGAGACCTTTACCGTCACCTATTTGAACATCATCGGGACCATGATAATCAGAATGAACAGATAGGTTGTTCAGGTCACTGGTGATATGATGAGATGCACCTGAATCAAGAAGCCACTCGGATGTAGAATAAGGATGAGGTGAGGCGATGTTGGCGGTTGGAAAATTGAGAGGTTGAAATTGAGGATATTGGCGTGGACCATTGTAAGCTAGGGGATTAGGATTTTGTGGTGGAAAAGTAGGCTGAAAATTTGGTGGATTTGCTAACGGGTAGGACGATGGTTGGTTAATGGGAGTGGTGTGAAATTTTGGGAAATGTTTGGCAGAGTGACCCACTTCTTAACAAAGCTGACACTTGCCTTGATAAGGTTGAGGGGAGTAGTTGTTGTTATTTGGATTCGTGGAAGTTGGTGGACGAGAATTTTGGTATTGAGGGCGGTGGTTTTGATTATTTTTATTGTTAGACGGTGGTTTGTAGGCGACATGGGCAGTATGTGGTATAGAGAGGTGGAGGCTAGGATTTTCGAGCTTGATTTGTGTTTCCTTGGCAATGAGTTTCTCATGTAGTTCGTCAAACCCAAGAGAAGTATCACGAACATTGATTGCTTCGGCCAAAGGCTGGTATTCAGATCCCAACCCATTTAGAATATGGATAGTGACTTCATCATCATTGGGTTTTTCTCCCAACATTTTGAGACTATCAACGATCACCTTAACCTCTTGAAGATAGTTAGCCATGGAGGCATCTCCCTTATGAAGAAGAGTGAGCTTACGTTTGAGACCCATGATGCGAGCACGTGACGGCTTAGCATAGATGTTTTGAATAGTCAACCAAGCCTCTCGTGACGTATTTGCTGCACCAATAATGGACACCATACTCGGTGTGGTAGATGCAATAATAGCACTCAAGATAAGTTTATCTTGACGGATCCAATGTGCAAAGTCCGGATTGGGTGATATAGTTTCACCATTAGCGATAGTGGCAGGTGGACAACCAAATGAACCATCGACATATTTGAGAAGATCTAAACCAATGAGAAAACTACGAATTTGAGCGAACCAAGCTGAGTAGGTTGTGGTGGTGAGCTTGATTGGAAGTTGCGCTTGTGCATTAATGACGATGGGGGCGGCAGTGGATTGATTATGCGATGAAGGTGGTGGGGGTGGTGGATTTTTATTGGTGCCATCATCAGAAGAAGATATAACAGAGGCCATGGATTCAAGCTGGAGAGCGGTGTTCTCTGATACCATGAAAGCGTAAAAGAAATAGATGTAAGAACGAGGCACCACGGCCGACAATTGGTAATGCACGAGAGAAGAAAAGCCAAAGATTGCGAGAAGCTTAATTCTTTCATTGATTGAACGTGTATAAATATACAAAGAGTTATGATCTTTTCCTAATACTAAGAAAAGTAAACAGCAACAATACAAGGAACTAAATAACTATACATGGTATGAAAATATACACTATACAAAATACACAAGGACTATACATGGTATGTAATTCATGTGGGATGTGTGCTCGGCGTGTGTAAGGTATTATCCCAATACCCCTTACGGGTAATTTTGTTGTCACCGTTCCGATCGGTCATTTAGGAAATTGACGATTAGATGGCTAAACACAAAAATAAGAAACGACGATTATAGAGAGAAATCGGGCCAAATACCACACCGGCATTTAAAAAAGCAAACTTTTGATGATTTGATATTTTAAAAAACTCTAGTGAAAAATTAGTATTTAAAACTCGATTTTTGTGCAATTAAGTACATTTTCCTCACCGCCAGTGCAATCATAAATAAAATAATATTATTTCTTATTTTTCGTATTTTTTTAAATTTCTATAATTCCTAAATTCATTTTTTATATTAAAAAATAAAATAAGAAAGGACCACCAGCAGCAGCCGACCCACCTACCCCCAAACTCGACCCATCTACCCCAAACTCACCCCACCTCCTCCCACCTCCACCCCCACTCTGACCCCCCCAAAGGACCACTAGCGACGGTGGTTTTCGAAACCACCACCACCAGCGGCAGTTGCTATTGATGGTTTTTTTTTTGGGGAGGAGGGAGTGGGGTGAGAGGGGGTTTCTGACTTTTTTTTTTAAAAATTTATTTACACTATGTATACTTTTGAGAGTGATATATTCCTATCAAAATTTTATGTAAGTACAATAATTACATTTATTATTAACTATTGGTTAAAATCAAAATGTGTGCGTGTTTAATGCTAAAGAAATTTTTGAAAAGTTACAATATTAATGCGATCAACTGCTAGAATATTGAATATTTTCGATAAAAACTATTGAATTAGCATCAACTTAATTTGATTTTTGATTTGATTATCTTTTATTATCTCTTTACATTGTATATTTTTTAAGTGATATATTCCTACCAAAACTTTATGTAGGTATAATAATTATATTTATTTTTAACTGTTTGTTAAAATTAAAATGTGCGCTCTTTAATGCTAAAGAAATTTTTGAAAAGTTATGATATTAATGTGATTAAATGCTACTAACATTTTGGGAAAAAATTATCGTAATTATTTAAATAGCAAACATTTCTTTTTTTTTTTTTAATTTTTGAATCTTTATACCTATTTGGTCAAAATTTGGGGGAAAAGAATGTTTAAAGTTAAAAATGGAATAAAGTTATAAAAAAGGAATTATAGAAATTCAGAAGATGGTGGAAAATACGAAAGATACAAAATAATGTTATTTTATTCATGATTCCACTAATGGCAATTTTAAATATCAATTTGTTATCGGAGTTTTTTAAAATACCAAATCGTCATAAGTATATTTTTTAAAATACCAATGCGGTATTTTGGCCAAGAGAATTAGATCTTGCCTGATATTGGTGGGTTTAATTATGACGTTTGGGGATGTTATTATTGGGAAAGGGCAAAAGTATCATAAAAACATACAATTAAGTAAGTGGTAAAAGATTTATAAAATATTTTAGTTATTGGCCAAAAAAAAGATGATCCAGAATTAGTCGATAAGGATTGACCTTGAGTTGTATTTATTGGTCATTTGCTCAATCAGAAATCTAGTTTAAAAGAAAACTGGGAGCATCCAAGACAAAGAAGAACTTTGGCCAAACGATGTGAGACTCCATTTGTATTCCTGCTTGTGGCCTTGCAACATCGGAAACGATGTACTTCATTTTCACTCGTACTGTACATGAAATTACATTATACATAATAAAAAAGAAAAAAGATTAAAGAAGTTTGAATAACTTATATATTAGCGAAGTCATAAACAAATTTTTGACATCACAGTCATTGGAAATTGAATATTAAACTACCAACAAAGTGCCACCGGGAATTGAACGTGTAAACTGCTGAAATATGTGGTGAAGAATATAAAAGAGAAAAGAAATAATTTACATCTAATTATTGAAGTCGCAATGAATTTTTACAATTACATTCGCCGGAAATTGAATGTTAAATCGCCGGCAAAGTTATAACAGTCGGGAAATCAAATATTAAGCTCCCAAAGTACGTGGTGAAGAGGTTAAACAAATGAAGAAAATTGTGTAAGTCTTCAATTTTGATTGTGGGGTGGGGAAAAATTGTAAAATATATTTAAATGAGGTTATTATTAAAATGGTGCTATTAATGTAATTTTAACTAAGGATAGTTAAGTAAATTAAAAATTGTGGGGTAAAAATAAACCTGCAGATTAATAATAGTTTATGTTAAATAAATTGTTATCTTATTGTCGTTCTTGCCACCGATGCCGCAATCTTTAAAAAAAAAAAGGTGACAGATTACAACAAATTAATCTCTAATATATAATTTCTCTACATATTGGTATCATTTTTTTTTTCTGCCACGAAAAAAAAAGGAAATTAGATATATGTGACAGCTAAAAGATTAAAACCCGAAGAAATTAGGAAAAGAATGCCAGGAGGAGATAATCCTAGAAACTTTATAAGCCTTAATAGAGAATTAATAATAGGAACTGACCCGGTAGAGATCATACATATGAACAAAACAGAGCGAAGGAAGAATTAGAAAAACTTAGTATAAATCATACGAGATACAAACAACCATTTTTTTTAGGTTTTAAAAGATTAGTTAGTGCAGCATGACTCGCATGATGTAGACATAGTTGAGAGATTACATAGAAAATTACCACCTCCTTGGAACGAAAAAATAAAACATGAAATAAAATCAGCAAAACTTGTACGCATTCCAATAAGTGCAATCATAAAATTCATAACAGAAAAGTTACAAGAATATTGTGTACAAATAGCTAGAAAACAAGTTAAAAAGCTTAATGATTCTTTTTGTTTGGACCTTTATACCCCTTGAGTATATGATCATAATAAATGAAAGAAAAGATAGAAGAAAAAGAATATTAAAGACAGTAGAAAATATAAAGAATATAAAGTAAGATCTAGTAGAACCTATTATAAGAAGAGAAGACCTAATTACAATAGATATGCTAGAAAACTAAAAAATAGAAAAGATTGTAAATGTCATATTTGTGAAGATCCCAGACATTTTGCTAATAAGTGTAACAATAGAAATAAAAATAAAGAGACAGTTAAGAGCTTTAATTTTTGAAGTCTTACAAATTAATGCCATATAGATTTCAGATAATGAATCATGTAGTTTAGTTTATAGTATCTATATAGATGAAGAACTAGATTTAGAAAATTTAGAGATAAATACATCAGAGGAAAGTAGCAGTAGTTCAGAAATAAAATTTTTATTAGACACAAAAAATGATGAATATAGAAACTTGTATACATGAATGGATTCGAGGACGAGGAGCTATGATGGATAAATGTAAGAATTGTAATATACCCAAGACATAGAAATAGCAACCAATATAAGAATTGTTTAGAAATTCAGTGTAATAATTGTTTAGGAATTATAGAAGAAGAAATAATTAGATCTAAAAGCCGGAAAGAAATAATAGAGAATTTAGAAAAACAAATATAGAAAAAAAAAACAAATAATATGATAGATAAAATGTATGAAACCATGGGAGAAATGCACTATAGAATTAGAACTATAGAAACTAAAGGAAACTAAAGGAAAGCAGATTATTGAAGAAGATTACGAGAATGATTATTTAGAAACCTTAGATAAAGAAGTAGAATGCCACATATTGAGAATCCAACCCGTTAGAAGCAGTAGAGTACCCATAGAAATACAAATAAGTAATAAGACAATTAAACTTAATTTAACAGCGTAAACAGACACAAGATGTACATTTAATATAACTAGTATATGTCATGTGCGTTACACGTGGCATTGCAGTCTTCAAATAATAGTTCTTGTATTTGGACCAATGTCCTACTTGCATTAATTGTTTGAATTGTGTACAAAGCATATAAAATCTATATATTAATAAAACCAGCACATTTTCCACCAACTTTCATCTATTTTTCTGAATTAAAAAATTAATTTTTAATTATGATAACGAGTTTTACCGCTTCTATATGTCTTTTCCAACTCGACTTCTTCTTCAGCGTGTATACATATATACATGCATCGGGTCCACCTATTTTTCTGAATTAAAAAAATCACACCGTTAAAATAAGTCAATCCAAATTTTTTTGTTTTTAGTTATGCTATTTACTATAATAGGATATATTTGTGTAAAATATAGGCGAAAGCCTACTAAAAATTTTAGAAATTCTTTTGCACTTATCCCCTTATGTGGATTCTAATTTATTACATGTGTATATGTCTCCCCGTGCAATGCACGGGTAGAAACACTAGTTGGTCTATAACATGAGAAACTTTGAATATACTAAAATTTCACTTTGAACTTGTATTAACACTTCTTTGTACACAACGTTTTTAGTCAATGTCCCACATCTTTCCATTGTGGATTTGGTATGCCTTGCCCTTCTTGGGCATGGGAAGGAATGTCCCAATTGTTTCGTTAAGTAGGATGACTTGACTATTGGTTCCCTGATTTTCCACCCAAAAACATGCTGTTGGGATTTGGATCGCGTGATAATCGAATATAAAACACGAAAAAGCGAGAAAATAAACAACACCAAGATTTGTTTGGTCCTCGACCCCGCAGTTCACCAAAATTGGGTACGTCTGCGTTGAGCATCCACAAATTGTGGAAGTTGCTCGTGGATTTCACTAGAAACAGTTCCGGTAACAAAGGTTTACAAAGCCACACCAAGATCACCTCGTGATCTTCTCCTCAACACTGAAACCCTAACTCTAAACTCTTAGAGAAAAATACAGTGTTAATCCTTTTGTATTGATACCTCACTCTTTTTTTTTTTAAAACCTCAAATGTAACTCATTTAAATAATTAACTATACAACAACTTATCCAAATAATAACGACTATAAACCCTGAAAGGTCCAACACCCTTTAAACTCTTAAAAGGTAACCCTAAGATAAGCGGCTGAGATTAACTCCAATCAACGAGCCAAATCTTTTCTCCAAGTGGTGGGCTTCTTGAGCCATCTCTTGACTACTCAGTCAAGCCCAATGTTTGACTAAGGCAGCAACCTTAGTCCAACAATCTCCACCTTGCTGCCTTGGTCAATGTCTCTAGTGAGTATCCACGTACCTTCATCCACAATCTTGTTTCATTGCTCACGCACCTGCAAAAGAAAAACACAATTCAATAAATTGTTCTAAATTCAAGTATCTCAACTTAAGAATATGAAATAATTTTTTTTTATTTTCCTCTTGAACAAGAAACTAAAACAGAATTTAAAAGAACAAGAAAAAAGGAAATCTAGACAGTTCTATACAATAAACTGCTTAGAGGACATGGTCCCCAATCCCACTGTCAAAAGAACAAGCTGCATTCCCATATTTGTCCAACAACTAATTTTTCTTCTTCGGGCAGTCTCTAATGAAGTGAACTTTTTGTCCACAACCATAGCACTCGTATTCTCTCTTTTCACCATTGTTCTTTCCCTTCCATGTATCTTTTTCTTTCTTACCATTGCTATTTTGACTCCCACTCTGGTTCACATGGTTCATATGCTAATAATTACTCTTATCAGCCTTGAATAGCCAACCTCCACCTTGACTTTTAGAATACATAACCTCACCACCACGACTATAAATACTCTCAACAGATCTTAGCTCCAACTGCTTATTTCTCAATGCATTCACAATAATATGCACAGTCAATTTATCTCGACCATACCCAAGAGCATTCTTCAAATCATTCAATTTCTCAGGTATTGAATTCAAAAGAACCAAGGCCTTCCGATCCTCAGAAATTTTCTCACCAGCATTAGTCAAATCAGTTGCAAGCTTTTGGAATTTACACAAATTCACATCAAGATCAGCAGAGAGATCCATTTTAAAGGAGAAAAACTGCTTCAACATAAAACACTTGTTAGGCATAGATTTGGTGCCATAATGTGACTCAAGTGCTTTATACAATTCTGTAGACGACTGGGTTTCTCCAATAGTACGAATAACATCATCAGACAAAAGCAAAAATATGGTACTTCATGCAACTTCCTCACCCTCTATCTTTTGTTTAGCTGTTGTGCCTTTTGACCACGAATTATCTAATGCTCTATGACATTTAAGCTGCATAAGTAGTGCTTTCAACTTTTGTGACCAGATTTTAAAATCACCCTTACCATAAAAAACTCCCAACTCAGTTTTAATGGCAGCCATCTTGATTTTAAAACACGAACACTAGTTAAAAAATCTTTTGAAAGGAAAAATACATTGTTTTGAATACTCTTTTAAACAACAGTTAGAGGCGCTCCCTCTAAACTCAAAACTTGTATTTAAACTTCTCGAACACTCAATTTTCCAAAAAGTAGTCACTAACCAACAAGACCTACTCAAAAAACAATCACAACTCAATAGTCACAATAATGCAAAATGGATGGTCAATGCAACTATCCACTATTGGCAAGCAAATGACAAACTCAAACATACAATAGAAAAACAAAACTCTCAAACAAAGCTCAATGCAAACTCCACCTCAAAAATGCAACGTATGGAGAGATAATTCTATAGTGCCACTAAGAATACACAAATGCACAACAATGCAATAACCACATGGGCAAAAGGGAACGATCTAACCAGGAATTAAATTCCAAGGGAAGTGGAGAACCGATTTACCAACTTCCACGTGAAAAATGCGATTGAAAACAGGCACAGTTTTCAATCGGTAACTCCGATCTGAAATCTGAAACAACCAGCAGCTTTGTCTCGTCGATACTTTTCCAACTATAGGTTTTACATCAAAGGGCGACGCTGCACGTGCTCACAATCTCCGGTCAAACTTGTGATCAGCAGAAAATTTTTCGGCGACCTGTTTGTCTTCTTCGGCGATCTGCCGCCTCACCGGAGCTCCACGCGCTGTACCTCTGGCACCAGTAGAAGCCCCTCTTCACCAGAAGTCCAGATCTGGTCTCCTTTCACTCTAACTCAAACTCGTTTGTCCGTAAATCGAGTTCAAAGTTTCAGATCTACAACTGGTTCGTCCTCTTCGTGCAGTAGCGACTTGAAACTCAATTTTCTACCTCGTATGGCCACCGATTCACTTCAAATTTGATACCATTCAACTCGCCTCGAAGAGAGCTTAGAGATGGTGGTCTCGTTTCACGTTTTCGGTAACCAGATTGGGCCGAAAAATGGCCCTGCAAGTGACGGGTGTGCTGCCTTTTTTTTCACTGCTGTGCACGGCTCGAATTTTTTTTTTCAGCTTTTCCTTTTTTTTTGTGTATTATGAACCCTAATTCAACTACCACAAATGACCTACGCTCTGATACCACATGTGGGATTTGGATCGCGTGATAATCGAATATAAAACACGAAAAAGCGAGAAAATAAACAACACCAAGATTTGTTTAGTCCTCGACTCCGCAGTTCACCAAAGTTGGGTACGTCTGTGCTGAGCATCCACAAATTGTGGAAGTTGCTCATGGATTTCACTAGCAACATTGCCGGTAACAAAGGTTTACAAAGCCACACCAAGATCACCTCGTGATCTTCTCCACAGCACTGAAACCCTAACTCTAAACTCTTCGAAAAAAATACAGTGTTAATCTTTTTGTATTGATACCTCACTCTCTCTTTTTTTTTTTTAAAACCTCAAATGGAACTCATTTAAATAATTAACTATACAACAACTTATCCAAATAATAATGGCTATACACCCTTAAAGACCCAACACCCTTTAAACTCTTAAAAGGTAACCCTAAGATAAACGGCTGAGATTAACTCCAATCGACGAGCCAAATCTCTTCTCCAAGTGGTGGGCTTCTTGAGCCATCTCTTGACTACTCAGTCAAGCCCAATGTTTGACTAAGGCAGCAACCTTAGTCCAACAATCTCCACCTTGCTGCCTTGGTCAATGTCTCCAGTGAGTATCCACGTACCTTCATCCACAATCTTGTTTCATTGCTCATGCACCTGCAAAAGAAAAACACAAATCAATAAACTATTCTAAACTCAAGTATCTCAACTTAAGAACATGAAATAAATTTTTTTTTCTTTTCCTCTGGAACAAGAAACTAAAACAGAATTTAAAAGACCAAGAAAAAAGGAAATCTAGACAGTTCGATACAGTAAACTGACTGGAGGACATGGTCCTCAATCCCACTGTCAAAAGCACAAGCCGCATTCCCCTATTTGTTCAACAACTCATTTTTCTTCTTCGGGCAGTCTCTAATGAAGGGACCTTTTTGTCCACAACCATAGCACTCGTATTCTCTCTTTTCACCATTGTTCTTTCCCTTCCATGTACCTTTTTCTTTCTTACCATTGCTATTTTGGCTCACTCTGGTTCACATGGTTCATATGCTGATAATTACTCTTATCAGCCTTGGATTGCCAACCTCCACCTTGACTTTTAGAATACATAACCTCACCACCAGGACTATAAATACTCTCAGCAGATCTTAGCTCCAACTGCTTATTTCTCAATGCATTCACAATAATATCCACAGTCAAGTTATCTCGACCACACTCAAAGGCATTCTTCAAATCATTCAATTTCTCAGGTATGGAATTCAAAAGAACCAAGGCCCTCTGATGCTCAGAAAGTTTCTCACCAGCATTAGTCAAACCAATTTCAAGCTTTTGGAATTTACAAAAATTCACATCAAGATCAGTAGAGAGATCCATTTTAAAGGAGAAAAGCTGCTTCAACATAAAACACTTTTTAGGCATAGATTTGGTGCCATAATGTGACTCAAGTGCTTTATACAATTCTGTAGACGACTAGGTATCTCCAATAGTACGAATAACATCATCAGACAAATGCAAAAATATGGTACTCCATGCAACTTCCTCAACCTCTATCTTTTGCTTAGCTGTTGTGCCTTCTGACCACGAATTATCTAATGCTCTACGACATTTAAGCCGCATAAGTAGTGCTTTCAGCTTTTGTGACCAGATTTTAAAATCACCCTTATCATCAAAAACTCCCAACTCAGTTTTAATGGCAGCCATCTTGATTTTAAAACACGAACACTAGTTAAAAAATCTTTTGAAAGGAAAAATACGTTGTTTTGAAAACTCTTTTCAAAAACAGTTAGAGGCGCTTCCTCTAAACTCAAAACTTGTATTTAACTCCTCGAACACTCAATTTTCTCAAAAGTAGTCACTAACCAGCAAGAACTACTCAAAAAACAATCACAACTCAATAGTTAAAATAATGCAAAATGGATGGTCAATGCAACTATCCACTATTGGCAAGCAAATGACAAACTCAAACACACAATAGAAAAACACAACTCTCAAACAAAGCTCAATAAAAACTCCACCTCAAAAATGCAACGTATGGAGAGATAATTCTATAGTGCCACTAAGAATACACAAATGCACAACAATGCAATAACCATATGGGCAAAAGGGAAAGATCTTACAACTGGAATTAAATTCCAAGAGAAGTGGAGAATCGATTTACCAACTTCCACGTGAAAAACGCGATTGAAAACGGGCACAGTTTTCAATCGGTAACTCTGATCCTAAATATGAAGAAACCAGCAGCTTCGTCTCGTTGATACCTTTCCAACGGTAGGTTTTAGATCAAAGGGCGACGCTGTACATACTCACAATCTCCGGTCAAACTTCTGATCTGCAGAAAATTTTCCGGCGAGAACGTCTTCTCCGGCGATCTGCTGCCTCATTGGAGCTCCACGTGCTGCACCTCTGGCACCAGTAGCAGCCCCTCTTCACCAGAAGTCTGGATCCGGTCTCCTTTCACACTAACTCGAAGTCGTTTGTCCGCAAATCGAGTTCAAAGTTTCAGATCTACAACTGGTTCGTCCTCTTCGTTGCAGTAGCGACTTGAAACTAAATTTTCTACCTCGCCTGGCCACCGATTCACTTCAAATTTAATACCATTCAACTCGCCTCGAAGACAGCTTAGAGATGGTGGTCTTGTTTCACGTTTTCCGTAACCGGATTGGGCCGAAAATTGGCCTGAAAGTGACGGGTGTGCTGCCTTTTTTTCACTGCTGTGCACGGCTCGAAATTTTTTTTTCAGCTTCTCCTTTTTTTTGAGTATTATGAACCCTAATTCAATTACCACAAATCACCTACGCTCGGATACCACTGTTGGGATTTGGATAGCGTGATAATCGAATATAAAACACGAAAAAAGCGAGAAAATAAACAACACCAAGATTGGTTTGGTCCTCGACCCCGCAGTTCACCAAAATTGGCTATGACTGCGTTGAGCATCCACAAATGGTGGAAGTTGCTCGTGGATTTCACTGGAAACAGTGCCGGTAACAAAGGTTTACAAAGCCACACCAAGATCACCTCGTGATCTTCTCCTCAACACTGGAACCTTAACTCCAAACTCTCAGAGAAAAATACAGTGTTAATCTTTTTGTATTGATACCTCACTCTCTTTTTTTAAACCTCAAATGGAACTCATTTAAATAATTAACTGTACAACAACTTATCCCAATAATAACGGCTATAAACCCTTAAAGGCGCAACACCCTTTAAACTCTTAAAAGGTAACCCTAAGGTAAGCGGCTGAGATTAACTCCAATCAACGAGCGAAATCTCTTCTCCAAGTGGTGGGCTTCTTGAGCCATCTCTTGACTACTCAGTCAAGCCCAATGTTTGACTAAGGCAGCAACCTTAGGCCAACAATCTCCACCTTGCTGCCTTGGTCAGTGTCTCTAGTGAGTATCCACGTACCTTCATCCACAATCTTGTTTCATTGCTCATGCACCTGCAAAAGAAAAACACAAATCAATAAACTGTTCTAAATTCAAGTATCTCAACTTAAGAACGTGAAATAATTTTTTTTTCTTTTCCTCTTGAACAAGAAACTACAACAGAATTTAAAAGAACAAGAAAAAAGGAAATCTAGACAGTTCGATACAGTAAACTGCCTAGAGGACATGGTCCTCAGTCCCACTGTCAAAAGCACAAGATGCATTCCCATATTTGTTCAACAACTCATTTTTCTTCTTCGGGCAGTCTCTAATGAAGTGACCTTTTTGTCCACAACCATAAAACTCGTATTTTCTCTTTTCACCATTGTTCTTTCCCCTCTATGTACCTTTTTCTTTCTTACCACTGCTATTTTGACTCTCACTCTGGTTCACATGGTTCATATGATGATAATTACTCTTATAAGCCTTGGATTGCCAACCTCCACCTTGACTTTTAGAATACATAACCTCACCACCATGACTATAAATACTCTCAACAGATCTTGATTCCAACTGCTTATTTCTCAATGCATTCACAATAATATCCACAGTCAAGTTATCTCGACCATACTCAAGAGCATTCTTCAAATCATTGAATTTCTCAGGTATTGAATTCCAAAGAACCAAGGCCTTCTGGTCCTCAGAAATTTTCTCATCAGCATTAGTCAAATCAATTGCAAGCTTTTGGAATTTACACAAATTATCATCAAGATCAGTAGAGAGATCCATTTTAAAGGAGAAAAATTGCTTCAACATAAAACACTTATTACGCATAGATTTGGTGCCATAATGTGACTCAAGTGCTTTATACAATTCTGCAGACGACTGAGTGTCTCCAATAGTACGAATAACATCATCAGAAAAATGCAAAAATATGGTACTCCATGGAACTTCCTCACCCTCTATCTTTTGTTTAGCTGTTGTGCCTTCTGACCACGAATTATCTAATGCTCTCTGACATTTAAGCTGCATAAGTAGTGCTTTCAGCTTTTGTGACCAGATTTTAAAATCACCCTTACCATCAAAAACTCCCAACTCAGTTTTAATGGCAGCCATCTTGATTTTAAAACACGAACACTAGTTAAAAAATCTTTGGAAAGGAAAAATACGCTGTTTTGAAAACTCTTTTCAAAAACAGTTAGAGGCGCTCCCTCTAAACTAAAAACTTGTATTTAAACTTCTTAAACACTCAATTTTCCCAAAAGTAGTCACTAACCAACAAGAACTACTCAAAAAACAATCACAACTCAATAGTCACAATAATGCAAAATGGATGGTCAATGCAACTATCCACTATTGGCAATCAAATGAAAAACTCAAACACACAATAGAAAAACACAACTCTCAAACAAAGCTCAATGCAAACTCCACCTCAAAAATGCAACGTATGGAGAGATAATTCTATAGTGCCGTTAAGAATACACAAATGCACAACAATGCAATAACCACATGGGCAAAAGTGAACGATCTTACCACCAGAATTAAATTCCAAGAGAAGTGGAGAACTTATTTACCAACTTCTACGTGAAAAACGTGATTGAAATCGGGCACAGTTTTCAATCGGTAACTCCGATCTGAAATCTGAAAAATCCACCAGCTTCGTCTTGTCGATACATTTCCAACGGTAGGTTTTAGATCAAAGGGCGATGCTGTACGTGCTCACAATGCCCGGTCAAACTTTTGATCTGCAGAAAATTTTCCGGCGAGCCGTTTGTCTTCTCCGGCGATCTGCCGCCTCACCGGAGCTCCACGTGCTGCACCTCTGGCCCCAGTAGAAGCCCCTCTTCACCAGAAGTCCAGATTTGGTCTCCTTTCACTCTAACTCGAAGTCGTTTGTCCGCAAATCGAGTTCAAAGTTTCAGATCTACAACTGGTTCGTCCTCTTCGTGCAGTAGCGACTTGAAACTCAATTTTCTACCTCGTCTGGCCACCGATTCACTTCAAATTTGATACCATTCAACTCGCCTCGAAGAGAGCTTAGAGATAGTGGTCTCATTTCACGTTTTCGGTTAACCGGATTGGGCGAAAAATGGCCTAAAAGTGACGGGTGTGTTGCCTTTTTTTTACTGCTGTGCACGGCTCGAAATTTTTTTTTCACCTTCTCCTTTTTTTTTGTGTATTATGAACCCGAATTCAATTACCACAAATCACCTACGCTCTGGTACCACTGTTGGGATTTGGATCGCGTGGTAATCAAATATAAAACGCGGAAAGCGAGAAAATAAACAACACCAAGATTTGTTTGGTCCTCGACCCCGCAGTTCACCAAAATCTGCTACGTCTGCGTTGAGCATCCACAAATTGTAGAATTTGCTCATGGATTTCACTAGAAAGAGTGCCGATAACAAAGGTTTACAAAGCCACACCAAGATCACCTCGTGATCTTCTCCTCAACACTGGAACCCTAACTCCAAACTCTTAGAGAAAAATACAGTGTTAATCTTCTTGTATTGATACCTCACTCTTTTTTTTTTAAAACCGTAAATGGAACTCATTTAAATAATTAACTGTACAACAACTTATCCCAATAATAATGGCTATAAACCCTTAAAGGCCCAACACCCTTTAAACTCTTAAAAGGTAACCCTAAGATAAGCGGCTGAGATTAACTCCAATCAACGAGCCAAATCTCTTCTCCAAGTGGTGGGCGTCTTGAGCCATCTCTTGACTACTCAGTCAAGCCCAATGTTTGACTAAGGCAGCAACCTTAGGCCAACAATCTCCACCTTGCTGCCTTGGTCAATGTCTCTAGTGAGTATCCACGTACCTTCATCCACAATCTTGTTTCATTGCTCATGCACCTGCAAAAGAAAAACACAAATCAATAAACTATTCTAAACTCAAGTATCTCAACTTAAGAACATGAAATAATTTTTTTTTCTTTTCCTCTTGAACAAGAAACTAAAACAGAATTTAAAAGAACAAGAAAAAAGGAAATCTAGACAGTTCGATACAGTAAACTGCCTAGAGGACATGGTCCTCAATCCCACTGTCAAAAGCACAAGATGCATTCCCATATTTGTTCAACAACTCATTTTTCTTCTTCGGGCAGTCTCTAATGAAGTGACCTTTTTGTCCACAACCATAGCACTCGTATTCTCTCTTTTCACCATTTTTCTTTTCCTTCCATGTACCTTTTTCTTTCTTACCATTGCTATTTTGACACTCACTCTGGTTCACATGGTTAGCCTTGGATTGCAAACCTCCACCTTGACTTTTAGAATACATAACCTCGCCACCATGACTATAAATACTCTCAACAGATTTTAACTCCAACTGCTTATTTCTCAATGCATTCACAATAATGTCCACAGTCAAGTTATCTCGACCATACTCAAGAGCATTCTTCAAATCATTGAATTTCTCAGGTATTGAATGCAAAAGAACCAAGGCATTCTGGTCCTCATAAATTTTCTCACCAGCAATAGTCAAATCAATTGCAAGCTTTTGGAATTTACACAAATTAACATCAAGATGAGTAGAGAGATCCATTTTAAAGGAGAAAAATTGCTTCAACATAAAACACTTATTAGGCATAGATTTGGGGCCATAATGTGACTCAAGTGCTTTATACAATTCTGCAGACGACTGAGTATCTCCAATAGTACGAATAACATCATCAGACAAATGCAAAAATATGGTACTCCATGAAACTTCCTCACCCTCTATCTTTTGTTTAGCTGTTGTGCCTTCTGATCACGAATTATCTAATACTCTATGACATTTTAGCTGCATAAGTAGTGCTTTCAGCTTTTGTGACCAGATTTTAAAATCACCCTTACCATAAAAAACTCCCAAGTCAGTTTTAATGGCAGTCATCTTGATTTTAAAACACGAACACTAGTTAAAAAATCTTTTGAAAGGAAAAATACGCTGTTTTGAAAACTCTTTTCAAAAACATTTAGAGGCGCTCCTCTAAACTCAAAACTGGTATTTGAACTTCTCGAACACCCAATTTTCCCAAAAGTGGTCACTAACCAACAAGAACTACTCAAAAAACAATCACAACTCAATAGTCACAATAATGCGAAATGGATGGCCAATTCAACTATCCACTATTGGCAAGCAAATGACAAACTCAAACGCACAATAGAAAAATACAACTCTCAAACAAAGCTCAATGCAAAGTCTACCTCAAAAATGCAACGTATGGAGAGATAATTCTATAGTGCCACTAAGAATACACAAATGCAAAACAATGCAATAACCACATGGGCACAAGGGAACGATCTTACCACTGGAATTAAATTCCAGGATAAGTGGAGAACTGATTTACCAACTTCCACGTGAAAAACGCTATTGAAAATGGGCACAGTTTTCAATCGGTAACTTCGATCGTAAATCTTAAACCACCAGCAGCTTCGTCTCGTCGATACATTTCCAACGGTAGGTTTTAGATCAAAGGGCAACGCTGTACGTGCTCACGATCTCCGGTCAAACTTCTGATCTGCAGAAAATTTTGTGGTGAGCTGTTTCTTCTTCGGCGATCCGCCGCCTCACCGGAGCTCCTCGTGCTGCACCTCTGGCACCAGTAGAAGCTCCTCTTCACTAGAAGTCCAGATCTGGTCTCCGTTCACTCTAACTCGAAGTCGTTTGTCCGCAAATCGAGTTCAAAGTTTCAGATCCACAGCTGGTTCGTCCTCTTCGTGCAGTAGCGACTTGAAACTCAATTTTCTACCTCGTCTAGCCACCGATTCACATCAAATTTGATACCATTCAACTCGCCTCGGAGAGAGCTTAGAGATGGTGGTCTCGTTTGAAGTATTTGGTCACCGGATTGGGCCGAAAAAGCGCCTGAAAGTGACGGGTGTGCTGCCTTTTTTCTACTGCGGTGCACGCTCGAAATTTTTTTTTTCAGCTTCTCCTTTTTTTTGTGTATTATGAACCCTAATTCAATTAGCACAAATCACCTACGCTCTGATACCACTGTTGGGATTTAGATCGTGTGATAATCAAATATAAAACACGAAAAAAAGAGAAAATAAACAACACCAAGATTTGTTTGGTCCTCGACCCCGCAGTTCCCCAAAATTGGGTACGTCTACGTTGAGCATCCACAAATTGTGGAAGTTGCTCGTGGATTTCACTAGAAACAGTGCCGGTAACAAAAGTTTACAAAGCCACACCAAGATCACCTCGTGATCTTCTCCTCAACACTGAAACCCTAACTCTAAACTCTGAGAGAAAAATACAGTGTTAATCTTTTTGTATTGTTACCTCACTCTTTTTTTAAAAAAAAAAACCTCAAATGGAACTCAGTTAAAAAATTAACTGTACAACAACTTATCCCAATAATAATGGCTATAAACCCTTAAAGGCCTAACACCCTTTAAACTCTTATAAGGTAACCCTAAGATAAGCTACTGAGATTTACTCCAAGCAACAATCCAAATCTCTTCTCCAAGTGGTGGGCTTCTTGAGCCATCTCTTAACTACTCAGTTAAGCCCAATGTTTGACTAAGGCAGCAACCTTAGCCCAACAATCTCCACCTTCCTGCCTTGGTCGGTGTCTGTAGTGAGTATCCACGTACCTTCATCCACAATCTTGTTTCATTGCTCATGCACCTGCCAAAGAAAAACACAAATCAATAAACTGTTCTAAATTCAAGTATCTCAACTTAAGAACATGAAATAATTTTTTTTTCTTTTCCTCTTGAACAAGAAACTAAAACGGAATTTAAAAGAACAAGAAAAAAGGAAATCTATACAGTTCGATACAGTAAGCTGCCCAGAGGACATGGTCCTCAATCCCACTGTCAAAAGCACAAGCTGCATTCCCATATTTGTTCAACAACTAATTTTTCTTCTTCGGGCAATCTCGAATGAAGTGACCTTTTTGTCCACAACCATAACACTCGTATTCTCTCTTTTCACCATTGTTCTTTCCCTTCCATGTACCTTTTTCTTTCTTACCATTGCTATTTTGACACTCACTCTGGTTCACATGGTTCATATGCCGATAATTACTCTTATCAGCATTGGATTGGCAACCTCCACCTTGACTTTTAGAATACATAACCTCACCACCATGACGATAAATACTCTCAACAAATCTTAACTCCAAGTGCTTATTTCTCAATGCGTTCACAATAATATCCACAGTCAAGTTATCTCGACCATACTCAAAGGCATTCTTCAAATCATTCAATTTCTCAGGTATTGAATTCAAAAGAACCAAGGCCTTCTGATCCTCAGAACTTTTCTCACCAGCATTAGTCAAATCAATTGAAAGCTTTTGGAATTTGCACAAATTCACATCAAGATCAGCAGAGAGATCCATTTTAAAGGAGAAAAATTGCTTCAACATAAAACACTTACTAGGCATAGATTTGGTGCCATAATGTGACTCAAGTGCTTTATACAATTCTGCAGACGACTAAGTATCTCCAATAGTACGAATAACATCATCAGACAAATGCAAAAATATGGTACTCTATGCAACTTCCTCACCCTCTATCTTTTGTTTAGCTGTTGTGCCTTCTAACCACGAATTATCTAATGCTCTATGACATTTAAGCTACATCAGTAGTGCTTTCAGCTTTTGTGACCAGATTTTAAAATTGCCCTTACCATCAAAAACTCCCAACTCAGTTTTAATGGCTGCCATCTTGATTTTAAAACACGAACACTAGTTAAAAAATCTTTTGAAAGGAAAAATACGCTGTTTTGAAAACTCTTTTCAAAAACAATTAGAGGTGCTCCCTCTAAACTCAAAACTTGTATTTAAACTTCTCGAACACTCAATTTTCCCAAAAGTAGTCACTAACCAACAGGAACTACTCAAAAAACAATCACAACTCAATAGTCACAATAATGCAAAATGGATGGTCAATGCAACTATCCACTATTGGCAAGCAAATGACAAACTCAAACACACAATAGAAAAACACAACTCTCAAACAAAGCTCAATGCAAACTCCACCTCAAAAATGCAACGTATGGAGAGATAATTCTATAGTGCCACTAAGAATACACAAATGCACAACAATGCAATAACCACATGGGCAAAAGGGAATGATCTTACCACTGGACTTAAATTCCAAGAGAAGTGGAGAACCGATTTACCAACTTCCACGTGAAAAACGCGATTGAAAACAGGCATAGTTTTCAATCGGTAACTCCGATCTGAAATCTGAAACAGCCAGCTGCTTCGTCTCGTCGATGCCTTTCCAACGATAGGTTGTAGATCACAGGGAGACGCCGTATGCGCTCACAATCTCCAGTCAAACTTCTGATCTGCAGAAAATTTTCCGGCGAGCTATTTGTCTTCTCCGGCGATCTGTCGCCTCACCAGAGCTCCACGCGCTGCACCTCTTGCACCAGTAGAAGCCCCTCTTCACCAGAAGTCCGGATCTGGTCTCCTTTCACTCTAACTCGAAGTTGTTTGTCCGCAAATCGAGTTCAAAGTTTAAGATCTGCAACTGGTTCGTCCTCTTCGTGCAGCTGCGACTTGAAACTCAATTTTCTACCTCGTCTGGCCACCGATTCACTTCAAATTTGATACCATTCAACTCGCCTCGAAGAGAGCTTAGAGATGGTGGTCTCGTTTCACGTTTTCGGGTCACCGGATTTGGCGAAAAATGGCTTGAAAGTGACGGGTGTGCTGCCTTTTTTCACTGTTGTTCACGGCTCGAACTTTTTTTTTTTTTTCAGCTTCTCCTTTTTTTGTGTATTATGAACTCTAATTCAATTACCACAAATCACCTACGCTCTGATACCACTATGATTTGGATCACGTGATAATCGAATATAAAACACGAAAAAGCGAGAAAATAAACAATACCAAGATTTGTTTGGTCCTCGACCCCGCAGTTCACCAAAATTGGGTACGTCTTCGTTGAGCATCCACAAATTGTGGAAGTTGCTCATGGATTTCACTAGAAACAGTGTCGGTAACAAAGGTTTACAAAGACACACCAAGATCACCTCGTGATCTTCTCCTTAACATTGAAACCCTAACTCTAAACTCTTTGAGAAAAATACAGTGTTAATCTTTCTGTATTGTTACCTCACTCTTTTTTAAAAAAAAAACCTCAAATGGAACTCATTTAAATAATTAACTGTACAACAACTTATTCCAATAATAACGGCTATAAACCCTTAAAGGCCCAACACCCTTTAAACTCTTAAAAGGTAACCCTAAGATAAGCGGCTGAGATTAACTCCAATCAACGATCCTAATCTCTTCTCCAAGTGGTGGGCTTCTTGAGCCATCTCTTGACTACTCAGTCAAGCCCAATGTTTGACTAAGGCAGCAACCTTAGTCCAACACATGCAAACAAATTAAAAGGCAGGCTATTGCCAAATGCCAATAATAATAATAATAATAATAATAATAATAATAATAATAATAATAATAATAATAATAATAATAATCTAACTATATAAAAAAATAAAAAAGTCACCGAGGCAAAATGCTTAGATGGCAGTGCCACGTTTGGTTCGATTGCATTTTAGTGCTTAATTGCTTTCATTATTTAATTTACTTTACTTTCCTTATTTTACTTTTTATACATATTATATTTTGTTTATAGGTATTCTAATTATAATTTCTGAATTAATTTAGATACTTTTTTAATTCTTTTATATTTAATATTGTATGCATTAATAAAAATATGATAATATTTTCTGGTTTAGAAAAAACCTTTTTACATAATTAAAAAATTAGATAAAAAAACCTATTTTTTATTGTTACCATTTTAAAAGGGTAGTTTTAGATGGTTTTCATGGGTAATGTGCATTAAGCAGTTTAAATAGTGGATAAGCTTTTTAAATATCAAAGAGTGAATAGTTAAATAATTAAATTTATAGCGAACAATTAATTAATTACAAAAGAAATAGAAAACGATAAATTTCATGTCTCATTTTTTCATTTCGCAAGCCACGTACAAAAATAATTGTTAAAATTATCATTCAATCATCTCTCCATTTTTGTAAAAAAAAAAATTAAAAGGATAAAAAATTAATTGTTTATTTCTTTTATATTTAGTATTGCATGAATTATTGATTTTTATTTTTTTTTCAATTATTCTAGATAAATTTTTGTTACTGAAAAATCAATATGTAGAGTTCACCTATAAATACTTTGTATAGATAATCTTATCGTTTCATAGAGTACACAATCCACATCGTATAAATTCTCCCAAACTTAATATTCAAAATTCCGTTTCCAAAAATATCGTCATGATTTAGCTACATGAATGACGTGATTTTGGCAAAAATTTTAATATGATAATTCCTTTTTGGTCAAAAAAGTATTGTCTAGAGTTTGATCCCAAATATTTTATTATTACCTAAAATTATCAATTACGACAATTGATATGACATTTTTTCCTTACGCGATAATAGTTGAAATAAAAATTTGTAAAGCACTATTAAAATTTATAATATTATATATGCTCAGGTTATGTTCTGTACCCACGGTGGGTACCTTATGGTACCCACAATCGGGGAAAAAAATTCGTGGGGGCCCGGGTGAGGCCCCTACCATTAAAAGGAAATTATATATTATTTATTTGATTTAATGTAGATTAAAAAAAGACTTTTTAAAAAAACATTTCTGTGATCACGTGTCGCCTTGTGAGGGGCGCCACAGGGCGCCACATGACATGGGTTTGGTACCCACGTGGGTACCAAATCAAAACCATATATGCTTTCTATTTTTGTTTTAAAAGAATCTTTTTTTGTATAAATAAATCATCTTAAAACGTCATGTGCATTGCACGGGAGAAATAATAGTAATAACAAAAACAGAAGAGTCATCTATGCAAAGTGTCTAAGTGGTATTTCCACGTTTGACTCCATTATGTTTTAGTGATTAATTGCTTTAATTATTTAATTTATTCTACTTTCCTTATTTTACTTTTTGATACGTATTATATTTTATTTATATGTATTCCAACTGTAATTTTTGAATTAATTTATATGATTTTTGAATTCTTTTATATTTACTATTGCATCCCTTAATAAAAATGTGATAAGATTTTATGTTTTATAAAAAAAACCTTTTACATATTTAAAAAATTTGATAAAAAAACCTCTTTTTTATTTTTACCATTTTAAAAGGGTAGTTTTAGATACTTTTGATGGGTAATGTATATTGAACAGTTCAAATAGTGGATATTTTTTTTAAAAATCAAATAATGAATAGCTAAATAATTAAATTTGTAATGAATAATTAATTAATTAGAAAAGAAATATAAAACGATAAATTTCATATCTAAATTTATCATTTCGCAAGCCACTTCAAAAAACAATTGTTAACATTATCATTCAATCATTTCTTTACTTTTGTCAAAAAAATTACACGTATAAAAAATTATTATTTTTTATTTCTTTTGCATTTAGCGTATTTTTCATGCATTAGTTATTTTTAAAATTTTTTCTCAATTATTCTACATAAATTTTTGTTACCAAAAATCAATACGTAGAGTTTCGCTTGTAAATACTTTATATAGATATCTTATCATTTCATAGTGTATGCAATCCACATCACATAAATTCTATAACACTTAACATTCAAAAATCCGTATTAAAAAAATCGTTATGGTTTAGCTACTTGAATGATTTCGATGATAAAAATTTGGCAAAAATTTTAATAGGAGTATTTCTTTTTGTTCAAAAAGGTATTGCCTAGACTTTGATCCCAAATATTTTGTTATTGTTTAAAATCATCAATTACGAACTAATATGACATTTTTTTCTTATAAGATAATGGTTCAGATCAAAATTCGTAAACCGTTAGTGTATTAATATTATTTTATGTAAATAAATCATCATCTTAAAATATTCCGTACATCGCATGGGGAAAATGCCAGTAATAATAATAATCCCTTCCAGCAAATAATAATAATAATAATAATAATAAACAACTTTAAAAAATAAATAAATACAAAACAAACTCCAATTCTAACAGTGAATTTTCATTAAGTAATCTGCTTGGTAGATAACAAAATTCAGAAAATACCTCCTCGTCGCATAAAATTAATTTCACCACTTTGAGAGGACCATTTTTGTTGAAAGTCTCAACAGGGCATTTCCGGACCTTTTTGCAGCACTAAGACCTTGTTAGTCCATTCATCATCTTGAAGTGCATCCAACTGTTTTATGAACGTATAGCCATCCCTCGTTGGTGATACCAATCTGAAAAGTGCGGAACAAAAATTGTGTTACGGCTTAAGAAAACAATCGCATAAGGGAAATTGTAAATATAATTCAATATAAAGCCATAGACCTCGGTCATTTGATTGCTCAATGGGTGAATCGGGATATTGTGCTATGTCCTTAACTTGCTCCATGATTCCTTTGTCCTTTTGTAGGAGTATAATGGTCTAAAAAAGTTTACTCTCCCATTCACACTTTTATATATAGTAGTACTAGTAAGTAACACGTGCGATGCATGTGATATTATAATCACTATAAAAAAGTAATTTTTCTCGATGAAATTTTTTTCCTTGTAACTTTTACAAATGACTTGTTTTGATGAAACAACTGAAAAATGATATTTTAATGAGAAGAATTTATTGTTAAAAGTGATATTTCTTGTGGTGAATAATTCTATTTTAAATTTAATTGAAATTTCGAACTCTATAAAAAGGATACAGCGTTCTAAAATATAATATGACATGTTTTTAACAGGAACAACGCATTATTAAAAAAAATCACGAATTTATGAAGAAAAGCAAGATGAACCAAACAAAAGAAATTATGCTTTTCAACTTTTAAATAATAAAAACTTGTACAATATTTAAGATGTACGTTTAATACAATCGTAAACATTAAGAAATTTAATCGAATTTTCAGCAATAATAAAAGATAAAAAAATATAATTAAGTTATTTTCTTCTTTTAAGTAGATGAATCAAATATATATAAACGACATGAAAGTGAAAAGTTAAATTAAGAATTCTGAATTTAAAGGAATTTTTTAAACTATTAAATGGAGAAAGTGTATTATTATTGTAGGACATTAATTAATCAGAATTATTATTAATTAAGATAAAATAAAAATTAAATAAAAGTGGTGGTGGTATTATTGTCCAAAAAAGTTTTCCACCCCTTCGATATTTTTATATTTAGTATAGAGATAGACAAGTTTATAACACATGCGTTGCACGTGGAATAGTAGCCGATATATCGTTTATGTTGTTATATTTCTTTTGCTAAGTGAAATTTATCTTCTTTATTTTACGCAATGCGATTATTTTTTATATTCATGAATTAAAAGGAATATGTAATCAAGTGAAATGAATTTTAATGAAGATGAGGAAAGGATTTTTCATAGGAAAAATTAATTTAATTGCAAAAGCGAGAGAGCATTAGTCTAAAATAAATTGTAAGTGTTTTAATTGATAGACAACAACTATAATTTGGATTCAAGTTGAGGAATAATTCCTCAATTTCTTCGACCTTAGTCTTAATTGTGATGGTAGGTTCGATCAGTCGCATAATTTACATTTGAATATTAAAGATTGATTGCCGTTAAGTTTGCATTGCAGGTTCCATACACATGCATTGCCCTTACATGATAGAATTTTTCAATATATAATGTCGTTAGAATAGCTTGAATCTTCGTCTCCCTCCCTCGTTCCCCCACCAAAACACTTACCAATAAATTGTCAAGCAAAATATCAGAGTAACAGTAAACGGTGCGACATTTTCTCCAAATTATGGATGCAATTAATTGTTTAGCATGCACCACCAATCAGATTACAGAATTAATGACATCCGTTGTTTTGGGGAGATTAATAAGCTATTGGCATATTATGAATTAAGGGTACACATGGTAAGTCAGAAGTTTCCAATGGATTGCCCCTTTTAATATATATATATATATATATATATATATTGTAGATAGATAAGAAAGGACTTATTTCCTCAGGAATATAAAGAAAAATTAGAATATGAATTAAGAGGACGTAAGATGGATGGAAGTAAGATGAATATTGAAGAAAGATTATTTGATGACTGTAAGATAAGATTACAAGACACAAATAGACAATATAGCTTAACAACAATGTTAGCAAGCGACTTAATAAAAGATGAAATTGTCATAGGAATAAAATTTTTATTAAGCAAAAATGGTAGTATATTTATTTCGCGAGACATAGTTATAATTATTAGTTAGTAAAGATACCTCTATAGCACCAACAAAAATTGGAATGCTAAAATCAGAGTTGCCAGCTAAGCATGGTAGACCTATACCAACAGAACCAGAACCAGAACAAGACCAACAAGAAACAGAAGGTAATTTTGAATGCTTAGATTATTTAACTTTAGAAACATTAAAGACAAATTTTATACCTAGAATCAAAGATTTAATAATTTTTAACACAAACTCTTCCTAGATTAGTGATATAGAGAAACTTTTAGAGTTAGTAGAACAAATTCAGATAGTAGGAGAAGACCCTATAAAGTTTTGGATAAAAATAAGATAGCAGTGAAGTTAGAAATAATCAATGCGAATATAAAAATAAGAACAATGGAAATCAAACATACTAATTAAGATATATAGATGACCTTAGAAAGCAGATTAAAGAATTGTTAAATTTAAAAGTAATTAGATGTTCTGTTAATCCCTATAGATCAACAGCTTTCACGGTAAGAAACCGTAGTAAGATAAAAAGAGGTAAAGTTAGGATGGTTATAAATTACAAAAGATTAAATAATAATACTGTAGAAGATGGATATAAAAAAATACAGATAAAGACATGTTAATAAATAAGATACAACAAAGTAAAGTTTTTTCTAAATTTGATTGTAAATCAGGATTTTGACAAATTAAAAAGGCAAACGAATCAATTCCTTGGGTAGCTTTTACTACGCCTCAAGGACATTTTGAATGGGCCATCAAAGAAAACAAAATTTAAATCTACTTGCCAACTATATTAACTTCTCCCAGTTAAATTCCTCCCATTGCATGAAATTACATTCTTTTGTTGGCTTCCTCTTTGAATGTCTTGCATTAAAATTCTTGCTTCATCCCACCTCTTTTCACGTGATTGTTTCAAAGTCTCAAACTTTGAAATTCAAAATTGATTATCCACAAAAATCTCATCGGTCCCCACCACTTTTTCAGAATTACATAATTGTTCGCTTATAAATGTGTAGTGCAATGCGAAACCGCAAATGTACGGGTCGAACAAGTGGCAAAGTGGATTTAAGTCCACGTGTCGATCCCACAGGGACTTATTTTGAGTACCAAAATTATCAATTTATCACTTTATTTGACGGATAAAATTAATTGGTGTAATAATGCTAAATTTAAATTAAATGCGAAGAGAATGATGCTCTACTAAATCTATTATGTAAGAATTAAAAGAATTGTAGATTAAATCAAAGTGCTTAAAGACTTGGGACTCATTACTTCACCCAATTGATCCCCTTAATCACACGTTCATGGATCCAAAATAATTAAATCTATTCAATCGAACCAATTTACCTATCTCTAAGTAAATTTGTTATCAACCTTCATAGACGCATTCAAACAAGAAATTCTAATAGGTTTCCTCGAAATTCCACCTATGTGACCGTACTAACAAAAAGTTTATCTTATTTAAATTAGTGTTCTATGTTGCCTAAATCTAATTCATGTTTTCCTCTCTCGAACCAAATATGAATCAATAGATAAATTCACCAATTGACCAGAAAGGCAAATAGAATAAATCACAAACATAGAATTAACAAAAATAAGTTACTAGAAATTCGGATCAATTCACATAGAATTAAAGTTCACAATTGGAATCCATAAATCGTCCCAAGTACTAAGGGTTTAACTACTCATGGGATTGAAATAGAAATTAACGCTATTACAAAATGGACATTAGGTGTCGCACATTGGGTGGCGGTTGTATAAGAAAACGCCACCTAAATACAACGGGTGGCGGTTATCACAAAAATCCGCCACCCAAAGTGCATATAAATTTTAAAAAAAAAACCAAAAACAAAGGGTGGCGGTTGTGGACAAGAAACCGCCACCCTAAATGAAAAAACGGGTGGCGGTTGTCTACTACAACCGCCACCTAATATGCCAAAAAAATTAAACTGTAAAAAATAAAAAATAAAACAAAGGGTGGAGGTTGTAGGCAAAAGACCGCCACCCTATGTTAAATATCAAGCGGCCTAAATAGAATATTGGGTGGCAGATTTCATTGAACAACCGCCACCCAACGTTTTCTCACATATAACACAACAAAGAAAAGTCAAGAGCTCCACCTACCCAATTAAATTCGCATTGCTTTCTTTTTCCTCTATAGATAAGAAGGGTAGCTAGGCATATTAATGGCAGCTCTTGACTTCGTCTGCAGATCTTTACCTTTTTTTTTTTTGAAGGCACGCAGATCTTTGCTTCTTCGTAACAAATTTAAATCAAGTAAGGAATTCCTATGTATACACAATTGATATTCTTTGTTTTAGGCGAATATTCTCTCTCTCTAGGCAAGTTGAGTTGTTGTAACTCGGTGTTTTACCGATTCACCGCCGATTCAAAACAAGTTTCATATGTTTTTGCTGTTTTTTTTAGGTTTCAAGATGAAAGGAGGTAAATCTAAGCCTGAATCGAAGAAGGTTGATAACAAGTACGATTTCAACCCTTTCTCCTTTTTTCTCCGTATTCAGATCTAGGATCTATTAGTTAAATGTTTCTATACTTATCGATTGGATTTCGTTTAATTCAATAAATTGGTCGTGAAAACAGAAGCAGCAGGCGAGAAGAAGTTGACGCCAAAGGAGAAGCCTGCGAAGAACCCTTATCTACGAGTGGAATTTGTATAGATCTACATTTTTGAAGTTGTTTTTGAAGTTGTATGAATCTAGATCTATATAGATCTGCATCTTTTTGAAGTAATTGTTTCAATTTGAATTTTTGTTTTCTTTGCAGTCAAATTCTATGAATTTTTTTATTTTTTTTATTTTCAAAATTGGTATTTGGTGGCAGTTCTTGTGTCAAGAACCGCCACCAAATGATTTTTAAAAAATATATATATATATATACAAGGGGTGGCGGTTCTTAATCAAAGAACCGCCACCCGTTGTTTTCTAAAATTAAAAAAAATATATAAATTAAACGTTTTGGGTGGCGTTTTTAGAACCGCCACCCTTTCTTGCTACTTGGGGTGTCGCCATTTTGGGTGGCGTTTCAAAAATCGCCACCCTAAACCAAAAACAACCGCCACCCTTTGGCTATTTTCTACTAGTATAAAAGCAATAGATAAAACTAAATACATAACCGAGTTTGAGAGAAATAAAGTTGAAGCCTTCAATCTCTTGAGTTCTTCAATTCCTTCTCCAAACTTGTGTTGTTGCTCCAATTTTCTCCAATGATCCACTCCCTTTTCTTGTATTTTTCTAGCCTGTTTATAGCCCCCAAAAGTCTTCTAAAAGCCCTAAAAAACGTACACAAGAGTCCAACTTAAAAAAGGAAACAAAAAGGCAAGTTTTGGACGCATGTTTTTGTCCACGGGTACAGGTGCTCCCGCAGCCACCCCGGCTTGGGCCCGCAATCCCTCGGGTTGTTGGAAAATTGGTCCCGAACTGCCGTCCATAACTTTTGCTAGAAAACTCGGAATTGAGATCCGTAAAAGTGGGAGAATCGTCTTTCCAAGCTCTTTCAATTGAGCATAAGAAAAGTTGCAAAAAAAGTCTTCAAAAATTGCACCTAAGGTCCTCTATCTTTTAGAATGCTTCATTTTAGTCCCCGAACTTTTGTTTTTTTGGCAATTTTCACCTCTTTTCACTTCTTTGGCACCCCCCGCACAAAATTAAACAAACATAAGTAAAAATATACTTTAAACAAAAGAAAACACAAACTAATTATGCATAAAATGAGAGAATTAACACACAAAAACACAACCTATCAAACCCCTTTCACACTTAAACTGTTGTTCGTCCTAGAACAACAAAAATCAAAAGACACACGCACAAACGAAGAAAGATAACAGGGCTTGGCTCAACACACAAATCTTCGAAGTTTCCTATCATATGAGAGAATGTAAAAACTCGTAGCTTGCCTAATAAAGATGTCACATGTGATAAACATGAGCAGACATACCCTCAAAATCATATAGCAAATTCTCCATTACACAACGGGCGTGTGAGTGTGTGCAACAGAGGCAACTCTTTCCAGAATTGTCTGATTCAAAAGGGAAGTTCAAAGCCCAGCTTTGTAGACCCTTCCCAATTGGCCATTTGTTTCTCACACCTCGTCAATCCACTATGTTTTAATCAATTTACACCCAGGATTCTATGAAGTAGTGAGGTTCACCAAAAACTGCCCAAAATTAGCATCACATGTTAGGAAACCATGGTAAGAACTTTATTCATGAAAATTTCCCCGGCCTCAAGAGTTGTCACATCTAGAACTTTAGACTAACACTTCAAACTACTGACATTACATGTGTAATGAGATCCAATACCCTCACAAGTTTTCACTCAAATCACTCAGAAGTGTTTAGTGGGTATCAATTTTCACTCAAGTCAATGCATTGAGTACTCTTACTATATGCTTGCCAATTGATCACATTGGAGCATTCAAATTTTGCATGTAAGTAAAAGACTTCTTGGGTTGTAATGAGGTTTCGGGTAAGGTGGGATAAAAAGGATCATTTTAGGCTTAAAAGAGATGGAGATTCATAAGCTCTTAGCACATAAAAGAGTATCTTATTTTCTTCTTCACCACAACATACTTCTCATTCTTATCTTCCCCAATACATTTATCTTGCTTCACTTATTCACTTTTTTTTTCAATTTTTTTCCTTTTCTCTCTCTCTCTTTTGTTTTCTTCCCATTTTTTTGCCTTTCTTTTCTTTTCGGGAGAAGCAAGATTTTGCTTTCCTCATTTTCCACAAACGCCGAAATTCCCCATTCTGTTCTTTGCACTCAAAGGATGGTGCATAACAATACTCAATAGTATCCCACATTCCTTTTACTCTCCCAACTTTTGTCGAATCTCTAGTTGCTTATGAAATCCTCCACGTAGGGTTCAAAGAGGGTAAACGATACATGAGATTTCATGGCTTAAATTGTGGCTCAATTTTCAACAAAAAGGCTTCAAGGCTCAAGTGGGCTACCAAAGTGGGATAAATGACAAGGTAGGCTTATTTTGATGGCTAAAATTTGGCTCATCATGAAATTTCCTTTTCAATAGTTTGCATTTGCACACAAAAGCATCACAATATGTATACCAAAGCAAGTTCTATAAGAGTGACACCATGCATGACCACACACATTCCATGTAATGCATATGCTCTTTTAAAGGCTCAAAAGCTCACAAATTATGAATAATGTGTGTTGATCTCATTCATCTACTTAGCATAGGTCAGTACTAATCCTTGTTCAAGGTTCTAACTCTATCAGCAGAAGAAAAGTTCACCAAAAATTCTGACCATGGGGCCCTAATACATGCTGCTAACATTGAATGCTTTTAGGTTACTTTAAAAGGCTTTAGAAAACATTTTCTGTTTTGCATTTTAGGGTTTTACGAAAGCGCCAAGATTTTCAATGAATCCCAACTTCCAATCATGATCAGAAAATAATCGAAAAAGTGCCTCAACTAAAGTGCTCAATGTTTGGCCAGTTAGAGGAAGGAGAACAGCTATGAATGGCCTTTAGTCATCACCAAGTAACCTAATTCCAGCAAACTATGACATACACACATAATAAAACACAAAGACAATAACAAAATTAACGAACCAAACACCCAAGCCTGCATGACACAAACAAATATCACACAAAGTATAACTAACAACACGCACACATACATATGCACATATAAACAAGCACAACCCTCCCACACTTGAATTCTACATTGCCCTCAATGTAGAAGAATGCATATAAGGGAATAAGAGTGGGTCAGAGACTCCCCTGGGGGCAGTGGTAATCCTCCTCCATGGGCTTATCATCTACAGGTAGCATTCCTTGGGTGTGGCAGAATTGACTGATGGCATGCCACATACGGTGATTGTCTGCTAGAATCTCGCGTGTATTTTTTTGCACGACAGTCAATCTCAAAGTCATATCTCGCACCAAAGTAGTCATCTCTTGCTTGAACGGAGAATACTGAGGTGGTGGTGGCGAAACACTTGCTGATGTTTGTGAGGGCTCTTCAGACTGGCCATCCTGCCCCTGGCATGTCAATTGTAGCTATCGACGTCCGTAGGAGTCGTAGGAAAGAGGGGCATCATGGAGCAGATTATCCTCAGTAGCCTTGACTTGCGGTCGATGACCTTGACAAATGCTAGTGATCAAGCATGGGAAAGGGAAGTGCTGAGGGGGTTGGTTGATTCCCATATTCTTGATAATATCAAACAATTTTTGTCCCAAATCAATTTTTATTTCAGCTGGCATAATTGCAAAGTATAGTCGTGCCATATGATAGGCCACGCTGGTTTGATTGGTAGTAGGCTGGAGGCATCTACACGCCCATTGATGGAGGAACCATGACCACTTCTCTAAGTCCTTGTTATGATAGATCGATCGCATTGAGGTAGACCCAGCCGCGGTTCCGGTTCCTAACCGTCAAACCCGAACCGGAATCGGCCGAAGGCCGGTTCCGGTTCAGTTCCCTTTTTTTTGGAACCGGAACCGGGCGGTTCCGGTTCCAAACCGGAACCGATTTAAATATAAAAAAAATAAATGAAATAAAATTTTGAATGAAACGGTCACAAATGTGATCGTTGGTGGGGGATGGCGTGGGTCTCCCCCCCACCCCATAAAGTTTTTAAATTTTTTTTTATCTTTTTATTAATTTATATTTTACACTATAAATACTCTCACATTCTTCCTATTTTTTCACACAACAATTCTCAATCTCTCAAATTTCTTATTTCTACAATTCTACTTACAAGTTATATCAATATATTGTTATAACTTACATTTTTAGTTTATTATTTACATTCTTACAACCTCATAAATTTATATATTTACTTTTAAATTTCTACAATCTATAATTCTACGCACAATATTTATATTTTCGATTCTTATTATTACACTTTCTATTTTCTAAGTTTTTATAGAATCTTTACTATATTTTTATTTTGTTGTATTAAAATGTCTGGCTTTAGTGAAGATGCATCAAACCATATCTTTGGTTTTGGTGATTTTTCAACGGAAGAAAGCGGACATAATAAAAATCCACAAAAGGCACAAATTGATAGTTCGGATCCGGAACCCGAACATGAAGGAGAAGATAGGAAGAACAAGAGAATTTCCAATTCCGATATTTTCAATACCTATTTCAAAAAAGTACCAACAGGCGGTAAGGAATTTCAAGTATTATGCAACTATTGTGACAAGAAGTTTAATTTAAATCCGGATGGGGCTACGGCACTTTCAGCAAACATTTGGAAAGAGATCATGGTAACATGCTTGTTGGACTCCAGTCGACACAAACTCAAATTACCGGGTATGGAAATTCTTCTGGTACTTCTCAATTATTTAAATACTCAGATGAAAGAAATAAAACAGCATTAGCGAAAATGATTAGTATGGAACACTTATCTTTTAGTTTTGGTGAAAGGGTTCGTTTTAATAATTATTGCCAAAGAGCTTTAAATCCTAGTGCAAAATGTGCACCTAGAAATACTCTAAAGCGTATACTTTTAAAAATGTTTAAAGATCGAAAAAAAGAATTGACACAAATTTTTTCAAAATTAGATATATAATTCAGTTTCTATTTGTAGTGATATTTGGAGTGATCATTGGGAAACACATTCTTACATGGGCATAACATGTCAATGAGTTGATAATGAATGGCAGATGCAAAAAAGAATTATTTCATTGAGATGTTTTGACGATCGACATAATGCCAATAATATTTTTAGAGAAATTCAAAATATTTTGGAAGAATATGGTCTAGTTGGGAAATTTTTTTCTATTTCTTTTGATAATGCGGCAGCAAATACTGCTTCAATTAGTGAGTTACAAAATATTTGCCAACCTAATATTGGCGGTAAATTTTTTCATATTCGATGTGCATGTTATGTTTTAAACTTATGTGTACAAGATGGGTTGAAATGTTTAAATGTTGCACTTACACCAATTAAACAAACAATTTCTTATTTATGGTCATATAGCACAGTAATGAAAAGTTGGCAGAAGTATTGTAAAGAAAATGGCAGGAGACCAAAAGATTTCCTAAAGATATTCCGATTCGTTGGAATTCAACTTATATGTTACTGCAGAGTTCATTTGCATACAAAGACTTGTTATGCACTTTTATTTCACAAAATGTACGTCAAGTTACTTTATATCCACAAAATGTGGGATGTTTGTACAAATCTTTTGGATTTTTTGAAAGTTTTTTATGATGTGACACATGTTTTAAGTGGTGTTTATTATCCTACATCACATTTACTTTTAGTTGAATGTATTAATGTGGTTGGTGCATTTGATGAATATCATAATGATATGATTTTACGAGAACCAATAGTATTGATGAAAAGTAAATGGTTAAAGTATTATGCGGAAATTCCTTTAATTAATCTTGTTGCATGTGTTTTTGATCCTAGGACTAAAATAGACGGTTTAACTATTTATTTAACTTATTATTACAATTGTTTAGATATTAATTTTGATGTTGATATGCAATTGTATGAAGTTAAAAAAGTAGTTAGAGAATTATTTGATGAATATTTAAATCGTTATGGATCACCTTCTTCATCTTCTACCGCTTTTAGTTCTTCTAGTCAAGTTCGGGAAGATTTAACTAAACTTGGAGCTGGTGATCGATTATTGAGGCAACGACATAAAAGACCTAAAGATTCATCCGATGGATCTCCCGAACTTGACATTTATCTAACAACTACTTTTGAGTTTGGCGATAGCAAAGTAGGTAAAGATTTTCCCGTCCTTGAATGGTGGAAACGTCATCAAAATACTTATCCTATACTATCACAAATTGCTAAAGATATATTTGTAGGCCCAGTCTCAACTGTTTCTGTAGAACAAGCTTTTAGTACGGGATGACTTGTTTTGGATCCGAAACGATCAACCTTGCACCCTGATTCATTGGGAGAACAAACATGTGTCGACGATTGGTGTAAAGCAGATGAAAGAGCCCAACAATGTGAGAATGATTCCGACGACGACTATGATCTAACTACCGAAGGAAGTGGAATGACAACTTCCGGTCCAAGAAGTGACTAAATTACATAGGTAAGAGAACTACGTCGGCTTTGATTCCTCTCGAGAGGATACGTAGGTAGCTTAATTTTCGGTAAAAAATTAAGTTCAAGCCTTATATTATTTTAAATTTTTAAAAAAATTTTGGTTGAGGTTAATTGGTCAAGTCGTCAACTGGGCAACTGGTCAAGGCTCCTTAAAAAAAAAAAGTGGAACCGGAACCGCTGGTTCCAAAACCGAACCGGAGCCGTACTGTTCACGGTTCCCGGTTCGGTTCCCTTTTTTTGGAACCGCTAACCGATGGTTCTGACACGGGCCGGGTCTACATCAAGGAGTCTAGCATAAGCTTCATCTATCAAAAGCCATTGAACCAATTGTTGATCAGTAAAAGGAGGTATATAGTCCGCGATGTCCATATCAATGGTATCAGTGGCATGCAAGCCGAGATATTCACCAATCACTTGCTTGGAAAACTTAATATGCCGGTTCAACACCACGGTAGAGTAAGTGTTGCAGGAATCTTCAAGCTCGAGCTCTTTTTTTTGTAGAAATCATTCACGAGCCGTTGGTTCCCATTGGGAAGATCAAAGGCGAATTTGATCCAACCATAGTCAGTGAAGCGTTTCCACAAGTGGGAACCAGCCTTTGTACATCCATTACCAATGTCATGTGGCTCGTGTTCAGCCCGACTAAATTACTTTTCTTTAATGCAAACCTTAAGCTTGACTTCCACAATTTCTTCATGTTCAACCACCTCATTTCCCAGTCTTTTGTTGCCCCCCATGTGCGTGTGCCTACAAAAGAAAACCATGTATCATTGACCCTGGAGTATAGAGTTCGAAAATGGAGAAAGTGCATGAGCATATAGCCAAAGGAGAAGTTGAATGACAGGGTAAAATTATCCACAAGCAAAAGGCAAAAAGTAGTATCCAAGGAGGAAGGTGGGTATGGAAATTCATCAAACATTTGGTGTGCACAAAAGTTCCAAGCACAATTAATGCAATGTGCGCTAAAGAGTAACTAGCAACCATTCATAACTCAAGCACATAGAAGCATCAAGCAATGTGCCATTTCTTCAAACACCTTGTGGGCGCCTAGAATTCCTTGAAGAAACTTGTGCATTTGAGGGTAAATAACAACGACCCACTTCATAACTGATATGCGTGTGTTTCATATGCTTTTTAATCCCATTTTGTCCCCCATTTTGGATTGAGTATAGCTTGTTTACGTGATTTTGTACGATATTTGTTGTTTGAATGGGTATTTATGTTTCTTTTCTTTGTTTGTGGTGTGCAGACATTTTAGACGTTAAAAGTTGAAGAATCGCCACCAACGAGAAGACCCCGAGATACAAGAGCATGAGGACGAAAAAATGGGAGAAAAAGTCATTTTTCATATCACTAAAAAGTGCACAGAACCAGGTGACCGCACGGCCCCCTGTGCCATTGCGCACGGCCCCTATGCCATTTCGCACGCCCATGTGCCACTCTGCACGGCCTGTGTGACGGGATTTTTGACCTGCGCATATTTGAGGGTTTAATTAGCCATTGGAGCCCATATAAAAGGCTCCCCAATGCCAATAAAAGACGGCTAGACTAGTTTAGGGATAGTTTTACCTAGCTTATGTATTCTCTCTTCTTTTCATCACCAAAAACATTAGTTTTAGATTAGATTATAACTTGCTTTTGGATTATTGTTCAAGAATTGAAGATTACAACTTCTCCATCATCTCAGGCTATTGTGGATTGATCTTTATAATCGGTATTTCTTACTTTATTCGTTTAAATTCATCTAATTAGGTTTTTATCTATTTCTACATGAATTCTTGTGGGTTAATTTCTTTAGTTGTGTCAATTCTTAATATGGAGGAGTAATCCCTTTTTCGGGAATTAGGGTTTATCTACCTAATTGATATGAACATTATGTGATTAATATTGTTGTAAGTGTGGGCAATTGAATTAGGATTTTTATGCTAGAAAATTTAACGATTGATGTTGGTATAACGTTCATCCAACTTCAATTCATCGTACAACGAGCCAAGCACTGACAGGTTGACTTCTACTTGTGGACCCCCTAGCATAGACATAATTAGTCTTTGATCATGACGATGACTTAGACAATTATGAAGACCTTCTAAACTTTGAGAAAAGTTAGAAACTAGTTTCTTAATCCTAGTTCCATTATCCACATCTACATCTAACCCTAGGTAATGTGTTCATTGTCAATTAGCGTAGATGATTCCCTAATCCCCATTTTAATCATTGAAATTTATATCGATTATTTGCATTATTCATTCACTTAGCTAATAGTGTTAGAAGTAATCTACATTAATTCCACCACATAAACGACCAATTTAGCTAGTTAATTGGCGAAAGAGGAATAGACCACTTTAACCTCCATGTGAGACGACCCGTGAGTACAACGACACCGTATACTTGCGGATTCACACTATCAATAACTCAAGTAATCTATCACCCAATATTTCATATAGAGCAAATTAAACCATGAATTCATGAACAATCTCGAATTAAACTTGAAGGAAAATGTAGTATAGTGCAAAGCATGAGAACTTCCAATATAAAAGCATACCTTTGTGTTCTTCTAACTTAAATAGGAAGAGAAGCTTGGTGAGTGTGATGCTACAATCCCAAAAGTATAGTGAAGGATGAAAGAGAGTATAGCAATTATAGAGTTGTAGGGTGTGGAGTGGAGAGAATTGTGAGAAGAAAATAGAGGTGAAAAGTGAGGAGAAAGGTAAGAAAAGTGTATTTAAGAAAGGTATGGGTGGTGTTGGGCCGACCGGCCCGTGATTCACTCAATAATTTTTTTTTTGATTGCGCCTGCGGGTTGTTTGGGGGGGTTCGCATGTGCACCCCTTACAAAAATGTGTCAAAATTTTTATTTTCACCTGCGCCCGCGGGTTGTGGGCGGTGCGCCCGCAGGTCCACCCTCTGCAAAAATGTGTCAATTTTTTTTTCACCTATGCTGGTGGGTTGTGGGGGTGCCCTCGCAGGTGCTCCCCCTACAAAAATGTGTCAATTTTTTTTTTTAAAATATGGCAACCAACCCAAGAATGAAAAGTGAATTAATGAACCTACTCCTCCACACTTTAGCTACTACTAACACAACAAAAGAATAATGAAATAACTCAACTATGAAATAAAATGGATGCGAAATAAAATGGATGCAAAAGAAAAAGAAAATCGGTGAATTTGGAACGAATGTACCTGGTGTGTTTCCTCCCACCAAAAGCTTGTTTATAGTCACGAGCCTGACTTGGGATGATCATTGCAGCTCCATCAAAGCAAGAGCTGACTTTTCTTTCGAAAAATCGGCCTCAAAGTAGTGCTTTAGGTCTTGACCGTTGACCTCGAAGGTTCCTTTGGTAGGGTGAAAGAGTTCTATGGCTCTATGTGGAGTGATGTCGGGAAAGAGAAGGGGGCTAAGTTATCGTGAACGGCCCCTACCATCTCGATCTGAGTTTTCTCGAAAATAGTTTCAAACGAGAATTGTAAAGCAAAACCTGATCCCCAGTCTTGAGTTTACGTTGTTGGATATAGCGATCATGCCATTTCTTAGTGCGCCTCTTGTAAACTACTGCATTCTCATATGCACCTAATTGGAACTCATCCAGTTCATTGAGTTGCAAACACCTCTTTTCACCGGCGGCTTTTATGTCCATGTTCAATTGTTTTATTGGCCAATGTGCCTTGTGTTCTAACTCAACAGGTAAGTGGCAGGCTTTTCCAAAGACAACTGGTAGGGAGACATACCGGTGGGTGTTTTAAATGCTGTACGGTATGCCCAGAGTGTAGTGACCACGAATTTCCTTAAATCAAAATATTTAATTAAAGTAAAATCTCGAACGTGTCGCTACAATTTTACCTATAGAATTAAATAGCGTACACTCGTCTAGTTAAAATTTTATAATATTTACTATTATATTGAATTATTTAAAATAAAAATAAATAACAAAAATTTATAAAATATTTATTTATTTTAATTTATGTTTGAGGACCAAACTTTAGAAATCATTCGTTTTAATCCCTAAACTTTAACTTCTTGTTCAATTATAATTTTATTTATATTTTTAAAACCCAACTATAGGCCCATTTGTAGCCCAATTAGAGTTAACCTAGTTTCTTACCCTATATACATAAGCTAAGGTTGTTTTTTTTTCAAAAACCTAGCCTCTCTATTCTCCCATCTTTTCCTAAATAGTACCTCCTAAATCATTTTGTTCAATCACATTTAAGAAACCAACTATCATCTAGAGGTAAGATTTCTTGATGTTTTAATTCATATTTCCATTTTTTTATTTTATTTTTGTTATTTCAAACTTTTAATCATCTAGTTGTATTTTCACTTGATTTTACGATACAAACCTACAAAAAAAAATACGTATATACACTATACACGCGCAACCACCGAGTCACCACCGTCGCTCCACCACCGTTCACCACCATATCATCACCGCAACTCCACCGTCATCACCACTTCACCTCCATACACTCACACAGTCGCATATATACATACACATAGATACACGCCATTACACATACACGACCGAGCTCGGCCCAAACATCAACTTCGTCCAAAAACTCGACTTTAATTCAGAAAAATCACACCTACACCTTCCTCTCTACCCCTAGAACATTGTTGTATAGTTTAATTTCAAAAATTATTAGTGAATTGAACCAATTTTGAAAATACCCAAATTTTTACCTAAGTGTTCAAGCCTTGATTTCTCCCTCAAAACTCAATACTACTTCAATCAAACACCATCACTAGGTTCACCACAGTTGACTCCACCTTCACGGCCATTTTTACCGGCGAAAACTCGCCGGAAGTCGAGAGAAGAGAGGAAGACCCGAGAGAGAGAGCACGAGCCGAGAGAGAAACGAGTTCGGGTGATGATGATGATGCCGACCCGGATCCGGCCCAAACCCATTATTAAATCCATATTTTTGCAAGTTAATCCCTCAAGTTTCTTAATTAGTTTAAGTTAGTCCCTATGTTTTATTTAATTTACAAATCCTCAACTTTTAATTATTATAATTTAATCCCTAAATATTATTTACAAATTCAATCCCCCATTTTATTTATTATAATTAAATGAGCCCTCAAATTTTATTTAATTTCAAGTCCCTAACTTTCAATTGTTGCAATTCGACCCCTAAACTTTTATTTCACTTTTAATCCTTAAATTTCTTTTTCCTATTTAATTTAACCCCCAAAATTTAATTGCATATTAGTCCCTCATGTTTTAAAAATCCTATAATTGAGTCCAAAATATTTTTTAGTTCACTTTTATTGCATAATAGGTCCTCAAACTATTAAATTCTTTCAAATTGACCCCCCAAAGTTTTATATTCTTTCTATTTTGGTCCACAAACTTCTATATTACTTATAGATACTTATATTTTAAGAATATTAACGTAAATTAAACTCGTTAGTGACTAGACGAGGCGTACCAACAGCTAGAGGACTGATTTTCACCGCTTAGTAGGCTCAAAACTCGAGAGATACTTCAGGTAGGCTCAAAAGACTCATTTTTACTTATCGCGTAATTATTGTTAATTATCTGTACTATATGAGTGTGCAAATGTATGTAATTGATGTGATTGCTTGCCTTCGGGCCTAGACTTGCCTTCGGGCCTAGAGTTACCTTCGGATAAAAGAATTGCCTTCGGGCCCAGAGTTACCTTAGGGTAAGAGAATTGCCTTCGGGCCCAGAGTTGCCTTCGGGAAAATTACTTGCCTTCGGGCCCAAAGTTACCTTCGGGTATTATATTACAGAATTTACATGCCTATTTGCCTTATATACTTGTATAGATGATTACCTTGCGCAGGGCCTACTCAGTATTGTTTAAATACTCACGCCTTTCATTTTTTTTACAGACTGATGAGTATGGAGGCGTGGCGAGACATGGGAGTTCTACTTAGGCTTATTAAATAAAAGATTTCATTTCCGCTATCATTTTGGAAATTGATGTATTGGATCATGTCATATTAAATTTTTTGAACTATTTAGTAACTCGTGTTAAATGTTTTGATCGTTTGGTGATCAAATAATTTCAAAAATACTTTAGATGATTGTTTTATTAAATGAACTTTCGCATTTTAATTATTCCTTATATTTCTGCATTTGATATTTAAAAAAAAAAAAGAAATGGTTAGTTTTAAAGAAAGATCTAGCGTTCCGAGTTCTTCGAACTCGGGGCGTTACAGCTTGCTATCAGAGCGGGTCTACGTTTCTGTAGACTTGCACATTTTTAAAGTATTCTCAAAGTAAATTTTGAAAATTTTAAGAGTTTTAAGCCCTAAGAACTACCATGATCGTCGTCACTCCACCGACGCCGAGGTAAAGTGTTTATTTGTAAAGATTTTATGTTTATTTCCGATACATGAGATGAAATGTTTTATAAGATAGAAATGAAGTACTTGTATCCGGATAGAAATAGAAAGAAATCGAGTTTGAGCCTAAGCGTGAAATCTCCAAGTGACTAATAGAGTATAATTTTAAATGTATTACATGATATTTCTAATCCTCGAAAGTGACTTCGTGATTTTCAAAGTATTGACTATTGAGTATGGGTATGGGTATTGTTGCTCTCTCTTGCCTATATTGAATGGTGGTTTGTAATTGCTGGTGGATTGGGACTTTAGTTGGTGTTACGCATTGAGATGGGAGTTGTGATGGATTTTGGTCAACTGTAATGAGATAATAATTCAATGCTAGGGGTTAAAATAGGGTTGTAATGGGATGATGGACATGTTTAAGAAGGAATTAGACTCGTGCTATTCTAGATATTCCGAAATTCTTGAGTGTAAAGGATGAAAGACAAGATGAGTAAGGATATTAACGAATATAAGTTAGTGTATGATATTAATTGATCATGGATATTGTTGATTTGATTTTTGTGCACTCGAGATGAGATTATTGGATTGCATTGTTATGAAGTTTTAACGTAATAGAAGATTTTATCTTATCGCCTATGTTTTGGGCCGTGAATATGCTACTTTATTCTCAAAGTGAAATTTGTGAGTTCTGTACTTGCATGTTATAGTCTCCTCAATGGAAAATCATTTGAGATCAAAGGTTATAAATTGAGGATAAGTGGTGAAAGTTATGTATTGAGGTTATCTTATTACGGGATTACGAATAAATGTTGGGATTCTCGATTTAAACTTATTTTATTATCAGATTTGAAGGACTTGATCAGTGGTGAATCAGTTCAAATTGTATAAACTGAAGTTAGATGTATCGTTTATGAAATTTGGGTGGCATGTTTATATATTATGATGGGAACTTCTAATGAGAAAGTTTGATGAATTATACTCTAATGAGGTTGAGTGAGATGTTGAAGAACTTATATATAATTTTATGAAAAGAGTTTGTGGATATCGGATTTTGATTTAGAGGATCAATTATGTAAACGGTGATTCCATGATGATTTGATTTTAAGGATGTAATGTGATTTTCGGAGGCATGATTTTGATTTTGAGGGTGTGTAATTTTATTTGATTTTGGAATTTGAGGATTTGAAACGTGAGGACAAAAATTGCTATACTTATGCTTGTAACCTGTCTAATATCGGTATGTATCATTTAAGTGGATGTTTCGCCATTGTGGGGAAATACCAATTTCAATATCGTTTTTACATATACCTATAAAGAGCATAATGTCGTTACTTCTCCATAGGTAGATTTTCCCCTTTCGTGTTGAAATAATAACTTCGATATCGTTATAGTTATTATTATAACCCGTCTAATATCGTTATGTATCACTTAAGTGGATTTTTTGCCATTGTGGTGAAATAACAACTTCAATATTGTTTTTACATATTTCTCTAACAAGTATAACGTTGTTACCTCTCCGTAGCTAGATATCCCCTTTCGCGTTGAAATAACGACTTTAATATCGTTATACTTATACTGATAACGAGTCTAATATCGTTACGTATCATTTATTCATTAATTATATTTTTCGCCATTGTGGTGAAATAACAACTTCAATAGCGTTTTTACATATGTCTATAATGAGTATAACATAGTTACTCCTCCATAGCTAGATTTTCGCCATTACGTATCATTTATTGTTTTGTAATCTGCTTGATGTGTCAATGGAACTGTTCATATGGTTAAACCACCCAAATATATATACAAAGGTAAGGTAAAACTATAAAATGAAGATAATCAAAATGAGATTGTCAAATCATACAAGTTAAAAGTCGTTATGGTGTGTTAAAGTCGTTCTTTGCTTATTTTCAGTTTGCTTTTATTATTTCTACTTGTTGAAGTAAAGAAAAATAATATGTTTTGATGGTACCATGTGATATATGTCAAACGTCAAATGCAAATGTAACGGCATAAACGTCATTATTTGTTTTACAGAATGACATTAATATCGTTATTTGTATTTCTCGAGAATATTTTGTTTAATAGCAGTTATGAACAATGCGAACATGGTAATGATATCTATTTGTCATCTAGTTGAATTCGAGAAGAATGTCAAAGGTGTATGGATATAGAAATATGTGGAGAATGAAAAATGAAAGACAACGCCTATTCTTGTTTCGAGGACAATTTCATATGTGGAATTATATGATAATGTGAAGGAGGCTATATGAAATGGAGATGGCATGCCTTTTCCCTATAGTGTCTAAAGCTCCAGCAGCACCGACCATCATTGACTGTGACAATAATGTGCAGTGGTTTATTTCAGTCTCTAGAGAAACTTTCTTGTGCATTACACTCATAGGAAAAACTGTTGAACATCGGAAATTGGTAGATGTTGATGCATGTTTATCACGGGTTGACGGTGAAGAACAACTTCATATGAATGGAGATGAAGACTTTGCACAAATTGATAATGTCACGATCGATGATAATGGTGGTGGGAGGTTACTAGATTGGAACAATCCATTAGAAGCCATGGATGGTGCTAATTTGATTGCAACTGAAAATCATATTCAAAATATGATAGATAACAACAATGATGGTTTGAATGCACATGAAACCTAAAGTCATAGTCTTGGAGATGGAAATGTCGCAGTCCGTACAAATGAAAGCGGTAGTCGGGTTGTAGTTTCAAGCTTTTCTTCAGTCCATTGTGCTTCATCAGTGAGAATTCCACAAAGTTTAAATGTGAAAGTTAGACAATTGTTTCCAACGAAGAAGACTTTGATACAAAAAATGTTATCTATGGCTATGGAGTGTCACTTTGAATTTAAAGTCAAGAAGTCAAATAAGAGCATATATGAAGTTGTGTGTATAGAGGATAAATGCACGTGGAGTTTGCGGGCTACAAAATTTAAAAATTTTGATATCTTTGAAATTCGAAAATACCAAAGTAATCACATTTTCTCAATGAGTGTGCGCCGCAAAGATTATAAGCATGCGTCATATGTAGTTATTGGAAACCACATCGTCCCTAAGTTTCAAGATGCTAATCGACTCTATAGACCGAGAGACATATTAGTGATATTCGTCGGGAGTTCGGCATCACGGTAAGTTATACGAAGGCTTACATGACGAAATATTATGCTATGGGATTGATCCGTGGGAAACCAAGTGAAAGCTATGCAAAATTGCTATCGTATTCTTGTGTTTTGGAGTTACAAAATCCAGGTACAGTGACATTCATTCACACTACTAAAAAAGAATGTTTCAAATATTTTTTTATGGCTTTAGGACCAAGCATACGTGGATTTCTTAACTCAATGCGACGAGTAATTTCTGTGGATGGGACTCACTTGACTTCGAGTCGTAAAGGAACTCTACTTGTAGCAACTTGTCAGGATGCAAATTACCAGATATATCCCCTTGCTTGGGCGATAGTTGATTCTGAAAATAATAAGTCTTGGGGTTGGTTCTTCGAAAAGTTGAAGACAATCACAAGTGATACGGAGGAGCTTGCGATAATTTCCGATCGTGCACGATGCATAAAAAATGGATTTCAAAAGGTTTTTGAGTTTGCTCATCAAGGAAATTGTATGTATCACTTGCAAATGAATCTGAAGACTCGTTTTCCACGTTGTGATCTTGCGCATTTGTTCAAGGCAATAGCAGAGGCTTATACAATACCAGAATTTGAGAACAATTTGATGACACTATTTAGTAAAGTGGAAGGAATTAGTGATCACTTGTTGGAAGAAGATTATTGTTATTTGGCTAGAGCACACCTTAGTGGAGTACGATACAATATTATGACTACAAATAATGTCGAATCGTTAAACAGCTTGTTAAAAAGTGCGAGAGAATTTCTTATAACTGGATTGATTGATTATATACGGGAAACACAACAGAGGTGGTTCTATGAAAGACACGTCGCAGCTGAAAAATGTACCAGTGTTTTCACTCCATCCTTAGAAAAGAAAATGTGCAAGACATATAATGAGGCAGAGGGTTTGGAGGTGAAGCCGATTTCCCCCGATATTTATGATGTTGGTGATAACTTGGAATGTCACATTGTGGACTTGAGGCACGTAGATGTACATGTAAGAAATTTGATTTGGACAAGTTCCCATGTGCACATGCCATTGCCGTGATAAGGTTTAATGGAGATAACGGTTACAATTTTTGCAGTTTATACTACAGTACTACTTGTTGGAGGCAATCGTATTCCGAATTTGTGTATCCTCTGCCGAAAGAAGATGAGTGGAAAATTCCAGAGCATGTGCTGGCTAGGAAGGTCCTCCCACCATCAGTGAAAAGACAAAGTGGACGACTATCGAAAAATAGAAAAAGATCAGCTGGAAAACCTTGCAAGCCTCGCAAGTGTAGTAAATGCCAGAAAACAGGTCATAACCGTGTCACTTGTACAAGCCTAGTAGTTCCAGACGATGAATGATGTTTAAGTTTCCCTTCTTCGATGTTATTCTCTCACTTTGTACGAACTTATGATACTAAATTCATTGTGTTGGGATGTTATGCTTATGTGTAATAATTTATACATCTTTTTAGTTAGGATGGGCTTCTTATTTGTATGCATGTACTACATAAGTGATGTGTTGCAACTGCATACATGTCATCATTATCGTACAGGTAGTTGGAACCACTTCGATATCGTTATATCACACTTGTACATTCTGTAAATGCTTTAGATATTAGAATGATTTCCATTTCGTTATAACGACTTTGATATTGTTATATCACATTTGTACGTTCTGTAAATGCTTCATGCTTTAGGTACTAGAACGATTTCCATGTCGTTATAACGACTTCGATATCGTTATATCACATTTGTACATTCTGTAAATGCTTCAGGTACTAGAACGATTTCTATGTCGTTATAACGACTTCGATATCGTTATATCACATTTGTACATTTTGTAAATGCTTCAGGTACTAGTCGATATCGTTATATCACATTTGTACATTCTGTAGATGCTTCAGGTACCCAGAACGATTTCCATGTCATTACAGCGAATTCGATATCGTTATGGCACATTCTTACATTCTGTAAAAACAACATGTATTACTCGAAAAAGCAAAAAACAATGGTCACTAGAACGATTTCCATGTCGCTGAAACGACTTCAATATCGTTATAACAACAGGTACAAGTATTGGAACGATTTCCAACGCATTATGAAAGCCATAACAATTTCAACATCGTTATCACACACATATACCTCCTTAGAAGCTATACTTATAGGAAACGGTTTCGTTATCAATGGTATGGTATACAAGAATCACTTTATTAGTATTATTATAATTACAGCGCTTTGTTGATGTATATCAAACGATAAACACGTACGGTTATTTTTCCCCTTTAACATTGTATGTGATTACTATAAATTTATGTGAATGTATAAAATTAATATAAAATATAAATTTTCTTAACCAAATATGAAGTAATACTTAGTGAGTTGAAATATCTATGAGCAATACATATAATCAAGTGAAAAATACTACCCATTTTGCTAATCATTTAAAATTGATCACATTCTTCAATGATTTCATTTTTAAATTATTACATTCTTAAATGATCATTTTTAAATGATCACATTCTTAAATAATCATTTTTAATTGATCACATTCTTAAATGATCACATTTTGGTAATAACGAATGTTGATTGAGTGATAATGCAAACATGACTAAGGATCAATAATTTTTAAATAATCACATTCTTTTGATATACAAATTTGTGCCATAATCATTTTGATATAATTCTTTTGGCAATTCTTTAATAGTTCTGGTTAACAATTAAGTTGTTACAGTTCTTCTATATTGTTTCATTAATAATATGTTACAAGCTATGATATTAAAAAAAACTTGATTTCCTCCTAATCAAAGTATACATCATTGAAAAAAATATTGGACACATTCACCTTTTTTTCAATGCAATTATTGTCATTCTCCGTTTTGTTTGCATTTTGTGTAATACACATGAGTAGTATTTTTAAATAATTATATGTATTGCTCATAGATATTTCAACTCAGTAAGTATTACTTCATATTTGGTTCAGAAAATTTATATTTTATATTAATTTTGTACATTCACATAAATTTATATTAATCACATACAATGTTAAAGGGAAAAATATAACCGTACATGTTTATCGTTTCATATAAATCAACAAAACGTTGTAATTATAATAACAATAATAAAGTGATTCTTGTATACCGTACCATCGATAACGAAACCGTTTCCTATAAGTATAGCTTATAAGGACATATATGTGTTTGATAACGACGTTGAAATTGTTATGCCTTTCATAATGCGTTGGCAATCGTTCCAATACTTGTACCTGTTGCTATAACGATATCGAAGTCGTTTTAGCAACATGGAAATCGTTATAGTGATCGTTGTTTTTTGCTTTTTAAAGTAATACGTGTTGTTTTTACAGAATGTAAGAATGTGCCATAACGATATCGAATTCGCTGTAATGACATGGAAATCGTTCTGGGTACCTGAAGCATTTACAGAATGTACAAATGTGATATAACGATATTGAAGTTGTTATAACGACATAGAAATCGTTCTAGTACCTGAAGCATTTACAGAATGTACAAATGTGATATAACGATGTCAAAGTCGTTATAACGACATGGAAATTGTTCTAATACCTGAAGCATTTACAGAATGTACAAGTTTGATATAACGATATAGAAGTCGTTATAACGACATGGAAATCGTTCTAGTACCTGAAGCATTTACAGAATGTACAAATGTGATATAACGATATCAAAGTCATTATAACGACATAGAAATTGTTATAGTACCTGAAGTATTTACAGAATGTACAAATGTTAAATAACGATGTCAAAGTCATTATAACGACATGGAAATCGTTCTAATACCTTAAGCATTTACAGAATGTACAAGTGTGCTATAACGATATCGAAGTCGTTATAATGACATGGAAATCGTTCTAGTACCTGAAGCATTTACAGAATGTACAAATGTGATATAACAATATCAAGGTCGTTATAACGTTCCATGTATATAACAAGATTTTCCCCTTTCGTGTTGAAATAATGACTTCAATATCCAGCATATGCTTATACTTCAATATCGGGATAACCTCTAACAATCAAAAGCTCACATACAATGATCACAAATGCGGGAATTACAAAATATCATCCACATAACGACATGGACTAACACGGGAATTACAAAATATCATCCACATAACGACATGGATTAAGTATTCATCCACAAAAATATATAGTATCCCGTGACATTATATGTATATCAACGAGGTCAAAATAATGGAAAAATGCTAAATGCTACACCCCAACCACTACTTCAACAAACATGGTATGGTCTACGGGTCAAAGTCCCATGCTAGCAACTCTGCGGCGAGTTTCCTCATCCAAGTTGGTACGCACTCAATTCGAATTGCATGAATATCCAGCTTCGCCAAATAGAAATTCTATGTATTTCAAAGTCAATATCCCACAGTCCGCCCTATAAATTGATCATAGTTTGGTAAGTGAGAACTCCAACGAAAATGAAATTGGATAGATATCTAAGTGACTTTAATAATAAACCTCACCCATTGCTTTGCTGAGGAATTTTTTTCACATCCACAAACTTGAACTCCCTTGCACTGTATTGCTTATCACACATCACATGCATTTTCATGAGTAAAGGGATAATCTTTTGGAGAGGTTTCATCCAATATTGAGTCACTGCCTTATACACACGACCTTGCAAACTGTCAAACCTACGTATTGTACGATGCTCCAAGCCAATTTCAAATGTGACCCAATGGTTGTCCATGCAACATGGAAAATACAAGTACTTGCAGTCTTTCCATTGTCTTGATAATTCCGGTGTTTCTCCATTAACATAGTTCAACAACGCTGCTGTGTCAAATGTGGGCTCGTTGGACTTTGGATTCTTTTGCATTTCATCATGAGCCTTTTTAACAAAATAGCAAAACTACGAATCCATGATGCAACAGTCTTGCTGAAACAGATTTGGATATTTCGAAGCCCGAACACAAATTTGATATAGGGTCTCGTTCACAATCTACAGGCAAAAAGTATTTAGCTAATACAAAGAAACTAATGGACCTTAGAGCAGCTATAGGATTATCGAGTTTGTTATACTTACATCGTCTCCAAGTCAACCATTCGTGTCCAACAACTGCATCATCCACTTGCCTTGGATATCATGGTGCTGAAATTTTACCATATCCCTGTGCGTGAAACCATACCAATAAAAATCAGATTATTTAAAATTAATATTCACATACACACACATCTATATATATTACGGTCATATACTTTGCAAGTGCAATTTTCTCCCACTCTGCGAGGGCATCGAGTTTCGCAGAATCTACTTCTCGATAGGGGTCATATATTCCAACGTCACACAACTTTCTCCTCTTTGTCGGGTCTACATACGGAGACTCCAATAAGGGTGCTTTTCTTTTTAAACGCTATCCATGCCCTTGTGGTGATTCACAAATAATAGTTGGAATATGTAAACTATCACCTGGAGGTTGCAAAGACTACACTCAATTCAATTTTAATAAAAGAACACACAAAGATGCACATAGCATATATGTTTGCATACCGCCACCCAATTCGTCTGCAGCATCCTCAACTATCATGGGAGTCACATGATCAATTATTGGCATTCTCTTCTCTTCATGTTGTAAACCATCACCTGGAGGTTGAAATAATTTACACAAACTATCAAATTTAACTTATGTACACTAACGATTCACAAGCACATTGCACTATTTGCATACCATTGTCCGATTTGTTCTCTTCCTCCCCAACGTTAAAAGAAGTCACACAATCAACTAGCATCCTAATCTCCTCATGTTGTATGCCATCCCCTACCGAAAGCAAAAATTATAGTTAGTTCAATCCAAACGCAAGTCTACAAAAGATGCACATTATGTTCTCAGTTTGCATACCATCACGGTTTCCTTTCTCATGATCCTCAACTCTCATTGGACTCATGTAAGCAGCTGACATTACTTCCTTGTTATGTTGTACAATGTCACCTAGAGGTTGTGAAAAATAGAGTTAGTTCAATTCAAATGAAAGTATATAAGACAATGCACATTATAATGGTTTGTCATTATATCACCTAATTCGTTCCCATTGTCCTCAACTATCACAGGAGATACACAATCAACTTGGACTCTTTCCTCAGGCTGCACATCACCATCTAGAGATTGTAAAAATTTGAGTTAGTTTAATTCAAATTTGGTGATAAAAAATACATGTTATATCTGTTTGGCTTGCTGCCGAATATACATTTTCTCTGTTTGTACACTATAGCGGGTGTCACATCATTCTTTGCATGCTCTTTATTTTCATTTCCTTGTTCTCCTTTGACTTTTTTGTCATTGACTGTCTCTTTCTTCTCTTCTAATAGCCCCTCATCCTTAAACTTCTTCATCAGATTATCAAGCCCATCTTTTTCCTTATTTTTTGTCTCCGGTGGAGCCTCCGATACATTATTAGTACTATACGTGGTAGCATCACGAGCAATTGCTGACGAACGAAATTTGTCCCCTACAGATAACTTGTCGATCTTGTACTCTATACGATCAAGTCTCATCATAATTTTTTCCATCTCCCTCTTCACCACATCTCCCACCATATCTCTCACCAAATCTCTTATATTCTAGTCAAGCAGTGGTAATGGATGCTGAGGTACTGGTAGAGAATGTCCGTGAAGAGAATCCGATGGATTAGCATTGGTCCCATGCTCGTCTCCCTCATGATGTTGGGAGGTAGTTTTATCTTCTTCCTCAGAATGTGGGAACTTTTTCCAATAGGCCATCTGTAGCTCAGTTTCATTGGGGAGCAATGTCGATTTGACATCTAGTTGTAGAGATTTAAGTGTATACAAAAAAATTAATCTTCTACCAAAAAAATACTACAGACTTTCTACCGGCTAAACATAAATATGAAATGCAATTTACCTCTTTTGATTCTAGAACCAAGTTAATTTTAGCAGCTGCCACCCTCTTGTTAATCTCCCAAGCCAATATTCTAGGAATTACATCCATGTGTCTTGTAGCAAATATATTTCCTAGTGTTGGAATAACTTCAAATGCCCAGACCTACAGTAAAGCAAATATTATGATTTCATCGACACATAATTTCATATAATTTCACGTATAAAATACAAGTTACTTATTGGGTACATACCATTATAGCAAGAGGAAAACCATGTAGCGAATATTTAGATTTTGGACCTTCCACTATATCAGTCATATCACGTTTGAGTACCTTAAGCGTGCACTCAAATGATATTTTTCCCCAAAGATATTTATTAAATTTTTCCTCATCCTCCACCAACTCAAACCACTACAAATTCAATCTAGTCTTGTCCTCTGCAGCTAGCACAACATAAACCAAAATAATAATGAGTCCCAACTTGTACCTATCTCTATTGTTGTTGCAATTTTCAAAGACATCGTATACATCTGCCTTCATTATAGTTTCTCCCTTCGTACTAAAATATGTCTCCACAAGCCGGGATTCTATTCCTAAGGTTTTGTCGATGTCTTCAACACCACCTGCATTTAAGCCCGTGACTAGAACAAATTCCTGGATGCCAAATCTTATAGGTTTATTTCCAACAATAAACCAAACTTCTTCCTTTTGGTTGTTCTTCGCTGAACGCACTATCAATTGATGCACAATCTGTGATGCCAATTTAATTTTTTGAAGTTTTAGCAGTTGCGAGAAACAACTTTTTCTTAACTTGGCTTTGTGAGTTTTGTCCAATTTCGCATACACTGTTTGCACCATTTTCATATTGCATCGATTACTGATCGTGACAGTATCACCTGTATATTCAACATCGGTACCATATCGTCTCTCCATGTTACTACAACATACAAAATAATTAGTTATAACAACTACCCAGTAAAGTGACAAAAATAAGGTTAATAAACGATGGATATGATTCAAAGTGTGTAGAATTAAGAGGATTGTTTCTCTTCTATAACAGATACCTTGTTAGGGTTGTGTTCGTTTCATTATTGAAATATTGGTCAATGGACATATGACTATTTGCCTACGGATAATTTTAAGACTGCTATAGACTTTAGACTAAATGGAAGTACATAGACAAGTATTACCCGTGTTTAATTGCCATCCAATCATATTACCTAGAACTATAATCAACTCCTAGAAGTATATAGACAAATATTATCGGTGTTTAATAGCCATACTTTAAAATCCGACACATTAAAAGCGCCTCACTCTTAAAATCCAACTCATTAAACTTTGTAAATAAATCTGGAAAAACTTCTTACATACTAAAATGAAGGATGGTCAAACTTATTATGCCATAACCAAATATGTCTTTCCGTTAATTCCAGCGGAATGGATATTATTAATTACTCTATTATAACTGTAATCATCAATGTAATACAGTCTCTTCCTTTTAGTCCCATATATTATAGCAGCAAAGTCACTAATTTAACACAAAGTATGAGAATCTATCTGATCAAAACTAAACTAGATGCTACTAAGATACATAAACTTATCAAGAATAGCTAAATCTGCACACACCTTTTTAGCTTCACCAAAAGAGAAGAAAGAATCAGAAACTTAACAATGAAATATGCTACAAAAGAGGGAGTGCCAAGGATGACATATATTACATACTGAACCAAACAATGTTTATTTGTAACCAATATCAATTGTTGACTATTAACCAGTAAATTAGAGCTTGTTTATTATGAATTTTTCAAAAACTGATATTTTTTCCGCCAACATTTTCGACCACTCACAACATTAAATTGATGTCTTTTGTATATATATATATATATATATTTATACCTTTCCTTTACTTGTACCTATCTGTGGTTACCTTCAGTAACAACTGTTGGGAAAGTTGATCTAAAACAATTAAATCATTTAAGAAAAGGAAAAAAAGCCATAAAATATCAAGGATTTACCTAATGAGCTTGGCCCATTAGGTTGAGTAATCAATCAAGTCTAATAAGAAAACTTGAGGTAGGAGGTTATTAATGAATTGGAGCATATATATGTATGCCTAGGTTGCTGAGATAGCAAGAATGTAGAGGTCTAGCAAAAAGAGAGAGTGTGTCTGCGGCTGTTTTTGTGAGATGACAGAGCTCATGTGTGAGGGGAAAAAATACAGAGAAAGTGAGGAGAAATTAGGAAGAGAAAAGAAAGGTATTGTGTTCTTTTCTTGTCCAATTTTTGTGTAGAATCCCTCTATTAGCAATTGTCTCTACATTGCTTTCACCTTCATGTTAATTTTTCTTCCTCACAATGAACCATATCCCTTCAAAACTACTTAATTTACGATCAGATAATATCTGAAGTTACACTAGATTGCATGAACATTGTGGCACTGCTTAATTTAAGCCATGATATTAATCATCTAATTAATGTCATTTATAAAGTAAAAGTAACTTATTGTCATCTAGACTAGCATAGTAATCCTTTAAACTATATGTCTAATTTGTTGTCACCCAGATTGGTGTTATAAACACAAAGCATGGATTACACAGTCTCTAAGAATCAAACATTGAAGACAAAGAGAGACGCATATATATCTATATATACACATATATATATATATATATATATATACTTATTTCCCAAGACAGTGTGAAGCTTGATGATTATATCCTCTTCTTGACGACTGAATTGAAGATAACTTTACCTTGCATTGAAGCTTGTCGAAGCCACGATGGGAGGAAGAATTCGAAGAGGAGCAGCGCGAGAATCAACTCGAGGAGAAGCCACAAGCGCGAGGAAAAACTCGAGGCGAAGAACGAGGGAATTGGGGCTCAATCGTTTTGCCCTAATTTTGATTTTGAATTGTGCGGTTTCCTTTGATTTATCTGGCAACGGGTAAAAATGAAGAATGGTGAAGAAAGGTGAAACCATGGTTGAAGTAAATGAAAGAAGGGTAAAGTGGTCTTTCAATTTTTAAATTGTTTGTATTTAATTTTTAGTAAATAATATGAGTCAAAGCCTATTGGTGCAAAAGTTTTTTTGGGGGAGAGGAGGGAGGAGTTTAAAAAAAAGAAAAAGAAGGGGCAAATGAAGAAGACGCCGTAACCGGCGGTGCAAGGCCGCCGCCCTTTTAAAGAAATACAAGTTCCAAGGGCCCTTTTTTTTAAAAAAAATTTTTTAAATAAGTTCGAAGGTTATTAAAAGGGCGCTGAAACGGAGCGTAATCTCTCTCTCAACGCACACAATCAAACACTCAGTTCTTGCGACTGAGGCTTTGCTGCATAATCGTGCGGCGATTTAAATGGATCTTCGTCCAAGGCACAGACAAGCCTTCTCAGGCTTCACTCAAGCTGAGGTATACTTTCTTTTTCATTTTAAAATCTTAATTCCAGTTTTTAACATCCAAATTTCTAGATCGTTCACCCTATTGGCTATTTTTAACTACTTATTAGCCATTTCTATGCGCTTGTTTTACCGGGTCTTCGGTGTTTCTCTCTGCCGGTGTGTGCATATCCTTCGATTCTGTATTTTATTCGAGGGTGCGTAGCAAACAATCATTTTTTAACGGTGAATTTTAGTATATGTTTTACTTTCGTGAATATGTAATTGGGTTCTGATTTATTGGAAGATATTGTTTTATCATGTTATCAGATGCTGCAATCGAAGATTGTGAGTTTATGGGGGTTTTTTTTTTCGATTATTTTATTATGTTCACAATGTCAGATTTTTTGCAGAGTTTCTGTATTGGGATAAGTTCGGTAACTTTATGATTGACGAACACTTATTACACTAAATAAAAGATGACCTTAGTCCCAGCCATCAATGATCAAACTTACGAAAGGTTTCTTCCTGTTTAAATTGGGTCTTCTTCGTTGTTCAAAAAGAACTTTATCTAGAGTTTGATAATCATATGATTGAAAAACAAACTTTGATCATAGGGAAACTTATCTTCTGTCCAAGCAGGTTGAGAAAATGGGGCGCATATATAAAGAATCTAGCGAGGAGTCTCTCAATGAGGAGTCCTATAAGAAATTGGCAAGAATTTTCAAGTAAGCATCTCATTTTTGCAGTGAGTTTTTGTTTCAGACAATTATTGCTTTAATAACTATTTTCTTCCGTATTTGCAGTCGTTCCAGCGGTCGAGCTGGAAAACCTGCTGTGAGGTGGACTGAGGTTCTTGCTTTCGGCCTTTTCTATTAACTAATGATTCCATCATAACTAAATTCTCCACCTTGATTAATTGTATTACTTATTTGGCTTTTCTTAGATTCAAACTTGGTTTGTTGAGAGGCAGAAACTCGGTCCTTCCAGAGAGACTTCTAGGGTTGCTACTGAAACAGCTCAGATGCGTGAAGGTGCATTTTCTTGGCATGTTCTTCGGCTTATATGTACCCTCTTCATGCATTTCTGAAAAGTTGATTTCTCTGCTTGTAATTACATAGCATTTTTTCAAAGCTTCACACTTAATGTGAGAATGTTATTATTCTTTGTCCCCTGTTTGGTCAAACTTCATATTTTTTCCATGTTGACTTGCTTGAAATGAACCAAGCATAGAACATGTTGCAGCATGTAGTTATATATACTATATCCTGCATTAGTTATTCCACATGTTTTTTCCTTGTTCAAGAATGCAATATAAAATATACTTCACACATCTTTTATCTCAACGAATTATTTATAGCATGGCCTTTCCACTTGATAAATATGTTTCTTGCAACTAACTAGTTGATGTATTCTTTAATTTTCTATCTTTCTTGAAAATTTGGGAAAGGTGAGAATGACGTAGATTCTTCTCATTCTTCTCCCTCGCTGTGGCTGTCTCAAACACAGGGTGGAGGGAGTGAAGTTCTGTCTGATTATGACATGGACTTGTTTTCGGTCCCAATAACGATAAACTTGTTGCTTGTAGCTTTTCTGTTATTTCAATTAGTAAATCTGATCAAGTCAGAGTCTTTTACGAGTTTGTGCAGATTAAGTGTTGAGTAGAAGTGTCATTACCTTACTTTGTAGACAGCCAACTGCTTGTCTATTTTGTTCCGTATATGCAGATTATGATGACCTCACACTGAAATTTGTTTTATTACTAGTGTCATTCCTCATTACCAAACTCATTTTTCCTATTTACAATATTTTTTGTTGCAGAGTTGAGTGTTGTGTGCTACTTATTTTTCTTGTTTCTCAATGCCATTTCTTTGAATGAATGATGATTTACTAAATCCCACACGCTCAGAAGAATTACCAGATCATGACTTGATTTTATTTGGTCACAGGCGAGAACAATCAGGATGTCTCTGGGCTGGAATTTGAAGCACTGTCATCCAAAGATGGAGCATGGTAAACTCATATTAACACTCAAGAGGTTGTTTTTAGTAAAGTAAGGTTATGGACAAGTAGAAATTTTAACTTACCTTGTGGGTGTATCCTTATCATCCTACATTATGTGCTTAATGTAATGTATGCAACATTTCTGATCTTTGCGGAGTAGTGCTCAAAGTTTCCAGATAATAATGGTCTTAAATTGTTTTGAATGTCCTTTTTGCAGGTACGATGTTGAAACATTTCTATCACACAGATTTCTCAGTTCTGGTGAAGCTGTGAGTAGTTATATACTCTGTTTCAATAGATAATGGTTACCTGAGCCTAAAAAATTCAGTTACTTTTGAAAATAAGTAACCTTTTTTCGACAGTGTGACACACACTTGGATTTAAAAAAAAAAATAAAAATTGTAACTTGTACTTTTAGCTTAGCCGCACATATCATGGAAAGTAGATGGTGGATGCTGCTCATTCTCGAGATGGGTTCATTGAGTGAATGCTAGCTTAGCATTCTTATTCAACCAATTCATGTCAGTTTGCCCAAGTTTCTCGGAGAAGATGGATCTGGTTCTCCAAACTAAACTCAGAGTTTGACAAATATCAGTTGATTGCAGGAATTTCTCGTACGATTTATTGGGTTAGGAGCCGAAGAAGATGAATGGGTAAATGCACGAAATTCCATTAGAGAACGCTCCATACCGTTGGAGGATGCAGAGTGCCGGATAGTCAAGGTTGGAGATCTTGTCGTGTGCTTCCAGGTATATCCATTTTGAATCCAAAGGCTTTTGGATTCTTTGTCTAGTAACTATCAGTTTTATTTCGTTTCTTCTCATGTTTCTATCTTATATTCTGTTATGATGTGTCTCAGGAGAGACAAGATCAAGCAAGATATTATGATGCTCATGTTGTAGACATCCAAAGAAAATTGCACGACATAAGAGGTTGCAGATGCATTTTCTTGATTCGTTATGACCATGATAACACAGAGGTGCGTGTATTTTGTCGTTTTTAATGGCACGTCTAAAGTTCATAATAATGCAATTAATATAAACAGTACATGCACACTTGAGATAGATAGTGTAACTCTAAATTTATGGTTTTGATCTTTTGCTAGGAGGAAGTCCGTCTAAGGAGATTATGTTGCCGGCCGAGCATGCTAGCAGAACTGGAGACGAGAATTAACTCAGAAGGAATTGGAGAAGAATTAACTTGAAGTGTTTTCTTGTGTACAATTTATAAACTATCTTTTCTTCATAGACGTAGGATAAGTCTCTTGTGAATGTAGTGTGCTAATTGTGTCTTTCTGGGATTCAGGTGGAGTTAGCTGTAAGTGTAGCTTGTTAAGCATATGAAAGATGGTTCTAACAATCAACTTGGAATTCCAAATTAATACCGTTCGAGCTGCAAGCATACTGGCAAAAAGCACCAGCATCAAAGGATGATAAATCACGATCCACTACAAAATATATTACAATTAAGGTTCCTACTCCATACTAGAGCACTTTCTAGTTAATGCCTAAGCACTAAATGCAGAGCTATAAATCATATGCATTTGCACGAACGCCTTGAAAATTCAAGATCATCAGAAAAATGATACCACTTTCAAATGTCATTAAGCAAGGCTTAATCGCTTCTCCATCCAATCAATGATATCCCGACCAACATCTTCGTGCTCAGGCTCAAAAAGCAGGTCATGCAAGAACCCTTCATAGAGTTTTATGTTCTTAAACTTGGAGGCTGCTTCATTGTATAGGTCTTGAGAAGCTAATGGGTCAGTGATTCTATCCGCTGTTCCATGAAGGACATAAAATGGGACTGTAACAGACTTGAAAGTGCGTGTTAAGTAAGATGATATGCGCAAAATTTCATGTCCCGTACGCACTCTGATGGGTCCAGTGTAGACCAAGGGATCTGAGTACTTGGCCAAGAGTGCTGCTGGATCTCTGGAAACCGGAATGCCCTTCTTGTTAGCGCCTTTGAACTGAAACCTTGGAGCCACCAGTGAGAAAATTGGTGCCACAGCCTGCATAAATAAAAGTACACCCCATTTAACATGGCAATAAAATTTAGGTTGAAATAATTTTAACATTATAACAATACAGGGTGTTAGCCAACCAATTCTATTTTAAAATAGAATTTGGTCAAATATATAACATCTATATATCTCAGAGACTGTAGAACCTGTAGAGTTATACTACACAAATCTCCATCACTCATTTTTGAAATTCAAACGCTATTTCAAGTTCGAATTTGTCAACTAAAACGAGTGGAACATCAAGATGATTAAGTCTTACACCGACAATAGGATGGGCTGGAGTGACGCGCAAAGCTGGTGAAGTCAATATGATTCCCTCCAACATTTCTTGTATTAGTGGATGTGAAGCAGCCTATTCATAGGAACAGCATTTGCAGAGTCAAATATTAGAGCATTTCCAACAACCCCTTTTATCTCTAAAGAGCACCTTTCACGTTATAGTGAACCTCTTTTAATTTAGAAATCAAAATTTCTAATGAACCCCAACAAACTCCTTACTTACATACTTTATTTTATTTGTATCAATGAACAATTATTGCATTCTTTTACTTTTTAATCAATGTTTATAATTTTGGCTGTCTTTGGCCAATAAAATTAGTTGTCATTTGGTAGAATTAATAAAAGAATATTGAAACTTGTGAACATTAAATAATGAGTGGGTTTGACTCTTTCAAATTTGAAGAGCAAACTCTCTCTTTATCTCATAAAGTTAAAATAAAGAGTTTATTGGAGCTTAATTTTAATGATTGCCTCTTTATAATAAAGACTAATTTTCATTTAAAGAGCCTATTGGAGGTACTCTTAGTTATTACAAATTGAAGATAGGTAAAAACAAGGGATATTAAAGAAGAAAAATCATGTTAACACATTGGTATATTCATATATCTCTGTTGAAAATCTTACCTTCAAAACCACTGCTCCTCCAGTCGAATGGCCAAACAAGAAACATGGTACGCCAGGGTTCTCCAATTTAATCTTTTCCAAGAAAGCCCCCTGTTTACATAATGAAATACAATACTAAAATGCAGCTCAAGCGTACCTGCTGCTCATTTCATGAAGAAGCCAACATACACCAATAACGTACATCAAATTAGCATAAAACCAAATACAGCTACTGCTGCTGCATTCTTCTGTTGTATGACCTTTCCCCATTAAGCAAGAGTACACCATGGCCCAAGGCCCCAAATGTGTACTATGAAAAAGAAGCTAAACTTACCGTGTCTGCAACGACATGATCTAATGAAGGCACATATCCATGCAATCCATCACTTCCTCCATGACCTGCAATAGGGATACCCAGATATACCATTTATTAACATCTTTCAGAGGCAAACTATAAGAGCTTGTTTGATACAGCATGTGAGAGGCAACAAATTTAACCAACTTTTACCACTTTTTTATCCATTCTTTCTTTTGGTCAAACCAATCACATCCACATATCTCGTGGGACCTACATGTACTAAATAAATCTCCACCATTCAACTCCACTCATTCTCCCTCACCGTTTACATTAAAATCCGTAAAAAACCATTAAAAAACCATTCCTATCACCCTCACAATTTATTTGAAAAATCATTTTTCTCCACCATTTTCAACCACTTGTTATATTGATTGGACAACTTTTTCGTATATTTTCTCAACCACCCATCCAAAAATTAATTTTCTACAATCTCTGTCAATACCCTAATAAATAAACAACTAAAAAAACTTGAATAATATTCTAGTCATGAAAACTCTGTTTTATAATTTAGGACAAGATCATCAATCAGTCTGTTGAAGGGAAAAAATTTAGAAACTGATAACTACACTTTTTGAAGACCCTCATCACTTAAGAATGTGTAATTGTGTATTGTAGTCTGAGGGAACTGCTGTCACAACAAACACAGTTGGAGGCAACAGAAAAAGCTCGGAAATGGAAGAACACCCCCAGAAGTTTGGATGCATAATACATACACGGATACAGTTGTATTTTCGAGTAAACTTCTTAGTCTTTTTTCTCCCCCATAAAGTTACTTTTTACTTTTTAGTGTGAAAAGTTACAGGGCTTCAAAATGTGAGATCATAATAAGTAGTTTTTGAATTTCTAGTCGAAATCAATGTTTGACTTTAATGCATAGTAGAAGTGGAATTTTAAAGAGGTATTTAAAGAAGAAAAAAATTTAAAAACAGAAAGAAAAAATAGAAAAAGAAAGACAAAAGAAATTCAAAAACAAACACCATACCTATCCAGTCCATTGCATAGACCCCAAAGTTGCAGGAGATTAATTGCTTCGCAAAATGAGTGTAGCGCCCGCTGAGAACAAAATGAAGAACAATGTCCCAACACACATGGATGATCATTCCATGGAGTTGACACTGACAAGAAAAAGTGAAACTAAAAATAATAAACGAACCTGTGCTCATTGAGCCCATGTATGATTATCAGAATACCCCTGAAATAGGAAATGGCCTCAGTGTGAGATGATCAAATACCAAAACAAATTGGCAACAGTAACAGCTAAAGTGAAGAACTATATACGTTCTAGCTTAGAAAACCATAAAAGAACATAGACCAGTAGCAATTAAGCCGCATTGTTCTTTTTAAAGATTACATCCAGGTGATCTAGGATTTTATTGAAGAGTAAGAATACGTAAAATGGATGAGTGTTACAAGCATTCGCATTTGTTCTTTCAAGGTTGTAATCATCTTTCAAGGCTATTTTATTTGCTCAGACCCGGTGATAATTATTTCTTCCAATTAAAACTCCTCAGTCATCCTGCATTATGTGTTGTGTATGTTTACCAAAAATCAACATGAGTTTGTGTGTAATATATATGTATATATACATATACAGAAACTAATCCAACAAAACAGTGTGAAAAAAATGAGGGTAAAAGGGTATGGAAGGTCATGGAGATTGCTGAGATTCAGATACACAACAAATTGTACTCAAGCATCCATATAACTGGACCAGAATTTGCTGATAACTGGAAGTATCAGATTCTCCAGATAATATTTCAATAACTCCAATGAAATGGTCACTCAGTCAAGAAGGGAAAATTATGAAGAGAAACAAGAATACCATCTGTTTTATAGTTGTAATTATCGCTTTATACAGAACCTTCAATTCTAGAGTTCATTCATGTAATTGTTGACCATTGATGTTGAACCTTCAGCATTCAGATGACCTCACAAACTGTTAAGATCATTAATGATCAAATGCTAACATATAGATAGTAGAGACAGATGTTATGTATAATAAAGACTCAAGATCATCATTCTAAAACGCCAAATGTGCATACAAATAAGGTGCAGATGGTAATCACCTAAACTTGACACAAAACCAATAAAGCAACACAAGAAAATTCGAAAATTCGACGTAGGAAGAAGGTCAGCTATAAGTCTTTAACAAATTAAGAATTATTAACTTCTACGGAAATCCGAATTTATTTATGGTCTACATGCATACATGTGTGTAAACAGGCGAGTGGATAAATACAAATGTCAATGACCTTATTTTCAATTTGAAACCTAAACTGACTAGAAAATAATAAAAAGTTTCCCAGAAGAAAAGGGAAAAAGCAAAAAAAAAAAAAAAAACGAATGGAGAAACAGATACTGATACGGTGCAAAATAATAAAACGTCAAAATCAAGCAATAAAATTAACAGTAGTAAATCAATATTCACGATTTCATGATCCTATGAACATTAAATCAAGTGTATCGAACTGAAGAAACACACTTCAATTCACTGGAAACCGGGAACCACGATCGGCAGAACAGAGCATTCCTTCGCGTTCCAGAAAATAGAAACGTATTCCACTGGCACCGTCTGTTCCAGTCACCAGTATCCTCCACCGCCATCTCTATACCCTCGGCGAGTGCCCTGCGCCTTAGTGTGTCCTCCTCGTCTCTCCGTCGACCAATTTTTCTCTGCGCCACCGCTTCCGTGGGGGACTGCGTGGGAGAGGTAGCCGAAGATGACGACCGGTGGCGGCGGCGGGCGAGAATAAGGCCTACCCATACAAAAAACGAGTATATTGACAAGACAGATTTTGTGAAAGCAATTAATGACTGCCGGAAGTTTTTGAAAAGCGGAATTATGCGGCCGCTGGCACCGGAAGTTAGCTCCTCCACATGCACTGCCGTCTCCATACTGTTGAGAGAGAGATAAAAACGAGACGAGAAGTGTGAAGGAAATGGCGTGTGTATGGCATATGTATCTGCCGGTATATGTGTGTATGTACAGAAAATGGAAAATGATATATAGAGAGAGAAACGAGCGCGTGTCTAAAAAGTCTAGAGAGAGAAAGATGCGTTAGCTATCTAAAAAGCATAATGCTAGAATGCCATAACCATTAACATAATTAGTGACATAATAATAGTAAAATTCTTATCTTGCCATTAATGAATGACTGAATTGATATTGCTTTAAAAGATATTGAAGTTATTTTATTCTATTATGATATTCTTTATGGCATTTAATATGTTACCGTAGCGTGATTGATCTAAAAAATATAACATAGTATACTAATTCAAAATTATATGGTTCAAAACAAAACAGCTACGAGAATAAGCGTTATGACTCATGAGCGTGTTTGTTACGGTTTGAAACCTGTATATTTAGTTTCCCACCCCGAACCCCCCCACCCCCACCCCCAATTTTTTTTTATTTTTTTATTTTTTTTATATTGCAGCTAGAATCTCAATGTTGCACACGTTTGTGTTTTTAATTTGGAAACCCTGCCAAGCTCAATTCATGCATATAGATTGATATAAAACGGAAATCCTTCAACAATTAGAGAAAATTACAACCTATATCAATGGAAACCTCCACTAATTATAATAAATTACAAAAATTCAGTATCAATTTGATAACAACCTGTACGAACTCATACGAGATTGAGTATCAATTATAATCAATTTGATAAATTACAACCTGTATCAATGGAAACCTCCACCAATTAGAATCAAATTAATAAAATTAAGAATGAACTTGATACGAGATTGCGGGTGATATTCAATTGTATACGAAATTGCACATGGCTGATTTCACGCAGACTAATTGCACGCAGGCTTTATTTTCATTTTGGAAACTCTGCCAATCTGCAATTACAGTAAACAAATTAGGGAAGATGAATAAAACCATTCCCAATCTCGCTAGGCTGTATGCAAAATTTAAAAAAAAAAAACGAAAAAAATAAAATATGCATGATGCCTACTTGGTTTTTCCGTCGATGGTGGGACGTAACCGGAGATGCACTTTTGACTTTATTCGCAAGAGGGTATGGAAAAAGATCTGTTGTTGGCGAAATAAATTGCTTTCCATGGCGGGTCAAGAGATCCTTATTAAGGTAGTGATACAAGCAATTCCAGCCTACCTTATGAGTTTGTTCAGATTGCCCTCGTCCATCTGCCGACAGTTGCGTAGTTTAGCTTGCAGGTTTTGGTGGGGTGAGGAAAGTGCAAAGAAAAAGATGGCTTGGATCAAATGGGAGTCTCTTAGCACCTCGAAGCATGCGGGGGGTCTTGGCTTCCGTGACTTTCACCTGTTCAATCAGGCCCTTATCGCAAAGCAAGTTTGGAGACTTATGGAGTACCCAGACTCATTGGCAGCCAAAGTGCTTCGTGCTAAATATTTTCCAGGAGGTGACATCTTATCTGCAAGCCTTAGGCCTAACCCCTCTTACATTTGGAGGAGCCTTGTTTGGAGTAGGGAGGTGATTCGGAAGGGTATACGATGGCTTGTGGGGTCGGGGGACTACATCCGGGTGTTCTCTGACCCTTGGATCCCACGCCCTACTACTTTTCGACCGATGTCCCCTCGAGCAGGAAATGTGTGGTGGGTTAAAGACTTGCTCAATGACTAGAGACAGTGGAATGAGGAGGTTGTCCGCCATGTTTTCTGTCCAGTTGATGCTGACCTCATCTTGACAATTCTTCTTAGGGTGTGTTTGATTGTAAAGCCGGAAAATGGTTAGAAGGAAAATATTTTCCGGGTAAATGAATTCGGGGAAAAGGTTTTCCAGGGAAATGGTAGTTGTAGGTGTTTGATTGGGTTAATTTGAAAATTGGAAAATAATGTTATTTTTCTTATTTTTGTATTTTTTTCATGAAATTTGATCATTTTTCTTATCTTTATGGTTAAAGCAAATTGTCCATTCACCCCAAAAAAAAAAAAAAAAAAAAAACAGAACCAAGTTTTCCAGGAAAAGGGAAATCTGGCCAAAAGGTGGGAAACAATTTTCTTCCAAAAGTGGGAAAATGGGAAGAACAAGGAAAAGGCTTACCTGGAAAACTTTGGCCATCAAACAAGCCTTTACCTGGAAAATGATCCCACTTTTCTCTTTTCCTGGAAAACTTGGCTCAATCAAACACACCCTTAGTGTCAATCACACGCGTGATGCTCGAATTTGGCATTACATTGCTAATGGTCGCTATACAGTGAAAAGTGGCTATAATCTGTTAAAAGCTGAACAAAGACGTGAGAAGTCGAGCTGCTCAAATGGAGATATTAAATGGTGGGACGTCATTTGGCGCCTTAACATCTTGCCTAAGGTACGTATCTTCTTGTGGCGTTTACTTCATGGGGCTATTCCAACTCGTGATAATCATCTTAACCATCATGTGTATGGGGATTTCGCTTGCTTTCGTTGTGGAGCGGTGGAATCAAAACGGCACGTCTTTTGGTCATGTAACTGGGTTATTCAGCTATGGAAATGGTTGGGCTTGTGGGATGTGATTAAACCATTTATAACTGATGACATGAGACAGACTATTCTTCTTATTTTTGGACGAGTAGACACGCATATTCGGGAGGACATTGCCTGGACCTTGTGGTCTATTTGGTACGAGAGAAATAGAGGATATCACCAGCAGATTTCCCGTGATTGGAGGGCTGTAGGTGAGGCAATCCATGCCCAGATCTTCGCTTTCAAAGTTGAGGCAACAAAACAGCTGGAAAGTGACCCTAGTACGACCATTCGTAGGAAACCTCTGCAATGGAACGGTAGAAGGGGGGTGTTCCAATGGTTATACTCTTTTTTGTGACGCTGGTGTTAAAGACGGGAAGGCCGCTATGGGTAGATTGCTCCGGGATGAGGAGGGGGTTATTATCTTTGCTTTTGCTACTGGTGGATATGCAGTGGAAGCGGCGGAGGCGGTGGCGGTTCGATATGGTTTCTCCCTTGCTCGGAATAGACGACTCTCTCTCCATGAAGTGCGCACTGATGCCACCCAAGTCATCCATGGAATCTGCGAGCCGGAGTCTAATGCCACGCTTGAGCCTATTTTCCATGATATCTTACTCCTTCTTGGAGAGGTCAAGTGTCGTACCTGTATGTATGTACCTCGGTCTGAAAATGCTTTGGCGCACGTGTTAGTGTCATATGCTCTATTGTCATCTGTTGATAATCATTGGTTCGACTGTATGCCATTATTTCTCTCCCCCCATATTACGGGGGTGAATCATGAATGAAAATATTTCCCTCCAAAAAAATTAAAGGAAGATTAAAAAGCCATAATTCAGAATATCGCTGGCTGTAAAAAAAGGAAGGAAGATGGAAAAAAAATCAATAAAAGGTTAATTGAAAACTTTCCAACATGTGGTCACTGTATTCATTACATCCATCAGTCAAATACTTGAGCATAATATAAAATTTTCAAGATCACCATTCTTCACACTTTCTCACTTGTAGAATCATCATGGCCGCGTTGTATGAACAACTCATACAAATCAATCCAACACGTTTGAAAGCATGAACTACCATGTTTCACAAACAACGATGAGGTCCACTCTTTGGAGTTCGTTCTACAAGATCAGGATGTAAAAGTTTGGTCATTTCAAAACTGAAATACCTATTACATGTTTTCCTGTCAATAGTTTACAAATGTTTCATTTCATACGTGTTTTTAATGTAGGGAACAAGGATTCATGCAAGTATGGGAAAGGCGCTTATCCCACAAAAAGGAGAAAAACTTCACGAGCACGAAGGATACATAATGAAGAATTTTGTTATCACCAAAAATACCGGGAAGTATAAGACAACAACAAGTCCCTACAAGCTTTTGTTTATGAAAAATACTCACATAGCACAAGTTGATGATGGAGGTTTTCCAACAGATATTTTTTGATTCAAGCCTTTCTTCGAAATTATTGGGAATAAAAATATTGATGATGGTGCATTGTTTGGTGAGTATATACAACTTAGTATAGTTAATAAAGTTAGGATTAATGTTGCTATCATTTTTATTTATGTGGTTTTTCTATTCTTCCAAATGTTATTGGAGAGATCGTAGGAAGTGATTCTATGAAAACTCGGGAAAATGGAGAAAAGATTAAAAAAACTCATTGATATAGAGATTCGTGATGAAGGGTGAGTATTCTTTATTTTCCATTAGATTTATTGAATATTTGTAGAACAATACATTGTTTTTTTTTTTATTTAATAAGATCCTTGATCTTTTTAAAATTTTCTACATTTTGTAGAGATAAACGTTTTCCAATGACTTTGTGGGGTGGTTGTGTTCATATGGTGGATAATTTTACGAAGAAGGCTGGTAAAGAAGCTATTATTTTGATATTGCAAATGGGTCATCCAAAGAATTTTATGGGTATTGGATTTTTCTCCTTTTTAAAACACATTTCTCTTCAAAATCTTAATTTCATCACTCAATTTTTTCCTTTTTGTTTGAATAATAGATGATGTAAAAGTTTGCAACACTTTTTATGTTTCGAAAGTGTTTGTCAACACTTCGTTCTCACAACTTGAAGAATTCCGCATGAGGCATGTTGTTATCTATAGAATTTTATTTTTTATTTGAGGTGAAATGCTATTTTAAATTCTATTAATTTTTAAATTTATAAATGTCTTGCAAATTGTTGAATGGAGTAGCCTCATCATCACAAAGTATCAACCAGATTTTTGCTTCAAATGTTTATTTAACAGTGGATGATTTAGAGAGTGGCACTCATGAGTTTAGAAACATTGATTAGCTTATTCAAGAGGAAGAGGTATGTTTTAAATCATCTTACAACAATATTGTTAAATCTATTTATTTAAAACTTAGTTTTTAAAAAAAAAATTGATTTTTTTTCTTGAAACAGCTAAATCTGGTTTTTTCAAAATCAGGTTAAAAAATAATTTTTTATACAAAACTTAGTTTTTTTTTAAAAAAAATTGATTTTTCCTTGAAATTGTTAAATCTGATTTTTTTCAGAATCAGGTTAAAAAATATTTTTTTTACACAAAACTTAGTTTTTTCTTAAAAAAAATGAATTTGTTTCTTGAAACAATTAAATATGAGTTTTTCAAATCAGGTTAAAAAATAGTTTTTTACACAAAACTTAGTTTTTAAAAAAATGATTTTTTTCTTGAAACATTTAAATTTGATTTTTTAGAATCAGGTAAAAAATATTTTTTTACACTTGGTTCTTTGAATTTTATTTTATATATTTTTTTGTTTTCAAAGAGTTAAATTTGATCTGTTATAGTCAGGTCAATATGATTATTTAAAGAGTAAATAATGTACTGATTATACTTTTAAAATTATTCTAATACTTAGGTTACAAAATTTTGGCTTATTGCCTCGATTCAAGAAGTGGAATCGAAGGCGATTAGTGGTATTTAAGATGCAAAAAATGTTCCAAGAAGTTGATTGTCCAGGGCAAGCATTTTTATTATGGAAAATGCAAGGTTGTAAGTTCAAATGGAGTTACTAAGTAAATTCATCGATCCCTTTTATTCATTGTTGCTCTGTTAATTTTTCAAGTTGGAGAAAATATAATCATGAATGTCATTTTTTTTTTGGTTTGCACAATTAATTTTCATACCTAAAAAATGCACATAGATTTAAAATCCAAGTGCGGGTTGGCGATGGGACTAGGCTGAAGTGTGGTTTTGCTGTTGTGGGACAAGGAGTGTGTGCACCTGATTGGCAAAACAAACAAAGAACTAAGAGAATGTGTTATCAATGTAAACACATCCTATTCAGTAAGTTTCTTTCTTTCTTTCTTTTCTTTTTTCTCTCTCTCTCTCTCTCTATATTTTTATTTTTATAACTCTTACATGTTTATTGATTTAAATATTTATTGATTGCAAATAGGATGTTGAAGTTATAAGCTACCTGACTGATATTGACTCTTTAGTGGATCGCAAGTTATTGTGTAAAGTGGAAGTTAGAGCTCATAAAGTTATTGGAAATGATGAAGTTTATAACGTTGTCAGCTTCACAAGTGATTCTGAACAAATCTCAAAATATGAAGTCTATTTCATGAGAGGGTGAAGGTATTTATCTTGAAGTTTGGTTGGTGACTTTGTATTATTTGGATTGAAGGATTTATTGATATTGGGTTTTAAGTTTTTTTGCAACAACTTGATAAGGTGTCAATGCATGATGGGTTTGCAAGTGTTGATTTTAAGGTGTTTAATTCATCAAAATTGTTTACAATAAAGATTATTTGACTTATAATTTGTTAATTAGTGATTTAATTTCCAATTATGTTTACCATGGGATTTTGTGTTAGATAATGAAATCAACACCCCAGGATAAAGTCAGATGGATTGTGGAGGAGAAAATGGAAAGGATGATGACACTCTTTGCATAAAAAATGCTTAAGGGGGATCCTTGAGCACTTTGTCAACTAACAAGACTAGAAGGATTGTGAAAGTTGAGAAATGATGGCTTGAAGAATTGTTTGTTCTTTCTTAATTTAATTAGCATACAGATTAGTTAAGTGGGTTTTTTTTTTGTTATTTCTAAAGGTGTTTTAAGATTGTCGTCCGTATTTCTAATTTGGGAACATTTCTCAGAACAATAATAGTTTATTTTCCGTTATCTATTTAGTTTCATGTATTGTTGTTCTTAAAATCTTTTTAAACATTTTGTAATACTTTCAACATTTTATACTTCAAGTGCCTTCAAACACACTTAAATAATCAATGAATTTAAAAAATAAAAAAAATCAGCCAGAAAATTTAAATCTAAATAAAGGTTGAAAAATAAAAATAAAAATAAGTTAAGAAAAATGTTTGCATTGAGAGTGTCCAATAAAAGTCTTAGTGATGAATTTGAGCTAATCCACATGTGAAAACAAACAATCAAAAATTTAATTAGATTGCGGAAATGATGAAACTTTTTAAAATCTAATAGAGTATATTTGGGGCATAAATCGAAGGGCAACGAGTAGTGAATGAAGCCCATGGAAAAAAGTATGAATCTTTGGGAGGTTAAAGTACACTAGAAAAAATTACATGGCATTAGGTAAGCAACAATAGTTCACAGACACTATTGAAGTGAAGGAAGAGCAAATTTCCTTTTGTAACAGTTGAAACAGATCTTTTCAAAGCCTTAATTAAACTCTAAATTAGGAATGGAAATCAAGAATTTTATAAAATTTAATGCCAACTTTTGATTTAATACATCTACAAGTTGAAGGGAACATACAATTCATACATAAAAGAGAACATACATATTGAAATGCTTTACTTTTATAGAAAATTGGTGATTCATTTTATTCTACATTAATCGTGCATTCATGGAGAGGATAGTGAAACCAACCATCATCAACAACATGCATAGAAGGAGCACTGAATTAGATAAAGGTATGTATATACTACTCTGTGTTTTTGATTTACATATGACCTGATGTGTTTTTATCTATATTGAACAAATTGTCTTCGGCATCTTTGATTGAAGTGCCCTAGTAAAATCAATGGTGATCCAATTCTGCATCGTTTTCATAGTAAACATTTAGTTATTGTCAATCTACTATATAGAAAACAGTAGAGAATGTGAAATAAGTGATTGCAAAAATTAATATACATGTAATTATATACACTCATTTTAGACTACCTGTCATTGCTCGTGGATAGATTTTTGAAGCCTGATGTACTTCATCAATGTTTGATATGAATCCAGAGTTCATCAATGGCTTGAGTTAAATGCTAATATGGGAGAGAACAAAAAAAGTTAGGCTTCTTGCTTTATAATCATGGGAATTTAAACGTTTGTTGCGTTTAATCTGAAAAAATTTCACTGTTTTCCAAAGGAAATGAGGTGGTTCGAATACAAGGAGAGAAACCCTAGATTATAATCAAACTGGAATTAACTTTTCATTAAAGCTAGAAGAATGAAAAACCTATTAGAAGCAGTATACATTTTGGGATCGTCGGTATTAGATTTGAATACGATTTGGTACCGTAGTTTGAATCTGAGTAGATTTGAATCATTCTAGATGAAAGCCTTATAGTTTGAAGGCAAAAGTGTGTAAATGAATTTTGACTCAGAGGATTTCAAAGCCGAGAAGAAATTCATCGATGGCTTCATCCAGCGAGAAGAAATTCATCGACGTTTTGGGAATGTAGGTTGGATCTGAACACAGGTTGTATGCGTGTCTGGTGGTGGAGTAAGGCTAGCGCGTGGCTTCCTTGTGGAGGATCGGCCATGGCTTCAACCATTTGAGGTGGGGGATGGTGGAAGGCACGGCGGCCTAGTCGTCAGCGTTAGAGGCTAAGAGGGTGTTAGCATCATATTTTTAATGCATTTTAATGTATTTTTTTCAAATTTCAAATTTAGTCAAACAAATCACATCCATATATCTCTCCACTCAGTAAATCTCCACCATTCAACTCCACTCATTCTCTCTCTTCCTACTCATAAAAATACATTAAAATTCATCCACTAACACACTTTAAGTTTGGTACGTCAGTTCTAAGAAAGGTAAAGTTTGGGAAGAATCTGGATAGGTTGAGAAATAAGACACGGTAGATTGGACTTGGGTTTAGTAGTGGGCTCGAGTCATTGAACGGGTTGGGTGTTTGGCTTGGGTCATTTTAGCCGGTTATTAGAATGGGGTGGGCCACTGTGTATTGGGCTTGCATACTAGGTTGTGTAAGGTTGGGTCGGAACAATGGGCCTCTAGACTGATTGTACAATTAGGCAATCATACTATTAATAAAAACTGAAGTGCCAATTGAGTACTGTACCATATTGGCAGTACCAAGTTGGCACGCAATTATTTAAAATTAAAAAAAAAAAAAGAAAGTCCTATTTTCGAAACAAACATTAAATATGCATTTATTATTTTATGTTCCTATATTTTGCTTTCCTTATTTAGTAGTTTTTTCCTTATTTTTTGTTTTTTATATATTTTAATTTTTATATAAATTTTAATTTGCAAATTACATAAATAATTGAAAATTAACTAAATGCAAGCATTAATGAAAATGTGCTATGAGGTTAAGATTACAAATTACAATGGCAATTGAATTATTTCTAAACATGAGAATTAACATTTTAACTTTTAAATATTACATTTTAATTTTTATATACATTTTAATTTTGGTACAATGCCACGTTGACAACGATTTTTTATTTTAGAAAAATATTCATCTTTTTATTTAAAAATTAAACTAAAAAATATTATTTATTTATTTTTACCATGTTAAAATGATAGTTTTAAATAGTTTTTTGCGCGTAGTGTACATTGTGAGTTTAATAATCGAAAAATGAGTTCTCACTTTAATTGATGTTTCTCATTTATACTTTAAGCTTTCTAAACATATTATTTTATATTTAATTTATAACTTTTTCAAATATCCAATTTAGAAAACATTTGCTATTTCAATGCCAATTCAATATGTATGTGGCCCTTAAAGAAGTTTTTCAAATTTTAAATTACTTTAGGTATTTTCGTAAAATTTCAATTTCAACATCCATACCAAATTTAAATGTTATACATATTATTATTTCTCTTTTGGACCGATGATATAATTTAAAAAATTGTGAAGTTTTATCAAAATTATTTTTACTAATCCCGTGCATCGTACGGGGCATTATTTTTTCTTTTTTTTAAGGATGTTTTTTCAATTTTTAATAATTAGACAAATAACAAATTTTATTTCTTTTCTTCAAACAAGAAGTACTATTATTATTATTATTATTATTATTATTATTATTATTATTATTATTATTATTATAAAGAGAATCCATTTTCCTATTATTTTTCGGCATATGTATTTCAAATTTGAAATAGCATTTTGGAGGTCTTTTCACCGTCTCTATTTTTTCCCTTTATTGGCAGAGTTTTTTTTTTAATTAAGGTCTGATTTTTTTTTCTTTTTTTTTCTTCCTAATTCATATTAAATTCTTTTACAATTATCATTAATGGCCAAGAATCTTCCTAAATCCATCTATAATAATAATAATAATAATAATAATAATAATAATAATAATAATAATAATAATAATAATATATTTATCTATATCAATATTTTATCTATAATAATAATAAGCTATATCTATAAATATCAATTTTAATAAAAAATATTAATTGAAAAAACTCTAACATTAATTAAATTTTTTAATTAATCATTCAATTGTAACATTGATCCAAAATGGTTAATTAATTGAATCTATGTCTATATTTATATCTTTTAAATGATAACATATATCTTTGAAGTTTAATTCATACAATTTTTAAAATTACGGCTACCAAGATAATTATTTTTGAAATAAGTAGCTAAAAAATGAAAATTACTTATATTGAAATCAGTTATAGTTACTTATATTTCTCATATTTAATTGGACATAGTTTTACTAGAGAAAGATTAATCAAAGTTAATTATATTACCAAAAGGATAAAAATATAATTAACTTAAAAAATAAAAAAAATTAAAATTAGATTGCTACGGGTGGCAAGACTTTCTTTTAAAAAAAATTAATTACAAGCTATCTTTTAAATTATAAGATATCTTTAAAATTGGATTCATACAATTTTAAAAGCTATCAATATTAAATTGATTAGATTGGAGCTAGGCAATAATTTTCACATATTGATATTTTTTAGAAAATTAATTGTGTGACATATATTTACATGTTACAGTTTCAAATGCTAAAAATCACATTATGTTGAAATCATAATTTGCAATAAAGATAGAAAACCAAATAAACTACAAATATGGTGGTTACACAAATTTATCAAAATCTATCATGTTTGAATTTTTTTTTATTTTCATTTTTTAAAATTCCCCGAATAAGATCTTAAGATTTTTTGAAAAAAATTATCGATTAAATCACCTATTTTTATTGTTAATTATATATTTTAATTTATTTATCTTATCCAAATTAATTTAAATTTGATATCAAATAATTTAATATTTGATCAAGATAATATAAAATATATGAGATTTTTTATAAATGACATTAAGAATTCTATATAATTTAAATTATTTAAAATTAACATCTAAATTGATGTTTAAAAAAATATGTCAATATGCCGAATATGTAAAACTGGTGAATTTATATTGAATATGTTCATATATATGTTTAGTATGTTTAGAAGGTATTTATTGAAAAAAATAGATGTAATTAGTGCATACTAAAAAAGTACAAATAAAAGTCTTTGATTAAATGATCACGATAGGGTATGGACGGGAATGAAAATTTTCTAGCGGGGCGAGGATTGAAAATGGGAGAATCCACATTCTGTTGCAATTTTTATATCATCCTCGCTTGGCCTCGATTAAATGAGAATGTAACGGGGACGAGGATAAGCATTTCTTAGTGGGGCATGAACATGGTGCGGATATTTACATAATGGAATTGACTGAAGTATAGTCGAAACTCTGTCGAAAATTTTAGAAAAATTTGAACATGTATTACTTAAATTGTGTGATGTGCAAGATTGTATTGTATTTTTTTTATAATCATTTTCAGTACCGATAATAATGTTCTATTTATATTTATAGAATCATGTATTAATATACACGGCTTCTGCGCAACCCGTGTGGGTTACTGCTAGCAGTTAATAATGAAAATATTTGATTAGACGGAAAAATTCAAGATAATAACGTTAAAGATTTTTATATATATATATATATTTTTAATTAAAGATCTTATAATTTAATTTTGAATTGGGCTCTTCTAATGGAATTGAATTAGTAAAACATGCTGTGTATAGTTTTAAATGGTTTTCAATTTTTAAAACATTAGATAATTAGGTTCTTTTTAATGGAAAAATGTAATTTATTTTATTAGAAGGTTTTTAAATGGTTTTATTATTGAATGAAAAAAATAGGTTTAATTTTTTTTATGTGGTTTTCAAAATATTTGATATTTAGAGATAGTCACATAACAATATTTTATGGATGTTTGTTGTAAACATTACAATAATACAATAAATTATTTGTTTCAATTTTGAATTTATTTTTTTTATTTAACTCTTTAGGTGCAAAGAATATTGGATCTCAGCGAATATATCCCTCAAACTCTACTATGGAAGTACGTGAAAATTCGGGTTTGCAAAGGAAACCTATCCCTCAAAATCAACATCTTTCATTTAGAAATACATTTAAGATAATAACTAATGTATTGTACTTTCTTCTCAAATAAAAAATGATTTAATTTACTACGTCCATCTCTTAGTAACAAACGTGATGTGTAATTTTTTGTAGGACTTCATTCAAATAGTGGCTCAAAAACCTTCATTTTTGGCGGATATGGTGGCCATCGTTCTGCATCACAATGTAGAAACAATCCAATATTTGGATCTATCAATAGAACCACACTAATGATAGATTTGACAAACAGTGGTACCGCCAATATAAATTCAAACTACGAATTCTATCAATCCATTGGAAAAATCAATTTTATATTGAAAATGTTTATGATATTACATCAAATTTATTGTTGAATCATTGTGGAATAGAGAATGATGAATATCCACAATCGTGTCTCCCAAAGAATTCAATACACATTTTGCACAATGCATCTATACAAAGGAATCAATTTGTTTCCGAATCTACGAATATTTCATTGATGAGTCCATCATGCACAATAACAAATGGTATTTTACAATGGTGTATATTAAATATTTCTTATTTTATAGTGTTAATAATTATCTGAATGGCTTATTATTTTTATTGCACCGGTGTTCAATTTAATACAAAATCCAAAATATTTGTATTGCAATCAAATGCGTCTAATGCTTCTTTGACAAGAAATAGAAACGAAGCAAACATGCATGTCAATGGACAATATAGCAATATAGCTTGTGGTATTGGTTCATCATACAATGCTTCAACTGGGTTGGAGGGAGGGTCAGATTTGGAATCCACAGCTCGTATAAATCAAAATATTTCTATGAATGTTGATCAACATACACCTATCATAGATAATGGTTTGTACTTTGTATTGTCACCTATTTGTTTGATTTAATTTAATAATAATATAATTCAATATCATTTATATTTGATTGCGTAATCTTATGTAAAATATTTTTTTTTGAAGTGTTCAAAAAAAGAAACGTGCAATGATGGAGGTAAAATGCATTTTTTTTTTTTTAATTTGAGACAAATAACGCGTTCAATCAATTGTGGTACTGAAGTCATAATTTTATTTTAATATTAAACTGTGTTTTGATTTCAGGTGAAGAGTTAGAAATTGATAGAACGTCGAATTCAAGTAAATACGTGGTTAATGTTTTGGATAAAATTTCAATGAAGTTTATGTTAGAGATATTTTCTAAAAAGCATATGAACATTTATTGGCATCATATTAACTCAACGCATTGCTAAGGGTTATCATGCCATGAATTTTTATTTCATAGTGTATTGGGATATCAGAGACGCACCACATAGTTGTGAACACTGTGGTGTTTTTTTTTTTTTTTTGGTATGATGAGAGGACTCAAAAGGATGAAAAAGCTAGGAATCCGAAGTTCTCCATGCGTTGCAGCAAGGGCAAATTGAACTTCATTTGATGCAGTGTCTTCCTTTAATACTTGGAAATCTACTATATGGATTGGATGATAGAAGCAAACAAGTTCATGAAAATATTCGTTGTTACAATAGGATGTTTCATTCACGTCCATGGGAGGGACGATTGACAAGAGCGTAAACAAGGGATGGCACCTCCAATATTTAGAATCAGCGAGAAAAATTATCATCAGATCAGGAGTTTATTGCCGGCGAGAGGCTCGGACCCAAAATTTTCCCAATTATACATTTATGACACTACTAATGAAGTCCAGAACAGAATAAATGATGTGAGGTACGATTTCAACTTTGTGCACCTTTTTTGGTTGTTGCAAGTTTCATTTGATCATACGTAACACTAGTATTAGTTTTATTTTCTTGCAGCCAAACTAACGATTCAAACAAGATACACAAAGAAATCGTTGAAGATTTGAAGGCAATGTTGGACGAAAACAATGTCTTGGTGAAATCATTTCAAATGGTGAAGGAACCGATTCATCAAGATGGATGCTCAAATGTGAAGTTAAGCCTCATTGGAAAAAGAGATAAAGATGGGAGGACGTACAATCCTCCGTTTGTTTATGAAGTTGCAACTTCGATAATTGATGATTTTGAGAACAAACCACTCAATAGGGATATTGTAGTCGAAACTCAAACGGGACCATTGAAGCAGATAAATGAATGGCATCCATCGTGTCTTGGCCTACAGCATCCATTGCTCTTGCGATACGATCAAGATGGGTTTCAAGAGTGTTGACCTTTGGGCTTGGGCCCAAATGCTGTGATCCAGAAAGTTATTATACCATTTGAAGAGTAAGCCAAGCATATATGCACTCAAGTTATCCACTATTGTTTTGGACCTTAAATTTTCATCGTTTATGCTGGATTATATATATGGCGTGGTCTTCTCCATTTTAGGGTAGAGAATTCTGAGTGACTTTTTCAGCCAATATCTTCTATTCCTTCGTTTTTTTTTCCTATTTTGTATAGTACTCTATGTGAAGAGAACCTTAGTGAAAAATTGAGAGAAAACAAGGGAGAAACCACATACTTGCTATAATCTTAGTGATTGTAGAGTTTAACTTAGTGTTAAGGTGGTTTCTTTTGTACCGGTTGATTGTAAGCATATACTGGGCTAGATTTGTAATCTATTGGCTTGATGAATGGAGATGGAGGCGGATCTACAATTGTAGAGCTTCGAAGGGAGATGTAATCGGAGGCTATGTGTTTTCTGATGAACTTCCTGCCTTAGTGGCATATCGGTGTTCTCTCTTCTTTTTTTTTACTCCGTTTCATTACTTATTGTTGTGTTGGCTTGCTTCGATCTGGGTTTCTCTGAGTGTTGCTATGTTTTACAAACGTTCTAGTAACAGTCTAACCCTAATAAGTGGTATCAGAGCTGTTTGTTGGGGTTTATTCTGTTATTGTTGGTTTTCTTTGTTAAACTTCACAAAAACTTTGATTCGAATCATTTATATTGTTATCTTCTGTTAGATCTCTAGTCGAGCCTTGTTTTCTGCTAGTGGATAGTCTGTTGCTTGTCATCTTTGTGATTTAAGCTATTCTGAGTTACTTGTTGGTCTTTACTGCTGTTTTTCACAGCACACAAGCACTTTGTGTGTGTTTTGCATTTGCACTCCTATTATGTTTTAGGTGTGGGTTGTGATACCCTTGTCCTTGGTCCTTGAGACAGGTGGAAATTGGTGGGTCATAGCTCACTGGTGCATTAAAAAACATATTGAGTGTTCTGTGATTTTTATAGCTGTGTGTTGTTACCTGTCATGACTCCTGCTAGTTTTCATCTCAATTACTTTGATGGGAAGAGGGACTTTCCCATCTGGCAGCAGAAGATTAAGAGTCTTTTGATTCAATAGAAAGCTGCAAAGGCCATTGATAAGACCTTTGCAGATCGTTCCACTGATGAAGAGATAAAAGATATAGATGAGCTAGCCTACTCCTCCATTATCTTGCATTTGTCAGATGCCGTAATTAGGCAGGTTGGAACTTAGAAAGATACAGAGGCTTTGTGGAAAAAGTTAGAGGAACGTTTTCTACAAAAGTCTCTGCCTAACAAGCTATATTTGTTATAAAAAAATTTTCAGCTTTAGAATTGATCCCAGTAAGGACCTAGATGTGAGTCTTGATGTTTTCAACAAGCTGTTAGAAGATATTAAGCTTATTGGTGATAAGACTATTGATCAATATTCTCCTGTTGTTTTATTGAATGCTATACGTAATGCATATAGAGATGTCAAGTCAGCCATTAAGTATGGCAGGGATGAGTTGACCTTAGATGTTGTTGTCAATGCATTGAAGAGTAAGGATCATGAGCTCAAGTCTAAAGAGGACCCCAAATCTAATGGGGAAGCCTTAATGACTAGGAGCAGATCCCAGTATAGAGGTCAGCATCACTTAAATTAGAACCATAATAACTAGCATCACAGTTAGAGTCATAGTAAAGACCCTAAGAAGAAAGGTAAGGTAAGTATAGAGCCAAGTCTAAATCTAAGGGTAAGAGGTGTGTTATAACTACTATCAACCTGATCATTTCATCAAAGACTACAACAAACATAAAAATTTTCAGAAAAAACAGGATCTGAGCAATCAAGCTTTAGGTTCTAATGTAATTTAAGAAGAGGTGTTTGTTGTAGTCCAGGTGAATGAGTCACACTTTGCATTACATCATTCAGGCATTAGAGATAGTGAGTGGCTGCTAGATTCAGGTTGTAGTTTTCACATGGCTCCTCACAAGCATTGGTTTGCATCTTATACCCAGTGACTAGTGGGAATTGTTTCTATAAACAAAGTAACCAAGTGGTTGGAATGGGGGACATTAACTTGAAATTTGATTTTGGCTATACTAAGACCCTTAGGAGTGTTAGGCATATCCCTGACCTTGGTAGCAGCCTCATTTCTGTTGCTGCATTAGAAGATGAGGGTTATTGTGGTAGATTTGGTAGTGGTTTGATGAGAGTCTATAGGGGTTCATTGCTTGAATTTAAGGGATCCAAAAGGAATGGATTATATCTTGTTATTGCTGATATAGTCCATTTCGGCTTTTCTCATACAGCCAAATTGGATCCTACATCTTTTTGGCATAGAAGGTTAGCACATATAGGCAGTAAAGATCTTGAAATTCTATCCAGAAAGGGTTCACTAGGATCAGATATGACCTTCTTTTTTGTGAGAGCTGTGTGATGGGAAAATAACATAGGGTACTATTTCCCCACAGTGTTAATAGATCTAGCTCAAAATTGGAGTATGTTCACTCAAATTTGTGGGGACCATCAAGTGTGGCGACACATGGGGAAAATAGAGATACATATATATATATATATATATCTATAATTGATGATTTTTCAAGAAAACTTTGAGTGTTTCCTTTGAAAAACAAATCTGAAACTTTTGAAAAATATAAGTCTGGGAAAAATTTTATTGAAAAGCAAACTGGTTTTAAGCTTAAGTGTTTAAGAACTGATAATGGGCTTGAGTTTTGCAATTTTGAATTTGATAATTTTTGCAATTCAAATGGAACTAAAAGGCATAAAACTGTACCCTATAGCCATCAGCAAAATGGGGTTGCTGAGAGGATGAATAGGACCCTATTAGAAAGGGTAAGGTGCATGTTATCTGATTTTGGTGTTCCCAAGCCTTTCTAGGGTGAAGCACTTAACACTGCTGCATATTTAGTGAATGCGACACCATCTGCTACATTAAATGGTAAGGTTCCAGAAGAATTGTGGACTAGAAAACCAGTCAGGTATACACATTTAACAGTCTTTGGCTAGTCTGCATATGCACATCAAAAAGAGGATAAGTTGAGTCCTAGGTCCATTAAGTGTGTGTTTCTAGGTTACACTGAGGGTGTTAAGGGTTATAGATTATGGGCTAGGGCTCCAGGTGGAGTTAGGGTTATTACTAGTAGGGATGTGATATTCAGAGAAGAGGAAATGCCTTGTTTGACTACCGTTGACACTCTCAAACCCTGTCAATGATCAAGAGTTTGATCAAAATGTTAATCAAACTCAAGATCAACAGGCTAATCTTGGTGAAGAACTTGAAGAGGAGATGGAGATTGATGAGAATGAGGAGACAAATGACTATGTGTTAGTGAGAGATAGAACTAGAAAAGAGAAGAGGGCTTCTTCTAGATTTAATGACTATCAGATGTCTGCCTTTGCTGCCCAATCTTTTGATGATTTGTCTGATAATGAACCCAAGTCTTTTGAGGAAGCTTTGGCTTCTAAACATGTTGAAAAATGGTGGACTGCTATAAATGAGGTGATGTCCTCATTGCTTAAAAATCAGACTTGGGAATTGGATAAGAGACCAAATGGTAAGTTTCTTGTTGATTGTAAGTTGATTTACAAAGTTAAAGAAGGAACTACATCTGAACCCATCAGATATAAGGCCAGACTTGTTGCTAGGGGATTCACACCAAAAGAAGGGGCTGATTATACTAAAATTTTCTCACCTGTTGTGAAATATGCTACTCTAAGAGTTATGTTTGCATTAGTTGCTCATTTTCAATTAGAGATGCATCAAATGGATGTAAAATTTTCTTTTTTACATGGTGATCTATACGAGAAAATTTATATGAGTCAACCTGCTGGTTTTATTGATAAAAGACTACTTGATCATGTGTGTCTCCTTAAGAAAGCTTTATATGGGTTAAAACAAGTCTCTAGGCAATGGAACAAGAGATTTGATTCCTACATGTTATCTTTTAAGTTTACTAGAAGCAATTTTGATAATTGTTTATACTTCAAGAAAACTAGAAATGGGATGCTTTATTTGCTCATCTATGTGGATTATATGCTTATAATTGGACCAAGTTTGAATCTAGTTGTTGAAGTTAGGAAACCTTTGCCTGCTAAATTTGATATGAAGGACCTTGGTGAGGCTACTAAGATTCTAGGAATGAGTATAGTGAGAGATAGGAATAAGCATAGTTTGTTCTTAAATCAGTCTGCCTATGTCTCTCAAGTATTGAAGAAATTTGCTATGTATGATTGTAAAGGTGTTAATGTTCCTCTTGTAAATCATTTCGCACTTAGTAACGATGATTGTCCTGTGACAGATGAAGATAAGCAGAAAATGATTAATGTGCCATATTCAAATGCTGGATCTGTAACGTATGCTGTGATTTGTACTATGCGTGATTTAGCTTATCATATTAGCATGCTTATTAGATACACGTCTAATCCTGGACACCTGCATTGGACTGCACTCAAACGGTTGCTTAGATATCTTAAATCCACTATGCATGTTGGTCTTCATTTTAGACATTGTTCTGAAGGTTTTAAGCTGAAGGGCTATGTAGATTCTAACTATGCTAATGGCAGAGATAAGAGGAAGTCTACTACCTCTTATGTGTTCACTTTGTGTGATTCTTGCATAACTTGGAAAGCTCAATTACAGTCCATAGATGCTCTCTCCACCACAGAATCTAAATATGTGGCTATTGCTAAAGCTGTTAAAGAGTCTTTGTGGCTTAAAAGATTATTATCTAAACTGAATTTGCTTGAAAATGATGTGATCTTATTCTGTGATAGTATGTCTGCTATTCAGCTTGGTAAAAATCCCATTCATCATGAAAGATCCAAGTACATAGATGTTAAGTATCATTTCATTAGAGATGTTGTAGCAAAAGGCGAGATAATTCTTTGCAAGATTGCTTCCCAGTACAATCCAGTTGACATGGGTAGTAAAGTCTTTTCATTGAGTAAGTTTAAAACCTGTCTTAGCTTGTTGACTATTGATGCAGGTTAATTTCTCTTTCTTTATAAATCTAGTAGGCTAAGTAATCGTTTTACTGTTTGCTTTTGCTTCTACTTTGTGTTCTTTTTCCTTTTTTCATTGAAAAATAGAAAATCCAAAAAGATGTTCTAACTCTTGCTTTGTGCAGGTTTGAGAGGCAAGGACACAATTGTTGTTTCCAAGTCCATTTTCATTCATCATGTGGTGCTGTTGCAGTTTCTGGCTCAAGGTGGAGGTTGTTGACCTTTGGGCTTAGGCCCAAATGTTGTGATCTAGAAACTTATTATACCATTTGAAGAGTAAGCCCAACATATATGCACTCAAGTTATCCACTGTATTTTGGACCTTAAATCTTCACCGTTGATGCTGGATTATATATGGCACGGTCTTCTTCATTTTAGGGTAGAGAATTCTGAGCGCCTTTTTCAACCGATAGCTTCTATTCCTTTGCTTTTTTTTCCTTGTTCATGTAATACTCTGTAAGGAGAATCTTAGTGAAAAATTGAGAGAAAACAAGGCAGAAACGACATACTTGCTATAATCTTAGTGATTGTAGTGTTTAATTTAATGTTAAGGTGGTTTCTTTTGTACCGGTTGATTGTAAGCATATACTAGGCTGGATTTGTAATCTATTGGCTTGATGAATAGAGATGGAGGCAGATCTACAATTGTAGAGCCTCAAAGGGAGATGTAATCGGAGGCTATGTGTCTTCCGATGAACTTCCTGCCTTAGTGGCATATCAGTATTCTCTCTTCTTTTTTTTTTACTCCGTTTTACTACTTATTGTTGTGTTGGCTTGCTTCGATCTGAGTTTCTCTGAGTGTTGCTGTGTTTTACAAACATTCTAGTGACAATCTAACCCTAACAAAGAGGGCATTCTGATGAAAGATGCCGATGAGAATTCATCAGGTGGAAGAAAGATTGTTAACATGAGGGAGTTTTTTGCTTTTCGATTGCAAGAGAGGGCACATAGATCACAAAATATTTTGTTATCAAGGAGATTATTCCAGAAATTTTTTGTTGATGCATATACTATGATTGAAACAAGGCGTCTTACTTACATATGCACTAATCAAAAGGAACTGAGATTTGTTATGTTTAGTGGGTTGTTGGATGCATTTTTTAGAAGTGATACGGCTCCTTCGTCGTAAGCGAGATATATGATTAATAATTATCAAGATACAATGACAATATGAAGTGGATGGGATATCCTGATCCATTCATGACCTTCACATGTAATCCTGAATGGCCTGAGATATAGCACCACTTGAGGGACGAAGGCTTGAAATTAGCGGACCATCAAGACATTGTTTGTATAGTTTTCAAGATGAAATTAGATCATTTTATGAAGGATTTGAAAAGAATAAAGTTTTTGGCAAAGTCAAAACATGTAATATTTTTTTATTTTTTTTGTTTTACGTATCAGTAAAGATGTTTCGCTGGTTTTATAAACAAATAGAATCGTCCCATTGAAATTGTATACTATATAACAAGACTAATTTGTTTTTGCAGCTATGTATATTATCGAGTTTTAAAAGCGTGGATCATTGCATGCACATATATTACTGTTTTTTGCATGAGAAGACAATTATCCTGCCCTAGATGATCCTACACCAGATGATATTGATCGTATTATATCGGCTGAAATTTCGAATGAAAAATCATATCAAGCATTTTTTGCTATAGTGAAAGATTTGATGATGCATGGCCTATGTGGCAGTGCTATGAAGACGTCTCCATGCATGGTTGAAGGAAAGTGTACAAAATAATTTCCAAGGAGGTTCACTGGTCGTACTACCATTGATGAAGATGGCTATTCTGTTTATTGTAGAGAGATGACGATAGAACGGTAACAAAGAAAGGTGTGAGCTGGATAACAAATGTGTGGTTCCTTACAATAGAAATTTTTTGATGAGTTACAGTGCTCATATCAATGTCGAGTGGTGCAATAAGTCGAGGTCGATAAAATATCTATTTAAATACGTCAACAAGGGTCATGATCGTGTGACTGCTATGTTTTATCAGAGTGCGAATGATGGTGGGGAGAAAGTTATTGATCATATCAATATGTACTATGATTGCGAATATATTTTTCCATGCGAGGCTAGTTGGAGGTTGTTCATATTTGATATTCACTATAGCGAACCATCCGTAGAGAGATTAGCTATCCATCTTCCAAATGAGCAAAGCATGTTCTTTACAGACTCTAATACCATTGAAGATGATAGAGCGTCCAACTATGAAACATAGTATGTTTTTGGCTTTGTTTGAAGAGAATAAAAAATATGAAGCGGCCACGCGGCTAACTTAGCAGAGCTTCCGACAAAGTTTGTTTGGGACAAAAAAGCTAAGGAATGGAAGCCAAGGCAATGTGGAGACAAGATTGATTGATCCAACCGGTTGCACAGGGTTCCGATGAGCAATATTGCATGAAAATGTTTGTAGGCATAGTTCATGGACTGATGTGTTATGAGGATTCGAAAACAGTTTGTAGAACTCAGTTCCGAACTTTCAGAGATGCTTGCTACTCCAGTGGTTTATTGGATGATCACAAGGAATATGTGGATGGTATAGTTGAAGAGAGTCATTGGGACACAGGGACATTATTTATTATGATATTATTGTTCAATTGTTTTGCTAGATCTGAGTTGTATAGGATAGGTGTTGGGAGATTTTATCGGAAGACTTACTATGTAGACAACAGAGGATTATGGACCATCCGGTATTGTATGCTCACTGTATTTATGTTATACTCTTTTTTTTAATCAAACCTTATGGTTTGAACATACTTTATCCGTTTTGTTAAATTCGTACACAAGTTTGCAGTTAACCGTCAATGAATTGAAAAATTATGCTCTTGTGGAAATTGAGAAAATATTGTGAAGGTGTGGGAGAAATCTCCATGAATTTGATACGATGCCTTTTCCAGACGCATCATTTTTTTTTGTTCTGTGGAGAGTAATAAGCTAATTCAAGATGAATTGAATTACAATAAGAAATTGATGGTTGGAAAACATAAATTGTTGCTATCCAAGTTGAATGAAGACTAGAAAAATGCATATGAGATGATAATTAGTGCAATTAAGTCGGATGAAAGTGGGTGTATTCTTTTTATACGAGTACAGTGGTACTGGAAAGACCTTTGTTTGGAGAACCGTATCAGCAGCTTTAAGATCAAAGGGTGAGATTGTCCTTAATGTTGCATCCAATGGTATAGCTTCGTTGCTCTTACCAGGTGGGAGGATGGCTCATTCTATGTTTGATATTCCTCTGAGCCCCATTTAAGATTCTAAGTGCAACATAAAATAAGGTAGCCAATAGGCATAGTTGATTGTTAGGTGTAAGCATATCATTTTGAGGCTCCTATGATTAACAAATCCTATTTTGAAGCATTGGACAGGAGTATGCAGGACATTATGAGGTTAGCTTCCATTGAGCATGGAGCTTCTATTTGGAGGAAAGAATATCGTTTTTGGAGGCAATTTTAGACAGACCTTTGCTTGTAATCCCGAACGGAACTAGGCAAGACATCGTGCTCTCATGTATTAATTCGCTGTACATTTAGAGCTTTTATAAGGTGTTGAGACAGACGAAGAACATGAGACTTTAGAACATGGATTCAGAAGTCCACTGTGCTCAATTGAAAGAATTCTCTAATTAGATATCGAGTATTGTGGATGGCATGATTGGAGGTCCAAAAGATAGGACAACTACAATTGAAATTCCAGACTATTTATTGACTAAGGTGTTTGATGATCCGGTGGGGTCTATTGTCGAGAGCATATATCAACACTTAATTGATGGTAGTGATGACGCGAGTAATTTGCAATGCAAAGCGACACTCGCACTAACTCTTGATACGGTTGAGTTGATTAATGACTATATTATGTCGCGGACTCAGGGTAAGACTAAGGTGTATTATAGTTCTGACAACACGTGAAAGTTGATTGCAATATTGAGTTTTTTCAGGATTTCCACTCGCTAGACTTTTTGAATTCTATTACGTGTTCTAGTATTCCAAATCACAAACTAAAGTTGAAGGTCTTCATTCCTGTAGTGTTATTGAGAAATATAGATCATTCCGTTGGTTTATGTTATGGAACACGATTAATAATCACAAGAATTGGGAAACACGTGGTTGAGGTAGAAATTGTTTCTGGAGGCAATATAGGTCATAGGGTATTCATTCGTAGAATGATATTGACTCCATCGGATCAAAGATTGCCTTTTAAATTCCAACCCAGACAATTCCCTTTGATTGTGTCTAATGCTATGACAATCAATAAGAGTTAGGGCCAATTGTTTTCTAATGTCGGCATTTATTTGATTGGTTGTATGTTGTTGTGTCCAGAGTCACAAATAGGAGTGGATTGAAAATTTTGATTTGTCATAAAAATGGTTAGCCGAAAAACACGATAATGATGATTGTGTTTGAAGAAGTGTTTTGCAATTTAGACTGATTTTTATGATTTGTTATATTTTTTTTATTTAGATCTATCTGGCCACGATGTTATTCCACCTATTCAAATGTACTTCCATGTAATAGGCACTACATTCTAATTGATTTAGTTCAATTGTCGTACAATATCGTTCAATTATATTTTTATATCTAATGTTAAACATGTCTTAAATATTTTATATTGACTGTCCGATAATATTTCTTTATCATTTTAAATATATTTTCAATTAATGAGTGTTACTTCAAGATATTTTCTTAGTATATCTATCAAACGCGCCTTTTAGAATGTTTTTATCCCTTGGTATTATATATCGCCCATAACACCCTGAATTCTGAACACTCGGAATGCCACGTCATCGTTTTTAAACTAACTTTTAAACACAACACATGGGAAACAGATGAATTTTTAAATAAGAAATGTTTACTTCAAATGAAATTACTAATAATTTTACGAGGAAACAATTCCAATGAATTTAAATAAATATTTAAAATTCCTTATTAGAACGATAAATGGAACAATTCAGTGAATTTTAAATTAAAAAAAAATATTTAGAAACCTTAAAACACTACCAAAACTTCATCTATCAAAATTAGTCTTATTCTTTATTGATGTTCGCCACCTCCCACTCCGCCGCCAACTCCGAAATCTATAATGGTTGAGAAAATAAAAGAGTAAGCATTCAAATGAACACTCAGTAGACTCTGAGCACAAAATAATGCAGTTTATGCCACGAAATATAACACTTAAATTCTTGGGCCAACCATATTGAAGGCCAAATTTCCTCAGCTCCCATCACGGTGAGCTAAGATGCATCAATAATAACATTCCTGGACTACCATCAGAGTAGACAAATAAAATAACTTTTAGACATGCTATAATCATAAACACAAATCACATTAACTAGTGTGCACGTTTAAAGAAAAGATTTTAGTAAGACTCTACCTTAATTTTGAGTTTGAGCGTAAGTTAGGAGAGCCTTTAATTGTCTAAATCTTGTACACCGTCTACAATTAAGTAAAAATAATATAATTAGTTCTAATATTGTTGGGGAAATTATATATCAAATTTCTCCCATCCTAAACAGCGCAGCGGGAAAACACCACCAACAATTAATGTGGCTGAACTGACCGCTGACAACCACGGGAGAAGAACAGTTTTATTGATGAGAAAACCCTCTTACAATTTTTCCTCACCCTCTCAATTTCTCCACACAAACTCTTTCTCTTTATAACAAAATTAGAGTAGTAAAAAAACAACGTGCGCAACACCCCCGTTCATACCGTCTTCTTTCGATCTCTCTAATTTCCTTCAACCACGATCGACGACGCAATTCACCATGATAGTCTAATCCTCAACATTCTCCGTGTGCAATTCGTCTCGACATCATGAACAAACAAAAGAGACCTCTATGCCTTGTGCAAGCCCAAAAGCACGTGCCACCCTGTCTCTCTCGCTGAACTTCGGGCACCTACTTTTGGCACACTAAATTAGATACGAAAAGAACAACTCTTTCTTTATCTTTCTTATTTGTCGCCACACTCACCTTTTTGGGAAAATTTTACAATTGGGGATTATATCCATATTTATGCATGGAAATTCCCCAAATCCTACTAGGATTTGGAGTCCTTTTCCTTACATACGAAATTTCCTGATCCTAATTCAAATTGAAATCCTATTCCTTTTTGACTCTTTAAATATTTTAAATCATATTCCTAACAAATACTAAAGTAAATAAATTAGATATAAAACTATAGGGGCTAAAATCAATACTTTTGAAAAGATAGGGGCTATTTTTAAAAGAAATTCAAAAATTAATGATTATTTGTGCAAAGACATAGAAAATTTTGGGATAACCAGTGCAATTAATGGAAATGGGAAAATGGTTTTAAGAAGTGTGGGGACTTACGTTGCAAAATTACCTAATTAACACAAAAGAAAAAAGAATGAATTTAGCAAGCCATTGACGTTGCTACTTGAAGAAGAGTCGGGAATAGAGGGAGAGGAATCCGAGCTGGTCCATCATCGCCTGATCACCGGCGGATCCGCCGGCACTAGCAATAGCGGTAGTGCTGCCCATCTGTGGCGGTGGTAGTGGCGAGTTAGAGACCGACCTAATTTTTTCACTTTTTCCTACTTTCTTTCTTCATTTTTTTTGAGTTTGAAGATTATGTTTGGATGATGGTGGTGCGATTGTGGACGTTGGTGGTGTGCATTGCCAATGGTTGGAGAGGTAAGTGGTGGCACGATGGTTGAAGGCCGTGTGTGCGCACTTGAGTTGGTGTATGCTGCTATGTGTGTGTGGGCAGTCGAGGGTGGCAACGGCGTGAGTGGTGGATGCCAGTGGCAGTGGACGTAGTGCGATGGTTGCATGCTAGTGTTGAAGAGGTAAAAGTGAAAAGGCTTTACCGATTGCTGCAATCTGTTGCCGAGGTCGACGTTTCAGTTTAGGTTTTTGTTATTCACATTAGGTTTGGATGCTAAATTCTTGAATTATGGCAAATGGTAGGGAATGTTTTGAGTTAATTCAGTGATGAGAAACGACTTAGCTAGCATGCAATTTCTAGAGGCTGAGAGTGGAGTGCATGACACAAAATCTCATTTGAAATTCAAAGTAAAGATTAGACTGCTTGATTTGAAGATGAAGATGAACGTGGACGAGATTACTAGTAGATCATATTGTAGAATCATGATTATTAATCTCAATATTAGGTAAATTTATTAGGATGATAATAATAATAATAATAATAATAATAATAATAATAATAATAATAATAATAATAATAATAATAATAATAATAATAATAATGAATATTTGAGTGATATAGAAAATAATTTATCCTCATTAGTAAATTTAAGATGAATAAAGTAATTAAATGTGGTTGATGAATAATAATAATAATAATAATAATAATAATAATAATAATAATAATAATAATAATAATAATAATTTCAATAATATTTTAAGCTACCCCTAAATAATTCATTTGAGAAATTATGTTAATTGTAGACGGTCTGCGAAATTTTTAAATAATTTTAGCAACGGCTTAGCGACCCACTATAAGATAGATAAACTTTATTTGTGAAATTGGGCGTCGTTACAGCGCTTTTTGGTGGGAAGGTTGGCACCAATACAGGGGGTAAAATGATATTTTTACGATCTTTTCTATTAAAGAGTTGTACATCTAATTATCCAAATAGTTATAAACTTAAAATTATTATTCTCATGCTGGAATCGATTGGTGAATTTGTGATCGTGGCTAGTTGAAACAATAGAACAAATTTTGTAGTGTGGAATGAGAAAATGATAGAGGTGCTGGATTTCTATAACTTTGTTACTTGTGAAATATTTGGAAGAGTGAAGTATATTTCACAATTCTTTCTCACTGGAAGACTCTTTACTGTAGTGATAAAAATTATCGTTTACTTATTGTTTTCCACTATTAATTTAATTGATTTAATAATTTTTTAAAAGTTTCTTATAGTATTTCTGTCACTTTTCAATCATTCACTCAAACATCATTTAAAAAAATTTTTGTTGAACACCTGCCTTACAATGTGTTATTGTGAAGGAGAAAGTTTTCATTTCTTTTCTCGTTATCAAATTAATTACAAATGGCCCCTACTTATAGGAAAATATTATGGCACATTATATTACAAATATTGAACCGGTATACAATAATAATTCACCCAATAGTCATTCACATAAAACATAGTCATTACTTTTTAATATTCCTTTCGGTGCCCTTTTCTTTTTCCCTTTCGGTGGTTTTACAACACCCCTCTTGAATTACTATTTATACAAACGTCTCTTAAACTTGTTTGGAGAAAAACCCAGTGGGAGAAAAACTTCCAAACTGATTGTTGGAGAGCTTGAGTGAACATATACTGCTTTAGGAAATCCTTGTAGGACAAAAACTGAGCAAAGAGTAAGTTATTCCTCCTGATGACGATCATTCTTATAGGAGTACTCATGTGATGCCTTGTTAAAACCTCGTCAACAAAACCCAATGGGACAAAACTTGATCGAAGGAAAAAGAGTACAACTACTCTATCTGATTCTGTATATTGAGGACTGATATATTCACTTCTAGTGAAAGATTTTAAGGTTATCCTTTGACTTTAAGGAATGTCTTCATTATAAACTAATCCAATAGATTCTTTGAATCAATTTCTACCCTAGTCCTCAATATATAATGAATATGCCTCATTAAAACCTTATTAGGAAAAACTCAGTGGGAAAAATCCTAATGAAGGACAAAGAGTACATTATTCATGCAAATACGCTATAAAAATTGAATTTATTACTTTAATATTATTTCATATCTTGTGCTTATCTCAAACTTATATCCTCATTGTATCGAGATATACAGACGAATCTCTACTAGAGATTTCAAATTAGTTGTAATTAGGCTGCCTTATTAAAAACCTTGTTTGGGTTTGGGATAAAAACCTCAGTCAAGGAAAAGAGTACATCGTACGAATTTTCCTTCACAACATTATCATTGTTTCGATCCGTTGCATAACCTTTTCAAGAGTTTCAGCATCATTCTTTCTCATCAAGCTCATATATTAATACTTTGATTATAAGAGCATATATTTCAATATTGGTATTCTTCGATATATTTCAATATCCTCTTTATCATTAATCGTATGTAGCTTTACATTTTCATAGTGTCGACACTTTTCAATTTCATTTCTTTCTCCATAACGTATCAAGATATCTCATTATTAATTCCTTTTTAGGATTACACAATATAGTTAAGCATGTGTTAGGCAACCCTTTAAAAAATTTTTTATCACTTTTTACCAGTTTTTTATTCATTATTTCTTTTCCCAAATCAATCATATCTATATATCACACCACATCCACAAATCTCCACCATTCAACTCCACTCATTCTCTCTTATCATTTACATTAAAAATCTTCAAAAATTATTAAAAACTAACCCCTATCACCATTTAAATTTATATACTCTTCAAGAGTGTATGCCTCTTTTATTATGATTATCTTTTATCAGTTGCTTTGATACATACATATTTGGGGAATGCATATTTAAATAATATCAACGCTTCGGGATCGCTGATTTGTCAAAGCATATATAGCTGGTATATGAGAGCATCATCATAGTCTTTCATGCATCCTTGAATTTCAAATTCCTATTAATTTCAACATGATGCATTTCATATATCATTTCCAACTATTAAAACTCCCCCCACATGCTAGGAACCAAACTCATACAATTGGTATGATTTCCATCATATATGTTCTCAATATTTAGCCTTAATGGGGTAATTTATTCAATTTGCATTTCGTTCTTGATATTGGCAAATTTATTGGAGGACTTTAAATACTTTGCCAATTATATTCCACTCGTATGCGCACATCCAATGATTCAGGGACTTATTCAAATTATTGGGATAAATATTTACTAGCGTTATCATTACATCCGGAACTCATGCTTATATTGTGACCATATCATCTCGTAAATTTTCAGTTACGATATGCACATGTGACTACCTAGTGGATCCATATCATATTATCTAGTAGCCCACATGGAGGGTGAGTGGGCTTATATATCTCATCCCTTATATATATTCCGAATATATTTGAGATTTATTCCCAACATTGGCTAGTAATGATTTCATCATTTATCGAGAACAATCATTTGAAGAATTTTTCCGATTTCTGATTTCAATAAATTATTTATATCAATCAAACTGGGATCTATATAGTGCTCAACATGATTTATTACTTTCATCATATGCATAGCTCACCGACATATTCCATCATCTTTCAGCGGCATTATTACTCATTACTATTCAAACGTGGACTCTTAGTCCTTACGTTTCAGGTTACGTCATTGTTCAAACGTGGAGTAGTACCTCATACGCGTTTATAAATCACCCGGACATTTGCAATGTTCACCCTAACAAGGGTCCATACATTATAATGGATTATGTGTTCTCAAATCTTCATAAATACTATCAATCACTATCGATCAAAATCCTAAAAAGAATTTATCAAGGTATACTCGAAAGGTTGAGGATGCTAATGAATAAGGGCATCATACAAGATATCTGATGGTTGATTGAAGCACGCCCGGGTTCAATTATCTGACGAGTTTTCAAATTCTTTTAAATACATGCCGGGTATGGGTAAAAGCAGTTTTGCAACGAAACGGAGAGCAAACAGGTTAGGAGGATGCTACAAATGTGCTTGGTGGACATGTGACACTTGATGTAAATCTGTAGGGTTCATGTCCAGAAACTGAGAAGATAAAGGATAGATTGAGTAAGGAGTCTTTCGATAATATTCAACTGGCTCTTAAGACACATCCTAGTGGATACGTGCAAGGCGAGCTTAAGTCTTTATGGGCCAAATTCAAAGGTGAAAAAGCTCGTTATAGTCTCGAAGACCCTACTACAAAAGATCCCATTTGTAAATTTAGTAGGAAAACTTAGTGTTATGACTTTCCCACATTGATACAAGGCAAATCTGCGTAATAGCAAAGGTCAATGTGTTAATCGTATTTGTAAATATCATTTTTTTTTAATTTTTGAGCTTTTTCAATCACTGATCGTTGTATGTCATTTCTCATAAATTTTCTATCGTTCCCTTTTTTCATATTGTCAAAAAGTAAATAGTGAAATCACTTATTGGTTTGGAAATTTATCTTTAAATAGAGAGTTTCATATATCTTTCATTCATACGTCGAAAGTTTAGCGCAAAGAGAGATGGAGATGGAAATTTTAGAATCCTCTCATACAAGTCAATCTTCACCTCCCCGGATTAGAACCATATGTGTTCTTGGTGGGTCTAGAGTTGTAGGTCATATCCAATATGTGGCTATGGCAAGCCAACTTGTAAGTGAGTTAGGGAGACAAAATATCAATATACCCTATGGAGTGACTAACAACAAACTTTTAAGTAGTCCTACAATGGCCGCACAATCATGGGGGATAAGAGTGTCAAGTGTAATACATTTTCATCGAATTGGATCCAATAATCGAATTGGAGCTAGCACCGTCATGGGTTCAACTAGACTGATGCTACAAGTGCAATCTTTCAACTGGACTGATGCTACAAATGCAATCTATTCACGACTGTATGATGTGCATGATGAACAATAGTGATGCTTTTATTGTCCTTCCAGGCGGTTATAACACGCCAGAGGAAATATTCAATATAGCATCATGGGCATAGTGGAACTTTCATACCAAACCAATAGGTTTGTTGAATATTGACTATTTCTTTGGTGACTTACTAGCGTTTCTAGATCAGGGTGTAGATAATAAGTTTATTTCTCATTTGGCAAGAAAAATACATAGTTTTGCTAGTATAGTTTTTGAGCTACTCATAAAATTTCAAGCATATGTTCAAGAATTTGTGGAAGCCAAGGTTTGCCAGTCACAAACCACAGGTGTCAAGTGAAAAAGAAATTTGGATCCTTTAGATATTTCATTATGAACCCTGATGCTAAGGGGTGGCAGAGTTACAGAGTATTTATACTCTAGAGACGCATCCCTCTTTTATGGGTTTAATATGTATTTTATTTTCGTATTTCTATATTTTCGAGTGTTTATTGCTACCTTTGATATTCTCAATATGTTCCACTTCAACTATTTTGTGCTTCTTTTGAGACAATAATAGTGAAATCATGTTGTCTTTATTCGCGTCTGTTAAACCATCAGTATAACATCTTTGACATGTGCTTCTTCAATATAATTTTTCTTGTCATGTCAATACGATCTCATAGTACCAAATGCGATTATGTTATTTTACTATTAATACGACTCTTCCATGCTATTTATCTTTTTAATTCATTAGAGCATGGAATTTATTAAGCAATTTTCTTTCACTGAACTATTTGGTGGTAGCTTCTAGTACCACTTGTTCGATGTCTCTAGTAATATACAATAAATGTGGAGAATAAACTTTTCTTTGTCAACTGTTTCTTTAAGAGCATTTCTTATCGTATCAATATGTCACAATATATTAATATCATAATGAGATTTTTTACTATGCTATATTTTGTTTCTCTTTCTTCACCATGGGATTCTTTAAGCAATTTTATTTTATCAACACATATACCGGTAAATTCCGACGTCACTTGCTCAAATCACTTCATTAATATCAATCTGTCATTCTTATAGAATATATATAAATCGGTTATTTTTTATTTAGTACCAATCATGAGGTTTAATCCAACCATATTGGTACTATGCATCCCAATTGTGTGGCATAACCCACCACATTGGAAATATAAAGTACATAAACTTAAATTATAGAAATTAAATTCTCTCCAATAGGTGGTGGAACCTACCATATGGAAATTATCGCAATAAATATAAATTTAAATTCCAATAAGTGGTATAACCTACCATACAGAAATTATCGTAATAAATAAAAATTTAAATTGTGAGAATTAAATTGTATAATAATTAACTACTTCTTTAGGAGTACGCTTGTCCTTAAATGCCAAAATTTATTTTATTTCCTTACTCGGTTTCAAAACTACAAATTAATGTAGAAGTGGTAAGTAAGGGTCGAACCCAAGAGGAACGGTGTTTGATCTAGTTGTTTTTATCAATTAATATAGAAAAGGGGGGTTTTGTGAAGTTGAATGCAATTCGAAAATAAAATTACAAAATAAAAGAGATGAAAATGAAACAATTGAAGATATATCTAGTTCTCGGGTTCGGTTGTGTCAACATCTTGTGTTTATCTTTCCCATGCAACGTGTACTATCCCTTCTTCAATTTATCAACTCTCAATTAATCAATACGATCTGATTAACGAATTCTTCCTTAAGTGTATTAAATTAAAGTGACTTCTTTAACTTAACGTCTAGCTATTGGACAATCCTAAACAAGTTCTTAGGATTTAATGCAACGCTAGTGTGAAATGAACAAGAAGAATGAGTTGAATTAGATGATCAATTTCACAAACTTGAATTAATACATCTAAGTTGATTTATTAACAAATATGCACGACATTCGTTTGCTACTGTGGATTGGAATCTAGTGACAATTACGGATCAAAAGTTCCAATCCTAGCACATAACTTGAACTTAAAGATTAATTGATTCAATTGGCCAAAGTGAATGCAATAATCACATAAATTCGAAACGGGTTTAAAAGCATAACAAATCAACAAATTGAAGTAGAGGAATAGATAAAACGTTAGCAAAGAGTTAGAAAAGATAACAACATGATAATTGAACACAACGTCCCCCTCGAACTAGATAGAGAAGTCTAACTACTCATATTAGCGGGTATCACCACTGCTATATGATAGATTATACTTCACTATCTCAAGTAATATATACAAACTATAGAAATCACGTAAATAATGCTAAGAATTAAATAGAGAAGTCTAACTACTCATATATGCGGGTTAAATACTTATAACGCAGTAACGCTGTATCACCTCTCGCAATATATGAGAAATTATCTTTCTCAAATATGAAAAATAAAATTAGGAAAGAAACTAGAGAAGAAATACTCCGTTAATCATATTCACTGCCGAAGTATCGTCGATTGATTTTTCGAACCTATATTTAGGTTCTTACTTCCGCCGGAATATGAAAAACTAAGAGCTTTCAAGCTACAACTAAGAACAAATGATGAAGAGAAATTTATTGAGGAGAAAGTTGGAGAGAATCACAAGCTAATTCTCTCTACAAGTTGTGTGATTCAAGCTTGGAAATGCCTCTATTTATAGGCAAAATATTACACCAAAAAATATTAAAAATCATAAAGTCTTCCTTCATGAGTCTATTGTGGTGTGCTTCAGGTTGTTTTATCTCTAAGAAGTCAAGAAAATACCAAAAACACGCTTTATGGTAGGTGGAGTCCGGTCAAAATCTGCGGTGGTGTCGGGCGTGACTCAGTCGCCGCCGACTCGAGTCACGCAGCGATTCGCTTAGTCACCGCGAACGGGAGGCCAGGGACGGTTGCAGGCGTGACTCGATCACTTGCGGCGGTGACTCGAGTCACTTGCGGCGCTGACTCGATCACGTGCGGCGCTGACTCGAGTCACCCGAGTCACCAAGAAATTGCACACCAAGTCCCTCAACTTTTGAATGTTGTTCATTTTGATCCTTGACAAATTGCATTGTGTTCCTCCAACTTTGTGAAACGTTTCACTTTGGTCCCCCGACTTTTGAAAAGTTGCACTTGGTCCCCAACAGTTTTGGCTTTGACGCTTTTAGTCCTTTTTCTTCAAATGGCCATAACTTTCACTAGGAAACTCCGATTTGAGATCCGGAAAAAGTTTAGGAATCCTCTTTTGATGTTCTTCGACATATGCACAATAAAAATTGTAAAAACAACTTTTCATAAAATTACATCGGAGGTCCTCCATCTTTGATTCGCTTACCTTTTTGGTCCCGAGTTTCCGTTTTCATTCGATTTTCATCCTTTTTGACTCCTTTTGATTCTTTGTGACCCTAAACACCACAATAAAGGAAAAACACATAAAACGGAACATATAACATTAATAAAACACACAAATACATAAAATAGAAGAGTTATTTAAGTGCTTTCCTAGCACTTATCAAACTCCCCACACTTAGGCATTGTTCGCCCTCGAACAACAACCGCATTTACACAAAACAACACAATGATTTTACATGAGATAAACAACTTTAAACATTGAAATCCTTCTACAGATAGTGACTTTCTTAATCAACATTCTCCTGAACCATGAAAATTTCACTTCTTCTCAAATACACAATGGCTTGTGAGTGTGTGCATTTAAGGTTATCATCCCATCACTAATCGAACCAAATGAAAGCTACGATGTTCTATCCAAATCCTGACCCGAAGTGGTCAAATATTTCCATTCATCTCTCGTGATCCCACTCTTATTTTACAATGATTCCCATGGATCCTAAAAATTACTCAGTTCACCAAAAATCATCAACCATTAGTACTGCAAAGAAAAAAAGAGGGCATGGCAGGTGTTTTATCGCAAATATGTCTTCAATTTAAAGAGTGTTTAGATTTGGGCACTTCAAACCACTGAGAGAATTTATTTATCAAACTTCACACTTGGGTAACTATCACATTTCTTGCGATTTTTTTTTTTTTTTTTTTTTTTTTTGAAGAAGAAGAAGAAGAGTTTTGCAATTTTCTTTTCAACTTTTACCCCGCAGGTAGCTTTCACACTACCCCTTTCATTGGAGGCAGCCTTCTTCACCCATTCGAGGTGACGGCTTCACACTTCGAGGCAGGTAGCTCTTTCCTGTGGTCCCTCTCCTTATTTCGAACATAAAAGTAAAATTCATTCTCAGCATAGGTCAATGCTTTTTCCAAACTTTTTAAACTCTGTCAATAAAAGACACATTCACAAAAAACAGATACCATGCGATTATAACTCTGCCTTACTAACAATTGATATTTCTAGGTTACTTTGAGCAGGACGAATGGATAGAAAAAAAGAAAAGAAAAAAGTTAGTTTACTATGGTCTAGAAAGTTAGAAAAAAAAATCAACATTTTCAACCTTCAATTTGTGTTCCAGAGAATGATAGTAAATTACCTTATAAACGTGCTCAGGTAATTTAGCCAGCTATGCATAGAGAAGAACAGAACACAACAAATTATTATTTTTTTTTTTCGGGATCCTGCAGTTTTAGCTAAATCACGCAAATTAAGCTCAATCATATTCAAAAGTTGCTATCTCATGCAAAATTGTAGACACCAAAAAAAATCACAAGCAGATCACAATATGCCACTCCCCCACACTTAAATTCTACATTGTCCCCAATGTAGAAATATAAATACCATGTAAAAGAGAAGAAATGGAAACTCCCCTATGGTAAGCCATGAGTCGTGCCGAGTGGGGATGGTGGTTGCACAATGTAGCGCTTCGTAGGAACATGTCAACAATCCAAGAGTAAGAGACCTGCAATCAACATATTTACAGAACAAGAAAAACAACAACTGAATTTTTTTTTTTGTTTTTTTTTGTTTTTTTGTTTTTTTTTTGTTTTTTGGTTTTTTTGTTTTTTTTTTGAAGAAGAGAAATATATACAAAGCGACTTTGGGAGTTGACAACCCTCACGAACATCTTGCAGAGTATTCACATCAAATTAACGATATGATTCCATCAAGTCGATCCTCATGGAAACTATCTCAATCAAAGATACTCTCTACAAAACAGTTTGACAACCAACCTTAATGAAAAGGTCCTCCATATCGCCACATGACACATAGGTATGTTTACCATTCAATAAAGAACAGCCCCACAAGAACCAACAAATGGGAGAACGTAACGTTTAGAGCAGAACGTCCAACTCAGACACTTCTCAAATGAATGAGACGTAGTTTTACATCTTCGGATGGGTGCTAATGATCACGTTCAAAAAGTTGGCTGCTCAATGGTTAGGCCATCGAGTTTGGTTTCCAACAGATGTTGTCGTTGTTCCAACAAATTATCAAACTCTCTCACACTGATTGCGAGCTGGCTGTTTCTCCTGATAGATTTTTCGGCCCTGCACCTAATCAGTCCATCCTTGAAGAAAACAACATATCTATATTGTGAATAAGTTTGATTTCGAGTACAATGAGGTCCCTCTAATAGCTTTCCACATTTAAAGCAACTTTTAAGGCGCTTAGCACGTCGTTTGCGAGCAGATCGGGATGATCTTGCAGAAGAGCAACAATACGTAGAGGGGATGCCATAGAAAGAAATGAAAATTCAGTGCACTTTGAGGTATCTGCAAAAGACTTGAAAGAAGAAGGTTAATAGAAAAGAATACAGTTCTTTAAGGTCTACTGAAAAAGACCAGTTTAACGCCTTTGGGCGGGATAAATAAATCAGTATCCAATGTGTTTTTTTTTGTTTATTCCAGAGCGTAACACAGATGTGTTTCCAGAGTTAAACTCCGTATTCTACCATCTAAAGTTAGCTATTCCACATTCATAACCTTAACTCTAAATCCAATCCATTCGGATCTCTGTTCCTTTTGCGTAATTCCTCTAACCAATTGATGACAGGCAAGTCTACATTCATTTGTGGTACATAAGCTTCTAATTTCTCCAATAATTCCTCAATTGATGGTGTAATAAAAATCATTTTCAAAGTATTAGGAGAAATCAGCTTTTGATGAGCTAAAAATCCGAGAAATGCCAATAAACCGTCAAAATGGTTGTCAATGTTTAAAAGACCAATTGGTTTAGAGTGTAGTCTCATCTCGGCCCAAGAAATTATGCAAAAGATTTGTTCCAGAGTTTCGAAACCCCCTGGTATTGCAATGAAAGCATCCGAATACATTATCATTAGTGTTAAGCGTTCAAACAATGATCTAGCATGTACCTCAAAACCAATGGTCTTACCATACGCCTGTTTTAAAGGTGGTACAGTAACGCCAACCACTGTAGACCCTCGTACATATGCTGACCGAATCGCACATCCTATCAGCCCACGACAACCTCCTCCGTAGACTAGCTTATACTTTTGATTTCCAAGGAATGTTCCAGCTGTGACTACTGGTGAGAGAAGTGTCGGTTTTCCCATATTGATTCCACCAAAAAGACTTATGGTTGTCAATTTCCTCTTTGAACTCCCAGTTCCGGTAGAAGTAGTAGCCGCCATAGGTTGTCAACTTTGCACACTAAAAACTGACACAAGAACACAAAAAAAAAAAATTAAAAATAACAATATGTACACGTAGTTGTGATTGTGGCTCACATCTTCCTCTGGTTTTACGTCCAGAAACGGCTTAAACGCCTTCTATGAGTCGGGGATAGGCTTCCCATCCAGTTTTCTTATAGACTGGCAAACAGGGTCTTTTAAAGTCAGATTCCCAAGACTATATCGTTCTCATTCCTTTTTAAATTCACTCCACAGATTGAGAAGTTCGATTTGCACCATTCCACTATGATGCGTCTCAAGAGTTTGATGGATATCATCCAAAGACTCCTTACTCATGCCATCCTTAATGAAATGTATTTTATCTTCTCGATTTGTGGACACAAATCCAATGGAACGGTTACTGAAAGTTGCAGTCCATCGATGCATTTATAAGGCCATCTAGCACATTTATAGCACACATTCATTCTTTTTGCTCTTCGTTTCTTGGCAAAATTACTTTTGCCTAACCCTGGTGCATATTTAGTACTTAAAGCTGGCATTTCACCTCCTAATCGGACCTTTGCTTCAATCAACCAACGAATGTCCTCAGGCATTTCCTTTTCCATCAACATTTTTAACCGTCCCATTCTAGAATAGTAAATCTCTTTCAAAGCATTCAAAGGCAGTGACGGATAATACTTGTGGATTTTGGAAAGTTTGGTATCCATTGAAAATGCAAGAGTTTTGAAGAAGTAGAAGAAAAGAGAATGCTTAGGTTGCCTCCTAAGTAGCGCCTTTGTTTATAGTCGTTGGCTCGACTATAAAAAAATTTTTTTTTTTTTAGTTACGTAACACACGAGAGAAAAAGAAACACTGAAGTAATAAGATTAAAACCATCAAAATCAATAAGCATATTAGATTATCACACTCTTCCATATTTTCAAAGATACTGAAGAAGGAAAAAAAATAAGAAAATTTGAATTATATAATCAATTAATATTAAGAAAAGACATATATATACAAAAATATCACACACGTCCATACTATAAGAAAAACAAAATAAATAGAAAGACGAAGAAGACGGTGAAGAAGAAAGAAATTACCTAATCACTGCTAGAAAGAAGTACTCACTGAAAATGAAGATTGTGGTTGTGGTTTCGAGTGGAGAATGATCGCTGATTTATAGTCAAAGTGGGCACTGTTTCAACCGACAATCGTGCATGCAGAGTGTGCTGTAAAGAGTACGTTGGAGTGGGCATCCGAGAAAATGCGTTTGACGGATTTGTCCGTTATCAATAATTAACCCCAACTCTTTCCGTAATTGCTGCTAATCACCGAATTATGGGCTATCACGTCTCTTCTCAAATAATTGAGTCTCCTTTCTGCATTTGTAAAATACTATCTTTCTCAGTACGCTAGATAAAAAATTGAGAAATAAAAACAAAAACACGAAAATTCAAAAGAAAAATAAAAATGCGAGAAAATGCTTGGGTTGCCTCCCAAGAAGCGCTTTTGTTTAAAGTCGTTAGCTCGACTAATTTTTTTTTTTTTTTTAAAGTTAACTAATAAAAACAACTAAATTGGTTAACCGTTCCCCGGCAACGGCGCCAAAAACTTGGGCGTGTTGTCGCAGTACGCCAAAATTTATTTTATTTCCTTACTCGGTTTCAAAACTACAAATTAATGTAGAAGTGGTAAGTAAGGGTCGAACCCAAGAGGAACGGTGTTTGATCTAGTTGTTTTTATCAATTAATATAGAAAAGGGGGGTTTTGTGAAGTTGAATGCAATTCGAAAATAAAATTACAAAATAAAAGAGATGAAAATGAAACAATTGAAGATATATCTAGTTCTCGGGTTCGGTTGTGTCAACATCTTGTGTTTATCTTTCCCATGCAACGTGTAATATCCCTTCTTCAATTTATCAACTCTCAATTAATCAATACGATCTGATTAACGAATTCTTCCTTAAGTGTATTAAATTAAAGTGACTTCTTTAACTTAACGTCTAGCTATTGGACAATCCTAAACAAGTTCTTAGGATTTAATGCAATGCTAGTGTGAAATGAACAAGAAGAATGAGTTGAATTAGATGATCAATTTCACAAACTTGAATTAATACATCTAAGTTGATTTATTAACAAATATGCACGACATTCGTTTGCTACTGTGGATTGGAATCTAGTGACAATTACGGATCAAAAGTTCCAATCCTAGCACATAACTTGAACTTAAAGATTAATTCATTTAATTGGCCAAAGTGAATGCAATAATCACATAAATTCGAAACGGGTTTAAAAGCATAACAAATCAACAAATTGAAGTAGAGGAATAGATAAAACGTTAGCAAAGAGTTAGAAAAGATAACAACATGATAATTGAACACAACGTCCCCCTCGAACTAGATAGAGAAGTCTAACTACTCATATTAGCGGGTTTCACCACTGCTATATGATAGATTATACTTCACTATCTCAAGTAATATATACAAACTATAGAAATCACGTAAATAATGCTAAGAATTAAATAGAGAAGTCTAACTACTCATATATGCGGGTTAAATACTTATAGCAGTAACGCCGTGTATCACCTCTGCAATATATGAGAAATTATCTTTCTCAAATATGAAAAATAAAATTAGGAAAGAAACTAGAGAAGAAATACTCGTTAATCATATTCACGGTCAAGTATCGTCGATTGATTTTTCGAACCTATATTTAGGTTCTTACTTCACGAATATGAAAAACTAAGAGCTTTCAAGCTACAACTAAGGACAAATGATGAAGAGAAATTTATTGAGGAGAAAGTTGGAGAGAATCACAAGCTAATTCTCTCTACAAGTTGTGTGATTCAAGCTTGGAAATGCCTCTATTTATAGGCAAAATATTACACCAAAAATACTAAAAATCATAAAGTCTTCCTTCATGAGTCTATTGTGGTGTGCTCAGGTTGTTTTATCTCTAAGAAGTCAAGAAAATACCAAAAATACGTTTTATGGTAGGTGGAGTCCGCTGGTCAAAATCTGCGGTGGTTTGGCGTGACTCAGTCGCGTATGTGACTCGAGTCACGCCGCGATTCGCTTAGTCACCGCAGCGGAGCAGGGAGGCCAGGGGCGGTTGCAGGCGTGACTCGATCACTTACTGGTGACTCGAGTCACTTGCGGCGCTGATCGAGCATGATCGGGCGTGACTCGAGTCACTTGCGGCGCTGACTCGATCACGTGCGTCGCTGACTCGAGTCACCCAGAAATTGCACACCAAGTCCCTCAACTTTTGAATGTTGTTCATTTTGATCCTTGACAAATTGCATTGTGGTCCTCCAACTTTGTGAAACGTTTCACTTTGGTCCCCCGACTTTTGAAAAGTTGCACTTTGGCCCCCAACAGTTTTGGCTTTGACGCTTTTAGTCCTTTTTCTTCAAATGGCCATAACTTTCACTAGGAAACTCCGATTTGAGATCCGGAAAAAGTTTAAGAATCCTCTTTTGATGTTCTTCGACATATGCACAATAAAAATTGTAAAAACAACTTTTCATAAAATTACATCGGAGGTCCTCCATCTTTGATTCGCTTGCCTTTTTGGTCCTGAGTTTCTGTTTTCATTCGATTTTCATCCTTTTTGACTCCTTTTGATTCTTTGTGACCCTAAACACCACAATAAAGGAAAAACACATAAAACGGAACATATAACATTAATAAAACACACAAATACATAAAATAGAAGAGTTATTTAAGTGCTTTCCTAGCACTTATCACTTTACCACAATATGAATGGTCCCACCAGCAGTATAATTTGGAAAAACACTAGCAAATTTGGAAAAGCACTAGCACCTTGTCCTGCAAAACTTTCTCATGAGAAAAACACCTTTTTTTACTTTTGCTATCCATTCTTTCTTTGTGTAATGTTAGTGTTGTTAGAGAGAGAGAGAGACGGAGTTGTTCTTCTCAGGAGTTTTTAACCATTTTTTCCGATCAGACATTAAGAGGCAAGCAGATGATGACTTTGGGGATTTCCTAGTGGCTGGATAACTCAATCTTGAAATTTGGTTTCTTTCCCCAAATAAAATTGCAGGTTATAGTAGAATTTCAGTAACCTACTTTGTAAGAATACTTTCCGATAGTGACTGTGCATTTGTGTGAGACTCGAGCATAGTGGTTTTCTAAATTTGTCATGATTGGGAGATTTGAGAGATAAATAGGGAAAGAAGAAGAGAATCTGCAATTGTTGTAGCATTTTTATCAGTCTTCGGGTTTAGATTTGAGAATGAGAATGAAATCAAGAGTATGGGAAAAGTAGTAAAAGATTGAACGTTGATCTACGCCATCTATGGAGTCATGATTGTCAGATGCCATCCAAAATTCTAGCCGATGATAGGTTGCTCAACCCGAACATAATTGACTGGCTCCTATCGGTGAAGTTGAGAGAAGGGGAGAGAGTGAGAGATAGATCGAGATCGAGAAAGAGAAAGAGAACGAATGAAATGTAAATTGGCAATTGAGATTCATAGATCTTGATGATTTCTTTGAAAAAGTGATTGAAGAACTATTACAGACAGAAGTAGAGTTATTGTGCTGATAACGCGTGGTGAACGAGAGAGTTTTCATTTCATTTCTTGTTATCAGATTCATTACAAATAGCCCCTATTCACACAATAGTCATTCACATAAAACGTAATCATTACTTTTTAATATTCCTTTCAGTGCCCCTTTTCTTTTTCCCTTTCGGTGGTTTTACAACACTATTATATTAATATTAATATTGAGAATAAATATGCTTAAATTATCAATTTTAAATAACATGTGACAACAAATATATAGGCACTGAAAAATATGATCATTGTAAACATGTGAACAAATCTGCAAAATAAAAAATTTCAAAAAAAATTCATTTTATAATATATTTAAATTTAGTAAATTTCATTTTCTTCGCCATAAATTAAAATCTAATTTTACGTTTATTTAATTAAATTCCAAAATTCTACCTAATTTGATATAATTTTTTATTACTAATTGCATTATACACAAATATTTCTCAATAGTGCAGAGTTCTAGCTAATTAAGTTGCATTCTTTTTACCTTTTGCATTTAATTAAAAACTTAATTTGATTTTTCCAAAAAAGAAAAATCCTAGTTTGATTGATATAATTAAAATCGGCTTTTGTATTGAAGTGAATTCCAAATATAACTTATTAGATTTGTCTTAATCTTTGTACGTGCTTATAATTCTTCAATATATATAGGCAAGGTTCTAAAAGGCGTGAGGCGTGGCGAGGCGGCAAGGCCGAGCCTCAAGCCTTGGAGGCCTAGGCGTGCCTAGGCGAAGCCTAGGCGTCAAAAGGCGTTTTCAATTTTTTTTTATTCTAGAGTGATAAATAAGTATAAAAATGTATATTTATGAAATTTCATACACAAATCAATATACATTAACTATTACATATTTTCTAAATTTTTTCCAATAAAAACATAGTCCTTAAAATATTTAAAACTAAAATATTGCTTACTATTTTCTATTTAGTAACAACCGCGTGCAATTGAATTTGAAATGAACATAAGGAGATAGTTGACTTTAACAAAAAATAAAAATAAAAATACAAACATGGCCAATTCAACTAAAATAAGACATGAATATTGAATGCTAGAAATTAGGAATTACCGAAATTCAATTAAATATCATCTTCATCCAAATTAATATTTTGATAGTTAATAAAAAATAATATATTGAAGTCTGAAAAAGAGATGTGATCTTGTAAGTTAATATTTTTAAACTAAATTTAAGAAATAACCAGTAGAACAACTAAAATGAACACGTCGTTATAATAGTACACACGCAAGAGGCGGTCAACTTTAAGTTGACCGCCGTTTTCCAAGCCTTTCATGAGGCGAGGCGTTTTGGTCAAGCCTCAAGCCTAGGCGAGGCCTAGGCGAAGCCCAGGCGGGCCTTTTAGAACAATGTATATAGGCCATTAAATGAGACATTCCTATTGACAAAGGTTGACAACAATTGTTTTTGAAAAACAAATTGTTTCAACAAAATGTTATTTTATTGGCCGCCATTTTAGAAATAGGTTGATTAAATTATTTATTGGTTATGATGTGAAACTATGCATTTGAAGTGATTTATGAACATAAATATTTTGAAATATATATATATATATATACACAAACACACACTCTTAATTCCACATTCAAATTGTTACAATATTCTTATACGCAATCCAGGCTAAGAATCCGAGCTAATCACATCTAGGATTAAAATCCAAGCTAATCACATGAATCTTCGACTTCGTCTAGCAAATAGAAGTCCGCTTTCGCAAATCTTCGATTTGCCTTAGAATTACAATCAGTGCAGCTAAAGTCTTCAACTAAATTGTAGCGCCCCGAGTTCTAAGAACCCGGATCGTTAGTTCTTTCTTTAAAAACACTTAAATTCTTGTCTTTTTTTTTGAAATATAATAATATTATTAAATGAGGAAAAATTCACAAATAGCTAAAATGAGGAAATTAATTTAAATTAACAACGTCGATAGAGCGTTTCACGATCGTTTCAACACAATCACGTCAAAACATCCGATTAAAGTACTAATAAGTTCAAAGCATTCAAAAATCATTACTTCAACAGTTAAAAGTACTCAATTGTCAATGGAATTAAAACTAATTTATTTGAAGAAGTCTGAGAGATTCCCACGCCTCGCCAAGCCTCTGACTCCTTAATCTGCAATTTGTTCATTGGATAGAGAAAATCGTGAGTATTTTAAATAGTCAGTAGATCCTGCGCACCACAATTAATATATATTACAAATTAGATGCATATAATCATCATTTAACATAAAATACGAACGTGTATGGAATACAAGTTTGTTCATCATCCCTCTTAATCGTGCACGTCATCATAGTGTTTAATAGCACGTCGTTATAATATATTAGGCTAAAGGCCTATCATCATAATGCTATTGAAACACGTCGTAAGTAGGCTAAGAGCCTATCGTCATAGTGCCGAGGAAGCACGTCATAAGTAGGCTATAAAAGCCTATAATCACATAACATTTACATGCAGTATTTATAACAATATTAATTGCAAATGCACACATTTGAAAGAAACCTTTTAGAAAGTGGATCTACCTTAACCCTTAGCCAAGTATTGAGCTTACTAGCGGTGAGAAATTAGTCCTCTAGCTGTCCGTACACCTCGTCTAGTCAATAAAGAATTTAAGTTATGTTAATACTCTTTATTATTAAGTATTTGTACAAAATATGGAAGTTTATGGACCAAAATAGAAAGAATATAAAACTTCGGGGGTCAATTTGAAGGAATCGAATAGTTTGAGGGCCTATTATGCAATAAAAGTGAACTAAAAATATTTTGGACTCAATTATAAGATTTTTAAAACATGAGGGACTAATATACAATTAAAGTTTAAGGGCTAACTTAAATAGGAATAAGAAATTAAAGGATTAAAAGTGAAATAAAAGTTTAGGGGTCAAATTGCAAAAATTGAAAGTTGAGGATTAGAATTTAAATAAAATTTGAGGGCTAACTTAAATAATATAAATGAAGTGGGGGATTAGACTCGCAAATAACATTCAGGGATTAAATTATATAAATCAAAAGTGTGGGATTTGAAATTAAATAAAACTCAGGGAACAACTTAAACTAATTAAATAAATTGAGGGACTTGACTTGCAAATAACCAAATAAATAAAGAAAAAGAGCAGCAAGGACTCGGATCTCTCTCTCTCTTCACCCGACTCCCTCATCTCTCGGCTGAAACGGTATGGATTGCCGGTGGTGAAGGCAGTTTTCCGGCGGTGGATGGTGGCGAAGGTGAGGTTGAGGGAGGTGAAGCTATTGGCGGTATTAATTGAGAGAAATATTGAGTATAGGTGGAGAAATCGAAGCTAGAACACTTAAGAAAAAAATTTTGGGCATGTTTAAAATTCGATCAAACCTCTGATAATTTTCGAAATTAAACGATCCTATGGTGTTCTAGGGAGATAGAGAAAGGCGTGGGTGTGATTTTTGTGCTTTGAAGTTGAGTTTTGGGCGTGGTTGATGTTCTTGGCCGAGATTATGCGTGTATGTGTGCGTGAGTTCTTGGTTGTGACTATGGAGTGAATGTATATATGTATGTATATGCGTGTGTGTGCGTGTATGTTGCTGAGATGATGGTGATGATGGTGCTAGAGTTGGTGGCAATGAAGGCCGTGGTTGTGGTGTATTGGCCGGATTTTGTGCGGGTGTGTGATAATCTTGGGATAATAAACTACCAACTAGTCAACAGAGTGTAACACTAAATAAAAGGAAAATGGAATAGAGATATAAATGAAATATTAAGAAATCTTACCACTTGAACTTGCTAGATTTGAATGAGAGTGGAATGAGAATGGAGATGAACTCTTAGTTGCTCTTATAAGGTATAAATGGAGGAATAATGAGGATGTAATGGGGCTAGGGTTTGAGAGGACCTTAGAAATGAGTATTTAAAGGTGGGAATTATGGTAACAATTGCAAATGGGCCTTCTTGTTGGGCAAGTATTAAAATTGGACCTTAGATGGGCCTATAATTGGGTTTAAAGTAAGTATTGGATCATTATAAAATAAAAACTAAACTTTAGGGACCAAAACGAATAATTTCTAAAGTTTGGTCCTCAATCGTAAATTTTGAAAATAAATGAATTTTTATAATTAATTAAATATAACAATAAATAATATGAATTTCGACTAGACGAGCGTATGCTATTTAAATTTTTATAAGTAAGGTCGTAGCGACACATTCGAAATTTTATTTAATTAAATATATTTTATTTAAGAAGAATTTTGCAGTCACTACATAAATTAATATTGCATTGGTGGCCACAACTTTTATTCTCCATTTTCTTATGAAATATACATGAATTCGATTTTATTTTGATTGAATTACAAGCTATTATCCATGTTTATTTAATTTTTCAAGTCATTATGAAGAAATAACAAGTTTTTTCTTGAAATTGATTAAATAAGCTTATCTTTTTTTTTTTGTTTTTGTTTTTTGTTTTTTCATTTTTGAGAAAAATGAACTTGTCGTTCCTCTTGAAGAAACATGTTGCAATTTTTTGGTAAACGTTTTACACAATCTACACACACACACATACACACACACATATATACACACATATGTAATACTTGGGTGTTTCACCATTTTTTAAATTCATTTTTAATTTCTTTATCATATTTTAATGCATTTTTAATTGGTTTCCCACTTAAACTTAGTCCATTCTCTTTCCTATTTTTTTTATTTTTCTTTTTTTTTCCTCACGTTTGACACTCATTTCCTTCCCATATGAGAATCCCTAATGCATAACTAAAGGAAACAAAATTTTGATGGGGTTTTCTTTCCCCTTTCCTTTGTGAATTGATTGGAGCTAGGATTCCATCTCAGTCAGACCTCTTTTGGCTCAATCATGCTGCAGAAATATTTAGGGTAATTGGATCGAATTGATAATCACCAATCACCATTTTTTATTTTTTGCAATCAAAATCCTATATCCTAAGTATCGCAATCAGCTCTTTCTTCCATCGAATTGTTCTCCTTTCGGAACTCTGTCAATTCTCTCTCTTTCTCTCTCTATATACATATATATATATATATTCATTTATATATGCGGCCGCATTTATTCTTCTCCAAGATATTGAACACTATTTAATCCTGAGGTTTTTAGATTAATAGTGTGTATGGATTTTTTTTTAAAATTTTAATTAGCTAATGTTATTCTATTTCGTGCTTTGCTTGCTTGCTCTCTTATTCTGTTCGTGCTTCGCTCAGGTTATTCTATTTTTCCATTTGCAGTGTTGTTGCTTGCTCTGCTCTTCTAATATCTTCCATTGAACTGATCATTTGTTTGTCAATATTAACTTATCAAACTCTTTAATTGAATATAGTTTCATATATGTGTATCCAATTGAAATAATTCTCTTAATGTTTTGAGAGTCATGTTGCTGATTGATGATTCTATCTCTGAATATAATCATGCATTTATATATGCATACATGACTTTGTGTTCGGCCCTTCTGTGTGTGTTTCATGAAGTTCAATCATGTGTGTATCCGATTTTCTTTCCCCTTATTTTCTTAAAGGTTGTCCTTTTAATCCGTTGTTTATTTATTTTTGGATTTGTTTTTGCTATGCTATGTTGGCTTTTATTTATCCTCTAAGTCTGAGTATATTAATACGATTTCAATGTTTTTGATATCTATATTAAGTCTTCTATATATTAGAGATAATGTTAATCCGATTATTCTAATTTCAATGGTTTGAACATCTATATTTTCGTGTGATGTTGTTGTTACTGTTCTGCTGCTAGCTTTAGGAGATATTAGACAAACTCTGCTGCTACTGTTCTGTTGCAGCTGTTCTTTTTTTTTTTAATATGGATTATTGAAGTTTTGGCTTCTGTTGTTGCATTTGATTCAACTTATTGAAGTTTGGATAATCGATGCATGAATTAAAATGATGTTCTGTTTTATACTTGAACCATTCTGATGCTTGCTTGTAAGGAATTGCTATTGCTGGCTACTGTTGGATGATTCTGCCTCGAGGCAGCAACAAACAACCCCTGCTGTGCTTGCTACAAGTTGTTTGCATCCATTCTCTGTATATGGTGCATTGTCGCATTGCACCAAAATTTATTTTATTTTTCTTACTCGGTTTCTAGATTACAAGTTAATGTAGAAGTGCCAAATAAGGGTTGAATCCATAAGGAACGGTGTTCAATTTAGTTGTTTTATCAATTAGAACATAAAAGGGGTTTATGTGAAGATGGAATAGAATTCTAAAATAAAATGGCAAATAAAGAATGATGAAATAAAGCAACTGAAAACAAAAATCTCGTTCTTGGGTTCGGGTGTGTAGACAACTTTTGTTAATCTTCTCCATGGAACATTATATAATTCTTTCTTCAGTTTATCAACTCCAATTAATCAACATAATTTGATTAGCAAATTCTTCCTTAAATGTATTAAATTAAAGAAAGTTCTTTAATTTAACATCTAGCTATTGGATAATCCTAAACAAGATCGTAGGATTCAATACAATGCTAGTATGAAATAAACAAGAACAATGAGTTGAATTAGATGATTAATTTCGAAAGCTCGAATTCATTCATCGAAGTTGATATTAAATAAATATGCATGACACTTATTTGCTACTTTTGATCATAATCTAATGATAATTACGGATCAAAAGTTCTAATCATAGCATGTAACTTTAATTTCAAGATTAAAATGAGTCAAGTGGCCAAAATGAATACACTAATCACATAAACTAAAAAAAAGGGTTTAAAAGTACAACAAATCAACAAATTGAAGTAGAAGAATAGGTAAAACGTCACTAGAAGGATGGAAAAGATAATAACATGTTAGTTTGAACACAATTTCCCCCTCGAACTAGATAGAGAAGTCTAACCAATCATATTTGCGGGTTAAATACTTTTTAGCGAGTATTCGCCTTGTATCACGATTGCAGTATGAAAGGTTATACCTTTCTCACACACAAATAATATACAAAAGAAGTAAAAACTAGCAAAGAAATGCTTCGCTAATTATATTCACGGCCGAAGTATCATTGATTGACTAATAGTTATTTAGTTCAGTTTTTACTTCCACGGGAATATGAAAAACTATGAGGTTTCAAGCTAGAACTTAGAGCAATGAAGAAGAGAATTTTATTGAAGATTGAAAGCTAAGACTTTTTACTTTCTTTTCCAATAAAATTCTCTTCTTCATTGTTCTAAATTCTAGATTGAAAGCTCTTAGTTTTTCATATTCCGACGGAAGTAAAAACTAAACCAAATAATTAATAATCAATCAACGATACTTCGCCGTGAATAACGACTAGTGGAGCATTTCTTTGCTAGTTTATACTTCTTTTGTATATTATTTGTATGTGAGAAAGGTATAATCTTTCATATTGCAGTGGTCATACAAGGCAAACACTCGCTAAAAAGTGCTTAACCTGCAAATATGATATGTCAGACTTCTCTATCTAGTTCGAGGGGGACGTTGTGTTCAAACTAATATATTGTTATCTTTTCCATCATTCTAGTGACGTTTTATCTATTCTTATACTTTAATTTGTTGATTTGTTGTACTTTTAAACTCGATTTTGAGTTTATATGATTAGCTATTCATTTTGGCCACTTGAATCATTGTAATCTTTCAATTCAAGTTATATGCTAGGATTAGAACTTTTGATCTGTAATTATCATTGGATTCTAATACAAAGTAGCAAATAAGTATTATGCATATTTATTTAATAACAAATCAATTTAGATGAATTAATTCGAGATTGTGAAATTAATCATCTAATTCAACTCATTCTTCTCGTTCATTTCATACTAGCATTGCATTGAATCTTAAGATCTTGTTCAAGATTATCCAATAGCCAGATGTTAAACTAAATAACTTTCTTTAATTTAATAAAATTAAAGAAGAATTCATTAATCAGATCATGTTGATTAATTGGAGTTGATAAATTAAAGAAAGAAGTATATCATGCTACATGGAAAAGATTGCTAACACAACAAAACTTGAGAACTAGATATTTATTTCAATTGCATTATTTCATCAGTCTTTGCTTGGCATTTTATTTTTGAATTCTATTCAATTTGCACATAAACCCCTTTTTATGTTCTAATTGATAAAACAACTGAATTAAATGCCTTTCTCTGTGGGTATGACGCTTACTTTGGACTTCTATATTAACTTATAACTTGGAAACCGAGTAAGGAAAATAAAATAAACTTTGATGTAAGGCGACAATACACACAGTTTTTGGCGCTATTGCGAAGGAAAGGCTAACAAATTTAGTTGCTTTTATTAATTAAATTTTAAAAAAAAGAATTTCTTTACTTGTATGCATAATACTTATTCTATTGATCAAATTCTTGAAGTTTTCGACCCAAAAATTGAGAAATCAATTCGAAGAAAAAAAAGATAAGTAAGACAAGCACTACAACAAATGGCGGAAAAGAACGACAATGATAGGACTTTGAAAGAATTAGCAACTCCCGAGATCGTGCAACAGCCATATTGTATCACATTTCCAACCGTAGAAGAAGGTAAGACTTTCAAGCTCAAATCTGATTTGATACATCTTCTGCCATCTTTTCATGGACGATTCGGTGAACATCCATATGAATACTTGAAGCAGTTTTGTGTGATATCTGATAGCATGAAACCTTCGGGCATTACTGAAGAGCAAATCAAGCCTAGAGCTTTCCCATTTGCATTAAAAGATGCTGCCACAGACTAGTTATATACCTTGCCATCAGGGTTTATCACCTCATGGAATGAAATGAAGCAACTTTTCCTTGAAAAGGACTTCCTGCATCAAGGACTTCGAGCATCAGGAAAGACATCTCCAGGGTACGCCAGAACAATGGAGAGATTCTTTATTAGTATTGAGAGCATTTCAAAACGCTCATAGCAAGTTGTCCATATCACCGAATAAGTGAAAACCTCCTAGTGTAGTATTTTTATGAGGGGTTGTGCCAATTGGATACCAACATGATTGATGGTGCTAGTAGAAGAGCTATGATGAACAAAACCCTTGCTAAAGCACGAACTCTGATTTCTAACATGGCCGAAAACACTCAACAATTCAGCATAGATGGGGAGATGAGCATTCTGAGAGTAAATGAGGTAAGCGGTTCTAATGTTGAAAGTAAACTTTTTGAACTGGCCTGTCTTCTAAAACAATGGCTGTAGGAAATAATCAACAAGTCAAAGCATGTGGCATAAGCTCAAATTTGGGACATTCTACAGACACATGTCCTGTTCTGCAAGTGGATAAAAGTGAACAAGTAAATGGAGCAGGCAATTTCCACTTCTCAAGGCAACAGTGCAATCCGTACGCAAACACTTATAGTCCAGGATGGCGAGATCACCCTAATCTAAGTTATGGAGCCAACAAGCCACCGAGTTTCTTCCCTAATAGGGCTCAAGGCCAGTTTCATCGCAAGGGAATTTCCAACCCCAAGGGAAAATTCAAAAGAAACCCCAACTGTTGGGTATGTTACTCGAGAATATGGTAAAAACATTAGCATCTAATGTTTTAAAATTGCAACAAGATTCCAAATCAAGCATTCAAAACTTGGAGAACTAGATGAGTCAATTGACAACTGCCATCAATCACCTCGAAGCACAGTCTGGAGGAAAGCTACCATCCCAACCTGAGGTAAATCAAAAGACTGTCAGCACCAAAACCTAAAAGAGTGGGAAAGAGACTGAAAACCCGCCCAAAAAAGCTTCAACACTTGAAGTTGAAGAAAAAGAGCTTGAAAATGAGGTAAGTCCTAACCCTTATATCATCCCTAAATCAATCCCTCCCCCATATCCTAGTAGATTAGCAAAAGAAAATAAGAAGACTAGGGAAAACAAATTTTGGACACTTTTAGGAAGGTAAAGATTAACATTCCCTTATTAGATGCAATCAAGCAAATCCCAAAGTATTCAAAGTTTTTGAAAGAGCCATGAACCAACAAGAGGAAGTTGATGGGGAATGAAATGATCAAAATGGGAGAAATCGTTTCGACGGTATTTAAAAAGAAACTACCTCCAAAATGCAAAGACCCTGGTATGTTCACTGTCCCTTGCACCATAGGAAATCACCATATTGATTGGGCACTGATAGATTTAGGAACATCCATAAATGTCATGCCTAGACCCCTATATGCTTCATTAAATCCAGGAAAACTAAAGGAGACTCACGTATTTGTGCAGCTAGTTGATCGTACTAATGCATACCACTATTGGGTGTTATAATCCCTGCTAGTTAAAACAAATGGCTTAGTTTTCCCTGCTAATTTTTGCGTGCTTGATATGGCTAATGAGCAGTCCCCTCACCTCATACCTATCTTATTGGGACGTCTATTTCTTTACATTTCTCGCACTAAAATTGATGTCTATGAGGGTACACTATCTATGGAATTTGATGAGGAAATGCCAAACTTTAGCATTTTTGATGGCTCATTGTCGCCTAATAACGCTTGGTCTATCTTTATAATTAATTCAACTAATGCTTTTGTGCAAGAAATGTGTAAGTCAGATTGCAGAGCCAGCACACCACATAAGGTAGAGCCAAAGCTCAATGACCTCATTCCGATGAAGGAAGCTATGGGAATATGAAGCAAAAGTTGGGGGAAAAATTCAAGATGGACCGACAAGAAATCAAGTCATTCGAAGGAAGCTATCAAGAACAAAATAGAGTTGCGAATGATATGAGGAACCCCACTTGACAAATGAGAACTGTGTCGATCAAATGAATTTAAACAAAAGAGGTTCTTGGGAGGCAACCCAAGCAATTTCTCAATTTTTTAATGTTTTCATTTTTTTTATTACTTAGCTTTTTATCTAACGTACTAAGAAAGATATTGCGTTGTAACTATAGAAAGAAGATATCTTGGGATTCAACTATTTGGTAAGTGGCAGAATGGGTCACACAAACTGGTGTTAGCATTAATTTTATGTTAATTATCGATAAATACGGTGAGTAAAGAAAAAGTTGGGGACATTTAGACAACGTGTCTTCTTAGATACCATTGCAAGTATACTCTAATCCGTACTCTACATGCATAGTTGGTGGTCGGAATAGTGGAAAAACTGGCTATAAATCGACACCATTCTTATTAGAACCCGCAAACAAAAAATCTCTTGATCCCTTGTGAGTACTTCTTTCTAGTAGAAATTACGTAACCTTCATCTTCTTCTTTTTATTTATTTTTCTTCTTACTATTGCATGGATGTGTGTGTTATTTTCTTGTACATATATCTTTTGCGCGTATTTATTGAGTGCGTGTTTCACATTTTATTACTTTTCTTTTTCTCTTTCTTCAACATTTTGTGTTACAATACGGAACAGTGATAATCTGCTGTACATAGAGATTTTGATGGTTTTAATCTTATTTCTCCAATTTTTCTATTTCTTTTGTGTGTTACGTTAAAAAAAACTATAATTGAGCTAATGACTATAAGCAAAGGCGTTACTTAGGAGGCAACCTAAGAATTCTCTTTTCCATATATTTTGAAACTATTTGAATTTTTTTTTTATTTTCTAACAAAAACGGATAACAAACTCTTGAAAATCCACAAATATTACCCATCGTTGCCATTAAATTCTATGAAGAAGATTTATCATTTTAGGGTAGGGCATTAAAAATGTTAACAAAAAATGGGATGCCTGAGGATATTCGTCGGCTCGTTGAAGCCAAGGTTCAATTGGGAGAGGAAATGCCAACTGTTAGTATTAAATATGCACCAGGTTTGGGTAAAAGTAATTTTACCAAGTAACGAAGAGCAAAAGGAATAAATGTATGCAATAAATGTGCTAAATGGCCTTATAATCGCACTCGTTGAACCTGTAACTCAAGTAATCATTCTGCTGGATTTGTGTCCACAAATCAAAAAGATTAAATATATTTCACTAAGCATGGTATGAGTAAGGACTCTTTAGATGATATCCATCAATATCTTCAGATGCATCCTAGTGGAGTGGTGCAAATCGAATTTCTCAATTTGTAGACTGAATGTAAAAATGAAAGAGAGTGTTATGGTCTTGGGAAACTGACATTAAAAGACCCTAATTGCCAGTGTATAAGAAAACTGAATGGGAAGCCTATCCCCGACTAATAGAAGGAGCTTAAGCTGTTTCTGGACATAAAACCAGAGGAAGATGTCGCAACCATCACAGCTGCGTGTACATATTGTTATTTTTAACTATTTTTGTGTTTTTGTGTCAGTTTTCAGTGTCCAAAGTTGACTATCTATGGAGGCTACTACTACCATCACGAATGGGAGCTGAATTAAGAAATTGACAACCACAAGTCTCTTTGGTGGAATCAATCTGGGAAATTTGGAGCTTCTAACGCTTGCAATCAAAGTTGGAACTACACTTGGAGATCAAAAGTATAAGGTAATATGCAGAGGAGGTCTCCGTGGGCTGATAGGATGTCTCATTCAATCTGCGTACGTGAAAGAATCAACAGTGGTAGGCATTACCATACCACCTTTAAAACACACGTATGGTAGAGCCATCAGGTCTGAGGTAAACGCTAGAACATTATTTGAAAGCTTAACATTAATGATAATGAGTTCGGATGCTTCCTTCGCATTGCCATTGGGTTTTTAAGCTCTGGAACAGATCTTTTGCATAATATCCTTGGTCGAGTTGAAACTGCACTCTAAACCAATTGGCCTTTTAAACGCTCAAAACAATTTCGAAGGTTTATTGGCATTTCTCGAATTTTTTGTTAAAGAAAAGCCCATTTCTCCTAATGTGGAAAAAATGATTCCAATTGCCCCATCAATTGAGGAATCATTGGAGAAATTAGAAGCTTCTCTACCACAAGTAGATGTAGAATTGCCCAAAATTAATTGGCCACAAGAATTAGGCGAGAGGAAAAGAGATCCAAATGAATTGGTTTTAGAGTTAAGGTAATGAATGTGGAATAGCTAACTTAAGTTGGTAGAATACAAAGTTGACTCTGGAAACACATCTGTGTTACACTTTACAATAAATAAATAAATAAACTATCCAAAGACGTTAAACTATGGCCTTTCATTAGGTGTTGATAGTCTTGCTGGATGACTTTAAATGGAACCAGTACCCATATTTGATTAATAAGGGAACCTCGGATACTGGTTTATGTATCCCATCCAAAGGTGTTAAACTGGTCTTTTTCAGATAGAGCTTAAAGAAATGAATTTTAACTTTCTCCATGGCATCTCTTTTACATAATGTTGTTCTTTTGCAAGTGCTCGACTCTTTTTCTATATCTACTATGATCAGGATGCAAATTGTTCAACTTGTTGATGAGTATGAGCGTTCTCTTTAGAATATCATCGCTTTTGGGACGGCATCATAGAGTTCTACTCGGAAACAATGTGCTAAGCACATCAAATGTTGCTTCAAATGTGGAAAGTTATTGGGAGGACCTCATTGTAGTAGAAATCAAACTCATTCACGACATCAACATGTTGTTTTCTTTGAGGATGAATCGATTAGGTGCAAGGCCGAGAAGTCTATTAGGAGAAACAGCTAGCTCAAAATTCGCTGTAGTTTCAAGTTTTGAAAAACAAGAGACTATGCTACTCAATTGAGATTTAGGCTAAATAGTTCTTAAGGCAAGAATCTCATACTGGAGTTTGGAAGGCTACACTCCAAGTCAAAGTATATTAACAATTCAATAAGGAATGAACCCACAAGAACCAACAAATGGGAGAACGTTTACAGCAGAATGCGCAACTTAGACACTTCTCAAATAAATGAGATGTAGTTTTACATCTTCGAATGGATGCTAAGTTATCAAGCTACAAAAGTTGCCGCTTGCCTTAGGTCCAACAAGTTATCAAACTCTCTCCGTCCTATTTCAAGTTGGCCGTTTCTCCTAATAGACTTTTCGGTCTTGCATCTAATCGGTCTACCCTTAAAGAAAACAACATGTTCATGCTATGAATAAGTTTAATTTCTGGCACAATGAGGTCTCCCAATAATTTTCCACACGTGAAGCAACATGTGAGGCACTTAGCACATCGTTTACGAGTAGAACGCGATGATCCTACCCCAAAAGCGATGACATTCCAAAGAGGATGCCCATACTCATTAACAAGTTGAACAATTTGCTTCCTGATCTTAGTAGGTATAGAAAAAGAGTTGAGCACTTGCCAAAGAGCAACAATGCGCAAAAGAGATGCCATGGAGGAAAGTAAAAATTCAGTTCTTTAAGGTCTATCTGAAAAAGACTTATTTAACTGCTTTGGGCGAGATATTTAAACCAGTATCCGAGGTCCTCTTATTAATCGAAGGTGGGTACTGGATCCATTTAAAGTCAGCCAGCAAGACTATCAACACCTAATGAAAGGCCTTAGTTTAACTTCTTGGGATAGTTATTTATTTATTTATTTATTCCAAATCATAATAAAGATGCGTTTCTAGAGTCAACTATGTATTCTACTATCTGAAATTAGCTATTCTACATTAATAACCTTGCCTCTAAACCCAATTCATTTGGATCTCTTTTCCGCTTTCCTAATTCCGGTGGCCAGTTGATTTTGGGTAATTCTAAATCTACTTGTGGTACATAAACTTGAAATTTCTCTAGTAATTCTTCCATTGACGGTGCAATTAGAATAATTTTTTGTGCATTAAGAGAAATTGGATTTTCTTTAACTAAAAATTCAAGAAATGCCAATAAACCGCCGAAATTGTTTTGAAGGTTTACAAGACGAATTGGTTTAGCGTTCAAAAAATGTTCTAGCGTTTACCTCAGAGCCGATGGTTCTACTATACGCCTATTTTAGAGGTGGTATAGTAATGCCTACCACTATTGATCATTTCACGTACGCAGATTGAATGGCGTATCCTATCAGCCCATGGAGACTTCCTCAGTATATTAGCTTATACTTTTGATGTCCAAGTATAGTTCCAACTTCAATTGCAAGCCTAAAAAGCTCATGTTTTCCAAAATTGATTCCACCAAAGAGACTTATGGTTGTCAATTTCTTAATTGAACTCCCAGTTGCGATCGTACTGGTAGCCTCCATATATAGTCAACTTTGCACACTAAACACTAACACAAAAACATAATATTTGTTAAAAATAATAACATGTACACGTAGTTATGGTGGCTCACATCTTCCTCTAGTTTTACGTCCAGAAATGACTTAAGCGCCTTTTATAAGTCCGGGATCGACTTCCCATCCATTTTTCTTATACACTGGCAATCATTGCCTTTTAAAGTCAGATTCCCAAGACTATAAAGTTCTCTTTCAGTTTTAATTTAGTCCACAAATTGAGAAGCTCGATTTGCACAATTCTACTAGGATTCGTCTTAAGAGTTTGATGGATATCATCGAAAGACTCCTTATTCATTCCATCCTTAATGAAACATATTTTATCTTCTTGATTTGTGGAACAAATCCAACGGAACGGTTACCTGAGTTACAGGTCCATCGAGTGCAATTATAAGGCCATTTCACACATTTATAGCACACATTGATTCTTTTTACTCTTTGTTCCTTAGCAAAATTACTTTTTCCTTACCTTGGTGCATATTTAGTACTAACACTCGGCATTTCACCTTGCAATTGGACCCTACCTTCAATCAGCTAACGAATATCTTCAGGCGTCCCTTTCTATTAACATTTTTAAATGCCCTACCCTTGAATGATAAATCATTTTCAAAGCATTTAAAGGCAGCGATGTGTAATATTTGCAGATTTTCATGAGTTTATTATCCATTTCTATTAGAAAATAAAAAAATTTTAAATTTTTGCATAATGAGGAGAAAAGAGAATTCTTGGGTTTCCTCCTATGTAGCGCCTTTAAAACCACCAAAATCACTATGTGCAACAGTTATCACACTGTTCCATATTTTAACACAAAACACTGATGAAAAAAGGAATAAAAGTAATAATATTTAAAACACACGCTGGGCGTGTTGTCGCAGTACACCAAAATTTATTTTATTTCCTTACTCGGTTTCAAAACTACAAATTAATGTAGAAGTGGTAAGTAAGGGTCGAACCCAAGAGGAACGGTGCTTAATCTAGTTGATTTTATCAATTAATATAGAAAAAGGGGGGTTTTGTGATATTTGAATAAAAATATAAAATCGAACGTCAAAATAAAAGATTGAAATAAAACAATTGTACAAGATATCTAGTTCTCGGGTTCGGTTGTGTCAACAACTTATATTTATCTTTCCCATGCAACGTGTTACTATTCCTTCTTCAATTTATCAACTCTCAATTAACCAAAAAGCTCTGATTAACGAATTCTTCCTTAAGTGTATTAAATTAAAGTGAGTTCTTTAACTTAACATCTAGCTATTGGATAACCCTAAACAAATTCTTAGGATTTAATGCAAAGCTAGTGTGAAATGAACGAGAAGAATGAGTTGAATTAGATGAATAATTTTACAAACTCGGATTAATACATCTAAATTGATTTGTTAATAAATATGCACGATATTCATTTGCTACTTTGGATTGGAATCTAGTGATAATTACGGATCAAAAGTTCCAATCCTAGCAAGTAACTTGAATTTAAAGATTGATTGATTCAATTGGCCAAAGTGAATGCAATAATCAAATAAACTCAAAAACGGGTTTACAAGCATAACAAATCAACAAATTGAAGTAGATGAATAGATAAAACGTTACTAAAGAGTTAGAAAAGATAACCACACGTTAGTTGAACACAACGTCCCCCTCGAACTAGATAGAAAAGTCTAACTACTCATATTTGCGGGGTTTCATACCTTTTAGCGAGTGTTCGCTTTGTATCACCACCACTATATGATAGATTATACGCAAAATATAGAAAACAAGTAAATAAATGGTAAGAAATAAATAGAGAAATAAAAGGGAAAAGAGAAACTTATCGAAGAAATGATCCGCTAATCATATTCACAGCCGAAGTATCGTTGATCGATTGAAGCCTTTATTTCTTCCGCCGGAATCTGAAAAACTAAGATCCTTTAAGCTAAAACTAAGAACAAATGAAGAAGAGAATTTTATTGAAAAGAAAGTTGGAGAGAACTACTAGCTAATTCTCTTCCACTAAGTTGTGCATTTCCTTCCTTACAAATGCCTCTATTTATAGGCAAAATTTCACAAGAAAACATAATAAAAAATTGTACAACTACTCCATTATGATTCGACTAATTGGTAACCACCAAATCATGATCTTAAATTGCTCCATTAGTTCAAATATTGTATCATGGTATAGGTAAGCATCTTGGCTGAATTGTGCAATTGGAATTTCCTTTTTTTTGATATTTTAATAGAAAGTTATGAATTTTCTACCAAAACATGGCCCAAGAAATCCTCCATTCACATCACTCTCGGTTTTGCCCATTTGTGACCATGATATGATCCAAATCATTTGAAGAGGTCAACATCAAAGTTGTAGCACTCTGAGTGTCCTTTCCAACAATATAAAGTGCAGGTCAATCCGAATTTTGTAGCACAAGTTATGGTCAAATTACTGAACTACGGCAGTAAATTCGAGCTGCTGAGTTTTTACGCTTTGTCCTTTCTCTTCAAATGGCCATAACTTTAACTTGGAAACTCCAATTTGGGATTCGGAAGAAGTTTGGGAATCCTCTTTTGATGTTCTTAAACATTGGCACAAGAAAAATTATAAAAATAACATTTCATAAAATTGCATCGGAGGCCCTTCATCTTTGATTCGCTTGCATTTTGGTCCCGAGTTTCCGTTTTCATTCGATTTTCATTCATTTTGACTCCGTTTGATTCTTTGTAACCCTAAACACCACAATAAAGGAAAAACACATAAAACGGAATGTATAACACTAATAAAATACACAAATACATAAAATAGAAGAGTTATTTAAGTGCTTTTGGAGTACTTATCAAACTCCCCCACACTTAGACTGTTGTTCACCCTCGAAAAACAACCATATGACACAAAACAACACAATGATTTTACATGGGATAAACAACTTTAAACATTGAAATCCTACTACAGATAGTGACTTGCTTATTAAACATTTTCCCGAACCATGAAAATTTCACTTCTTCTCAAATACACAATGGCTTGTGAGTGTGTGCAATTGAGGTTATCATCCCATCACTAACTGGAACCAAATAAAAGCTTACGATGTTTATCCAAATCCTGACCCGAAATAGTCAAATATTTCCTTTCATCTCTCGTGATCCCACTCTTATTTATAAATGATTCCCATGGATCCTAAAAATTACTCTGTTCACCAAAAATCATCAACTGTTAGCACTGCAAAGAAAAAAAAGGGCATGGCAGGTGTTTTATCGCAAATATGTCTTCAATTTAAAGAGTGTTTAGATTGAGCACTTCAAACCACTGAGGAAATTTATTTATCTAACTTCACACTTGGGTAGCTATCACATTTCTCGCGATTTTTTTTTTTTTTTGATGAAGAAGAAAAAGAAGAAGAAGAAGAGTTTTGCAATTTTCTTTTCAGCTTTTATCCCACAGGTAGCTTTCACACTAAACCCCTTTCATTGGAGGCAGCCTTCTTCACCCATTCGAGGTGACGGCTTCACACTCTGAGGTAGGTAGCTCTTTCCTGTGGTCCCTCTCCTTATTTCGAACATAAAAGTAAAATTCATTCTCAGCATAGGTCAATGCTTTTTCCAAACTTTTTTAAACTCTATCAATAAAGACACATTCACAAAAAACAGATACCATGCGATTATAACTCCACCTTGCTAACAATTGATGTTTCCAGGTTACTTTGAGCAGGACGAATGGATAGAAAAAAAAAGAGAAAAAGCTAGTTTACTATGGTCTAGAAAGTTAGAAAAAAAATTAACATTTTCAACCTTCAATTTGTGTTCCAGAGAATGATAGTAAATTACCTATAAATGTGCTCAGATAAATTTGCCAGCTGTGCTTGGAGAAGAACAGAACACATTTTTTTTTTGAGATCTTGTAGTTTCAGCTAAGTCACACAAATTAAGCTCAATCATATTCAAAAGTTGCTATCTCATGCAAAATCGTCGACACAAATAAAAAAAAATCGAGCCTTGAGACCACAATATGCCACTCCCCCACACTTAAATTCTACGTTGTCCCCAATGTAGAAATATAGAAAGCATGAAAAAGAGAAGAAATAGAAACTCCCCTATGGTAAGTAATGAGTCGTGCCAATCGGGATGGTGGTTGCACAATGTAGCACTTCTTAGAAACACTTCGATAATCCAAGAGCAAGAGACCTGCAATCAACATATTTACAGAACAAGAAAAACAACAGGTGAATTTTTTTTTTAAGAATAGAAATATATACAAAGCGACTATGGGAGTTGACAACCCTCTGAACATCTTGCAGTAGTATTCACATCAAATTAACGACATGATTCCATCAAGTCTGATCCGCATGGAAACCATCTGAATCAGCATACTCTCTACAAAACAGTTTGACAACCAACCTTAATGAAAAGGTCCTCCATATCGCCACATGACACATAGGTATGTTTACCATTCAATAAAGAACAGCCCCACAAGAACCAACAAATGGCAGAACGTTTAGAGCAGAACGTCCAACTCAGACATTTCTCAAATGAACGAGACGTATTTTTACATCTTCGGATGGGTGCTAGTGATCACGCTCAAAAAGTTGCTGCTCAATAGTTAGGCCATTGAGTTTGGTTTCCAGCAGATGTTGTCGTTGTTCCAACAAATTATCAAACTCTCTCACACTAAATTCGAGCTGGCTGTTTCTCCTGATAGACTTTTCGGGCCTGCACCTAATCGGTCCACCCTTGAAGAAAACAACACGTCTATATTGTGAATAAGTTTGATTTCTAGTACAATGAGGTCCATTTAATAGCTTTCTACACTTAAAGCAACATTTAAGGCGCTTAGCACGTCGTTTGCGAGCAGATCGTGATGATCCTGCCCCAAAAGCAATAACGTTCCAAAGGGAACGCTCATACTTGTCAACAAGTCGAACAATGTGAATCTTGATATCAATAGGCATAGAGAATGAGTCAAGTACTTGTAGAAGAGCAACAATACGTAGAGGAGATGCCATATAAAGAAATGAAAATTCAGTGCACAGAGATTTATTTGCAAAAAAAATTGTGAGAGAGGAAAGAAAAAGAAAACAGTTCTTTAAGGTATACTGAAAAAGACCAGTTTAACGCTTTTGGGAGGGATACAAGAGCCAGTATCCAAGGTTTTTTTTAAGTTACGTAACACACGAAAGAAAAAGAAACACTGAAGAAATAGGATTAAAACCATCAAAATCAATAAGCATAGTAGATTATCACACTCTCCCATATTTTCAAAGATATTGAAGAAAGAAAAAAAATAAGAAAATTTGAATTACATAATCAATTAATATGAGGAAAAGACATATATATACAAAAATATCACACATCCATGCTATAAGAAAAACAAATAAGAAGAAGAAATGAAGAACAAAGAAAAAAAAAAAGAAGAGAAGAAAATTACCTAATCATTGCTAGAAAGGAGCACTCACAGAGTAATTGAAATTGTGGTTGTGGTTTCATGTGGAGAATGATCTGGATTTATAGTCAAATGAGCACTGTTTCAACCGACAACCATGCATGTAGAGTGTGCTGGAAAGAGTACGATGGGAGGAGTATCCAAGAAAACGCGTTGACAAATTGTCCATTATCAATAATTAATCCCCACACGTTATCAATAACTATTGCTAATCACCGGTTTGTGCGCCATCATGTCTCTTTCCAAATAATTGAATCTCCGGATATCTTCCTTCTACAGTTACAAGGAAACATCTTCCTTAGTACGTTAGATAAAAAAACGGAGAAAAAAAACAAGAATAATAAAAATACCAAAAGAAAACTAAAAATGAGAAAAAAATGCTTGGGTTGCCTCCCAAGAGCGCTTTTGTTTAAAGTCGTTAGCTCGACATAGTTCCCATTTGTCAATTAGGGTTTCTCAAATCCATTGCAGCTCCATTTTATCTTTGACAGTTTCCTCCGAATGTCTTTATTTCTTGGCGGTCCACCTTGAATTCTTGTCCAATCTTTTGGTTCTCCATTCCGATGGCTTCCTTCTTTGAGATAAGGTAATTGTGCTTTGACTCCATTTTATGTGGCACGCTAGCTTTAAAATTCAATTTACACATTTCTTGCACAAAAGGGTTAGTCGAATTAATTGCAAAGACAGAACAAATGTTATTAGGGAGTAATGAACCATTAAAAATATTAAAGTTCGCTTTTTCCTCATCAAATTCCATGGATAGTGTACCCTCATAGACATCAATTTTAGTGCGAGAAGTGTAAAGAAATGAATGTCCGAATATGATAGGTGGAAGGTGAGGTGAATGTTCATCAGCCATATCAAGCACGTAAAAATCAGTAGGGAAAACTAAACCATTTATTTTGACTAGCACATCTTCTATCACTCCATCTGGGTATTGCATTGGTACGATCAGCTACTTGCACAATTACGTGAGTTTCTTTCAATTTTCCTAAATTAAGTGAGGCATACAAGGATCTAGGCATGACATTTATGGATGCTCCTAAATCTATAAGTGCTTTGTCAATGTGGTGATTGCCTATGGTGCAAGGGACAGTGAACATACCCGGGTCTTTGCATTTTGGAGGCAACTTCTTCTGGAATACTGCTGAAACGGTGTCTCCCATTTTGATTATTTCATTTCCTTTCAATTTCCTCTTATTAGTGCAAAGATTCTTTAAAAACTTGGCATAGCGTGGGATTTGCTTTATTGCATCTAACAATGGAATGTTGATTTCTATGCTCCTAAATGTGTCCAAAATTTCTTTTTCCTTGTCATCTTTGTTGGTTTTCGCTAATCTACTCGGAAAACGGGGAGGAATTATTTTAGCATTGATATGAGAGTTAGGACTTGCCTCTTTTTCAAACTTTTCTTCTTTATCTTCATGTGTGGGAACTTCTTTGTGACGGTTTTCGATCTCTTTTCCACTCCTTAAGGTTATGGCACTAACATTCTTTGGATTTACCTCAGGTTGGGATGGTAACTTCCCTCCAGATTGTGCTTCCAGTCGATTGATGGCAGTTGCCAATTGACTCATCTGGTTTTCCAAGTTTTGAATGCTCAATTTGGAATCCTGTTGAAATTTCACAGTGTTAGTTGCTAATGTTTTCACCATATCCTCGAGAGACATACCTGATTGTTGAGGTTTTTGTTGAAATTTCCTTTGGGGTTGAAAATTCCCTTGTTGCTGGAATTGGCCTTGAGGTTTGTTAGGGAAGAATCCTGGGGGTTTGTTGGTTCCATAACTCAGATTGGGGTGATCTCGCCATCCTGGATTATAGGTGTTTGAGTATGGATTGTACTGTTGCCTTGGGAATGGAAAATTGCTTGCTGAATTCACTTGTTCATTGTTATCCACTTGTAGAACAGGACAAGCATCTGTAGGACGTCCTAGGTTTGTGCATATGCCACATGCTTTGACTTGTGGATTGTTTCCTACAAAAATTTGTTTGAGAAAATAGGTTAGTTCAGAGAGTTGGTTTTCAACATTGGAGTTACTTACCTCATTTACTCTTCGAATGTTCGTTTCCCGGTCCGTACTGAATTGTTGAGTCTTCTTAGCCATGTTTGAAATCAATGTTCTTGCTTCAGCAGGGGTTTTGTTCATCAGAGCTTCTCCACTAGCAGCATCAACCATGTTTCTGTCTGATTGACATAAGCCTTCATAGAAGTATTGCACTAGGAGGTTTTCACTGATTTCGTGATGCGGGCAGCTTGCAATGAGCTTTTTGAAATGCTCCCAATACTCATAAAGAGTTTCTCCATTGTTTTGGCGTACTCCAGAGATATCTTTCCTGATATTTGCTGTCTTTGAAGCTGGGAAGTACTTTTCGAGGAAAAGTTGCTTCATTTGACTCCATGTTGTGGCTGAACCTGGTGGTAAAGTGTATAACCAACTGTGGTGGCATCTTTTAGTGAAAATGGAAAAGCTCGAGCTTGATTTGCTCTTGATGATGCCTGGGGTTTCATGCTATCACACACCACATGAAACTCTTTCAAGTGTCGATACGGATCTTCGCCGGATCGTCCATGAAAAGATGGTAGAAGATGTATCAAACCGGATTTCAGCTCGAAAGTTTTACCTTCTTCTACGGTCGGAAAGGTGATACACAAAGGTTGTTGAGTAACTTCGAGAGTTGCCATTTGTTTGAGAGTTCTTTCGTTATTATTTTCTGCCATTTCTCGTTCTTGTTTTGCTTGTCTTATTCATCTTCGAATGGATTTCTCGATTTCCGGATTGAAATTTTCAAGAATTCGATTAGTAGATCGAGTATTATGCATAAAAGTGAATTTTTTTTTAAAAAAAACTAATTAATAAAAGCAACTAAATTAGTTAACCATTCCCCGGCAACGGTGCCAAAAAAACTTGGGCGTGTTGTCACAGTACGCCAAAATTTATTTTATTTCCTTACTCGGTTTCAAAACTACAAATTAATGTAGAAGTGGTAAGGGTCGAACCCAAGAGGAACGGTGCTTAATCTAGTTGATTTTATCAATTAATATAGAAAAAGGGGGGTTTTGTGATATTTGAATAAAAACAGAAAATCGAACGTCAAAATAAAAGATTGAATTAAAACAATTGTACAAAATATCTAGTTCTCGAGTTCGGTTGTGTCAACAACTTATATTTATCTTTCCTTTTTTTTGATATTTTAATAGAAAGTTATGAATTTTCTACCAAAACATGGCCCAAGAAATCCTCCATTCACATCACTCTCGGTTTTGCCCATTTTTTACCATGATATGATCCGCATCATTTGAAGCGGTCAACATCAAAGTTGTAGCCCTCTGAGTGTCCTTTCCAACAATATAAAGTGCAGGTCAATCCGAATTTTGTAGCACAAGTTATGGTCAAATTACTGAACTGCGGCAGTAAATTCGAGCTGCTGATTTTTTACGCTTTGTCCTTTCTCTTCAAATGGCCATAACTTTAACTTGGAAACTCCAATTTGGGATTCGGAAGAAGTTTGGGAATCCTCTTTTGATGTTCTTAAACATTGGCACAAGAAAAATTATAAAAATAACATTTCATAAAATTGCATCGGAGGCCCTCCATCTTTGATTCGCTTGCAGTTTGGTCCCGAGTTTCCGTTTTCATTCGATTTTCATCCATTTTGACTCCTTTTGATTCTTTGTAACCCTAAACACCACAATAAAGGAAAAACACATAAAACGGAACATATAACACTAATAAAATACACAAATACATAAAATAAAAGAGTTATTTAAGTGCTTTTTGAGCACTTATCACACACTCAATAAATATGACCAAAAAATATATGTACAAGAAAATATCACACACGTGCATGCAATAGTAAAAGGAAAAATAAATAAGAAGAAGAAGATAAAGGTTACCTAATTTCTGCTAGAAAGAAGTAATGACATGGGGAGAAAGAGATATTTGTTTTGCGGTTTCTAATGAGGAATAGTGTCGATTTATAGCCAGTTTTTCCACTATTCCAACACCAATTATGCATGTAGAGTGTTGTGTAGAGTGTCCTAGCAATGGTATCCGAGAAGACACATTGTCTAATTGTCCCCTACTTTTTCTTTAATCACCGCACTTATAGATAATTAACATTTAATTAATATTAATCACCAAATTTTATGCTCCATTCTGCCTCTTGCCAAATAGTTGAACCCGAGATATCTTCCTTCGACAGTTACAAAGCAATATCATTCTTAGTATGTTAGATAAAAAGCTAAGAAATAAAAATTAAAATAAAGAAAATATCGAAACAAAAAAAATGACAAATGTTTTGGGTTGCCTCCCAAGAAGCGCTTTTATTTAAAATCGCTAACGCGGCACAATTCCCATTTGATAAGTGGGGTTCCTCAAATCCATCGGAGCTCCATTTTGTCCTTGATAGCTTCTTCCGAATGACTTGATTTCTTGGCGGTCCATCTTGAATTTTTTCCCAACTTTTGGCACTGAATTCCCACTGCTTCCTTTGTTGCGCCCCGAATTCAAAGAACTCGGAACGCTAGTTCTTTCTTTAAAACTAACCATTTTTTTTATAATACCAATAAATGCGGAAAGATAACAAATAGCTAAAATGCGGAAATTTATTTAAATTAATAAAATCGAAAGAGTGTCTCACGATAGTTTCAACACAGTCCTCAAAAACATCCAATTAAAGTACTAGTAAGTTCAAAACATTCAAAAGTCATTACTTCAACAGTTAAAAGTACTCAATTGTCAATGTAATTAAAACTAATTTATTTGAAGGTCCCTAAAAGATTCCCACACCTCGTCAAGCCTCCGGCTCCTTAATCTGCAATTTGTTCATTTGATAGAGAAAATCGTGAGTATTTTAAATACTCAGTAGATCCTGTGCACCACAATTAATATATATTACAAATTAAATGCACATAATCATTACCTTCATAAAATACGAACAGGTATAAAATACAAGTTCGTTCATCATCGCTCTTAATCGTGCACGTCATCATAGTGATTAATAGCAAGTCATTATAATATATTAGGCCAAAGACCTATCGTCATAATGCTATTAAATCACGTCGTAATTAGGCAAAGGGCCTATCGTCATAGAGCCGAAGAAACACGTCAAAAGTAGGCTAAAAAGCCTATCATCACATAACATTTACATGCAGCATTTATAATAATATTAATTGCAATTGCGCACATTTAAAAGAAACGTTTTAGAAAGGGGATCTACCTTAACCTTTAGCCGAGTATTGGGCTTACTAACAGTGAGAAATCAATCCTCTAGCTGTCCGTACGCCTCGTCTAGTCAATAACGAGTTTAATTTATGTTAATATTCTTAAATATTAAGTATCTATAAGTAATATAGAAGTTTGTGGGCCAAAATGGAAAGAATATAAAACTTTGGGAGTCAATTGGAAAGAATTTAATAGTTTGAGGACCTACTATGCAATAAAAGTGAACTAAAAATATTTTCGGCTCATTTAGAAGATTTTTAAAACATGAGGGACTAGTATGCAATTAAAGTTTGGGGGTTAAATTTAATAGGAAAAAGAAATTCAAGGATTAAAAGTGAAACAAAAGTTTAGGGGTCAAATCGCAACAATTGAAAGTAAGGGACTTGAAATTAAATAAAATTTGAGGGCTCATTTAATTAAAATAAATAAAATGGGGGATTAGATTTGCAAATAATATTGAGGGGCTAAATTGTAACAATTAAAAGTTGGGGATTTGAAAATTAAATAAAGTATAGGGACCAACTTAAAACAATGATGGAACTTGAGGGACTAACTTGCAAATACTTAAATAAATTAAAAGAAAACGGATCCGGGTCTACTTCATCTCTCTCGCCCGATTCTCTCTCTCTTCTCGCACGCTACTCTCGGTTCTCTCTCTATCTCTCAATTTCCGACCAGTTTTTGGTCGCGAAAATGGTGGGGTAGGTGGAGATGAACATGGCGAATCTAGTGGTGGTGTTTGATTGAAGAGTTATTGAGTGTTGAGGGAGAAATCAAGGCTTGAACACTTAGGTAAAATTTTGGGTATTTTCAAAATTGGTTTGATTCGTTGAAAATTTTTGAAATTAAACTATACTACGATATTCTAGGGATGGAGAGGAAGGTGTAGGTATGATTTTTGCATGGTGAAGTGGATTTTTCAGTGTTGGTTGTTGTTTGGCCGAGTTCTATATGCGTATATGCGTATGTATGTATATCCATATATGTATACATATATGTATATCCGTGTATATGTGTGTGAGGATGTGTTTCTGGGCCAAAATGATGGTGGAAGATGGCGGTGGTGTGGCGGTGGCAGTGGTGGTCGGCCGGTAGTGATGGTGTACGGGTCATGGATGTGTGTATGTATGTATATATCTATCCTACTTACATTAATGACAAAGTAAACACTACAAAAATTTGATCAAGAACTTAAAACAATAAAATAGAAATAAGTTAAAATAGGAAGATCAAGTAATCTTACCACTTGAAGTTTGATTTGTTGGATAAGAATGGATAGATTGATCTTGAGGATGACAATGGAGGAGAATGGGGCTAGGGTTTAAGCATACGCAAAAAGAGTATTTAAGGGTAAAAGTTAGAATAGCATTTGCAAATGGGCCTCTAAATGGGTTTCAAATTGGATTGGACTGTATTTGGACTTTAAATTTGGCCTTTAGCAACTAAAAATCTTTGGGGACTAAAATAAATAAATTTCAAAGTTTGGTCCTCAAAAGTATATTTTGAAAATAAATAAATTTTTATAAATAATTAAATATAACAATAAATAATATGAATTTCTACTAGACGAGCGTACACTATTTAAATTTTTATAAGTAAGGTCGTAGTGACACGTTCTAAATTTTATTTAATTAAGTATATTTTATTTAAGAAGAATTTTCCGGTCACTACATCCTTCATCAGAATGAAGTCATTGAGCTTTAGCTCAACCTTATGTGGTGTGCTGGCTCTGCAATCCAACTTACACATTTATTGCACAAAAGGATTAGTTGAATTAATTGTAAAGACAAAACGAGCTTTATTAGGCCGCAACAAGCCATCAAAAATACTGAAGTTTGTTGTTTCCTGTAACGCCCCGAATTCGAAGAACTCGGAACGCTAGTTCTTTCTTTAAAACTAACTATTTCTTTTTTTTTATAATATAAATAAATGCGGAAAGATAACAAATAGCTAAAATGCGGAAATTTATTTAAATTAATAAAATCAAAAGAGTGTCTCACGATAGTTTCAGCACTGTCCTCAAAAACATCCGATTAAAGTACTAGTAAATTCAAAACATTCAATAGCCATTACTTCAACAGTTAAAAGTGCTCAATTATCAATGTATTTAAAACGAATTTATTTAAAAGTCCCTAAGAGATTCCCACGCCTCGCCAAGCCTCCGGCTCCTTAATCTGCAATTTGTTCATTTGATAAAGAAAATCGTGAGTATGTTAAATACTCAGTAGATCCCGCGCACCACAATTAATATATATTACAAAATAAATGCACATAATCATCATTTTCATAAAATACGAACGGTATAAAATACAAGTTCGTTCATCATCCCTCTTAATCGTGCGTCATCATAGTGATTAATAGCACGTCATTATAATATATTAGGTCAAAGACCTATCGTCATAATGCTATTAAATCACGTCGTAATTAGGCAAAGAGCCTATCGTCATAGTGCCGAGGAAGCACGTCAAAAGTAGGCTAAAAAGCCTATCATCACATAACATTTACATGGACATTTATAATAATATTAATTTCAATTGCGCACATTTAAAAGAAACTTTTAGAAAAGGGATCTACCTTAACCTTTAGCCTAGTATTGAGCTTACTAACGGTGAGAAATCACCCTCTAGCTGCTCGTGACGCCTCGCCTAGTCAATAACGAGTTTAATTTATGTTAATATTCTTAAATATTAAGTATCTATAAGTAATATAGAAGTTTGTGGACCGAAATGGAAAGAATATAAAACTTTGGGGTCAATTTGAAAGAATTTAATAGTTTGAGGACCTATTATGCAATAAAAGTGAACTAAAAATATTTTGGGCTATATTATAACATTTTCAAATCATGAGGGGCTAATATGCAATTAAATTTTGGGGGTTAGATTAAATATGAAAAGGAAATTGAAGGATTAAAAGTGAAATAAAAGTTTAGGGGTCAAATTGCAACAATTGAAAGTTAGGGACTTGAAATTAAATAAAATTTGAGGGCTCATTTAAATAAAATAAATAAAATAGGGGGTTAAAGCTGTAAATAATATTTAGGGATTAAATCGTAACAATTAAAAGTTGAGGGCTGCAAAATAAATAAATTGTAGGATCAACTTAAACTATTTATCAAAATAGAGGGACTAAAGTGTAAATTCTGAAAAGTTAAATGGATTTGGGCTTGGACCGGATCTCACCATCTCTACCCACTTTCTCGGCTCTCCCTCTCTCGTTCACGCACACACACTTCTCGGTTCACACACACACACTCGATTCCAAATGACTTTTTGGTAAAAAATGGAGGTGAAGGTAGATTGAGGTGTGGTGAATCTAGTGGTGTTGTTGGATTGAAAAATGGTTGAGTATTGAGGGAGAAATCAAGGATTGAACACTTAGATAGAAATTTGGGTATTTTCAAAATTGGTTCGATTTGCTAACTATTTTCAAAATCAAACTATACTACGATGTTCTAGGGACGGAGATGAAGGTGTAGGTGTGATTTTTGTGAATTAAGGTCGAGTTTTGGGTGTCGTTGATGTTCGGCCGAGCTTGTTTGTGCGTGTTTGTGTATGTATCGTGTATGTAGATGCGTGTGTGGGTGTGTTTTTGGGTCGAGGTGAAGATGATGATGGTGTTCTCGGGGTGGTGTTGTGGTGGAGATGCCGGCGGTGGTGATGGCGCGGTGGTGAGGTGGTGGCCGGCGGTTGGCATGTATATACGTGTATTGTGTATGTATATTGCTACTTTATGTGAAAAATCAAGTGACAACACAAATAGATGATTAATACTTACAACAATAAAACTTAGAAATTGAAATATTAACAAAGTGGCAAGTAATATTACCTCTAGTGGTGGTTGGTTCCTTGAATGGGATAGAGTGAGATGATCTAGAGTATTCTATTTTGGGGAGAGAGGGGAGGATAGTGGGGTTAGGTCTTTGAAAAACAAATTTAAGTTGTATAAGTAGGGTGAGAACTAGGTTACACTCTAAATGGGCTTTCTTAGAGTGTAAGAAATAGAATTGGACTACAAATGGGCCTCTAATTGGATCTAAAACGAACAATTTCTAAAATTCGGTCCTCAAACGTAAATTGAAAATAAATAAATAAATATATATATTATAAATTATTATTTTTGTTTTCATTTTAAATAATTCAATATCATAGTAAATTTTATAAAATTTTAACTAGACGAGCGTACGCAGTTTAACTCTATAGGTGAAGTTGTAGCGACACGTTTGAGATTTTACTTTAATTAAATATTTTAATTTAAGGAAATTCGCGGTCACTACATTTCCTCGTCAAATTCCATAGACGGTGTACACTCATAGACATCAATTTTAGTGCCAGAAGTGTAAAGACATGGACGTCCCAATGAGATAGTTGTGGGATGAGGAGAATGGTCACCAGCCATATCAACTATGTAAAAACCAGCAAGGAAAACTAAGGCATTTATTTTAACTAGCATATCTTCTAACGCCCCATTGGGGTATGCATTAGTACGATGAACTAGTTAAACAATTACGTGAATTTCCTTTAGTTTTCCTAGATTTTTTGAAGTGCATAGGGATCTAGGGATGACATTTATGGATGCGAAGTGCATAGGGATCTAGGCATGACATTTATGGATGCTCCTAAATCAATCAGTGCCCTATCAATATGGTGATTGCCTATGGTGCAAGGGATAGTGAACAAAATATGTCTTTGCATTTTGGAGGTAGTTTATTCTAAAATACTGCCGAAATGGTTTCTTCTACTTTGGTTAGTAAATTCCCCATCAACTTCATTTTGTTGGTGCATAGCTCTTTCAAAAACTTTGCATAGCGTGGGATTTGATTGATTGTACCTAACAAGGGAATGTTAATCTCTACCTTCCGTAAAGTGTCTAGAATTTGTTTTTCCTTGTCTCTCTTATTTGCTTTTGCTAATCTAAAAGGATAAAGGAGAGGGATTGATTTAGCAATGGCAGGGTGGTTAGGATTTACGTCCTTTTAAAGCCTTTCTCCTTCATTTTCGGTGTTGAACCTTTTGTGAGCAGATTTTCAATCGATTTCCGAGTTCTAAAGGTTATGGCACTGGTAGTCTTTGGATTTACCTCTTGTTGGGTTGGCAGCTTTCCTCCAAATTGTGCTTCCAGGCGATTGATGGCAGTTACCAATTGACTCATCTGGTTCTCCAACTTTTGAATGCTTGATTTAGAATCCAGTTGGAATTTTGTAGTATCAGATGCTAATATTTTTACCGTATCCTCAAACGACATACCTGACGGTTCAGGTTTTTATTGAATTTTGCCTTGACGTTGAAAATTCCCTTGCAATCGAAACTATCTTTGACTCCTTTTAGGGAAGAAACTCTGGGGTTTGTTGGCGCCATAGCTTAGATTAGGGTGATTTTGCCATTCTGAATTATAAGTGTTTGAGTACGGATTGAACTATTGCCTTGGGAATGGAAAATTGCCTGCTATGGTCCCTTGTTCATTGTTATCCACTTGCAAAACAGGACAAACGTCTTTAGGATGTCCCAAATTTGCGCGTATGCCATATTCTTCGACTTGTTGATTATTTTCTATAGCCATTTGTTTGAGAAGATAGGTTATTTCAGAAGGTTGACTTTCAATATTTGAACCATTTACCTCACTTACTCCCCGAACGTTCATCTCTTGATCTATGCTGAATTGTTTAGTGTTTTTTGCCATGTTAGATATCAGAGTTCGTGCTTTAGCAAGCTTGTTCATCAGAGCTCCTCCACTAGCAGCATAAACCATGTTTCTATTCGATTGGCACAACCTTTCAAAAAAATACTGCACCAGGAGGTTTTCACTTATCTGGTGATGTGGACAATTTTCTTTGAGTCTTTCTAAACTCTCCCAATACTCATAAAAAAGTTTCTCCATTGTTTTGGTGTGGCATAGAGATCTCCTTCTTGATGTCACAAGTCCTTGATGCAGGAAGTACTTTTTATGTAAAGTTGCTTCATTTCATTACATGTGGTGATAGACCCTGATGGTAAGGTATATAACCCGCCCATGGTGGCATCCTTTAATGAGAATAGGAAAGCTCTGAGCTTGATTTGATCTTCAGTAACGCCAGGGGGTTTCATGCTATAGCGTACCATATGAAACTCCTTCAAGTGTCGTTATGGATCTTCACCGATCGTCCATAAAAAGTTGGAAGAAGATGTATCGAACCAGATTTGAGCTCGGAAGTTTCGAAATGTGATACACAATGGCTATTAAGCAACTTCGGGAGTTGCTAATTGTTTAAGAGTCCTATCATTGTTGTTCTTTTTCGCCATTTCTTGTTCTGCTTGTCTTGTTTACCTTCTCTATCTTCGAATGGATTTCTCAATTTTTGGGTCGAAAACGTCAAGAATTTGAGCAACAGAATGAGTACTATGTATACAAGTAAAAAAATTTTTTTCTGAAATTTAATTAATAAAAGCAACTAAATTGGTTGACCATTTCCCAACAACGGTGCCAAAAACTTGGTGTGTTGTCGTATTACCCCAAAATTTATTTTATTTTCTTTACTCGACTTCAAAACTACAAGTTAATGTAGAAGTGGAAAGAAGGGGTCGGACCCATAAGGAACGACATTTAATTTAGTTGTTTTATCAATTAGAACATAAAGGGGGGGTTTATGAGAAGATTTAGCAGAATTTGAAAATAAAATGGCAAGTAAAGAATGATGAAATAAAGAAATTGAAAGAAATATCTAGCTCTTGAGTTCGATTGTATCAATAACTTTTGTTAATCTGTTCCATGTAACACGATATAATTCTTTCTTCAATTTATCAACTCCAATTAATCAACATGATCTGATTAACGAATTCTTCCTTAAGTGTATTAAATTAAAGCAAGTTCTTTGATTTAACATCTTACTATTGTATAACCCTAAATAAGATCTTAGGGTGTGTTTGATAGACGTTTTTTTTACGGGAAAAAAAATTTTTCCATCTTTTTTTTCCTTGCTTGGTTGTTTGATTGGCATTTTTTTTCCCGGAAAATGTTTTCCAACTTTTCTCGAAATCCGTATTTTTCCTGGGGGGGGGGGGGGGAAGGTGGTTTTTGTTTTCTGGGAAAAGTTTGGTACTTTTTTTTTTAATGGATAATTTAATTTAACCATAAAGATAAGGAAAATGATCAAATTTCATTAAAAAAAACTCAAAAATAAGGAAAATAATATTATTTTCCAACTTTCAAATTAACCCAATCAAACACCTACAACTATCATTTCCCTGGAAAACCTTTTCTCGGAATTCATTTACTGGAAAAACGTTTTCCTTCTAACCATTTTCCGGGTTTACAATAAAACACACCCGTAGGATTCAATGTAATAGCAGTATAAAATGAACTAGAAGAATGAGTAGAATTAGATGATTAATTTCGCAAGCTCGAATTAATTCATCTAAGTTGATTTGTTATTAAATAAATATGCATGACACTTATTTGCTACTTTGGATTAGAATCTAACGATAATTACAAATCAAAAGTTCTAATCCTAGCATGTAACTTGAATTTAAAGATTAAAATGATTCAAGTGACCAAAATGAATGCACTAGTCATATAAACTCAAAAACGAGTTTTAAAGTATAAAAAATCACCAAATTGAAGTAGAAGAATAGATAAAACGTCACTAGAAGGATGGAAAAGATAACAACATATTGGTTTGAGCACAACGTCTCGTTTGAACAAGATAGAGAAGTCTAACCAATCATATTTGCTCGTTAAATACTTTTTAGCTAGTGGTCGCCTTGTATCACCACTACAATATGAAAGAATATACCTTTCTCACACACAAATAATATACAACAGAAGTAGAAACTAGCCAAGAAATGCTCCGCTAATTATATACGTAGTCGAAGTATCGTTGATTAATTACTAGTTGTTTAGTTTAGTTATTACTTCCGCCGGAATATGATAAACTAAAAGCTTTCAAGCAAGAACTTAGAACAATGAAGAAGAGAATTTTATGGGAGACGAAAGTAGAAAAGAAGACCATGTAATTCCCTCCACATTTGTGTCCTTTTCCTCCTCATTTTTGCCTCTATTTAAGAGGGAAAATTTTACAAGAAAAAGTAATTAAAAAATTATAAATATGACCTTCCAAGAGTCTATTATGGTGTTTTAAACTTGTAATGTCTCAACGAGATCAAAATTAGTATAAAATCACACCAAACTCAATCAAGAACAAGCTGGATGCAAACTGCATTAAATTTGCCCATGTTTTTGAAAGTTACAGTTTGGTCCCCCATAGTTTGGGATTTAGAGTTTTTAGTCATTTTCTTCAAATGGCCATAACTTTTATTCGGAAACTTCAATTTGGGATACGAACAAAGTGGGGAAATCCTCTTTCAATGATCTTTCACTTTTTCTCAATAAAATTGCAAAAATAATTTTTCACAAAATTGCACGGGAGATCCTTCATCTTTGATTTCCTTGCATTTTGGTCCCTGGTTTCTATTTTTCGCTTTCTTTCATCCAGTTTGGCTCCTTTTGATTCGCAGTGACCATAAACACCACAATAAAAGAAAACACATAAAAAAGATCATATATGACCAATAAAAATATGAAAATACACGAAATAGAAGAGTTATTTAAGTGCTTTTCCAATACTTATCAAACTGCTCCAAACTTAGATTATTGTTCGCCCTCGAACAACAACTATAAAACACAAAACAACACACTTGTTTTACATGAGATCAATGACTTTGAACGTTAAAATCCAGCTACAGATTGTGACTTGCTTAATAAATATTCTGCCAAGCTATAGATTTTGTTTTCATTTCTTTTCAAATGCATAATGGCTTGTGATAAGTGCTTGAAAAGCATTTAAATGATCTTCCATTTGTCCAGTTTTAATTGCATTATATTTATATAAAGGTGAATTTTATGTGTGTTTTTTGTTTTCATCATTTAGGATCAAGAATAATGACAAGAGGTGGAAAATAACTAAGAAGAGTGGACAGAAATGGAATTGGGGTGAAACTAGTGAAGAAACAAAGTTAGGGAGTCCGTTTGATTAAATTTTTCATAAAGATACAAGTCGAATTTTGGGGTCACTATTTCTTGAAGAATTGTAGCCCATTGAATCTAGTTTCCATTGCAACTTGAATCGATTAAATCGGATATCGGAATCAAATTTATGCTCAAAATACTTAAGAGTGCGCGTGTTGGAAAAACTGAAAAAATGTACAAGTGCACGAGTCAATCTGAAGAGCTGTATGGGCACCTTGAGATCTTGTGCGGTGCATGCTGCACGATCCCAATTTTCCTAATTTGATTTGGGCTCTATTTTTGGTGGTTTTTTGTGCACGAATTCTGATTTATTATAGGACCTTTTGAAGCTTCAAACCATATCGAACTTTAGAGAGACAAAATTGGGAGAGAAATCAATCGAGAAACATATCCAAGTTCAAGATTCGAGCCTAAATTGAAGATCCAATGCAAGAACCTGAAGAATCGATGATGATGATGCTTGGTTAATCGTCTTCTCTAGTTCAAAGGGTGAAGTTGTGTCGTTTCAATCCATGTTTTGATTTCCATACACTCAAGTAATGTAGATTTAATTCTTTTACAAATTGATTTGTTGTTTTGCTATGATTTTCATTGTGGATCTAAGTTTTGTGAATCTATTGGTTATTGATATATTCTAGGTTAAGAATATTAATCCATAATTGTTAGTATTTCTAAACCGTAGTAGCATTCAATTCTCATGCAGAGTTGCTAGTTAATCAACTTAAGTTAATCCAACCAAGCTTGTATCTTAGATGACTTAATTCAACTTTCTTCTAGTTCCTTTTCACTAATTGGGCATTAAACTCGAAGAGCTCATTTAGGGTTGTCAGCGATTAGATTCTAGATCAAAGAGCTTATTTTGGTTTAACGCATTAGACAGAATTAAAACAATCAAAGCTTGTTGGTTGTTTATGTTGTTCAATCAATTGAATTGAACACATTGCGTAGGAAGTCATGACATGGGTTGCTGACAGAATGAAACCCGAAGAACTAGGTTTTCTCACTATTTGTTATCTCCAACTTTATTTGTTTTTCAATTGTTCTTTAATTGTTTCATTTTAATTTTCATTTCACAATTCCCGCAATTTATTGCTTAATTAATCAAACAACTTATTTGCACCGTTCTCGTGGATTCGACCCTCATTTTGAAATCGAGTGATGAAAAATAGATTTATTATTTGGTTTGCTCGAGAGTGTGTGCAATTTATGTTAACCTTCCACCTCTGTTTGGACACAAATGAAAGCTTGCGATGTTCTATCCAATCCTAACTCGAAATAGTCAAATATATCCTTTCGTATCTCATGATTTCACTTTTATTTTACGCAGTTTCGTGCTTTATATACTTTACATTGAGGACATTATAGAAATTAAGTACAGGGGCGTGAAATATTCGTAGTATATTTGTTCTATTTTTGGTTATATCTCGTTATTTTATATTTTTATTTTTCTTTGCATGAGAATGCAACTTCTAAACATAATTGAGCTTAACTTGGGCGACTTTGCTGTAATAAGGATCTCGAGTAATGAAAAAAGAATCATTGTGTTCTATTTTTTCCATGCATAAACTGACTAATTTATCCGAGCATGTTTTTAAGGTGATTTTCCATCATTTTTTGGAACAAAATTGATGGTTGAAAATGTTGATAAAACTTTTTTGGATCATAGTGAACCAACTATTTTTCTATCCATTTGTCCAGCAAGTAACCCGAAAACATCATTTGTTAGCAAGGTAGAGTTAAGATTGCATGGTCTCTATTTTTTGTGAATGTGTAACGACCGCAATAAAAAAAAAAAATTAAATATCCAACGCTTTACGACGTCGTTACGATTTCTCGCTTAAAATAAGAATTTCAATTAATAAATAGCTTAGCAGAACAAAAATAAAATGAAATTTAATAATTTAATAATTTAATCGGGTCGAAATTTTATTACGGGCCAAAATAATTAATCGGGCTTCAAGCCCACCATGTTTCCTTTTGGGCCAACCCAATTCAAACTCAATCTCTGATAAAACTTTTAAACGTGAGTTACGTGTTAAGAATCCTACCTGATCTCCACAACTACTACCCCACGTCTCTATTCCCCCCACCTTAAAACTTCTCAGATTCAGCTCTCTAAGACTCCATCAACTTACTCCCTCTCACATTCAAACCTCCACAACAAAAGTACAACCCATAATCTCTCAAACTCTCTCAAGCAATACCTAAGGAAACTTCATCTGCAAGACCAGTTCCCAGTGATCGTTCAAAATTCTCAGCAGTATTGATCGAAACCAAGTAATCTACAAACCTCTATGCGATAGTTTTGTGTATACACTGCTACTAGTTTCTTTATACACGTACACGCGTCACTATCATACAAACACGACACATTCAATTAATTGCTTAATCCATAGATCATCTATAACTCACCATCCTTCTTAGAGTACAAAAAAGGGAGATGAAGAGAATTCATAAAACTCGGCTTAATCGCATACTGTACAAACTTATCAAGCCCATACATTATTCATCATCCTCTACATGTCAAAAAAAAAAAGAAAGCGAAAGAGGGACGAAAATTTCAGAAATTGGCCGAGAAAGGATCGGCCATGGCTGCCCCAAATTTAACTTCAATTTTCTTCCACATTTTTTTCTCCGAAATCAATAGCCGAACCTAAGGGGAACCTTATACTTGAATCTTGTTGGCGATTTTGGCCGGAAATAGCGCAACCTCGCCGGCGGTTTGGCTCGAGGGTAGCCGAAGAGGGGGCCCATCTCGGCCGAACACCAACTGCCGCTGCTGCTGCCCGTGGAGCCGCCGCACCCTGGCAGTCAATGGTGGTTGCGGACGGCGGCTACGAGCGGTGGCGTCCGGCAGTGGCTCCGCCAGATTCCCTTTCTCCCCCTTCTGTGTATCGTGTATGTATGTATGCCTGGGTGAAGGAGATGAAGCCAGACCAAGCCCAAACCCAATTCTTATAGCCCAATTCAAGAAATTGCAACCTAAGTCCCTTAACTCCCAACTTTTATTCAACTTAGTCCCTTAGTTTATTATATATTTTCAAATAGCTTAAAACGGTCCCCAAAATTATGATTTTACTTCAATTGACTCCAATTGCATTTATATAATTTGCAATTTGAAGTCCCCAAGTGCCTTATTTAGCTTCAAAACAGTCCCTAAACCATTGACTTCTCTCAATTGGATCCAAATCAAGTTTTAAAAGTTCAATTTCAACCCTAATAGTTTCGTTGAGCTTCTAATTAACCCTAGTTGACCAATTACTTCAATTTTTACCCCCAAATCAATACTCCTCTTTCGATTTAACTCCAAGCAACTTTTAAGGTTATCAATTAGGCCCTATAATTTTAAAATAAATATTTAATGACCCGAATAAGTTATTAAAGTGCGAATTTTGAGTAAAATATTAAATCGTGTTGTTTGTTCTGCTAGGCGTGATTTACGAGGCACGTTAAGTACAAGCTATCACATAACCTCGAGCTCAAGGATTTCTACAAGTGCTGCTAATTGAGGCGGGGATTACTTTGCAACGTGTTACTTTTAGTTGACCGTGTTATATGTTCTACGTGCCTTTATAATTGCGAAATGCATACTAGTTGTATTTTTACGGATTGTCGTGAGGGGCAATCACCTACGGGATGTCGTTGTGGGCATCCAAACTATGTGATGGACCCAAGTTTCCATCTTCTACGGGCTGTCGTTGGGGGCATCCAATCTATGTGATGGACGCCAGTTTCCATCTTCTACGGGGTGTCGTTAGTTGCATCCACCTTTACTTCTCGCTATGCACACGATTATAATTGCGTGCATGTCATGTGATATGGTTGGCTGATTTTTGGCTGTTTTCCCCACTGAGTATGACTTCGTTGTACTCACCCCTTTATTTCAAAACTTTTCTTTAGATTGAGGAGCTCGACGGGGCGGCGGCGGCAAGCGTGGCATTATCAAGACTTCTAATTTATTTTATTCAAACTGTTTAGCTTTTGAACGTTTTAAACTGCAAGTGATCGTTGGATCTATATTTTCCGCGTTGTAGGGACTTCGAATATCAAATTGTTTATTTTCCAAGAGACGTATTTATCTATTTAGGAATAATTAATTCTTTTTACAAAAATAAAAAACTTATCGAAATCTCGTGTTTAAGTCAAGGCTTTAGAACATTTTGTAGCACACCGGCATTTCGAAGTTGGGGTGTTACAGTTTGGTATCAGAGCCCAGGTTTATCTTTCTGTAGACCCGCAAAAAAAAAAAAAAACAAACAAAAAGAAAACTTAAAGGAACTACTTGAGTTGAATGCCCGCTTTGCCACGCCACGTCGACTCTGAAAAGGTAAAGAAAGAGATTTATTTTCGAAAGAACATTATTTTGTAGATTGAGAGATGAGGGTTGGATACGACAAGAAGACTTTAGCTATGAAACTTTGCTGCACACAAATATTAGGAAATGTCAAAAGTTGTTTAGCCTTGTGCAGTACATGAATGTATATATATTTTTCTGTAGTTGTATCCATGGTACCCTATCTCTTTCGACGTTAACTGAGCTCGAGCATATGATGTTAGCTTATGTACCCTTTAGAAAATTTTTAAACTTAGTCCTCGAATTTAGATTAAAATGAATTAAAAACGTCACCTAACTGGCATTTCTCCATAATTGGTACGACAGACATGGCTGCTGGTCAACGGACAGCTAGGAAGTCTGTTCGCCGAAGACCCCTTGCGCAGGAATGTCATGATTACGACAAGTATGTATGGCCGATGAACTACACCCTGAGACAGCATATCCGGGAGATGCTGAGATTGTGGGTTTCTGCCAAGAAGAAGGGTCATCCAATTACGCCATTTAACGCTGTCATTCATCTCATTGGGACGATGCCTGATGACTGGGACGAGATTGCTAGTGACGTCTTCACGGAAATGTATGAAACCTTAGGGGCTTCGCCCCTACCCTTTTCCTACAGGGGTTTCACCAAGAGATTGCTCGAGAGGCTCGATGATGAGCAGGCATTGGCAAAGGATGACCCCATGGGACCTAATCGGCCCACAGAGCGGACCAAACGTTCTAATGCACCTCCGGTCGACTCAGACTCAGATGATGACTTCTACAAGAAACTTTGGAAGGATTAGAGTCTCTTAGGGCAGTAGCTAGTAGGATTTTATCCACTTATTGGATGATGTCTAGTCAAGTTTTCAATAGGCTTGATTCACTTAATTTAGTAGGATTATGATGCATATGGGTTCCTTTGAGATTGAGGGCTATGGATCTTGAACATTTGTTGCTAGTTCATTATTTTTTTTCTTATCGAAACTTGAGTTGATAAATAAATAAAAGATTTTGCTAATTGGTGCATTGAGTTTGTTGTCTATTAGTCCTTGAGATAGTATTCCTCCGTAACAAGTTGCATGAATGCTAAATCAACTCTTATTTTGGTTGATTAAGGAAATGGCACGCAGCAACACACAAGCTGGCCTTCTTCGTGACTTGCTGAGTGCTGTACAGGAGCTCAATCAGCAGAACAACAATCAGAACCAGCACAACAATAACCAGAACGTAGATAACCCACCGCCTCGTGCTAATGCCACAAGTCAGGTTATTAGTGAGTTTCGACGCTACAGGCCTTTTTCCTTCAATGGGAGAGATGGTCCCTTGGCAGTGGAGGAATGGCTGCGGGGGTTAGAGCGCATTTTCAAGCACATGGCTCTTAAGGATGCCCTAAAGGAGTCGTGTGCGGAGTTTATACTGACCGAGGATGCCGGGCATTGGTGGGAATCTCATCAACGCTCCTTAACTGAGGCTGACCGACGTGCCATGACCTGGGCGCATTTCAAGGAGGTGGTGATGGAAAAGTACCTACCCCAAGAGCTTCGTGACGACAAAGAGGAAGAATTCATCAATCTCAAACAAGGGAAGATAACCCTTGTGGAGTATGAGCGGAAGTTTGAACAGATGTCCCGTTGGGCCCCCAGGTTGGTGGATACTGACATGACTAAGGCCAGAAGGTTTGAGAGAGGCCTACGGCCAGAAATTAGGGGCATACTGTTTACTCACAGCTTCCCCACCTATGCCCAGGTTGTGAGGCAGGCACACATTGTGACTTCCCCACCAATTCAAACTCAATCTTTGATAAAACTTTTAAACGTGAGTTACGTGTTAAGAATCCTACCTGATCTCCACAACTACTACCCCACGTCTCTATTCCCCCCCCCCCCCCACCACCTTAAAACTTCTCACATTCAGCTCTCTAAGACTCCCTCAACTTACTCCCTCTCACGTTGAAACCTCCACAACAAAAGCACAATCCATAATCTCTCAAACTCTCTCAAGCAATACCTAAGGAAACTTCATCTACAAGACCAGTTCCCAGTGATCGTTCAAAATTCTCAGCAGTATTGATCGAAACCAGGTAATCTACAAACCTCTATGCGATAGTTTTGTGTATACACAGCTACTAGTTTCTTTATACACGTACACACATCGCTATCATACAAACATGACACATTCAATTAATTGCTTAAGCCATAGATCATCTATAACCCACCATCCTTCTTAGAGTAAAAAAAAGGGAGATGAAGAGAATTCATAAAACTCGGCTTAATCGCATACTGTACAAACTTATCAAGGCCATACATTATTCATCATCCTCTACATGTCAAAAAAAAAGAAAGCGAAAGAGGGACGAAAATTTCAGAAATTGGCCGAGAAAGGATCGGCCATGGCTGCCCCAAATTTAACTTCAATTTTCTTCCACATTTTTTTCTCCGAAATCAATAGCCGAACCTAAGGGGAACCTTATACTTGAATCTTGTTGCGATTTTGGCCGGAAGTAGCGCAACCTAGCCGGCGGTTTGGCTCGAGGGCAGCCGAAGGGGGGGCCCATCTCGGCCGAACACCAACCGCCGCTGCTGCTGCCCGTGGAGCCGCCGCACCCTGGCGGTCGACGGTGGCTGCGGACGGCTGCTACGAGCGGTGGCGTCCGGCAGTGGCTCCGCCGGATTCCCTTTCTCCCCCTTCTGTGTATCGTGTATGTATGTATGCCTGGGTGAAGGAGATGAAGCCAGACCAAGCCCAAACCCAATTCTTATAGCTCAATTCAAGAAATTGCAACCTAAGTCCCTTAACTCCCAACTTTTATTCAACTTAGTCCCTTAGTTTATTATATATTTTCAAATAGCATAAAACGGTCCCAAAAATTATGATTTTACTTCAATTGACTCCAATTGCATTTATATAATTTGCAATTGAAGTCCCCAAGTGCCTTATTTAGCTTCAAAACAGTCCCTAAACCATTGACTTCTCTCAATTGGATCCAAATCAAGTTTTAAAAGTTCAATTTCAACCCTAATAGTTTCGTTGAGCTTCTAATTAACCCTAGTTGACCAATTACTTCAATTTTTACGCCCAAATAAATACTCTTCTTTCGATTTAACTCCAAGCAACTTTTAAGGTTATCAATTAGGCCCTATAATTTTTAAATAAATATTTAATGACCGAATAAGTTATTAAAGTGCGAATTTTGAGTAAAATATTAAATCGTGTTGTTTGTTCTGCTAGGCGCAATTTACGAGGCATGTTAAGTACAACCTATCACATCAGCTCTAGCTCAAGGATTTCTACAATTACCGCTAATTGAGGTGGGGATTACTTTGCAATGTGTTACTTTTAGTTGACCATGTTATATGTTCTACGTGCCTTTATAATTGCGAAATGCATACTAGTTGTATTTTTACGGATTGTCGTTAGTTGCATCCACCTTTACTTCTCACTATGCACACGATTGTAACTGCGTGTATGTCATGTGATATGGTTGGCTGATTTTTGGCTATTTTCCCCACTGAGTATGACTTCGTTGTACTCACCCCTTTATTTTAAAACTTTTCTTCAGATAGAGGAGCTCGACGGGGCGGCGATAAAACATATAAATAAATTTACTCAGTGGTTTGAAATGCTCAATCTAACACTCTCAAAATCGAAGACATCTTGGGGATAAAACACCTACCATGCTTTGTTTAACTTTGCAGTGCTAAAAGTTGGTGATTTTTACTGAAAAGAGTAATTTTTCAGATCTATGAGAGATATTGTAAACTAAAAGTGAAATCACGAGGGCAAGAAGATATATTGGACTATTTCGGGTCATGATTCGGATAGAAAATCATAAGCTTTCATTTGTGTTTAGATAGTGATGGGAGGTTAACCTTAATTGCACATACTCACAAGCCGTTGTATATTTAAAAAAATGAAAAAAAAAAGGAAATAAAAGAAAAAATTTCATAGCTCGGGAGAATGTTTATTAAACAAGTCACTATCTGTAGCTAGATTTTAATGTTCAAAGTCACTTATCTCATGCGAAACAAGTGTGTCTTTTTGCGTTTTATGGTTGTTGTTCAAGGGCGAACAATAGTTTAAGTGTGAGTGAGTTTGATAAGTACTAGAATAACACTTAAATAACTCTTCTATTTCATGTATTTTCGTATTTTTATGGGTCATATATGATCTTTTTTATGAGTTTTCTTTTATTGTGGTGTTTAAGGTCACAAAGAATGAAAAGGAAACAAACTAGATGAAAAGAGGGCGAAAAATGAAAACTAGGAAACCCAAATGCAAGCAAATCAAAGATGGAAGACCTCCAATGCAATTTTGTGAAAAATTGTTGTTGCAATTTTTCTTGAGAAAAATGAAAGATCATTAAAATGGGATTTCAACACCTTTTCCGGATCCCAAATCGAAGTTTCCTACTGAATGTTACAGCTATATGAAGAAAATGACTAAAAAGGCCAAATCCCAAGTTGTTGGGACCAAACTGTAACTTTAAAAGGCCTGGGTAGATGTCATACAGTTTGCATCCAGCTTGTTCGTGATTTAGTTTCGTGTGATTTTTGACTGATTTTGGTCTCATCGAGACATTATAAGTTGAGCACAGCATAATACACTCATGGAAGGTCATATTTGTAATTTTTTGTTATTTTTTCTTGTAAAATTTTTCCTGTAAATAGAGGCAAAAATGAGGAACAAAAGGACACTACTGTAGAGAGAATTAGATGGTCTTTTCTTCTACATTCTTTTCCAATAAAATTCTTTTATTGAATGTTCTAAGTTCTAGCATGAAAGCTCTTAATTTTTCATATTACGATGGAAGTAAAAACTAAACTAAATAACTAATAATCAATCAACGTCCATTCCAAAAAAAATAATAAAAGATCAATCGACAATACTTTGGCCGTGAATATGATTAGGGAAGCATTTTTTAGTTAGTTTCTACTTCTTTTGCATATTATTTGTGTGCAAGAAAGGTATAATCTTTCATATTGCGGTTGTGATAAAAGGCAAACACTCGCTAAAAAGTATTTAACCCGTAAATATGATTTGTTATACTTCTCTATCCAGTTCGAGAGGGCGTTGTGTTCAAATTACATGCTATGATTAGAACTTTTGATCCGTAACTATCATTAGATTCTAATCCAAAGTAGCAAATAAGTATCATGCATATTTATTTAAGAGCAAATCAACTTGGATGAATTAATTTGAGATTGTGAAATTAATCGTCTAATTCAACTCACTCTTCTTGTTCATTTCATACTAGCATTGCGTTGAATCCTAAAATCTTGTTTAAGGCTATCTAATATCTGGATGTTATATTAAAAAACTGTCTTTAATTTAATAAGCTTAAGGAAGAATTCGTTAATCAGATCATGTTGATTAATTGGAGTTAATAAATTGAGAAAAGAATTATATCGTGTTACATGGAAACAATTGACATAAGTTGTTGATACAACCGAATACGAGAACTAGATATTTCTTTTAATTGCTTTATTTCATCATTCTTTACTTGCCATTTTATTTTCAAATTCTATTCAATCTTCATATAAAACCCCATTTATGTTCTAATTGATAAAACAACTAAATTAAATACCGTGAGTTGTGGGTTCAACGCTTACTTTCCACTTTTCCATTAACTTGTAGTTTTGAAATCGACTAAAGAAAATAAAATAAATTTTGGTGCAACATGACAACGCACCACGTTTTTGGCGTCGTTTCTTGGGAACAGTTAGCCAATTTAGTTGATGTTATTAATTAAATTTCAAAAACTAAAAATTCTTTACTTGTATGCATAATACTCATTCTGTTGATCAAATTCTTGAAGTTTTCAACCCAGAAATTGAAAAATCCATTGGAAGACGAAGAAGACAAGCAGAACAAGAAATGGCGGAAAACAACAGCGAAAGGACTCTTAATCAATTAGCAACTCCCGAGGTTGCTCAACAGCCATTGTGTATCACCTTGCTAACCATAGAAGAAGGTAAGTCTTTCAAGCTCAAATCTAGTTCGATACATCTTCTGCTAGCTTGTCATGGATGATCCAATGAAGATCCATATTGACATTTGAAGCAGTTTCATGTTGTATGTGATAGTATGAAAGCCCCAAGAATTACTGAGCAGTAAATCAATCTCAGAGCTTTCCCATTCTCATTAAAGGACGCCACCACAGACTGATTATATACTTTTCCATTAGGGCCTATCACCACATGGAATGAAATGCAGCAACGTTTCCTCCAAAAGTACTTCCCGCATCAAAGATTTCAAAATTTAGGAAGGACATCTCTGAGGTACGCCAGAACAATGGAAAGACTCTTTATGAGTATTAGGAGTGTTTCAAAAAGCTCATAGCAAGTTGTCCACATTACCGAATAACTGAAAACCTCCTAGTACAGTATTTTTATGAGGGGTTGTGCCATTCGGGTAGAAACATGGTTGATGCTGCTAACAGAGGAACTTTGATGAACAAAACCCCTGCTGAAGCACGAACTCTGATTTCTAACATAGCTAAAAAGACATAACAATTCAGCACAAATCCGGAGATGAACGTTCGGGGAGTAAATGAGGTAAGTGGTTCTAATGTAGAAAGTCAATTTTCTGAACTAACATATCTTCTCGAACAAATGGCTGTAGGAAATAATCAACAAGTCAAAGCATGTGGCATACGCGCAAATATGGAACATTCTACAGATGCTAGGGGATAAAAGTGAACAAGTAAACGCAAAAGGCAATTTCCCATTCTCAAGGCAACTGTACAATCCGTACTCAAACATTTATAATCCAGGATGGCGAGATTACCCTAATCTAAGCTATGGACCCAACAAGCCCCCAGGTTTATTCTCTAGCAAGGTCAGTGCCAGTTTCAACCACAACGGAATTTCCAACCCCAAGGGAAAATTCAACATAAACCCCAACCGTCGGGTATGTCGCTTAAGGATATGGTAAAAACATTAGCATCTAATACCTTAAAAGTGCAACAAGATTCAAAATAAATCATTCAAAACTTGGAGAACCAGATGAGCCAATTGGGAACTGCCATCAATCGCCTGGGAGCACAATCTGGAGGAAAGCTACCATCCCAACCAATAGTAAATCCAAAGACTATCAATGCTATAACCTTAAGGAGTGGGAAACTGATTGAAAACTCGCACAAAAAGCTTCAAAAACCGAAGATGAAGAAGAAGAACTTGAAAATGAGGTAAGTCCTAACCCTCCTATCATTTCTAAATCAATCCATCTCCCTTATCTTAGTAGATTAGCAAAAGTAAACAAGGAAGAGAAGGAAAAACAAATTCTAGCCACTTTTAGGAAACTAGAGATTAACATTCCCTTGTTAGATGCAATCAACCAAATACCATGTTATGCAAAGTTTTTGAAAGAGCTATGTACCAACAAGAGGAAGTTGATAGGGAATGATATTATCAAAATAGGAAAAACCGTTTCGGCAGTACTATTTCAAAAGAAACTACCTCCAAAATGCAAAGACCGAGGTATGTTGATAGCCCCTTGCACCATAGGCAATTATCATATCATAAGGTACAGATAGATTTAGAAGCATCCATAAATGTCATGCCTAGAGCCGTATGCGCTCCACTAAATCCAAGAAAACTTAAAGAAACTCATCTAATTGTGCAACTAGCTGATCGTACTAATGCATCCTGATGGGGTGTTAAAAGATGTACTAGTTAAAATAAATGGCTTAGTTTTGTCTGCTGATTTTTACGTACTTGATATGGCTAATGAACAATCCTCTCACCCCATACCTATCTTATTAGGTCATCCATTTCTTTACACTTCTCGCACTAAAATTGATGTCTATGAGGGTATTTTGTCTATGGAATTTGATGAGGAAATAACAAACTTTAGTATTTGTTGTGGCTCATTTCACCTAATAACGCTCGTTCTGTCTTTGCAACTAATTCAACTAATCTTTTTTTGCAAGAAATGTGTAAGTTGGATTGCAGAGCCAACACACCACATAAGGTTGAGCTAAAACTCAATGACCTCATTCCGATGAAGGAACCTGCTGGAATTTAGAGCCAAAAGTTGGGAGGGAAAATTCAAGATGGACTGCCAAGCAATCAAGTCATTCGAAGGAAGCTACCAAGGAAAAAATGGAGTTACGATGGATTTGAGGAACCCCACTTGACCAAGAGGAACTGTGTCAAGCTAACGACTTTAAACAAAAGCACTTCTTGGGAGGCAACTCAAGCAATTTATCTTCTTTTTTTTTTTCTTTTGATGGTTTCATTATTCTTTTTTATTACTTAGCTTTTTATCTAATGTACTAAAGAAGATATTACTTTGTAACTGTAGAAGGAAGATATATCGGGGTTCAATTATTCGCCAAGTGTTAGAATGGGGCACACAAATTGGTGGTTAGCATTAATTTAATGTTAATTATCGATAAGTGCGGTGATTAAAGAAAAAGTAGGGGACAATTAGACAGCGCATCTTCTCGAATACCATTGCTAGTACACTCTATACTGCACTCTACATGCATAATTGGTGGTTGAAATAGTGGAAAACTGGCTATAAATCCAAACCATTCTTGATTAGAAACCACGAACAAAAAATCACTTGATCCTCTGTGAGTACTTCTTTCTAGTAGAAATTAGGTAAGCTTCATCTTCTTCTTCTTATTTGTTTTTCTTTTTACTATTGTATGGATGTGTGCGATATTTTCTTGCACATATATCTTTTTCTCCCATTTATTGAGCACGTGCTTCAAATTTTATTACTTTTCTTGTTCATTTTCTTCAGCATTTTTTTAAAATATAGAAAAGTTTTATAACTTGCTGTATATAGAGATTTTGATGGTTTTAATCTTAGTACTCGAACTTTTCTATTTCTTTTGTGTGTTGCGTAAAAAAAATATATAGCCTTGCTAACGACTATAAACAAAGGCGCTATTTAGGAGGCAACCGAAGCATTCTCTTTTCTACTTATTTTACAAACATTTTATTTTTTTTAGTTTCTCACAAAAATGGATGACAAACTCTTGAAAATTGACAAATATTGCCCATCCCTGCCCTTAAATACTTCGAAAATGATTTATCATTCTAGGGTAGGGCATTTAAAAATGTTAATTGAAAAAGGGATACCCGAGGATATTTGTTAGCTGATTAACGCCATGGTCCGATTGGGAGGGAAATGCCGACTATTAGTACTAAATATGTACCGGGGTTAGGCAAAAGGAATTTTTCGAAGATGGCCTTATAACTTTACTCGATGAACCTGCAACTCAAGTAATCATTATCTTGAATTTGTGTCTACAAATTGAGAAGATAAAACATGTTTCATTAACGATGGCATTAGTAAGGAGTCTTTGGATGATATCCATCAAACTTTTAAGACGCATCCTAATGGAATGGTGTGAATCGAACTTCTTCATTTGTGGACAGAATTTAAAATGGAAAGAGAATGTCATAGTCTTGGGAATCGACTTTAAAAGATCCCTGCTTGTAGTCTATAAGAAAACTTGATGGAATGCCTATCCCCAACTCATAGAATGGTTTAAGTCGTTTCTAGACAGAAAAACAAAGGAAGATGTGAGAGAAAATCACAACTATATGTACATATTTTTGTTTTAAACTATTTTTTTGTTTTTGTGTCAGTTTTTAGCGTGCAAAGTCGATTATCTATGGAGGCTACTACTACAGTTACAATTGGCAGTTCAGTTAAGAAATTGCCAACCATAAGTCTCTTTGGTGCAATCAATTTAGGAAGACCAAAGTGTATAACATCAGCAATCAAAGTTGGAACGACACTTGGAGATCGAAAGTATAAGCTAATACGCGGAAGAGGTCTCCGTGAGCTGACATGATGTGTGGTTTAATCTGTGTACGTGAAAGGATTTAGAGTCCAATTTTGAACTAGCTGTTTCTGCTAATAGACTTTTCAGCCCTACACCCAATCAGCCTATCCTTGAAGAAAAGAGCATGTTCATGTTGTGAATAAGTTTTATTTCAAGTACAATGAGGTCTCCCCAATAACTTTCCACATTTGAATCAACATTTGAGATGCTTAGCACATCGTTTGTGGGCAGAATGGGATGATCTCACCGCAAAAGCGAGGACATTCCAAAGAGAATGCTCCTACTCATCAGCAAATTGAAAATTTTGCATCTTGATCTCAGTAGGTATAGAAAAAGAGTCAAGCACTTGCAGAAGAGCAACAATAAGTAAAAGGATGCCATGGAAAAAAGTTAAAATTCAATTCTTTAAGGTCTATCTGAAAAAGACCAGTTTAACGCTTTTGTACGGGATACATAAACCAGTATCCCAAGTCCTCTTGTTAACCAGAGGTGGGTACTAGATGCATTTAAAGTCAACCAATAAGGCTATGAACACCTAATAAAATGTTGTAGTTTAACGTCTTCAGACAGTTTTTTTATTTATTGCAAAGCATAAAGAAGATGTTTTGCTAGAGTCAACTCTGTATTCTACTATCTGAAGTTAGCTATTTCACATCCATAACATTCACTCTAAATCCAATTCATTCGGTTCTCTTTTCCTCTGGCCCAATTCCTGTGGCCAATCCATTTTGGGCAATTCTACACCTACATGTGGCATGTAAACTTCCAATTTCTCTAATAATTCATCAATTGATGGTGCAACTTGGATCCATTTTTTGTGCATTAGGAGAAATCGGAATTTTTTTAAATAAAAATAAGAGAAATGCCCATAAACCGTTGAAATTGTTTTGAATGTTTAAATGACCAATTGGTTTAGAGTGTAGTTTCAACTCGGCCCTGGATATTATGCAAAAGATTTGTTCCAGAGTTTCGAAATCCCCTGGCAATGAGATGAAAGCATCCGAATTTATTATCATTAGTGTTATGCATTCAAAAAATATTCTAGCGTTTAACTCAGAGCCAATGGTTCTACCATACGCATGTTTTAAAGGTGGTATGATAATGCCTACCACTGTTGATCATTTCATGTACTCAAATTTAACGGCATATCCTATCAGCACGAAAACCTCCTCTCTGTATATGAGTTTATACTTTTGATCTCCAAATGTCGTTCCAACTTTGATTGCCGGCGTTAAAAGCTCCGGTTTTCCTAGATTGATTCCACCAAAGAGACTTATGGTTGTCAATTTCTTAATTGAACTCTCAGTTGCGACGGTAGTAGTAGCCTCCATGGATAGTAAACTTTTCGCACTAAAAACTGACACAAGAACACAAAAATAGTTTAAAATAACAATATGTACATGTAGTTGTGATTGCGGCTCACATCTACCTCTGGTTTTACGTCCAGAATGGCTTAAACATCTTTTATGAGTCGGGGATAGGGTTCCCATCAAGTTTCTTATAAACTGGCAAACAGGGTTCTTTTAACGTCGATTCCCAAAACTATAACGTTCTTGTTCCTTTTTAAATTCAGTCCACAAATTGAGAAGTTTGATTTGTACCATTCCATTAGGGTGTGTCTCAAGAGTTTGATGGATATCATCCAAAGACTCCTTACTCATGCCATCCTTAATAAAACATATTTTATCTTGTCGATTTGTGGATATAAATCCAACGGAATGGTTACTTGAGTTACAGGTCCATCGAGTACAGTTCTAAGGCCATCTAGCACATTTATAGCACACATTCATTCTTTTTGCACTTCATTTCTTGGAAAAATTACTTTTCTCTAACCTTTGTGCATATATACACTAATATATAAAGGGTGTTCCACCAGTGTGTGAAATCACATATAGTTTCCCGCCTACGAATATATATATATATATATATATTGCTTTGTATAAATAAGTTCCACCGTATGCCAGAATATATTTATGGTAATACGAGTTTATTTATTTATGGTAATACACGTTTGCTTTAATGATAGTTTCTATGATTCATTTGGCTGCAAAAAGAATTTGTTACATTAAATATGGAATTTTGAAATCATAAATCATAAGAATAATAGTAAAGTAACCAGACAATCGTAAAAGGTGATTAAGTTATAGAATTAATTAAAGCTTTATAATCCCAATTACAATCTCAATCATAGCTTTACAATCCTAATCACAATATGATTTAAAAAGTGATATATATAAAATCGAAAAAAAAAAAAGATTTTTTTTCCTTTTTAAGAATTTGAAAAAGTTCATATATGATGTAAAAAGTGATATATAAAAAATATAAAAATTAAATGTTATTAGAGTGTATTGTTCCAATATTTTTTCAATGCAAACGTGTTTTAAAAATCTTAATTACTTATGTATTATTAGTATTATATTTGTTTATTTATATACGCATTGATTTCTCAAGTACTAATTTTCAATTTTTTCCCTACAAAAATTTATATGTATTTGGATATTTTGTTGTTTTTTCCATTTTTAAGTTTTCAATCTCCAATAAATAAATAAATTAAAGAAGTCCTTTTCCATTCTTTTTAATAATTTTAAGATAATTGTAGTATGAAATGAAAGTATCATATTGAGAATTAAAAAAAATGCAACTCTTTCTTTTTGCTTTTCAAAAAATTTTCATTTTTATGTTTCTTTGGTTATGTATACGTTAATATTTTGTGTACTAAATTTGAAGAATATACTTAAAATACTATATTGTTGTTTAATTTTTGTCTATGAAAATATTTAATTATTAGGGATAGTTACATAGAAATATTATTTATTATATTATTAAAAATTACATTATTTGTTTTAATATTAAATTAATTATTTCTTCGTTTAACTCTTTTAATGCAGAGAACATAAGATCTCAATGAATCTATCCAAAAGCGTGCTAATTTACAATTACATTGTTTGTTTTAATGTTAAATTACCTTTCTTTTTGTTTAACTATGTATAATTTCAATTGTATTTATTGCAAGAACTATGTATAAAATAAAATTGGATTAGAACCCGCAAATATTTGGAAAACAACAAAAACTAAGCAAGCATTCTGTTGAAGTGTGATTTATTGCAAGAACTATGTATAAAATAAAATTGGATTAGAACCCGCAAATATTTGGAAAACAACAAAAACTAAGCAAGCATTCTGTTGAAGTGTGATTCCAATGCAAATGCAATCACTATTCTTTTATTAATAATTGCAAATACGTTTTGAAATAGGTTTTTAATTTAAAAGGTAAAAAAATCCTTATTAATAATTTGTATATATTTTTTCCTAATTTCTATTTTCTATTCTCTAAGAAATTGAAAAAAAAAGGTTCTCCATTTTCGCCTTTTTAAGAACTTTAAAAAGGGTCATATGTATGGTTTAAAAGTAACATATAAAAAATAGAAGAATCAAATGGTATTAGATGTGCATCTTTTTCAATATTTTAAAAATACCAAAACTAATAATGTTTTTCCTTACCAAAAAATTACATATGTTTTCCGACTTTCTGGTTTTTAATCTCTAACAAAAAGGTACAAAAAAAAGGTATTTCATTTTTTCCATTTTAAGAAATTTAAAAAGGATCATCAATGGTTTAAAAAGTTAACATAAAAAATAAAAGAGTTAAATGTGATTAGATGTGTATTTTTCTAATGTTTTTAAAATACAAAAAGATAATAAATATTATTTTAATTATTATAAATTTATATATATTTTTTGAATTTATTTTTTTAATCGCTAAAAAATTTCAAAAAAAAGGGTTTTCAATTTTTTCCTTTTAAAGAAATTTAAAAGGGTCATATATAGTTTAAAAAGTGACATGTAAAAAATAGAAAGAATTAAATGCTATTTGATATGTATTTTTTCCCAATAGTTTTAAAATACAAATCTATGTCGAAAATCCTAATTACTCAGTTCAATTATCATACAATATTGCGCAATTATATATTTATATTTAATGTGAAACACGTCTTCAATATTTTATATCAATTGTCCGGAAATATTTCGTTATCATTACAATTATATTTGCATTTAACACGTGTTACTGAAAAAATTTTATTTTTCTATCTATAAGACGTGCTCTTTAAAATGTTTTCATTGCCGTGCAACCCATGATTTGAATACTAGTTTAGTATTAACAATTGTTATTTTCCCTCTCAATCGGACCTTTGCTTCAATCAGCCAATGAATATCCTCAGACATCCATTTTGCCATTAACATTTTGAAATGCCCTACCTTAGAGTGATAAATCTTTTTCAAATAATTTAGGGGTAGCGATGGTAATATTTGTGGATTTTCAAGAGTTTTTTATCCATTTTTGTTAGAAAATAAAAAAATCAAATGTTTGCAAAATAAGTAGAAAAGAGAATGCTTAGGTTGCCGCCTAAGTAGCTCTTTTGTTTATATACGTTAGCTCAACTATATTTATATATTTAATGTAACACACAAAAGAAATAGAAAGATTGGAGTAATATGATTAAAACCGTCAAAATCTCTATGTATTGCAGATTATCGCACTTTCGTATTTTCACACAAAATGCTGAAGAAAAGGAAAAAGAAAAGTAATAAAATTTGAAATGCATACTCAATAAATACAAGCAAAAGATATATTTACAAGAAAATATCACATACATCCATGCAATAGTTAAAAAAAAAGAGAAGAAGAAGAAGATGAAGACGGCCTAATTTCTGCTAGAAAGAAGTACTCACAGAGGGATCAATATATTTTCTTTTGTGGTTTCTAATAGAGAATGGCGTTGATTTATAGCCAGTTTTTCCACTGTTCCAACCACCAATCATGCATGTAGAGTGCGGTGTAAAGTGTACTGGCTTGGTATCCGAGAAGACGCGTTATCTGATTGTCCTCTACTTTTTCTTTAATCACCGCATTTATCGATACTTAATATTAAATTAATGCTAATCACCAAATTTTATGCCCCATTCTGCCCACTTGCCAAATAATTGAACCCGAAATATCCTCTTTCAATAGTTACAAAGAAATATCTTCCTTGGAACGTTAAATAAAAAGCTAAGAAATAAAAAAATAATAACGAAAACATCAAACAAATAAAAATGAGAAACTGCTCGGGTTTCTGTTGCTTATGAATCCACACCGCAAGTGCACGGGTCGTCAACAAGTAATAAAGTGGAAAGTAGAGTGTCGAACCCGGGATGACTGATAGTAAATTCGTTTAATTTCTACTAGCCTTAATCGAAACTAATCAAAGATGAGATTTTTATACTAAAGCTAAGCTAAAAATTAAAATAGGCTAAAATTATAAAAAGTGAGAATTAGAAAATTAAATTGAATTAAACAAGATGGCGAAAGTTGGCTTTATAAATATAATGAGAAAAGACGAGCATCAAGGCTTCAAATCCACTTCTTTTTTAATTATTGCCAGGATTATCAAATTGACAACGCAATTTACTTTTGAATACCGTTTTCCAATTTTATCGAGCAATCTCTCTCGAGTAGAGCTCAACCTATTCATGCATGCAATCCACCTATATCTCTATGGTGATTATCAACACACAAATGCATTAAAAAGCATTAAGAAAATGTGGGAATGTAACATAAAGCACCGGGGTACTCTCGTCCCCGATCGGACCCTATGGTTTCTAATATATTGGTCTAACTTGCCAAGGATCTCTCGATTCACAAGACAAATCACAAGTATTCAATAACTAGTGATCAAGCAATTATGAATGAATAAATCAATATTAGGAACTCAATAGCAAATCCACGTCTTAACGTCAATTTTAATAATCCAAAAACAAAAATCAATCAAAAAGTTTCATTTGGCCTTAATACTAATGAAAATCTGGCCTAACATACTGTAAAAGTAAGAACAAAATAATAATGAAAGAAAGCTATAACCCGGTAGAACTCGAGGAGTTGATTTGGATCTTCAATGATGAACTTCCTCCTCAATTCTCCAAGAATTACCACAATGTTTGCTCTCAATTTCGTGGCCTCTATGTTCTCTGACCTCCTCCCCCGAATTAGGTCGAAATCGGTATAAATAGATGCAAGAAAGCCCAAGAAAACCAGATCCAATTCATTTTCGGAAAGTTTTCCGAAAATCTGCCCGATATAACCATGCTATCGCACGTGCAATCGCATGGTTATAATTTTGCAAAGGCATCAGGTCGCGCGCGCGACCGCATGGTTATAACAGATTTAAGTTTTGCCCGATTCAATTTTGGTCCTCACAGTTTAATTGCAGGGCAAGTCCTCGAATTCTAAATTTGATTAATTGAGTCCACAAACTTTTGATTTCTTCAATTTGGCTCTCATTTGATTTTTCTTCACCTTCCCAACCTTCATTGCTTCTAATTGAGTCCTTAAAACTTTGATTTGTGTCCCTTTTAGTCCAAAATTGCAATCTTGTCTTCAACTCCCGGTTTTCACTGAAATAGAAACAAATATCACTAAATTAAATACAGAATTGATTAAAAATAAGAAAAACGTATAGTATAAGAGACCCAAATAAATGCATAAATTGCACTTATCAAACACCCCCAAACTAGAACAATTGTTCGTCCTAGAACAATAAAATTAAACTCAAAGAAATAAAACAAAGAAAGTAGCTAATCACCAACTACGAACAGGACTCGTGGTCAAACTGTGTGTCATATTCCTCAGGCAAACGAAATGATAGTGAAAACTCAAGTTGGACACAAAACAATCACTAAAAAGAAATCCACTTACCCAATGCTCGACTATCCTCTGTGTGTGTGCGCGCTAGTCATCACCTAACTCAAGTGCTTGTTCAAGTATCACCACAGAATGTTCAACCAAAAACCATGCCTGTACTCCCAAGTGGTTGACTATCCTCACCTCGCTCATGAATCACTCCTGATGCTTTTCTCTCAATTCCCGAGGTGTTTCTAGCTTGTGCTTTCTAAAAATTTTCTATACATTTTTCCACACAAGATGTCAGGAAGAGTGATTAAATGTTGAAAAATATTACAACTATCGTTCCATCCACTTCGCCCTTAAGTCTCCAAATTTCTAACCTTAAAGTTGCTTCACGACACTTCAAACCCCTATTAATCTAGATTTTCCCGATTTTTTCTTTTTTTTTACCAACTCTATGAGATGCAATGCAGTGCCCCAACAATAATGCTTTCTCAAGGACCCATGTAGCGAGCTTTAGGTCGGTGACTCCCGAGCTTGTCACTCAAGGCACCAGTTTGAAAGACCCCTCAGACTTAATCACTCGGGCCAATAAGGCAAAAGAATGGGGCAGAAGAGAAAATGAATGCATGTGTGATTTCTTTCTTTTCTTTTTTCTCTCTTTTTCTTTTTTTATTTTTTTTTCTTTCGAGAGAATAATAGTATTAGTCAGTGCCGTTACAAACTCGTTAGCAAAAAATCCTTCAACCCAAAGCAGAATTATCAAGACTTCCAGCACCAATTCCCTCCAACATAGAGTCGCTACATCTTACCACCCCCAAACTAGGCCATTGGGCCAGTTGGATCTTAAAATAGTGGTTGGGGAGAACTACCTAGTCCTAAGTGTAAAATTGGGTTTCATAGGTAATCCCAAAGGAACACAGCATCTAGGTGATAAGTCAGCAAGAACGAGAGTTAAACAATGACTATGTGCTCTTTTCAGTTAATCGGGCACAGATAAGTGATTAGAAAATTTTGAAAATTTTCAAGTGATGTTTCAAATCCAACTATGAGTTCATTAGAAAAATTTAGGCGCCTTGTCATCATCGGCGATACACATCTCGACCAAAACAAATAAAAGACAAAACAAATTTTTTTTTTAGAATATCTAACCACTGGCAACTGCATAATAGCAAAAACCGGGTGAAAGAGTGCTAAAATAACAAGCGGGCATCAAATATATATAACGATTTGAAGTACAACTTCAATCTTTCACCACATAAGCACATAAGTCAATAACATCAAAAAGTACACAAAAGTACCTTCACCCCCAACAAAATAGAGTACATTGCCCTCAATATACAACATGTAGGTTCAAAGAGAGAAAAGTACAATAAAAGCGAGAATAAAGATCAAAGGAGCCAGATACTCCCCTATGGTCTCTCGGGAGGTGGAGAGAACATCTGATCATGCTGAATCCCGTGTGCTGACTCTAGACGGTCCAACCATCAGTTTTCAAATATAATAAGAGAGCAAGTAGTACCTATAAAAGCACCCAAAACTATATAGAATTGCATAAGACAAAAGAAGTTTAAATAATTGACTCAATGAAGGTGGGGTCCGCAAAAACAATGCAAAATGATGCAAAGATGGAACGGACCCTCTACTATCTAAAGTAAGTGTCACAAGCGACCACATATAAAAAATTGATGCAATTCTATCAAGTCTAGAATAAAAAATGAGGGGGTGAATAGAACTGGTTAAGCATGCGATCGCGCATGCGGTCGCATGCATCCCTGCTGCCCAATTTTTATAGATTGGCAAGCCATGTGATCGTGCATGCGGTCGCATGGTTTACCAGCAAACTTCTTTTTTTTTTTTCAAAATGAGGTGAGTTGTGGCTTGATGTTAATGATTTGAAAGGTTATTTTGCAACTGATTTGAACTTGAAAATCAATGAACCACGGGGTTTGACAGTTTTTTGTGGATTTTTTTTAGTGCTAAAAACATGAAACTACATGAAAAACAACTAAAGATGTGCAAATGCAAACTAAAATGCAAAACTTGACTCTAACTTAAAACTAAACTTAAAAATAACAATGAAACTTAAAGAAAGGATACGGGGATGGGTTGCCTCCCACCAAGCGCTCCGTTTAAAGTCTAAAGCTCGACTTTTGGGAGCACTTCCGAGTATGCAAAAGAAAGCTTTGGAGCCTTTGCTTTGCTTCTGCTTATTTAATTGGATCCAATCATTGTATGTATTCCAAAATAGCATGTGGCTCCTCACATCAGCGAATGGTTGAACTTCAAAATTCGGTTGAAACTTCAATACACAGATTTCGATTGTTTCTTCGATCCTCATCACAAAATCAAGTTTGATATCAACATTGATGTCGAAGTCTCACTTGCTAATCTCAATCTCACTCTCTAAACGCTCCTCTACGATTGGAATTTCTTCAAGCTCAATATCTTCATTGAGCTTGTGTGGCATCTCAACAACAGCTTCTTCAACAAAGATTTCTTCCTGGTGGGATAACTCTTCAATTATGTCTTCACTGATTTTCGGTAGTTGAAATAACCCAACCGGTAGATCATCCATCCCGAATGTTGGTGCGAAGAACATTGCAGCGGGCAAGTTATCTAGGACGAACTCACTAATGTCACATTCCACCCTTAAAGCTCTTACCCGCTCTCCTATCATAAAATCTCCAACCAACATATGGTCCTCATCAATTCCTTCACCTGCTAGCTGTTGTTGTCTTAACATGAAGTCCCGTGCAAGCATGGAGTCAAAGTCAACCATTGCTATTGGATCTAACTATTTTTTGGTAATTTTTGAAATAAATTAAAGAAAAATTGTATGAACTGAAAAATAAAAAGAAAAACATAAATTGAAGCATATAAATGTTCGAATTAGTGCTAGGAAAAGTTAAACAAAATACTAAAACAGTCCCCGGCAACGGCCCCAAAAACTTGTTGCGATAGATCCACACTGCAAGTGTACGGGTCGCACAAGTAATAAAGTGGACTTTTTAGAGTCCGGGTATCGTACTCACGAGAACTGTGTATTTCACGTTTAATTAAACTAGCCTTAACCGAAACTAATTAAAGATAAGGTTTTTATACTAAAATTAAACTAACAATTAAAATAAGCTAAAATTATAAAAAGCGAAAATTAGAAAATTAAATTGAGCTAAATACGATGGCGAAAGTTGATAGAACGAGAAAAGACGAGCATCAAGGCTTCGAATCCACTTTTCTTCTAATTATTGTCCGGATTATCAAATTGACAACGCAATTTACTTTTGAATACCGTTTTCCAATTTTATCAAGCAATCTCTCTCGAGTAGAGCTCAACCTATTCATGCGTGCAAATACCTATATCTCTATGGTAATTATCAACACAGACAAATGCATTAACAGGCATTAAGAAAATGTGGGAATGTAACATAAAGCACCGGGGTACTCTCGTCCCCGATCGGACCCTATGGTTTCTAATATATTGGTCTAACTTATCAAGGATCTCTCGATTCACAAGACAAGTCACAAGTATTCAATAACTGGTGATCAAACAATTATGAATGAATAATTCAATTTTAAAAACTCAACGGTAAATATACGTCGTAACGTCAATTCAATAATCCAAAAACAACAATCAATCGAAAAGCTTCATCTAACCTTAATGCAACTGAAAATCTAGCCTAACATGCTGTAAAAGAAAGAACAAAAATAATAAAAGAAAGCCATAACCGTGTAGAACTTGAGGAATTGATTTGGATCTTCAATGATGAACTTTTTCCCCAATTCTCCAAGAATTCCCCCAATTTTTGCTCTCAATTTCGTGCCATCTGTGTTCTCCGACCTCCTCCCCCGAATTAGGTCGAAATTGGTATTAATAGATGCAAGAAAGCCCAAGAAAACCATATCCAATTCAGTTTCGGAAAGTTTTTCGAAAATCTGCCCGATATAACCATGCTATCGCTCGTGCGATCGCATGGTTATAATTTTGCAAAGGCATGCGGTCTCGCTCACGATCGCATTGTTACAACATATTTAAGTTTTGCCCGATTCCATTTTGGTCCTCACAGTTTAATTGCAAGGCAAGTCCTCGACTTCTAAATTTGATCAATTGAGTCCACAAACTTTTGATTTCTTCAATTTGGCTCCCATTAGATTTTTCTTCGCCTTCCAAACCTTTATTGCCTTTAATTGAGTCCTTAAAACTTTGATTTGTGTCCCTTTTAGTCCAAAATTGCAATCTTGTCTTCAACTCCCGGTTTTCACTGAAATAGAAACAAATATCACTAAATTAATTACAGAATTGATTAAAAATAAGAAAAACGTATAGTATAAGAGACCCAAATAAATGCATAAATTGCACTTATCAGTTTCCTCCCAAGAAGCGCTTTTGTTTAAATTCGTTAGCTCGACACAGTTCTCATTTGTCAAGTGGGGTTCCTCAAATCAATCACAGTTCCATTTTGTCATTGATAGCTTCCTTCGAATGACTTGATTTCTTGGCGATCCATCTTGAATTTTTCTCCCAACTTTTTGCTCTTAATTCCCATAGCTTTCTTCATCGAAACGAAGTCATTGAGATTTGGCTCAGCCTTATATGTTGTGCTGGCTTTGCTATCTAACTTACACATTTCTTACACAAAACGACTAGTTGACTCAATTGCAAAGACAGAACTAGCACTATTAGGGTGCAATGAGCTATCAAAAATACTAAAGTTTTATGTTTTCTCATCAAATTCCATAGATGGTGTACCCTCATAGAAATCAATTTTAGTGCAAAAAGTGTAAAGAAATGGACGTCCCAAAGAGATAGGTGTGGAGTGAAAAGAATGTTCATTAGCCATATCAAGTACGTAAAAATCAGCAGGGAAAATGAAGCCATTTATTTTAACTAGAATATCTTCTAACACCTAATCGAGTATGCATTAGTACGATCATTTAGTTGCACAATTACGTGAGTTTCCTTTAGTTTTCCTATATTTAGTGAAGCGTATAGGGATCTAGGCATGACATTTATGGATGCTCCTAAATCGACCAATGCCCAATCAATACGTTGATTGCCTATGGTATAATGGACAGTGAACATGCCTGGGTTTTTGCATTTTGGAGGTAGTTTCTTCTGAAATACCACCGAATCGATTTTTTCCATTTTGATCATTTGATTCCCTATGAACTTTTTCTTGTTAGTGCATAGCTCTTTCGAAAACCTTTGCGTCGAGTGGGATTTGTTTGATTGCAACTAACAAGCGAATGTTAATCTCTACCTTTCTAAAAGCATCCAGAATTTATCCAAAATTTATTTTTCCGTGTCTTCCTTGTTTGCTTTTGTTGATCTACTAGGATAAGGGTGACGGATTGATTAAGGAATGACACGAGGGTTAAGACTTACCTCCTTTTCAAGCTCTTCTTCTTCATCTTTAGGTTTTGAAACTTTTTTGCTTGGGTTTTCAATCTCTTTCCCACTCCTTAAGGTTATGGCACTGACAGTCTTTAGATTTACCTCAGGTTGGGATGGTAGCTTTCCTCTAAATTGTGCTTCCAATGATTGATGGCATATGCCGCCTCATCTAGTTTTCCAAGTTTTGAATGGTTGATTTGGAATCCTATTGGAATTTTACAATATTGGATTCTAATGTGTTTACCATATCCTCAAGCTATATACTCGACGGTTGGGGGTTTCTGTTGAGTTTGCTTTCAGGGTTGTAAATTCCCTTGCGGTTGAAACGAACCTTGAGCCATATTAGGGAAGAAACCCAGGTGGGTTGTTGGCTCCATGGCTTAGACTATGGTGATCTCGCCATCCTGGATTATAAGTGTTTGAATATGGATTGAACTGTTACCTTGGGAATGGGAAATTGCCTGCTGCGTTTACTTATTCACTGTTATCCACTTGCAGAATAGGACAAGTGTCTATAGGATGTCGCAAATTTGTGCATATGCCACATTCTTTGACTTGTATATCATTTCCTACAGCCATTTTTTTTTAGAAGATAGGTTAGTTTAGAAAGTTGACTTTCAACATTAGAACCATTTACCTCATTTACTCTTCGCACATTCAACTCCCGATCCATGCTGAATTGTTCAGTTTTTTCAAACATGTTAGAAATCAAAGTTCGTGGTTCAGCACGTTTGTTCATCAAAGCTCCTCCGCTAGCAGCAACAACCATGTTTCTATCCCATTGGCATAGCCCCTCATAAAAACACAGCATTAAGAGGTTTTCACTTATCTGGTGATGTGGACAACTTGCTATGAGCTTTTACAAATGCTCCCAATACTCATAAAGAGTCTCTCCGTTGTTCTAGCGTACCCTAGAGATGTCTTTCTTGATGTTTGAAGTCCTTGATGCGGGGAAGTACTTTTCAAGGAAAAGTTACTTCATTTCATTCCATGTCGTGATAGACCCTGATTGCAAGGTATGTAAACAGTCTGTAGTGGCATCCTCTAATGAGAATGGGAAAGCTCTTATTTGCTCTTCAGTAATGCCCGGGCGTTTCATGCTATCGCATACCACATGAAACTCCTTCAAGTTTCGTTGTGGATCTTCATCGGATCGTCCATGAAAAGCTGGCAGACGATATATCAAATGAGATTTGAGCTCGAAGCTCTTACCTTCTTTTACGGTTGGAACAGTGATACACAATGGCTGTTGAGCAACTTCAGGATTTACTAATTTTTTAAGAGTCCTATCGTTGTTGTTCTTATCCACAATTTCTTGTTCTGCTTGACTTCCTTGTCTTCTTTGCCTTTGAATGGATTTTTCAATTTTCGAGTCGAAAACTTCAAGAATGTGATCAACAGAATAAGTATTATGCATATAAGTAAAGATTTTTTTAAAAAATTTAAATAATAAAAGCAACTAAATTAGTTAACAGTCCCCCGGCAACGGCGCAAAAAACTTGGTACGCTGTCGCATTACGCCAAAATTTATTGTATTCTACTTACGAGGTTTCAAAATTACAAGTTAATATAGAAGTGGAAAGTGAGAGTCGAACCCACAACGAATGGCATTTGATTTAGTTGTTTTATCAATTAGAACATAAAAGGGTGGGTTTATGTGAAGCTTGAATAGTATCCGAAAACAAAATTGCAAGTAAAGAACGGTGAAATAAAGCAATTGAAAGAAATATCTAGTTCTCGGGTTCGGTTGTGTCAACAACTTTTGTTAATCTTTTGCACATAACATGATATAATTCTTTCTTCAACTCATCAAGTCCAATTAATCAATATGATCTAATTAACGAGTTCTTCCTTAAGTGTATTAAATTAAAGAAAGTTCTTTAATTTAACATCTAACTATTGGATAGTCCTAGACAAGATCTTGGGATTCAATGAAATGCTAGTATGAAATGAACGCGAATACTGGGTTGAATTAGATGATTAATTCCACAAGCTCGAATTAATTCATCTAAGTTGATATTAAGCAAATATGCATGATACTTATTTGCTACTTTGGATCAGAATCTAATGATAATTACGGATCAAAAGTTCTAATCCTAGAATGTAATTTGAATTTAAAGATTAAAATGATTCAAGTGGCCAAAATGAATGCATTAATCATATAAACTCAAAAATGGGTTTAAAGTATAACAAATCAGCAAATTGAAGTAGAAGAATAGATAAAACGTCACTAGAAGATAGAAAAGATAACAACATGTTAGTTAGAACACAATGTCCCCCTCGAACTGGATAGAGAAGTCTAACCAATCATACTTGCGAGTTAAAAACTTTTTAGCGAGTGTTCAGCTTGTATCACCACTGCAATATGAAAGATTATACCTTTCTCACACAAATAATATACAAAAGGAGTAGAAACTAGCAAAGACATGCTCCGCTAATTATATTCATGGCCAAAGTATTGTTGATTGATTATTAGTTATTTAGTTTAGTTTTTACTTCTGCCGGACTACGAAAAACTGAGAGCTTTCAAGCTAGAATTTATAACAATGAAGCAGAGAATTTTATTGGACAAGAAAGTATAAGAGAAGACCATCTAATTCTCTCTACCCTGGTGTCCTTTTCCTCCTCATTTTTGCCTCTATTTATACGAAAAATTTTACAAGAAAAATTAATAAGAAATTATAAATATGACCTTCCACGAGTCTATTATGGTGTGCTCAACTTGTAATGTCTCAATGAGGTCAAAATCAACCAAAAATCACACCAAACTCAATCAAGAACAAGCTGGACGCAAACTCATGAAATCTGCCCATGTTTTTGAAAGTTACAGTTTGATCCCCAACAGTTTGGGATTTGGTGCTTTTGGTCATTTTCATTAAATGGTCCCAATTTTCACTAAGAAACTGCAATTTGGGATCCAAAAAACTATGGAAATCCTCTTTTAATCCTCTTTCACTGTTGCTGAAGAAAAATTGCACAAATAACTTTTCACAAAATTGCACCGAACTTCATCTTTGATTTGCTTGCATTTTGGTCCTTAGTTTCTATTTTTTCCTCTCTTTTCATCTAGTTTGGCTCCTTTTCATTCATTGTGACCCTAAACACCAAAATAAAATTTAAAAAATCATAAAAAAGATCATATATAACTAATAAAAATATGAAAATTCACGAAATAGAAGAGTTATTTAAGTGCTTTTCTTGCACTTATAACTATAGTTGCGTGATATGGATGAAATTTGTCAATTCTATATGTTAATTTCTTAGTGTTTACCTCTATATCCTTGATGTAGAGTTCTGATTGATTGTTTTCTTATTGTTGACATTCCCTATTCTTTGTTAATAGGCTCCACAACACGTCGTGCTATCTCACGTTGTTGGAAAGCTGTAAACGAAGTCATGTTTTACCATTCGTGTTGTTTGCCTTTGGACAGTTCTAAGACAGAATGATCCCCAAGTAGCTCAATAATTGGAGATGGCTTTGCAGGATGTCAAGGTATGGAATACTTTACCCTTGACAATTTTTTTTAAAGACGTTGGTTTTGTAGCACCCCGAATTCTAAGAACCCGAAATGTAGTTCTTTTTTCAAAACATTTCTTATATATATATTTATTATATATATGTATATATAAAATAATAAATAAATAAATATCTAAATTGAAAAAATTCTTTTAAAATAGCAAATACATTAGAGTATCTTACATTTGTTCCTTCTCTAATAACATAAAATATCCAACATAAAGTACGAAATAGTTCAAAATATTTGAAATAACACACTTCAAGACATCAAGTTTACTCAAAATAACAACGGAAATAAAACTTTTTATTTAATAAACACTAAGCAGCTCCCACTCCTCCCATTCCTCAATCTGCAAATTTGTTAAAATAAAAGGCGTAATTATTTCAAGAAATATGCAGTAGACTCTGCGCAAGTTAAACAATCTATACAGATATATAAGGCAGGTAGATATGCAAAACTATAGTGTAATATCTAAAGGTAAGTTTGAGCTCGAAGACAACTCTGCGCCCGAAGGCAATTTTGGGCTCGAAGAAAAGCAATTACATAAATTACATACTAAGAGGACTCATAGAGTAAAGATTATTAACTATAATTGCACAAAAGTAAAGTTGAGATTTGAGTTTTTGAGCCTACCTTAAGTCTTTCCCGAGTTTGAGCTAATTCATTGTGAGAAATTAGTTCTGTAGATGTTCGTACGCCCCTTCTAGTCAATAAGAAATTTAATATATGTTAATACACTAAAATATTAAGTATTTATAGATAATATTGAACTTACACTACTAGAAAAAGTGAGTTAAAGATCAGTTATTAGCTGATGTAAAAAAAAAAATCCGATGTGTTAGTGGGTGATGTTAAAGATCTGAAACTATAGACATCGGTTCTTAACCGATGTTTAAAATTATTATATAAATCGCACATATTATGTAAACCGATGTCTTTACATAAACAGACATCAGGTTTTAGTTGATGTTAAACATTCGGTTGAACCGATGTCCTAAAAATAGAACACATCACTTCGTAGCTGATGTTACATTCATCAGTAGAATAGATGTCACTACTATAACACACATTAGTTGAGATTGGATGTTAAACGAATAGAATTGATGTCTCAAGCGCATGAGGAAACAGAATTTTTTTTTTTGTTTCACATTAGTTATTATTGATACCTGTAACATCATTTCTGTAATAGCTATTGAAAGCATTATGAAAGCCTATCAAAAATCCAAAACTTGAGCACCAAAAAATTGCAACAAATATCTAAATACCCAGTATTCATAAATCCCAGTACTAAGCAGTAATACAATATGTTAAAAGTTACAATGGACACCCTCAGCATCCCAAAGGCAAAATATCCAACACTAATTCAATAACAAGCAAATGTCATATCGAGTCGTCCATTAACCAAAACTATACAGTAACTAGCATTCTCAACCACAATATCTACGTCAACGCTTGAAGATAGTCGGCCACTTCAACACGAACCTCATCGATCTCCTGTTGAGTATATTGCGCATGCTCTTTTCGAGTCTTCATCGCCCATTACAATAACAACAAAAATAATAAATCACGAACATGCCAACCAAGATAAGCTCATATCAATTGATAATTTTCAACAGCAATCCATTGGGCCTAGATACCAATTATGAATAAACGATTATACCTTGTTGGAAAATGAAAGTGAGTCGTCACTTATTATATCTTTCATATATCGCATGACATAAAACCCACATTCAACTCCACCAGGTTGTTTGGGTACACCCTACAAGTCATTGGATTTGAAGGACATTATCATACCAAAACAAATATTGTACCCTTAAAAAAAACAAATATTGTAATGCATACATATTTATTAGAAAGAAAGACTAAAGTTACCGTAAGATGTTTCAGCTTCGGTGCCTTGTTAAAGCTTCCCGTTTCAGCATTGAACATTTTCACGGCACTGCACCATTAAATTTTCTCATATGAAGTACCAATATTATTCGAAATTAAATTTTTGCGAAGTCTAAAGGACAAGATTCGCACTCGATCACCTTATTACTGAGTCCTCCCATTGTTTGTAGCGCGTTGTTTTTGGCATAGAATCCAACACGTAGATTTCATCCTCATAAATAGTGGTTAAAATCCAATGACCCCTATAATATTATTTACTAGAGTCACATGATGCAAATAACTTAGTACATAAAAACAAATAGAATGCATACCCAGGATTGTATGGAATAAGAAATAAACGATCGGCCTTCCCCTATTTCAGTCGATCTACAATATAAGGAATGAATTCCTTTCTCTCACATCGGTAAGTACGTGCGGGGTCGACAAAGGCAAAAATATCCAACTCATCTTTCCGCTTCAAAACCTCATGTAGGTGTCCGTGTGAAAAAAGAAATCAATGAAGATGTTGGAAGCAAGCACTGATCGATCATCTATCAACAATAAGTAATTTTTAATAACTTAGTTAATACATAGTTCAAAGGAGGTAGTTACGCCATATATGCAACTGTAATTGCTTGGCCCATCCATACTAATGCATTCACTAAATAAAAGATGATATTATGCACTTACAATTATTCATAGCAGCTTTGCATCCCTGTTAACCTTCACTAACTTTTATATAACCTTCATCTATCTACAATAACTAATTTTTAACAACACAAACAGTACTAATTAAATGGAGGTACTTACGCCATATATGCCACTATCACTGCTTGCCAGATCGTATTCACTTCTAGGAAATTGATGATATCTTCAGACAACACACAAAGTTCCCTTTCATGGCCAAACACTTCATTACTCAGTACCAATTGTATTGACAGACCAGATTCACGCATTAGAGTTTTAGCATGTTTGTATAGTAACCAACACCGCTTCGGCACCATTGCATGTGGAGTAACAGCTTTAGCAAACACGGATTTATTCACATCAACCTTATTTTTCTTCTTCTACTTGCAAGTTAATTGAAAATTTGTTATCGGTATACACCCCAAAAAAATTCAGCATCAATATACGAAATTGTTGGGGCATACAGTAAACTAATAATGCAACTCATAACAAATTATCCAATAAAATAGGCCTAAAATCATAACAACTCGACGATGTTATTTTAAATTTCTTACCGGATTGAGTACTTTCCGAATAACTAGCTCTTCCGGCCAAGCAACATGACTTCCTACAGCATCTTTAACCCATTCCATCGTTCCCCTCACAGGGATAGGAAGTGGTGCATCCGGCTGAACTGGACCATCCACAGACACTCTAACACACCCAGCCGGCATCGGGACTCCATGAATTTTCTCATTAAGTCCTTTACTCTTGAATACAGTACCAAATGTAACTATATTGTTGATAGTGTCCAATGCTAACTCACACAAGCCATCCTACAGTAATTTTAAGTATTATATTGTTGAGACGAACAATGACTCAATTTACATATTATTTTTCACAAAGAAATTTACCTTTTCAGCATTTGTGGGAATAATATGGCAATCCACCTTTGGTTGTACCGTTTCACCCTCAGGAATTTGAGAGCTAAGTCCAATTCCGGGTGCATGGCAGCTGCCTTTATCTGATAAGGGAGAAATTAGATCTTTGTCCAACTTCAAGGGCTGAGCACCTAATTCTCCTTTTATAAGGGTTCCAACTGAGCAATCCTATTTTGAAAAGCCTCTTCAGTCTTCGCTTGTTGTTCCATAAGCATTTTTTTGTATCTTCCAATTCTTGAGCTCGCTGCTTATCGCGTGCTAGCAACTCTGCCTTGGTAATTCTACTTGTTTTCTGTTTTGGCATCTTAAAGTAAGTAGATGGATTGACGAATCCTCCAACACCCCTTACCCTACCCAAGTGTTCAGGGGTTCCCAAGACCTGAGTTAGGACATCATCACTTCCAGATATTTCCAGCTCCCCTTTCTTTTTCTGCTCCAACAGTAAATCCTAGCAAGACATGGTTCGTTAAACAATATTAGTGGGTGACATACAAATAACTATAGAATAATATTAGCTCACAAACAGTACTAAATGAAACAACACTAACTATCTTAGATGCGACTTCTGCATAATCCTCATCTATCTTTCCATCTTTTGGATCACGAGCTGCCTTCCACAAAACAGCACGATCAATGACTTCCCCGTCCGGTAAACTCTCCCTCTGCACAGATATTAAGCATTTCATCTTACATGTCCAAACGCTACACAATCAGTTGACTATAAATTAGAGAATGTTCGAAAATATAACCAATTCTTCATCTAGCCCGATATATCCCTTTCTGGAAAGTCTATGATGATATTTTCTCTTCTTGACTCATTCACTTTGTCTTTCATGAATCGTCTACATAAAAACTACCTCGCCTTATTGATCCAAATACAATACGTAAGAAAAATAACTACACAAGCATATATTAATTCATCTCACCTTCCATTCTTCACTACTTCATTGTTTAACAAATTCCTTCCATGGTTTTAATCCAACAAACTTGTATGACTTTGGTGGCTTTCTCAAAGCCTTCTTATTACCCAAGTAGGGCAGCACGTAGTTTTTGGTTAACATTGTCTTGAACCCTCTCCATTTCACGCCGGCCACTGATAAAATTAATTTCTTGCTTTCCGGCACCACCGTGAATGTATCCTACGAGTAAATAAAATAAATAAAATATTTTGTTGCAATTTATCAAAGGAAAAATAGCAAGCATTAGAAGTTTTGAAACAACATGTAAGAAAATAGAAAAATAAACTGTCACACTGTACTTTTACCTGAATGTCAATCCAAAGCTTATCTTTTAAGTCACGATCCACTGATGGCCATGAGTTTATGTTGATCGGAACCATTGTTCGTGCGAGCTTCCCAATGTAAGATTGAAGAGTGCATCGTACTTTTCCTTTTGGATTTCCCAATTCATTGTATATACTTGACTTTTAATTTTTTGCCCAACGCTTTCTTTACCAAAATCTTGTGCATTGCAACCACTCCTCTCTTTCCTCTGCTTGTCCCTGTTGTATTGTTGCTGATTGTAGGAGCTGCTGATTTTATTTCCTCATCTTGATGGGCAGCCACTTCGCTCTCCCCTTCATCCTTCTTCTTGGATTTTTTCCCTTTTGGTGATTTATCCTTGCTCTGACAACCCATTGAAAAGCTTTAATCTATTCACATGCAAAGGTGGCTAACAGTAATAACAATGCAATTATTAATAACGCAAAGGCAAAAGTAGTAAAATCATTAACAGTACTAACAACGCAATAAAACAAGCACAATCAATAAAATCAGAAAGAACAATTATAAAAAACCAACAACTAAGTGTTCAACTTCGGCGACAACATAAATAGAAACCCCTACTATTCTCTACCAGTTGTGAATTGGTCAACCCAAAAACCGTCAACATTGTCTCTTTTATAAGTGTCTTCAACTTCATTTTCATCTTCGTCACAAGGCAAAGGTATCTCCGCACAAAATGGTTGATGTTCGATGGTGATGTCCCCTAGATCATCTTCAAGCAAACAATCACGATAATCTCGGTTTGGTGTCATTTGAACAACTGATCAGTTTGCATCAAGTGGGTCTTCCACATAAAAAACTTGTTTTACTTGACCGAGAGAAGCAAATTTGTCTCTTTTATGGCCTTGCCGACTAAGATTTACTAGTGTAAACCCAAACTCATCTTGTTTAATTCCTTTTTCATTCTCTGCCCATGGACACAAAAACAAGGGAGCTTTGAAAGCCTGATAATCGAGCTCCCATATCTCTTCAATGACCCCATAAAATGTCATATCACTTTCCACTGGATTCTTATCCTTAGCACTAGACACTTGCATCATCTTCGCCACTAAGCTAACCCCCCTATTTTGGACCACTCTAATATTGTCTCGCTGCCTTGTGAAATATTTAACTCCATTGTACCGATACCCTTCATAAGTGAACACTGTGAAACTTGGTTTTCCAGCCAACCACCTCACTGTTTGTGAAACATCATTAGCGCTCTCGTTAATTTCAGCTGAAACCTAAAGTGACAACATCAATTGATTATTAGTGACTACAAAATGTCTGAAATTGGTCAAAGATATGAACATTAGATCATATACCTCTGATTGAAACCAATTAGCGAAGCTCCGAGTGTGCTCACTTTGTGGCCATTTCTTACCTTTGTGTTTCCCGGCGTATAGCTCCTCAACAATCCTCTTATGCTTTCTAAGGACATGGAGGAAAAATCCAGTCAGAAATTTTAAAATGCATTCACAAGTCAAGAAAAATGGATAACAATGAAAGGCAAAATAGTTAGCGATTCGCACTTACATGATATATGGATCCACTTCAGCGTTATTGAACAACACATGAAGATGTGCCTGATCTCGCTCTTCTTCATCAACTGGTTTCAGTTTTGCACTAAAAAGTGGCCCATAGAGCTTACCACTACCCTTAGGGACTCCAATTGCATTACATCCAACACTATACTCCGAGCAGAACTCAACACATTCTTCTCCAATATAACTCTCAGCTATGCAACCCTCGGGATGAAAGCGATTCCGAACATACCCTCTTAGCACTTTCATGAAACGCTCAAAAGGGTACATCCATCGATAGAAAACAGGGCCACACAATCGGACTTCTCTAACTAAGTGCACAGTGAGATGTGTCATTATATCAAAAAAGGAGGGTGGGAATATTTTTTCTAATCCACATAAAGTCAACACCAAGTCAGATTGAAGCTTATCAAGCTTTGATACATCAACAACTTTGGTGCATAAAGCATTAAAGAAGAAACAAAGCCGCATTATGGAAATTCTAACATGTTTGGGAAGCACCGAAAGAATTGCCACCGGAAGCAGCTGTTGTATTAATACATGGAAATCATGAGATTTCATCCCACATAATTTCAAATCATCCATGGAGACCAAATTCTTTATGTTTGATGAATGACCATCGGGAACCTTCATATTTAACAGGGAATTACATATTTTAAGCTTCTCTTCCCTCGACAAGGTGTATGGGGCAGCAGGTAAATATGTTCTTCTGTCCCCAATTTTCGGAGCCAAGTCAAGCCTCACACCCATGTCCACCATGTCCAAACGAGCTCCCACACAGTCCTTCGTCTTAAAAGACATGTTTAGTAGTGTACCAATCACGCTTTCACAAACATTCTTCTCAATATGCATCACATCGAGAGTGTGGCGAACATGAAGAAATTTCCAATATTCCAAATCAAAGAAAATTGATTTCTTTTTCCAACAAGACGAACCGGCAAATTCTTGCTTCTTTTTCTGTTTTCCCTTTCCATACTCAAAGTCAATGTGTCCTTGGCTCTTCAACACTTCCTCCCCGGATAGCGGTGTAGGTGCCACTTCAAACTCTTGTTGATTATTAAAGGCTTTTTTCTGCCTCCGATAAGGATGATGACGTGGCAAATACTTACGGTGGCAGCCATAAGACATTTTTCTACTGTGAGATAAGTATACAGCGGAAGTATTTTCCCCACATACTGGACACGCTTTGTAACCTTTAGTGATGCACCCCGACAAATTTCCATAAGCTAGTAAGTCATTGATGGTCCACAACAAAACAGCTCTAAGAGTGAAGCGTTCTTTTCTATATGCATCATAAACATCATTAACGCCATCCTATAGAATTCGCAAATCATCAATCAATGGCTCCATGTAGATGTCAATGTCATTTCCCGGCTGTTTCGGTCCCGAAATAAGAAGAGATAACATCATGAACTTCCTTTTCATGCATAACCTAGGAGGAAGATTGTAAGTAACTAGCATTACGGGCCAACAACTGTACCGGCTACTAAGAGAGCTGTGCGGATTGATACCATCTGCTGACAAAGCTAACCGGAGATTTCTTGACTCATTAGCGAATTCGGGCCACTTATAGTCAACCAACTTCCAAGCAGGAGAATCTGCCGGATGCCTCAACTGTCCATCCCTAGTCCGCTTATCGTCATGCCAAGTAAGCATTTCAGCAGTTGTTTCACATCTAAACAAACGCTTAAATCTGGAAATTATAGGAAAATACCATAAAACCTTAGCTGATTGCCCATGTTTAACAGTTTTATCCTTCTTTAGCTTTCAACGAGACAAACCACACTTAGGACAAGTAACTACATCAGAATACTCTTTTCTATACAGTATGCAATCATTCGGACATGCATGAAGTTTCCCATATTGTAGTCCTAAATTGCTAAGAGTTTTTTTAGCCTCATAAAGACTTTGAGGCAGTACATTATCTTTAGGAAGCAAAGACCCGACAACAAGAAGTAACTCAGAAAAGCATGTGTCGCTCATACCAAATTTAGCTTTCAAATTGTGAAGTTCCACCAATGAATGTAACTTGGTATGTTCACTGTCTTCAAATAAAGGTTGTTCTGCATCCTCCACAAACTTACGAAACCCATACGATTCGTTATCATAATCACCTTCATTGAAGGTGCCTTGACACATATCAACGGTTTCAGATGTATGTTGACAGTTTGGGGGTTCTCCAAAACCCACAGGTGTACTTCCACATGAGGAAAAAGCCGGTTCTGCATGCCAAATCCAATTTGTATAACCCAAACTGAAGCCATAATCATACAGATGGCCCCTAATGGTTCTAATTGATTTCTTTTTGAAGTTTACACATCTTGAACAAGGGCAGGGAACTGTTTTACGATCACTATCATTTTCACAGCTTGAAGTTTACGAGCACGTAGAAAGTCTTACACATAAAAAAAATCAGTGCATTACTAATTGTTTAATTCAGTGCATTCCTAATTGACTACTGACCAGAGCAAGAAGTGGAGTCAAAGTCTTATACATAGTAATAACTTAATAGTCAAGGCCTATAATATACATACTAATAACTTAAGTTTCTGTTCCCCTTCCTATTGAAGGTAAACAAATCACAAATCAAACCCCAACATTCCCAATATTTATAGAGCAAAGATCATATTGAGTCTTACAGTTAAAGGCATCACAATTCTTATGACTGAGAGTCAACTCTATCTTTTGTGCAAAGCAAAGCAATAATTTCAACAGCAAAAACATAGTAATTTCATCAGCAAAATACCAATAATTTCAGCAACGAAAACCAAGTAATTCCAGCACCAAAAACCCAGTAATTTCAGCAGCAAAAACCCAGCAATTTTAGCAGCCAAAACCTAGTAATTTCACCATAAAAATAGTCATTTCAGCAGCCAAAACTAAGTAATTCTAGCAGCAAAAACCAAGTAATTTCAGCACCACAAACCGAGCAATTTCAAAAGCAAAAACCTAATAGTTTTAGCAGCAAAAAACCAATACTTTCAGCAGGAAGTAGCAAAAAAAGTAACAACAGTAGCAAACAAGCAGCAAAAACAATAGCTAAAATAAAGAAACAAGGCATAAACAGTAAAATAGAGGCCAACTATCGAATAACAAGGCAAAGGCATTTGCTAAAATCTAAGTATTGTGATGGACACTTAAATTTATGTAATTTCATACAATAATGAAACATCAATAGCGTAATCAAATAGAGAATTAGAGATGGATACTTACTCTTTTGAGTTGGTGAATGGCTAGCAACTGTGCAAGACAACAAGAGTGGAACTAGGAGTGGGCGGCGGTCGGTTGGGTCGGTTTTGGACCCAACCCAAAACCGACGACCGGTGGTCGGTTTGCATGGTCGACAAACCGAAACCGACCACCTAAATGGCCAAACCGAACCGACCTAAACCACCTCGGTTTGGGTCGGTTCGTGTTGGGTCTTTTTCTTTTTTTTTTTTTTGTAAAGATCCTTGGTAAATCTGTTATGATTGTATAATAATACAATGCCCATTAACCCTAAATTAATGAGATGCAAATTTTTTATTGAAATAAAGACAAAACCCATACATAACACAAGGCATCAATCAATTTGCAAGGCACTATCAATTTTAAAACAAAATGTCAAAATCTCTTTAAGCAGCACATTGTATGAGAATCAACTAGTAGTTAAATCAAGAAGTTGTCAAAATGTCAAAATCTCTACAACCAGCACATAATAGAATAAGAGTTAACAAGAATCAGCCAACCTAAGAAGTTATAGCATCAATGGAAATACTATTGCATTCAACTAAAATACAGTAGCAAATCAAAAAAGCAAAAATAATTAACCATCAAAATTTTGTACATCCGTTTCCATTGGTATGAAGATCGAGCTACATGAAAACTATCAAACATATCAACCCAGACCCAATTTCCATTTCCCCAATACATCCGTTTTGAAGGACAAATAACATTGACGCATCTATTTGTTATTGTTAATGATTGAGGCGTTTTACTGTCCTCTGTAAGAACTAAGAAATAAGAACAAACATAAATACAAGAAAAAGAGGAAAGAATTGAAAAATAACCTGAATCCATTTCAAATTGGGGGTCGAGCAGCTGTGGTGTCACCGGCTGTGGAGTCGAACGGCAGCAAGGAGTTGAGCGGCGATGGAGTCAAGCTACGGCAGTGGAGTCGAGCGGCGGTGGTGGAGTCGAGCGACGGTGGTGGTCCGGTAGAATAGCTAGGGTTTCCTAGGATTGAGGAGAGAAAGAGAATGAGAGAGTTGGAATGTGAGAGTGAGAGTCGGCTGTCGAGTCGAACAGCAACGAGGAGTCCGGCGGTGGTGGTGGAGTCGAGTGGCGGTGGTGGCTAGGGTTTCCTTGAGGAGAGTTGAGAGAAAGAGAACGAGGGAGTTGGAGAATGTGAGATTGAGAGAAGGAATATTGACTATTTGGCATTTTGACTCTGTGAAGCCGTGACTCGTTTCCTTCCTTTCTCCCTTTTTTTTTATTTTTTAACATCGGTTGTTAACAAAACTGATGTTAAATATTTACAATAAAAATTTGAAAGTATATAATTAACATCAGTTGTTCAAAAATGCGATGTTAAAAATGAATATAATATCGCTATTTTTACGACTGATGTTAACAATTTATTTTACATCAACTGCCAAAGATACCGATGTAAATGAAGTGATGTCTAAGTTGCTTTTTCTAGTAGTGTTATGGACCAAAATTAAAAGAATATAAAAGTTTAAGGTTTGATTTGAAAGAATTGATTAGTTTGAGACCTAATATGAAATAAAATTGAATTAAAAATACTTTGGACTAAATTGTAAGGTTTTTAAAACATTGAGGACTTAGATGCAATTAAATTTTGGGGGTTAACTTAAATAGAGAATGAAAATTGAAGAATTTAAATTGAAATAAAAGTTTAGGGATCAAATTGTAAGAATTGAAAGCTAGAGACTGAGAATTAATTAAATTTTAGGGGCTCACTTAAATAAAATAAATAACCTGGGGGACTTCATTTGTAAAGCTAATTTAGGGGCTAACTTATAAGATTTAAAAGTTGGGGACTTATTATTTAAATAAAGTTTAGCGACCAACTTACACCAATTAAAGAAATTAAGGGACTAGGGTTGGAATTTCCTAATTAAATCAAGAATTTGATCAAAATTTCCATGGCATTCGAGGCTTCTCTTCCTCGTTGCATATCATGGCCAAAAAATAGGAGAAAAGCTAGGGAAAAGCTAGTGGTTTTCAGCAGTGACACCGACGGCTAGGTCAGGGAAAATGGCAGCTGCGGTGGTGGAGATGAAAGTGGAGAACTAGCTACTTCAGTGAATAATCAAAAAGAATACAGTATAATGAATGTGCAACAGTGACATGATATTAAAATAAAAAAATTAAAATAGAGATGGAAATGAAAAGTTAGGAAAGTTTACCAATTGAAACTTGTTTGATTTGTTCTTGCTTGATGGATCTTGGTGTTGCCTTGTAGATTTTTAATGGAGGAGGCAATTAAAATGAGGAAATGAAGGTGATAATGGCGCAATCTGTGGGATAAAGTCGGGGCTAGGGTTTGAAAGAATCCTAACTACAAGTATTTAAAGGGTTAAAGTATTCTTAGTGGACTAGAAATACAAATGGGCCTTGAATGAGCTTCTAATTGTGTTGGGTTGCCTCTACACTTAAATTCGATTATAATTGGGCTTTAATGAATAAAAATTAAGATTTTAGGGACTAAAATGATTAAAATTTTATGAAAATTTGGTCCTCAATTGTAAATTTGAAATATAAATCTTTTATAAATTATTTTCTTATAATAATTAAATATAATAATAAATAATGTAAAAATTCGACAAGATGAGCATACGTAATTAATCCTTTAAGTGAAGTCATAGCGGCACGTTTGGGGAAATTTTAATTAATTCAATATTTTTATTTAAGAGAATTTGCGGTCACTACAGTTTTTTATTATTTTTTTGAATGTATCTATTCCTTTTGGTAATATATTTAATTTCATTGTACATGGTACACATATTCAAGCTACCATTAATCAAATTGAGCTCATTAACAAATTCAAGGATGATATTGATGAGCATCGAGTTTACTTGGTCAAAACTTTTTAATGTGAATTAATCCAACTGGTGGTGGTTGGAGGCCAACTCCACATGCTTGCAGGCACTACTGATCACCTGCCCACTCCGTGGGCAGGGCCATCTACCAACGGCTGACGTGGCAGACGACGTGGCACGCTACGTCAGCTAATTCTAAGAGATGAAGAATGAGTTGTACGGAGGACCAACTTGCACAATTCTGGAAAGAGCAGCAATCGATGGGTTAAAATTAAAATTAAAATAACAAAAATCAAAATTTGAGAATTAGATTGGAAAAGAACCCGACATGTCTTCCCCTCTTTCCTCCATCGGTGTCTCCCAAGAACCCTAATCCTCCCACCCCAAGATCAAACAAATCTCTTAAGAAGATTTCTTCCCAAAATTCCCCTCGAATATATAGGAACCCGATACCTCTATCTATGCTATCACAGTAACGATGACCACTAAAACCTAACTCGATCGAAGGCGCTGCTGTCCGTAGTGGGTGACGTTGGAACCCGATCTCATTTCTACCGGAAAAATCGAAAACAAAGAGCCTTTTGGATCATTTCCAGGTATGTGGTCTCGGTGGTATAAGGTTCGCACTAAATTTGTTTCTTTTTTTTTTTTTGAATTGTTTCTGCATTTTTTTTGGGGAATTGTTTCTGGAATTTGTTAATGTTGCTGGAAATTTAGTTGTTTACAACTTTGTGGTTCTTTGCAAACGATGGGATTTTTGTTGTTTACAACTTTTTGGTGAAGTTTAGTTGTTTCATTCCTTTTTTTTGTTTTTTTAATCATGGATTTTGTGGATTTTGCAGTTCATAGAGTAGTTGATGAAATTATTATTGCTGTTTAGTCTAGGTTGTTTAATTTTCAATGAATAACCGCTGCTTAGTTTTGAATCATATGATAGAGTTTGCTAAACCTCTATTATATGATTCTGTAATATATAATGTGGTAGTTGTTCCCAAACCTTTATTAATGGGATGGGGTTGCTAAAATGATAGAGAAAGTGAATTTAAGAAATTCGAGTCATCTAAATCCTTTGTTGGTGAAAATGTGCGGATTAATAGAACAAATTTATAAGGGTAAACTTAGTTTCTATCGAAGAATGTTTCGTTGGTATGTTGATATGAGGGAAATTTTCGTCAAGAATTGGCAAATATTCTAAGTGGTGTTGTTTTCTTCTATAATTTTGGAGTTCGAAACTTGTGGCAGTTTCATATGATGAATTTGATGGTTATAGAGTAAAACTAACTACATCTTACATTCTAGAGAAAATAACTGGATGACACTGTTTCAATTCCTTACATTTAGCAAGTTTTGTGTCATTTCATGTGTAGAAGGATGTCAATCACAAACAAAGGTATGTGTTTGTGTTGTCGGATGCCTAGTCACACTACGAATCGGTGCCCGAATAAGAGACTATGCCCGACATGTCAGGAAGGATTTGTGAAATACCTTCAGGTTGTGAATGAAAATTCAACGAACTATGGGAAATTATTTTTCCGATGCAGTGTAGATTAATGCCGATATTTCATATGGGACCGTGCACAATCAAGTGGTTTGGCAGACAAAGGTCAATATACTCGCCCTTTGCCGAAGAAACGTCACCTTCAAGACAATGAACATGAGCTTGGAGACAACAAAGTAGATACTCAAGAGGCTAATGAGCCTGCTTTATTCAACAATAATGTAACTATAACGGATGTAAAGGATGCTGACATTGAGATTCGGCTTAATATGACGATCCGTATAAGCAAGGGTAAAGCAACATCTCTGAAGTGATAGTTTGTGTTTTAATTCCCATTGTAGTTAGTCATGTGATGGAGTGTGGTGATTTATCTAGTTATATTCGTAATTCCAAACATTTATCTTTCTCGGCTATTAGGTGTCTTTTATTTGTGACGTTGAATCTTGTTGAATGTTGTTGAATGCTATAGAAGTGAATTTTAAGTATCTCCTTTAAAATGGGCATGTCGTTTACATTTGCTTGTTATGATTGTTTTATGATCTCAAGTTTGCTTGTTATGAAGTCGAGTAACTTCAACATTCATCCCATTGACATAGTTACAGATGGAACATCAAAGTTTACACGAAAATACGTTGCGAATCATACTACATGTCGTATCGAAGAACAGGTTTTAGGGAGTTACGAAAGATAGTTCCGAGTAAAAATCCTTCTGGTTTCACAATTTCGACTCCAGTTGCATAACAAAAATTGCTTGTACTCATTCAAGCTTTTTTCGAAGTGAAACTCTACCTACTACTCACAACACGTATCTTGGTCAAATAAGGCAATAACGACTAATTTGACAATAAGAAACAGCAATATGAATTCACCCGACATCAAATTAACAATATTCTAGAGAACAAATTGATCAAATAATGCAGTTGATTATGAAGCACCAATGGGTAACACCACCTTGACAAATAAAACCGATTGTGGTAGTCGATCCTGTATATTACACCAAAATGTCAGTTTCTAGAAACATACTTCATAAGCTAATGATGAAGAAAATTGCGAAGAGAAAAGCTCTTGTCGTAGCATACCATCCATAAGCTCAACTCTTCCCCTTCTTACTCCACTCAAAACACGGTCCAATGTTTAGTATAACTAGAATTACTTTATTCAATTCAACGCATGTAAAGCTACATTTAATCAACAAAGGGCACCTAAATGGAGAGTAATTGGCTGAAATTTTACAGCTGTGAAGTTCTCTTCACCATTCCCCAAATGCAAGTGAATGATCAACTTATGTATTTAAACTACGATGATTAAATATTCAAAGTACCTGAAGCACCAAATTAATAGTAATTAATAATACATAACAAGGCAGAACATAAACATTTGCGATCGAAATAAGGACAAGGAAATGTATCAATAATCCCATACATAACATGATCCAAACACACGTTCAAAATAGCTCAGAATACAATAGCTAAAAATGCATATTCTAGTTTTCTAGCAACGGGTGAAACTGAGGAACTCATCATCTTGCATTGTGTCATTGTACTCATCCAATGCACCATAAAATCCACTAGGCGTGCAAAAATTGTCTTGCAAACTGCTATGATCACTGCATTCCATGGATAGCGTATCAGGGTGATAAGGGTCATCGTCATTGTCCTTTCATCTACCAATTGTGACCTGTGTATGAAATAGACATATTTGTAGTTGATAGGCGTTGTAATTGCAAAGAGAAATGATATTTAAAATAATGGAAAGAACTTGACAAAGAATGTTGATATGTACTTCGACATGGACAATGCATTTCGATATTTCCGCTTAAATATGCAATATTTCATTCGATATATACGTCGAAATTTTACCTAGGCTGTAGCTTTGGGCATGTCCTAACGGTGTGGCCTGGAGCTTTGCAATGACTACAGCACTTTTTTCTCTTGTCTGTTGCCTTTCCTTAGATGACTTCAATCTCTTTGAACTACCTTTCGTCCACACGGCAATCGAGTTGGCCACGTTCAATGGCTCCTTGAAGCTCGTACTAGACGGGGGGATGGGGGAAAGATGCTGCCCCTACTTCAATATGTTCCCTGATTTTTTTTCTCAGAATAATCATCTCCGTAAGTGCAAAATTACTAATGTCATGCGCAATGGCAGCCTCCTCAATCATTTCCATTGCAAAACCTGCTAAGGAGCCACGTCTCAGAACTAACATTTGCTCCAGCCCAATATGCCTAAGTTCATCAAAAACCGGCTGGGACTTTGCCTTCTTGGTCCACCTCTCCAAAATATACTGTGCGGGAAAGTACGTAACATCCTTTTTCAGCAACATACGCAAAATGTGTCGACATGGATAACTGTGGAATTCAAATAATTGGCAGCTGCATGTCATGAGTTCGGAACCTATATACGAAATAAATGATGTGGAATTCAATAGACCTACATTTGAAGCCATATTACATAAAAGTGATCGACTAGAAGAACATAAAACTTTCATATGGCACCCATGATTCATCTACCAATACACTCAATTTATGAAAACTGATAAAGGAAAACCAGACCTGTCCAGCAAGTAACCGTACGCACATGATCAGATAGCCCATCCCCAATGACTTTGCAAATCTCATAAACCTTTCTATCATCTGACGATGAGACCTTCTTCGGCTTGTACGATAAAGTAAGTTGTAATTCCCTTTGGAAACGCAAAAAAGTTGTTTTTGTGTATATTGTAGCCATCTGCTTCTCCATAGGGAAAGATGTCACGGAACGGGGCACTTCAGCCCAGTCAATGTATGAGGCATGCGTTTCCATGTTCCTTTGGTGTTCGATTGCCATCTAGTATCTTAGTATGAAATCTGCAAGAGAGTTTTGGCTAATGACGAATCTTTTCAAAAAAACATGGTTCGCTTCAACTCTCTGGCTACTTGACATCCGGCTGCAAAAACGTGCCTCACATAAGCTTGAACCCACCTGAAATAGAAGAATTTCCAATTACAAAGCTACATTTTCTTAAGAACAATGATGCATGTACCAGCGATGGTTCTCTTCAATAGATTAAAAATCCAAACTTAAGGAAAACACAAAAACCATTTTTTAAGTCAGTAAAACAATTAAACTACCTGGCCCGTATCTCGTACATAGTCCGCAGCCACTCACTTGCCCCCAACTGTGTGGTACTCATTAGTGCACCCCACCCTTTTTAAAAATCCTCTACTGTCTTAGAATCTCGAATAAGGCTATAAAGAGTGCTCTTGTGCTCATTGTACAATACAGCTCCCAATTTTTCAAAAAATTTGTTTTCAATATGCCACAGGCACAAGTGATGCATCGTATTAGGTAGAAGCTCCGATACCGCCTTCCCAATTGCCTGATCTTGGTCTGTCATAATAATTTTCGGAATAACACGGTTTGGCATGCAAGTTAGGAACTTGGAGAATAACCACCTGAATGAGTCAGTCGTCTCGTCACTAATCAAACCGGATCCGAACACAACTGTCTGACGATGATGGTTCACGCCTACAAAAGTTCCAAGGATCATAGAGTACGCAATTGTGTTGTAAGTCGTATCGAACAGAAGAGCATCTCCAAAATATGCATATGCATTTCGTGACTCACAATCAGCCCAAAAACATCTCTTAAATACCTTCACCTCATTTCCTTCGGCGGTCTCCATGGCATATGTATCATAAACGTAGTACCAATTTGGATTCCGACTCTTCTCTTTCTCCAAGAAGTAGATGAGGGACTCCGCATCGTGGCCCAAAAGCTCTCGGCGCAAGTCACGCCTGTAGTTTCTCAAATCCCTCTCACAAAAACCAACAGACGACGGACCACCCGTATCTATTTCCATAATTCGAAACTATTGAGATAACGGAACATTTGCTTGTGAGAGTTGATCAACAAGTTTCTTTCTAGATTTCGGCATCTTCCTGTGCGATTTGAGGAACTGTACCTTCTTTGGAGTAGTTAGAGGATGCGTATGCTCTTCTACGAACTTGCTAATAATAAACCCATCCCCTTTAACTTGTCTCCTAATAGACATACTGGCCATACACAAACAACACATTTCTCCCCAATTTCTTTCACTAGTTCTTGGTTGACTATCTTTTATTTTCTCTTGATATGTCTCATCAGTCTTTCCCTCTCTCGAGCAAACGAATGTCTTAAGACGATACTGCCCGGCTTTGTTTTTAACACAATTTCGTTGTCGTACACTGAAGCCCTTCACCTTTGCATATTGATTGTAGAACAAGTACGCATCCTCCTCCGTGTTAAATGTCTTCCCCACTTTCGGAACCTCTACGTCCTTACTACATTCCATACCTACGAATAAATAATGGTAAGATTCCACAGACATACACAACAACAAAAAAGGAAAAAAATGAAAAAGGCAGCAACCAAAAAATGTTCTTGAAGAAATACAATAGCTAAGAAAAAATTATGCCAAACAAGGTCCTTGTTATTTACTTATTTGCATTGACTCATTTGCATTGAGATTTTTAGATCATTTATGTTAGTTGTAGTATTCATTATTCCTATAATTGTGGATATGAGATGAATAGAAGTAAGTGATTGGGAGTGCCGCTGCAACACCTGCGTTCTCTTCCCACCTATATCTCGAAAGCAATGTTACAATAAATTGATTGAATGCTAAAAGGAATAAGAATACTCCAGTAGGAGGGAGACCAATGCTCAAATATTTCCCTCCTTTCTGATGGTCTTTGCTAGTTAATATTGAGACTGCATTCTTCAACTTATTACTTGGTCATATCCTTTGAGGTAGGAGAAAGTCATAGGGATGGAAAAATCACTGTCCACAATATAATTAATCCCGTGCTTGGCCTTTTTTCAAGTTTACCCGATCGATTCTCCAAAAAGAAAGAGTATATAATTGATTCTTAATTTCTTGTCATGTTATCTCAATATTCCTCAACCCAAACTTGTGACCAAATGACATGTATTCTTCCTGCAACTGACTAATTATTTTTTTTGTCTCCATGATATTTTTTGTCTCAACGATCAAACAAATCACAGTATTAAATTTCTGGTTTAATTTCCTCCTTTTCCATGTGTTAAAAAAATGCATCAAGTTGAAGTGTCCAGTGAGAATAGTATAAATATGAAGAAATATATACACCACCTGGTCCTGTAGTCTCGATGTCAGCAAGGCCGGTGGTTCCTTTGGCAGATGGTCTTGTAGGCTCAACGTCAGCTTTGCCGGTGGTTCCTTGGTCAGGGGCATCAATGGTGTCAGATGCTAGCGGCATCTGTGCTTCACCTTCGACGGATTTCGATTCACTGCCAGGCAGCGTCATTTTAGAGATTACAGCCGATTCAGCTCAAAATTTGATCGAATTGACGAAGGGGAATCTTGGGTATTGGGTTCCTGTATATTCGAAGGGAATTTTGGGAAGAAATCGTCTTAAGAGATTTGCTTGATCTTGGTGTGGGAGGATTAGGGTTATTGGGAGACACCGATGGAGGAAAGAGGGGAAGACATGTCGGGTTCTTTGCCAATCTAATTCTCAAATATTGATTTTTGTTGTTTTAATTTTAATTTTAACCCATCAATTGCTGCTCTTTCCAGAATGTGCAAGGTTGGTCCTCCGTATAGCTCATCCTCCATCTCTTAGAATTAGCTAACGTGGCATGCCACATCAGCCGTTGGTAGATGGCCCTGCCCACGGAGTGGGCAAGTGATCAGCAGCGTGCTTTCAGGTTTCATTTTACTGACAAAACAATTGTTAGTGAAAATGTTGCTGGGGATTATCTTGATTTTACCATGAGTTTTTACAATTTTAAGACTGTGAATGAAGTTCTTCAAACACCTTCAACTAATGAAACGCCTGATTTAATTGATATCTATATTTACTTATCCATATTTCGATCATCCTTTTTTATTTTGAATATTTCTTTTCGTGAACTCACATTATCACTTGGTATTTATTTTTTAGATTTTAGTGGTGCATTAGTGCAAACTGAGAACGTAGATCCTTGAGAGGCTATGGGATCTAATTTCCTTTCTTTTCATCTTAAGGATGTGTGGTATTCATCTTTGTTTTATTAAAAAAATTAATATTATTTTGTCACTTTCTATTCACATATTATTGTAGATTATTTCTGTACCACTAAAAATAATTTTTGCTCCACTTGACACTAGGAATGAGTGTATTGCAGTTACTTTGTGGAGACAATATGGCAACCAAGCTAGAGGTGCTCCGTACAGAAGAAGGAATGATACTATTGTTGTATTGTTACAACTTCATAGTATATCTAGGAAACGAGGTATTCTGTAGCTTACTTATCTCCTTTGTCTCATGTAAATGGCATATTGGTAGTTGCGTAGTCATAACTGTTTTCCCTTTTTTTTATTAACGTAGATAATACGCTTCAGTTGGCTACCTCTTTCCAAGTGGCGAAAGTCCTTATAGATGAGCACATTCTAGATGTGGAGCAGTTCCGCCATCGGTATTGAAATAGTTATTTCAAAAATATTCTTGATGCCACTCGTGAGTTATATTTTGATTCGATGATAAATTGTCATTGGTTTTTTATATTCATGGCGGAAATAGGCAATATCAGGTTACAGACCAAAGTTAACAACAGAGAATTCTAAAGAGTGGAAATAAAGAGCTTGATGGATTTGGAGAAAGCGATCAGTTCCTTGGTGTATCAGCCTTAGTCTTTCTTTGTTCAACAAAACAAGTTTCTCCCTTTCAACGCATTAGCAGCTCATGGTGATGCACAATACCATTTCTTCTTCAATTTCATCACCAGATTCATCTGGCTGTTCTTTCTCAATATCAAAACCTAATTTTTGAGGTTAATCTTCTTTCTCAGCATTCTGGGCAAATTCGTCAGCCACTTCAACATCAGATTCACAATCAACCTCATCATGAGCATCATCAACCTCATGATTTACAACATCATTCACAACTTTCTCCACCTCAATAGTAGAAATCCCTTTTTCAAATGGATTTTCTATCATCAATTCATCAACAACAACATTAGTAGCAACATTAAGGCTACTAGAAATCCCAATATCACAAGCCACAAAATTTTTCCCCAAAAAAAATCATCTTCTACACAAGATTTCTAAGAAATTTCTTTCTAAAATCAATGATGGGTAAAAGGGCATTTAGCCATATTACTGAAAATAGAAGATGGAATTGGACCTATGAAATAAGGTACCGTGGTGGTGGCCAGAGGCGGCATCAAGGTAGCAGCAGTACTTGCGGGGGCTGGTGCAGGTGGCGACGGGTAGTCACCGGCGGTGGTGATGGTGAAGGTAATGCTCCTTCCAATTTTCTAGGTGAAGTCCTCAATTTCTTCCCTAGATCTAGTCGTTTGGTCATGGATTTCCTCTTTCCCATAGTAAATTTGAGTGGGTGTTGAGGATTAAAGAGTTTGATGATGATGGTTTTGAAAGTTTCAGTGAGAGATAGCGTAGAGATGAGGAAAATGATAATAGTGATGGGTAGGCGTATGTGTGTGTTATGCGTGTGAGATGGGAAGAGATTTTTCACCAATTTTTACTAAAATACCAAGAATCACTCCCCTTTTAGAATTCCTTGCAGATGAAAATTCAAAATCTGCTCAAATATGGAATCCATGTGTTCGCCAAATTCTATTTCCATTTAAATTGCAGTTGGTAAATTTGGGAAAATTAAAGAATTAAGGAAACAAAAAGTTGCAAAAATTGGGCCCACAACTAACTCACTTTTCCTGCAAGACACGCGCACATTGGCCCATTGTATATTGCCTTCAAACAAAAATTCCCGAAATATAGAGCTAGATGCATCTAGTACCTTCAGATACATCTGAGTAGTGTACAGTCCACCACCCATAAATACAAGTCAATTACGGTGCGTGTGTGTGTGTGTGAATCAAACAACAGGTGGTCAATCATACATCACCATAAAATAGCTTATGGTTTTCCCTGACTTATTGGTGTTTCACTGTAGCGCGCTAGCAGACCGATCAAAATGTGTAAAAGTGCGAATTCTCAAATTTGGCTTGCCAACTTTTTCAATCAAATGGCACTGTCTTTTGGAAGGGGAAATAGCTATGCTCGATCCCTAGAAATCATCTTTGTCATTTCTCTTTCTTTTTATTTCAATTTTAGCTTACTCATCATTTTTTTTGTTTTGAAAATGGGGTATAGACTTGGCTTGGATTGGCAGCCTTCTTTTTTGCTGACCTCGCTCTTGGACAATCGAATTGCATCCAATGCTAAAAGCAAGGTTTTGAATGTAGGTCTACACTTAGATATAGAGCCTCAACCAGAAATAAAACCTTATAGCATTAACGGTAGTGACTTATTCCATTGGATTGTCCGATTGAAGTGTTGTCAGATTAGTCTTGAGGTATGTTGACTATCACACGTCAGATACATTAGCCTCAATGCTAGGTCCGAGCACTTAGATACACCCTACAGCAATCAGACAATCTACAATTATTCTAACTCACAAGAATAGGAAAAACTATCTATATGAATGCATAAACTTAAAACAAAAGCGAAAAGGAAAATTACAAAAAATGCAAATCTTTTTGTTTTTTTAATAAAAATGCATAGCCTATTCAAGTGGTGGAGAAACCACAATTTGTTTCCTAAGGTTTTCAAATTTGGCAGTATTGCAGGCCTTAGTGAACAAATCTGCAAGTTGTAGATTACTCTGTATGTGTTCCACATTGATAGTCTTTTGTTCCACCAATTCTCTGATAAAATGGTGTCTGATATCGATGTGATTTGTTTCGGAGTGTTGGACTAGCTTTTTTGAGATGTTGATGGCGCTAGTGTTGTTACAAAACATAGTGGCTTGATCGACCGAAATCCCATTGTCATTTAACATCTGTTTCATCCAGAGGAGTTGAGTGTACAACTCCCAGCTGATATATACTCTGCTTCGGCTGTGGATAGGGATAAGAAATTTTGCTTTCTAGTTAGCCACGCTACCAGATTGTGTCTAATATAAAAATAGCCACCGGATGTGCTTTTTCGATTATCAACATTGCCAGCCAATTCTGCGTCTTAATTTCTTGCAAGATGGGCAATGGTATCTCGACTATAACAAATACCATAGCTATATATACCACTTCCATATCTAATGATCTATTTCACTGCAAAAAGATGCGACTCCTTAGGGTTCACCTAATATCTGGCACATATTCATATGCTCAAGGACAGGGTTCGCCTAATATCTGGCACATATTCATATGCTCAAGGACATGTCTGGCATGCTTGCTATGAGATACAATAGACTACAAATGGCGCTTCTGTAGAGGGATGCATCTATTTCTTTGCCAGTGTCATCTTTTTATAATTTCACCGTGGTTGCCATGGGTACTCTTATGGGCTTTGAGTCTTGAAACCCAAACTTTTTCACCAGGTTCTTGGCATATTTTTTCATGTAAGATGAAGATGCCAGATGTATCCTACTTCACCTACAAGCAAAGAAATAAAGTCAGTTCACCAACCATACTCATTTCAAATTCTCTTTTCATGGTATTAATAAATTCATCAATTTTGGACATAGAGGTTGAGCCAAATGCGATATCATCAACATATATTTGAGTTACAATTAGCCTAGAGTTCAAGTGCTTAATGAAAAGAGTTTTATCAATTCCTCCCCTTTTATATCCTTTGCTAAACAAAAAGGACGTGAGCCTCTCAAAATAAGCTCTTGGAGCTTGCTTCAGACTATATAGAGCTTTCTTAAGTCTATACACATGATCTAGATGGAATTGATCTTTGAATCCTCATGGCTGTGCCACACAGGCTTCTTCATTCAACACACCGTTCAAGAAGGCGGTTTAAACACCCATATGGTACAATCTTTAGTTGCTATAGCATGAGACGGCTAACAACAACCTGATGGACTCAAGACAAGCTACGAGAGAAAATTGCTCCTCGAAGTCTATGCCTTCGACTTGTGTGTAACCTTGTGCAACTAGTTTGGCCTTGTTTTTCACAATGATGCAAGATTCATCTCACTTGTTTCTGAAGATCCATTCTGTGCCAATCACATTATTTTCTTTCGGACGTGGGACCAATTCCCATGCATTATTTCTCTTGTACTAGTCCAACTCTTCTTGCATGGCTTGAACCCAATTCTCATCTTTTAAGGCTTATTTTCACATTCTTTGGCTCAATTTGTGAGAGATAGTACATGTTTCCTAAGTAAAAACACATGGTACTAGCTCAGCAGCGAACTTTCTTCGAGTTACCATCATTTCACAAAGGATGTGCTTTTTAGACTCTTGAAGGTGGTTTCTTTGTGGTTCTAGGCTGTTGTTCAGTCCTATAGTGGCAGATGTGTCTGAGTATAACTATTCAGCATCAGATTCATTTGCTTGCTGTCCTTTTGTGTTGTTTTGCGCTTCTATTGGACACTGATTTTCTGCTGGTTTGTCAGATTCATCCAGCTATTTCGTCTGATCTTGTAGAAATTCCAGTGGATTAGACTCACCTGCCTACAAATGAGAATTTTCATCGTTAGTATCATCAACCTTCACATTAACAAACACGATAATAGTTTGAGTTCTAAGATTACACACTCAATAAGCCCTACTATTCTCCGAATAGCCCAAAAACACACCATCATCAAATTTTGAGTCCAATTTTTCTAGATGATCCCTATCTTTCAAAATGTGACATTTATTCCAAAACATGTGAAAGGAGTCAATCCTAGGCTTTCTATCCCTTCCAAATTTCATAAAGAGTTTGTTTAGTACCACTTCTAAGGATGGCTCGATTAACGACATATGAAGCAGTGTTAATGGCTTCAGCCAAAAATCGAGTGGGTAGTTGTTTGCTATTTAGCATAGTGCACGCCATCTCTTGCAAGGTCATGTTCCTTCTTTCAACAACTTCATTTTGTTATGGAGTCCTTGGTGCAGAAAACTCCTGACTTAACCCATATTGGGCACAAAATTTAGCGAAGTCTAAGTTTTCAAATTCCCTTCCATGATTGTTTCTGATCCTTTTGATCTTCACCCGTTCATCATATTTCTCATTTCTCAATTTCTGAAATAGAATAGAAAATTTGTCAAAGGCATCAGATTTTTCGCGAATGAACATAACCTAGGTGTATCTCGAGAAGTCATCTACACACACATAGATGTATTTCTTACCTCATATACTCTCATTTTAAATGGGACCCATAAGATCCATATGAATGAGTTTAAGTATATATGAACTAGAAAGTAACTTACCTGCTTTGTGTTAGCTCCGGATTTGCTTAACCTTTTGAGAATCACCACAGATTCTGTTCGGAATGTTCTTAAGATTGGGTAAACCTCTAACAGCTTGTGTCTTTGCCAACCTCACGAGATCTGGTAGTTTAAGTGGTCCAAACAATCCTAGACGAATTACAAACAACCAGATTGTCAAGTGTACAACACTTATCCTTTGACCGGATTCCCTTGAAAATGACGATTTCCAATGGGTTAGAATTCCTGCCACAACTCAAAACGTTGCAACATTCTTTAGAAAACATAACTAGAAGGTTTTCATCACACAATTGGCCTACGCTAATAAGATTTTCTTTAAGACCAATCACATAAAGTACATTAGTAAAAGTGGGTAAATCTTTAATTTCAATGATACCTGAACCAGCAATCTTGCCCTCTGGCCATCACCACACGTAACAACACCTGTTTCGCCTTTCACAAAGCCTGATAGCAATGAGAGGTCATTTGTCAAATGTCCAGAACAACCACTAACAAAGTACCAAGTGTTAGGAATGCAAGCACTAAAAGACAATTGCACCACGTATGCGTTTTCCCTCGTCCTCCTAGGGTGATAGTGTTTGGGAGGGCCTTGGGAGGGCCTTGATCGGCTATAGGTCATCTCTTATAAGTATTAACAGGGTTCCAATATTCATGGCAATTAAAAACATCATGTCCAAATTTGGAATAAAAATTACAGGTTACTTGTGCTGTAGATGCATTATGCCTGTCCAGATGAGACTGGGTTTATTTATTTACCTGATTCTAGATGGGAGGCCTAATATTCTAAACTGGAGCAATTTCTGCAATACGAATAGGACACAGGCCTGATGCATCCTGTGCGTGGTTGGAGAACTCAGATGCATCTGGGTTAGGTCCATTCGAATTTCGGGTTTGGGATCCATTTCTTTCATAAACATGGGGCCTACAGCTAGACCTTTACCTTTACCTTCGTAGCCTAGGCCACTCTTGATGCCTACGGGCCTTCCATAACTCAGAATTTCATCAAGGTGAGCAGTCTCAAGGACTAGATCCTTGATTTTCTCATGTGCTTTCGTAAGTTCTTCAGTCAATCTATTTACCTCTGCTTTTTCAACAAATTCCATGGAAGATGCGCCTCGCTCACCCTCTCTCTTGTATTCAAATGCTAACTGCAGCAGATAGATCTTTTCTTCTGCTTTCTAGAGCTTTCTTTTCAAATCTTAAGCTATCATGCTAGATTAATGTAAGGTGGTACCTGTAGGAGACAAGGTCATAGAATAAGTAGTAGATAAATATAAAGCAGTAATGGTGGTTACTTGATTACCAAATGAGTTTTCGTCCGATTCGGATCCAGATGCATTTGACTAAACATCGCTCCAAGTGATATTGATGGCCTTCTTTCCTTTCTTTTTCAGCGTGTTCACACAGTTAGAGGCGATGTACCCATAACCTTCACACTCTCTAAATTGAATGCGATTTTGACCTTTTTCATCGGAGGACTTAGATTTCTTCTTTGTATTGAAGTTGCTTCTCCTCTTAGATTGTTGTTGACCATGATTTTGCCCTTGTGATTTGAAGCTTTTACTCTTTTGCTTACCTTTACGGAGTTTCTTCAATTGTTTAGTGAGGAGAATGTTGTTTTCATCCTCATCAGAATCACCACACTCATCTTCCTCGCTATTTTCCTTGAAGGAAATTCCAGGCTTTTTGTTTTTCTTGCGTCTGCCCAGATGCATCTTAAAGGTCATTAGAGAGCAAACAAGTTCATCTACTCTCATGGTTACAAGATTTTTACTTTGTTCAATAGCGGTCACCTTTGGAAGAAAATAGACCGGTAAAGATCTAAAGATCTTCTTCACAATCTCTTCATCGGTATATGTTTTACCAAGAGAATCGGTCGAGTTTTGTGAGGTCACTAACCCTTACATAGAATCTCTTGAAGTCTTCACTCCTCATCCACGATGAGGTGATCAAATTCTTGCTTAATATTTGTAGTTTTGAGATTTTTACTGCACTAGTGTGGTCATTTGTTGCCTTTAAAGCGTCCCAAGCTTTCTTAGTCATCTTCAATGAGGAAATCAGCTTGAATTGGCCTGCATCTACTTGCGAAACAATAGCATTCAGAACTTTAGAACTAAATGAAGCTGCAGTATGTTCTGCATCAGTATAAGTGCTCCTAGGTTTAGCAGTAGTAACACCTTCAGTGGTGACAGTAGGTGTAGTGTAACCCTCAAGGGTAATGGTCCAACAACGTTCATCAATGGATTGAATATAAATTTCCATCCTAATTCTCCAATATACATAGTTAGATCCATTGAACAAAGGTTGTCTAAGAGGTGCAAGAGTGTCCAACTTAGACAACCGGATCTCATTTTCTAGAAGTGAACCTGCTCTGATATCAATTGAAAGTTTACAGTTATTTAAGGTTATGACGAAATGTCCAGATGTGTCTAGATAGTGTTCTATTAGTCAGTTTTTGATAAATCCTCGAAAAACACTTAAATAACTCTTCTATTTTATGTATTTGCATATTTTATTAGTGTTATATGTTCGTATTTTGTGTTGTTCCTTTATTGTTGTGTTTAGAACTACAAAGAATCAAAAAGAGCCAAAATGGATGAAAAGAGAGCAAAAAAGGAAATTGGGGGATAAAATACAAGCAAAAAAAGATGGAGGACCTCTAATGCAATTTTATGAAAAGTTATTTTTGCAATTTTTCTGGTGCCAATATGAAAGAACATCAAAAGCGGATTCCCACACTTTTTTCAGATTGCAAATCGAAGTTTCCCAGTAAAAGTTATGGCTGTTTGAAGAAAATGACTAAAAATATCAATTCCCAAACTGTTGGGGACCTAAGTGTAACTTTTCAAAGCTTTGGGGACCAAAGTAAACTTTTAAAATTTTGGAGGATGGCAAGGGAATGGTCGACCATTCCAAGCTTAAAATATACAACTTTGTAGAGAGAATTAGCTAGTAATTCTCCCCAACTTTTATGGCAATAAAATTCTCTTCCTCATTTGTTTTTAGTTCTAACTTGAAAGCTATGAGTTTCTCATATTCCGGTGGAAGCAAAAGCCTAAATGAAATGACTAGTGATCCATTAATGATACTTCGGCCATGAATATGATTAGTAGAGCATTTCTTTGCTAGTTTCTCCCTTTCGTTTATTTTTCATGTTTGAGAAAGATAATTTCTCATATCTTGCAAAGGTGATACAAGGCGAACTCGCTAAAAAGTATTTAACCCGCGTGTATGAGTAATTGGACTTCTCTATCTATTTCTTAGCATTTATTTACTTGTTTTGTATATTTTTTTTTTTTGTATATTACTTGTGATAGTGAAGTATAATATATCATATAGCAGAGGTAAGACACGACGATTACGTCACTAAAAAGTATTTAACCCTCTAATATGAATAGTCAGACTTCTCTATCTAGTTCGAGGGGAATGTTGTGTTCAATTAATATGTTGTTATCTTTTCTAACTCTTTAGTGACGTTTTATCTATTCATATACTTCAATTTGTTGATTTGTTATGCTTTTAAACTCGTTTTTGAGTTTATATGATTATTGCATTCACCTTGGCCAAGTGAATCAATTAATCTCTAAATTCAAGTTATATGCGAGGATTGAAACTTTTGATCCGTAATTATCATTAGATTCTAATCCAAAGTAACAAATGAATATCGTGCAAATTTGTTAACAAATCGAGTTAGATGCATTAATTCAAGTTTGTGAAATTACTCATCTAATTCAACTCATTCTTCTCGTTCATTTCACACTAGCATTGCATTAAATTCTAAGAACTTCTTTAGGGTCATCCAATAGTTAGATGTTAAGTTAAAGAACTCACTTTAATCTAATACACTTAAGGAAGGATTCATTAATCAGATCTTCTTGATTAATTGGAGTTGATAAATTGAAGAAAGAATATTAATATATAGCTTGGAAAAGATTACTACGAGTTATTGACACAACCAAACCCGAGAACTAAATATATCTTCAATTATTTCATTTTATCTCCTTTATTTTGTCATTTCATTTTCAAAATTCACAAAACCCCCCTTCCTATAATAATTGATAAAAACAACTAGATTAAATACCGTTCTTCTTTGGTTCGACCATTACTTACCACTTCTACATTAATTTGTAGTTTTGAAACGGAGTAAGGAAATAAAATAAATTTTGGTATACTGCGACAACACACTCAAGTTGTTGGCGCCGTTGCCGGGGATCGGTTAACCAATTTAGTTGCTTTTATTAATTAATTTTAAAAACTCTTCACTTGTATGCATAATACTCGATCTACTAATCGAATTCTTGAAAGTTTCAATCCGGAAATTGAGAAATCCATTCGAAGATGAATAAGACAAGCAAAACAAACAGAACAAGAAATGACGAAAAACAACAACGAAAGAACTTTTAAACAAATGGCAACTCCCGAAGTAACTCAACAACCTTTGTGCATCACTTTTCCAACCGTAGAAGAAGGTAAGACTTTCGAGCTAAAATCTGGTTTGACACATCTTCTGTCATCTTTTCATAGACGAACCGGCTAAAATCCATATTAACACTTGAAGGAGTTTCATGTCGTGTGTGATAGCATGAAAGCCCCGGGCATCACTGAAGAGCAAATAAAGCTCAGAGCTTTTGCATTTTTCCTAAAAAAATGCCTCCAAAGATTGGTTATATACTTTGCCAATCTATCCCACTTGGAATGAAATGAAACAACTTTTCCTTAATAAGTACTTCCCTGCATCAAGGACCTCAAATCTCAGGAAAGATATCTCTGGAGTAAGCCAAAACAATGGAGAGACTCTTTATGAGCATTGGGAGCGTTTCAAAAAGCTCATTGGAAGTTGCCCACATCACCAAATCAGTGAAAACCTCTTAGTGACATATTTTTATGATGGGTTATGTCAATTAGATAGAAACATGGCTGATGCTGCTAGCAAAAGAGCTCTGATGAACAAAACACTTGCTGAAGCACGAACATTGATCTCACAGATAACTAAAAACACTCAATAATTCAATACAGGCCGGAAAATGAACATTCGAATAATAAAAGAGGTAAGCCATTCCAATGTTGAAAGCCAACTTTCTGAACTAACCCATCTTCTCAAACAAATTGCTGTAGGAAACAATCAACAAATCAAAGCATATGGCATATGCACAAATCTAGGACATCCTACTGCCGCTTGCCCTGCTCTACAAGTGGATAATAGTGAACAAGTGAATTCAGCAAGTAATTTCCCATTCCAAAGGCAATAGTACAATTCGTATTCGAACACCTATAATCCGGGATGGCGAGACTATCCCAATCTGAGTTATGAAGCCAACAAGTCCCCGGGTTTCTTCCCTAACAAACCTCAAGCCCAATTCCACCAGTAAGGGAATTTCCAACCCCAAAGGAAATTTCAACAGAAACCTTAACCATCAAGTATGTCTCTCAAAGATATGGCGAAACATTAGCAACTAACACTGTGAAGTTCCAACAGGATTCTAAATCGAGCATTCAAAACTTGGAAAATCAAATGAGTCAGTTGGCAACTGCCATCAATCGGCTAGAAGCATAATCTAGAGGAAAGGTACCATCCCAACTTGAGGTAAATCCAAAGAATGTCAATGCTAATTTCCATACCTAAAATCCTCTTCGCTTCCCCTAAATCCTTCATTTCAAATTCAGAGGCAAGTTTAACTTTAATAGACTCAATCTTAGACATATCACTGCATGCAAATAGCATATCATCCACATATAACAGCAAGTATAAGGAATCACTGCCACTAGATCCTTTGAAAAACAAACAAACATCATAACTACTCTTCACAAACCCAAGACTTTGGACAAAGGTGTCAAACCTTTTGTACCATTGTCTAGGGGCTTGTTTGAGCCCATAAAGTGATTTTTGCAATAAACAAACATGGTTCTTTTTCTGTTTATCAAAGTATCCAAGTGGTTGGTTCATATATCTGACCTCATCAAGATCACCATGTAAAAAGGTTGTTTTCACATCAAGTTGATCCAAATACTAGTCAAAGTGGAAAACAAGTGATAAAAATATCCTAATAGATGTGTATTTAGCAACAGGTGAGAAAACCTCATTATAGTCTATTCCTTCTTTTTGTGTGAAGCCTCTAGCAACTAACCTAGCCTTATACTTGTTATTTTCAGAATCTGCCTCTTTGATCCTAGGCACCCATTTACAATCTACAACCCTTTGGTTCTTAGGTCTAGGAACAAGTTTCCAAGTGTTATTCTTGTGAAGTGACCTATTTTTATCATTCATAGCATCTATCCAACAAATAGAGTCATCAAAAGAAATGGCATCTTCATACGAGGCAGGTTAAGTGCTCACAAAATCTTGCGCAGTGTAAAGCAATTCATACATATCACCACTATACCTAGTAGAGGGAACTCTAGTTCTTCTACTCCTATCTCTAGCAAGCACATATTCAGTCAAATTAGGAGGAGAATTATTACCGAAGTCCCAGCTTTAGGGGACTGATTTGTATCATTTTCAGTGTGTTGATTTTGGTCCCTATCAGCCTGATCAACATCTGGATCAGGCTCCACCTCAATTTGTGTCTCATTTTGCTCCTCTTCATTACCACTTAAGTCCTCTTGATACTCAAAAATTACCTGTCTTTTTTTTTAATCAATCACAGCAGAATCATCAGTAGATTTAAGACATGGCATAGTTTTCTCATCAAAAATAACATTTCTGCTCAAAATTACTTTATACCCTTTAGGTTCCAGAATCCAAAGTCTATAACCCTCAGATTCTTCACCGTAGCCCAACAAAACACATTTTTGAGACCTAGCCTCTAATTTACCCTCACTTTGATGAACATAAGTAGCACAGCCGAAAAGTTTAAGATGAGAGTAAGTTATAGGCCTGCCTAACCAAACACTTTCTGGAATTTTAAAGTTCGAGGCACTAGTACGACTTCTGTTTATCAAATAAGTGGCTGTCATTATAGCCTCACCCCAGAACAATTTTTGAAGTCCAAAACTGATTAACATGCATCTTACCGTGCTTAGAATAGTTTTATTCATCCTCTCAACCACACCATTGTGTTATGGTGTGTAAGGGATGGTTTTATGTCTCAAAATCCCATTTTCTTTGCAAAGTAAATCAAAATCAGAATTGCAGAATTCTAAACCATTATCAGTCCTAAGGGCCTTGACTCTTTTATTGGTTTGGTTTTCAGTTAAAAGCTTCCACTGTTTAAACTTTGAAAAAGTTTCAAATTTAGACTTTAGTAAAATGGTCCAAGATTTTCTAGAGTAATCATCAATAATGAGCAGAAAATATCTAAAGCCAGTAAGTGTAGAAATAGTGGAGGGACCCCACAAGTCAGAGTGTATGTAATCAAGTGTTGACTGAGACTTGTGGATTCCTTTCCCAAAAGACAGCCTACTTTGCTCACCCATTACACAATTTTCACAAAACTCTACATTACCAAAGTTACCTTTACGAAGAGATTCAGTCTTAACAAGATGTTGGAGACCTTTTTCTCCAATATGCCCCAGCCTTTTGTGCCATAAAATGGCAGCATTAGGCTCAACAGACACAGCAGTTACAATCCCACCAGTGACAGGTACAGCATTTAGGAGATACAGCCCATGGGTTTTGGGAATTTTAAAAACAAGTTCTGAGTTCAAAAATAGTTTCAAGAAACCTTTATGAATAGAAACTTCATAATTTTCATCTAATTCACCAATTGAAATCAAATTTCTTTTCAAATCTGGGATGTATCTCACTTGCTTCAAATTCAGAGTATATGATTTTTTCAAAGAAAGTTTTATAGAGCCAATACCTTGAATTTGACATCTCATATCATTACCAAGATGAACTAGACTACCTTTCAAATAGGTCAAATCAGAGAAGAAATCTTTGTTAGGACACATATGGAAAGAGCAACCAGAGTCCAAGATCCACTCATTTGGTCCGGACTATTATGTGGCACACAAAACAACACCATTCAGATCATCTGACTTAGCCTTATAGGCAGCAGCAATAGCAGCAATATCAAGATTTGGGTTATCCTTAAGATCATTTATCCTCTTAAAGCAATTCTTGATACCATGACCTGTTTTTCTGCAATAATAGCACACAAGATCCTTTTTCTTATTCTTGTTATCAACCTTCCCTTTCCCCTTATCCTTTTCCTTATCCTTATCCATTTTCCCTTTGGACTTAGGAGGCTTAGAGGAAGAAGGTTTGGATGACACATTTAAGTCTACTCTACCTCTATCATCTCTTACATCATTTTGCAGTTCTAGTTCCTTATTTCTAAGGGCAGCATATACCTCATCAACACTTAGGCTTTGTCTCCCATATTCCAGTGCATTTCTCAAGTCTTTATACCTGTCCCCAAGAGAATTAAGAAGGGCTATAACCTGTTGGTTATCAGAAATACATTCTTCAGCAGATTGAAGATCAGCAATAAGTTTTGTAAACCTGTCAATATTGGCTTCACGGTTTAGGGTTGGGTCAAATCTGAAGTTATAGAAAAGTTTGAGAAGATAACATTTGTTGGGCATGGTTTTTGTGAGATAGAGCTCCTCCAATTTGTCCAACAACCCCTTAGCAGTAGTGGTCTCCCCAACCTTCCTAATAATCCCATCAGACATATGTAAAAATACAGAACTCCATGCAGTTTCATCAAGTTCAGTTCTACGATATACACTAATCTCAGCAGGATAAGTATTAGTCAATGCACCAGCACATCTTTGCTGTAACAACAATACTCTCATCTTTTGGAGCCAGAGGGTGAAATCCCCTGTGCCATTCCAAATTTCCACTTCAAACTTTGGAATAGCCAATTTTGTTATTTAAAAGGTTGTATAGCCAGAGATGAAACACAGAATGAAGACAACTATAATGAGATTAATAGAGATGCATATCAACGATGATGCAAAAAAGTTGCGTCACTCACAATAATGACTTAAAAGTAAAGGGAAAGTAAGATTCTTACCCAAAATGAAACCCTAGATTTCACAAATCAAAAATAAAGAACAAGATAAAAGAATACAAGAAAATTATACCATAAATCCACTCAATAAGTGGATTGCAGTGTTCGACCATGATGTAATCAATTTTTCAGCCGCCGATCGGAAAAACTCCAACCTCACCGGATTTGTTCGAACACCCAAGAAACGAGCCAATCCTTTGATCCACGCTCTGATACCACTTTGTTAGGCCCAGTATATAACTCGCCCCCAAAAGTAAAAGCGAAAATCAAACGAAAACAGTAAAGAACACAGGATTTATTCCCCAAAAAGGGACCAGTGGTTTGAGGACCGTTGTCTAACCCCTACATCCACTATTGAGCCTCTACAAGATTATAGATCGGGCTCCCAACCACCTTTATTAAGCCAAAACCAAGTTCCAATGGAGTTTACAAGCTATAGACCAAGTTTCAGTCGATCTCTCAATACACGACACAACCTCTCTCAATTCTCTAAGACTAGTTAATAATAATCACTCACAGATACAAATCTCTCAAGAAATCTGTACAAAAACCTAAAGAACGAATAGTAATTACAGAGAGGACTCGAGAATGAGAAGAACGAAGGAAACCCTAAAGTCTGCTATTGAGATCTAACCGAGAATGGCCCCTTGAGTGCGTATATATGAGATAGAGTGACCAACCACTAGATGAACTCCACGTGTAGTGCGAGGATGTAATCTTGTTCCAACCTGTTTTGTAAAAGCGTGGTCCACTTTGCCAAAATGAAAGCACGACTCCACAAATGGCTTCCACTCCAGTCTTCCTTTATGATGTAGAACTAATTAAGTTGCCAAAACTCTATATGGAAAACTTGATCAAGCTCATTCATATTGGAATAATGAAATAACTACTCATATTTGTAGAGATAGGGATGTAAAGTTGTTTTATTTTAAGAATGTTGCGCATTGATAATTTTTGTGACTAAAACATGATTTCACTTGTTGAATACTTTAATAATTTTATAATTGGCAAAGGCATCTTCTGCTTGATGGGAAAAATTACTGCACGTTTTATTGTATAGTTGTTACAATGTAAAAAAAAAATGTTTTATTGTTATAGATTATACGTAATCAACACAATTGTGAATTGACACATACTATATAAATTATAGGTAAAAGCATGTTGTTTTAAGAAATTCACAATCACGTATTATTTTGGTTTTGATTTCAACAAGATCTTGCACATTTGTCGAAGCCTACGAAAGTGTGCTGCAATTTGAAACTAGCCCTTCACTCTCATTCTAGTTGGTTTTCTACTATAATTACTATACAGCTGTAGTGCTATTTTCTGTAGTTTGCTTTGTTCGTTGTAATTTCATTCGAAACAACTGTAATATGTGATCTACTTCTCTGATTTGTTAATTTGTCGATCTATGTCACATATTCCTTCTTGAACTACTTCTCTCGATTTTACTTTTGTGTTCTCCAAGATGCTCTCTCAATTAGTTTCAACCACATTGTTTTTGTAAAAGTTTTATTGTGTGTATTCGTTTTGAAATTACATATTGGCACTTGGTTCGAGATTGTCAACAAAGGCTCCTAGAAGAATTGTGCTTTCAAAAATTGTTGGTCGTCTTTCGAAGAAATATGCTATTATTGTGCGTGTTTTCCGTATGTGGTTTGTTCCCTATAGGGACAACCCCAATCGAAATAGGCTGTTGTCCGTGGTTCTGTGAGATGAGGCGGTATAACACCTATTCTATATGTTTTTGCTTTCACCCCGCTTTGTAATTATAATTCACTCTGCTTATTTTCCTTACACATGAAATTTACATGCCCTTTTATCGGGTGTTTGTATTCACGCAACTACTGAAAGGGATTTGATTGAGCCGTTTCGCAGCAAAGTTGAGGAGCATGGACTCTACATTATGAAGAATTTCAATCTGAAGGAGTGTGATAGGGAGTGGAGGCTAGCTCCCCACCCCTAAAAGCTTTGTTTTCATTCCGACACAAATATTAGTGAGAATGTTTTTGGAAGGGTACCAGGCTTCCCCATGGATATTTAAAGTTCAAGCCACATGAAGAAATAATGCAAACCATGTTAATGATCAATACCCTAATTTGCTTGGGTAGCGTTCAAACTTAATGTTTTATATTTTATTATACATTGTAGTTAAATTTAATTTTTAACCTATCTCTGATAAGAGTGTTTTGCAAATTTCATTGGAGCTTTTATTCCCAAAGAGAGAGCTAGGTTTGGAAAGAAAAAGGACAGCAACTCAAACTACCTTTCGTGTACGTTGAGAGACTGGGGTTACGTGAAATTGATTATTTTTTAATTATTTGTTTTTACATTAAATTGTGGATAACACTCAGCTTTTCTGCATGCATTTTATAATTTTTCATATATTTAGAAACAACAAAATGCCCTGCACTCTTTGGTAAAACTATGTCGATGATGCAAATCCCATACTCAACAAGAAAAAAGATATGTTGTTGTTGTGGGTTTAGTTCAACTATGCCGTATTGGCCGTCGTAGAGGTAACAATTATTATTCATTTTTTAAATACTTGCTTTTTAATGAAAAAAGATAGAAATAACCTACTATAGATGTTGGTTTTGTTTTTTGTTTTTTTTCCCCATGATCATTTTTAAAGCTTTTTGTTTTTTACAACAATTTTTGTTTTTAATTGAAGATGATTCAGTATACTTGGGAATCTCTTTCCATGTCACAAAAGTGCTAATAGATGACCACATCCTAGTAATTGAGGAATTTCGTAATCAGTAACTATGGTTGATGGTTAATTTGTGTAATGACAAAAAGACCTTTATGTACATGTCTTTATTAACATCTTTTCAATTTTATAGATATATGACAATGTACCAGCTCAATTCACACAAGGCAGCTCCTCATCAATTTCTTCTACAAGCGTTTCTTCTTTGGCCCAGTCACTGAGTTGAACAGGCTCTTCCACTTGAAGGAGGTAGTTATTATTTTATGAAAATAATTATTGTCATGTTTTAGGACTTAAATTCTTTTTACATTCGATGCACTTTAATTTTCTTTTCTTCTTACTTTTATATTTGTAGCTTAAACTCCCATTAGCGCAGGCAAAAGGCTACTGGTTTTATGTAGAAATAGAGAGTGCTATTGAAAAAACCGATTGGTTTCACCGTGAGTGCATTGACTCCAATTGCAATGGGTGAGTTTGTCTCGATGGTGAAGAGTATTTGTGTGATAACCAATAGTGCAAGAAAAGGATGACAAACCCCATAATTAGATATAATGTTAAGGTCCAAGTTGAACATAAGGATGATGTTGTGGTTGCTATGTTATTGGAATGAGTTGTGTAGCCGTATTGTTGGCAAAACGGCTGTTGAATTTCTGTGTAACTTAGGCCAGGTGATTCTCTTCTATTTTGTTTGTATCTTAGAATTTTCATTTGTCTTGAATTATTATACTCGGCTTATTTGTTTCTCTATTTCATTGAAGGCTGATGGAGTATGTCAACCACCTAAAAATCTATTAGATTTAGAGGGTTCCTCTTTAAAGTTGTTGGTTATTCTCCAGTGAATGAAGATGCAAGAGATTACTACATTGGTTTATTGAATGACGATCCAACAATTGTTGCAGAATATTAATCAGGAAGACATATATAGCCCGAAGGCAGTAAACAGACCACTGTATTTCTAATTTAGTCTGTTTTCATTTGCCAGATTTATTTAAGTCTTTTTGCCTATGTTGTTGAATAGGAGAGTAATCCATACGATGACCTGGATTTGCTTCTTGGTAACACGACTCAAGGGGATTCCAATGCGATATTTCTCATTTAACTGTTTCATAAAGAAGTATTTCCATACATTTGTGTTCGAAAGTTGCGGTAGAACCTATCGATTGTATAACAGATGCCCATATCTTCCCTTCATGCCAGTAAGCAATCCTTTTTTTATCACTGAAAAAGAATCAGACTTTTAGGCTTTTTTCTGAACTATGCAGCCTTATGACCCAAACTTAAAGGTTGATGGGGACACTACACTCACGCCATAGTTAGGGACAAAAATTTTCCGACAACCAAATTATCTTCTTAATACGCTTGGATCCTTATTTAAAATTTATTCTTTCATATGCTAATTTTTTTCATTAAATTTTTTAGAATACTAGCATGTCGAACATGTGTTGCACGTTGTATGTAAAAGTGAAGAACGTGATAGTCACAAAATAAATCAGTATTTTCCTCAAATTTATGAAAAAAAATCGAACAACTCAGGGACATGAAAGCAATTGATTGAAAAAATTGTTTATGAACAGTGTAGATGTAAAAATGTTGTGGCAATAATAAATGTGAATATGTAGCTACAGTAAAACTTCTTTATCTATGATATGTTTTATAAATTTTTCATACAATTTTTTGTTTTCGCTATCTACTTGTATTAACACATTTGCTGTTTCCATTGGAACACCTCGACATAGAACCACATAGAATTGGCAATGATAAAATAGATTATTATTGTATGCCAAATTGTCGTTATTAATATGTTTTGTCAAAAAAATTATCGTAACAATGATATTGCTGGAAATTTTATCAACTTGGTCTATGATTTCTTTATTTTCTGTGCACAATAACAATGCAAAAATAACACATTACATATGCAAAGAATAAATGAGAAATATACATCATAGACAAAGGCGAAGAATATAAATAAATGAGAAATAATATATCAATTTTGATTGTCATTTCATATTGAAATGTGCATGCGAGATTTTCCTATTAAAAGAAAATATTTATTCTTCATTTAATAATTAAGAATTACTTATTTGAAAATTTAGAAAGATGAAGAGCATATATTAATTAAGAAAAAAAACTGGGCGTGATAGGAATTTAATAAATTGCACAGGGGTATTTTGGGAAATCAAAAGATTTCACAAGATCCTCACTTTTTAATATAGTAAGGATTATTTTTAGTTTACTTTTATATTTAATTTTACAACTAATAAATGTTTGCAAATTGTTAGGAAAATAATGATCACGAATAAAAGTTTCATACATCACACGGGCAAAAATCTAGCTGATATGGAAGAAGATAAGTCTTCTAACCCGTCATTGATCTTACTAGGAAGGTTTTTCCTAGAAACATCTACGACAAAAATTCATGTGCGTGATGGTATTCTCACAACGGAATTTGATGGTGAAACTATTAACTTTAACATTTATAATGCTATGAGAGTTCGAGAAATTACAAAGAAAATGTAGAAGTTTTTCATGTTCACAAGATGTCTAGCAAATTTTTTTTACGTGGGTCCTAGAGTTCTACTTTATGAATATGGATTAGATTTATTTCCCAATAAATTGAGTTCTAGATGGGTAGCACCTTTTATTGTCACTAATGTGTTTCCTCATAGTGCAGTTGAAATAAAAATTTTAGATAATAGTCAAACTTTCAAGGTCTGTGGTAATTGCTTAAAACCTTCTGATAAATGTTTTAAGGTTTACAATATGGATCAAATTAGTTCGAATTTCCAAAAGTAGACTAATTGAGAAGTGACAATGTCTAGCCGACAACGTTAAAGAATTGCGCTTTTGGGAGGCAATCAATGTTTTCAGCATTTGCAATTATCACAAAAAATCAAATGCTTAAATTGTCAATATATTGGCCGATAATTGGCACGTGGCACCACTCTCTGATGGTGGGGGCGGGGGGCACGTGTCAATCACTAGCCATGCAAACATATTGGTATTTGATCATTAATGTGAAATTTATTCCATAATTTTATAAATTTCCCAAGTATAGTTAATCCTATTTTATTTTTTTCTTCGTAAGGTTTATTGTTAGTTGTAGGCATGCATTATGGAGAAGCATGTGCCTCGACATTAAGTGATAATTCAGAAGGCATTTTTGTACAAGGAGTGACAATGCGTCGTCCGGGTGTCACTGCACATAGACCCAAGTTTTTTTTTTTTTTAAAGATGTGCCCTCACCTAATTTAAAGAGCACCTCTTCCCTTGACCAAAAAACAAAAAAAAAAAAAAAAAGTAAGTAAGTAATACTAGTTCTAGCCCGTTTATCTCTCACATACAAGTCTTGTTGTTTTTATGAAGCTGAATACTCTCAAGGAAGTCCTCTATTTTTGTGATTACTATTTTTAAATTATATGAATTTGATACAGTGAGGACAGTCTATGGATTATGTGCGGGATGGCGGGTGCTTGATATATATAATTTTACTTTGAATTGAATTTGAATGTTAATTTCATTTTACTTCAATTGAACTGGAATTTTGAGTTTCATTTCTTTCTCATTTTCCTCCACTTTTGCTTTTCTTTAAAAATAAAATTCTTGGAAGTCTCTTCTTAACTCTGGATTCTTTCCATTCTTGTCCTGATATGATCTGGATTATTGTGCATCATTGTAACATGTGTAGTTAGTTAAATTCTTGTTCGCCGCACTGTGATTGATTTCTTTTGATGGTTGACTGAAGAATGTATGGGATTTGATGTACATTGACCATATTTTGTGAGATTTTGAGCCAATGAATATTTATATTACATAACGGTCAATTTCCTTGATTCTATGATTGTCATGGATTGTTAATTCTTATAGAACTTGCTTTTTTATGCATGTCGTGATTTCCCTTGGTAATTGGATGCATTACAACTTACTTTAACAGAGGCGGTCCGAGCTATAGGCAAAGTAGGCGACCGCTTTGGGTCCCCAAAAAAATTCAGAATACTCGATTTTTTTCCTTTTACTTGTATAATATAAAAGGCATCGATGCCCAAATTTGATATTAAACATTTGATTATGGATTTTGCATCTAAAACTGCTAGAAAAGTAAATTTGATATAAATTGTAGTGGATTTTCTTATGTCGTTTATGCATTTATTTTTATTTTTTTCGTTATATATAAATTTAATTCTAATATTGATAGGGCCCAAAAAATTTTCGCATATAGCATTTGAAATCTCTGGCCGCCTCTGTACGTTAAGACGATATGATTATTTTGCATTAAAATCATTGGTGGTGTGGATGTGATATTTTAGCCAACCTATGGCAAGAGGCTAGGAGCAACTCCAATGCTACTTTCCATACTACAATGTCTACCAAGAGAGAAAGACACATTTTTTCTTACAGGATCCCATATTTTTCCCTTTCCAAAATCACACATTTATCTACACACTTTTTACTATTATTTTATTATTTTTTTTAAATTTGTTTCTATTTCTCTCCCCATTTTCATTTTTCCCTTTCATTTTTGTCTATCGTCCTTTCCACTTAATTTCTATTAAAATAATCATTTTCTCTCTATCTCTCTCCTCCACATTATTTTGGAAACCCACTTTAGCATTGCAGATGCTCTTAGGATCTTACATGTTTTGACTTGATAGTGTATTTTTGGCACCCTAATTAATTTTTTGAGCGTATTGAGTAAATCATATGAGAGGCTGTTAGATTTCAAGAAATTTGAAGTGATTGGTCGTTTGCGTTGGTTGGTGGGAATTTACTCTATTGTGGAGAGATTCAAATGTTCGAGGCATGGTAGTTTGGGTTGTAGAAGGATGGGCGAAGGAAGGATGATGAGAAGAATCAGTCACGTGAGGTATTGTATGCTTAAGGACAGATCAGAAATCCGCAGAGCTTTGTTTGGGATTAGTGTATCAGAAAGGAGGGTATGAAATGGAAAGATCAGACAATACAATTGGCATCCATTTATTTTATTTTATTTTATATTTTTTTAATTTTCATTATTGGCCCCCACTTCCAATATGAAAAATCTGCAAAAATAATTTGGGAAACCACTGGTATTCTCATGAATATAGAAGCTTGTTCTAACATGGAATTTGAAGGAATTTAAAAATCTCTGACATTCCACAAAACCTCAATTTGGATTCTTATGGAATCCCTTCAAATCCATGGTCCTCAATTTAGATTTTAATTGATTCCATAATATTCTGGTGTCCTCAAAATTCGTGGATTTCTTATAGCAACTTCAATGCTATTTTCTACACTACAATGTCTACTAAAGAGAAAGACGCATTTTTTATTATGGATCCCATATTTTTTTATTTTTAATTTTTTTAAATCACTTTTTGCTCAATTATCCCACTTTTTTCTCACTTTTTCTTCATCACTTCCCGTACCCTTTCCAAATTCATGCATTCATCTACACACTTTCTGCTAATATTTTATTATTATTTTTAAATTTGTTTCTATCTCTATTTTCATTTTCACATTTCCCTCTCATTTTTCTCTATCATCCTTTTCACTCAATTTCTATTAAAATAATCATCTTCTGTCTAACTCACTCCTCCGCATCATTTTGGTAACCCACTTTAGCATTGGAGATGCTCTTAATATGCAAGGATTCTAATGGATTTCATGGATTTTTCGACTTTAAATATAAAGGAAAAATTCTTCAACAAATCAAACCTTGACTGCTCGAAATTCAAATTTCATACCATTTTTCTCAACAAAAGAGTACAAAATAACAAAGATTTTAAAAAAATGGGAATTACATTATAGTTTGCTCACTTCTACGTCTCTCCTCTCACGAGATTATCTTATAGCGTAATTCTTAAATTCTCTATGTTTTGTATTTGTGATTCACAATTGCGAGCAGTATGAATTAAGTGGTACTTTAACATTTAAAAACGTTAGTAGGAGCTAGTATCTCAAACATTGCTGTTAGATTATAATTTATAAATTGGTGGGCGCCAATTTAGGATTTGTTATTGACCCAAATTCCTTATAACCAAAATTATGGCCTACAAATTATAGAAAATCATAAATACAGTAAACTCGCTTTTTTATTGATTCACAACCAGAAAATTTCGGTGTCCCTAATTTACCTTGATGTTAGAATTATTTCTGGGAGAGAATAAATTCAAAGAACACTCAGTTTGTGTATCCATTCTAGTTATTAACGGATTTTGACCAGATCTTATGCATTGACTGTCTTGCAAATTATCAAAGGAATTAGTAGTTGAAGGAGTGAATTATATGTTAACGGCCCGCCGGGGCGGTCTTGTAGTTTGTTGGGTCTGAGGCGAATTTTTAAGAATGGACCTCTTTTATTTATTTTTTCCGTAAAATTAATATAAAGCGACACACGAGACTCAACTAGGACCACAGTAAAAATTAGTCAAACGCACAGTAATAATCCAAAAGAATATAAAAATTCAATCAAAGAGTCAACACCGAGACACAAGTGCCAAGTCGGCGAGTCGCTACTCTCTCTTCTTTTTTCTTTTTTCGGTTTGCAATTGTTCCCTTCTTTTTCCTCTCAGTTGTTCTTTTACTAAACTTGAAATTGGCCTAAATATTTGAATAAACATTGCTAAAAACTGGGCCTAAATTTCTCAAACAAAAAATAAACCTAAAAGTTTGGATTGAATACTTAAATTGTTTTCTTACTACTTTTAAAATTGGGCCTAAAAATTTTGATTAAATTCAAAATTGGGCCCTTTAATTTAAATTAAAAAAAAAAGCATAATATACAACTCGGCCTTAGGTATAATAAATTAAAATAGGCCCCCTAAAGGGTCGGGCCTGAGGCGACCTCCTCATGACAGGACCGCCTCTACCGGCGAGTAAATCTTCAGCCTGCACTATGGGAGGTCGGTTGCTAAAGCATTTGTTGATCAAGCGCTACGTTTCGTAATTTAGATATCTAAATAATTATAGTTTGTGATTTATTTTCTTCGTTTTTTTTTTTCTTTTTTCGTTCTTTCTTCCACCCACACCCCCACCCCGGTTGCCTTTCAGTTGTCCTTAAATATTTCGCCATGTCACTTGGAGCACTGCTAATCAACTGAAATTTGGATGGTTTTGCGATGATTCTAGAGAGGTGCTTAGTTACAGATACAACATCCTGCAGCGACTTCTATTAAGAATACTTTAGGCTTAGTAAAAGGATACCTCATCGTATAAACTAGTCGTGAATTGGATTGGATTCTTAAAAAACTAGTCGTGAATTGGATTGGATTCTTAAAAAAATAAAATAAAAATACATAAATAATAGGCACCACTTTCGGTGAATCGTACTTGATTGCATCGTTGGATTTAGCTCTAAAGCAGAGGAAAATACTGTGATAACAGTAATCGGGTTACGTTAATGTGAATAAGCAATTTGGACAGGAAAATTTTTTATAGTGTTGTATTTATTTTACATTCATTTGACAACGTAGTTTTAATATTTTTTTTTTTTTAATGTTCAAGCATGAAGCGTTGTTGTCGTTGTTGTTATTGTCGTCGTCATTGTCGTCATCGTCATTTTACTTCTGTCTCAAGTTCACGTTCAACATGTGTAAAAAAAATGAATGAATAAAATAAAAAATATTGATCCACGTTTTAGTTCAAAGATCACGACGATATTTTTATAAATCAATATCCGAAAAAGAGGTAGAAACATATCATATGTAATTTTTTTCCATTAATTAGTTCGTGCGCGTGTTATTTTTTTCTCATTAATTCATATTTTCTGTTAAGGATTATTTTAAATAATATGGAATTCCATAATCGATTAAATTCCATATTACAGATACCTAAAAACATTCCACTAAATCTATAATATAGAAAAAGAATTGGACAAAAAATGTTTTTAATTGATTTTTTTATTCTTTTCCCGCTCAAAATGCTACAGCCAATCAGAATTTCTGGAAAAAAAAAAGATAGCTGTAAAATCGTGTATCAGAAAAGGAAAAAATCCATTTATTAATTTTTTCCGCCTATTGAATTTGCCTAATATAAACTTCTATCTATATATAGAATAATTTATATATATGGAAAATGCGGCTTTTTCTTATTATATTTTTTATTGTCGTAAATCCGTTTTCCTGTTTAAAACAAACTCTATTTTTATTTTTTCTTGCCTAATCTATATCCAACTCTCTTTTATTTTTTTACCCTAATATATTAATATATATCCAACTCTCTTTCATTTTTTTACCCTAATAATATATTAATATTAATGTATATAGATTTTATTTAATTATTTCTACCCTATTTTATCCAATCTCATAATATCTAAATACTCTCTCTATCATTTCCTCTTCTTTTTTTTATTTTCTACATATAAAAATAATAATTTGTGATTCTATTTTACTCGACTTGATGAAAGCTTTAAAACAAGTATACTATCAATATATAAATTTTTATTTTTAAAAAATATTAAAATTTACCGTAAACATATAAATTAGTGTCTAACTTAAATATAAATTGATATTAATATAAATTAATGACTACTGATGTAATAACATTAAAAAATTTTGATAATTTGTTACGACACTTAATTGACATTTGTTCGTAAAATTCAAATATAATGAGATGTCTCATTATATTTGCACTTTAACATCCAAACTTCAATAACAAATTACAAATTTAATTTTTTTACCTCATTAGCTTCTGTTATTATCAATTATAATTTAGTTTACCTGGACAAATATTATATATTTTTCTTTCAAATATTACAAATTTCAATTTTTCCTTTATTTTTTCGTGCAAATCTTTAATTATATGTTTATGTGTTGAACAATATAAGGGTATTCCAAGAATTGGAATGAATTTTTAATTGATCGTTTTTTCATAATTTTTGTATTTAAAAAATAAAATTATTTAAAATTAACAGTTTTCACTAACATTTAATTTTTATGCCATACAAAATTACCATTGATTAAATTTTCACACAAAAATTCAAATAAAGGTTTAACATTAAAATAAAAAAATAAGATCAGACCTATTACTTAATTAATTTTAGAAATATTTAATTATTTTAAAATAATTAGCTAAGAAACGAAAATTAATTAAAATTAATAATCGTGCTAAGATTCAATTTTTTTTGCAATACAAAATTACGATTCATTAAAGTTTTACCCAAAATTTTTTTAAAAAAAAACTTACTAGCAATTGGCCCAAGTTTGAGACAAAATTCCACCACTATAATCCCCAATTTGTACTAAAAAATTTAAAAATTAGGTTGGACCCAATAATCAATTTTAGAAACAATCAATCATTTTTATAAATAATTAACTAAAGAATAAAAGTTAATCAAAATTAGTGATGTCTATAAATTTTAATTTTTTGTGTGATGAAAAATTAAAATTCGTGAAATTTTTACATAAAAATTAAAATAAATGTGTAACATGAAAATTTATAACTTAGGTTGGACCCTTTTATTAATTTTAGAAAGAATTTATTATTTTTAAAAATAATAATTAGCTAATAAATGAAAATTAATTAAAATTAGCGATTTCACTAAGATTTAATTTTGATTGGATAAAAAATTATAATTCATTTAATTTTTACATAAGAATTAAAAGAAAGCATTATAACATCAATTTTTTCAATTAATCATTCAATTGTAACATTAATTGATTTTTTAATTAATTGAATATATATTTATACCTTTTAAATTCTAAGTTGTCTTTTCTATTATAAGATATTTTTAAAATTAGATTCATATAATTCTTAAAATTATGGTTATAAAGCAAATTATTTTGGAAATAGTATTTTTTTAGAAATAATTAACTTAAATAAAAAAATTTAATATAACTATTTAAACTATTATTAATTAAAACAATAAATTATATTGCAAATATTTAGCTAGACATGAGTTTAGTGGACAAAGATTGATCAAAATTAATTACATTGTTAAAAGGGAAAATATAATTAATTTAAAAAAAATCATTAAATTGTTGCGGGTTTTTCCTAAAAAATGAAAAATAAATCCTTTAAATTGTAATATATCTTTTAAATTATAAGATTTCTTCAAAACTAAATTCATGCAATTCTCAAAAGTGATGATATTAAAATGTTTATTTTAGAAATAATTAATTAATTTCATAAATAATTAGCTAAAAATAATAATTTAAAAAATGATTTTAATGTTAAACCTTTATTTGAAAAAAAAACGAAAGCTATCTTTTGGCATGTACGATATCTTTTTAATTATAAAATATCTTTAAAATTAGATTCATATAATTCTTAAAATCGCGGCTAAAAAATTAATTATTTAGAAATAATAAATTATTTTTATAAATAATTGGCTAAAACAAGAATTAATTATATTTTTTAGATTTAATTTGATAGATTTTCATTGGATGAAAATTGAGACAGTTTTATTAGATGAAAATTAATCAAAATTAATTAAATTACTAAAAATGGGGAAAGATAATTATTTCACAAAATGAAAAATAATTAAAATTGATTATATTGCTGCAGGGAAGAAAAATGTGCTTACAAAATTAATTTTTCTTTTTACGTATTTTAAAATAAGGTTAAATTAGCACCTATAAGATTTTTGATTCTTAGAATTGGAGTGTTACATCTTATCGTAAAGTAAGTCGACCGATATTAAAATGATTATTGCAAAAATAATTAATTCTTTTCATAAATAATTAGCTAAAATGAAAATTAATTACAAATAATTCTATTACAATCAATTAAAATTAATAATACTGTTATAATTTAATTGGACTTGATTTTAACGGGCGAAAATTGACACTGTTTCGTTGGACCAAAATTAATCAAAATTAATTATATTACAAAAATAGAAACATAACGTTAATGAAAAAATAAATAATAATTAAAAGTAGTTAGATTTCCATGGTTGACTAGATTTTTCCCAAAAAATGAAAGACATTTTTCGACATGCAAGATATCTTTTTAATTATAAAATATCATTAAAATTATATTCATACAATTCTTAAAATTGCGGTAAAAAAACTAATTATTTATAAATAATAAATTATTTCTATAAATAATTAGGTAAAAACAAGAATTAATTATATTAATTACAATTAATTATATTTCTTAGATTTTATTGGATATATTTTCATTGAAAAAAAAAGAGATAGTTTTATTAGACGAAAATTAATCAAAATTAATTAAATTGCTAAATATGGGGAACCATAATTATTTCAAAAAATAAAAAATAATTAGATTGTTACGGGAAGGAAAATGTGCTTACGAAATTATTTTATCTTTGATGTATTTTAAAATAAAGTTAAGTTAACACCTGTAAGATTTTGGATTTTTAAAATTGGGCTGTTACATCTTCTTGTAAAGTAATTCGAGTGATCATTAGTCCCTAATTAACTTTATTTACTTTTTCAGTATCATTTTTTTTCAAAATATGCTTTTCTTTTGATTTTCATATGTTTTTGTAATTTCTATGATATTTCTTTTGAGTTACAGTTGGTGGCAAAATATTAATATTTTTTTTGTATAATTTCGTGTGTTTCAAAGGATTTGCTCCTTTTTTGTTTTTCTTTTTGAAGTGACAAGCTCAAAAAATAGATATTCAAATAGTAATGATTTTTTATTTGACACTACTTGAACCAACAATTATATAATAATTCTTTGGTTCAATCTATCGCTTTCGCTAGGGAATAAGTTTAAGAATTCTTATTAAACAATTGGTTATCGACTCAATCAGTTATTTGAATTATATGACTCAATTAGAATATTTTAATTGGCTTTCGACTATGTTAAATATTTATCTAAGTTTTCATCTCCTAAATAAATATTAAGAATCCTACCTACTTTGAATTATTTATTTTATACCGAATTTTCCTGTTGATATTTTATTTTATTGTTAAGTATAATCAGTTAGATTGTATATTTTAAGTATTAATCTTATATATTTCGATTTATTTATCATATCCAAATTAATTTAAATGTTATACCAAATTATTCATTATTTAATATGCCGAATATGTTAAATTAGTAAGTTTATACCTAATAGGTTAATATACGTGTTTAATATATTTGGATTAGAAGGTATTTTATTAAAGAAATAAAATGTCAAAACAAAAGTCTTAGATTAAATAATCACAATGGGTGTGGACGGGGATGAGAATTTTTTAATGGGGCGGGGACACGGACAGGGATGAGGAATGAAAGTCTGTAATTCTTATATCATCCGCGTTCAACCTAGAGTAAATGAAGATGGGTCGGAACGAGGATAAGTATTTCCCAACATGGAAGAAATAGTTTAGATGCATTGACTGTACCTCACTACATTATTATTTTTATAATATATCTTTATACTGATTATATTTCATAATTAACATTTAAAAATTATTATTTACATAGTAATTTTTAATAACACACATTATACTGATGTATAATAATTAATATTTCTCAGAATTTATAATTGCATATAATAAAATGTAAAATAATTTTAAAGAAAAAACAATGAGCTCTACGAATGTTAGTATAGTTATTTTAGTATGGTTATTTTGATAAATATAATATTTAATATTATTTTATTTTGGGTTTACATTAGTAGATTAATCTTGAAATAAGCAAAATATAATATATTATCACAAGCGCTCTCACGAATTATCATCCCGTGCAAAGCACGGGTATAAATGATAATTAAGTTACTATTCTATGGAGAATAGTAAATTAAGTTGTGTGGATTTTTGCAAGTTGTTTCTTACATATTTGCACGATGGATTAGTATGAAATATGGGGGAAACTCTATTGAAATTTTTATAGAATTGTTTCAAGCTAAATTCTTTAATTTTATTGTTGTAACTCATTCTTTATTTTAATTATTTTTTTGGATTTTATGTTAATATTATTAACATCTATCAATAATATTGTTAGTTGAAAAATTTGTCCCCCGTGCAACGCACGGGTGAAACAACTAGTTGTATTGAAATCGATCACATGGAGATTGTTTCCTTTTCGTCCACATATTCTTCGAAGGCACAAATACCACATCCAAGGAATAGAATTCCATTAGAATCTTAATATATATTCTTTGGAATTCTATTAAAATCTATGATATCTATGAGATAAGATCCCGTTCCCAAGGGGTCAGATTTTTGCCGACCTGAGGGGCGACGAGATAGGTTCAGGAAACAACCCTTGACCCGTTGTGGGTCATGAGTCGGTGTTGCCCTGACCTGACTTGTCGTCTTTACTCTTTCTTTTTCTCTTTTTTTTTTTTTTTTTTGAGTAAACTAGTAGAGGATTTTGCTTTTAAAACTAGTGGAAGATTATAAAACCCATTAACCCACTAACCCAGCCCCAGCGTCCCAGCCCAAACAAGGTCCCAGCCATTTGAAAGTTCCTACCCAAAGCTATTTGAAGGTAAAAGATTTATAATTTCTCCATTTTTCATTTGAACAAGATTCAAATTCGTGTTTGATCTACAAAAAAAAAAAAAAAAACAAAAACAAAACAAAAAGATTCAAATTCGTGTGAATGTGTTGTTTCAAGATTCAAATTAGTATGAATGTTGTTCCATTTTTCATTTCTAATTTCTCTTTGGTAAATATTATCCATGGCTAAGAGCTGTTTCAAATTGGGGATTTAAATTTTTTTTTTTATTTTTTAGGTTCACAAACTGTTGTTCTTCATGAAAAGGATTTGACCATTTTTTTTAATCAATGATACAATATAACTCTTATAGCTTCGGTTTCTGTCAAATATTATAAATTCAATGATATATACTAAGTTGAATCAATAATAACTACTCACTCTTGTGATTTGGATTGAAAAGATCAATTGTAATTTGAGCTTTTTTTTTTGTCATTGATCGCATACTGCGTTTATAATTTTGGTTTGTGTCAAATAATTAGTGATATAAAGTTAAAATCAATCATAAGTTCATAACTATTCATGTTTCTGGCATCTCTATTATATTTGGCAAAAAAAGAAAACAAATATTACTCATACTTTTGCCCGAAAGGATTGTGATGTCTAACATGTTTTTCATTAGGGACTCATAATTTTTATTGAAAAAAAATCACTTGAATGTCAAGTTCTATTTGTTGACATAGATAATGTTATGGTGCATAGAGTGTTCGAACAAGATTTAAACTGATTTTGGAATTTAGGGTTTTCAATAAATTTTAGAGTTCCTGTTTCGGTTGCAAGAACAAAACACACAAAGTAATACTGATGAAAAATAAACAGGAGAAAGGTAAAGGAAACACCGAAATAGCCACTAAGGCAGGAAGTTCGTCGTAACCCACAAAGGATTCGACTACGTCTCCCTCTGAGGCTCTACCAATGTAGATCCGCCTCCATTCCATTCACCATGAGCGAAAACCATACAAATCCAATCCAAATACAGACCATGTACAACCGATTACAGCACAATAATCGCAAGCACTAAGCTACTACTCGAACCCACTCGTATTTGGCACTAACACGGGCTAGTCACTGGTTTTCTCTCCATGTATATAGGTGAATCACTAAGAAATTACCCTAAACATACAAGTCTGAGAAAACCATCGGCTACATCTACAAAAGAGGAATCGGCTAACCCTAAAAGAGGAAACTACACGCATATATATCTCCAAGTCAACGGCCAAGATCAGCTGAACAATCCAACGGTTTAAAATGGCCACTAATATGCTGATGGGCCTCAGTTGTAATTGGGCTGGACTATAGGGACGAAGTCATCATGCTTGTTGTTATTTTTGGATCACTACATAAACTTGGGCTGAAAATGAGGAGGCCCAAGTTAGTCACAGATAAAAATCAAAATATTATTTATAATGACACATATGTCAACATTTTGAAATGTTCTAACGAAAATCCCCATTGATAACGCTAACGATACATGTTTCGTTATCTCACACCCAGAACGACAGAACAGTCGTGATGGTTTGTATGACTTTTGAGATTGACGCAAAATCTCTAGTGGACAGCAAAATAAAATAAATCAGATGGACACCAAAATCATTCATGAATCAATTACATTCAAAAAATTTCAAACGTTGAAGGAAACAAAATGTCAAATGTTCAAATCTGTGGACGAAGAAAAAGAACTCAGATCGTGGTTAGCAAAATCAGAAAATCCACATTACTGTTCATCTAATTTGTCCTATATCTTGTTCCAAAGTGAAGAAGAAATTCAAGGGGATTTTTTCTTCTTCCAAACCACCATATTTTCCAGTCAAGTTTTGTTCAACTCTGATTTTGTAACCGGCACCCACAATTATGGCAATAGAATTTGTGGCAGACATGTTGTTTTTCATCTCATTTCATCGTCGATGATTAGAACAGATCGCAAATTTCTTACCCGACGTATATGATTGTTCTAATTCCTATAACCCAAGTGATAAGAATAAATGTTCATTAAATGTACATTAGGACTCGACCGCCATTTTCTAAATTGGTAAAGGTATTTTTCTTTTTACAACCTTAAATGTTGACAACTATGTAATTTCAAATTAGGCTTGACTAATCAGTAATTAGCAATTTATATATTTTGATAAATCAATAAATCACTTTTTTATTTTTAAATTATTGGATATTAAATTACACGATGGTATTTTTTTTTTTTTTTTTTTTTGCATTTTTTTAATTTAATCGCTTCGACTATAAAGGTGTTATTTTTATGTCGTTATTCTCTTGAGATGTCTCAAACTCAATCCACTCTCGACACAATTATAACCTAGTGTTGGTAGTTCTAGACAAGGACCCATTCATGAACGAACTCCTAATACGTACAGCGGTCAAGAATTCCCTGCAAGACACTCCAAATGAGGTAGATTCAACTCCCATTGATCTATGTGATAAGGTTGAGATATTTGTGGAAAGAGACATGCAATTCATTTCAAATGTTTGGGAAACCTATGAAAGGCTATTAATTAGTTAATATTGAATAGAAGTTTGGATGTAAATATTGCAAGATGAAATTAGGAGGAGATACAAAAAGGGTACGAAAGCATTTGCGTAATCGCATTACCACACCATTTTCTTCAAAAGGAGCCACGGGCTTCGCCTTATAGCAGCACCGTACGTGAACATTTTATTCCACTTGACCAAGTTGCAAAATACAAATTACTTACTAAAGTTAATCTGAACTACCAACTAGGCTTTTTTGAAAATGAATTCTTAAAAGGTCTCGTAAAACTTCACATGATCCTCATTAATGGTATGTACACATGCATGCGAAAAACTAGAACGTGAAATTGAATAAATGGCCATTGGACTTTCATCATGCGTAACCATTAATTTACTAAAATTTAAAGTGTCACTAATTATCCATTGAACTTTGTTAAATGTAAGTCGTTAATCACTTGTTAAATATTCCATTGAATCTCTTAACACAAATTAGTAGCGTGGTTAACAGCATACGACTTATTCACTCATTTGAATCTGACAAAGCATCCAAGTATGCCACTACATCATTAGAACACTTCAAAAACACTTGAAAATATTTTGTTAATAAATCCCAAAATCTCTTCTTTTTTTTTTTTTTAATATTTGTTGTTGAAATATTTTAATAATGTAGTCTCCTACTAGGATGTCATATTAGATTCAAATAAGTGAATAAGTACTACATTGTATGCCAATTGTCACTTTAATTGCTAAAATTTGATAAGACATTCAAACCGATGTTTAACGGAGTACAATGGTGATTGATGATACTTTAAAGTTTTGTGGGTTAATGGTTACATAACCAAAATACAATGGCCATTTATTTAGTTTACCCCAACTAGACTTATATTTCCAATAAGCCAGTTATATATAATTGAATACTCCCTCCATCCTATTTTTATAGGTATGTTTTCCATTTTGGTCTGTCCCAAATTATAGGCAAGTTTCTATAATGAGAATCTAATTTATATTCTACTTGACTTAAATACTCATATTTATTAGGTAATTTGTTAATATATTTATTTATGGAGAGGGTATTTTAGAAAAATTATAGAAAAAAATTTGCATTCACAATTATAATAATTATGTTTTATTAATCTGTGTGAAAAGGAAAACATACCTATTAAAATGGGACGGATGGAGTATTTTTTTTATCATTCTAATTTCTATTCATTTCATTACTAAAGTCTACAAGAATATGGATAATCTTTAGCAACTAGATGTATAGGGCATGTTAGTTTTGGCTATTTGTTCAATTATTTTTTTATTTTTCATTTTTATATACAAAGAACGAGTCACTCGTGTGTGCATAGAAAAAATAAAATAAAATAAAAAATAAAAATATCTGATATACGCATATTTTTATATCACTCATGACTTGTGAATCCTCACGAGTCTCTCCAGCTACTATATTTCTATTGTATATACATGATCCTTTTGAACAAGTCTGATTACATGCACCGAGGTTAAAACACAACCAGTTGTTATATTATATATCCACATTGCAAATTGCAACATTTTTGAAGCTTTTATAATTTTTATTGGAGTATAGTAACTAGAATTCTTTCTCACCTAGCTGCCCAAAAGTTTGCAGTGCGACAATTCAACAAATCCGGATAAGTTAAAATTGTGGAATATATGGACTTGTTTGATGTACTCATTTTGGGTTTTAAAATTATGTAAACTATAATAGCTTAAAATGCTGTTGTGTAGCTCAAAATGTGTTTAGCACTCTCGAATATCTAACACTCGGAACTTGGTATTTCTATTGATTACTTCATAAAAGAGTCACAGTTAAGTGAATAATATGACTTTTGGTGTATAGACAGTTGTTAGCGGTATCAAAAATACTTAATCCCTTTTACACCAATATTTGATTTTCGTCTTTTCCACCGTTCCTTTCGATCTAGGGTTTCATCGTGAATTTGTGTACTTGTGGCACATTCACGCTTTGTAAAGAAAAATGTCAAGTGTACATAATGGATGGCATGATGGTTTACATAATATTGCGTGACTTAATTAATGATTAGTACTTGTAAGTTGTAACTGAAAATAGGATATTGTCAAGTGTATAATGTATAAAATTTTATATCACTCGGCACTCGCTATATGTTCCTATCGTATGATGGGTTTTGTAAAAGTTTTATGTAAGCAAGTTGATGATCATTAATTGGAAATACAAGACAGCGACGTCCCTCATATGCTTAAAACTTTAACATACAGATATCTTTAACCTGTAAAGGTCCTCATCATGAGAAGAAATCTAAAATCAACTTAACTGAAAGCAACAAGACATGCATTTAGTCTCTAACTCTTTAATTAATTTGCTCATCAAACCTAGATTCTTGCATATTAATATCCACACGTGAATTATGTCATGTCTATATATATCCACTTAGTAGGACACACTAACTAGCTAGACGTTGCGTTTGATGAATTGATCGATTTATAGATAGATGATAGTTGAAGCATTTGAAGAAGACATCAGTCTCCTTTCCCACATGGTATGCATATATGATTCAACTATATATAAAGAATCATCTTCCTTCAATATAATTTCTAACTTTATTTTTTCCCATAGATGTTAATCAGGGGATTCTTAATGTTTGCCATGTATGAGTTGAACAAGTACTGTGATCGGGTAAATTTCCTTCTTAGGTAAAAACGATTTTTAGGTTGAATAATAGTAGAGGCCATGTTGTGATGTGTGGATATATAATAATCAGTCAGATTATGTTACAGGAATATAGAGAGTTACACAATGAGTAACATAATGAGATAAAATGATTTTGTTACCCTTACATTCCTTAGAAGATGTTACACAATCATTAAGGGTGTGTTTGATTGCACCCATTTGCCTGGAAAACACCAACTTTTCCTTTCTTTTCCATCTTTTGGTGTGTTTGATTGCACAATTTTTGCCCGAAAAGCTTTTTCCATCTTTTGGTCACGTGACCAAGTTTGCCTTGTTTTGAGGGAAAACATTTTCCTTGTGGAAGGAGGTTTTTCGTTTTCCCGAAAAAGTTTGCCTTCTTCTTTTCTTGAATGAAAAATTTTTTTAACCATAAAGATAAGGAAAATAATCAAATTTCATAAAATAATAATAATAATAAATAAGGAAAACAACACTATTATCCAATTTGCAAATTAATGAAATCAATTACCCACAACTACCATTTTCTGTCATTTTCCCTGGAAAACCTTTTGCTTGGAATTCATTTACCTGAAAATCCTTTTTTTTTCCAACCAAATTTTGGCTTTGCAATCAAACACATCATAATTAAGGTAAAATAAGACTTTAACCTCTACTATGTCACTTATTATGACAAACATTATGGATGGTTAGCATTATTCTAATTAGTAACGATATAAAATATCTTATTGATACTGGTCCTTAATTTTAATTAGTAGAAGCTAGTTTTTAGATAGAGAAAAAGTTAAAGCAAACAAGGGAACACGTGTGTTAGGGTAAATTTTAATGTTGTTGAAAGTTAAACTTTTGGATTGAATTGTGATGGGGACGAGCAAAAATGTTCATTACATGAGCACCAATTTAAAATGTGTAATTAACTGTATTGAAGTTCAACTTTGATTGAATGGTAGAAATTAATTTTTAGGTTTAGTTTACATCATTAATTACTAACAAAGAGAGACTTATGTACTTGCTATTTATTGTGTTTGTAGAGTGCCCAATTGAGAAAAAGTGTCTCCGATGTTACAAGTGAAATTCACAAACTAGGCAAGGAAGAATTGGAAACCATTGTTGAATTAGAAGAAGAAGTTGTTCAAGCTGCGGAGTGTGAATGTTGTGGCCTCAAAGAAGAATGCACTAAAGAATACATTTCAAACATCAAGAATTCATATTCTGGTAAATGGGTTTGTGGGCTTTGTTCTGAAGCTGTGAAAGAAAGATTGAGAAATGAATCCACAGCCATTGAAGAAGCTTTGAACACACACAAAAATATCTGTCAAGAATTCAATACTTCAAGACTCAACCCTAAACTCTCTTTGACACGTGCTATGAGGGATATGGTCAAGAAAAGCTGTGAGAAGAGAAGAAATAAATTATCCTCGTCCTCAAAAACGATTATTAGAAGCTCTAGTTGTGTTCCAAGGATTGATCTCGACATGAATTAATTATTAATTATTAATTATATATATTACTATATTAGGGGTTGTACCCTAAACATGGAGTTTTGCTAAGGTAATAGATAATATACGAAGAAATTGATATGTATTCATCCGGTTGAAAGTTGAAACAATATAGTAGGTGTTATTTATCTCATTTTAATTTATTCGCTTTTGAATTTGATCAAACCAGTTTGCATATCTTGTAGACTTATATGCATTACACAAATCTCCACCATTCATCTCTATTCATCATTCTCTCTTATTTCACATAATAAAAATATAAAATCTTAAATTAATTTGAAAGCATTAATTATATCGATTAGAGAAGTCCAAAAATATTATTCAAGTATTAATTTATCGTATTCAACGTAATACAACACGTGTAAACACTGAATATAATTTTTCTTATCAATCAAATTAAGCCTAATTACACATGGTAAGCCAAACACATTGATAAGACTACGGAAATTACAAAAAAGTTCAAATTTACAATAAGAAATCTAAAATAGCCGCCAAAGACCTTGTGGTCTAGCGACATGTAAGTGTGTTTCACACATCCTTAATTAAAAGTTCCATCGATAATGGTTCTATACTCACGTGTGGATAGGGTAACATGCCCATAAGAACTTATTTATACATGATCAAAGTTTGATAAGGGCATGCTTTTACAGAATCAAACTTTGATCATGTTCAAGTAAGCCCTTGTGGGCATGTTAACCTACCCAGGGGAATATTACCTAAGGTTCAACTCCCCTCCATACACTGCTAATGTCACAAAAAATATAAAAAAAAATAAAAAAAATAATAATTCTAAGAATGGCCAATGTAATTGATTGCATTCACAAGACCAGAAGATCAAAAACCGAAGGGTACTATCAGTCAAGATCAAAAGATTCAAAGATACAAGATACAGAACAGATTAAGATTGAAGCTAGTATCTGAGTTTTGAGTTAGATGGTTACACATAAGGTATATGCACTCTCAATACGACTCCTTATCAGGTGAGCATCATTTTCATTCATTAAAGTTTCGTTGAGAATAATAGATGATTTTATGCATCATATAATCACTTGCACAAGAATTTTACCGTAATCAGACAATACTTTTTGAAATCTTTGCCGAGTTTTTGACAAAAAAAATTATTCTTTCCGTCCCACAAAGATATATAGTCCAGTATACTATTTTTGTCCGTCCCAAAAAAATAGTGTACTTACCACATTTACCATGTTTTAAATTTTTCATTCCCACCTATGTTCTTAACTAACATACTTTTAGCTACCTATGCATTAATAGTATTTTCAAACAATCAATGATACGTAAGGTATATATAGAAAAATACTATACCCCCTCCATCCTAAATATAGCCGGTGGCAGAGCCACCATAGGCCCAGTAAGGTCCACTGGGTTCTTAACAGTCATGGGAGTTGCAGAGGCAAATGACAGGAGGAAGAAGATACACAGTGTCTTTTACTTTAGTGCCGTTTACCTACTTGCCCTTTTACTAATGAGTACTAACACATCTGCTATATTAGCCTTTGACTTTTGTGGATACACACGAGATCTTTTGAGCAATTCCTTTGACACATTTATTATTTTCCTTATTTACATTAGTTAAGAGTTATATTTTATGTTATATTATTTTTTTCAAATGATTATGATATATTATTCATGTTACATATTTATTATACATTAATTTGTACATGTTCCAAAATATAAAATTTTCTTCTGATTCATTTTAGTTTTTCCATCAAATTGTTAGTTTAACTTGTTGTTTAGAAACTTTAGTTTACATATTTAGCAATTAAATTGAAATTTTTTTTTTCATTTGGGCCTACATAATTAATGACCAAACTAATAATCCATTTGTCTACTTACTTAATTGAGTAATTGATCCAAGTAAAAACTTACTACACCTAATTATCTACTAACTAGTTCGCGCGGTCAGAATAGAGAGAAATCGAACCTATAAAATTCAAGGTTTCTTTTATTCACATAAAATTTTATCAAATTAAATTTATTTTGTCATTACTACTCAAATTTAATATTTCTTGTCGGTTAAATTTTTTATACGACAATGGGCACCACCTAAAAAAAATTTTTCCCCGCCGGAGAACTATCATAAGTGATCCCCTAACTATTAATATTTGAATCCGCCACTGCTCGCACTACACTTGATTCCTGGCTACGCCACTAAATATAGCCTTGCCTTTTTTGGGTGTCCCAAATATAGTCATGTTTCCAAATTTAGTATTTTTTTTTTTTGTTCACAAATATACACCCAATTAATCCTAGAAAATATAAAATATTAATCCTTCTTTAAATTAGTCAACATTTTCCAACATTTACATTGAACAAGGGTACTTTAGGAAGTATTGCTATATAATTCATTTTTCCAAGAACATTTTTAGGGTGATAGAGATTGGTTTTTAATGGTTTTAAAAGGTTTTTAATGTAAAAGAGAAGAGAGAATGAGTGGAGTTGAATGGTGAGGATTTGTGGATGTGATTGATTTAGGGTAAAGAAAGAATGAATAAAAAGTGGTAAAAAGTGGTAAAAAAACTTAAAAAGAGTTCCATATCATGCTTAAATTTAATACTTGTACAACACCAGAATGGATTATATATTGGGGATGGGGGAGTAAAATTTATAGCTAATTTCAATTTAGTAAACTACCATTTTCTTAATATATACGAAAATAACTCATGCACTATCTTTGTGGGACGGGAGTAATTATCAATGTTTAGGAAATCGGACCGGACCGGCCAGTTCGACCGGTTCAACCGCGAACCAGTCCGGAAACCGGTCCGGTCATTATAAAAACCCGCTTTTAGAAAAACCGGTCAAAAACCGGTCAACCGACCGGTTCAACCGGTTGAACAGGTGTTGAACCGGCGGTTCAACCGGTTCGGTTGAACCGGCCGGCTGAACCGGGTTAAACCGGTTTTTCTAATTTTTTAAAATTATTTTTATAAATTTATTAGTTTTAATTTATTTTTTATATTTTTTAATTAAAAACGGTTCGACCCCGGTTCGACCGTTTGACCCTTGAACCGTTGGCTTCTCCGGTTCACTGACCGGTTCGGTTTTCTGAACATTGGTAATTATTCACATTCAAAATTGAATGGGTTAGAATCAATCCTATCAATACATTTTGTTCGACCACACAGGCGGAGCAAGGAATTTTTGTGAATGCGGGATGGCAAAAGTTAATAAAATTAATAACATAAAAGCAATCTAACCAGTTATTCGCACAAGAATACGAGAAAACAAGCAACGTAATTCGATTTGGTGCAATAACATTATTTCAAATTATTCAACTGCAGCAAAAAAATGTACTTCCATTCAGTTAGTCAGAAATTAAGTTCTATAAAAAAATAAAAAATAAAAAAAGGTCAGAAATTAAAATTTCCTGCCAGAATTGGTATTCAAATATTCAAGGCTGACACACACTCAAAATTAAAAGTCATACTTTCAGCACAAATGCAGAATTCGTATATGTGCAATGCTAGAGGAATAGCAAAAAATATACAATCAGGTATATAATTCTCTAATAGAGGGGTTGGACCCCACCAATATAATGAGAATAAAAATAATATTTTTCATACCCCTCTATTAGAGGATTGTACATCTAATTGTACAAATTGGTTATTCCTCTAACATTATCGGTCGTATATATGTCACTATTCATGTTTTTTTTAATCAATGCAATGTATACAAACGCAGTCAATGGTCAAAATATTATAAAAAGGCAACTGGGATATATTTGAAGGTCTGATCAAAGCTTTAATTTTCTCAATTAAAAGTTATTACATTAATTCAACCCCTAGTTCCTAAATCCTAACTCATACCTAGGAGTTCATAATTCAAACCATAATTTGAAGAATAGAGCCAAATTAAAAATATCTAAAAAGGTGCATCAATGTTATGTATTTGACAAGTATATCCAAAACCAGCACTATTTTTGCTTATAAAACCATCATTGTAAACCAGAGGAAACCACATGTGATTCTATGTGGTTTGTCATGAAACCACATGTGGTATCACCAATACTAGTTTTGTAAACAAGACTAGCGTTGGTTTTGGATCTAATGTATTCAGTGTTAAAGGGAAGCAAATCAGAAGATAATTTGCAGACATAGCTAATTGATATTCAAACATGTGTAATGGAGCAAATTGTGGATCGTGACTTTTGTTGTATATGTATTCCTAAAATAACTATAACTGCAACTGTATATATATTGGCTTGTATGTACAGATGAATTATTCAGCAATAAAAATATACATAATTCTCTCATCTCTTTTTACAATTTGTTTATCCCTCTTTCACAATTTGTTTATGGTATCGGAGCATCGGTTCTGGTGTCTCCAAGTCTAACCACCTTCCGCCATAACCAAAATACAAAGATCATCACATCACCAAGATGGTCAACACAGATGATGTCGTGGTTGAAACCCCACATAAAACCAAAAATGATTCCACATCCAAAGGTATAGAGGAAAAGGAAATCACATTACGACCCTCTGATCCTTCACCAATCAGACACGCCGGGAATTACTCTCGTTAATACACCACTGGATGGATGCAATTATGGAGAATGGAGTCGTTCCATGCGACTCAGTCTCAGCGCCAAAAACAAGCTTGGCTTAATCGACGGAACCGTGAAGCCTCCACCGATGACTGATGCCAGATTCATCCTTTGGCAACGATGTAACGACCTAGTGATAACTTGGATACTTCACTCTGTCCAAGCCGATATTGCTCGCAGCATCATCTACACTGACACAGCGACAGCAGTTTGGAATGATCTCCGCGATAGATTTTCTCAAGGGGACGATTCGAGGATCTATCAAATCCGACAAGAAATTGCAGAATGTCGCCAAGAATCTCTCTCTGTTTCAGCATACTACACAAAGTTGAAGGGCCTTTGGGATGAACTTGCATCCTACCAAGAACCTATTGAATGCTTTTGCGATATGCTCAAGAAGATCGCCGTTCGAGAAGAAAAGGAGAAAGTAATGCAATTCCTTATGGGACTAAGTGAATCTTACTCTCAGGTTCGTGGGGCAATTTTGATGATGAGTCCGCTTCCAGATACACGGAAAACACATGGGCTGATCCTGCAACATGAACGGCAGATGGCAACCGCAATTCGTCAAATTCCGCCCGTGGCCCACGCTATGCAAACCAGTCGCACACCATCAACGGGGATGGCGTCTACCTCGTCCTATAGAAAGAATTTGCATTGTACCCACTGTGAACAAGATGGACACACTATTGACCGTTGCTATTACCTGATTGGGTTTCCTGTGGGTCATAAATGGCATGGAAAAAATGTTAAGCCCAGAAACAAAAAGGCAATTGCTCACAATGTTGAGAAGAAAGCAGAAGAAGCCCATGAAAACCCAACTCCAATTTTCATAGCTGAAGAATATAAGCAGATTATAGCATTGCTTCATAAAAATGGTAACGATCAACCTCTTGCCAGCGCGACAGGTATATTTACGCCCAACCGTAATAATATAGAATCTAATGCTCATTCAACGCTATATTGGATTGTGGATAGTGGAGCAACGTGTAACGCCCTGTCCGTTTATGCATGTGACTTATGATGTTATGTATGGTTGGAAGGTGATGAATGTGTGTATGGACTCTTTGTGACCGTTTTGTGATGCTATATACGGTATTAAGTGTCAAAACGACCTCCCGGGCAAGAAACGTTTATGTATGGTTGGACGGTGATGAATGTGTGTATGGACTCTTTGTGACTTCGTTGTGATGCTATGTACGGTATTAAGTGTCGAAACGACCTCCTGACCAAGAAACGAAGCCAATGGGGGAATTCGGCAGCTTAAGATTTACGGCCGTACATGTATGGTTTACGGCCGTAAGTGGTGAAATGCATAAATGTACCAAAACTTTCAGAGAGAAAATTACGGCCGTATGGTTTGTGAGTTACGGCCGTATTTTACTGGTTACGGCCGTAACATGTATTATTATGGCCGTAAGTGGTGAAGTGGAGGATGTGCAAAGTTTCAGAAAGTTTATTACGGCCGGACAACTTGGAGATACGGCTGTAACGATGGGTTTACGGCCGTAAGATAGATGGTTACGGCCGTAATGATTGCAGGGTGAGATGTATGGATTTACAGAAGCTTCATTACGGGCATATATATTGTGGGTACGGCCGTATCGTATGGGTTACGGCCGTAATGTTTTGGGTTACGGCCGTAAGTTTGGAAGTTACGGCCATAAATGTGTAAGTTACGGCCGTAATTTTAGGTCGGCAGAAACTGTTGGATATGGTTTATACACGTTGGTTCAGCCTTTTTCCATCATTTTCGACCCCCAACTCCCCAAAACCCTAGAGAACAAGTCTAAAGGTGATTTCAAAGATTTGGCATGGTCTTTGGCTTGTAGATCATTTACCTACTTCAAGTTACCACCTTTGAATCAACAAGAAGGAAGGAAATGAAGTTATTCACCCAATCTTCTAGCTTGATTTCTTGTTTGTTGAGGTAGGTTTGAGATGCATTACCTATGTAGGAGGTAAGTAGATACTCGAATAAGCATTAGGTAGTTAAGTATGCAAGTTCCCTTGGCTATTTTCATAGTTTTGGCAAAGTATGATATGTCTAGCATGATGTGGTTATTCCTATATGGTTTAGATGCTCTAGCCTTGGTTTATGTTCTTTCTGACATACTTATGTTGCCAAAATGCTATGATGTGAATAACGAGTCCATGTGAGACTTAAATGATGGTGCATTGCATCCATATGTGACGTGTGTTTGAATTGAGTTGCCTATCATGTGTTGCATAAATGTTAAAGTTACGGCCAATTATGGGGGACCTACGCCCCACTGAATGATATGTCGGTCTAATGGGGGACCTACGCCCCAATGACTGATATATTGGCATCATGGGGGACCTACGCCCCAACGATGTCAAGAGGCCGGCCAAATGTTTATGACGGCGCCAATGTTAACACATGATTCTCAACGGGCCCTAGAACAATATGTGATGCTCATATGCATAATGTCTCTCCCTACTGAGTCATTTTGACTCATGTGTGCTCTTTTACGTGTTGTAGATGATGCCGCGAGTAGGAGGCAGGCTGGAGGTGGCGCAGAGTCCTCTCGCGCGTGAGCTTGTCGACGTGTGGAAATGGGGAAAGGAAAAGATTTTGGGGTCACGTGTGTGTATAATATTAACTCTTTTGTAAACTATTACCTCATATGTATGGTAATGAACTACTTGGGCGGAAGTGGAGTGTTTTAGAATACTTTAACTCGCCAATGTCACGTAGGTAACGCTGTCTCGAGTACGATACCGCTGACGTACTAGGGAGGGTGTTGCACAACGGATCATGTATCCCACTTATCTCCTACTCACAATAAACACAAGTCACCTCGTAATTTCGTTGGATTACCTAATGGTGAACGTGTTGATGTCGAAAATGTTGGATCTATTCGCTTGTCGTCGGATTTGACACTTGAAGGTGTTTTACATGTGCCTAAGTTTCGTGTGAATTTGATGTCTGTGAGTAAATTGACACATGCCTTGAGGTGTACCGTAACATTTTATTCGGATTTTTGTGCTGTGCAGGACGTGGATACGAGGAGGACGATTGGCCTGGGCAAGCATTTTAATGGTTTATACTATCTCACCCCAACTCACAATCCACACCTTTGTCAACCACATAAATCGGACTTCCGACCTTTGGCATCAACAACTCGGGCACCCTTCCGCAGCTCCTCTTCATGGGCTATCTCGATCTTTTCCAGAAATTATTTTTAGTTCTAAACATGTTTGTGAGATTTGCCCCTTAGCGAAGCAAACTCGTTTACCTTTTGTTTCAAGTTCAATAAAAACAGTTGCGCCATTTGATTTAATCCATTGTGATATTTGGGGACCACACAAAATTCATACAGATTCTGGAGCTCGATATTTCCTAACCGTTGTCGATGATTTTACACGCTTTACTTGGGTACATCTCATGAGTTTTAAATCCAACACTCAATCTATTGTAAAATCATTTTTCACTTGGGTTAAAACTCAATTCCATCGTGACATTAAAATTTTACGTGCTGATAATGGTGGTGAATTCACATCCTTGCGCTCTTTCCTTCATGAACATGGCACTATTTTTCAACACACATGTGCTCATACCCCTCAACAAAATGGAGTCGTTGAGCGCAAACACCGCCACCTTTTGAATGTAGCCCGAGCTCTACGTTTTCAAGCCAATCTGCCATTACAATTTTGGGGGGAAAGTATTCAAACAGCCTGTTACCTTATTAACCGTCTACCTACACCCGTACTCTCTAATAAATCTCCATATGAAGTTTTACATGGAACCCCACCAATTTATTCCAACTTTCGAGTTTTCGGTTGCTTGTGCTATGCCACCAACCTTACCCCCGACAACAAATTTGATTGTCGTGCGCGGCGATGCATTTTCATTGGGTATCCTCTTGGACAAAAGGGTTATCGTGTGTACGATCTTGAAGCCAAGAAATTTTTTACTTCCCGTGATATTACGTTTCATGAACATATTTTCCCTTTAAACAAACTCCCACTCGAAAACCAAGATGACAACGCCACCCTGCCTCTTCCTAGCAATTCCACCCATCTCCCAGAGCCCACTTCTATTGATCAAACCACCCAACTCAGTCTTGACTCACCATATGCTCTTTCACCCCATACAACACCCAATTCCAGATATCCATGCAACGAAAGCTCACAACCTACGACACCACTACAAGAAAGCCCACAATCTACACATGAATCTCCTAGTCCAACTCAATCTCATGACGGGACTGATCATACACTTCTGTCAGCACAACAACCCACTTCATATCTGCCAACCCGAACTCCAGTGGCTAATTCTTCCTCACCAGGTCCAGCTCCCGTCCTCGACCTTCGCCGTTCATCCCGCACTCACCGGCCACCACCACATCTTCGCGATTTCCAGACTTACCATGCTGCTTTCCTGGGCCCTGACACCTCCTCATTTTCCTCGTCCGGGACACACTATCCTTTACGACGGTATGTCTCTTATTCTGGTTTGTCTCCTCCATACCGTTCATTTGTGCATAATATATCTCGCTTGGTTGAGCCACCACCTATGAACAGGGCCCGTCATGATCCTCAATGGATTGCAACTATGCATTCTGAACTTAAAGCCCTTGAGGACAATAATACTTCGTCCATGGTTTCACTGCCCATTGGACATCGTCCCATTGGATGCAAATGGGTCTTCAAGATCAAGTATCACGCCGACGGCACAATCGAGCGTCACAAAGCTCGACTTGTCGCCAAAGGGTTTACTCAACGTGAAGGGATCGACTATAGAGATACATTTGCCCCCGTTGCCAAATTGCTGACTCTTCGTTGTTTACTTGCTATTGCTGCAGTCCGTAATTGGCCATTATATCAGATGGATGTACAGAATGCTTTTTTACACGGTGAGCTCACTGAGGAAATATATATGCTTCCCCCTCCGGGTTATCGTCGACAGGGGGAGAATGAAGTTTGTTGACTTAACAAATCCCTTTATGGTCTTAAACAAGCATCTCGTAGCTGGTTCCAACGATTCTCTTGTGCAATTCAAGAAATTGGGTTTCAACAATCAAAGGCTGATTACTCATTGTTTACACAGCTTCGTGGAGATTCCATTACAGTGGTATTACTTTATGTTGACGATATGGTTATAACGGGTAACAATGAGACAGCCATTAGTAATCTCAAGAAGTTTCGCAATAGTTGTTTTAAGATCAAAGACCTTGGACCGTTGAAATACTTTCTTGGCATTGAAGTTGCACGTTCTACAGCAGGAATTACAGTGTGTCAACGGAAATATACATTAGATATATTGGAGGAAGCTGGGTTACTTGGAGTAAAACCAGCAACTGTTCCAATGGAGCCCGATTTGGTGTTGATAAGTGCTAGAAAAGCACTTAAATAACTCTTCTATTTTACGTATTTGTGTGTTTTATTAGTATTATATGTTTATTTTTATGTGTTTTCCTTTTATTGTGTATTTAGAGTCACAAGAAATCAAAAGGAGCCAAAATGGATAAAAACGGAGCGAAAACGGCACTTGGGACCGAAATGCAAGCAAATTCAAAGATGGAGGGCCTCCGATGCAATTTTATGAAAAGTTGTTTTTACAATTTTTCTTGTGTCAATATCAAAGAATATCAAAATAGGATTTCCACATTTTTGTCGGATCCCAAATCGGAGTTTCCTAGTGAAAGTTATGGCCATTTGAAGAGAAATGACAAAGCGTAAAAAATCAGCAGCTCGAATTTTCTGCCGCAGTTCAGTAATTTGACCATAACTTTTGTTACAAAATTCAGATTGACCTGCACTTTATATTGTTGGAAAGGACACTCCGAGGGCTACAACTTTGATGTTGACCGCTTCAAATGATTCGGATCATATCATGGTCAAAAATGGTCAGAACCGAGAGTGATATGAATGGAGGATTTCTTGGGCCATGTTTTGGTAGAAAATTCATAACTTTCTATTAAAATATCAAAAAAAGGAAATTCCAATTGCACAATTCAGCCAAGATGCTTACCTATACCATGATACAATATTTGAACTAATGGAGCAATTTAAGATCATGATTTGGTAGTTACCAATTAGTGGAATCATAATGGAGTAGTTGTACAATTTTTTATTATGTTTTCTTGTGAAATTTTGCCTATAAATAGAGGCATTTGTAAGGAAGGAAATGCACAACTTAGTGGAAGAGAATTAGCTAGTAGTTATCTCCAACTTTCTCTTCAATAAAATTATCTTCTTCATTTGTTCTTAGTTTTAGCTTGAAAGATCTTAGTTTTTCATATTCCGGCGGAAGAAATAAAGGTTTCAATCGATCAACGATACTTCGGCTGTAAATATGATTAGCGGATCATTTCTTCGATAAATTTCTCTTTTCCCTTTTATTTCTCTATTTATTTCTTAACATTTATTTACTTGTTTTCTATATTTTGCGTATAATCTATCATATAGTGGTGGTGATACAAACACTCGCTAAAAAGTATGAAACCCCACAAATATGAGTAGTTAGACTTTTCTATCTAGTTCGAGGGGGACGTTGTGTTCAACTAACATGTGGTTATCTTTTCTAACTCTTTAGTAACGTTTTATCTATTCCTCTACTTCAATTTGTTGATTTGTTATGCTTGTAAACCCGTTTTTGAGTTTATTTGATTATTGCATTCACTTTGGCATTGAATTAATCAATCTTTAAATTCGAGTTACTTGCTAGGATTGGAACTTTTGATCCGTAATTATCACTAGATTCCAATCCAAAGTAGCAAATGAATATCGTGCATATTTATTAACAAATCAACTTAGATGTATTAATTCGAGTTTGTGAAATTATTCATCTAATTCAACTCATTCTTCTCGTTCATTTCACACTAGCTTTGCATTAAATCCTAAGAATTTGTTTAGGGTTATCCAATAGCTAGATGGTAAGTTAAAGAACTCACTTTAATTTAATACACTTAAGGAAGAATTCGTTAATCAGAGCTTTTTGGTTAATTGAGAGTTGATAAATTGAAGAAGAAATAGTAACACGTTACATGGGAAAGATAAATATAAGTTGTTGACACAACCGAACCCGAGAACTAGATATTTTGTACAATTGTTTTATTTCAATCTTTTATTTTGACGTTCGATTTTCTATTTTTATTCAAATATCACAAAACCCCCCTTTTTTATATTAATTGATAAAATCAACTAGATTAAGCACCGTTCCTCTTGGGTTCGACCCTTACATACCACTTCTACATTAATTTGTAGTTTTGAAACCGAGTAAGGAAATAAAATTAAACTTTCGCGCGCCGCGACAAACGCGCCCAGGTGTTAACAGAAACGGGAAGATCCTTAAGGATCCCACAAGATATCGACGGCTAGTTGGGAAACTGATCTACGTTACAATTAGCCGGCCAGACATTACATACTCAGTAAATACACTGAGTCAATTTATGCAAGCACCCAAGATACATCACTTCAAGGCTGCACATCGACTCTTACAGTATTTAAAGGAAGCCCCAGGGCAAGGCCTATTATTTCCATCTAATAGTCCACTTCACTTGATCGGATATTGTGATGCAGACTGGGCAAGATGCCCAATCACACGACGGTGTGTTACAGGTTATTGTATTTTTCTTGGCAAGTCTCTTGTATCATGGAAAAGCAAAAAACAAGCAACAGTCTCTAGATCGTCGGCAGAAGCTGAGTATAGATCCATGGCGGCAGCTGCTTGCAAACTTACTTGGCTGAGGTACTTGTTGAAAGATCTAGATATACCACATACTGAGCCAGCGCATCTATTTTGTGACAATCAAGCAGCTTTGCATATTGCTGCAAATCCAATTTATCACGAACGGACGAAACACATTGAATTGGATTGTCACACTGGTCGTGAGAAAATCCAAAAGGGAGAAGTGAAGACTAGCTTTGTACCAACTGGGGATCAAATTGCAGATTTATTTACCAAACCATTGCGCGCACCAGCATTTCATACACATCTCAGCAAGTTGGGTGTCATTGACATCCACACTCCAACTTGAGGGAGAGTGTTAAAGGGAAGCAAATCAGAAGATAATTTGCAGACATAGCTAATTGATATTCAAACATGTGTAATGGAGCAAATTGTGGATCGTGACTTTTGTTGTATATGTATTCCTAAAATAACTATAACTGCAACTGTATATATATTGGCTTGTATGTACAGATGAATTATTCAGCAATAAAAATATACATAATTCTCTCATCTCTTTTTACAGTTTGTTTATCCCTCTTTCACAATTTGTTTATTCAGCAGAGCAATGAAGCACGGCATTGGCAAGTTTGAGAAGAGAAGAACCGAGTTTGAGAAGTGAGCACCCTTCAATCCTTGCTTCTTCACTCAATCACGATTCACTACTTCATTTTCACCATTTATGGAATAGGTGGCAGCAATTTTGTAATTAAATTAGGCTGTGTGGGCTAATCAGGAATAATACGTTCAGAGCATTGGAATTTTGTTAAAGTTCTAGCATTAACGTGGCGTGTCCTAGTGCTTCCTTACGGCATTGGGGGACTGGTAAATCAAACTTACTGTCACGTGGTAGAAAGGAACAGCCACAACATCAAACTCAGGAACTTTAACAAAGTTTCAAATTTGGGAACATATCATTTTCAGTGAGCTAATTAGGTTAAATAGCCAATCACCTAGCCGATGAAAAATTAATTAGCCTTCTTTCACTTATGATTTTTCTTCTTTTATTTGGACTGAATGAAATTTAATAGGACTACACTACAAGAAATATAACCGTTAAGGCGGCATGTTACCCCTAAAGTTTCGTGCATGTAGAATATGTCAGTACTATTGCTTTTAAGTCGCTACTATTGCTCTACAGGCACGAGATTGTGGAGGCAACAGCCGCCTAAAATTTCTATTTTTGATAGTGCTACCCAAAATTCTAGTCCAGTCCAACGACCACACTGGTCTTTAATAAGCTTTGCAAGTGTCATAAGTACTATATATTTCTCCACCACTCATTTTTTACCATTATGTTCACTCATTTTCAAATGTGAATACAGGTGTTGAAAATTAAAAAATGGGATAAATTTTGTCCCGCAAACTTACAAGTCGACCTATTGGGTCGACCGAATGTGCAAAACTAATGTGACCGTTGGCTTTTGAAACTGTAATTTTTCAATCATTTAAATTGTAGTCATTCCGAAATTTGACGTTGACCGGATAGTCATCCGAAGGTACCCAAAATTGTATATTTTGCGCTCTATAAATCGCTTTCTTCTTTCAGTCAATTAACACTAATGATCCTTATCCAATACACTAATATTTTCTCAAGATTTTATGAGAAGGAATAATTGGTCAATATTCTTCTACACTTACATTGTATTTATTTGTCTTGAATAACTTCAACATTTTATCAATCTATTTCATTTGTGCTTCATCAAATTTTTTATATTTACTTGGTCACTCAACACTTCATTTCCAAAGTCTTAACCTCTTTGACCGTCAGGGAGCTTGATAATGGGGACTTACATCAAGTATATATTGGATTGAACCTTAGCTCCATCGACGAATCTAGTTTGTACTATGTTTAACTTATTGTAATTTAATAATCGATTGTTCTAATCACTTGTTTAACATTGCACTAACGATCTTAAATTATTTTAAGGTCGTATTTCCGTTGTGCTAGATGGTTAACTGATTAATAAGATTCTTTCTCTTTTAAAGGTTCCTTATAAAATTTATATCATTCAATTCGTCATTGCGATGAATCAACGATTTCATCTAAATGTGTCATTACTCTTTCATGCTTCTAATTGCGTCGTGTACACACACATGTAGACAGTAAGTGTGTTTGGATGTTTTACTAAAATTTGACTTTTTAGCTTAAACACTGATGAGGACCATGCATGAGATATGTACAAATAATAACGACTAGAAATTTAAAATATGTGGTCAATATTAAAGATTAACTTTGATTGAATATTAAAATATGTAAAATATATTAAAATGAACACAACCTAAGTCGTTCACCGAATGGAGACTCAGAAAAAGAGTCAGGTTAATCTCTAACTTATAAACCAACCAAGCCTAGCTAATGTGGTCCTGAGTCTATTTTGTCCTAGGGTTCATGTTCTTTGTGAAGTGTATTAAGTGCATTATGGTCCCAAATTTCTTTATGCACTACATGGCAAAAATTAGTACAAGTTGACACGATATGTAACTCTCAGTCTCTCACACATGCAAAGCAATATCTCCTCTGATGTTTGAAATTAAAGCCCAAGAAATGAAATATGGACCACCTGCATGTGAATTTAATTATATCTTAATTAAAAGCACTGAATGATGCAAATGGGGGAGGGTGTACTAGTTTGATGATTAATTAAATCATTGTATATGAGCAACGTTATTTATAAACATTGGCTGTAATATTATTTCTCGTTAAGGGTGGATAAGGTTACATAAATAATTTGAATTTGAAATTTTCAATTAATCCCTCAGCCCGCAGGAGCGATTTTGACATTTAGTAAAATAATTTTAAATGTCGAGTGATTGCTGATACATGTTAGTCATTGTTGGAGAAAAACGATACAAATTATTCTAGTCATACATTCTTTGCATAATAAAAATTTTATAGATTATTCTTAACTTGTCAAAATAATCCAAACGATGATTTATGCATATGAAAATGAATAAATAAACCTAGCTGAAACAAGAGTTCAGCTCTTTTTCATTAAGACCAATATCCTGTACGAGTGCTAATGATTCCCAACATTACAATAATAGGAGTACCCCAAATTACACGAACCTGCAAACTTACTAATATTTTAGACTCCCTCTTTTCTTGTTTACATATAGATAATCTTTCAAGTCCATACACCATCATGGATGAAAAAACGTGGAAAAAAGTTGACAAATGAGGAAGCTATGTATAAATTAACGTTGGAATGATGTGTCTCGGAAAGAAACAATCTTTATAAAGAACGCGACTTTTGGAATATGTCCCTATTGAAAAGACAGTTCTTAGAAATGATACTTGGAATAGGACATCTCTCTTGAAGAGACATACAGGTTAGAATAGAGATATCTTCGAAAAACAGTCATTTTTTACACAACTCTTGTAAAAGACACAATGTTTCTCTAATTCGAAATGTGCCCTTTCTAAAAATATCTTTCAAATAGGATACAAAGGCAATCCTTGTGCACCACATGCCCCTTCTTTGGCGAGTGACTCGATCCTAAGTCACAGGGGGAGGAAGGCAAGAGAGTTCGTCAACGAAGGTTCAGTCTTGAGTATTGCTGAGGACATTTGAGCCGGCCAAGAGTTTTATGGAAGATTGTAGAATATTGCGGGTCTTGGTCAAGGGCATACATCCTGAAAGATTTCAAGGGCGAGCACTCAAGGAAGCATCTAAAACGTTGCGGGAACATAAAAGAAGACTCAAGATTCTAGAACCTTCCAAGAGATAGTCTTAGAAAAGAATCAAGAATACTCTATGTAAATATCTTGTATGTAGAAATGTATAGAAAGTATAGAGAATTATAGTGGTTCAATCTAGGCCGTCGATTAATTAGGATCAATCTCCACCGTCCATTCTAAGGTGGTCCTCTATAAATAGGTTGAGCGTCTCATTTGTAACAATCAACCAAGAAGTGAGAAAAATAGAGTGAGTCATGGTGAGTGATCTCTAGAAGTAGAGATTGTGAAGGTTCGATAACACAAGCACTAACGAGAGGTTTACTTAAAAGTCTTATTGTAATATTCTTGGCCGGAGTGAATAAAACAGATTCTATTACGCTAAGCCTTGTGTCGTTTGCTAGTATTGCCTTGCATAAGACTTTAGTAGTGTAACTTGCCTGTCAAAAGCTACTTCGCCAGTAATTGTTGGAACGATTCGAGGGACTAATGCCGCATAGAAGGTTGGAAAACTCTATTGCAATGCAGAAGCTGGTGGTAGTGCTATTTACCACATTGTTTGTTTCGAAAAGAGACAGGTTAACCCACACGTTAGCCTACGAGGATGAAGAATGACCTCCACCTTCTTCGAAGGGAGGTTTTGACACCATAATGGTGTACGGTCCCCTACGTAGGATTGTCATTTTCAACAAGTATAGTTTGATCGTCCGTAGATTTTTTTGTGAATTAATAGATATTAAGAGCTACGATTGAGAAATCCCCAAAGTTTCCGGCCCTTGTTTCTTTACATACTTCTTGGTTGTTATTGAAGTTACTTAACTCAATTTCAATTGCACATGCAATAAGCCAATAATAAGCCAATAACAATTTCAACCGTGCATGTTTCTTACTGTCTCGCCACATAAAATTATTTCTTCTAAAAATGTTATGTAATCCATCCCTAATAGTTATTAGGAATAGAATTTTTAACAATAAAAACTTAGAAAATGCAATTTTCCAGAAGTTGTCGGCTTTATTTAGCTGTAAATTTGAAGTGTTTTTGAAGTGATGGTAATTTATATTTTTGAAGGATTATTAAATGTTAATGGCAACTTCTTATTTAAAAAAAATGTTAATTGAAACTAGAAGTTCAATTTGAACTTTTTGGAAAAGTTCAAAATTTTGCCTTCTCTAAATAGCTTTTCTAATGCTATTTACCATTTAAAAAGCTCCAATGGACTTGTGGACTTTGGTAGACACATAAGTTTAACTAAAATCAGTTAATTTTTACTTTAAACTTCGAAAATGTGGTCCGAAGACCCTTATTAAACTTATAAACCAACCATTGACCTGGAAGGTGACCTGCAATTGAAGCAGTTCAAACATTTCACAGAATTGACTACTTTGAGAAACCTTGTTTTCCATCGACTTCAAGATTTAATTAAGGATTAAAAAAAACACATTTTAAACTAACACTAAAATCTTGGAAGCACAAACCAATTCGTAAGGAGAGGTCATATGTGATGCATAGTTCAGTTTTTTTCCTCAAGATGAATATTAATACAATCAGACAAATGACCAATTGAAAAACATGAAACACAGGCAATGAGCATTTTCTTCTTCGTCCAACACCTTCCAAGCTACTGCTCTCTCATAGGAGATCGGTCGACCCATGCTCGACATTGCAATGCCACCTTCTAGGCATGCAAAACCCTGTCAAAAAACCATAGAACACCACGATCACCGAGTTGTTTTAAAATAAGCAAAATGGCAAAATAATCCCTTTTCAAAAATAAGCCACACCAAACAAGCTCAGTTGAAAATGGCACTGTATTCACCTGCTGCATAATCTGTGGAAGCTCGGCGAAGAGCGCTTTTCTTCCATTTTCGTTGAAGATTTTCTCGAGTGTGATGTCTTGAAGTGCCACCAATGTAGTCTCAAGCATATCCAGGCCCGCCTGATTTGCAAACGTGAAAACCGGCAATGCCTGCATGCACCGTAAAAAAATAATTACATTATTCATCGTCTCGAATATTGACAAATTTACCGATAACCAAGGAAAAGAAACAACTGAAAATTACCTTCAATGAGCAGCACATAACAGCATCAGAATGATGCCAAAGTGCTTTCACGATCGACTCACTTCCTTCACTCCCGGGCTTGAGTAGCTCCACACCCAAGAAAAATCTGAAAAACGAGATAATAAGTTAATATGCGAAACGAATTTATGACTATAGAGAGTTCTGATAATGATGAGTAGTGATTTGAATGCGTAGTTAATATTAAAGTATGACTCTAACTTACATACAAAGTACTGGTTTCAAATAGTACCTGTAGCTTTGGCAAATCCATCGGGTAAGGGTCAATGCTTCGGGTGTACCAGGAGGTGGTCGCAAACTAGCCTGCGGACCAAGATTCGTCGGGGAGAGTGCCAATGCCACCCTTTGGACAGATGAAATGATACTTCGAATGTACTGTCTAGCCATAGCTGCTATACTTTCTTGCAGATGGATCTCGAATGCAAATTGAAATGCTATTGTCATCACTGATTTTGCACTGCCCGGCTGCCTAGAATGATCACCAGATGACCTGTTTCCTGTCGGGCCCACTTCGAGAGTCGATGCCAAGTCGAGTGTACGATTTGGGCTTGCAGTATCCTACATTGGTGTTCAAGAAATATCAATCGAGATCCTTTACCATCCACCAATTATAGTCGAATAACACTAGGTGTACAACCAATTTGTACAACTAAATATACAACCCTCTATGGGCATGAAAGGTACCATTTTTACCCCCTTATATTGGTGGGGTCCAACCCTCTATTAGAGGGTTGGACACCTAGTTGTAGCTTTTAGTTGTTGCTCTAGCATTGTTCATTATAGTATGTCACATGAGACTTACCGCTTTAGAATCCAGAGGAATTATGCGAAAACCAGACGGGAGAAGAGGTGCATCATCAGAGAAAGAGGCATCGATTGGCGCAAATATTAATTCTGCACAGCTGCCAACGGCATTTTCATCCACTCCACTACAGACCTGAGGAGTCAAAGTTCAACAATTATTTAACACTTTAGTGTATAGATTATATAGAAATGAGTGATTCATCAAGAGTATTTATAAATTAAAATGCGCATAAACACTTCCCAAACATTCCACCAGATTCGTGACAAGAAGACCTACAACTTACTTGCACAAAGAAGATGTCATTTGGCATAATCGTGTCGTCTCGATAATGACTCATATTTTCCAGCCGCACCACTTCCATGAACTGTTTTACATGAACAAAGAAATAAGCATCATAATACGATGATCTTTCGCCAACAACTATTTCATTCTAGTACTTAACACCGAGAAACTTGCCTCCTCATGCTCAATAGTGTGAGCCAATGGTAGAATAGCCTGCCCACCAAAATATCCAGCACGACCCACAGGTAAAGTGCAAGGACCAGCCGTAAAAGCAGCAGATAAATAGGCATCGATGCCATTGTCAGCCCACTCTGATCGGTGTTCCCTCAGAAACCTTAGAAGTATCGCCGGAGGAACATTCTTCACAAAAGCAGAGTAGAAAAACAGTAAGTAATGATATATGAATACCAAGAGCTATTCTAATCTCATAACTCACACACAACAATACAACGATTTGAAATACATACTTGTAAAAGCATGGAAGCCTTAGCACATAGCACTGAAGAGCTCATGGACGGAAACCCATTAGTGTAACTAAGATTTGGGCCCATCAGTTTTGCGGGAGTCGAGTTGACAAGAATAGCAACGTCATCAATGCCATCACTTTCGATCATAGACCAACCCTCGTCTGTGAATCCATTTACAGCTTCGTTAAAGCCTCTGCACAGTAAATTAAACAAACTTTCAGATGTGCCAAGAATATGAAAGACCAAGAGATATCCCCCCAGGCAGAAAGGATTTCCCATTTACCGGCTTAATCTTTGAGCAAGAGCTCGCAATGCAGCAGGTCTTCTACCCCAGCCAGTCACATTTGGCTGAGAAACTTCCTGTGAAATTTGCCTCAACTGGCGCAAAGCCTGGATAGAAGTTTTTTCAGTCATTTAGAGGCTATATTTGTTAAAAATACTCTAATTAATTATTATTGTAGAATCCAAGTTATAGACAAGCGAATTCTAGCAATAACTTACTGCTAACGTAGTCCTTTGAGCAAGCAATGCTGATGACTCATAAAGAGGACGCAACACTTCAGGTACGCTCCAAGGCTGAAAAGAACAACAAATGTACTCAAGAAAGTGGTTGCTGAAAATAATTACAAGTTTAGTCGTCGAAATATGATTAGAGGTTTTGCTAGCATACCTCTAGATCCATGTGGTCAACGATGTGAATAATGGACCCACCCCGTCGCATGGCCTAATTAGGTACCCACTTGGCAGTATTTCGCCTCTCACAAAGTGCTGGACAGGCGGCATACTAGGACCGTTCTGAGTGTTGTTCAGTGACCTCTCACATATCTATACGAAGAAAAGTATATCATAACATATACTAACAATCTGTGAATCAGAAAAAGAATTTTAACGACTTTGACATATCGATTTGCTCATTCATAATGTAAGCTTACCACAAGGCTACCATCTTCCATAACAGATGTATACCGAAGTAACCAGAAGTCACGAGCTGGTGCCAATGTAGTAGGAGCATAGAGCTAAATCAATTAACAAGAAAACGATTAGTTAAAAGGTCAACTAGACAGTATGACAACCTATGACTCCCACAAAAAGATAAGATCTAACCTGCAAGTACAGCAATTCAATGGTTCCACCGTTTCCAGTAGACAATGCATTGAGGACATCTACAGCTCGGCAATCACGATACCATGTGAGACGGTCTTTTAGAATCTCAGCCACCTGGATCAGAGGTTATTTTCATACGATTAATAAAATCTTCTAGAGACAGAAAACAAAATAAAATAATTAGTAATATTAACTATAGCAAACTTACTCTGGTAGGTTCAAGAGCCACAAGCCCACACGCACGTGATGCTATGCCAGTGCAACAATGTGAAATAGTGATGATTCCTATGGAATCCGGACCAGGCTGCGCATAAAAAGGACTTCGTGTTCAAAAAAACTTACATGTTCACAGAAGCACAAACAGTGAAGATCTAAGCCCTTTTCTTGGTTTGTCTAGATTCTACTAGCCCTTTTAAATTTCATTAAATATAATTGAATTATAATGAACGTTATCGCGTGAAAGAATTGAGGCTAAGGAATGTGATAACCTTCATCCCAGGCATTTGGACCCACTCAACCGCAGTTCCAGTGGCCTTCGACAGAAACTCTGTTAAGGTCTCGTCTGCAATAGACAAAAGTCTGAAAAACAATACAACGTTTAGAGTACGTTAATTACAGAACACATCAAGAAGAACAACAATATTATAATAACAGCCATTAAGAACAAGAAACATTCTCCACCCACCCTGCAGGGCTGGCATCCCTCGGCGGATGCGGAGGAGTCAAGTGTTGTTGACCACTCGTCACCACCGACTCACAACTATTATCCATAGTGGCAAGGGTCGCCTGTATTGCATCAGGAAGAAAATTAAATTAACTAAAAAATAACCTTTCAAGAAATCAAAACAAAGAATTTCCAAAACCAAGCATTAAATTGTGTTAAAGAGCTTTTCGTTTTACATTTTGTGTTTGCTGTCGGAAATAGCTGTTCTCGTATACCAAGTGCGAAACTTGCTTCTGCAACCTATCATTCTCTTCCATCAACAGCTTATTCATTGCAGTCAGCTTCCTGTTCACAGCTTGAAGCCGTGATGACTCTTTTCTCTGCTTTTCCCGACATCTGAATTAAACGAAACTCAATCACCAAATTAATTAGAAACGAACACATATTTCTCAAGCAAGAACAACACTTGAAATTAAAACAAGCGTGAATAATAATTAACCTTAACACAATCTAAATTAATGTACTACCTTCGATTTTGAAACCAGACTTTGATCTGCTTGGGCTCAATGTTGGAGAGGATGGGACACTCACGGATCAACTGCTGGCGGCGCAATGAACTGGGCTTAGGACACTCATGATACACTCTTTCTAAAGCCTCAACCTGCTCGGGAGTATACCGTACGTACTTGCCATTATCCATCACCATTTTGCCACCGTCTTTGCAGGACGATGTCACCGCCATCATCGCTTCAACAAATCAAGATTCACTCAAGAAAATATAACCAAATAAATAAGAAAAGCTTCTTCTCCTTCTTCTTGATGTTGTTGTCGTTTTACATGAAGTTTCTACAATTATCAAATCCCAGATTTCAAAATCCCTTAATACCAGCAATCATCATCAATAAACGGAATCCAATTTTGAGTTTCCCTAAAACTAAGAAATAAACTCTGATACGCACATTATACATAAACATGTGTGGTCATTTCACTAAGTACCAGTGCGTATAGCTGTGTACCTGTGACGTTGGTTGGAGACAAAAGTTGTCGAGTTGTTCCTTCAAAACCACGCAGCGTAAAGCACTAAACACAGATCTTCCATCATCGGATCGCGCAGAGAAATTTCCCCAAGAAAATTCCAGAAAACAAAACCCTTTTGTCGATTAATCCTATGTATCTGCAAATGATTCAAGTGTATGGGCTTAAATCATGTGTGTGTTCTAGGTTGAAGTGAAAGGTCATAGATGGATAGATAAATAGATTGATAGGTGTCTGTTTTGTGTGTGTTTAGGTTGAAAGGGAAAATAGGGGACAGAGATGATAAGTGGAGACCATTTTTTTGAGAGTATATCAGTCGGATGTTGTGCTGTTGCCTTTGCTTTTGTGCTTTTGCTTTTCAGCTTTTGGTTTTGTTTATTGTTTTATGTGTATAATCCGTCCATTTTAAAAGATTCACAATTTCACATCTCTGTTTTTTTATTAGGCATTATGATGCACTATTACATTCTTTAGTGGCATTTAAAAAATTGAAGGCGTGGTTTTAGGATAAACTAGAACTTTATCACTTATTTTTTTCCTAACTTTCATGTGTTATTCTAATTTGTTTAATTTGACATATGATTTGTTATTAAATAGGTTCAATAAGATAAAAGTTCTTATTTCAAATTTATGGTACTCTATATATAATATTAAGGGCCTGTTTGATTACAAACCCAAAAATGGTTGGACAGAAAATATTTTTCCGGTAAATGAATCCCGGAAAAAGGTTTTCCAGGGAAAATAATAGTTGTAGGTGTTTGGTTGGATTAATTTGAAAGTTGGAAAATAATGTTGTTTTCCTTCTTTTTGTGTTTTTTCAATGAAATTTGATAATTTTTCATGTCTTTATGGTTAAAGTAAATTGTCCATTAAAAAACGAAAAAAAAGAGCCAAATTTTTCCCAGAAAACAAAAACCACTTCCCTTCCAAAGAAAATGTTTTCCTTCAAAATAAGGAAAAGAACGGAAATCGAAAAAAATTAGAAAACCTTTTCCAGGAAAAAAAATACAATCAAACAGCTAATGGTAGAAAAAATGTTGAAAAATGAATTTTCCTGAAAAAAAAAAGTTGAATCAAACACACCCTAAGGGTGTGTTTGATTAGGGTGTGTTTGATTACAAGAAAAAAGTTGGAAAAAAAATATTTTCCATAGAAAATATTTTCCCATGTATACCCACGGGAAAACATATTCCTTAAAACAAGGAAAATTGCCTACTTTTTACTTAATGTGGAAAATATTTTGCATTTTCTATGTTGCAATCAAACACCATAAAAAAAATTTGGATGGAAAATATTTTCTAATTTCATTTTCCACCATCAATCAAACACACTCTAAGGGTGTGCTTGATTGCAAAACTGGAAAATATTGGAAGGAAAAAGTTTTTCGGATAAATGAATTCCGAAAAAAGGTTTTCCAAGTAAATGGTACTTGTAGGTGTTTGAGTGCATTAATTTACAACTTGGAAATTAGTGTTATTTTTCTTATTTTTGTGTTTTTTTAATGAAATTTGAACATTTTCCTTATCCTTATGGTTAAAGCAAATTATCCGATTAAAAAAAAAAAAGAAAAAGCGGTAAACTTTTTCTTGAAAACAAAAACCACCTTCTCCCAATGAAAACATTTTCGTTTAAAATAAGGAAAAGACCGGATTTCAAAAAAAGTTGGAATACTTTTTCCTTGAAAAAAAGATACAATCAAACAGACCAAAAGCTGGAAAAAAATGGAAAAATTGGTTTTTCCTGAAAAAATTTCCCCAATTACGATTGGCTCGCATGAATATATTATTTTATCACATGCGTAAATCATAGATTATGGATACAAGTTAGAGCATATGTGCAAACACTATGTTATTACACGTCTATCATAGGTGCAAACCTCAGTATCATGTAAATATTGAGCTTGCCAATTTATTCACATGTCATTTGCGTCGTGCCCCTCGTGTAATCACATTAATCAACTTCACTACGTATGTGGATTCATTTGTGTGTTAATTTGTATACCTATTGAACTCATTGGTGTTCCGTAACAAAATTGAAGTGGGATAAAAAGCCGATGATAGGCACTAAAAGAATGTGTTCTAATACAATTTTATTACGAATATATCAATGTAAAAATATGCCGAATACAAAAAATTAATAAAATCAAATTAAAATTAAAAATAAAATAAAAACCAAACCCACCCCTACCCCAAAAAACCACCACTATCGTGGAGGTGGTGGTGGTTTTCACCACCACCAGATTTGGTGGTAGAAAATGTAATAAAATTTTATTTATGTACAACAAAATAGCAAAATTTGATTGACCAATCACGCTATGTTTTTTTATCAATCTCTTAAAATGCGCTAAATGCGCTATTTTTTTGGATTAAGAAAGAAAATCGAAGAATATACTAAGCAAAGATCATAAAAATGAATAAAAAATACTCAAAATTGAAAATATTATTATTTTAATAAGATTCTACCTAAAAATGAATTTAAAAAAATATTGAAAATATTATTATTTTATTCAAGATTCTGCCGGGGGTGAAAAAAAATGACCTAAATGTACAAAAGTCGAGTTTTAAATACCAATGTGTCACCTACCAAAGCGTTGAAAATGTGTTTTTTAAATACCAATATAATAATTTGGCCATAAATTTTTTTTTTTTTTTTTGGGGTCAACGAACACTGTCATGTCCCGTTCATCCGCATATTTAACTCATTTAAGCCATTTTTCTCCAATTATTTCTAAACATTGACAAACAAAATTATTTATAAACACTTATCAAGTAAGTCCTAGGATAGGTGAACTATTTTTTAATATTAATAAATTGCTCGATAGTTGGCGTGTGTTATTCGCCTCATTTTGTCAAATTTTTCTTTTATTTCCGAAAATGATAAATGTAGGTATAGGGTTAGATAATAGTTTAGGTAAAGTGATTTTTTGGACAAAATTACCCCTCTGAATGTGGGGTGGGCATAAGAGATAATTTTATCCAAAAAATCACTTTACCTAAACCATTACCTAACTCTATACCCGCCCCTATCATTGTTCTATTTATTCATTCTTCACTTTGATCAAACCAATCACATTTCATATTTTATGGGACCCACATATACTATATAAATCTCCATCATTTAACTTCACTCATTCTATCTCCTATTTCATATCAAAATTTATCAAAATTTCAAAAAAATTGGCGGCTAACAACCGCTTAAGTCTATTTCTATCAAGTTGAAACAATTGGAGTCAATATTTTTATTTATATATTATTAAAAGCTTTTGTTTGTATTTTTCATATTTAAAATTTTAAAACAGGAAAATGGGAAAGTAAGACGAAATTGGATGTCATTTCACTTTCAACTAAGGAATAAAACTTTGGCAGGTGTGCCTCTGCAATCCCTGGCGCCTTCGGGACCTCTGAAATCACATCACATCAGAATGAGACACTGCATAAAAGAAAAACAAATCCCACTCCATTTATTGCGCTTTTTGCAATAGTAGTGCTACTTTAGGGGAACTTGTAAATGTAATTTGCACCTTTCATTTATTCCTTTTATATTTTATTTTATTTTATTGCCTTCGCTTCTTATATACCAAAGATACCAAAGACATCCGTGGTTAAAAGTTTAATAATTAGATTCCTTTCTCCCTAAATGTAGTTTATATTAATACTAGTTAATTACACGATTATTATTTTATTGTCAATATTATAACTAACAATCAAATCATATCAACTCATATGAATTGATATCATAATATATCGTTCTACTCTCCACAATATGTAAGATTATCGTATTCGATATTTTGCATAGTAAACTGCTCAATCTAAAATGAAATACAAATGCAATTTTTTATGAATTAAAAGTATTAAAATCGGCAATCTATTGTCTAAACACAATTTTAAAATTTTAACAGTGGTGAAATATTCACGTGAGCAGTGAACGTAGCTTATTACTTTCAAAAGACACATCCCGCTTGACATTAAATGAGCCCAGAATCAAGATGGTCGTATAATTCATATCTAATATTGGCATGACATGTATACTATGAATGTTAACTGTGTGCATACCTAGACATACGCCAATGCTGATAAATTTAATATTGAAATGTTGTTTTCACCAGGTAAATTTATATGATTAGAGTGTCAACCCTCAGTTATTTCCAAGTCTATGGTGGGTGCGTGCATCTAGGAAAATTCGTCCATTTTATTACCTTTAGAAATTTCTAAGCACTATTTTCTTGAGATTGACTAATCCACTGAAATTTTGAAGGGAAAAAAAAATAGAAATGTAATGAATTGGTCAAACAAGCTACCTATAATAAATTTCAATGTTCAAAGTTTTAGTGGCTGATTTTGAGGAAGACTGGCGTTTAATGTGGAGTGGATACTGCGGAATAAGAAATTTTTGAGGAACCTGAGACACGTTCACATTCATTTTCAAGAATAAAAATGTGAAAATTAAATATCTTCTCCAGTTACGTTACACGTACGATTTATTTTTTATTTTTTATTTTTTTGTACAGCTAACGTTATAATAGACTCAGATCGACACAATTATTGCTATTTTCATTCCATTTGAAGAGATGCATGAAATGAAAAAAATACTCAAATACTTTCTTATTGTTCAATGAAAAACTGTCACATTTACATGTCACATAAAAATACCAATTAATTATAATGTCCACCTGAAATTATTAGATAGCTAAAATATCGATAATTGCATAAGAAACTTAGATTTAGCATAATCTTTACGGGTAAGCACTATCATTTTGTCTCATCGAAAATTGATGTATAATTGTTATGCCTCTTCAGACATACGCTCTTTATAGCATTGTTCTCTCAAATGTCATTTTACATTTCGCGTTGCTAACTACTGTAAGATTGTTTTTCAAATAAAAATTATGCTATGTATATGTACGTATGATTTGTATAAGAAGTCTGCAGATGCTTGTCACAAATCATTTTTTTTTTTTAACAAATCCTTGGTCAAGAATTCAATTCCATTCCTTCATAATCTCAATGTTATATTTGAGAAAATGTATCATTCAAAAAAAAAAGATTTAAATTAAAAATGTTATGTAATTTCAAGAAAGTATAGGTACATTACGGGTTTCAATCATTGATTGATTATTTCTGAAATTCCGATCATTTATATTATTTGTGTTGTGTTGCTGTTAAAGATAATAATGGATCTTATTGTTTTTTAATTACTTTCGATATTGAGATATTTGGGGAGAATGTTCATTTTGTTCAATTCTACCTTGAGTATTTACAAGATGAATTTGTTTGAAATACACAGAAAACTCTATCGAAATTTTTAGAAAATCTTACACATTTTGTTGTTATTTTATTTTATAATTTTTCTTAGTTATCAATACAACTTTTGTTTAATTTCACTTGCCATTATTCAAGTTAAATAAAAATAACAAAACGGTCATTAAAGTTTCAAATTTACACCCCGTAATCACTGAAATTCATATTAGTTTTAGTAATAGCCACAATGGGTCCAAACGGTTAAAATTTAAATGTTCAAATTTTTAATTTTATATCAAAAAAATGAAATTGCTCAGAACCACCCTCCTTCATCATTCTAGCTACCATCACCGCTGCCTTCTTCTACTGCTAAATTCGACCACCACAACACCATCCACCCTAACATTGTCTCAAAGGAAGGGCAACTACGGCATTGCGGTGGTCTAAATTAGTGGTTGGAGGAGGCGGCGGTGATGGTGCCCGAAAAGATTGAGACGGGGTGCTTCTTTGCAATTTTAGTTTTTATATAAAATTACATATTTGATCCTTTAAATTTTATTTATAATGGTTTGGACCTTCAGTTACCATTACTAAAACTAATATGAACTTAAGTGACCGTGAGTAAAATTTTGGAACTTCAATGACCATTTCATTATTTTTGTATAACTTAAGTGACCGTTAGTAAAATTAACCCAAACAATTTTGTGTTGGACATATTTTTCTGTGCAATGCACGAGTGAAACAGCTCGTTCGATTAAAGTTAAAATTTTCAATAAATAAAAATCTGAAAATTGATCATTTTTATTCAAACATTCCGTAATCCTTCCATTTTTTTTTCAATAAATACGAAAAGTTAGCAAAAATCATGTTACGTCTGCGTGTGTGTAATTGCGACAAACCGTATGAGTGTCGGGGGTGGCGTGCAGTCGGGCACAGACAATATCTTTTGTGGGGCCTACTGTTGCGCGCGTGAAGACCAGCGTCACTTTACATAGTGCTCCCCGCCACCATTCTTACGCTTCACTCCATTAGTGAAAAGTTAAAACAAACACTGGGTAAAATTCTGCTCACGAACAATGAATGGCGTATACTCCACGTTTGACCTGCAATCTTGTAGAAATCTAGGAGTCCCTTCCAAACTGATTACTAGTACAATTTTGAATTCACAAATACTAGTAGTATTCATGTATCTTGAAAATATTTTTAATGATGTCGGTTTCACAAAATATTTTAGGGTGTGTTTGATAGGAATTCGGGAAAGGGAATTTCGGGAAAATGTTTTCCTGGAAAACGGATTCCTACCTTTTTTTTGGATTGAGTTTTCCAGGAAAACTATGATTTTCAAGATTAAACGCTTGTACCTGGAAAACGTTTTCCTGGAAAAAAATCAATCAAACACCCAAAACTAGAAAAAATGACTGGAAACTCGTTTTCCAGGAAAACTTTTGTGCAATCAAACACACTCTTAATAATGTACTAGTAGTATCCTTTTTCCTTCTTTTTGTGGCAATTTAACGATGTATCTATTATGTCATTGTAGCATAACTGATTAGCTTTGGTCCAATACTCAATTTGGACATCTTAATGTGCTTAAATCATGATATGGAGTATATCACATCAAAATTTGGGTACGTTGAGATTTCCAAATTGGACACTAGATCAAAAATACATTACTGACACTATATTAAAATTAAGAATCACATGACAACATAACCTTACGTCGACTTAATATTTTTCTTTTATAAGAGAAGCATGCTACATTTTCAAATTGTAAAACTTACGGGGGGATTTCATTACATGAGTTTTCTTTATTCACAATAGAGAAGTATTCGAGAAGATTTATAATGGGTTTAAAGCATGAATTAAAGTTGTGTTATCTATAAACGCATCTTATGAATTTTATTGTTAGAATTTCCTCTTCTTTTTTTTCGAAAAGTTGTTAGATATATTTTTACTTTATATTAATTAAAGAAATAGCCACCAATACAGAACAAAAGTTTCTCCACTAGGTTTGATCTAGGATTTATTAATGTTTATTACTGTGACATTACTTGATAGTGTATATATATACACAAATTAGTTGAAAATAAAAGAGCTAGTAAATTATAAAGTCCATAGTGAGTTTTAGATGTATTGATTGTCTATTTTGTTGTGTAAGAATGTTACAAGAACTTCCTTTATGGCATGTTATACGTACAGAGTTATTTATATATTATTATATATAAAATTAAAAATGAGTTTCCAACTTTTTACTAATATTATAATTTTGTCAGAATGAAGTGAGCTTGTGTTTGGGCAGTTGTTCTCTCTCTCTCTCTCTCCAAGTTTTGTGAAAATGTAAAATTTAATGTAATTGTCACCACTTTCTTTAAAGTCATTTTTCTCAAGCATTATCTCCAATTACTTATGTAACATTTTTTTCGTATTTTTTTTATAACTTTTCTTTATGCTCTTGAATCATGCATTCAACGATCAATTTTTTTCAATTTTTTTTCCATACATACACTTAAATAGTGATAGAGACTACTTATAGACAATACTGAGAAGTAATTTCAAATGCTCCAATTTAAAATCTGGCATCAAAATGAAACTAGTTGAAATACAAATGCTAATATTTGCATCCGAACTCAAAATGACATGGGAAACGTAAGGAATACATAAAAGTATTATTGTATCGAAAAAGTTCAAAAAATTATTTTTACTGCTACATTAAATTCAAACTTAAATATTAACAAGATATTTCAAACAATTGCCTTTTATCTTATGTCTATATATATATATATATATATGAGTGGTTATTATCTATATATTTTACTATTCAATCTAAAAATAATATTTTTTTAAGGAAATAGAAGTGCTAAACACACGTCTAATATGCTGACCATTTCCAAGGCATATATTTGTACTTGTGATTATAATTTGATTAGTATATATCTATAAATTACATTTTTTTTATGAATGAAGTATATAAATTACTCTTCGGACTAGAAAAGGAGGGAGAAAAAAATGTTTCTTAACCTTTTTTTTTTATTTGGTTTTTAATGTTTTTTAACTTATGAACGCAGACATGAAATAACTCTAGAATGATGCTGCTAGCTATAGCCTATAATGATTTCGATTACCTTAAATACACCGAAAATACGGTCAACGTACGGTTTAGGATACGGTGGGACGCGTGGACAAAAGAAGTGGGAACATGAAAAGATGATTGTCAGTGGGCCGGACAAGGCGTGAGCCGACAGGTTGTCGTGGGGGCCCATAAAGCTGCACAAAGATCGAGAGGGCCTTGTGGGCCCGTGTATATTTTACGATCCTGCAATTTCACTGGCTCATCAGAAGAATATTCTGCGGCAGTCTCTTTTCAATTGATGGATTATCTTAATTAATGATATGCTTAATGGCGCAAATATCGGTTTTATAAGAGGGATTAACCTTTTGATTATCTATGTGGGTTCCACAATCTACCTAATAGTGTAGCCAACGCGGAAGATCATCGATATTTCGATTTTTTCCTTCCACACTTAAAACACAATAATAATTTAATTACTATTCCTAATAATTTTCGATTACTATGTCGGGGGAATTATCGTTCGTCACAATAAAATTTTTTGTGGAAAAAAATATTTAAACACAAAACACTAGATTAATTTTTTTCATAACAAAATAATATGATGATACAATTTAGCACATTTTTCTTAATCATAGGTTCAGGTTCTTCCATTGTAAGTTGAGGTTGTATAATATGAAAATACAGGGAGATGTGTCTCATTTTGTTTATAAGTGGTTCACCTTCTGTTATTTCAACTCTTACAAAATAAAGATCACAAACTAAATACTTCTTGAAAATGTAGAACATAAAAGATGAAGGGGAAATACAAAAAATATGTGAACTAAATCATTGCAAAAAAAAAAGAAAAAAAGCCGTAGATATAATTATAAATCTCAAATTTAACGTATTTCAACAATTTTTCTTTATCCAAAAATAGAAGATACATTATACATATGAGAAAAAAAAACAAAAGGAATAAATAAGCTGATAAAGGCACAATGCATCGATTTGTTAAGACTTTTTGTGAAGCGGGCTTCTTAAAAAAAATTGGATCATGACTAATGGGAAAAATTTTTTGGGCTACAATAGGCTGTCCGTCTCTACCTAGTTCTATGCATATTAAATTTCACTAACTTTTTCTCTCTCATCATTTTCAACCACTCATACAATTACTTTATATTTTTAATACATTTTTCTCAATTTTCAATCACATATCTAACACGTAGTTCGAGTAACTAAAATTTAAGTTGTATAGAGCAACGCCTAATTTGGTTTGATTTAATAATTTCTATCTTTTTTTGAAAGGAGACTCATATAAGATACAAAGACTCAATACGTCAGTACTCAAAATCATGACAATTTTGAGTACCGAGGAACCAAATATATACCACACACACTTAGTGAGTGAGCAATGTTAGACACAAGTCAGAAATTGGACAACACAAATGCAGTACACAACCTCTCCACGTTACCAAAGCTATTCTCTCTTTTTTTTTTTTGAAAGAACGCACAACACACGGAATAATTTCTGTCTTTTATGCCCACATTCAAAATTCTGTCCCTTCAAAAATCTCAATGAAGCATATCCTTTATATTTAGTTTTATATTATGTTTTGATAAAATGATAAACACATTTTTGTCACACATTATTTTCACACAACATTATGTGTGTTGTCACACATTATTAAAATTTTTTTTTTCAAACATTATTTTTAAAACTCATTTTTGTTGATGTGGTAATTTTTTTCGGGTAGTACGCGCAATCCAAATCTATACTTAAGGGTTGATGCACTTTGACAACACATTTTGACCTCTATACTCACGGTTTCTTGGCACAATGAGGATTTTTGAGATAAAAATGATGAAATTACCAATCTTTCAGTAAAGTAACCATTGCAACTATATACGAAACTTAAAATCATGTCAAATTAGTCCTAAGTATTTCTTAAACTGTATGACTTAAACTTTTACTTTTTTTATATTTTCATTTTGCCCATTATAGAATTTATCGAACAAATTGATACTAATCAAATAGTTTTCATCAAAATTTGTTAATATTAAAAGTTATTAACAAGTTGTTGTAATAATATTATGGGGTAGGTAATGTTCTTTTTGTGATTTGATATTCTTTTCTTTCTTGTTTTGTGACCATTATTGAATTGTAATAGAGATTACTAGGGTGGTAATTTAGATTACTGTGGGTGGACATTCAGAAAAGAGAAAGTTGGTTAGAGAGAATGTTGTAGATGAGGGAGAAAAAGAAGATAAATACAATAATCTGGAGATAGAATGTAGGAGACATGAGAAATGAGAAGTTGAATATTGATCGAGATTACTTAGGGCGGTAATCTGGAGAGAGAAAGTTCATAGAAAAATAAAGAGAAAGGAAAAGTTGAATGTTGATCGAGATTACCTAGGGTGATAATCTGGAAAAAGAAAGTGTGTAAAGAGAGAAAGTTAGAGATGGGAGAAACTAGAAGTTGAATGTTGATCGAGTGTAACACCGCATGTCAACTTATGTATATTTATTTACTTTTTTAAGGTATTTTATTTTTATACCATAATAAGTGAATTGAATATTGTAAATTGTAATCCATAATTATTATTGACAATGATCGAGTTTTCCTTCTTTTTTTTTCTCGAGTGGAGGGACTCGGACGCCATCATGCTCAATATGCCAATTAAAATGTTTGATTTAACGAAAATAAATTTAAGTGTTATGTTATTACATTTGTGTTTAAATTATTTGCAATTTAAATATTTTACTACTTGCTTATGATTTAACAAAAGAAAATAATAATATGAGCTAGAATTGTGTATTTTAATTTTGGGGCTAACTTATAATAGCCTATTATTGATTTAAAAACTAAGGAGAAGAAGTCAAATTTATTGACCAAATAAAATCCAATACTATACCTATTATTTTCCTAACCCAAGATAAATTTCCTCATTGGGCCCAAATACACCTAAAAACCAAAGGGTAGAAGCCCAATTAGAATTCATGATATAAAACCCAACTAAACCCCAAAGACACAACACACGTCTATAAGACTATGAGATTCTAATCGATCTCTCTATCTCTTTCTCTCTTGGACCTCTATGTCTTTCTCTCGTCTCTCCCTTGACTACCACCATTGCCAGAAAAATAAGGTAAATCCCCACCTTTGAGTTTATATTTAAATGTTAAGATGATATAATACATAGCGGATTGGTTGAATTATTGGCAATTGTTGTTATGCAAATTTGAAGATGGATATGTGTGTGTGTGTGTGTGAAGTTTTAAGTTTGAGACTCTAAAATTGGAATGAAATTGTATGAGTCTTAAATTTGAACCTATTCTTATGTTTGATCTCTTAAATTGGATAGTTTTGTAGTGAAGTAACCAGTAAAGATGAGAGTATATCTTTGTATGCATTTTAAGCGTTCGATGTAATGCTTGAGTGGAAATTTTAATGTTGCAAATTTTTTCAACTTCTGCACTTAACTTTGCAATGCCATAACTTTTAGCATAAGTGGAATTTATTGGTAATTCAAATTGGAAAATGATCCTTGTGATTATCTATCATTTAAAATTGGTTTGACATCATTCGGAGTCACCTAGAAGATTTTATGATACTTCTTGTGAGACTAGGCTGATTCCACCCGAGAATATGGTTTTGCCCGATTAAAAATGGTTTTGATGCTCTGAATGTGCTTATAATGAGCTGATTTTTAAGTATGATGAATATACACAAGTTTTCTACCTTTTGTAAAAATTTCATAATTTTATAATATTGTTTCCTGCTTTAAAATGAGTTTTCAAAAAGTACTGGCACAATAGAATTTTTCCAGATTTTTTGCTGTAGAGTAAAAACGTGTTTCTACTTCTATAATTGGAATTTAAATGTGTTATTTATTGGGGACATAGCTCATTGAGTTAGTAATCCCATAAAATTGGAATTTCATGATTTTGCGAGTTGCATCCGTTCTTATCGGAATCGACAGATTTACATGTGTTCAAGTTGCAATTCCGTAGAAACTACATGTTAAATATTTTTATTTGTTATTCTAGCATGTAATGCTTGTATGAATACATATTTTTGAGATAGTGACAATCAACCTAAGAAAGTATAATATTGGATTTACGTTATATAGAAAAGTAAACTAGTTAACGAAATTAAACTAAATGACGATGTATTAGGAGTTTTGGCACATTGACCTTGTGAGGGGCTAAGGACACCTCCACTTGTTTCTCAAAGTAAATTACTATGGATTCCAGTAAGTAAACTCCTCATTAAGTTCAAGTAAAATTAAATGTCTAAGGTGAACGTAACGTGCTTACTGTGCTAAGTGCAATTATTTGATTCGAAAGCCTTTGTCATTTCATAGTTGGTTATCACATTTAATATTATGTTGGAGCATACTCATACGTTATATCATTGCATACATGAAGCATGCATAATCAATGCGTTTTGAAAAGTGAAGTATTTTAATTACAAAGCATGAGAAGTAAAAGTTTTCTAAAAATATGTATCCCAAACATTTTTTAAGAAAGATGGGTGTACATCTATATCATGAAAGGTGTGAGTGGAAAATGGGACGCATAGGGCTACGCATACCCAACTTGGAAAGCTAAAGTGAAAGTGAAAGTTAAATTTAAAAGTTAAAAGTAATGTTAATGGCTTTGCGGTACTACCGGTAGAATTTTATGGTTCCAAATAAGAATCGTCCACTACATCTGATTGATTAGGTGATACATCAAGTGAGCTCGCGATGGAAAGAACTAATGTTTTTTCAAAGGTTAAGGGACTGTGTGAAAAGTCAAAGGAATTGGGATACATATCTTCAAATTGTATCTAGGCTTGCATCTTATAAGCATACATCACGTGTATGGGATTTACTTACTGAGCTTTAGCTCACGCATTTACTTTCCCATACTTTATAGGTGATGAAAGCTAGATGGCCCAGGAGATCGCTTGGAGGCGGACTCAAATAGTACTCAGTTTTTAAATATTGAAGTTAGAGAACATTCTGTTGGTTAAGATGGTTCTTTTTAAATTCGTTCATTTCATTCAATTAAAAGTTTTAACTTCTAGGATGAGTTGCTTATCATTTTAAATTAATCGATTTATTGAATTGTGTTATTTTTGGACAAGGAATTTACATTTATGATTTCGATACATTTTCTAAGTTAGAGAGTTTTGGAAAACCGTATTTATTATTATTGTATGAGGATGCTAAATTTACCAACAGGTCGATCATGTCTAATTTACAGGGGAAGCTCTATCGAAATTTTTATATGCTGTTATTTAAAAATATATATATACTAACAATTATTTTTCAAATTAATTTTATTTTTTTTTGCATTTTGAAGTAAAGTAAAGGTTAATACTTCTAAATCTAGGTTTCTGGATTTGGGATGTTATATCGAGATTATTTGGGGTGATAATCTAGAGAGAGAAGTGCATGGAGAGAGAAAGTCAAAGACAAGAGAAAGGAGAAGTAGAATGTCGATAGAGATTATCTGGGTAGTAATTTAGAGAGAGAAATAGAGAGATCGGAGACGGAAAGGAGAAGTTAAATGTTGAAAAGTGCGTAGAAAGAGAAAGTAAGATATGGGAGAAGTGAGAAGTTGAACATTGATCTAGATTACATAGGGTGGCAATTCAGAGAGAGAAAGTACGCAGAAAGAAAGTCAGAGATGGGAGATGGAAAAGTTGAATGTTGGTCGAGATTACTTGGGGTAGTAATCTGGAGAGAAAGTACATAGAGAGAGAAAGTTGTAGACGGGGGAAGTGAGAAAGTCAATATTGATCAAAATTACTTGGGGTGATAATCTAGAGTGAGAAAGTTGGTAGAGAGAGAAAGTTGAAGATGGGGAAAGAGAGAAGTTTATGTTGATCAGGATCACTTGGGGCTGTATTAATCTGGAGAAAAAAAGTGCATAGAGAGAGAGTCGTAGACGGGGGAAGGGAGAAGTTGAATGTTGATTAAAATTACTTGGGGTGGTAATCTGCAAAAGGAGAAAGTGCCTAGAGAGAAAGTCAGAGATGATGGAATGGAGAAATTGAATATTGATTACTTAGGGTGGTAATTTGGAGAGAGAAAATACGTAGAAGGAGAAACTCGGAGACGGGTGAAGCAAGAAGTTTTATATTGATCGAGATTACCGGGGGTAGTAACATGGAAAGAGAAAGCGGTTTATGTTGTTTTATTATTTTTTTATGGATGCTTATGTTATTAGAATGACAATAGTTGTAAATTTATAATTTTTAAATTCTATTTTAATTTTAATGTGTAAAAGATGAATTAGTGGTAAAAAAAAGATATTTGCATGATTTAGTAGGCAAAATTTCCATTTATGTGTAGTTATTAGTCAAATGCCCAAAAATTAACACGTTTAATTCAATTTTGAAATTCAAGTCACATAACCGGCCTACATGCTGGATCCGCTTGATTCAAATTATTGTGATAATAACTTCTGCGAAAATGGGAAGAAGGATGTTCAAGCACCATAGATGGTTCCGTACTTATGGAACCATCAATGCATTTTGAGAGCCCATCGGCATCCGTTTTGAAATCTGAAATCAGATCTAGATCCAACATGGCGAGGGTGAGCTCTAGCAATTCAGAAAATTTTGCGTCGACATCGATGGCGATCGATCAAAGTTCACGGAGGCAACCGGTGCCGCCATAAAATTTTCCGAATTACTGAAGTTCTCCATCGCCTTACTGAACATAGATCTGGTCTCGGTTTTACAACGGATGCCGAATGGGCCCTCAAAATGCATCGATGGTTCCATAAGTACGGAACCATCGATGGTGCTTGAACATTTTTGCAATGGGAATGCTAGAAACACTTCATTTTAAAATATATATATATATAGGTAGATTAGAATGTTTATATCATGTACAATACTAATAGATGATATTTTATGATTGATACAAAATGGTTAATTAATTGTTTAATTAGACATTGACAATTATCTATCTATCCTATTGAAAAATTAAATTTTGATGTTAGTTAGAAAGTGTTTACTTGTGGGTGGAGGACAGTGAATAATGGCAATTACAGCAGAATTATTAATTAAATAAATACAAATTTAACCGTAGCACTGAGGATGGGCAGTTATCACAAAATTATTAATTGATTAATTTAAAATTTAATGTTAAATTTAAAAATCAAACAGGGCACAATCAGTCATATAAAATCTTAACATGTGGCAATAGGAAGAAGCAAACATTTATTTTTTTGGGGGTCTTAAAATCAGTGAAAACATTTTTTTGCGCCTTAAAACCACTATTTCATGTATAAAAGTAGAAACACATCTACTTTATGTATAATATACATATAGTTATAATTTTAACTAGTATTTTCCCGTGCGATGCACAAAACATTTTAGATGATTTATGGATTTTTTTAATTATTTATTTTATTCCCTTATGATTAATTCTTTGTATTCAGTATATTTTTTACTGTGATATATTCCTAATAAAATTTTATTTAGATACAACAATTCTATTTATTAATTTATATATATTTATTACTTACGGTATATATTGTAAAAACTATTTAACCAGTATGAAACTAATTCGATAAAATTAATTACGGACGAAATAAGCATCCATATAAAAAATAAAATGTAAAATTTAATTAAAATTTAGGACCAAACACACACTAATTTTTTTGACCCATTTGAACTACTTTATTATTATTATTATTATTATTTTGGACTAGAAGCGCACCCGACACACTGGAAAAAATCAAATTAAAATTAATTTAACTAATTTAGAATTAAATTGAAGTTAATTATTAGTATTTTCACAATAGGACCCCAAAGTATTAGTATCACTATAGGCCCCCAATTTTTCAGTGATAATTTAGGACAATTTTACCATTTCAATAAAAGACAAAATAGGGCCACAAAAAGACAAGATAGGACATTTTAACGGTAGAAATTGATGAAAAATGTTAATGGCGTCCTATGGAGATAATTTCTCATAGTTTGGGGGGTAGGAGGTGGAAAAAGAAGAATGGGGTGAGAATTGTAACAAAACCTATAGTTTGGGGGAGGTAATATGAAAATAACCCATGATTTATTTACATAAAATATTATTAATACAAAACAAAAATAATAAATCATATATAATATTATAAATTTTAATAACGATTTAGAAAATTTGATTTGAACTATTATTTTGTAAGAAAAAATCTCATATCAATCATCATAATTGATGATTTGAGGTAATAACAAAATATTTCGGATTAAAATTTAGACAATACTTTTTTAAACAAAAAGAAATGCTCCTATTAAAATTTTTGCCAAATTTTTAGCATTTACATCCTTCAAGTAGTTAAGCCATGACGATATTTTTTAATATGGATTTTTGAATATTAAATTTTGGAGAATTTATGCGACGTGAATTGTGTACTGCAAAATGATAAGATGTCTATACAAAGTATTTATGGGATACTGATTTTTCAGTAACAAAAATTTGTATAGAATAATTGAAAAAAATTAAAAAATCACTAATGCATGCGATACTAAATATAAAAAAAAAAAAATTTGGATACTTGTAATCTTTTTTGACAAAAATGAAGATATGGTTAAATGATAATTTTACAATTATTTTTTTAAATAGCTTTCGAAATGATGAAATGTGAAATAAAATTTATTATTTTCTATTTCTTTTCTAATTAATTTATTATTCACTATTTGATTTTTACAAAATTATACACTATTTGAATCACTCAATGCACATTGCCCATTACGACTATCTAAAACGACCTTTTTAAAATGGTAAAAATAAACCATAGATTTTTTAATCTAATTTTTTAAATATGTAAAAAGTTTTTTTATAAAACAAAAAATCTTATCACTTTTTTATTAATGCATGCAACACCAAATATAAAAAAAAAATTAAATATAAATTAATTCAAAAATTAGAATTAAAATGCATATACATATAAAAAAATAAAATAAAGAAAGTAGAATAAATTAAATAATGAAAATATTTAATCACTAAAAAGCAATGGAGCCAGGCGTGGCACTGCCACCTAAGTACTTTACCTAGGTTGCTTGTTTGTTTTATGATCATAGCCACTGTATCACATTCAAACCACTACAAGTTTCTAGTTGAATACTATTGGTAAGATAGTACATAATTTTTTTTTTTGAATGTAGATAATACATAATTTTTGAACAAAATAATATACCAAATAAAAAAAATTCGTAGGAGAAAAAAATAGAAAATAAAACATTACCATAACCCCCCAGCCCCCCACTAGAACCTTGCATGCTTTCACTACTCACACCACCCCCTACAATCCTATCCCTAGCTCCACGAAAACACTAGCGAGGCGGGCAAACTAGGGGGAAGCCCCTTAGTTTTCCCGCCAACGCCACACAACTAAGGAGAAACCCTTTGATTTTGCTGCCAACGTTTTTGCCAGTAGCCTATGAGCGAAACTAGGGGTTTTCCGCTGGTATTCACATTTGGAGGAGAGGGGTAAAAGTCCTGGAGCTTTTTTTTTTTTTTTTTTTTTTTTGGGTGTTTCTTATTTATTTTCTTATTTTGACAGTAGTATTAACTATAAATTTTTGAAGATATAATAACAAAACTAGTTTTTAATAATTTGCTCAAATTAAAATTTGCATGCATCTAATGCAAGGATAAATTTTTTAGAACATATGATATAAACGCAAATACGTGATAATATAGTAACAAATTTTGATGAAAGCTATTTAACTAGAACAAGTTAGGTTAATAAATTTTTAGACTGATATGCACACGTTTAATTTTTTTTAGTCCAAATTATGATGATGATGATGATGATGATGATGATGGAGGAGCAATTTCATCATTTTTGCCTCAAAAAGTTCTTATTATGTCAAGAAATATAGGGACCTAAATGCGCTAATTCTAAAAATGTGTCCTCAATGTGTAGCAATCCCAAAGCATGGGTCTTCATTGCTCGAATTTTCCTCATCACAAAGGAAAATGATACAATTATAATACCTTGAACACGTAAGACACGTCAAAAAGATAGAATGAGAACTAATAATGTTGTTGACATCCAATTTCACAAGACGTTACGACCGCATATGAGTGTAAATATTGATGTAAGATTGGAGATACTCATAACATTACTCAACCAGAAAAGCATTCCTATAGAGACAGTCAGACAGTCCTTCGTATATCACACTGGGATACCGGTGTTTTTTGTATTATACATATCTTACATACAATCACATGCAATCGCAATATCGCAATTCATAATAACAAAGATCCAATAAAAGCAACCTTCTCATATCTGCAAAATAATAACTCCAGGAGTTTATTCTGAACCACGTTTGCTTAGTAGCTCTGGTATGGCTTCTCTAATAATTTCTTGGATCCTCCTTTTCATCAGCCTATCTTCTACAGCACGAAGCATCTCCTGATGAAACATCTTCAGCCGAACAAGTTTTCCACTCTCTGATGACTCCAACATGCTCTCCCATTCTTTCGCAATGTCGAATGAACCCGAGCTCTTTAGTGAGGGTGGAATATCACGATCCTCGAAAGGTTTCCCAAAAATCGAACCGTGAAGTATACTAGCATATTTTTCCATTATAGAAAGTTTCGTCTCAAGTAGCTTCATCTCCTCCATTGCCACGGATAATCTTTCATCACTCTCTCTGGGATTATTTTCATCAGTCTTATTTTCTTGAACTTCTTCTGATTCCTCAAAATCATCCGAGAGTGGGGGCCACAACACCAGAGTTGGTGTATAACAATCGATGGTCTTCCCATTTCCAAGGACCCCACTACGTCCCCTGCCCCAAGACCATAGTTTATGTCCACCATCCGCAAGAAGGACAGTATGAGCTGCACCGCATGCAACTTGCACAGTTGTTGGAAATCTACGATCACGGGTCTCATTACAAAGAAACAGCAACGGAATAACAGCATCCCCAGCATCATCCCCGGTAAATCTAGCATCGGGGCACAGACCAAGGCCCTTCTCCATCCCCCAAGACCACACATCTCCAGCAGACGATACCACGCTTGTGTGGAATAAGCCACAGTCGACTGATGTTAGAAATATGCTTTTTGGCAAATCTTGTACACGTTCGGGCGATGAAAAACTTTTAGTTGTCCCATGACCGAGTTTGTCCGTTATCCCTAAACCAAACGTCCAACAGAAGCTTTCAAAAATGTCACTTGGTCTCTTTCTCTTTGCAAGTATAGCTGTGTGAGATGCGCCACATGCTATCTTGTAGACATCCCAAGGGGACTCAGAGTTGAAAGTTTCTATGGCTTGAGGATTTATCCTGCTGTCGTTGTCTCCCAAACCTAATTGTCCATGGTTGTTGCCACCCCATGAATAGCATAGAAGATTTCCACCACCTTCGTAGGTTTCTCCGGCGGTCACTAATGCCACAACATGCTCATTTCCACATGCTACTTTAACAACAGTGTGACCGTGGAAATTCCATACTGGAATTGGAGCAGAAGTGCTAGTAAGTGAAAATTCCCCTCCTGAGGAGTTGCTTTTTTGAGAATTTGGACAATTGCCCCACATCCACAAGCCCCCGAGATGGTCGATTGCCAGTGACATCATTCCTCCAGCTTTGACAGAAACAATCTGAAATAGTATACTAAGATCAATCATAAAACATGTAACAACATTATATATTTTCCAAAGTGTTTGATGGAGTGTGGCCATCTTGCAGCTTCATTTCTCAATTACAAGCCATAAATATCTTTTCTAAGGTAAATGTTCGTCATGGAAGAACACCACGTTAATGCCACATCAGATATTTGTCTTCCAAGATGTCATCCATTAGAAATGAAACACATTTTAATTGAATGAACAAACTGAAGCAAAATAAAATATGACAGACTAAAATGACTGAGTAGTCATGTACCAATTTGAGCTCATACCTCTAGAGGCTTGCCGCTGTTAGGTTCACAATCTTTTGGTGAGGAATCAGGAGACCCCAATTCAAGGAAACCCTCTAATTTGCGGGGCATGGCAGAATTTTCTCCATTGACACCAATTTGGCCACCCGTGTAAAGGATCAAGGAATACTTGTTTCTTAGAAGTTTTCAAGACAACTGCTATAACCCCAAATATGTCTTCATGCTAGATAAAGCACGACAAAGGACAAACAGGATTTATTAAAAGGATACAGACATTGTAACCCCAACCCCAAATCGATCCATCATCTGTCATCACAAGAGGAAGTAAGCAATTCAGAAGATGAAGCAAAAAATTTTCTCACATAGAAGTAACAGTGTTGCACAATTACTTGTTTGCAGATTTCTCTATATGATTTATGGCTAGACAATGGCAGCTAGAGCATTTCTCTACACGAGCTTCGAGTTTCAATTTGTCCCCAGATAAAAAAGTGAGGATAACTAAAGTTTTGGTGCAAATTTTATAGTAAGGGAACTACAACTTCTTAACAAAAATAGAAAATAGAAAAAAAAAAACGAAAGTTAATTGAGTTGAATTCAGACTTCCAATTGAGTAAGAGAGTAATAACTTAAAATCCATTTTTTTTTTTTTTTGTGAAAATTAGATCACACTAGATGGCCGGGATGATATCATAATTCATAAACAGAAGTGCAACGATGATCTGGCGGAGCTAGAAACTTTGTTTTGCGAGGGCGAGAAAAACACTGCAGGAGGGGCGAATTCTTTCTATATCTACATATATTAAATGAAATTTAAAAATTTACATATCAAATCAGAGAAATTCAAAATGTTGCAGGGGTGGTCGCCACCACATGCCGCCCTCTAGCTCCACCCCTCGCCATGATCAACAACACATAAAGCATGTGAGTGATGAACATTCATCTGAGTAGTTTCTCATTATAATGAGATCACAAGGCCATCACAAGAGATTTACACATTAAACAGGGACTTTATAAAGTGCAACCAAAGTTTACAAAATGAAAAAGTGGCAAAAAGGAAAAAAAAAAAAATGGATTGAGTGGCTCAAAAAAGAATCAGTTATCGCAAAAATCCCAAGTTGAAATCTAGCAAGTCAGCACTACCAGAATTATGAAAAATTTATATTTATGATGAAATAACATATCCATTGTGCACACGGAAACATGATAAAGGCTGATTTTAAATAAGTTAATCTACCTCATCTTATATGCTCAATATTTTATATTGAGAGATAATAAAAAAAAAAAAGTAGAAAATATTCATTATAACCTGCAACGGCCAGGCTGTGATAAGCTCCTGCAGCAATTCCAACAATCTTGAACTTCTCCTCTCTTTCAACATCAGAACCAAAAAATTTAACCATGACTGGAAAAAGCTGATCCGCTTCTGAACCAGTGCCCAGCCGGCCAAAGGTTCCTCTGCCCCAGGAATACACTTTCCCATCACCTGTACATGAATCCATTTATGAAATTCCACTCAATTTCGAGCTTCTCAAGTCCTACCGAATTACTACTTCATACATATGTTGAAATAGAGAACTATTTCTTGTTCACTTTATTGTATTAATTGGCTATATCGGTACATGATAGTGAAGTGACTGATAGAGGGTGCACAATACGGAAATCTCTGCCCCAGTTAAATATCAGTCAATCCTGTTCATAAAAATCTAATCAGTAGAACAGTCCTTTGGTTTTTAATCAGTCTAGACATCTAGTTATTCACCCCCACTCAAATTCATATTCAGTCCTTTGGCTCTCAATCAATCTACTTGTTCTTACCCTAAGGCTAGCCAATTAGACATTTTGCATCAAAGGCAAGGCCATCCAATGTTAAAGACTGATAGAACAGTCCTATGCAGATGTAACCCTCATAAAATGCACTACAGATCACAGCCTCGTAAATTTTTAGGCTATGATGAACAACACAGACGATACATGTGCTCAGCTCAAATTGAAGAACTCATATACCAAGACATGCGCAGTTTGATGATCTTTCTTTTATTTTTGCTGCGCAAAACTCTGCCTCTAGGTCATCAGATTTTCATTTCGTATTAATAATAACACATTCTTTCCCTCCCCTTTATTTTATTTTATTTTTCTTTCATATAACCGAGGGGATTAGGGGTCCCACCCCCATTAATCCCTCGAGGCTTTGGTGCTTTGACCGGGAGATGGCCCTGTGGCCCAAGAAATTGTTATTACACAGCAGGGAATTGAACTTGTGATCGTGCGCCTAACCACAGAGTCCCAAGTACGCCTTTACTATTGCACCAACCTCTTGGGTTTCCTTCCCTCTCCTATCAAACAGTCCACATATACTTTTAGAGAATGCTCTCGTTCTTCCCTCTTCTGTCTCTATAGACATTCCCAGAGTCTCACAATAGAAAAGTCTAAATCTTCTTCCCCCAGGTGTAATGCAGTACATGGTAAAGACTATTGTCATGTTTGACTTGCAAATGAATGTGCAGCCTCTACAGGAAATCAGCAACCTTTATGATTCTAAAAGAGTACAGAATCAGTCACCATGGCTCACATCAGCCCCATGGTACCTCAATTGACAATAGAGATCACACTGCAACTTTTGACACTGAAAGCATGATAAAAGAGGTTTCAATCAGAAACACACACAATATGATTGCAGGGGCTGAGGCAAGAGTTCATAAACCAAAAATGCAATGCTTTCATGTTACTCTAGACAATTGTAAAGAACCAGGAAACTTGCATCAGACTCTCTCTTTACCAAATTGGAGGAACGCAATGCAGGAAGAGTATGATGCTGTGGTAAGAAATAATACATGGACAATTGTGAGTGCACCTGCCAACAGGAGTTTTCGGATGGAAATGGGTATATAAGGTTAAGCGAAATGCAGATGGAAGCCTTGCTAGCTACAATGTCTAATTAGTGGCTAAGGTACAGAATCAATTAGCTGGGTTGACTATCCTGACACCTTTAGTTGAATGGAAAAACCTGCGACAATCAGAGTAATCCTAACCATTGCCTTGGTAAGGGGATGGATAAAGCCATTGGGTGCCAACACAGCAGTCCCTAATGGAGTATTGCAATACCGAGTTTATATGAGGCAACCGCCTTGGTTTAAGGTAGAATAAGGTAACCTTTTGGTTTGTAAACTGAACAAAGCGAGCTATGGACTGAAACAAGCTCCTAGGGCATGGTTTGAAAGGTTAAGATTCTCAGTTCAGCTAAATTGAAAGGCAAACAAATCACTCTTCATGAGGTATAGAAAGAACTCAACAACTTCAGTACTTGTATATATAGATTGTATAGTCATTACAGCTAGCATTCCTTTAGAAATCCAGAAGTTCAGCTCATTGTTGAATAAACGAAGCTCGCTTAAATATCTAGGTGAGTTTAATTAAGTATTTTCTACACTGGAGAAAGTCAAGAGGCTAGAAGCAAATTCCCTTCCAACACCAATGATGAGCAGCACTCATTTGTCACCAGGGGAAAAAAGGCTTCTTTTCATTTTCAGTTTCACATCTAGAAATCGATACCAATGTCAAAAAAGCAGTCCCCACTCCACAATCCGAGGTGAGCTGACTAAGGAGTTAGTATTGATTCATGGAAAACGCTTCGAATATAAGGCCTACATACAATCTTTTTGTTGTGGTAAGATAGCACATTAGGATCGAAAAGGAAAATCTTTAGAGAATCCAACAGCGTATAGGAGTATAATAGGGTCACTTCACTATATCACAGTCACAACACCTGAAATTGCTTAACCGGTTAGCAAAGTTGGTCAATACATGCAGTCACCTCTAGTATCTAGATGCTCAATTGAAAGCCATTAAGCGAATACTTAGATATTACAAAGGAACTTTGGAGTATGGATTCAGACTTAGCAAGTTATCGCATCTCGATTTAAGGGTTGCTGATTGGACTTCATATCCTAATAACAGAAGATTAGCATCTGGATTTTGAATATACTTGGGAAGCTTGTCACTTGGAGCTCAAAGAAGCAATAAACAATCTCCAGGTCTAGTAAGCTGAATTTAGAGGTTTAGCCAATGCAGTGCTAATAATCTGTGTACACCATCTCCTTCGTGAACTTGATGTTAGAATACTGATAGATCCCCATCCGGTTCACATAGACCAGGAGAATTAAGGGTAGAAAACAACAAGCAGTCGAGCAGGAGGTGAGCCCAGAGTATCAACGAGCCCAGCCACATGGAGAGTTTGAAACTGAAAATCAATTGGAATTTGAGAGAGCTCCAAAACTCTTGAAGTTTGAAATTCTTTTTCTTCATTTCTCTTGTTCAGTACATTTAGGCCTTGTTCTGCGGGAGATAAAATTACATAAAAACTTTTATCTCTCCTCTTTTCAACCACATACACATTTTCCAATACAATATTAACCACACATTTTACACAGAATATCGCATAGAACAAAGTTATTCCCCAAAGAACAAGGCCTTAATTTCATTAATCAGTCTCTGAAACTCTCGAGAAATATACAAAATGATAGATACCAAAAATAGTTTGTTTCTTTAATTTTTCCTTTGATTGCAGTACTATTTGAGCCTCTAACTTCTGTTATCGTTAAAAAATTTACAAATATAGCACAGGGTTTTATCAAATACCTAGAGCTCCTGTGCTGTGGTGTGATAACTTGGGAACGGTTCATCGCCCAGCAGATTCAGTCCTGCACTCAAGAGCTAAGCATATCGAATTGGATCTTTACTTCATTCAAGAACTGGGCAACTTATAGTACTACACATCCTAGCATATGACCAGACTGCTAGGAACCTAACTAAAACTGTCTCACGCTCAAAGTTTGACATACAACTAAGGCACAAACACAAAGTGGTGTCATTAGCTACTATTGGTTTGCAAGGCAATACAGAAACAGAAAATTAATTTGTTGTTTAGTTTATGGAATTAATCAGCTACTTGGTTGTTACGAGAAGGGCATTTTGAACACATCAGCCCAATACATTTCAGCAATTGGGCTTCAACTAAACCTTGCATCCCCATAGCCCAATAGTCTATAGTTTGCTTCACTAGTGTATTAGCCCAATAGTCTATACCTCGCTTTATATCACCACAATGATCAGCAAAACCAGGAGATCGGATTTTGGCAGAAAGCTTCGGCTTCTCTCTCTTACTCTCCTTCATCCCCTTTTCTTCTTCTCTTCCTACTCGATTCTACTCAATCCCTCTTTCTTCCTCTTCTTCTCTAATCACTTCTTCTCTAAGTCTCCTTTATCCTCCTTTTCTATCTTCTTTCTCTATAATTACTGGTAATTTTTTCAATTAATCTCTCATGGATGTAATTGAATATTATCAATATATTGAAAATACAATATCATATTTCATCTATTGAGTATTTTGTTCAATTTATCTGCTATTTTCGAGTTAGATTAGTGTCTGAAATTCGAGTACCATAACATTGGTGCATCATAGTAAAGTGACAGAGAGTTAGTATAAGACCTTGTTCTTTTGAAGGGTTCGCATATTTCCGTGTAAAATGTGTGGTTAGTATTGTATTGGAAAATATGTATGATTGAAAATGTGTGTAAGTTGCACGGAAATACGCGAACTAGGCCTAAATATGGAAAACTTACTGTACAAAAGGGGTGTGATAATTTTATGAATTTTACATGACATAGATACATGCATAGTCGCATAGATAAGATGAGATACCGCTTCACAAAAAAATTGATTCCCAATTGAAAATGTCAAGTCGAACAATCAGTTGTCAATTATGAAAATTATCCTAATCTCCCAATAATTGTCGAATGAACCTCACGAATAGACACCACATTCAAATTTCTCATCACCGCCCCAAGTTGTAAACTGTAAAGCAAAACTTGATAACAATTCGATGGCATTTAACGCAAAATTCGACCATTTTTTGTACTACGAGAGACGGAAGAACTACAATAAAAGGTTGACGATCCTCTGGCAAAGCAATTCTACTTTGAAAACCTTAACGGTTTGGGGGTGGGAATCTCTTCTTCCATCAGAGCAAGAGACAAATGGTGGGAGGAAGATAAGGTAGGAGAGCTACCAGTAACGGCGAGAGTATGCGCTTCCCCAGCTGCAATTGAACTAACTTTGCGGGATAGGCGACCGGTTTTTATGTCGTTCCCGGCGTCCTCCATTTTTCCAGCCGGTGAAAGACTGCAGGCACTGGGCTTCAGCTCCCGCTTCTGGCGTGTGAGTGAGTTTGATAAATTGAGAATGCTAATACCTGCGGCGAATTTTCCTTTAAAGGCTCTGAGCCTCTGAACCGGGATAGAACGGTAAAATTCGCAAATCCTGGCCAACTAAGCGCCGGATCATCTATTTATTTTTTAATTAATTATTTTATTAGTTTCCGTACCTATCCTGTTTGGGGTGGGCGTCGATCGGTTTGGGTCGGTTTTGAATCCAACCCAAAATCGACCATCGGTGGTCGGTTTGCATGATTAACAAACTCAAACCGGCCACTTAAACCACCAAACCGAACCGACCCAAACCACCTCGGTTTGGGTCGTTTTTTAAAGAGATCCAAATTCCCAAATCCGTTATAATTGTATAATGCATAATGCCCATTAATCTTTTAAATATTTTTCAAGTTTTGCTTTCAATCCAATTTCAGTATGCTCTTTTTTTAAAAAAAAATTCAAAATAAGAAAGCAATAGCATTTCATAAAGATATGTACTCTCTAAGTTATATTTTCACCTAATAATACAAACAATTAACGACCCAGATCACCCAATTCTCATACGAAATTGACTTGTAACCCACAAAATACGATGGAATTACAAAATATTTCAAAGTCCTAAAACATAAATCAATGTCCAATAACAAAAGTTAGCAAATATAAATATATAACTCATATTACAATCCCATAACGCTAAGTCGCTAAATAAAAATTGAAATAACCATAGCCCATATGTCCATAACCATGTCCAACTTCTATTTGCTGAAAAATTGGAATCTTGAATTGAGTGAGACCAAAAACTTTGATAATCGAAAGCATTTATACCTGAAAAAAGGGAAAAGAAACACCGTTTATTACAATATTTACACACAAATAACCACAACAATAGAAGCTAAATCAAAATAATCAAAAAATACTTGCACGGTTGCACCTACCTTTAAATTGAAACTTTTACCTTCATCATTATATCAATTATCAAGTTTTGACAAAATATCTTAATCCATATTCCTCCTCTAATTGATGACAAGTCAACAACAAAACATTTAAAAGAGTGTGTAATATCATTTTTGAATAATCTAACATATTGACATCTAGGTAAATAAAAGTATAAAACTATACACAATAAAATAATCGTTTTTATTGTCTACAAAGAAAACTTACTTAATGATGCAAAACTTGATAACATACCAATCATTTCTCCTTGCTTGACAAATCTTCCTTTGATGTATTTGATTTTGAAAGCTCTATAAAGCACAAAATATTAAAAATTTACATTAGTTACAAATAACCAAATTAAGTAATGACATCTAACTAATTTACTTATTTAAATATTTGAATTTTGATGTACTTCCATCCAAATTGCCATAATACTCCACATCCAAGATAAGATAACCAAACTAAACTAATTAATAAGAATACAAGATAAGATAACCAAACTAAAAAATTAAAAATTTAGTCTTACAAATGATTATTGTAATATTTTAGTCCTTGCAATATAAGACTAAATTGACTTTAATGGACACTTAAATGAGACTAAGTGTCCCTATTAGTCATTACAGTCCATTGCAGTCCTAATTCAGTCCATTACATTGCATTACAGTCCCAATTACAGTCAGTTACAACTTATTGCAGTCCATTACAGTTGATTATGTCTCATTACAGTCCATGACAATGATGCAATTGGCTATTTCTTGAATACTTCAGGTTATATAAATAATCTTATATGCACTAGAGGGGTATTTAGGCCTGAATATCAACAATTTCATCTCATTATCAATTTCCTTTTACTTTTAAAGTTCACTAACGACTTATTTGACTACTTAACCTTAATCAAACTCCACTATTTAGCCTCGTTTAAATGTTACACTTGATATTAAACTATAACTTTATTATTGTTTGTTTAATTTTAAAATCCCTAATTTAAGGAATTATCCCCAAAATTGCAACTTAAAGAATTTAGGCTATTCACATGAAATTGACCCCAGTTTGAGAAATTCCTAACCTAGGCATATATTATATTATTTCCACTAGATTTTAAGTCAATCCAAAGCCATGCATAAAGATAAGTCCTCGAGTTCCAACATAAGTTTTCATAATAACCCCAAATCGTAAAAATTGATTCTACGTTCTTGTAATTAAACATAATAAGAAGATTAACATATTAAATTTCTCTAACCTAATTCAACCAGCAATCATGCCAAACAAAATTTCTCGGTCTCGGGTTCCAACTTCCAAATAGTTTTGTCACAAGAAATCTAATTCACAAAATTGATTCCAAAATCGATATGTCCAATTTAGTCTCACACTTAAATGCTTTAATGAGACACAATATAGAAATGAATTAAAGTCTCCTAACTCTCCTACAAGACACTTACATCAACTAAGTATTAAAACATTAACCCTTTATAGGAATCCCAAATTCCACCTGTTATATATTACCAAAAAAAGAAAAAGCACAAGAAGCAGGGAACTAAGAAAAGTACCAGAGTAAGAACTAAGAACAAAGATAAATACAAGAACAAGAGGAAAGAATTGAAAAATAACCTGAATCCATTTTAAATTTGGGGATCGAGCAACTGTAGAGTGACTGGATTCGAACGGAAATGGTGGAGTCGCAGGCTATGGCGTCGCAGGAGACTGACGAGCGGCGGTTGCGAGCAGCGGCGGCGGTGGTCTGGGTGGAGCCGAGCGGCGGTGGACGGTGGTGGAGTAGCCGAGTAGCTAGGGTTTCCTTAACTTGGGGTTGGGGATTGAGGAGAGAGAGAACAAGAGCCGAGAGCCCGAGAGAGTGAGAGAATGAGGAATTGATGTTTGAGTGTTTGACTTCAATGACTTGTGCCTGCGCGGTTCTGCCTTTATTATTTTTTTTTAATATGGGTCGGGTCGGTTAACCGACCCTACAATACCCCAACCCACCAACCGACTCGAACCACCATCGGTTTAGCCCATAACAATCCACCAACCGACCAGATTGCCTCAAAAAAGGGAATCGACCCGAACCAAGTCGGTCGGTTTGTCGGTTTAGTGGTTAGTTTGCCCAGCCCTATACCCTGTTTAGCATTTATTTATCAATAAAATAATGAAATATTCCTCAATGCTCGCCCGCTCACCTTAAATAAATCGGCATCATTCCTAAAATTATTCACCTAAATCTATATCAATCTTTCAATTTCCCGTACAAAGCTAAACTCATCTTAACCCTTGAAACAAAATCACACAAACTCAAGAATCCAAATTCTCCACATTTTCATTGTATTCTCAAATCGAAATCTCTCAAATCTTCTGAATCATCTTCATTGTAAAATTTTGTAATTACCGTGAATCTTCTAATTAATCCTGAGGTGATTAAGGTTTCTTAATACGCCCTACTCCAAATTATTTCTAATAACTTGACACATGGCGTTTACCAATGATAGATGCCAACTAAGCGCGGATCTACCTCCAAGGCAAGCTATAACTCCCTATAGCTGAGTGGTTTTACCTTAATTTAATTAATGAAAATATATTTTGATAGAGTTTATTCTATATTTTGGACATATCCATCCTGCAATGATTCATTACAATGCTCAAAGCAATCAACACAACATAAGACAAATCCATTTTCGATACCCCAATGTCAGAATCTTTAAAGACAATAATATCTACTGTAATCCAACATCAATGTAATTCTTAAAACTCGAATGAAAATAATGTTTGAAAAGAATTAATGAATAAACCAGTAAATGAAATAATAAATCAACTTTAGAAAATCTATTCTCAAAATGAATGCAAAGTCCCAACTAAATGCTAATAAATGAATGGATCATATTATCTAGATGCAATGGTAGCGATGGTGATCAACATGCGATCCAACCTCACACTCAACTACTTAGTAGAAAAACATTAAGAAAATACGTGAGTTTTGAACCCAATGAGTGGATAAGTTAAAAATATATATATAATTTTTCATCTAAGACATCTTCATAAAATTTCTTTATAATTGAATGCATAAATATGATACATAATTTGAAATTCATTTGAGTTTTTAATAAAACTCGTAACTGAAATTGCTTAAGCTAAACAACTGTGATCATGCTATTTCAAATGGATTCTTCTTTCTAATACTGAATTATGTAATCTATTTAAAAATTGTACCAAAAGTACCAATGAACAATAACACACTTGTGTGGAGTATTTTCGATGCAAGCAGCATATTACGTGAAATCTGGTCTATAATCTGAATATTTGGTCATACGCTCGAAGAACAAGCCCTAAAAGCTAATCACACCCTTACACAGTCCAAAGCTTATGTGTGCACAAAAATGGGCCTAAAAAACTTTGTAATTATGGTCGTGCACTGTGAAACACATCACAACAGTGCAAAGCGAGTAAAGCTAACAATGTATTTTCGAATGGTTTTAAAAATAATCACATCATATTTTCAAAACGTTACTCAATATAGTATGTAACTTTTCCAACATTTACTTATGACAAACATATCATAATAAACTTTAGAAAAGCATATTGAAATTTAAAACGTGCTACTTTAAGAAAAATATAATTTTCCACTCACAGAACTATACTATTCCTAGTTCGGCTGGTAAGCTTTCTCAATCGTTTTGTCACTACTTAAAATAATAATAGTATTCTAATTAAAATCTACGCACTTGAATTCCTTACCATAGGCGATTCAATACTAAGCTTTAACTTTTTCTAACATTCTCTAGTTTCCCTTTTCATTCCTTTATTTCCTTTCCTCCATTGATTCTGTGACAATCTATGCCATTAAAACTACCTAATTGTCATATATAATGAAGCTTTAAGTTTTTAGTAGCTAGGTAAAGTGGGCTTCATGTAACACTAGACCCGGCCACGGTTCCGATTCCAAATCGAAACCGGCCGGTTTGAAACCAGTCAAAACCGCACCGGAATCGACTTCCGAACGGTTTCGGTTTTGTTCCAATTTTTTTTGGAACCGGAACCGTACGGTTCCGGTTTGAATCGTACGGTTTCGATTCCAAATCGGAATGGTGATTTATATATAAAAAAGCAACTAATTTCTAATTGTTACAAAGAATATTTTAGTGTAATTGTTTGACTGCTTTTATTTATTGGCTCCTACACACACCAACACTAAAAAAGATCTTCTATGTGAAATAGGATAGGAAGATAAAATTACAAAGAGTTGTCAAATAGAAAATATAAAAAACGCAAACGCAATATGGGCAATGACTCCTTTTCTTCCCTTGAATTTCATCATAAGAGTAATCTTCCAAATAATTATCAAAACAAACTCTAGAATCACTCTGACTTTCCACTCCAAAAAAAAAAAAAAAAAAAAAAAGGCCTACGGATAAGGGTGCATGTAAAAAAAATAAAACAAAAAACCGTGAACCAACGGTTCCTGTATCACAGTTCCGATTCGGTTTCGATTTTTGGGAACCGTGGACTGGTGGTTCCTGAACCGTGGCCAGGTCTATGTTACACTATCCTCAATTTCTCGATTGACATTAATTCTACTTCACAACAACCAAGTAGGGCTTGATAATATCTTAATAACATCTAATTAATCCAAGACAATGATAAATTTTGAATCCCAATATGCATATGCAAGCCCTAAAATTTACTTAACACTTAATGGGTTGTATTTTTAATGTTTTAATTCCCAATTTCTAGTATATTTATATCATATTTTGGTTTTAATGTATAGTTTTACTTGTGTTTATGTAATTTTGTGTTAGGAATAACAAAGAGGTCAAAAATGGCGAAAACGCATCATTTCTCAATGTGTAGCAGCATTCTAGCAACTTGGCCAGCTCTCTTATTCTTATTTCCACCTCATTTGCTGTCTTCTCATTGTGGTATCTTATTAGCATGCTTTAGGACACAAAATTGAGACATAATGATGTCACATCATTAAAGGAAAAGAGAAAAGATGGGTGAAAAGATTATTACACAACCTTTTGACTTGAGCTTTGTTCGCTTGAAAATGTGTAGTGCAATGCGAAACCCCAAGTGTACGGGATTGAACAAGTAGTAAAGTGGATCTGAGTCCATGCGTCGATCCCACAGGGACTTATTTTGAGTACCAAAAATATCAAATTATCACTTTATTTGACGAATCAAATCAATTGGTGCAATAATGTTAAATTAAAATAAAATGCGAAGAGAATAATGCTCTACTAAATCTATTATGCAAGAATTGGAAGAATTGTAGATTGAATCAAAGTGTTTTAAAGACTTGAGACTCATTACTTCACCCAATTGAACCCTTAATCTGACGTTCATGGATCCAAAATAATTAAATCATGCTAACGGTTGAATTCCCTAGATTATCTAACCATCTCCGTCGATGATAATTAAATCTATTCGATCGAGCCATTTACCTATCTCTAAATAAATTTGTTACCAACCTTCATGACGCATTCAAACAAGGAATTCTAATAGGTTTCCTCAAAATTGCACCTATGTGATCGCACTAACCACGAGTTTATCTTTAAGTCTTGTCTGAATTACAGTTCTATGTTGCCTACATCTAATTCATGTTTTCCTCTCGAATCAAACATAAACCAATAGATAAATTTACCAATTGATCAAAAAGACAAATAAAATAACCCAACAATATAGAATTAACACAAATCAATTACTAGAAATTTGGATGCCTTCACATAGAATTAAGATTCACAATTTGGGATCCATAAATCGTCCCAAGTACTAAGGGTTTAACTATTCATGGAATTGAAATAAAAACTAAAAACAGTACATAAAACTAAATACATAACCTGGGTTTTAGAGAAATAAAGTTGAAGCCTTCAATCTCTTGAGTTCTTCAATTCTTTCTCCCAACTTGTATTGTTGTGGCTCCAATTCTCCCCAATGATCCAACTGTCTTTTCTTGTATTCTTTTCGCCTATTTATAGCCCCAAAAATTCTTCAAAAAGCCCTAAAAACCTTGCACAAGAATTCAACATAAAAAAGGAATGGAAAAATTAAGTTTTGGGACTAGTTTTAGAGCAGTGCAGGTGTGCCCCAGCAACCCTGGGCTGCGCCCGTAGCCCCCAGGTTGTTGCAAAATGGTCCATAACTTCTAATGCCCATAACTTTTGCTAGAAACCTCGGAATTGAGATCCATAAAAAGTGGGAGAATCGTCTTTCCAAACTATTTCAATTGAGCATAAGAAAAGCAGCAAAAAAGGTCTTCAAAATTTGCACCTAAGGTCCTCCATCTTTTAGGATATTCCATTTTAATCCCCGAACTTTAGATTTTTGGCATTTTCACCTCTTTTCACTTCGTTGCCACCCCTAGCACAAAATTAAAAAAACACTAGTAAAACTATACTTTTAAACAGAGGAAAATACAAACTAAGCATGCCTAAAGTGGGAGAATTAACACACAAAAATACAACCTATCAAGCTTACTATCTTTTTTGGAGGATTTGAACTCGGGGGCAGGGGGCAGGGGAGAGATATATAGAATGAGGAGACTACGGAGAAAAAGAGGAGAGATCGGAGAGTAAAAAAAAAGAAACAGAGAGTTTGAGGAGGAATCTGATGGAGAAAATTAGCCAATATCGAAGTCTTAAAGAAGAGAAGAAGAAGGAACTTGATGATCAAAGAAGTACAAGATATATTGAAACATCGATTTCAATTCTTTGAACTCAATTATATATTTCTATATTTTCACTATTCTAATTCTCTCTATTAAACTCATACGTAGCCAAGATTTTATACTTGGGGACAAACAATGAATCCTCTTTGTGAACTCTAGTTTATTACGTCATTGGATTTAATAATAAGTGATTGATTTATCATTAATTTTATGTTGTTGAGTCAATAAATTTATCTTTTTTAATCAATTGATAAAGTATAAATCGGTTTGTGTCAGATTTGAAAAATGAAAACCCAAATTAGAATAACAACATATGATACTCATTTGGACAAGATTTAGAGATCAACTTGTGGTTAGTGCGATTTTTAGGAAAAGTTTCGACGTAACCTATTTGAATTTATTATTCAAATGCGTTCTAGAGAGTTGATAAAAATCTAGAAATAAATAAACTAGCCTAATAAAATAGATTTATTTATCATTGAGAGAGGTAAATAATTAATTTAGTAAATTCAATTGTTAACGAAAATAAAATCACTTTTGGATCCAATTACGCATCTTAGAGGATTCGAAGTTGGTGAAATTGTGAGTTTCCAGTCTTTTGATTTCCTTAGTAATTAATTCAGTATTGCAAACATTTAATTTTAGTACTTAGATTTTATTTAGTTTATAAATTAAATTTTAAGTTTTTATATTTGTCGAAAAACTAAAACAACAATTGATTCGTCGTTTCAAATAAAGTATAAACTTGGTAATTTTGGTAGTTAAATCAAGTCTCTGTGAGATCGATACTATCACTTAAAATCTATTTTACTACTTGTTTGACCTGTACATTTGCGGAATTTACTTTGATATATTTTCAACCGAACAACATTTACCTCAAAGATTTAGGATAAAATCGAAGAAATAAGGCTTGCCACCCAAATCCACGACGAAACCATGCTTTTCTTTTCCTTTTCCCCATTTTTATTTTCCTTTTTTTCCTTTTCTTTTTCTTTACCTCTCGTGGTCGGGTCTCTGTTCTCTGGTTCTCAATATAGGCAGCGAAAAGGAATTTGGGACAAGCATTTGTTTAATTTATACTTATCACTTAAATGGGATTTGCAACTTAAGTTCTAACTCTTATTCAAGTAATTTAAGTTGGTCCTCAAGAACTTATTTCGCATCATTAACCTACGAACTTTTAATTAAATCAATTGAGTCCATAAACTTTCAATTGACCTAGTTGAGCTCTTTTAAAATTTCAACTTTGACCCATAATTACCGACTTTGACCAAATAGTAATTAAAATTTAAATAAGCAAAAATTCCACTCATAACATTTCCCATCTTTTGTCAATGCCTAATTTTTGCAAAATTTTGGAAATTTTCTTCGAATTGAGCTCTGTTTTTCACTTGATGTTTAGAGTGCTATCCAAAAAGAGCACTTGTAGAGCTCGAAGAACTTCACAATGGCATAAGGGTGAGGAAAACTTAGCGTTTTAACTCTTCTACCTCCTACTTATTAATAAAAAAATTAAAATTGACATGAATGTACAGATAGCAGAGAAGTGAAGATGCAATCCGTGGGTTCGATATCCCAGCATAACGGCGGCCTTGGTTGGCCTAAAAAACATTGATTTTGGCGTTTACTCATCTTTTTTTTTGGTACTCCATTTCTTTTGTTCTTTTTCTTTTTTTTTTTTTTCCGTTGGTGGTTATAGTTCAAGAATTTCGTTGGAACTTGAAGAGAAAGGTAGAGGTGGAATTTTTTGTCCCTGATCTTTTTATTACTTTTGCCTTTCTCACACTAAAGCTTGATTCACTTTATGAACAGCTTATGGAGATGGAATTTACCACTTGCCATGATTTTTTCCTCTGGAATTTTTGTTCTTTTATTTTATGGCAAGATTGCTAAATTGTTTGCAATAATATTTGTCAATGTGATGAAGTTCCTTTTAATTTAGTTATAACTTATATAGAATTTAGATGATATGTGTTTGTATATGTTAACCTAATATACGTGGTTTGTGTTCTCCAGCTTTTCTTTGATGAGATTAACATGTTTGATGTTTTTGTTGAAAATTTGCAATGGAAAACATTTACAAATTTATTTTTTAAAAATAAATTTTTTTTTACATTTTTTCCAAAAAGAAAACACATTTCGGGCTTTAAGGTGTTTTACGCCTCCATCTAGACCTTAAGTGGGAGAGTTTGGATACCCCTACTTTTTTATTAGTAAGAAAGAAAATACAAGGAAAGAGACTAGGCCAAATCCTTCAATTCGAAAATACAAAGAGTTTGACGAAAATAGAACAACACCTGATCAGCTAAACAATATAACCAAATACAAGACAAGTAGAAAAGGAAAATAGAGCTGAAGAGAGCCTAATGTAAGGGAGTTGATCTTGGTCCATTTTCACAATGCCTTGGGTATCACTTTGGAGAGCTGGATGATGAAAAGAGTGAGTTGAGGGTAATTGTGTCCATAGTTAGCCAAGTAATCAGTAGCCTTATTAGCTTCCCCATAAATATGTGTGATCTTGCTCCCAAAGTCATGAAGAAAACTTGAAATTTTAGTAATATAGTAGCATAATTCCCAAGAGCCATTTTTGTCATCATTGAGTTTAAGAGTAGCTTTTGAGTCTAATTCAAAACAAACATTACAGTAGCCATAGGATTTATAGAGAGAAACGTTGTGTGGATGGCCTTGATTTTCACAAACAAAATAGACGTAGCCTGATATGGTTCATAAAAAGCCAATGGGACCTGCCCTTGGTAATCTCTGAAAATTCCTCCACAACCAAGAAGACGATCCCATAAACTTCCATCAGCGTTGACTATAATAGAAGAGGAATCTAGTTTTGTATAACTTTAGGGACCAGAGCATGAACACAATTCTTAATAGAGCCAGAGAGGAAGTGGTGTTGAATTGTACCTTTAGTACACTAGATGATTTGATAGATGAAATAGGAATCCCTTTATGTTTAGCCTTATCTTTTGAGTCCAAAGGCGCCAAATAGTGTAAAAAGGAATGTAGGTCCACCGTTTATGAGGGAAGAAATGACGAAACCAGTTCACACAAGGGCACAAGCGCTTATGGGATGTGAATATGCTCTAATTTTGACTCCAAACTTGTTAGGAAAATGGATCCAAACAAATTGTGCACTAGGGCTGTCAAGAAAGATATCGGTGGTTTCCTTATTCAAACAACTTTGACACTTAGATGGAAGATGAATAACAGTTTTCCTTTTAAGGCATTAGTTAGCAACCCATTTCTCTATAACTTCTAGATAAAGAATGAAATCTTGGGAGGAACATAAGTATTCCACACCTACTTGTAAGAAAGTTGTTGAATAGCTTTCTGTCTAATAAATTAAAAGCATGATTGTGTGGAGAACTCAGTTGATGGATAAACTTTCCAAATGATTTGATCATTGGTAGGTAAAACAAGAAGCTTTTGAATATCCAGAATTAAATGTTGCTGAAGACAAGGCTAAGCTTTTGGGTGTTCCAATTATTATACAATAAGAAGTATTGAACTCAGAAATGTGCAAAATAAGAAGGACTGATTTGATGAGAAAGAACACCCACATGGGACCAATGATCAAAGCAGGAAGAGACATTAGCAAGACCAATTCTCTAGGCAATATATGGTTCCACCACTATGTTTGGCAGAAAAGTTGATAAGCTAGTTGATAGCTCAAAAAGTAGCTTATAGTTGAAAAATCAACTAATATAAATAAAAATATTTGGCTTGAAAAGTTAGCTCAAAAATATAATATTACACAAAATGACATATTTAAAACAATTTTTTCAAAAATGAAAGAAGTTAAAAATGGAATAAAAATGAAAAGCTCGTGGAGCTTATTTGAAATGCTTGTAAAAAAAGTGTTTGAGATGAGCTCTGACTTCTCAAATAAGCTCATCCAACTAAACGGAGGATATTTGAATACAATGACCTTATAAAATCTCTAAATAAGTTATAAGCTACCTTATGGTGCTTACCAAACATACACAAGATATCTTTTCCTGAGCATTCTTTTTCATGTAGAGGAATCAGATGGTCAAGATATAACCTCAATGGCATGTTTGCTTTTACAATAGTATCAGCCATAGTCATACCACATAAAGAAGTTTGTGTTCCAAAGAGCCACCACAATTTGTAGTAAAAAATGAGTGAGAGTTCAAAAAAGGATCTACAGTTTAAACCTCCATCTTCAAAGGGAAAACATACTTTAAGCCAAGAGCATCAGTGGATTTTCATCCAATGTGAGAATCCCCCATCGGAAACTATTAAGTAGTTATGTAATTTCTGAGCAATACCTTTAGTAGGTTCACAGACTTAAAGTAAGAAAAGTGGCATGGATTGCAAGACATGTATGAGAAAAGTCATTTTACCACCTAAAGAAAGTAATTTATTCTCCCAATCACCAAGTGCTTGTGAGATCTTCAAAAGCTAATCAACAAAGAAGAACAATTTCTTTCGACAATAGAGCGTGACAACAAGATATCAAATAGGTATTTTCTCAAGATTAAACCCAGTTAACTGATGTACCACCGAAGCATTCTATTTAGAGCTAATGAGGAAAGATATTTCTAGGAATTCACCAGTTGTCCCGAGATTTTGGCATAATCAGATAGAAATTTCATAACTGTTTTCACAACATTAGCTTGAGCATTTGTAAAGATTACCATGTTATAAGAATGTTACCTCCATATCTATAAATCATTGAGGGGAAGGAAAAGAAAAGCTTGTTCAATCCTCTAGTTAAACTCTCTGCCATGATGAAAAATAAAGAGGGGAAATGGGATCCTCTTGTCGTATCCCTCTAGATGATTAGAAAAAGCTCATGAGATTACTGTTTATGAAAATAGGCAAATGAGAATTGTGGATACATCTGATGATTTTATTGACCTTTCTATTGTAAAAAAAAAAAACCTCTTCAAAACTTGAAGACAAAGTTCCAAGAAACCCTTATCGCAAGCCTTAGCAATGTCCAGCTTAAGGATTAGATTTCCATTCTCACTTTTGATTAGTTTGAGCAACAAGTTTCGGGGCCAGAAGAATGTTATGAGTTATACTATGGCCAAGATTAAAACCACTTTGGTTCTAGGAGATAATCGAAGTCATGGTAGACGATAATCTAGAATTTAGAATTTTGGATATGATCTTATCATAGAAATTATAGAGGCTAAGGGGTTTATAGTCCTTCCAAGTCATTGGCTCAGGAATTTTAGTGATGAGGACGATGGTTGTGGCAGCCACACGAGGGAGAATAACTCTACTAGCAAAGAAATTCGAAAGAGCATATAACAAAACAGATTTAATGATTTCCCAAGTTTTTTGAAAGAAAATGTCATTAAAACTATCGGGCCCAGCTTTACTATATACATCCATGCTAAGACAACATGCTTAAATTCATCCAATGTAGGAGGGGAATTCAGATAAGCATTATCATCTTCAGTAACAAAAGAAGGAATACAATCTAGAAAGGATGGGATATCCTAAGTTGGGGATGCAGAGAACATAGCTTGAAAGAATTTAAAAGCGGATTGCTATGTATCCTTATCTAAGGTAAGCAAATCACCTGAAGGCTCCTGAATCTTAGTGATAGCAATGTGGTGCCTATTAGCCTTCACTTTAGCATGAAAATAAGAGGTATTTCTATGCCCTTGAGAAAACCACTTAACTTTAGCCTTCTGGTTCTAGAAAAGTTCTTTATATGCTAATAAATTGTTGACCTTTGCATGTGCCAGTTGAACAACAGTTCTATTGGCAAGGGAGTGAGAGTTGACAAAGGCTTGTTCTATAGCCAAGACATTATTTTCAACATTGATGAGATTGGAGAAGATATTGCCATATATAGTTTTATTCCAAGCAATAAGGCATTTTTAAGCCTTTTTGATTTGAAATAGATACCAAAAACACCCTGAGAATAGAGGAAAGAGACAGAAGAAGACTTAGAGCCTAAGAAGAAGACTGCAACAAAGGAAGAACCAAAGGTTACGCGTAAAATGAAGATTGCTGCTAAATTGAAACTACTTGAGAAAACCTATGCAAGTTAATTAGCTAATTATTTAATTATTTCTCATTTTCTTATTCTGCATTTTAGTGCATTAGAGCTTTGCTATTTTGATCTTGAGTTTGACTATTTATGTGTTTTGATCATATTTTGGGATTAATCTAAATGAGAATAATGTTTGATTTTATAGTTAATGGAAACATATCTGCTAGAGTAGTTAAGAGTAGAGCTTTTATTAAAATTAATACTAACCTCGTGCGACGCATGAGAATTTTATTCGTAAATGTGATTTTGAAAAGAGTTTGTAAAAATATTTTAATTATATGATCAAATTCAAAAGGCTTGGCCTAGTGATAGAGGCATCCTAACATTAGCATTTGAAAATATTATAAAGTGATATGTTTAGAATGCCAATGTCCAAAACGAAAGTACTAATTCAAATCAAAACTCATTTTACAATCATTGAAAGTTGCAAATTTTTTTGAAAAAAAGGAAGAAATTTTAATAATAATTTTTTAAGTAGCCTACGAAATAATGAAATAAAATATGGATGTTGTAATTTTTTTAGTTAATTAAATAATTATTCATCAAACACTTAGTTCTAGTTTAACTACTCACTATTTGTTTTCAAAAAGGAAAAAAAAAAGAAAAGCAAAAAACCTATCGACTAATTGTAATTTTACTGATTCTTATTTTTTTTACTAATTGTCATTTTTTACTGGTTCAATCATGGTAGGTGATTGTGCAATTTCAGTGAAAATTACTTAATTATTGTGCCAATATTAATGACTATTTTTTCTTAATAATTATGTACATATATGCCACAATTATTTGTAAGAGTTATCATTAAGTAATAATAATATTTTTTTTCTCAAATTCTATTTTTAGTAAAACCTGTAGAGCACGAAAGAGAAAAGTAGAAAAATATATAGTTCAAGGCAAATAATATTTGCACTTCAAAAGATATCAAAAGAAACTCTAGTTGGAGAGAATAATGTTATTTGCTTGAGAAAATTGATGCAAGAAAAGTGTGGAAATTCACTACCTTATACAGGCACACAAACAAGTAGATCCAACCACAATTCCAATTTCAAACGGGAACCAGAACCGGCCCGAACTAAATCGGTCAAACACAAACCGAAATCGACCTGACTTGTTCCAGTTTGATTCCCTTTTGGAATCGGAACATGACAGTTCCAATGGGTTTCGGTTTGAACCAGATATTATAAAAATAATTAAATTAAAATGGTCGCATATGACCGTTGGGCGATATGTGACCCATGGGTCACCCTCAATTTCCATTTTTTTTTAATTTCTATTTTACTCTACAAATAACTCTCAATTTTTATTAGGGGTGGACAAAATAACCAGAACTGAACCACTCGAACCGAAATGGAACTGAAAAAATAGAAATTGTTTGGTTATTTTAAAAATTTTAAGAACAAAAAAGCCGAAACTGAAAGACGGAGAACTGAAAACTGAATGATTCTTTTTCAATATCCAAACTCCGAACCGAAAACTATATATCCTCTATCTAAAAATGAGCTCTATGGATTTTTCTATTAAATTAATTGTCATAGAAACACTTTCATACACTTATGAATTTCATAAGTGTATTACTTACGAATTTCATAATATGAATTGCGCAATAAGCTACAATAGTGTTAGATTTATAGAAATTGAATTTGTATCACTCATTACTTTCTGCATTATATTTTACAATAAAGATGTCGTTGAAACCGAACAAGAATCAAAATATAACCAAAATCAAACTGTAACCAAAACCATTTGGTTCTTGTGAATAAATGGAACCAAACCGAACCGAACTGAACCTAAATTTTTGGTTCAATTCGAGTCCTTTCAATACTTGAACCGAACTATAGTTTATCCACCCTTGCCTCTCATCCTTTTCATTTTTATTTCACACCACAACCTTCAATTCTCAAGTCTCAATCTCTCAAGTTTTAACTCTCTCTCTCAACTGATACGTAAGTAGCTTAATTTTCGATAAAAATTAAGTTCAAGCCTTATTTTATTTAAAAATTTCTCCGAATCTAACTTCCCATGTAGGAATACATTCTTCACATCTATTGGCCACAAGTTCCAATCTTTCTTAGTTGCAAGTGCAAGTAAGACTCGCATAGTAGTAGGCTTTGTAATTGGACTAAACATCTCATCATAGTATAATCCATATTGTTGAGAGAACCCTCGAGCTACAAGACGACCGTTGTGCCCCTCAATTGGCCTATATGTACAACGTTTTATCTTATATACCCATTTGTAAGAAATAGGCTTTACATCTCTAGGCTTTGGTATGAGCTCCTATGTGTGGTTGCATTGTAAAGCCACAATCCCTCAATCATAGCCATATTCCACTCAGGATTTTGAAACGGTTCTTCAAATGTTTCTAGTTCTTTTGCATTTGCATTTTTCACTATGGCGGCATTGGCATATTTGGGATTTGGCTATCTAGCTTTTATTGATCTTCTTAAAGGCGTTGTTGCTTCTATATTAGCAGGCTTCGCTTGGTTGCCTAGTTGTTTATACACGCCAGTGTACCAAGGATTTTGATATACTTCTTCCTCAACATTACTACCATTATCAATATCTTCAAATTCACTACAACTAAGCTAAATTTTTGGTTGGCTCATCTTTAATGATATTTGATTTTGGTAATATCGCCTTTCTTAGGGCCACCAAAACAATACGCTTACCCATTCCAAAACGTATAGCACTTTCCAGTTGTAGGATCGCAACACATCTACCCTATTCTTTTATTGTCATATTCTACAAAGACATACTTAACCATCTTTCTATCCATCTAACTGTATAAGTGGCCAGTTACAAAAACATAACATACACAATCAAATACTCAAAAATGGCTAATTGTAGGCTTTGTGTTCCACAACTTCTCAAAGGCTAAAAGAAAACAATGCCTTTGTTGAGGAAGTCTATTGATTACAAAGGTGGCACTCCTCATGTCTTCTTCCCAAAATAGTCCTAGAACATTCTTTACAACAATGAGCAAGAACGCTACAATCTCTTGAGACGCATCCTTGTGGAACTGTACAACATGAACATCTGGGTTTATGGACTCAGTTCAACAATGAGCGAGAATGCTATGGTCTTGAGAATCGACTACAAAAGATTGCTGTTTGCTAGTTTTTAAGAAAACTAGATGGGAAGCATATCCCCAATTCATAGAAGGTGTTTCAGTCGTTTTTGGACTTAAAACCAGAGGACGATGTGAGCCACAGTCACAACTACTTTTTTATATTGTTGTTTTTTACTTTTTGTGTGTTTGTTTCAGTTATTAGCCTTATTTGTGTTTGTTTAAGTTATTAGCCTTATTTGGCAAAGTCAAGTTGTTATGGCAGCCACTCCTAACTCAGCAGGACCTCTTAATGTACAACTGAAAACTATTTGCATATTTGGTGGAACTACTATGGGGACACAATCAGAACACATTGTTGCAGCCATTGATTTGGGAAGAAAACTCGGAGATCTTTAAATCAACATCGTCTATGGAGGAGGACTCTGTGGGCCACTAGGATGTGCTGTTTTGGTTGCTCGAGCATGAGGATCTAGAGTAGTAGGTGTCACTCTACCTCATTTATCACAAATCTATAGAAACACGGTCGGTATTGAGGTACAGGCTAAATCATTGTATGAGGATATATCACTCATGATTGCATGTTTAGATGCATTCATTGGACTCCCTGGAGGTTTAGAAACATTGGAACAAATTATTAACGTCTTCTCTTAGTCCCAGTTGAACTTGCATAATAAACCCATTGGTCTTTTAAATTTGCACAATTATTTTGATGGTTTATTAGCATTTCTGGATTTTACAACTACAACAAGGCTAATTTCTCCCATTTCAATGAACATGCTTTTGATTTCGTCCTCAATTGAGGAATTATTGGAGAAATTACATTCTTTTGTACCTCAACCAGATTCAACACAACCTCTAATCAACTGGCGATAAATTTCCAACAAGTGTAAACGAGACCCCAATGAAGTTGATTTAGAGTTGAGATTATAAATGTGGAATGTTATCCTTTGATGTTTAGCAGCATTTATGCGTGATTCAGTTTAGCTTTATTTGTCAGGATTTCAGTGTGAACCCGATTTGCTCAATAATTAGGTGGTATCTCTCTTTCTTTTTATTGAACATTGAGGACAATGTCAATTTCAGTTCGGGGGGTAAGATTTTACGTTGTTATAAAATCATTTGATAAATTTTATTATGATGGCAGAGTAAGGAGCGGTAGACTCTTGAGATGCATTACAAAAAAAATAACAAAAAAGTCATTTGTTCTTCTACTTTAAAGAAAAAGTTGCCGATTTGCTGTGGAGATTGCAAGTTTTATTTTTCTTTTTAATTTTGTTATGTATTCGTATTTTTGAATGTATTTTCTAGTATATGTGCATGTTTGAGTGTAACAACCTGTGACATTGAGGCTGTCTTTCCATCATTTTGTGATCATAATTGGAAGTCGAGTTTTGTTGAAAAAAAATTACCTTTGTAAACCCCGAAACACTAAATTGAAAGTATCATCTCAACCGTTTTGTCTCGGTAACTTGAAAGCATTTGGTGTTAGCAACATGTGTTAGGGTCTTATGGTCTTAATTTTTGGTGAACTTTTCTTTTGCTGAGAGAGTTAACATTCTAGAATTGCGACTAGCATTGACCTTTGCTGAATAATTGTATGAGATCATTACACATTACCCATAAGTTGTGAGCTTTTGAGCCTTGAAAGAGCATATTCATTTCGTTAAGCTCTTATTCTTTGAATGTGTGTTGTCATGCATGGTTTTATTCTTCTAGAACTTGCTTTGGTATGCATGTTGTGATGCCTTTGTGTGTAAATCCAGATGATAGCAAAGGAAATTTCATGTTAAGCCAGTGTTCAGCTATCTAAATTTGCTTACCTAGTCATTTATCCTACTTTGGTAGCCCCTTTGAGCTTTAAAGCCTTTCTGTTGGAAATTGAATCACAAATTTAGCCATGAAGTTCTCATTTTTGTTTTCCCACTTTTGAACCCTAAGTGAAGGATTTCATAAGCTACCTTAAAGATCGACAAAAAGGTTTGGAAAAATAAATGATTTTGTAGTAAATATTGTATTTTATATCATTTGAGTGAAAAAAAAAAAAAAATGGGAAACCCAATGTCAGTTGATCTTGCTTTTCACAAAAAAAAGAAAAAAATATATGTGAATAAGTAAGTGGAAAAATTGTACTCAGGTGGATAAGAGAGTAAATTCTTTTGTACTTGAAGGAAGGAAAGTGAGATTGTCTATGTTGTTCTTACAGTTTATGAAACTCCGTCACTATTGAGCTTAAAATGATCCTCATCTATCCTACCTGTCCTAAAGCCCCATTACAACCCGAAAAGACCTTAACTTGTATGCACACACTTGAATGCTCCAATGTGATCTATTAGCAAGCATATGGTAAGACTATTCTATGCATCTACATGAGAGACTGATGATGCCCCTTGAAAACATGTCTTCTATGATTTGAGTGAAAAATTGGTGAGGGTACTTGATCTGATTACATGTACAAATTCAGTAGTTTGAAATGCTAGTCTAAATAAATAAATAAATAAATATTTGAAGGTGATAACTCTTGAGATTGGGGAAATTTTCATGAATAAAATTCTTACCATGGTTCCCTAACATGTATTGCATTTATTAAATCATTTTTGTTTCCAAAATCATTGTTGCACAAGATCCTACAGACCATTTGATAAAATACAAAGTGATCTATGAGGGGTGTAAGAAACAAAATGGCTACTTGGGACGGTTGGCAATTTTGAGTTTTGATTTCCAATTTTAGTCAGACGATTTTGGAAAGCATTGCTTGGTTTTTAGATATTTACGGGCTGGTTAACTTGTCTTTTTGAGGGATATATTTTTTTTGTTGTGTTGATCGAGGACGAACAACAGTCTATGTGTGGGGGAATTTGATAAGTGCTTGGAAAACACTTTATTAATTCTCTAATATCATTTGTGTTTGTGTGATAATTATTTTATAAGTTTGATTTTAAGTGTTTTTGTTTATTTTCATGTCTAAGGGCCAAGACGAGTTGAAAAGAGCTCAAATGAATAAACAAAGCATGAAAAATGGAAATCAGCAACTCGGATTCACTGGGTAGCCTTCAGTGTTTGGACCATAACTTAAGCTAAAAATTTGGGATTGACCTGATTCCAGTGCCAAAAGAAATATAACTTGATTGTCTACAAATATTATCTCTAATCTCTTAGGCAAAATTGGTGGAAAAATGGACGAAAATTGGGTTTGAAGACAGCATCATGAACATGCAACGTATCCAATGTCAACTTTCGGTGAAAATTCCATAATTTGGCCTACAAAGATCCAATTGGTATCAATCCACTGCTAAAAGAAAGACAACTTAATGATCTACAACAGCTATTTCTGGTCCCAAAGGCAAAAATCGTCATTAAAGTGGTTAAAAAGCATGAGGAAGTGGAGTGAAAGTGGAGGAACAGCTAGCACATGAATAGTTAAAAAATTCCTTTGGTGCCTATTCTTTCTTTCCACTACTTTGTATTGCTATGGAGTGCTAGAACCTATGAATTGATGGCATATTTTGTGCTCTCGAAGAAAATTGCTGGACTCGTGTAAAGCATACTCTTCTTTATTGCCAATGCGGAGACATCGAACTCTTTCACCAAGTCTGCTATTTTCTTGAAATCATTGAACTTTGAGAAAGTTTTAGATCTTAGCCTCATAAAGTAAATCCATACGTACTTTGAAAAATTATAAATAAAGGTCATTGTGTACTTCATCATAGTGAATTAACCATATTGGCTCATTAAGTTTAACTTTGGACTTTTCAGATGGCAATCGATGTGCTACCGAGATCGTACACATATTATGTTTGTTTTGAATCTAGGGAAGTCCCTTCAACATTGACTTTTTCATCACACATGTAGCTTGGAATAGCTAACATAACTTAACTGCATGTGCCATAAGTCTGCTATCTCATTCTTTCTTATCTTGTCTATGTATCTGGTTTCTATAGACATCACATAGACTAACTCTAGTCTTCGTCCCTTCTTCAATGGCTCTTTAATAATTTTAAGATCACAGTAAATCTTCACATCTTCGGTACCAAATAGAACAAAATGGCTTGTGGAGGTTAGTTGTGACACCGAAAGGGCAATTTTCTTCATGCCTGGTGCATGATAGACATTTTGAAACGGCACCTCATCGACATTGTAATGGGGAAAGAGCGTTGTATTACCAATGTGAGTTGTTAGTGGCTTTGAATTGTTAGCTATCACCACCACATGACTTCCCTTATATTTTGACTCATTTTGCAACTTTTCTTTATTTCCCACAATATGATTTGAGCATCCTAAGTAAACAAACCAATCTTTCTCATAATCAATATGTTCAAATTTAGTTGTTGTGGCAACTAACTCTACCCCTTCTGTTGTAAATAGTTCATCTGCATCGTATTTCTCTTTGCTTTCAGAAGTAGCAGCATTACTTTCCACCGACTTTTTCTTTGCCCAGCAATCCTCCTCCATGTGGCCCTTCTTTCTTTAATTATGCACTTTCCTTCAAATTTTCTGCCATTGCCATGATTCTTTGAAGCTTCCTATGTGAGATGTGCTTCCTTCGCCTTGATGACCTTTTTTACTTATCATCATTTTTCTTGGACCTACCAACTATGTTCTCATTGGACTTTCCCCAATTTCTATTGGTGTAGAGCGCTTCCTCCTTCCCCTTTAGCAAGACTCGCCCCTTTCTTCGCTAATGTTTCTTGTCTAGCAAGCAAAATTTTAAATTCAACAAGTTATGGTTGATTTTGCCATCCCTGTGCTGCAGCAACAAAACCCTTAAATTTGGATCTCAAACCATGGATAATTATTCTCTTCTCCTGGTTTTCTCGATTGGAGCATTGGATCCAAGTCAGAAATTCAACAGCAAAAAGACTTCACCTTGTGAAAATGTTGAGTAATTATCATGTCACGTTGTACTACTGACAAAAGTTCACTCTCTAGAACTTGCAATCTCATGTCATTTTTCTTTGAGAGAAGTGTGGTGAGAGTGTCCCATGCTGCTTTGGGAGTTTTAGCATCGCAGATCTGCATTCTTTGATTATACTCTTTAAGGCAAATATTGTCTTTCCTGCTTTTATCTTCCACTTCTGGAATGGTCCATTTGCATCCCCTCTCTCTAGTTGTAAAACTTTGCTTTCATTGATAACATCCCACAAATCTTGGCCTTGCATATAAGACGTCATCCATATAGACCAAATACTATAGTTTTGGTAGTTTAGCCTTTTGATTTTGCCAACAACTTGAAGATCATTCATTTTCCTAATGAACGAAAGGAAAAAGAACTCACTGAGTATGCTGCTCACAACCAACATGTCTCGGATACCACTTGTAGAACACGAAAGAGCAAAGAAGAAAAATATATAACTCAAGGCAAGTAATATTTACACTTAAAGAGATATAAAAAGAAACTCTATGGGGGATAATAATGTTATTTGCTTGAGAAAATTGGCACAAGAAAAGTGCAAAACTTCATTACCTTATATGGGCACACAAACAAGGCCATGTGCTTTACCCTGGCAACTAATCAATAAATTTTGTCCATAAAAATCTGAATAATAACAACTAAACCTATCCATCAAGATTAGATAATAACAACTAATTACTAAATTTGTCTTGGTAAAGAACCAAATAACCTTTTGTTATGCTTGACAATTTAAGACAAATAATAAATCATGGGGTTGTTATCTAACAAAACATGTGCCAAACTGATTATGAAAACATGCCAAATTTTAGGAGTTAAAATGTGTGCCCTTTTTAAATTAAAACATGTGCCAAAATTTTTTTCCAATTCTATTTTTCAATCAATAATAGTTGTAATTTCAATTCAATTAATAAGACATGTAAAATGTCTTTCTTTATTGAAAAAACTCAGCAGTGTTAAAAGGGAAAAACAACAATTAATTTTTTTTATTTTAATAAAAATTGAAAGCTACGCTGGCACTACTAATAGGGCATCTGCTTATGTTTCATAATAATAATAATAATAATAATAATAATAATAATAAAGAGTAGGTCTCCCTAATAGGAAACTACAGATGTGTCTGGAATGCTGGTTGATAGACACATTCTGAAAAGTTTGGGCATGAAATTAGACTACATACGCATTCTAATGGATTCAAAAAATTTCAAATTCATACATTATCATTACAATATATATGATCGATTATTTCAATAATGATTTATGATTACCATAAAATGAATTCTGGATCCTATTTTATATATTCCAAAAGGATATATATTAGACATCCACATATATCGGTCGGCGTATGAATCAAGGTCACTACCTTTAACTATTGACGCATTCAACCAAATATTCTCTCACTTGAAGATCAAGTGGCCTTATCAACAACTAACAACATCTAGTGGGAAGATCTCTCAGTAATCATGTATCTAGACCCCATATCGAACTTAGTTAATTTCATAATTGTAGATAAACCATAGATTTAAATCTTGTGTATAACAAATCATAACTTCCCTACTTATCTCTACTCATAAAATCGCTGTATATATATCTGATATATGAATGAAACTAGCACCCACTTGAGTGTAAAATATTCAATCATAAGCTTCATTTTGTTTTATGGTATCAAAGCCTTAAGGCTGTTTTCTTTCTCAAATAACCCATCATGATGAGTGACTCCGACACACCATCGTCTCCTCTGGTTTCCACCCATAAAGCCTCAACCGTGGTTGCTACTTCAATTGTTGATCCATACTTCATTTATCCTTCAGACAATCCTACAAATGTGTTTTTCTCTCCCATTCTCACTGGTGATAACTATGCCATCTGGGTGCATGGAATCACTAAGACTTTGAATGCAAAGTCCAAACTTGGCTTTGTGGATGTTACAATCTCTAAACCTCCAGAACCTCTCTTGTATGCTTCATGGAAACGATGCGATGATCTCGTTGGTAGCTGGATCTCGAATTCCATATCTTCGGATATTCGAACTAGTATAATGTACGCAGACTCGCCTTTACTATCCTGGGAAGATCTGAAATCAAGATATGCTCAATCAAATGCTCCAAAAATATATTCTCTCAAGCAATCTATCTCTACTCTGCGTCAAGATGATCTTCCTGTATCCGTGTATTACACATGTCTCAAATCTTTATGGGATGAACTTGACTCAATCCATCCTAGTGAGGCTTGCATTTGTGGAGCTGGAAAGCTAGCCCACGATCTTTATCATCAAGATCGAGCAATGGAGTTTCTCCAAGGGCTACACGATCACTTCGCCAATCTTTGTAGCCAAATCTTGTTGCAAGATCTGCTTCCAACTGCAACAAAATTATACAACCTTGTACGCCAAGAGGAAGATCAACTAATGATCAACACAAATCAACGTCCTTCTATTGAATCTATGACTCTAAATGTTGGACGTATAGAATCAAATCAACTGGTAAGAACAAAAGGGCAATGCCATTTTGTGACAATTGTCAGAAGCACGATCACACACGCCTCACGTGTTATCGTTTAATTGGATATCCTCCACGTACAAATGCTGCACCTAGTGTTGCTGCTGCTACTATAGGAACTCAGCAGCCTACTATTGGCTATCCACCATGTACGTATGCCGCACCTGGTGGTACCACTACTATTGTAGAGCAACAGTCTCCTATTGCTCTCCCAGATCAAGCATCCAAAATTGGTCAAGTTCTTACAAATGACCAGTACCAACGTCTATTGGCACTCTTATCTCCACCATCAGATGGTGAATTAATTGATTCAGCAACCGTCAATCTTGCAGGTAATAATTCATCTTCTTTAAATTCGACATGGATTGTGGATAGTGGTGCCTCAAACCATGTATGTTCGTGTTTAAATTTATTTCAAATTATCATCCGGTGAACAACTCTTGCTTGGTTTTATTACCTGATGGCACTACATCATCAGTACTTTATGTTGGTGATATTTCTATTTCCCATGTACTTATGTTAAGGGATGTTTACTACATTCCAAATTTTAAATTCAATCTTTTATCAATCAGTCAATTAATGTTCTCTACTAATTGTTTGATTATTTTTTCTTCACAATCCTGTATATTTCAGGACCTTCTCAAGAGGACGGAGATTGGTCGGGCTAATTTAATTGGTGGTCTCTACTATTTAAATACGTCGTTCGCTTTTACCTGTCTAAAGAATAAGCCATTTGATTTATGGCATTGGAGGCTATGACATCCAGGAGTAGAGAAATTCTATTTTTTAGTGCAATCTTTTGATTTTATTAAATCTACTCTGAAAATAAATTGTGATGTATGCCCTCGGGCAAAACTAACAAAGTTAGTATTTAATAAAAATAGCTCTATTTCTTCTTATCCATTCCAGCTTGTTCATTGTGACATTTGGGGTCCATTTTCGGTGCCCTCACATAGTGGAGCACGTTATTTTCTTACCATTGTCGATGATTTCAGTAGGTGCACTTGGGTGTATTTGGTGAAGGTTAAATCTGAAACATTAAAATTTTTAACTTATTTTTTGAATTTTGTTGTCACTCAATATTCTCGCAAAATTCAAACTATATCTTCTGGTTCTGGTGACATTTTTCTCCCATAACTTTAGAAATTCCAATTTGATAATGGGACTGAGTTTTTATCGAAGGATTTACAATCATGGTTCACCAGTAATGGTGTTTTATATCAGCGAAGTTGTGTTTATACCCCATAACCAAATGGGGTAGTTGAGCGTAAACATCGCCTGTGGCGCGTGCGTACGATTTCAAAGTAACCTTCATCTCTCCTTTTGGGGAGAATGTATTCTTCATGCAACTTATATCATTAATAAACTACTGACCCCCACACTTCAACTTCGATCTCCTCATAAAGTTCTTACTGGCCTCAAACCAGATTGCCAACACCTAAAAGTGTTTGGATGTTTGTGTTTTGGTCATAATCCAAACCCAAAGCATAAGTTTGACTCCCGGGAGAAACCTGGAATTTTCGTTGGGTACCCTGGTCAAAAAGGGTATCGTGTATACGACATTGAATCTCAATCTTTTTATACTAGTCGAAATGTCATCTTCCGTGAGGATTCATTTCCTTTTGATGACCTCATCAAAAGCCAAATACCTCCCACTTAGATGTACGTAACATTTCTCCTATTGAAACCTCAATGTTGCCAGCAAATGACAATCATGGTTTTTATGATCTTGATTCTACAAATGGGTCCTCTCGATCATCTATTAGGCATACCACCCATTCGCATGAACCGTCGCTTGGCGAACACATTCCCAGAAAAGAATGTCCATCTGACTCACATGAACCTTCCAGCTCACACAATGGACAAATTGATACACATGTTCGATCTTCTTCTTCTAGCCCATTCAGCACACTTTCTTAGACCTCTCATGGGTCTCTTGATCCTTCTGTTGATAACGAACGTCCAATAAGAAATTGGCGGCCTCCACCGTATTTAAACGATTATATTTGCAACATGGATGGTTGTACATCTACTAATCAGTAGCCCTTAATGGATTATCTATCTTATGAGAAGTTCTCTTCGTCTCATAAGATTTTTTGGCGAGTGTTCTTACAATAGAAGAATCCTCATCTTTTATTCAAGCAATGAAATCTGCGCAATTGCGTGAAGCGATATCTAAAGAAATTGATGCCTTAGAGCGCAACAACACTTGGACTCTCACCAACTTACCACCAAATAAAAATCCTATCAGTTGTAAGTGGGTTTTTAAAATAAAATATAAATCTGATGGCACCATCGACTGATACAAAGCTCGTCTGGTTGCCAAGGGTTATACGCAACAAGAAGGAATCGATTATAATAATACATTTGCCCCTGTTGCTAAACTTGTCACGGTTCGAATTTTACTCTCGATTGCGGCTATTCGAGGTTGGCCTTTGCATTAAATCGATGTTAACAATGCCTTTTTACAGGGAGATTTATTGGAGGAAGTTTATATGTCTATCCCTCCAGGTTTTTCCAAACAAGGCGAACATCGAGTTTGTCGATTAAACAAATCAATCTATGGCTTAAAACAAGCATCCAGACAATGGTTTGCAAAATTCTCTTCTGCCTTAATTGATGAGGGTTTTCAACAATCTTTGTCTGATTACTTTTTATTCACTATACATCAATTTGATTGCTCTCTTTTTGTGTTAGTCTATGTCGATGGTATTATTATCACCGGTTCTAGCGACACCCATATTAGTTTGCTCAAATCTCATCTAGCACAACGATTTTCTATTAAAGATCTTGGTTCGTCTCCAATATTTTTGAGCATTGAAGTTTCTAGATCATCTAAACGAATTTTCTTATGTCAAAGAACATATATCCTTGATTTACTTCAAGATTTCAGTTTTAACAGGTGGCAAGACATCCGCATTTCCAATGGACTCGCATCTCAAACTACTTCCCCGTGATGGAGTTCTCTTATCAAATACTAGTCAATACCGATGGTTAATAGGCTGCCTTTTATATCTAACCGTTACATGACCAGATATTATCTACATTGTTAACTATCTCAGCCAGTTTATGCAAAATCCATATTCAGCTCATCTCAATGCTGCAAATATGATTCTTCATTATCTTAAAGGAACTATAGGCCATGGCTTATTTTTATCCACCAAAAGTTCACTCACCCTCACGGGTTAGACCGACTCTGATTGGGCCGGATGTCCTATGACTCGTCGATCCACAACTAGCTATTTTACCATGCTTGGTGATAGTCCCATCAGTTGGAAGTCCAGGAAACAACCAACGATTTCCAGATCTTCGGCCGAGGCTGAATATCGAGCTTCCGCCAATCTCACTGCTGAAATTCGTGGCTTCAGTATTTATTTAATGATTTACAAATCCATATTTCATTTCCAGTAATTGTTTATTGTGATAGTCAAGCTGCTATCCACATTGCTAAGAATTCGGTGTTTCATGAACGCACGAAACACATCGAAATCGATTGTTATTTTGTTGGTGAAAAATTGTTATCCAAGTTAATTCAACTAGATTGTTATTTTGTTGGTGAAAAATTGTTATCCAAGTTAATTCAGCCAGAATTCATTCGGTCTGTCAACCAACTAGGCGACGTTTTCATTAAGCCCATTGGGGCCTCTCAATTTCACAAACTTGTTAGCAAGTTGGGCGTTCAACCAATTCCTTCTTCCACTCCAACTCGAGAGGGGTTATTGACGCATTCAACCAAATATTCTCTCCTTTGAAGATCAAGTGGCCTTATCAACAACTAACAACATCCAATGGGAAGATCTCTTAGTAATCATGTATCTAGACACCGTGTCGAACTTAGTTAATTTCATAATTGTAGATAAACCATAGATTTAAATCTTGTGTGTAACAAATCATAACTTCCCTACTTATCTCTACTCATGAAATCGTTGTATATATATCTGATATATGAATGAAACTAGCACTCACTTGAGTGTAAAATATTCAATCATGAGCTTCATTTTGTTTTATTGACCATTCCATAAGAATTTTTCATGCATTCAGTCGGATAGAGATTGCTGCCATGTATTATGAATTCTAAGCATGTAATGCTCAAATGTATAACCTGATTATATCCATTTATATGGATTTAGTTGGACACAAATTTAAAGGGCTATCGCAACCATTTTTTATGAATTTTACATATGATTTAAATGGACTTTACTTTCATAATTACTCGAAATTTGATTGAACAAAATCATAAATGTTGCTATAATGGCCGATGATGACAATAGTTCTCCAAATTTTTTTTTTATGTTTTACTATTAATCTCGGTGAATAGATATTACTTCTCCCACTAAACAATATCAATCATAAAGCATCCATCTATTATGTTATGTAGTTTTTTTAATAGTTATGATCACCTACCTAGATGTGACTAGGTTAATATACTCACATGCTAATGTGCCAGTTCATTAGTGGTTGACATCGATATGTAGGCCACACCATGAATCGCTAATAAACTAACACGTCAGTATGTGAGTATATTAACCGACCCATATGATCACAACTAATATTTTTCATATGTGCTTTGGTTTTTAGGGATGACACGAGCCAAGTCATTTCTTTCAAATTTATTAATATCTTAATTTTTCGCCTCATTGAATTCCAAAATGGCTCATGCTATGGGATGTCCTTGGAAGCTTCCAAAGAAACAAGCTACCTTAGGATACGATTAGCTCGCCTCTAACAACCTTATTCATTAGATTGCATTCTTGTGGATGTAGAATATCGGGTACGTCTTCAATAGAGATAAATGAAATAGAATATTAGGTATTTGTCTATCTCTATTTATGACGAATAAACTAATAAATTGGTGTGTTAAGATGAATTTTTATACATCGTTGAGAAATTTTGAAATTTTGAGATTCAAATTTATGGTCATTTCTAGCGTAGTTTTGATTAACGATTGCACCCATTAATTTTGTATCTTAGTCTTGAAAGCTTGAATTTTTTTGTAAGTCAAATTTTAAAATCATCTTTTTCTGTTTTCGAATAACATTGTGTACAAGTGGCCGAGTTATTATGAAATTTGAGATCACAACTCCAGGTGTTATGATTCTTTGTTTTGTTATTGCTGTTATTGTTTTGAATTATAGCTTTTAATTATTTTGACTTTTTTTAAAGAAATTTCCAAGTACTTGATTGTCCAGTAGTTGCTTTGGTTCCTCTTTGACTTACCAGAGCAATTCTGTAATGCCCGAATTTTTTTTTTCGGGCCTTTAAACCATAAACTTAATGACCCAATATGTGAGTTACACCCTTGGACCCTTTTTATGATATGTTGGAGTCTAAAAGCATGTTTTAACCCACCCAAAAAATTAGGTCATGTGTTTGATACGAGATTAGGTTAAAATATTGATTTATTTTATTATTATTGTGATTTTATGAAGATACTACGGTGATAATGTTAGTAGATATTATCACATGATTATTTAAGTCAAGATAATAATAAACTATATGAGGAGTTATGTGATTGGTTAGATTGCAAATTATGACATGCTATACGACTTGTGATTGGCCTATAAGAAGTTAATGAGAGTTTTAATTAAAGATATTCACTATGGGATAAGAATTGTGATTTGAGTTGCCTTTTATATATGGTTTATCTAAAACTCTTCCTAAGCCTATCTGAACTCCTTCTCTAGCCCTATAAATAGACATATCCCCCCTTCATTTCACTCACACCAACAAAGTAAATCACTATATATTCGCTTTAATTCTCTCTCCTTTTCCCATAGTTGCATCTTAGGAGTTCTTGCCTTAGCTCAAGCCGAGGTAAGTACAACCTTATTTACTACGCGTTAAATTAAGTTAAGTTATCGATACCCCCATATGTTATAAGCTTCGAGATCAGAGTTTAGTAGTGTTGCACGTAAGGATTCAGGAAACCCTAAGAAGTTGGGTCTCCTTGCGTCTCTTATGTTATGTTATGATCTAGTTATGCAAGTTATTGTCGTCGTAATGAGTTTGTATTTATTGAGATTAAATCTCACGCTTCCATATTAATTTTTTTAAGGTAAGTACTAGTAGAGAGATCTGAACTTTGACATGGCATGGTGGTCAGGATGATTTTCAAATTTATTTATTTTATTTAGATTATAGTTATTGTTTCCTTTCAGACAAGAGCATTTTCTTAGTTGTTATGACTTTACCATTTATTATAAATAAAGAAGGGTTTTCCCTAATTTTTTTTAAGTTACGACTTGTAATCTCGAATCCAAAAGATCCGGGTGTTACAGGTGATATCAGAGCATGTCAACCTTTCTATAAACTAAAAAAATTTACTATTCACAATACTATTCATGTGGACAGTACCACGGGTACTGTTCACCCAAAAAAATTTATAAATGGCCCTCCATTTTTTGTCAAGTCTCTAATCTCCTCACCGGGTATTTAAAGTTATGTTATGCCATGTTATGTAAATTAATTGAGTAGGGAAGCATGAGATATGAATTTATGAATTATGAATTGTACATATTTTAGAAAATCATGTTAACTTTAGAATAATCATGTTGTATGAAATATATGAATACTAGATATTATGTTAACTAGGAATTCATAATTACAACCTTTTGTGATTTGTTTACGCAAGGAAAAATTAGAATACGAGTATAAGTGTTCATGTTAGTCAAGATTATATTTTCGAAATCAACAATAAATGGTTCGCCAAAACACAGACTTCATAAGATACTAAGTAGGGCCCCTTTACTCACTACTTTTTCAAACTAACTGTGGGATCGCTACATCTATACAACCCAATGCGGTTTGTTAATGGGGCACAATTGCAATACTGAAATGGGCTTTGTCACCAAGACCTAAACAGTCTAAGTAGGGTTGGGATTTAAGCGATTCGTGTGATCCCCCTCCCCAGCTGAAAGCCTACTCAGCTGTGCATTGTGAAAATTTAGAGAAACAAAATAGCAGGTTTAACCAACAAGAATATACATATAAATGTATACGAATAGGAGTTTCCCGATTCTTATTTTAAAAATCCTGTTTGTGAAAAACTCCCAATAATGGAAACCCTCTATCCCAAAACTTCTGATTTCCCCAAAAAAAAAAAACTTATATTTTTGAAAATTGTAAATGGAGGAAAACTAATTGCCTCATCACAATTCTATTCAAGGAAATGGCCACCCGTAACGGGACAAACAATAGTAGGGATAGAAGAGTGAATAATGAAGTAAATAATAATGGTAACAACTAGTTCCAGCAATGAATGGATGCGTTCATGGCTTGGCAACCAGGCAATAACAGAAATAGCATGGTAGCCATGGTGGAATAATTTCGGAAGTTGCGGCCCCCAACCTTCGAGGATGGGCCTAATCCTTTGGTTGCCGAGGATTGCATGACAGCAATCGAACGGATATTCGATCCTATAAACAGCCCAGCGGCAAGGAAATTGACGTGTGCCACGTTCGTAGCAAAAGGGGCAAAGCACTGGTGGGAGACAACCTCTCGTTCAAAACCAGCAGGGCATGCCTGGACATGGGAAGAGTTCAAAGAGTTGTTTCTCCGAAAATACTACTTGACGAACATCCGTAATCATAAGGAAAGAGAGTTCCTTGATCTAAAGCAAGGCAACATGACCCTGAGTCAGTACGGAAGGAAGTTCAATGAGTTGTCACACGTCGCCCAGGACAAGTGGATACCGAGGAGAAGATAACTATACGTTTCAAGTTCGATATGAGAGATGATCTCCGCCAAGCGATGGTAACCTTTGAACTCGCCACCTATGATGAAGTGTTTCCCAAGGCACAACTTGCCAACTTTAGAGAGATTACTAGCTATAGTGGCAAGTCGCCTAGTAAGAAACCATAGAGAAGCATAAGTTGGATGACTACGAGATTGAAGGAGTAGAACTTTACACAAAGAAGAATGGAGATGAGCTCATTCCATATCGTAAAAGGGACTTCTCTTTGTGCGACAAGTGTTAAAAACATCATTTTGGAATTTGCCTCCTCGGAACAAATACATGCTCTTGGTGTGGGGAACAAGGACACATGACGAGAGAATGCCCTAGAAACAAGTAGCAACATCCAACAAGATCAATAGGAAATGGTCAACAGAGACAGCAGGGAAACAACCAATAGAGGCAAGGCAATGGGCCAAAGGGACAAGCAAGAGTGTATACACTAGTAGGACAAGAAGAGAATCACTTCCCTCCAGAACATGAGAACGAGTCTTGATTCTATGACATAGAACAAGGTAATTTTCGAGGATGAAATTTGTCTTTAGGTGGGTAGTTTGTAATGCTCCAAAACTTTTTTTTTTTTTTTTTTGCATTTAAACCATAAAATTAATAACCCAATATGTTAGATACACCCCTGGGCCCCTTTTATGATATGTTGGAGCCCAGAAGCAAATTTTAGTCCACCCAAAAAAATTAGGTCATGTGCTTAATACGAGATTAGGTTAAAATATTGATTTATTTGATTATTATTGCCATTTTATGAAGACTAAGGTGATAATGTTAGTCGATATTATCACATGATTATTTAAGTCAAGATAATGATAAACTATATGAGGACTTATGTGATTGGCTAGACTGCAAATTATGACATGCTATACGACTTGTGATTGGCCTATAAGTAGTTAATGAGAGTTTTAATTAAAGATATTCACTATGGGATAAGAGTCATGATTTGATTTGCCTTTAATATCGTTTATCTAAAACTCTTCCTAAGCCTATCTGGACTCCTTCTCTAGCCCTATAAATAGACCTGTTCCCCCATTCATTTTACTCAGACCAACAAAGCAAATCACTATATATTCGCTTTAGTTCCTCTCCCTTTCCAATAGTTGCATCTTAGGAGTTCTTACCTTAGCTCAAGTCAAGGTAAGTACAACCTTATTTACTATGCATTAAATTAAGTTGTGTTATGGATCCCCCATATTTTATAAGCTTCGAAATTAGAGTTTAGTAGAGCTACACGAAAGGATTCATGACACCTTAAGAAGTCGGGTCTCCTTGCCTCTCTTATATTATGTTATGATCAAGTTATGCAAGTTAATATCGTAGTAATGAGTTTGTATTTATTGAGATTAAATCTCACGCTTCCAAATTACATTTTTCTTTTTCAGGTAAGTACTAGTGGTGGGATCTGGACTTTGACGTTGCATGGTGGCTGGGCTGATTTTCAAGTTTATTTATTTTATATAGATTATAGTTAGTGTTTTCCTTTCGGACAAGAGCATTTTCTTAGTTGTTATGCCTTTACCGTTCATTATAAATAAAGAAGAGTTTTCCCTAATTTTTTTTAAGTTACGATTTTTAATCTCGAATCCAAAAGATCTGGGTGTTACAAATTCTATGTACATGTAAGCATGCATTATTGATTATTTTTTATTTTTTAGCTGTAGCATTTCTTTGGACCATTTTTTACCCATTTGTTTTTCGGAGGCAGAAGCTATTACTTTTCTAAGCAAATTAAGTAGGACACTGCTAATGCTCTGAGGCATGGTTTTGAAAAATTTATGCATGAAATCCCTGTTAGACCCTACGAGGATTAGTGAATACATTGATATTTTAGAAGAGCTTCAGCATATCAGCCTTTTAATATTCCAGGGATTGATAAATATGCAGTTGTGATGAAGCTTGAGTGTGTAATATTAAACCAATTTTTAGAGTCTATAGTAACTCATTAGATTTATAGCCTTTTTTGAGAAAGTTCATCTCCATTTTGATATGGACAATCAAAAGATATGCTATCAGCTTTTGATATGTAGTTGTGATGAAGCTTGTACGTGTAACATTAAACCAACTTTTAGTGTCTATAGCAACTCATTAGATTTATAGCCCTTTTTGAGAAAGTGCATCTCCATTTTTGATATGGAGGATCATGCTACATGTGAATATACAAGTAGGATGCTTCTCATCTTATTACAAGATATGAAAACTTCTTGGGGTTGATTTTGATCCCTTATAATTTTTGTTTTTGTTCTCATGGATGATAAGTTCTTAGATTATGAAAGTTTTATCCTTTTTGGCATGTTTGGAGCTTTCTGAAAATATGTGTCAACTATGTTAACTTTATTGATGATCATTGAGTTATGGTTAAATTACAAAATGGTCACTTGCATTCAAAAGTACAAGCGTTCTTCATTCATGTTTTAGTATTTAGAGTCTTAAGCTATGCTCATATCATACTTTTTTTTTCTTTTTGGCAATCATATCTTAGTTTGCTTAAATTTATTATATCTATAGGGTTTTTTTTTTGTTAGTAAATATCCAATAGTTTCAATTTCCAATAAAAATGACTAAATTGTGTTTTAATACTTGAAGTTGACTTCTCATTCAAAAAATAAAAAAATACTTGAAGTTGACTTGATGCATTTTCATCTATACTTAATTTTCTAGTCAAAGAATTAATATGCGATTTGTTGAAACAATTTATATTATATATAAAGTAGAGGTCATACTACGTTTGTACTAAAAATAGTAGTTTTAGGACATAATCAACCTTTTTTTAGTGGATTTAGGACGAGATGTGGTAAGTTAGTATTTTATTTTCGCATTTTAAATTGTAACTGTTTGCCACTGTTTATCACTTGTTTTCAAGATAATGCACATTTCTTTTGGGGATAGGAAGTTACCAATATCAATATTTTATTTAATTTTTGCAATATTGAAAATAAATTCCAAACAAAAAAAATTCTTAAATATTTTGTTCCTAAAAAATTTTGAAATAATGATAATATACGTTTTAGAACCATATTTTATTTTTTTTTCCGAGCAGCCATGATTAAATAATTTTTACTATATAGGTTAGATGTCCAATGTGCCAATGAAATAAAGGAGCAATTTATTAAATTTTATTTCTCGTATCTACGTTCTTAGAGGAATAATAATTTTTTTCATAAATTTAGAATAATAATTGATTATTATTCAAACCCATGACCTCATACTTTGTAAATAATATTTTTGCCACTTGAACTATCACAACGTTTGTTTATTCACTTAACTGACACATTATTTTAACTTAATGCATCCACGGTACGATCGCTAAATTTACATCATTTATCGAAATGGTCTAACTACTAGAGCTATTATCATTTGTTGGATTTCTATGGAATATTTGTTTTATATTGGGTTAACAATTAATTAGTATAAAGATTTTATAAAACTAATTAGTTTAATGATATTAATCTCGCTCTCTAAGCAATGCTTTGGGTCTAACAATTTTCTACCTAAATGCATTACCCATAATTCGGCCGTACGTTTTCGGCCTATAGTTTATTTGCAACTATATTTTAATTTCGTTTGTGAACTTTTGGTAATAGGATGACTTCATAAGTCAGATTGCTGAAATACCATAACATTCCCGATTTCTCAAAAATGAATAATACATTTTCAAAAATAGTCAAGTTTGAAAGGGTCTATATTTGAAAACAAAATGATTTTAAAAATTAAGAAAATGAAACAGAGGGATAAAAGGTTATTATTTAAATTATGTTATAAAACTATAGAAATAATAGAGAGGGTTTAGAGAGAATGAATTCTAAGGAATTCACAGGAATGAATTTCATTAATAACTGAAGCCCTATTTATAGGGAAACTTCGAATGGCACAATCGTAATTACATAATTTCATCAAGGGTATAATTGTCATTTACATAAAATAATTATTGACAATTGCGTCATCGCATGTATCATCATTTTTGTCTTTATTCACCAACTTATTCCCCTAATTATTCATAACACTCCCCCTTGAATGACTATTAATACAAATGTCTTCTAGACCTGTTTGGAGAAAAACCCAATGGGAAAAACTTCCAAACTGATTGTAGAAAAGTTTGGAGTGGTTATATATTGCTTTGCCAAAATATTGCTCCCCCTGATGTCTATCAGTGGTATAGGAGTATTCACGTGCTGCCTCATTAAAACCTTGTCAAGAAAACCCAGTGGGAAAAAACTTGATCGAAGGAAAAAGAGTATAGCTACTCCATCTGATTTCATATCTTGAGGACCGATATCCTTACTTCTGGTAAAGGATTTCAATATCATCATTATTTGGATCTAAAGTATTGTCTCTATTATAACTTGATCCAATAGATACACTGTGTCTATTTCTCTTGTCGTCCTCAATATACCATGAATATGCCTCATTAAAACCTTATTAGGAAAAACCCAATGGGAAAAATCCTAATGAAGGAAAAAGAGTACATTATTCATGTGAATACGCCTTTAATATTGCCTCATTAAAAACCTTGCTAGGAAAACCCAATGGGATAAAACCTCAGTCAAGGAAAAAAGAGTGCAACGCGTATTTTATACAAGTATGCTGCAAGCATTTCAAAATCTTTTATACATTTGTATGAGTATCATATACATTGGTTGATACTCTTCGTTCATTTCCACGTGAATGAAATTTTAGATGTTATACAATATCATGTTATATTCAGTGCATATATGTAATCAAAAATCTTGATCTCATTTTCTCATTATATCGAGGTATATACCTAAATCTCTTCTGGAGATTTTGAATTAGTTGAGATTGAGCTGCCTCGTTAAAAACCTTGTTTGAGAAAAACCCCTTTGGGACAAAAACATCAATCAAGGAAAAGAGTACAGCATATTAATTTCTCAACAATATTAATGTAGATATTTTGAGATGTTGCATGCACTGATACAATAATAAATTTGAAACCTCTTCAAGAGTTTCATTCTCATTTCTCATTAAGCCCGTGCATGAACACTTTAATCATAAGGGCATATATTTTAGCATCGGTATTTTCCAATGGATTTCAATATCCTCACTATCATATGTAGCGCTATCTTTTCATACTGTGTCGACACTTTCAATCTTATTTCTTTCCCCATATCGACATAACTTATCGAGATATCTCATTATCAATCCTCTTGTAGGATTACACAATATAGTTATGTCTATATACTCTTCAAGAGCATATGCCTCCGTTATTAAGACCATCTTTTATAATTTGCTTTGATATATATGATTGGGGAAATCTCATAATATCAACACTTCTGGCGTGCTAACTTATCAAAGCATCTTAACTGATATATGTGATTGTTCATAGCATCTTTTATGCATCTTTGAACTTCAAGTTCATATTTTAATTTTGAGGATATATCATGATGCATTTCACATATCATTTTCAACCTTTAATACTCCCCCTCATGCTGAGAAAATTTAGAACACCAAAACTCATACAGTTGGTATGATTTTAATCATATATGTTCTCATCATTCAGCCTTAATATGGGAATTTAGACCGTTTGCATTCTATTCTCGATATCGGCAATTTATTTGAGGACTTTAAATAATTTGCCATATAATATCCCACTTGTATGTGCATACTCAAATCCTTCAGGGATTTATTCAAATCATTGGGATATATATTTACTAGCTTTATCATTAAATCTAGAAATCATGCTCACATCGTGAGCAAATCATTTCGTAATCTTCTAATTACGAATCATATACACATGTGACTATCTAGTGGATCCATATCATAATATCTAGTAGTCCACATGGAGGATGAGTGGGCTCATACTTCTCATCCTTTATTCCAGATACATTTGGGATTTTATTCCCAACATTGGCCAGTAATTATTTATCGAGAATAATTATTTGAAGAATTCTTCTAATGCTTCACTTGAAATATTGATTTCAATAATTATTTAAACCGGGATGGTCAGTCCGGTTCTGCAAACGAGTATTATTGAACTTTTAGTTCAGTAAATTCTTATATCGATTTCACTAGTATTTGTATAGTGCTCAATATGATTTATCATAGAAACAATTCACCGACATATTCCATCATCTTTTGGTGACATTATTGCCTACTACTGTTCAAACACGGAGTTACAGCTCATACGCATCACATCTGGCTACTGTTCAACTGCGGAGTCTTAGCTCTTACGCTTTACAGAGTCGTAACTCATACGCCTCATATTATTCTATAAATAGATCGTCAAAATTATTGCAAAATTCATCCTAACAAGGGTCTATACATTATAATGGATCATATGCTCTCAAATCTTCGAAAATACTATCCATCATTACCAATCAAAATTCTAAAAAGGATTTATCGAGGTAGGCTTGAAAGATTAAGGATGCTAATGAATAAGGGTATCCCACAAGATATCCGATGCTTGATTGAAGCAAAGGTTCGATTCTCTGGTGAGGTTTCAATTCCTTCTAAATACATGCCTGGTGTGGGTAAAAGTAGTTTTTCAAAGAAACGGAGAGCAAAAAGATTAGGAGGATGCTACAAGTATGCTCGGTGGACATGTGACACTCGATGTAAATCTGTGGGGTATGTGTCCAGTAACCGAGAAGATAAGATAGCATTCATTAAGGATGGATTGAGTAAGGAGCCTTTGGATGATATTCAACAGGCTCTTGAGACACATCCTAGTGGACACGTACAAGGTGAGCTGATGGCCATATGGGCCAAATTCAAAAATCAACAGGCACTTTATAGTCTTGAAATACTTACTTTAAAAGATCCTGTTTGTAAATTTAGTAAAATAATTTAGTATAATGATTTTCCCATATTTGTATAAGGCAAATTTATGTAATATAGAAGATCAATATTTTTCTTTTATTTGTAAATATCGTTTTTCGATTTTTGATTTTTTTTATTTTCTATCACCGACAGATATATGTCATTTCACTTAAATTTTTGTCTTTTTCTCTTTGATATTTGCCAAAAAGTAAATAGTGCACTCAATTATTGGTTTGAAAATTTTCCTTTAAATAGAGGGATTCGTGTCTTTCATGTTCATACGTTGAAAGTATAGTGCAAAAAGAGAGATAGGAGTAGAGATGGATATGGAGATTTTAGAATCATCTCATATAAGTCAGCCTTTACCTCACCAGATTAAAACCTTATGTATTCTTGGTGGGTCTAAGCTGGTAGGCCATATCCAATATGTGGATATGGCAAACCAACTCGTAAAAGAGTTAGGGAGACAAAAAATCAATATACTATATGGAGGAACCAACAACAAACTTTTAACTAGACTTATAATGGCCGCACCATCATGGGGAATAAGAGTTTCGAGTGTAATACCTTTCCATCGAGTTGGATCTAATACTCGAATTGGAGCCAGTTCTACCATGGGTTCATTTGGGTTGGTCTTTTAGCGCAATCCATCCACAACTGCATGATGTATATGATGAACAATAGTGATGCTTTCATTGTCCTTCCAGGCGGCTATAACACACTGGAGGAAATATTTAATATAACATCATGGGCATAGTGGAACTTTCATACTAAACCAATAGGTTTGTTGAATATCAATTGTTTCTTTGATGGCTTACTAGCGTTTCTAGATCATGGTGTAAATAATAAGTTTATCTCTCATTCAGCGAGAAAAATGCTTATTTCTGCTGTAATTGTTGATGAACTACTCATCAAATTTCATGCATATGTTCAAGAATCTGTGGAAGCCCAGGTCCGTCGAGTCACAGACCACTGGTGTCAAGCGAAAACGAAATTTGGATGCTTTAAGGGTATGTTTGATTGGTAATAAAGTAAATTTTCTTGATATACGCGTTGAATGTGTGGTTGAAATTTGGGGAAAGTATATTAAATAATTAAATGAGTGGTTATAAATGATGAGAGAGAAAAAAATGATTAAAATTTGTGTTGAATTGTGTTGAGTAGAACAAGGCATAAATATCTCATTATGAACCCTGATGTTGGGGGTGGCAGAGTTACAGAGTATTTATACTCTCGAAACGCACCCTTCCTTTATGGGTTCAATATGTATTTTCTTTTCGCATTTCTATATTTTCGAGTGTTTATTGCCATCTTTGACATTTTCAATATGTTCCACTTCGGCTGTTTTGTACTTCTTCTGGAGTAATAATAATAATATCATATTGGCTTTATTCAAATACAGAAATCTAGTGATTATGCTTCTTCAAGCGCATTTTATTCTCATATTAATACAATCTCATATCATCGATGAGATTACTTCATATAATCTCTCCATGCGATATATTTTCTTTGATTTATCAACATGGGACCTATTGAGCATTTTACTTTCATCTATTTACCCAATGGTAATTTCTGATACCTCTTGCTCAATTTTCTCCATCAATATTTAATAGACGTGGAGAGTGAATATTTCTTTATCAAATGCTTCTTTAAGAATATTTATCATCATATCGCAATATGCTCAATTTTCTTTCTCTTGTATAATTATGAGATTCTTTGAGCAATTTTATTTCATCAATACATACAACAGTAAATTCTGGTGTACTTGCTCAAATCCCTTTATTAATATCAATATGATATTCTTATTATCTACTTCTTCAAGAGTATGATTAGAATGTTTGATCAACTACTTCTTTTGGAGTAGGATTCGTTATAACCAATCGTGTAGTATGACCCACCACATTGGAAATATATGCGAAATCTAAAGTGCGTAAATTTAAATTGCAGAAATTAAATTTCCTCCAATAGGTAGTCGAACCTACCTTATGGGAATTATTGCAATAAATATAAATTTACAGAATTTAAATTGCGAGAATTAAATTGCATAATGTTTAACTACTTCTTCAGGAGTAGGATCTGCTTAGTAGAAGGTATTACCCATCACTTAGCATATAAAGTGCAAAAATATATAAAACCTTTCGATTAGTGATGGTTGAACCCATCATCAAGTAGGAGGTATTGCAGTCTTCAAATTGCAATAAATAAAGTGCGAGACTTAAATATCTATATAAGCAAATTTGTTCTAACTATTTCTTCAAAATATAATTATCGTCAAAGTAAACGGTTGTAGGTCGAATTATCAATTTGCCAACCACTACTAATTCTTGTGCGCCAGTCTTGCTTTGACAGTGCGTGTGTACATACCTCTTTATAAAATTTTAATAGTATAAGGATTAATACGTAAATATTCACGAGTTCAATGACCATCTTTTAAATTTTCAAAGTTGGAATACTAATTTATAAATTTTAAAATTTTGATATATTTCAAAATGAGTTATTATCTTATCAATATTAGTGTAAAATCGAAGATCTCGTTAAATCGAGTATAATGGAGTCGAGAAAATTTGATTTTGATAATGTATACTCCTTATATCTCGATAAAACGGATGTTATAGTTTAATATATTATTATATTATAAAATAATATTGCCTTCTCTCTTTCTTTCAAAATACCCTGCACTTGATTGATTTTCACGTTCTTGATCCCAACCTGGAAATTAGTATGGAGACATAGATAGGTACAGTAATCTCTTTTCTAAGGCAACTGACAATTAATCTGACTGAAAGTTCTTCCGATGATGAAACCTATCTTTATTGTCACAGTGATATATTTGCAGATCTGAAAATATGTGGAGGAAGAGAAAGGGAAGAGAGAGAAGTGATGAAATTTATTATCTGACTAATATTAAGGTTTCTGATACAGAGGTTCATCAATAGATACAACTGTAGAGCATACTTCCTTCATATTACTCAAATGGCTAGAGACTCGTGCTGATAACGTGTTATAAAACTATAGAAATAATAGAGAGAGTTTAGAGAGAATAAATTCTAAGGAATTCACAAGAATGAATTTCATTAATAACTGAAGCCCTATTTATAGGGAAACTTCGAATGGCACAATCGTAATTACATAATTTCATCAAGGGTATAATAGTCATTCACATAAAATAATTATTGACAATTGCGTCATCGCATGTATCATCATTTTTGTCTTTATTCACCAACTTATTCCCCTAATTATTCATAACAAATTATAATTTTTATTAAACCAAATTGTTGGACAATGTTTCATCATTATTGGGTAAGAGAAAAGATAACTAACAATAGGACTCCTCTTGACGAACAAACAACAATAACCCATCATTTTAGGGATTATCTGCATGGAATATACAGTTCACGTTAACACGAAAAAATTCCCATTGGACACCCTTCTAACCGTCATGCAGTGACAAAGTTGCAACAAATTAGAAAAGACTCATGATACTACAAACTAAAATTATGGAAAACGGAAGAACACTAAAAAAATTAGTATACGAGGACATTCCTTTTACTTCCAAGAATTGATTACACTGTGTTTTAAATATTAAATCATAGCATTATACCCATATATGTTAGTATCAATCTCCGTAATGGTTAACAAAAAAAAAGGATCGTATAATAAATTGCATCGATGAAATTTACAACTACAAGATTCCCTCTGCTGTTGCAATAAGTTGAAATATTACAAAGTGTTGTTTAAGAATATTTTGATAGGTTGCTTAAGATTTTCTGGTATGTTGTAATATTTTAACATGTTACTGTAGGTTGTTTCTTTAAGGACTATCGGCACTGTATGGCGGAATATACTATTCAATCCATGCAAAAGAGATGCTATTTTGCTCTAGTACTTGGTGTCGAGATTGTAGATAGGTATGTTACCATACGATGTTACCATATTCTGTTACTAATGTTAAACTCCACACAAAATCAATTAAAGAATGTGCACCATCAAACTAGAAATTGTTCAAAAATGAGATAACTTTCAAAGAAAAGAATAGAAATGTTTATTGCACATGGCAACACAAAACACTGTACTATTCTAAAAGGTTACTGATAATCAATGGTAAAACCTGTTAACAAATTCTGTTATTAATATTATGGATATTTAATGAAGTAATATTATTAAGCCTTGCTAATGGAGGTTGTTACAATACCATCTACGAAATTCACCAGCCACAAACTTCAACAAACACGAAACCTTTACTAAGACTAATAGTTCAAAGAAACTTTCAATCCACACCTAACAATATCGTTAAGAAAGATCATCAACTAACTGAAAATTATTCGAAAATTAGATAATTAACAGGTTAAAGAAAAGCTAACATCAACTGCACATGCCTTTTGCACCCACTGAATTTACTAACTAAAACTTAATCACAACGCCAAATCAAGACTTGGACAAAATGTTAAATACCGGAAACAGTATTATTATTGGCATAAAACAGAACAATCTCCAAGGCTAAAAGTTCAATGCTGGGCATTTATTTTTCCCACTATTCATTTTCTTTCCACCAAGTTTGCTCTTGTTCTTGTTTGAACTTTTGGTTTTTTGCCATGATCCAAAACTCGCAACAGTACTCATCGAAGTTTCCATTGCTTTTCGTTAAAATGGAGGTGAAAGACAAACAAAAAAAAGCCACAAGAAGAAAAGCTATGCTCGCTGATGATTGAAAACGCAAGAAATTGGAACCCCACAACAAAATCAACTAGTTAAACGTAAAATAGAGGCGAAGACAAAAATAAAGACAAAAAATGCACATCAATGGAGTTTGTTCATTTCGGCAGACATTGAAGGCAGAAAACATGAGAAATTGGAATTCTAAAACAAAATCAACCACTTACCATACTCAAATTGATAGATTTTTGAGAACCAAAACCCACTAAATAGAGTATATTAAGGTTCAGAGTAGTATATATTCTCGTGTTAGAGGAAAAAGTGTTCAATTGCAATTTTACAACCATTAGGAAGCAATAGGTCGAGAATTGAGCCCCAATTTGAGTGATATATCCTAATTTTCAAACATTTATCCAAACTTTTTATAACAAATCATTAACATGTTAACCTGGAAAACAAAAGGTAAATAATAAATTATTTTTCAATATTTTTCAATAATTATAACATGATCTAATTATTTTTTCAATATTTATTCCATTTATGCAAAGATTATATGCAAAGATTACAACCATATCTTCATTCTGCTTATAGAGAGATCATAATTCCGTATTTTCTGCTCATTCATCCCTCATCTTATCTTATATATAATAATAAATCATAATTTCAGCCAATTCTTCATTCTTCATCTTATCTTATATGTGGTAATAATTATCTTCAATTCGTATTTCAATATGTATGAGTGCTAGTGAGATCCTCTTAATTCGTTACTCTCTGGCTTATTTCAGGAAATCTAGATTTGTCTTCATGGTAGTGGATGTCGAAGGCAATCATCCCCAAATCTTTTGAATTTTTCCATTTTTTTTAAAGAATTGGTTTCAAGTTTTGCCTACATAGAAATAAGGGTAAATGCCCAATAAATACAGGTCAAAACCAGTCTTTGCCCACTAAATCAAAACATCTTATTTCTTAACCACTAATAATAACTTATAAAAAATAATTTACTAATTACTTTTTTAGGTGTTTATGAACATTTTTGCCCTCATCTTTCTATTTTCACACTTTCATTTTCCACATATCTTTCAAATTGCACATGAGGTCCTCCAACTTTCAAAATTTTCATTTAGTCCTCAATTTTTTAACTTTGTTTCAAAAATACCACCAAATATTTGCACCTAAGGTCCTCTATCTTTTGGATTGTTTCATTTTGGTCCTCAAACTTTTGGATTTTGACACTTTTAGTCCTCTTTACTTATTTTTTTCTTTGTTTTCTTTTACATTTAGGAAATTCACCTACAAATACAATATTTAAGATAATATAAATAAATAAATTTTTCATCATGATAAAAAAATTTGCCAAGCATAAAAATAACTTTATACTTCATTTAATACTCTTAATAGCAATTCATAAACATCAATGGATGTACAAATATTACCTTCCCAAGTAACATGGATTACCAGACTAAGTAATACACATTACCGACCCCGGTAAGTAATACACATTACCTACCCCGGTAATCTTGACAAATATCCAACTTCTCGCTTCATTCGTCTCTCAATTTCTCTCTCCAGGTTACCACCACTAGTAATCTTAAAAAATATTCAACTTCTTGTTTCCGTCATCTCTTACTTTGTCTCTTCAGATTACCACTTTAGGCAATCTCGACAAATATTCAACTTCTTGCTTTCCTTGCCTCCAGACTTTCTTTCTATACATACTTTCTCTCTAAATTACCACGACCGATAATCTGCATATTATTACCAAGATGTTGTCATTTTGAGCCAATTTTAAAGACTACCAGGGGCAATAATCTAGATTTTCGGGGATGGTAATCTAAAGAGAGGTCGTATAGTGAAAAAATTTGAGATGGAGGAGTTTTGAAATATGAACCATATTTGTTTTATTATAGTGACAATTGTGCAAATGGGTGGTTTTTAATATTTATTTTAGTCTTTGTGTACAAAAAATGAATTATCAATCTGAAAAAAAGTTATGCTAAAAGCTACAATTATTTTGCATATTCTATAATATGAAGGAAAATCTCCATAGCTTTAAATATATCCACATAAAATTAAAGGTTGACTCATGAATTGGATATCTTTGTGAAAGTTCAATGGAGCAACCTCATAATTTCTAAAATTTTGGTGTTTTAGTGTTCTAATTATGATTACTGGGGTAGGTAATATTATAATTATCATGGTAGGTAATATTATTGAATTCTCTGTGATAAAGAACATGCACTAATTTAGTTGCGCTCTTACCTTTTTTTTTTTTTTTTTAAATCTGAGGTCAAGTGGTTGCTTCACACCATTTATATTATTTCTGAAATGTTGCAATCTGTTCAAAGCAGCTAATTCGAGTAGCCAATTAGAGAAAACATTTTTGATTCAATACTCATGAGACATAGTTCTCCATTCTCAAGGTCCAACAGGGGAATTAATGTTTTTACTGTATTATTCAATACTATAATTCTTGATTCAATTATAGAATTTATTTGTCAAAGTTTTGTAATTTTGGGATTTGGAAGAGTGATTATTTATTGATTTCTTATGAGCTTTTTTCCTATATATACTACATCCTAATGTGTAAATCCCTATTTGATTTTCATTACAAAATTTATGGAGGTAGTGATTATATGGTAATTTGTAACTTTATATGTTTGGATAAATCTTATTTGATTTTCATTACAAAATTTCCGTAAGTAGTGATAATATGCTGATTTATAACAATGCTTTTATGTAGAGGCACTTCAATATGAATAATAGTGATGATATTCCTTCATGTTTTTTGGAAAACGTTGTTATTCTTTACATTACCGAGCTAAGTAATATTATTATTAAGGTACGCAATATTATTATCAGGTTAAGTAGTATTTTCTTGTGCGTAGAGAAAGTCATAGATGGAGGAATGGAGAAGTTGAATATTGATCGAGATTACTTGTGGTGGTGGTAATCTGATTACCCGATGAGGTAATCTGGAAAGAGAAAGTCAAAAATGGTGGAAGGGAGAAGGTGAATGTTGATCGAGATTACTTGGGAGCGGTAATCTAGGGGGAGAAAGTGCGTAGAGAGAGAAAGTCGAAGACAGGGAAGCGAGGAGTTGAATGTTGATTGAGATTTCTTTGGGCGGTAATTTGAAGAGAGAAAGTCCGCAGAGAGAAAGTTGGAGATAGGGGAATGGAGAAGTTGAATGTTGAATGTCGATCGAGATTACCTGCGACGGTAGTCTGGAGAAAGAAATTGTGTAGAGAGAGAAAGTCAGAGACGGGGAAAGCGAGGAGTTGAATGTTGATCATGATTACCTTGGGCAGTAATCTAGAGAGAAAAATTATATAGAGAGAGAAAGTCGGAGACGAGAGAAGTTAGGAGTTGAATGTTGATTGAGATTACTTGGGACGGTAATCTGGAGAGAGAAAGTGTGTAGAGAGAGAAAGTCGAAGATGGCGAAAGGGAGAAGTTGAATGTTGATCGAGATTACTTGTGGTGGCAATCCGATTACGTAGTGTGGCAATCCATGTTACTTGGGAATGTAATATTTGTACGTCCATTGATGTTTGTGAATTGATATCAAGTGTATTAAATGAAGTATAAAATTATGTCTATGTTTGCAATTTTTTTTTATAATGTTCATAAATTTGTTTATTTATGTTGTCTTAAATATTGTGTTTGTGGGTGAATTTTCTAGATGTGGAAGAAAATAAGGAAAAAGAAGAATAAAAAGTGCCAAAAATCCAAAAGTTGGATGACCAAAATGAAATAATCCCAAAGATAGAGAACCTTAGGTGCAAATATTTTGGGACATTTTTGAAAGAAATTTCAAAAGTTGAGGACTAAAGTGCAAAATTTGAAAGTTGAAGGACCTCATGTGCAATTTGAAAGATAGATAACCTCTTGTAGGGGTGATAATCTAGGTTGTTTGAGTTTTGGGTTTAACGGGGTATCATAGTAGTAAATTCAATGAGATGGATGGGGTGTTCGTGTCATATTAGGGAAAAATAGAGTTAGTGATAAAAAAATAAGATGTTATGATTACTTGTGCAATTTTTTTTATAAAATGTGTAGTTATTTGGACATTTTCCCTAGAAATAAAGTTGATGGATGATACTTTTTTTTTTCATTTCGTTCCTTTTTACAATTTTAATGCTAGAAACTTACAAATAAATTCCTCGCCGAAGTAAAATTATTTACACTACTATTATTAGAACTCGATGGGGCGTCTTCCACAAAAAAAAAAGAACTAGACTAAATGAAAGAAATATAATGACAAAGAAAATAAATGTTTAACTAAATGTATTTTTTGGTAATTATCAATTTATATGATTACTTTTCTTTTGACAATTACTTTTTTTTTTACTCCAACCAATTCGATTTCCAATTTTCTATTCAAAGAAGTTTTTCAAAATTTAAATTAGTTTGTCCAATAAATCAATTTTGTTTTTTCATCACTATTTGTAATAATGCAAAACGATTGCACTCAAAAAATTTTTTGGTTGATATATTAGATATTGATTTTATTTAACTTTTCTCAACTTCTATGCAAAGCTCGGGCTCCAAGGATAACACTCAAGGTGCATTGACATAGGGATAACAAACTCAGATTGCTACAAATTATCAGAGGATTATGTAAATGTAATATCAACAACAAAAAAATTGTTTACCTTAGCGAATGAGGGGAGGAAGGGGAAAAAAAAGAAGAAGTCTTTCTTATGAACGATTGGGATTATATTTTGAAGTCCCCGTTCTTTTTTTGTAAATCGGGTCCATAATAATCTTTTTTTTTAATGGATGTGGATGAGCTTGAAGAGGAGACTCTGAGTGAAAGTATCAGACATAGTATAGGTGGATTAATTGTATAAATCATTCCTTAATTCTTTTAAAATTTGACGTACTTTATACTTTTCATGTTGTGTTTGTGTCGTGAACAATAAAACGCTATTATTTTTTGAAATTGATGTTGACATTGAGATCTTTGGGGAGAATCTAAAATTATGCTACATTCATTTGTTGCCTTCTATTGTGAGTATTTACAAGATTGATTTCTCCGAAATACAAGGGAAACTCTATTGAAATTTTTAAAAAGTCTTATACATTTGGTTTTTTTTATTATATTTTTGTAGATAGCAAAATAATTTTATGTTGGACATATTTTCCCATGCAATACAGGGGTGTAATAGCTAGTAATTAATTAATATTAAAGAAAATTAATTGATGGCATTTTTGCAAATCAGAAAAAGTTGTAGGTGTTGAAGTAGAAAACAAATATTTTACCACGTGAATACGATCGTGCATCGCACGGGTGAAATACTAGTCAATTTAATATTAGTTGATGTATTTTTTTAGAAATTCCTTTGAGTGATTAATTTGTGTTTGGTGCATTACTTTTGAATTGTTGGAACAAATTTTTGGTATGTTACTAAAGATTTCTTTTGGATTTTCATTCCTACTGCACTGGGAGAGGTTACATGCCTTTCCGGAGATCCGGCTGTGGAGTTCATTCAGCACTGGGGAGGCTGCATGCCTTTCTGGAGTTTGAGAGGGGTGACTTTGGACCCTGCTAATGGTATGTTTGTGGAGTGTTGTGTAGAGCATGCTATATTTAAACGGGTTTTAAAGGGGGATGCCTTCCTTCTAGCACCAATTGTTGCTGCAGAAAATAGTAAATGCTATTTTGTATCAACTTTAAGTGAGTAATTCGCAATTAAGTGAGTGAAAAGAGAGAAATTATGTATTATAGTCAAGCTTGAACTGAGCAAGTGTTACAGAGGGAATTGTTGTGTTCGAATGAGGGGTGACCACCCCTATTTATAGTACAAAATTTGGTTAGGTGGTTATAGGGATCATCACAACCTAACCAAGCCAGGCGTAGACTAAGCGTAATGATTGCTCTGGAGCTTGTGTGCATTTAATGCTATTGCCTTTGCATTAATGGTGCAAGCGTATTGTCAGGGACGGTCCTGTAGTTCACTGCGCTTCAGTTGAACTTTCAAAAATAGGCCATTTTTTCGTAAAGCTAATATAAAGAGTTAAACACGAGACTTAATTACAACCGCAGTAAAAATTAGTCAAACGCATAATAATAAGCCAACAAAGAATATAAAAACCTTAATCAGAGCTCCAATGCAAAGTAAAAACGAAAAACTCAGCTAGAGCCAACATAAATACTTGAATTTCTCCATTATTTTACTTAAAAAAATAAATATTGACAAAAAAGGGGCCTAAATTTCATTTTTTAAAACAAAGGCCTACAAATTTGGATTCAATATTTGAAGTTATCCATTGTTTTACTTAAAAATGCGCCTGCAAGTTTACAATGAATTTAAATTTGGACCATTTAATTGAAAAAAAATTATAATACATGATTGGATTTCAGATATAACGGACTAAAATGGGCCCCGAAGGTCAGGCCTTAGTCGGCCGACTCACCTAACTCATGGCAGGACCGTCCCTACATATTCTCTAGCAAAGAGATGTCATCACTGTCAGATGTCACGTGGGATGAGCTCGGCTATTGGATCCCATGTTGACTACGTAGCTATACAGGTACTTCCTTTTGAGGTATGCCGAGTTTCGACACAACTTGGTAGTACTGACCTTGGAGCTCCAGGTCGGCTGATGCCGAGTCGAGTAATATCTCGGCACCTACTCCATGGTCAATGGTTCACATCGTTCGAACGAAGACTTGGCCATTGGACGAATCTGGACTCTACTAATGGTGTCAAGTCATCGTGGTGCCAACATGGATTACTTAAAGTTTACACATATGACACGTCATATTTCGTTTGTTGAGCTGCTTTTCTATAGAAGAAAGCGTTATTAGTGGTGAATGGACCATTGAGGATAATAGTTAAAGAAATGAATTTGAATCGTGTTTAACACATAGTTCCACAAGTCTCAATATGGTATTAGAGAAGGCAAAAAGTACAGAGTTGGAATCTCATTACCATCCATTTAAAATGAATTGTGCATGTCTTAGGATTTGATGGGAAATAATAAATTCCGTTTACATTTGAGGGGGTGTTGAGAATAATAGTAATTAAATAATATAAATGGGAATCGATTTATCAGTTTAAACTTTTAAATTAGATGGTTTCACAAGTCTAAATATGGACTAATGGTCTAACATTTATAGTCCAATGAGTAATTAATTCCATCTATAAAATTTGGTGACTATTTGTTAGTTTTACCGTGAGATGAAATGAGCGATTTTTGGGTGTGTTGGGACACTTGGGTTTTGCCAGAAACATATGGCTATGTTAACATGTAAATTAACATGTATTTTTATGAATAGGAAGAGAACGAATTAGTGGAGTAGGATGATGGAGATTTAATAGTACAAGTGGACCTTACAAGATATATGGATGTGATTTTTTTGACCAAATATGAATTTTAAAAAGTATGAAAAATAATGTATTTCAATATATATACTAACGGTCCCTCTTGTTGAGTTGACCTAATTTGTGAAATGTATAGATAATAATGAATGAATGTTTGGTGTATGTGCTTATTATTGAAGTTTGATTTTGACTAAATAAAAAGTTAATATGAACATTGGTTTAGATAATCCATAATGAATATGTTAATTTAGCTAATCACATAGACAATATAATTGATGTTATTATATAATAATGCTCTAAAAATTCCCGCATCATTTAATTAATTTGAAAATCATATTCTCATGTGTGCAAAGTATGTTTTCTAAAATGATCGATTTTTTTTTTTTTTTTTTGTTCGAAAGGAAATTATGTTTCATTTCTTCATGAGAAACGTAAGAGGAAAAAATAGAAAATAAAAGAAAAATACAGTGATATATTTGGGAAATTAAAGACCAAAGTATAAGAAATATCATTTGGGACTTGGAGCTTATTTGTTACAACTTTAAACAAGAACTATTCTCTCAATTCTCATTTTTTAACCCTTCATCCAAAAAATTATTCTCTGTTATAAAAGTATAGAAACAATAGAGAGAATTTAGAGAGAATGAATTCTAAAGAATTCTCAGGAATGAATTTCATTAATAACTGAAGCCCTATTTATAGGAAAACTTCGAATGGCACAATCGTAATTACATAATTTCATCAAGGGTATAATAGTCATTCACATATAATAATTACATCTTTTACCAAATTATTCCTCCACCAAATTATTCCTCAACCAAATTATTCCTCATAATTCATAACCACCACATTATTCTCAATTATTCATAACACCTAATAATTATTCTTCAATTATTATTCATAACACTCCTTGAATGACTATTAATACAAATGTCTTACCTGACTGCTTTGAAGAAAAACCCGGTGGGAAAAACTTCCAAACCGATCAGGATAGCTTGGAGTGGTTATATCGCTTCATCAAAACATTGCTCCCCCGATGTTCATCGCATATGAGCATATATCACGTGCCGCTCGTTAAAACCTTGTCACAAGAAAACCGGTGGGAAAAACTTGATCGGAAGGAAAAGAGTACTGCCTGGCTTGATTTCATATCTTGAGAATCGATATCTTTACTTACCGAAACGATTTCAATATCATCATCGTTTGGATCTAAAGCATTAGCTCCATTATAACTTGATCCAATAGATACATCAGATCAATTTCTCCTATCGTTTCAATATACCATGAATATGCCTGCTAAAAACCTTATTAGGAAAAACCCAAAGTGGGAAAAACCCTAATGAAGGAAAAAGAGTACATTATTCATGTGAATACGCCTTTAAAATTGCCTCATTAAAACCTTGCTAGAAAACCCAATGGGATAAAACCTCAATCAAGGGAAAAGAGTGCAACGCGTATTTTATACAAGTATGCAAGCATTTCAAAATCTTTCATACATTTGTATGAGTATCATATACATTGGTTTTATACTCTTCGTTCATTTAGAGTGCATCTAATTTTCTTACACAACTACAAAACATTCACATGAACACATGTCTCCAAACACACAATTTAAAGCATATAAATTCATAGTAAAACATGTAAACATATAAGTAAACCTTCATAACTAACTAACACTTAAAATATATCATTTAACATTTAATACTCACTTAATAGGTTATTTCATTCACAGTGGCTTAGCTCACCCTTTAGGGTACTCATAAACACGTGTTTAGCTCATCCAATCCTTTAATTTCCTTTTAGGTCACACACACGATCTGTAATTTAACTTTCATGAGCATGCAACATATAATGACCACCATGCTTATCTTTAAACTTGAGCAATAGTCATCATCATCTCATCATCTCATAAGTTAAAGTTTCACATTCACCATTTATCATCTTGAGTATATATCAATATTTTCATTATCATTGATCATATGTGGCGCTACATTTTCATATCGTGTCGACACTTTTCAATTTCATTTCTTTCCCATATCGACATAACTTATCGAGATATCTCATTATCAATCCTCTTGTAGGATTACACAATATAGTTATGTCTATATACTCTTCAAGAGCATATGCCTCCGTTATTAAGACCATCTTTATAATTTGCTTTGATATATATGATTGGGAAATATCAACGCTTCAGCGTGCATAACTTATCAAAGCTTATCGTGGTGATATATGTGATTGTTCATAGCCTTTCATGCATCTTTGAACTTCAAGTTCGTATTTCAATTTCGAGGATATAACATGATGCATTTATTTTCAACCTTAATACTCCCCCTCATCTTTGAAAAATTTAGAACACCAAAACTCATACAAGTTGGTATGATTTTAATCATATATGTTCTCATATTCACCCTTAATATGGGAATTTAGACCGCTTTGCATTCTATTCTCGATATCGGCAATTTATTTGAGGACTTTAAATAATTTGCCATATAATATCCCACTTGTATGCATACTCAAATCCTTCAGTGATTTATTCAAGTATTGGGATATACATTTACTAGCTTTATCATTAAATCTGAAAATCATGCTCATCATGAGCAAATATTTAAATTTCAAATTCACGAATCATATACATGTGACTATCTAGTGGATCCATATCATAATATCTAGTAGTCCACATGGAGGATGAGTGGGGCCATACTTCTCATCCTTTATTCGGATATATTTGGGATTTATTCCCAATATTGGCTAAGTAATGATTTCATCATTTATCGAGAACAATCATTGAAGAATTCCTTTAATTCTTCACTTGAAATATTGATTTCAATAATTATTTAAACCGGGATGGTCAATCCGGTTTTCCAAGCAGTATTATTAAACTTCTAGTTGATGAAATTTATATCGATTTCACTAGTATGCGTATAGTGCTCAACACGATATCATAGAAACAATTCAGCGACATATTCCATCATCTTTGGTGACATTATTGTTCTACTCTTGTCAAACAGAGCATTTCATCGCATCAAGCATCAGGCTATTATTTAATTCCGAAATCGTAGCTCTTACGCTTCATATTATTTATTTAAAATCGGAGTCTTATTTCATACTGGCGTCATATTATTCTATAAATAAATCATCAAAATTATTGCAAAATTCATCCTAACAAGGGTCTATACATTATAATGGATCATATGCTCTCAAATCTGAAAATACTATCCATCACTACTGATCAAAATCCTAAAAAGGATTTATCGAGGTAGAATTTGGAAAGATTGAGGATGCTAATGAATAAGGGTATCCCACAAGATATCCGATGCTTGATTGAAGCAAAGGTTGATTATCCGTGAGGTTTCAATTCCTTCTAAATACATGCACGATATGGGTAAGTAGTTTTTCAAAGAAACGGAGAGCAAAAAGATTAGGAGGATGCTACAAGTGTGCTCGGTGGACATGTGACACTGATGTAAATCTGTAATTGGTCCAAAAATCGAGAAGATAAAATAGCATTAATTAAGGATGGATTGAGTAAGGAGCCTTTGGATGATATTCAACGTGCTCTTGAGACACATCTAGTGGACACGCATACAAGGTGAGCTAATGGCCTTATGGGCCAAATTCAAAGATCAACAAACAGCGTACATCTTGAAAAACTTACTTTAGAAGATCCTGCTTTGTAAATTTAGTATAAAATTTTAGTATAATAATTTTCTCATATTAATATAAGGAAGCTCTTTGTAACGAAGATCAATGTTTTTCTTGTAATTGTAAATATTGTTTTTCGATTTTAAGATATATATATATATGTATATATATATTATTTTTCAATCACCTGATGATATATGTCATTTTCACTTAAAAATTTTCTATTTTTTTTTCTCTTTCATATTTGTCAAAAAGTAAATAGTGCACTCAATTATTGGTTTGAAAATTTTTCTTTAAATAGAGGGATTCATATATCTCTCATATTCATACATTAAAAGTATAGTGCAAAGAGAGATAGGAGTAGAGATGGATATGGAGATTTTAGAATCATCTCATACAAAGTACTTTTTACCTCGCCATATTAAAACCATATGTATTCTTGGTGGATCTAAGGTAGGCCATATCCAATATGTGGATATGGCTAACCTAATTTAAAAAGAGTTAGGGAGACAAAGAAATCAATATACTATCACGGAGGAACCAACAACAAACTTTTAGCTAGACTTATAATGGCGCACAATCATGGGGAATAAGAGTTTTGAGCGTAATACCTTTCCCATCTAGTTGGATCTAATACTCGAATTGGAGCCGGTTTCTACCATGGGTCCAGCGTGAGGGGGCTAAGCGTAATCCATCCACAAGCTGCATGATGTATATGATGAATAATAGTGATGTTTCATTGTCCTTCCAAAGTGCTACAACACTGGAGGAAATATTCAATATATCGTTAGCTGGAACTTCTTTCATGTCAAAACCAATAGGTTTGTTGAATATTAATAATTTCTTTGATGGCTTACTAGCGTTTCTAGATCTGTAAATAATAAGTTTATCTCATTATTGAAAAATACTTATTCTGCTAATCTTGTTGATGAACTACTCATCAAATTTCATTCAGAATCTGATATTCAAGATCGTAAGCCGGTCAGTGTCCACGGTACCACTTGGTGTCAAGAAAAGAAATTCGGATCCTTTAAATATTTCATTATGAATCCTAATGTTGATGGTGGCAGAAGTTCAGTATTTATACTGTAGACGCATCCCTCATTTATGGATTAGGTATGTATATTCTTTTTGCATTTCTATATTTTCGAGTGTTTAATGCCATCTTTTGATATTCTCAATATGTTCCACTGACCATTGTTTTGTACTTTTCCTGAGTAATAATAATATCATATTGGCTTTATTCAAATACGAAATCTAGTGATTATGCTTCTTCAAGAGTATTTTATTCTCATATTAATACAATCTCATATCATCGATGAGATTACTTCATATAAGCTTTCCATGCGTATATATTTTCTTTGATTTATCAACATAGGATCTATTCAAGATTTTACTTTCGTCTATTTATCCAATGGTAACTTCAAGTACCACTTGCTCAATTTTCTCCATTAATATTATAGTATATATGGAAGTAATTTTATTCTCATCGCTTTACTTCTTCGAGTAGGATTAGAATATTTGATCAACTACTTCTTCCGGAAGGCGAGATTAGATTATAACCAATCGTGTAGTATAACCCACCACATTGAAAATATGACACCAATCGTGTGTATTACCCACCACATTGAAATATATAAATCTAAAAGTGAATTTAAATGCAGAATTAAATTTCTTCCAATAGGTGTAACTCTACCGTATGGGAATTATTGCAATAAATATAAATTTACGGAATTTAAATAGCAAGATTTAAATTGCATAATATTTAACTACTTCTTCAGAATAGGATACTTAGTAGAAGGTACCCATCACAGCATATAAAGTGCAGAAATATATAAAACCTTCCGTTTAGTGACGGTTGAACCCATCATCAAGTAGGAGGTATTGATGAATTAAGTGCGCAGAAATAAAGTCAGAATTAAATATTGAATCGCTTTTTCTCTGAGCAAATTTGTTCTTCAGAACAAATACTCATTACTTCTACAAAGCACATTATCCTCTTAGAATAAGTACATTATGTAATTGAACTCTTCGGGAGTTACATTAATATTTCTATTAACTCAAATGGACTTCAAGCCATTTTATATAATCAATGGATTTAGAATTTCTTCATGAATATTCTATCCATTTTCTTTGTCGTCAAAATTAAATTAGGCTTCGGTTTTACCCTAAGGGTAAAATTGTTCATTCAATTCAAAGGTAAAATTGCCAAAAATATTTTATCAATGTTTCACGATTGAAAATTATCTCCTTTCTACTAATTTATCAATATCAAAATGTTAAATTTATTTTGTAACTTTTTCAAAAAGTGCTTGTAAATTTTGCAAAGGATTTATCTTATCAAGATATTAGTGTCAAATCGAAGCTTCATTAAATTAAATCGAGTATAATGGAGTCGAGAAAATTTGATTTTGATAACGATGCCTCTTATATCTCAGAAACGAATATTATAGTTTAATATATTATTATATTATGATACATATATATTATATATACCTCTCTGTCCTTTTTTGGAAAGATATTCATAAATTCTTCAAATGTGCTGCTTCTTTGTCCAGGAGGGATGCCAGGTTGACCAATCATCGTAAATCTTGAACTTATTATCGGACAATTTTTGATTAAAATTATCTTGAATAAATTAGAGATCTGCTGCTTGAGAGAATTTGCCAAACAATACAACAAGAATTGCAATGGAGAAAGATTGAAATTTGAGCAAGTCCTTCTCTCCCAATAAACTTAACGTCGATGAACATATCCAAGAGCTTTTTAGTTTCTTCAAGATTTTGAGAGAAGGAAATTATTGGTTGTGTTGAAATTTATCAAAAGGAGTTAACTAATTGGGAAGTGTTTATCCAGGTTTACGACATGGAGGATCATCTATAAGATCTTAATCAGAAAGATACTTCTTCCATATTACTCAAAGGGTTAGAGACTCAAGTCTTGATAACGCGTGTTATAAAGATATAGAAAGCGATAGAAAATTTAGAGAATGAATTTAAAGAATTCTCGGGAATGAATTTCATTAATAGCTGAAAGCACTTATTTATAGGAAAACTTGAATAAGTGTCGTAATTACATAATTTCATCGAGGGTAATAATATTCACATATAATAATTACATCTTTTACCAAATTATTCCTCCACCAAATTATTCCTCAACCAAATTATTCCTCATAATTCATAACCACCACATTATTCTCAATTATTCATAACACCTAATAATTATTCTTCAATTATTATTCATAACATTCTCTCAATTATCATAATCTCATTTCTACCCAATTTGGCTCGGATTGGAACTATACAAGTGTCGAAAATTATGGCAAAGTTAGAGCCAAAAACTGCCAAAAGCTGTATAAAATGGAGAAATTGGCCGAGTGTTGGAATCAATTCTAGTTTGATGTCACTGTTTCATAGTTCATGGTCACATATTTTCTTGATAATATTGATTAATACGGTCACCAATTCGTATTTGGCAAAATTTTGAATGATTACGTCTACATTGCTTTCATTTGAGTAGACCTTTCATTTTGACTAGCGTGAAACACGTGTATCATGTATCTGATCTTATAATCATACATTATTATTTTCATATATATATTTTGTTGTAAATATTAATACTTTGTGTTTATCCATAGCCCCTTATCCCGTAACTTCACGATTCATGAATTTTCCGTTTTACAAGTTAAGGTTTCTTGTAACTAATGAAATTTATTTACTTTATGCAATTTTAATATTTGATCAGCATATGATATATCTTATAATAAACCTATAAATAGAGGCTTTGAAAAGCATGTATTCCCTTAAAAAGAAAAAAAAAAGAAAAGAAGGGAAGAAAATAGAAATATTTATCTCATTTTGTTTTTTGTTCCCAATTTTTCTAGTTAAATTCTTCTTTTATTTTGTTTGTTTTACAACATATTTGTCTTAAATGTATAAATAATTATAATTAGTTAAAATTTAAAGTTACATGAAAACTTGACATGTTATGTTGTTTATTTTGTCTATTTGTAATCGGTAAAAGTTTAAATGATCAGGTCCAGTTTGCACCACATATCTCAAATTCTATTGGTGACCCTATCTTTAAATTATGTCTGGTACAAATTGCTTTATCTCATTTGAATAAACCTTTCATTTTGACTAACACGTGATAGTTTCGATGAACACGATGTTATATTATCTTTGAGTTTTTAATTTGAATGTATAGATGATTACAATTAAGGGATAACCTTTAACTCATATGATTTGTGTCAATAAGCTTGTTCTATTTGGTGTTAATCAAAATCGCACGCAATTCCGTATACCTCATACTCATTTTCAATCACACACACATTTCCCAAAATAATATTAACCACATATTTTTATACGGAATACCGCGCGGAACAACTAAACCCCCAATCAAACAAAGCCTAAGATTAAAAATCAGATATTTTATTTATTTGTCGATAGATATACCAGGCATAAAATGAATTATTGATTGAATGAATATTTTCTACGTTATTGCCCCAAATTTTAATTTACATATATTTTCACCAAATATTACACTCCATCTTTCTTTATAAAATTCTTCCAAAACTCCATTAAAATATATCATTTTTACACCAAATTTTCTTCCTATAATCTCGAAAAAGCTGTATACTAATTTTTTCTATTTTTTATTTTTTAAAATTCTGGAGATTTCCGATTTTCAATTGTGATTTGATGTGTTTAATCCATTTCTCTCTCAAATTGGGCCTAGTACTTTTTTTTTTATTGGAATAAAAATTGGGCCTAGCACTACTATACCAACAAAGTGATTTGTGTAGGCCTAGGGCAGGCCATTTTAAAGAATAAAGCCCATTGGGCTTTTCTTAAACGTTTACTAACCTTAACAAATGCTCGGTTGGGAGGGTGTTTTCCTCTTGTTTATTATCGCACTGCAACTATGGCAACATTTGCTAACCTTATCAAATGGTTGGTTCATTTAGAGAACGTTCGCAACCCCCAAAGAAGGTACCGATAACCCTCTTTTTCCTCCCGTTTCTATTACAAAATTTTAATTTTAATAATTGTTAAGTTTGAAAAATTTTCTTGAATTGACAAAAAACTGCAGCAGAAGCAAGAAGACAGATGGTTGGGAGTGTGTTTCCAGCCCGAAAACTTCATTCCGGGCCTCATAATTGGCTTCGTATGCGGGCTTTTACTGGACTTGTCAAAGCCCGCAAAAGGATACAATGCTAAGAAAATTACCGGGTCGTTGCAAAATCAACAGTCAAGCAATACTGACGAAGAACTCAAGATGGTCTGTCTTCTTTTTTTCATCTTGCCAAGTTTTGATTTTGAATTAACTCGCCTGAAATATCTGAATCTGTGTATCAGTATATCCCTTTGAAACAACATATTCTTTGTGTTTTTTGGGGCTTTATACTTATATATATGTACTGCATTTGAGCTATCTCAAAATTTTCATCAATACTTGGAAATTAGTTAGAAGACAATTTGAAATGTGAAGCTAAAGAAGGTGTTACAGATTATTGTTTATGTTTGAGATGATGACTATGTATGTAAAATTTGGTGATCAATACATAGTTTATTGTTTATGTTTGAGGTGATGACTATGTCTATACATAGATTATTGTTTATGTTGAGGTGATGAGAATGTGTATAATTATCACTTGACAAGTTTGCAGACTGAACCTTGGAAATTTTGTTCACAGGTTTTAGTCGTTAGGCAGGACCTGAAAATGGGAGCGGGGAAGATTGCATCTCAATGCGCCCGTAATATATTTAGTTACTTATTTTTGAAGTTTTTGAATGGATTATGGATGGCATATATTCTGATCAAGAATGGTTACTTTTCCTTCTGAAAAATTGCTTGATTGAAAACTATGCAGATGCTGCCACTGGCATGTATTCTGAACTTATGCAGAGGTATGTTCTTGACCTGATTATTAGTTTGTCACCTCTCTCTCGTTAGCTGATTTTTTATTTTTTCCCCCAAAAGACTATGAATTAGTTGCTCTCTCCTCTTTATATTTGTCATATGTGTCGTATTAGACACTATTAAAGAATAACAGAGAAGTTAAAATCTTATGTAATATACTATTTAGCTCTGTCTAGAGCTTGTTTGCCGAAGCTTATCTAATAATTATTTTTCTTATGCTGAGTTGCAACAAAACAGTGTATAGAAATAATATTATTTTCACGTTCATAATATTCTCTACTTTTTAATCACACATCCTCCGATTTTTATCATAAAAAAAGCTTTGTCAAACAAGCTCCAGTCTCCAGCATTAAGAATCTTCTTGGACCCTCATGGTGTTTTTCTCGTATGGCAAAACTTTATAGATCCTTTTCTATTCATTGCATTTCCATGCATGCCTTTTTCGTTTATTTTTTTATCCTTTTTTCCCCTTTTCCAATTAATTGACTGAAGTTGTTGAAGTGAAGAATGTAATTTTTGTGCAAAGTCTTTGGAAAGTTTCGATTTACGTTTTAAGCAATTAACTAAACCACACTGATCGCATTCACATATCTATTATTTAAGATTTTCTTGGTGATACTAAATAGCATATTCTGAAAAGCTTTGGTTCTTTAGTTTCCTAATCTATGAGTTTTCAGCTTCTGATCAGTTGCTAGGATAATTGCGACTTCCTTTATCTAAATGTCGTTGAATAGCTTTTACATTGTATGGAATGATCACTATACTGATTTAGAGCATGTTTGGCTAGTCTCACCTAAGTAGAAGTTACTATCTGTCTCTAAACATTTTGGAGATATGCCAAAATTTTCTATTTCCAAGTAAAAGCTATGTGGAGCTTGTTTGGTATTTTTGATAATGATACTCCATAACTCATGTTTTTCGAAATTCAACTCCAATCACACATGTGATTAAAGTGGCAACTTTTCCTTATTTTTCAATCACGAAGGCACAACTTTCTGTTACTTTTCTCGACCTTTTAGATGCAAATTTTAAAATTATTTTCCAAAACACTTTACATACAAACTCTAAGTTTTAGGTTTATCATACCCCAGTGTTGGATTATGTTAACTTACATATTTTCACTCACTGGCCAGCAATAAAAATTAATTGAACTGGCATGGTCAAGGATGCTCTCTTTGACATCTACTTTATAATTTATTTTGAATTTCTTTAGTATATATTTGGTGACCATATTAGAAGTTAGAAGTTATGCCTGATGCAGCCATCGTTCCCTCTTGAGGCAATGGGAGCTCCGTGGGCAAGCCAAAATAGTTGTGACGTGCAAGAATCAGCAAGAAATGTAAGCAGGTGATCTACTCCTGAATGTGGGCTTTTTTAATTTATTTTTTATTTTTTTATTTTTTCCATAAAATGTACATGTGGTTCTAGAATGTTCTTCATATTCTCATGCATGAATTTCAAAACCATGGTTATTTTGTTAGGAATAAGCTCAAGGATGCAGCCGAGGGCATCGGCCTTCCAACTTATGTTGTTTCTGATGCAGGGCGCACCCAGGTATTTGCTTAATGTTGAAAATATGAATTTGCATTCCAAGATATATTTTACCGACGATGATTATTTAAGTGATTGCTAGATACGTCCATATGTGTTTCTGTTACAACCTCTTGGGTGGAACTCACCCTCAAAAGTTAGCTGTTAAGGGAAAGGTGCCCAAAAGGTTATAAATTACACATTTGAAGCCCATACTTCATACATGGGACAAGTCTCATACCTTACAATGGAAATTATAACAATCCACCACATTCCATAGTTCCTGAGCCCACGCCTGATTGGCTTTGCGCTTGCCATTGCTAGCCCCTGACAAACACTGCTATGCCGGCATCACAATCTGCGCCACTCGATTGCAATTGGGAGACGTGGAACCTAACTCTGATACCATTGTTCAACCCCTTGGGTAGAGCTCACCCTCAAAAGCTAGCTATTAAGGGGAGGGTGTCCAAAGGGTTATAAATCACACGTTTGAAACCGATACTTCCTATGTGGGGCGAGTCTCATACCTTAAAATGCCAATCGTAACAGTTTCCTTATCTCACGGGATTCTTCTTGTTACATCAAACTCATACTTCTTATCAATAATCAAGTAGATTCCAAAAGCAATCACTTTTGTGAAACTTGGGAAGTTTTGAGCCAAATATTGTTTCAATATGAATAATTCATGATGGACATTGTTATTTGGCATTTTCAAGTGTGTTAATTTTCTATTAAGTGGTGAAGAAATGTACATGTACTCTTTCATGTAATGCACATCTTCATGCCCAGTGAAGATCTGACACATCAACTGTGGCACTTGAAAATTGTCTTATATTCTTGCCCCGTGAAACAATATTTAGTCGGTTGAATCACTCTTGTTTTGTAAGAGGACCTTTTGACCATTACTTGGCCTTCCTTTGTAGATTTCAGCCGGGTCGAAGACAGTTCTTGCTATTGGACCTGGTATGATCCTTCTTAGCCCTCTTTTTGGCATGATTTCTATTATTTTTCCTACCATTTTCCACTGTATTTCCCCCTTCATTTGTTAGAGTGATACAACCTGTTCTGTAAACTTATGGACAAATGCAGTTTGGCTAAGCTTAGATAAAAAAATCCGATTAATAACTCTTGAAAAACCTGATGTTTGGCAAAAAAATTGGAGAAAGCTATTTGTACAAATAGCGACATAGCCATGTTACGGCTACGAATTTGCTAGTTCCAAGTGATGGGGCTGGTTGGAAAACAAACTCTTGTCACTTTTGTTGTTTTTAAGTTTGTTTACACTTATTTTGATCAAATAACAAAACTGCTTAATGTTACTTGGAATTCTTGCTCCATCTTTCATGATCCTACGCTGGAACATTTTGGAGATGGGTGTGTCTTAGAGTAATGTTCGCCTGTCCCCGTGGTGTTATGTCAGTGTCACGTTAGTTGGAGTGATGACATAGTATTGCCACACCATCATTTTCAACATCTAAAAGTGATGATATGGTAGTGCCACGTCATCATTGGCATGGGACTGCTAAATGATGAGGGGTATAGTTTATCAGAACATTACTCTGTCACCTCATTCAATCGTTGTTTGTTTGAATTCATATGATCTGCTTCAACAGTGTTGGCAAATGATTGTAGCAAAGATTCATGTCAGTTTGTTGATTGAGCAGGGCCTAAATCAGTGGTAGATTCAGTAACGGGGAAGTTGCGTCTGCTTTGATAATATTGTGTAAGACATTCTGTTTACAGTTATTGCTGAGATATGGTTGTCAACTCTCTTGCTGTAATGCTGAAACTTTTCAAGCTTATTTGTAGCATTAACAAAGTGGAAAGATTTCTTTCATTTCTTAACCTGAACATCGCAAGCTATGATCTGAGGAGTTCGTCGTCTATGCAATGCATCCTTTTAACCGACGATTAGTTTGAAGTTTGGTCTTGTTGTCTAGTATTTAGTTAAAATTCCATTTTCTATTTACCCTTCGACTACGGCAGGGGGGCCTCACAACTTCTGGTTAAGGAGACTTTCCTTCACGCAGTTTCTTCCTTCTCTTTATTTTTCTTTATTTTTCTTTCTTTTGCCCCAAAAGCAGCTACGTGTTGAAACTTGAAAGTATGGTTTTTCCTATGCGTGTACATGAAATACAAGGGTGAATCATTTATATCCTAAATGCGTATTTCATTAGTGATCCTTTGAAGGCTTCACATGGGTCTGAATCTCACATTTCGGTATGTGAGAAGAAGTATATATACTTTCATATACCAACTGCTCACTATGAGTACTACATTTTCAGAATTATAACCTTCCCATGGCATATAAGGTACTTATACGTTTTTCCCCAAAGCAAGTTCGCCACCAAGCGTAGCAACACCGTCTGCTAAAGTTTGCAGCGCTGCAATTTTGTAACATTGACTTCTGTGCAGTAGCTAAGAGTACATCCAAGACGAGTGACAGCGAAAGATGGTACAATAATGGCTGGTAGTCGAGCTAGCGATTTGGAGTTGAAGGACATGTTAGCTATCCGTAGAGCATTTTCATTTCTCTCTCTTTAGGGGTTAGAAAATGTTACTTAAAAATAAAAAATAAAAAATAAAATCAATGTGTATTTGGTTAAATTTATATTTCGCCAATTTTTTTTTTTTTAATGAAATAGTTAGTATGGGCCAAGATATACCTAAATAATAATGAGTAGTGGTGCAATATATATTGTTGTTATTAAGAGCAACTCTAATGCTACTTTCTACATTCCACCTTTTTTTTCATCACTTTTCATGCCCTTTCCAAAATCACACATTCATCTATATACTTTCTATTATTATTATTTTTAAATTTATTTTTATCTCTCTCTCCATTTTCATGTTTTCCTCTCATTTTTCTCTATAATCCTTTCCACTCAATTTCTATTAAAATAATCATATTCTCTCAATTTTTCTCCTTCACAACATTTTGAAAATCCACTTTGGCATTGGAGATGCTCTAATATTGACTTCTATTAAAGGCTTTTGTGATAGAAATTATTGAAAAATTAATTTTTGATGTGTGGTTGAAAAACAAATAGAATGTTATAGAAAATTATAAAAAAAAATTATCGAATTAAGATAATGATTGGTTGAAAATAACAGGGGACAAAAATGATTCTTGAATAAGTTGTATTAAAAAGGCTCTAAATATACAATCAGAAAAAAAAGTTGAAAATCAAATTGTCCATGTTATTATTCCCATTTTAATTTATTTTTTTTAATTTGAATTTGGTCAAATCAATGACATTCGCTTATCTCTTAGAATCTACAAAAAGTGTAATGAAGAATTATTTTTGAGAAACCATTATATAAAAAAACGAAAAGGAAAGAAGCTAAAAAAAAAAAAGGTTAATTGGCACAATAAGGATCCTATCTTTAGGGTTGCTACACATTGGTGATCAATTTTACAACTCTGGACATTTTAAGGACTTGGTTTCAACTTTGTTTGCAGAATAAGGACTTTTAAGCATATAATGACAATGTTACGCTTCTTTTTAATTTCAAATAAAATACAAAACCATTCAATTGAATAAAAAACTTTTTAAAATGTACAAATTGGTCCTAAATATTTTTTAAAAAATTTCATTTCAAATTGCACTTTTGTTATATTTTTGTTTTGAACCATAACTTAATCAATAAACAAATTTACTCCACTTAATTAATTTGAATTTAATTTATTAAAAATATAACAAATAGATTTACGAAAAAATGATGTCCAATAAAATCTCGTGTGTTCATAATATTATTATTATTATTATTATTATTAGTTTTCCAAATAATTTCTCATGATTGTTGGAGATGGAGCAACGTACCAAAGGAGCCATGTTGACTTTTTGGCCATTGGCTAAGATAATGGCTAACTTAGCAAGTTCTTTGACTACGCCACCGGATTGAACACAGAATACATACTTGGAGAGCCAAAAATGAAGAAAAGCTAGAAAGTAGTTCTTGAGCTTCGACTTGCTGACTTGGTTCCTTAAAACCTATTTCTCCGACTTGGTCTGCTCTCCTTGCCTTGTGTAGGTGGGGAGGGTGAACTTCTCTATTTCCCTGGTAGTGCACTACTTTCTTTTCTCTGTTTAAGGCCCTTCTCCCTTCTATTGACTTTTGCCCTTTCCTTAGCTTGGGGAAACTTTCATCCGACTTTCACTCATTGAGCACCTATAAAATCTGCTTTTTCAACTCGAGCAATCACGTCGATTCTTCCTTCAATGGCAGCTAAAAGAGCAGGGGATCTTGCTAATTGTGCTTATTCTGCCTCCTAAAAAAGAAAAGAGAATCTCTCTGTCAACAAAAGCCATTCTTGGCTTGGTCACATTCATTCAACCATAAAGAATTCATCAACCATTTAACCCGAGATGGGCTCCTACCCTTTTTCGTGTAGTGGGACTGTTTGTTCGTAAGTCAGAGATAGCAGCAGATAAGACAAAAGCAACAATCACTAATGGTTCTGTTATGCGAAACTTTATTTACCCCCGGGTTTCTTTCCTTGCAACATCGGAATCTCACTCGCTCTTTGCATTTCCAAAAAGTTGGTCTATTATAATTCAATATTATTTTTTGAACCAAAAGTTATTTTTGACCAAATATTATACATACAACCAAATTATTTAAAAATAAGAGAAAATAAAAAAGAAAAAATAAATTTTTAAAAGAATTGACCCTACCTCTCTCACACCCGCCCAAGAAAAAACCCTCACCGATGAAACCAGGAAGAAGATCCTTGGTTTTTTGCTGGCGATTTGCCAGTTTGCTACTTTTTCCGAGAATCAAAGGTAAGAACTAAAATATCTGAGACGCTTTTCTAATCATCACTTGTCTCCTCTTAATAGTCATCAAAAGTGGCATACATAAAGACACCAGTCCACAAACACAAACACATACAAATCGTCGAGAATCAAATTATAATAGGAGATAATCTCCCCTCATTTACTCAAAGCGGTTTCCCATTTCTCAAATTAGTAACTACCACCCAGTGATTTGGGTTTTCTATGTGCGTAATTTTAGATACGAAACAAGGATTTGTTTTTAATTGAGGTGTTGACGGAATCTTGGTGGTTGGTGAAGGAACCATCGAGGGTTTTTGGGTTTTGGAATAAGTTGAGATCTAATGGTTGTTTTCTTGAATTATTGTTCTTATTTTTGTTGATATTGTTTTTCTTTTATCATGTCTTTTTTTTCCTTTCAAGTATAAATTGTAATAAGTGCTGACATAAAACCTAATAATGAAATTAGTTTCAATTTTCAAATGATGTTTGGTTGACATTGAAATAAGACTTGTGTATTACTCTTTTGATAAAAGTGGTTTTAGAAAAATAAAAAATTAATATGAAATATGCTCATATTTTTTAAGTGGAAATATCTTTTTATCTAATATATATTCAATAAATGAAACTAAAATATTTATCATTTAAAAAATGTTTCAATTAAAATTAATTAAGTGGACTGAATTTGTTTATTAATTACGTTATGGATCAAAACAAAAATTTAATAAAAGAATAAGTTGGAATGAAAACTTTTTAGAAACATTTAGGATCAATTTCTACATATTAAAAAGTTTTGTATTCAATTGAATTGTTTTATATTTTATTTGAATTAAAACGAAGGGTAACATTTCTTCTTTAAAAAAAAGAAGGTGTTATAAAAGTATAGAAACAATAGAGAGAATTTAGAGAGAATGAATTCTAAGGAATTCTCAGGAATGAATTTCATTAATAACTGAAGCCCTATTTATAGGAAAACTTCGAATGGCACAATCGTAATTACATAATTTCATCAAGGGTATAATAGTCATTCACATATAATAATTACATCTTTTACCAAATTATTCATCCACCAAATTATTCCTCATAATTCATAACCACCAAATTATTCTCAATTATTCATAACACCTAATAATTATTCTTCAATTATTATTCATAACACTCCCCCTTGAATGACTATTAATACAAATGTCTTTGGACTGTTTGGAGAAAAACCCGGTGGGAAAAATTTCCAAACCGATTGCGGATAGCTTGGAGTGGTTATATAACGCTTCATCAAAACATTGCTCCCCGATGTCTATCAGGCATATAAGTATTCACGTCTTTGCCTCGTTAAAACCTTGTCAAGAAAACCTGGGAAAAAACTTGATCGAAGGAAAAAGAGTACAATTGCTCGCTTTGATTTCATATCTTGAGAAGCGATATCTTTACTGGTAAATGATTTCAATATCATCATCGTTTGGATCTAAAGCATTAGCTCCATTATAACTTGATCCAATAGATACACTTTGTATCAATTTCTCCTATCGTTCTCAATATACCATGAATATGCCTCGTTAAAACCTTATTAGGAAAAACCAGTGGGAAAAACCCTAATGAAGGAAAAAGAGTACATTATTCATGTGAATACGCCTTTAAAGTTGCCTCATTAAAAACCTTGCTAGGAAAACCCAATGGGATAAAACCCCAGTCAAGGGAAAAAGAGTGCAACGCGTATTTTATACAAGTATCTTTGCAAGCATTTCAAAATCTTTCATACATTTGTATGAGTATCATATACATTGGTTTTATACTCGTTCATTTAGAGTGCATCAATTTTCTTACACAACTACAAAACATTCACCATGAACACATGTCTCCAAACACACAATTTAAAGCATATAAATTCATAGTAAAAACATGTAAACATATAAGTAAACCTTCATAACTAACTAACACTTAAAATATATCATTTAACATTTAATACTCACTTAATAGGTTATTTCATTCCTGGAGCTTAGCTCACCCTTTAGGGTACTCATAAACACTGGTTTAGCTCATCCGATCCTTTAATTTCCTTTTCGGTACTACACACACAATCGTAATTTAACTTTCATGAGCATGCAACATATAATGACCACCATGCTTATCTTTAAACTTGAGCAATAGTCATCATCATCTCATCATCTCATAAGTTAAGGATTTCACATTCACCATTTATCATCTTCAATATATCTCAATATTTTCATTATCATTGATCATATGTAGCGCTACATTTTCATATCGTGGTCGACACATTTCAATTTCATTTCTTTCCCCATATCGACATAACTTATCGAGATATCTCATTATCAATCCTCTTGTAGGATTACACAATATAGTTATGTCTATATACTCTTCAAGAGTATATGCCTCCGTTATTAAGACCATCTTTTATAATTTGCTTTGATATATATGTTTGGGAAATATCAACGCTTCAAGGTACTAACTTATCAAAGCATCGTAGTCGATATATGTGATTGTTCATAGCCTTTCATGCATCTTTGAACTTCAAGTTCAGTATTTCAATTCGAGGATATAACATGATGCATTTCACATATTATTTTCAACTTTTAATACTCCCTCATGTTGAGAAAATTTAGAACACCAAAACTCATATAGTTGGTATGATTTTAATCATATATGTTCTCATCATTCAGCTTTAATATGGGAATTTAGACCGCTTTGCATTCTATTCTCGATATCGGCAATTTATTTGAGGACTTTAAATAATTTTCCATATAATATCCCACTTGTATGCATACTCAAATCCTTCAGGATTTATTCAAGTATTGGGATATACATTTACTAGCTTTATCATTAAATCTGAAAACCATGCTCATACCGTGAGCAAATATTTCGTAAATTTCGAATCATATACACATGTGACTATCTAGTGGATCCATATCATAATATCTAGTAGTCCACATGGAGGATGAGTGGGCCCATATTTCTCATCCTTTATTCCAGATATATTTGGGATTTATTCCTAATATTGGCTAGTAATGATTTCATCATTTATCGAGAACAATCATTGAAGAATTCTTTAATTCTTCACTTGAAATATTGATTTCAATAATTATTTAAACCGGGATGGTCAATCCGGTTTTGCAAGCAGTATTATTGAACTTCTAGTTCAAGAAATTCTTATATCGATTTCACTAGTATCGTATAGTGCTCAACATGATTTATCATAGAAACAATTCACCGACATATTCCATCATCTTTTGGTGACATTATTGTCTACTATCGTTCAAACAGAGTTACACTCATACGCATCACATCCGGCTATTATTTAATTCGAAATCGTAGCTCTTACGCTTTATTTAAAATCGAGTCTTATTTCATACGTCGTATTATTCTATAAATAAATCATCAAAATTATTGCAAAATTCATCCTAACAAGGGTCTATACATTATAATGGATCATATGCTCTCAAATCTTGAAAATACTATCCATCACTACCGATCAAAATCCTAAAAAGGATTTATCGATGTAGGTCGGAAAGATTAAGGATGCTAATGAATAAGGGTATCCCACAAGATATCCGATGCTTGATTGAAGCAAAGGTTCGATTATCCGGTGAGGTTTCAATTCCTTCTAAATACATGCCTGGTATGGGTAAAAGTAGTTTTTCAAAGAAACGGAGAGCAAAAGATTAGGAGGATGCTATAAGTGTGCTCGATGGACATGTGACACTTTCGATGTAAATCTGTGGGTACTTGTCCGTAAATCGAGAAGATAAAATAGCATTCATTAAGGATGGATTGAGTAAGGAGCCTTTGGATGATATTCAACAGTGCTCTTGAGACACATCCTAGTGGACACGCACAAGGTGAGCTAATGGCCTTATGGGCCAAATTCAAAGATCAACAAATGCGTTCTGATCTTGAAAAACTTACTTTAGAAGATCCTGTTTGTAAATTTAGTAGAAAATTTTAGTATAATAATTTTCTCATATTAATATAAGGAAGCTCGATGTAATAACGAAGAGCAATGTTTTTCTTGTAATTGTAAATATTGTTTTTCGATTTTAAGATATATATATATATGTATATATATATTATTTTTCAATCACCGCAGATATATGTCATTTTCACTTAAAAAAATTTTCAGATTTTTTTCTCTTTCATATTTGTCAAAAAGTAAATAGTGCACTCAATTATTGGTTTGAAAATTTTTCTTTAAATAGAGGGATTCATATATCTCTCATGTTCATACATTAAAAGTAGAGTGCAAAAAGAGAGATAGGAGTAGAGATGGATATGGAGATTTTAGAATCATCTCATACAAGTCAGCCTTTACCTCGCCAGATTAAAACCGTATGTATTCTTGGTGGATCTAAACTGGTAGGCCATATCCAATATGTGGATATGACAAACCGACTCGTAAAAGAGTTAGGGAGACAAGAAATCAATATACTATACGGAGGAACCAACAACAAACTTTTAGCTAGACTTATAATGGCTGCACCATCATGGGGAATAAGAGTTTCGAGTGTAATACCTTTTCATCTAGTTGGATCTAATACTCAATTGGAGCAGTTCTACCATGGGTCCAAGCAGGGTTGGGGCTACAAGCGCAATCCATCCACAACTGCATGATGTATATGATGAATAATAGTGATGCTTTCATTGTCCTTCCAGGCGGCTACAACACACTGGAGGAAATATTTAATATAGCCTCGTTGGCACAGTGGAACTTTCATGTCAAACCAATAGGTTTGTTGAATATTAATAATTTCTTTGATGGCTTACTAGCGTTTCTAGATCAGGGTGTAAATAATAAGTTTATCTCTCATTCAGCGAGAAAAATACTTATTTGCTTAGTACCGTTGATGAACTACTCATCAAATTTCATGCATATGTTCAAGAATGTGGAAGCCAGTCCGTCTACCATGCACCAACGGTGTCAAGCGAAAAGAAATTCGGATCCTTTAAATATTTCATTATGAATCCTAATGTTGATGGTGGCAGAGTTACTAGTATTTATACTCTCGAGACGCATCCTCATTTATGGATTCAAGATGTATATTCTTTTGCATTTCTATATTTTCGAGTGTTTAATGCCATCTTTTGATATTCTCAATATGTTTCACTTCGACTGTTTTGTACTTCTTCTGGAGTAATAATAATATCATATTGGCTTTATTCAAATACAGAAATCTAGTGATTATGCTTCTTCAAGAGCATTTTATTCTCATATTAATACAATCTCATATCATCGATGAGATTATTTCATATAATTTCTCCATGCGATATATTTTCTTTGATTTATCAACATGGGATCTATTGAGCATTTTATTTTCATCTATTTATCCAATGGTGACTTCAAGTACCACTTACTCAATTTTCTCCATTAATATTCGGTATATATATGGGGAAGTAATTTTATTCTCATCGTCTACTACTTCGAGAGTATGATTAGAATATTTGATCAACTACTTCTTCTGGAGTAGGATTCGTTATAACCAATCGTGTAGTATAACCCACCACATTGGAAATATGCACACCAATCGTGTGGTATTACCCACCACATTGGAAATATACTCAAACTATAAAGTGCATAAATTTAAATTGCAGAAATTTAATTTCCTCCAATAGGTGGTCGAACCTACCTTATGGGAATTATTGCAATAAATATAAATTTACGGAATTTAAATTAAGTAGAATTAAATTGCATAATGTTTAACTACTTCTTCAGAGTAGGATTCGCTTAGTAGAAGGTATTACCCATCACTTAGCATATAAAGTGCGAGAAATATATAAAACCTTCCGTTTAGTGACGGTTGAACCCATCATCAAGTAGGAGGTATTGCAATAATTAAATGTAAATAAAGTGCGAGAATTAAATATTGAACTGCTTCTCACGGAGCAAATTTGTTCTTCTAGAACAAATACTCATTACTTCTACAAGAGCACACTTATCCTTCTAGAATAAGTACATTATGTAATTGAACTCTTCGGGAGTTACATTAATATTTCGATCTTTTAACTCAAATGGACTTCAAGCCATTTTATATAATCAATGGATTTAGAATTTCTTCATGAATATTCTATCCATTTTTCACTGTCGTCAAAATTAGGTCGGTCCTTTTACAGTTCGCAAGGGTAAAATTGTCTATTCCAATCCGTAATGGTTAAATTATCAAACATATTCTATCAATATTATACGATTGGAAAATCGTCTCCTTTTCACTTCCATTTATAAATATCAAAATATTTAATGACTATTTTGTAACATTTCAAAAATTGGTGTACTAATTTGTAAATTTTGAAAGTTTGATAATAACATATTTCAAAACGAGTTATCACCCTATCAATGTTGGTGTCAAATTGAAGCTCTCGTTAAATCGAGTATAATGGAGTCGAGAAAATTTGATTTTGATAATGTATACTCCTTATATCTCGATAAAACGAATGTTATAGTTTAATATATTATTATAATATAATATAATATAATATAATATAATATATATATATTTGTGCTCTGAAATTGTTTTGCTTACCGAGAAGATGTAGAACATTGCGTTCATGTCAATTTGATTTGTATAGATATTTCAATGCTCCAATCAATCAAGCCACTGCACAATCATCTTCTCCCATAAGCAACAACGTTAATCTACGCCAGTATCAACACGGAAGGGTTGATGCGTGTTTTCCCACGTAACCAATCTTGTCGGCATACCAAACAATAGAATCACCAAATGATTTGAAAGATCAAATCGGAAGAATGAGAAGAGAAGTGATGAAGTTTATAATCTAACTAATATTAAGGTTTTGTAAGATCATCTATAAGATGCAACTCTAGAGCATATTCCCTTCATATTAATTAGTGGCTAGAGACTCGTGCTGATAACGTGTTATAAAAGTATAGAAACAATAGAGAGAATTTAGAGAGAATGAATTCTAAGGAATTCTCAGGAATGAATTTCATTAATAACTGAAGCCCTATTTATAGGAAAACTTCGAATGGCACAATCGTAATTACATAATTTCATCAAGGGTATAATAGTCATTCACATATAATAATTACATCTTTTACCAAATTATTCCTCCACCAAATTATTCCTCATAATTCATAACCACCAAATTATTCTCAATTATTCATAACACCTAATAATTATTCTTCAATTATTATTCATAACAGAAGGGTAATATTATCATTTTTTGTTCAAAAGTTATTGCTGTGTAATCAAAGTTGAAAATAGACCCTTAAATGACCAAATTTTCAAAATAGGCCCCCAATATATAGCAACCCTAAAGTTTGGGTCTTTATTGTGCCAATTAGTTGCTCAAAAACTATGGCGGTACACGCCGCCATACCGGACTTTTAGGAGGGTGCATTCATTTTAAACTTTGAAACAGTTTTAATGATTTTTAAAGGATTTAGTGGATTTGGAAAATTCTAGGTTTATTTAATAAAGGCCTTTACCGATCCATTAACATTTAGAATTTTGCGAACTTTTTAAAATTCCACTAAAGTCATATAGTATTCAAGGGTTCAATTTCGTTCCCATACACTCCCCTTTGCAATTCACTAACCCTCCCCTCCCCACAAAAAGAAAGTCAAACAAAGTTACGAAATATATTTAATTTTACCAGTGTTTTTAAGCGACTTTTATGCAATCTTATAAGTCTAAATCTTTTAGCAGAAAGCACAAACATAATTTGTTATAAAAAATCTTTCATTCACATCTAGGATTTCAAATGAGTTTTGTTAAAATAGAAAATTTGCCATTACTTCCGTGGCATAAAAAAATTTGGAAAATGCTATATTACCATAATGGATGCTATAATAGTTTATATAATGTTAGGTGGCATGTTTAATAATCACAAATCTAAAAGTGATATGATGGGTAAAATTACAGGATCATATTAAGTGTTCATTATCTAAACAATTGTGACATCCATTATTTTACTGTGGTGCAGTCCAAAAAATTAATTTTCATCTATATTAATTATTAATTAAAATAATTAATTTATGATCTCCATTATTATAATTTTTTATTCTCAATTATTAATTTTCCTTTTATTCATTTCATTATTTTCTTCATTTCTCGGTAAGAAGGGTATCAAAAAAATTGTTTTTAGATTTTATATTGCTTCTTCTTATTCAACTTTTTTATAGCAAAGATCATTATTTTTGAAAATTTATATAAATACAATTTATGATTAAACATTTATACTTATACTTCATTTAATTTGATAACTTGATACATTATTTGATATATTGACAATATTCATTTAATTTGATAACTTGATATATGATTTTTTTTTTAAATAGAACTATCTTGGGATGAAAATCCAAGCCCGAGATAAGAGTATTATTAGAAAAATGCAAAATACACCTAGTCGGAGGAAGACGTGATGAGCCTTACCTCCCAAAACTAAGTACATAATGCATTATAAGAACTACCAGCTACATGCAATGCAAGTACAATAGCCAAAGCAAAAACAAAGGGATTATGTTAAGCTAACATATGGAATGCCATCTATATCCATCTGCAAGATACCTTTAATACGGCCAGACCGACCAGCCTCGTGAAAATTTTGGAGCTAGGAAAAATCAAGCCCAAGATTAGCAAACCATTGAGCTACACAATTGCCCTCCCGATGAATGTGGGTGATACGAGTAAAAGAAGAAGCAAAGAATTGAAGGATATTAGCGAGATAGCATACATTCCAAGGGCCCAACTTTCCCTGGATAATAAGTTGGAGAGCAAGCAATGAGGCAGTTTCAATCCAAATGTCTCTAAAGTTATGATGTCTGTAGAATTGTATAGCAGTAGATATTATTTTAATTTTAGCATAAATAGCCGAAGAATCATGATGTGGTTCACAAAGCCAAAAATGAGATGGCCAGAGGAATCCCTAAACACACCCCCACCTACATTTTTATCTCTTGAGGAACTACCAGCAATATTGATCTTGAGGGAGGAGCCAGAAGGTTTAAGCCAATGAGTCAACTGAGGTCTAATAGAGACAGAGGATTTAGGGGTCATGCTATGTCTCATCAATAAGGTCAACATACTCTCAGTGCGTTTAATAACTCTCTTAGTAGACATGGGAGTTTCTTCATGTTTAGCCAAGTTCCTATCTTTCCATATATGCCAGATGACAACAAAGGGGACAACACACCACCAATCAGATGACTTACAATGCAAAATCCAGTTTATGCATAGCTTCATAGGATGAGCAAAGCATTTCATTTCATTTTTATACTAAACTGACAATGAAAGTGTTGCCACACAGTCAAAGCAAAAGAACTAGAAATAAAAATATGCTGAATAGATTCCTCTTGAGCACAACATTGGCATTTAGAAGGGAAAGAAGCCGGAATCCTTCTCTTAATGCAATCATCAGAAGCAATCTAACCATGCCAAAGCTTCCAGATAAAGAAAGAGATTCGAGGTGGAACAAGCATATTCCAGATATACTTATAGGAGAGTTGCCGACAACCTCTTTGTCTAATTAATTCAAAGCATGAAGAAGTGGAGAATTCCCTAGAAAAATCAGGCTTCCAAATAGCTTTATCACCGAAAGGAGAGATAGGAACATTAGTGACGTCCGAGATAAGATGATCAGGTAAAATTGACCTCAATTTATCGACATTCCACTAATCTTGAGCTATGAAGTCCCTGACTTGACTATTAATCAACAACGTAGGGGAGAAAAGATTAGATAAGACTCTAATGTCTAGCCAATGATCCTGCTAGAAAGAGATGTTTCCAGTGCCTACACACTAAGCTATGTGAGGCTCCACCAAATGTCTAACAGTACTAAGTATTTTCCAAGTAGGTGAGTCAAAAGATTTAGGTTGGATGGACATGGGATGGGCCCCTTTACAGTACCTGTCTTCAATAACTTTACTCCAAAGAGAATCTTGCAGTCTGAACTTCCACCATAATTTAAACTGAAATGATAATCTCCTAAAATTAAGACCACCCTCAGCATATGGAAAACAAAGCTTGGGCCAAGAAGCCCGATGAATACTACTGCCATGAGAAGAATCACCCCAAGAAAGCTATTGAAGATAACATCTAATTGCTTATAGACACCAATAGGGGGATAAGAAACATAAAGAAGAAAGAGAGGCATAGAGTATAGAGCACTCTGCAAAAGAACAAGCCTAGCACCAGTTGAGAGGAGTTTAATCTCCCAAATATTTGATAGGCAAAGATTCTTGGTCGAAGCCAATAAGAAGCTTAACGGGTGTAGGATTATATTTAGAACCAAGGATAAAAGAACTCTTTTGAAAGTTGAGCAATTGACCTGAAGATCTAGCATAATAGTCAAGGAAAGCATAAGCCTTCTGATAGAGGATTTAAGACCATTAGACAAGATGATGACATCATCAGCAAATGCTAAATGAGAGACCCCCTATCTGCCTCCATAATGATAATACATAGATGGATTATCAGTAAATAGTCTATTGAGCCCTTGGATAATCCTTCAGCCATTATCACAAACAGAGAAAGAGAGAGGATCTCCTTGCCTCAGGCCACGACTAGCTAGGGAAGAAGCCAAAAAGTTGGCCATTAATGAGAATGGAAGAGACGGCATGTTGAACACATATATTAATCAGCTCAATTCATTGAGGGTCAAAGCCAAGCTTCTGTGACACCTAAGTTAAGAAGGACAAAGAAACCCTATCATAGGCCTTAGCCATGTCCAATTTAAGAACCAAGTTCCCTCTGGTTTTCGTATAAAGTTGGGACACAAGCTCAAAAGCTAGAAGGATGTTATCACTGATGGTGCGTCGGGAGTGAAACCACTCTGATTCTCAAATATAATTTTGGGTAAAATGGAAGCAAGCCTGGAGTTGAGAAGCTTAGAGAAAATCTTATTATAGAAATTGTGAGACTGATAGGTCTATAGTCCTTCCAGTTAAGAGGCTCTTCTACTTTAGGAATAAGGACAATGGACGTGGTTGTCACTCATTGAGGTAAAGCTCTGCCTTTAAAGAACTCCAAAACAACATCTAAAAGATCTTCCTTAATGATGTCCCAGCATAAGTAGAAAAATTGGCTATTAAAGCCATCAGGGCCAGCCATACTATTGGGGTCCATACTGAACACAATCTGCTTTAATTCATCTATAGAAGGCATAGAAAAAGGGCCTGGTTGTCACTAGCCGTGATAATAGAAGGAATGGAGCATAAAAAATGCTCACAAGGCATAGTGGGCTCCGCAATAAACATCTGTTTAAAGTAATCAATGGCAGATTGTTGAATCTTATCCTCATCCTCAATATGCTGACAAGAGGAGTCACAAATCCTGGTTATAGAAGCATGTTGTCTGTTAGCTTGGACTTTGGCATGGAGATAATAAGTGGTCCTATCCTCCTCAGCAATGCATCTAACACTAGCCTTTTGTTTCCAATACAACTCTTCATCAGCCAGTAATTTGTATAGATTATCATAAGAGGCTTGTAGAGCAGCTCTCTTGGAAGGAGGAGGATCAAGTTCAAATTCTAGTTCCCTAGCAAGGGCCAAACTTTCAGCAGTGGCGATGTTAGAGAATAAATTGCCAAAGACTTGCTTATTCCAAAGAGAGACATTTCTTCAGCCTTTTCAATTTAAAGTAAAAGCCATAAATACCATAAGAGTAAGGAGAGAGTGGTGAAGACCAATTATGAGCAACAATAGATAAAAAGGAGTCATGGTTACCCCAAATGTTCAAAAATCGAAAGGAAGATTTAACTCGTTGTGAGGAGGGAAAATGGGTGAGGAGTAGAGGAGAATGATCAAAAGAAGCTTTATTAAGAAGGAAACCTGAAAATAAGGAATAATAAGAAGACAGTGTTTATTGACAAGGATACGGTCTAGTCTTTGACAGAGAGCCTTAGACCAAGTAAATAAACCATTCCTAGTAAGTAAATCAGACAACTCACAATCACAAATCATACGATTAAACTCACTATCACATTTGATATATGATTTGATGTACTGATAATATTGAACATAACATAGTTTCTTTGATAAAAATATTGTAAAATTTGGTGTTTATAATAGTTGTATATTTTTCAAGTTAAAGATTCGTACTTTTTTCTTCTATTGAAAAAATATTTATTTAGGTGAGAATGATAATTTGTTATTATATATCTTTGCTCATTTAGTTGAACAAGTAAAAATTTACAACATAATGACAAAGTGACCAAATAAATAATTCAATAATTTTATAATTAACATTTATTTTTTCAAATGAAAATTTGTAACGTCAAATGAATTCCATATAAATCCATAAAAGACTTCTGAGGAATCTTGCAAATTTGGTAGAAATCTCTAGAAGTCAATAAAAGTTCATATTCTACAAAACTCACTCACATTTTAAAAGTTCATAAAAGTCCTTTTAAACCCAAATTGAATACATACTCCTTAATTTCAAGTGTTTCTTCAAGCAAGAAAACTTGAAATTAGTAAAACTTAAAAATGCTTTGAAAATTATTTTGAGTATATAGTAAGATTTTGGAATATAATCTTAATGTATTACACAGTTTGATATGATGACATTCACAATTAAGATTCAACACCTATTTACAGTAATTGAACTATTGATACGAAAATCCATATCTTTTGAACAAAAAGACGCATACAAAATGATGAATATGCACATATGGTAAAACTCATAATTTTTACTTCATTTTTTCAAGTGATCAATTATATTCCGAAATTGGTAGCTGCTCATTATTAAATAATTCTAAGAATCCTTCACTTGTTTAAATCAAAATTGAGCACAAACTCAACATAAGGAGTACTAATGCAGAGTATGAATATTTTTCAGTTTGAATCAAATGTTAGTGGAATTTCCACAAAGCACCATCGAAATCCTTAGTAACATAAAAGCTTTAAACATATTATTCATATATGATGATATTTGCGAAAAGATAAACTAGCTTCATGTGTTCGAAGTTTATGATAACTCATTCAGAACTATTATAGTTTTGCACGCATTATTCATTTTTATGAACTTTTAAAAGAGAAATTCCAATTCTCTATTGAGGAGGCACCATCATGAAGGTTAGAAATGCAATTTTTTTTCAATATAGTTTTGTCATGCTTAGAGATACTTGATCCTCTTATCTAAACTTTATTAAGAGTTAAAATAACCCAACCCCCATTTCTGTGACAACACTTACAATCTAGGATAGCTTTTAAAAGAAGATTAGGCTTTGAATCCATCAATTTACTGAACGGCTTATTGTTACCTTAGATTGTCGAATGTGTAATAGTTATTTGTTTCTTAGATTAATTGCTTCTCAACCAAGAGCCAATATCCTTTCGAAGGTGGATTATTTATTTCTCCCATGTGTAAATCCTCCTAGGATCCCTGAAAATTTGGAATATTCAAGACCTAGAGCCTTGGTTTTCTTTAAGTAACCAAGAACCTTTCCAATGGCCCTCCAATGTTCCTCACTAGTAAATTAAACCTTATTAATCACATTGCTCTTCCTCCATTTTTAACTAACTTTAAAGTTGGATCGAGTGGGGTATTAGCTTTGTTAAGACTTAAATCCTTAATCTTATTAATCACATTCTCAATATAATGTGATCGATTCGCTAAGCATATAACCCCACTATTTCTAGTGACTTTACTACCTAAGTATGATATCCATTTGCACAAGATCTTTCATTTAAATGTGGAAAATATAAACGTCTTCGTTTCTTCTATTCTTGGAATTTGTTTGGCAAACGTCTTCGTTTCTTCTATTCCTGGAATTGACATCGGTGTAGAGATCATGACGCAAGTCAGAAACAGCGTTCAAACGATGGCCACGGCATACTAGTTCATCCTTTTGTTGCTTTTTGCTTGAGGCTTTCATTTCCCCCCGTGTCTTCATTTGTTGGTTGCGATAAAATAGTCAAATTCGGATTCAACATGTAGATCTTTGACGAAGTGAGAATCATCTTATCCTTCTACCTCGTGAAGTTCGTCACATCGAACCTATCAAGACTCACAATGTCTTGATTCATCATTTTGATAGTTGCCATTGTTGTTTCATTCTTCATTTTGCAAAGTATCGTTTGAAATTGTTGGAATTGAATCAACAATATATATAAAGAATAACACTTAACTGATGTCAAGTTGAACATGACTTTAACGTCATTATCCTAAAAATGATATTCGTGGGAACGGGATTAGGTACTTGAAGGCATTTTGCAAATAGTACTTCGGAGGAGTAATCGAACCTTTAATTTTAAATGTTTCTTCAAACAAGAAAACTTGATCCTAAAACGTAAAACGATTTGAAAGTTACTTTTAGTATGTTTGGAATATAATATAATCTCATTGTACTACACCGTTTGATGATGTTTATAACTTGTTTTCAACACATATTTATAGTAGCTGAACCATTACTACGAAAATCTAGGTCTTTGGGCAAAAGACGCATCTAAAGTGAAGAATCACGTTCCAAATGATGAACATGCGGTCGCTTAGTTTAACCCAAGTGACTGCATGACATCTTTTGTAAATTCTTCACAACTCTTTGAATGGGTCGTTCTGCTCTTCAAAATTTGTCCATGCGATGAGGGATAGCGCACTTTGACATCATATGATGTATGTTTATAAAATTTCATTTGCGGATTTATGCCATGCTATAAGGGTGTTTTTTTTTCTTTCTTTCTTTTTATTATCAATTCTATTTCAAACCTTGGCTAAATTAGTTTAAGCAATTCTAACTAAGGCGTCTATATTCCCAAAAGGGGCGACTACTAGAAAGATATTTTGCCCTAAATGTGAAGTTACAATGTTATCATGCTAGTACAAGTAGGAAAAGAAGAGGCAAGGTCATGGTCAACATTTGGACTTTGGAGACAAACCCTTTACAAGGAACATGGAAATATCCCCTTTTGTATGGAATCCCATTATATTCACGTAAATGATCTTGGGACACACTGTCTTCAAGGACACCCGCAATGCACTAGTGTCCATTTCATTTTTAATTTAATTTATTTATTTCGACTGAGTAACGTTAAAGCTACATATCATGCATATATTATATAATTTTCAATATTCAACTTTATATTCTACATAATGATTCTTGATGAAACAATATTTTTATCCTTGTGCTGGGGTAACACACATGTCCATTTTATAAATGCCATCGATGTGACATGATATGTCCACGCTTTATTTTTATTTTTATTTTTCTCCAGTTGTTTGTTTAATGAATGGTGCCAAATCGTGTACTAAACTAGCTATACTGGGTTAGTGAGCTTATTACGGTCAAATTACAAACTTTTTTTTTTTTTGGGTGTTTTATTCTATATTCGTTTTCTACAATTAATTAATATCCCTTTGCAGCTTTCATTTATGCATTTTGAAAATCACATTTCCTGGTTGTATATATTGATCTGAAAAAGTGTCGGAAAAAGCAAAATCAATTTTCCTCTTTCACGAGTCAATGCACAACAACGCTAGGCTCTATTGGGTAGATTGACTTGATAAATTAGTTGAAAGCTGAAAACCTAATTTGGCTGATAGTTGAAAAGCTAGCTAATTGAAATAGTTTTTGACAAAACTAGCTGAAAAGTTAGTTTATAAATACACAATGCCACAAAAGGATATCTAATAGAGTAATTCAAATTATAAAAATAAAAAAGGTTAAAAATGGAATAAAAACGAAAGGCTCATGGAAGTTATTTAAAACGCCTTGTAAAAAAACGTTTGCGATCAATTCTAACTTCTAAAATATACTACTCAACCAAAAAAAACTTATTAGACTTACCAAATATACTCGAGTTGATATTAAAATACTTACCATTTCATGATTAGGTCGAAATGTAAAGGTTGAGTACTTCTCTTTGTGTTTTAGTTTTCTATTTTGAGTTTTCATTATGTTGTGTTTTCTTTTCTTTTTTTTTATTATTCTTTTTTTATTTCGTTATTTTTGTTTTGAGAAAATGAAAAATGCATTTAGTTATTATTTTGAGCACCTATTTCTAAGAGGGTAACTAGAAAATGTATTTGATTTGAAAATTTTATTAGTGTAGGTTGAGAAAGTGCAACGCAACATTAAAAAGCGTAAACTGTAATGAATAGATAAAATCAAATATTGCCTTTTGATGTCGATTAATGGTAGAAGTAATTTTTTTGTGGAAAACTTATAAGTAATTAATAAACAAAAATTAAAGAGAAAAGAGAAATGAAAAGATTGAAAAGACATCTAAAAGAATAGTGCATGAGAGGCACGCACGTGATTACTGCTAAAATGCAGAAGTTTTATATTATTTCCAAAAATAAGTTGGTTATTCATGATCCCACCACTACTTTTGCTGTTCCCTCTGTTATTTTAATTTTATCACACAGGCCATTTATTGCAGTGATTAATTATTTAATTACATAATACCAAGAGTCGCATAGGACATACTACTACTGTGCCTCATTTTTTTTTTAATTTTTTTTTAATTTTTAATTGACTAACATTGGCATCTGATTAATTAAATATTAATTAAGCACAGGCATATGGATCAGAGATACATGGGATCACTCACATGACTGGCTAATAGCATCTTCACAAGTTATTATTATTCTATGCCATCTGACAATTAACTAAAGTTGGCTTTAACCCAATGTAGCTTTACCAATGGCGCATTTATAATAATAATAATAATAATAATAATAATAATAATAATGACAATAATAATAATAATTTACCGATGGAGCATTTATAATAACAACAACAATAATAATAATAATAATAATAATAATTATTATTATTATTATTATTCCCACCTATCAACTTACTTTTAAACTTATTATTATTCCTATCGTAAATAATATTGAACAATTACTTTATAAAATTGCGCTAATTATTAATTTCAATTTGAAAAAATATGTTCTCTAACTAGTAATCTTCAGTACTGTAAATAAGTCAATAATCTGTTGATGTTATCCGTTTCAAGAGAAAACCAATGAATTTCCGAAGTGTACGTGTAGCTGTATTTAACATGGAACAAAGTTTTTGACTGATTCTCACATGGTGTGTATGAAAGTTTGATGCACTTCTTTTCATTTTATATTCCTTTTTTCTTTTGTTTAATTTCTTGGGACCGATGCATGAGCATATGATAGAAGTTAAATTCCTGAAAAAAAAAAATATATATTTTCTAACAAACACATAACATATGTAGTATTTAAAGTAGCTAATGGATATCAGAAAACTATGTGAAAGATCTTCCTTGGTAAATAAAAATCTGCCCGCTCTTGTAAACATTCTCTGTGAAAAATTTTGGGAAACTGCATGTACCCTAATAGTGTTTCATTTCATGATCATATGTTACTGCTATAGTATCTCTAATATATTAAATAATTAATTAACACAAAAAGAATAAATAAATTAACAAAATATAAAGCTTCGAGCAAGAAATAAATAATATCATGTATTAGAAATAACACTTACCATTTAATATGTGGATTGACATAATAATTGTGAAGTATAAAATTTTAAAATTAATTGTGTAGGAAATTTCTAAGAATTTACACAGAGGCTTGTAGGTGAATTCGATATTTCATATGTTTCAATATCCAGTGCAAGAAATAGGACTTATAGGAGCGATCTTTTGTTGCAATGCACTTATTCTTGTAGAGCAATTGTAGCAATATGATGTTGAATTGCAACAAGAAGTCTTTACAAGCACGGTGTTGTTGCAATAAATCGCCCCTAGCCCGTACGTAGGTCCTATTTCTCGAAATGTTGGTGTTATTAAAAAATTCCTAAATTCACCAATGGACTCGGGATTGTTGCTTTCAACAATAATTAAAAGTTTGATACTTAATTAGAATGTGTTTGCATACTAATTTTTACTCCTATTTTCTCATACTTTTTAAAATTTAAATTTAGTCAAACAAATCACATCAATGTATCTTGTAGGGTTCACCTGCATTATTAAATCTCCATCATTTAATTAATTTCACTCATTCTCTCTCTTCCTACTTATAAAAATACATACGTTAAAATGAGTATATATTCAAACAATCATTCCTCGTTATGAAACAAATAAATAAACTCGAAGCAATAGATTTTAGCCGCAAATTAAAATCTTTTAGTAATTTTTGGGTATTAACAACATTTTTCGGTCGTTGTATCCGTTCTTTCTTTTCATGAAATCGTATATTTTGTCAAGGTTGATATTTCTTTTAATTATTAGTATATAATTCGTCCTATTTCAACTGAAGTTCTATGTATCCCGTTATAAAATTAAAAAAAAAAAAAGTAAAGAAGACACTGAAGTCCTATGTAGATACATCCCATGTTGAAATTTTTATTGGGTTAAGCAAGGTATATATACCCTTAACATATTGGAAATTAAATCTTCTCCCAAGCATATACAACACGTCCCACGTAATGTTGCTACATAGGATGCAGGCAAGTGTCGTGATATCGATACGATGTGCTTTATCTATCTATTTATTTATTTATTTATTTATTTTTGTGGGGGATGTGCTTTATTTGATATAACTTTAATTTAAATTTTATTTTATTTTCTCATTTTTTAAATTATTAATTCATTAATTTGATATTTTTTTAAATTTTTTAATACACTTTTTTTAAAAAATTTCAACCAGACATGAGACATGTAGAAATTATTTTTTCAATAACCCCTATCAAACATAACCGAAAGAAACATATAAAAAAGCATTATTTTACCACATCATATATACATCTCTAATAGTAGTTCAACTAATTTGGTTAAGTCAATGATTAACCACAAGAGCCACACGACCTATCCATATCGGCGACTCTAACGATCAAACTCTATGTGCAATGTATAATTTTGAGTTCTGTATGTGAGCATGATATATCTATATGCTGTGAATAAGAGATCGATTCTCGATATTTACAAGCACAGTGTTTAAATGAGTGTTAATGACTAATTTTCCAAAACTTTTTCAAAAGAATTAATCAAAATATCAAAAGAAAAATGAACTCTGAAATTAGAGAATTGGTTCAACAATTTGCAATATTTTAGCAAAAAACTAGACTTCGAAGTACATTACGTACGTCCTATCCTCTACCTTTTCTGCCTCAAATTTTTTTTTTTTTTTCCCTTTTTCTGGAGCTAATTATGGGGCAAAAAGAAATCAAGAAACTACGTACCAAAGGTTCAATAAGTTGAAACCAATTTATCCTATAAAATTAATGAAAATTAGCAAAACTCTCTACTTAATTATTATTCTAGCTAGAAATCTATCTAAATGAGCTGCCCATAGTCCGGCCCGATATGTTGATGAATCAAGTAGTCGTCACCGTTGGATACATCAAACATAATGTTTTGATGGAGAAATTGTTGGTGTTGATGAGCCCTCATAAGTTCCTTTTGTCTCCTTAGTTCTAGAACTTTCCTATGCGAATTCGAATGCTTCGTCAGCACAAATGTCGGGCTCGCAGCGGGCCTGTACTCGGGTACGAGCCGGCCCGACTTGTAACGTACTCCACACGCGTTGCAAAGTGTTTTCGGGCCCATAGGCCCGGTCCGCCACTGCGGGGTTTTATCGGTGGCACAGTGAAGACATTTCCGCCCCTCAACGCCCTTTTCCGTGGTCGCCGAACTGTCGACTATGCCTTCTCTCTTCTTCACCACCGCCTTGGTTACTTTCTTGCCAGAGTTGGAGGGAATATCGATTCCGGGGGTGGTTGGCATTGCCGGAGGAGTGGCAACTGGGGTCGGAGATAGGACTAGAAGGCGGGATGTCCAGTTGCCAGGGGCGGCGCGTGACCGTTTGCTGCGGGCCTTGGCCGGGACCGGCATTTCCGGCCTGAGCATCGGGGCAGCATTGGCGGCTGCGGCGGCCGCAGCCATGGCGTTGGCGGTGGCTGTTTCGGGGTTAAATTGGTATAGGTGAGTTTGAGAAGCCTCATCATTTCGGGCCTTCATTGCTTGTATTAGCTGCAACCTTTGCATATCCTCTTCACTTGAAAATGAATCCTCAACAAAATTGGATAGCCATTCCAATTCAGCTAAATCATCTTGCTGTAATTAAGATTGAGACATAGTTTAATTAGAAGTAATATTTAGTTACCGATTAATTGTAATATGAACCACTTCAACTTTAATTCAGACGCTGACACATCAGCTAGTGGGCACGTTATCATATCCACTGGTGGGCACTTGATCATTTGGACACTTGTAACTATTAATATGGAAGATAATAATATTTAACTACTCTTAAGACAATTAAATAATTGTTAATTACCGGCATGCAAAGTTCAGTGTTGGAGAATTGGCCGTCGGTGAAACTGCCGACATCGCCGGGGAAGCTGCCGGACAAGGAGGAGTTGCAGGAGGTGTCGACGACGGTGGAGTCGGTGGAGCCGGCGACGGAGGAGTCGAAGGTGTCATCGACGACATCATCTTTGGGGAAGTCGAGGAGGTCATCAATGATGAAATGGTCGCCATTTTTGGAATGGAAAAAATCAGGGTTTTCCATTGATTAATTAATTAATGTGGATTTTGTTGAATAGAGAGAGAGCTTAATGAAGTGAACAAATGTGAGTTTTGTGGACAGAATGTAGAGAGAGAAAGAGATAGTTGGGGAAGTGAAGTTTTGGAGGAGAGAGAGAGGTGGAAGGAGAAGTAAGGAGGGGGGATTTATTTGCGTTTGAAGAGGACACGCATTTTGACGAGGAAAAGAAAATTATGGCTTCAAATAAACCTTCATTTTTCCTACCTTTAATAATAAAATATTTTCTTCTAATAATATTTGTGTATAAGTATCATATCCCAACTTATTCCTTGTTTGGCAATACTTACATTTGTTTTTTTTACATGACTTCGACACCGGCCTTTTACTCTTTTTGCATGCTTAAAATTAAAAACAATAAACTCCCATGTTCCTTTAACAGAATGTCATGAATTTGAGTCTATATTCCACCCTGAATTTCATATAATTGTACCAAAAAAAAAAAAAAAGTTTTATACATGTTTGCTAATAAACTCATTGAACTAAATTCATACTGCATAAATAATAATGTGGCCCTTTGTAAGTTATTTATTTATTTATTTATTTTAGTTTTTGTTTAAGTTGATTGGGCAAGTGAGGCAATGTATTGCTAATGTTGTAATACTTGCCCGATCTTGGCCAATGGAACGTTAGATTCAACCCCCCTTCCCATTGGTCTTTGTATTTCCGTTTTCTTTATTTCAATAAAAGAAAAATATTTTGCAAAAAAAAAAAAAAAAAGTATGCACACAAAAGAAAAGCCTTATCTAAATTGATTTAAAAAAAAAAAAAAAAGAGAAGAAGGAGAAGAAGAAATGTTTCATTTTGTTAAAAATTAAGTCCAATATTCTCTTAGATATTTTTTTGCCTAAAAATTATTTTATTACTCATTGTGTTGAGATTTATACGGTTTTATTTTGTTTTATCTACTATTTAGTAAGGGTTGAATGATGAAGATACAAAATAATATTGAAGATATTTTAAAGATTCTAAATAGATAGACTTTCAATATTTAAGGACTCTTAAATATTTAATTATTTTTATTTATTTTATTTTTATTTTAAGTAATCGTTTATAAACATTGAATAAAAAATAATGAAGTGTTAGCTTAATTATACACCTAACTGGTTGATTCGTGAGCGAATCACATTAATTTATAATCTCATGTTAGTTCTGATTCATGCTTCCACCAGCATCAGTTGAATACCTTTTTCACTTTTTCCCTTAAATTTAACCTATATATAATCTATTGGTGTTTAAGGTTTTACATAACTTCAAATTAAAAAAATAAAGTTTTTATATAACTTTGTACGGCATAGCACTAAGCTCTGTCAATAAAAACTCTATAGCCTCTTCTTCTCTTCGATTTTTCATTTGTTTCTTTAGATTTTTTAAAATAGATTTCTTAGTTTCTTTAGATTCTTAACACCATTAAATTCAAATAATAAATCAATTACATATTTTATAAAATTATATATTATTTGGTAGTATTATTTAACCTAAAATTTTAATTTTTGTCGAAATCAAAGTTTGCCGAATCACCATAACTTTCTGAGTTCCTAGAACATACTTCAGGATAAAAATCAAAAGGAATAAAGTAGTATCACATAAACTTATGATAAATTTGATAGAAACTTAAAAAGTAATCGTGAATCCGAAATAAATTTAACTTTATTCTGCAAATTAACACAAGCTAGCATGTGACCTCCATTTTTTTAAGTCTTAGGGATTCGTGCTCAAAGTTGTTAAGATATATATCTAATAAAAAATCACTGATTTCCTTAATAATTATTTTATGGGTAAATTACTCCAGTAGTTTCCAACCTTTCACCCTTCTTCCACTTTCATTCCCAACCCTTTCTTTTTTCACAATACAACTCCAAATCTTTCAAAAACTAGCTCTATTGGTCCAAATTGACTTGCTTAACTTGCAATAGGAGGTTATTAATTTTTGTATTTAATAAAATAAAGATAATTTAATAATTTAACTTCTACTTTTATCTTTTTTTTAGTAAGTAAAGACTAAATCCACATTTTCAATTTAAAATTTATTGTAATTTTGTATTTAAGTATCTATATTATTTAAATTTCCACCATAAACCTAGCAGCTACTCCGACTTACCCCACCTCAAAAATCCACCCCCATCCAAACAATCTCCCTAACCACACCAAATGTGAAAACCAGGAAGATTCCATGGTTGGTGTCGGAAAAGTAGGAATTTCCCTATGTAACGCCAAAATACAAGTTTATTTTCCTGCATTACCATGAAGACAATTGGTGTAGGGTAGTGATGGCCAAAAAAATCCAACCCGATCCAAACCCAATAGATACTCAATCCGAATGAAGCAAAATTTTCTTGATCCATAGATCCGTGGATCACAAAAAGCTGACATGATCAGATTCGATCCACATTAAAAGAAGAAATTTGATTTTAATTTAATTTAGGTAAATAAAAGACAATGTGAAAAATATTTTAACAAAATTTTACTTTTAAGTTGTTCAGATAGTCAACTCAATCATCACACATTTGCAAATTGTGATATTAATATCGAAATAAAAATTTAGAAAAATATTTTGAAAAATGTTTATCAGTATAGATCGTATATGGATCTTTTTCTTAATCTGATACCGATCTGATATAAGGAATATGGATTTAGATTGGGGTGATAGATGTGGATTTGGATTTGGATTTGGATTTGGATTAGGCATATCCAATCCTAACACGATCCATTTCCATCACTAGTGTAGGGTTGGGAGAGGGTGGAATGGGGACGAGTTTTATGGGTAGGTAGGTGGCACATAGTTGCTCGGATTTGTGTTGAAATTTTGAATAATTTATGGATTTGAATACAATATTTACAATAGATTCTAAACTGCACGTGAAGACTTAATCTTGGTTTTATTATTAAAAGGCTAATATTATATATACACTACAAATTTTAATTCACACACCTCAATTTAATTGCATGAAAGGGTTTTCAATTTTGTTTATAACAACAATTATGCCCACAAATTTTTTAACACATTTTTTATAATTAATTTTTAATAATTAAATTACCTTGCACATAAATATTATTTTATATTTAAATATTATATCAGTATCATTTGAAATCAAAAGCAAGATTTATATTTCATATGCATTATATTTTACATTATTAAAAATTAACCTGGATAAACAAGTGATTTGACATCTAAATAAATAATATTTTTAGACAAAAATGATCTATCTACGCTAAATTTACAATTAGTGAAAGATTAAAAATAATAATTGAAGGGAAAAAGTTGAGGATGTAATTGAATTAAGAAGCAAACATAATGAGAACCTTTAAAAGAATTAGAATGTCATGTCCCAATTAGCGGTAATATAATTGACCATTAGTAAATTAGTAAAAATAAATGTTAAATTGCTAAATTATCCTTATTTTATTAACAAATCATGAAAATACCTAATAATTTACTATTGTAGGTTAACCAAGTCAATTTGGACGAATTTGGCTAATTTTTAAAAGGTTGAGGTTGTATTGTCAGAAAAAAGGTTAGGGACCATAGTGCAAAAAGTGTAAAATGTTGGAGACTATTGGAGTAATTTACCCATATTTTATTTGATTAATTTATCATCAACCTTGGATTATTGTAACAACTAAATTATGCAAAAGGTCCAATTTTTAGTTATTTGCACTTTTAGCCTCAACCATTTTTCAAACTACGAGATCTCCAACCTTTATAAAATATTGGGCATCAGCTACATGCCAAAGTCTCCAACAATATTTCTCAAAATAAGAAAATTGCCATTGAAATCTTAGATAAATAAAAATCTCATAATTTATGTTACATAAAATGAGAAGATATAAAATGAGAAGAATAAATATTTCTTTTCCCAAAATGTCACACGTACAACTGTAGGTACCTTTGTCGTAACCCACTCCAATTAGAAGAAATATAATAACAATATAAAAAAAATGATACTCAAAAATCTAAGTTTTATTTTATATTTAATTTTTGTTGTATTCATTCTAGTTTATTTTATATTTAGATTTTGTCATATTTATTCCAATTAGAATTGGTGTTGACACAGTTATCAATGATTGTACATTATAATTGTGATTTTGTAGAAGAAGTGTAAAAATTTTGTGATATCGATTTATTTAGATTTCAAGGCTTTTTCCCTTATTTATTTATTTTTTATTTCGAGAAATATCATTAGAAATTTTGTCATTTTAAATAGGCAACGTCTAATCTACCCAATTTTAATTACATTCATCTACTCCAAGTACATACAAAGATGTCAAACACTAGAAGTTAGGGCAAAAGTTGACCTTCCATTACATTAGCATTGTTATGTATAAGATAAAATAGATAATAACATTTTGAGTTGGTGCATAAATATCATAGAGGCCCAACTTCCATAGAGCTTTATGTAATGCTACATTGCCGACTGCATGAGCCATTATATTGGCTAATTGTTCCTCACTTCTAATGTATAGCACTTCAATATTCCCTGGGTCAAGGTTATCCTTAATGTAGTTCCTATCAATCTAAACATGTTTGGTTCGATCATGTTGTACTAGGTTATTTGTAATTTCTATAACAAATTTGTTATCACAAAACAACACCATTGGTTTATGAGGATTCAAGCTCACTCAAGAGAATTTTTAACCATGTAAACTCAGTGGTTGCATGATGTAAAGCACAATGTTCAGCTTCAGTACTAGACATAGATACCATACTTTGCTTTTTACTTCTCCAAGAAACCAAGTTACCTCCAATAAATGATACATATCTTGACGTAGACTTTCTATCTAATCTTGCCCCCAGTAAAGTTAGAGTCCGTATAACCCACAATATCAAGATGCCTATGTTTGGAGAGTAAGATGCCCTTACCTGGGGAAGATTTCAAGTACACTAAGACACGGTTAACTGTATGCATATGCCTATCACTAGGATTATGCATAATTTGACTCACAACGCTCACTACAGATGATAAGTCTGGTCTGGTGAGGGTCAAGTAGATCAATTTTCCAACGAGTCTTTGATATCTCTCTTTGTTCATAGGCACTTGATCAAGGTAAATAGACAATCCATGATTTACCTCAATTGGAGTATTAGAAAGTTCACATGCCGAATAACCAATTTCCGTTAAGATCTAAGATGTACTTCCTTTGGGAAAGAAAGATACATTGCTTGGATCGAGATACTTCAATGCCAAGGAAGTATTTTCGATCACCTAAATCTTTCATTTCAAACTCTTGTGCCAAATAGCAACGAAGTTTCTCAATCTCACTCTGATTGTTACCAATAACAATCATATTATCCACGTACACAATGAGTAGGATAATACTATCACAATCCTTCTTGTAAAAAAGTGTGTGGTCTACCAACTTGCTTAGACCGGTATTTCTTTATTGAATAACTAAACCTTCCGAACCACACCTTCGGTGACTACTTCAAGCCATACAATTTAGCTTGCATACTTTACCGTCAAGAGGCAGAAATCCTAAAGGTGGATCCATATACACTTCTTTGTCAGATCACCATGAAGGAAAGCATTTTTCACATCAAATTGTCTTAGTGGCCAATCGAGATTAGCTGCTAGTGATAGAATAACTCTAACGGTATTCATCTTGGCCATTGGAGAGAAGGTTTCGTGGTAATCAATGCCATATGTTTGTGTATTACCTTTCGCAACAAGCCTCGCTTTGTACCTTTCAGCAGTTCCATCTGACTTATACTTCACAGAGAAGACCCACTTGCACGCAATTGTCTTCTTTTCTTGAGGTAGAGTTTCTTTGGAGAGTATTCGTCTCCTCTACCATTGTCGATTTCCACTTAGGGTCTTCAAGAGCTTCCTGAAAATTAATAGGGGTAGAAACTAAAAACAACTGGAGTGCAAATGTAAGGTAAGAATGAGATAGGCGGTGATAAGAGATATAATCAGATATAACGTAAATCACATAAGAAGAGGATTTTCAAAATCCTAATCTATCCTATTCTTTATGATCTTGAGTAGGGTATCTCCTACTTATAGGATCATTAGTGTCTAAAGGAGATGCAATATCAGAATTTGAGTCATCAGGAATAACATGAGAAGGATTTTGTACCTCTGAAGAATCATCCAATGGCGCGATGTCGTCCTCGCGGATACCAGTATTTTGAGGAGGGACAGTAACACTATCATTTCTCCTGGTATAGCATTTTTGGAACAATCTACGTGATCTATCACCCGAACCCGAGCTTCAGATTTATCTACTTCAGGCTCCTTTGCTCTCCCAAATATCCAAAATTTCTTCCCATCTAGCCACATTTTTTCCTCTTCCTTACTATGTACCTCACCTGGAAGAGGAACCAAAGACACCTCATTAGAAAAGAAGGATTCCGATTCACAAAATCGAACATCCATAGATACATAGTACTTCCTAGTTGAGGGATGAAAGCACTTATATCCTTTCTAAGAGTTTGAGTAACTAGGAAATACACACATAAGGGCACATGGATCAAGTTTATCACGTAAATGAGAGTGGACATGAACATAGCACACATAGCCAAAAACTTTGGGACAAATATTTAATACAGATGGAATAGGATGAAATCGCGATAATGTCCTCAAAGGTTTTTGAAAGTTAATGATACAAGCAAACATCCGATTAATCAAAAAGTCTGTTGTCGTAACAGCGTCAACCAAAAATATTTGGGAACATCCATAGTAAGATATAAAGCTCGAGCTACCTTGAAGACGTATTGATTTTTACGCTCTGCTATGTGCCGTTCTATTGAGGCGTGTAAGCACATGTTGTTGATGAAGAATGTCATGAGTTGTGAAAAAATTGGTAAGAGATTGATTCACAAACTCACGTCCATGTTCATAATAGAATACCTAAACTTGGGGATTGGAATTGTATTAGAATCATTTGTGAAAACTGAGGAATCACATATAGAATGTCATTCTTTTATTTCAGAAAATATTCCCAAGCGACCTTTGTGCAATCATCGATAAACAAAATAAAATATTTGTAACACAAAGGAGATGGAATGGAAAAGGGACCCCAAACATTAATATAAATGCAAGCAAAATGAACATTACTTTTATTATAACTGATTTTAAGAGGCCCATGATGATTTTTTGCCAAATACATTTCTCACATCGCATACTGAACTAAAGATGCCCTTGAACAAGTGAGAGAACATGCATTCTAAATAAGGAAATGAAGGGTGACCTAATCGGCAATGCCACAAAATGATCCTATCTCGACTAGTGGCTATATCTTCGTTCGATTGTCTTGAAATACACAACCAGAAGAAGAAAAGATTATAGAATAATCAAAAGTTTGTAATTCTACTGATAGAAAGAAGGTTAGTAGAAAGTGTAGGCGCAAATAAAACAGAGGACATAGAGAAAGTATGCGAAAATGAGACATTCCCGACCCCATTAATGGGCACATGAGTTCCATTAGCAACCAGGACAGACTTAACATTAGTTAGAGTGAGTAAATAAGGTTAGAAGAGGTATGTGTAAAGTGATCAATCACTCTAGAATCAATTACCCAAATGTTATCAACAATAGAGGTTAATGCTAAACGAAAGATACCTGTCTGAGAAGACAAGAGTTACATGAGAAGCAATAGACGGAAGAGTGTTAGCAAGTGTAGCCTTAGTGTGTTTCTTGTTTACCTTCTCCTGGATGTTTTGTGTTTGCCTTCTCCAGATGCTTTCGTAAATACCACTTCAGATATCCATTTGTCTTCCAATATCTATCAATAGCATGTCAAGTGCCATCACAAAAAGAGCAAGTCTCAGTACATCGAGAGATTGCCCTCTTGGCAACTAATGTAGAAGTCTCAGAGTGAGTTTCACCTCCCATAGTTAGTTGTCTTTGCTCCTTACGGCGAACAATCAAAAACACTTCCACAAGGCTAAGAACAGGAGAAGTACCCAAAACATGACTACTCACTTAATCTAAATTGTGATCAAGTCCAACGAGAAACATATAAACTCTATCCTTAGTTGTGCACTTGTGCAACTCCTTAATATCATTAGCGCATTTCATGCTATTCGGCCTAGGGTAATCAATTTCCATAAACAAGGAGTTCATTTCATTGTAGTAATTTGCAATAGGTTGCCCTTTGGCATAACTGAAATGACTTCTTCACAAGCTCATAAACTTGTGATGAGTCCGATACATCGAGATAACTCGTTCTTACTGAATCCCAAACATCCTTAGCAATTTGCCAGTTTGACACTGAACAAAATGTGATACCAAGTTATTTGCCATAGAATTTATAATCCAAGACTTAACCAATGCATCTTCGACCTCCCACTCATCATACCTCGAGTCATTTTCAGTAGGTGCAATCTTTTTATCATTAATATATCCTTTTTTTCTCCTACCAGCAATGTGCATTTCCAATATTTTCGACCAAACATGGTAATTGGTCCCATTTAATTTAACAGTAATGGGAACAAAGGTCTTTTGAATTGTAATTAGAGGTGTTGTCCTATTTTTAGTCATTTTCCCTACCTAATTGAAGCTGAAGACTAGTTCCAGTGCAAATAGAACAACACAAGGTTATCAGTAGCACAAATAAGAGTAATAACAGCTCTTAAACCAACTAATAAAGCCCCAAACAATACTTAACCAAGTCTCAAATCAAGGAAAAAGGCATCCCCAACAAATAACAGTCCCAAATAGAGCTTGAATAGCCCAAAAACAAAGAAAGGGAAAAACGGGACCTTAGCTTGCTGATGGTTTGAACAAACTCATCAGATATCGTCAAAAAAGGTCACCACAAGTTGCGTGAAGAGAGAATTGAGAGCAACGAGTCAAGCAATCCCCAAACTTCGAAGCAATTGACCCAAAAAATGACCTAAGTAGTTCGCACGTAACCCAAGAGCACTGAGGTGGCTGTGCAACTTGACTTGGAGCTCATCGGCGACTGTAGCCGTCGGCAACGACATCGGAATGGACCGCTGAAGGAATCGGGTTACGTTTTTCAAAATTTCTCACTTCCCTCTCGTATCCTTTTTGCTCTGATACCAACTAGAATTTAGGGAAAAGTTAACCTTTCATTGCATTAGAATTGTTATATACAAGATATAATTGATAATTACACTTTAGTCCCTAATTATGTAAACCCATCATTGAAGTACAAATAAACCTATTTATTCAACTCAAACACAGGGTTGGTTGAAGATAAAGCTGTTAAATTAATGTAACTTGTGTTTAGGTGGCTTCCAAACAGTTTGATTAGTATATTGATGAAGATTGTAAAATAAAAGAGGGAATTACATTCCACCAATTTGCTCTGCATTTCTCATTAATACTGTTATTTTTTGAAATTTTCATAAATGGTGAATCTTATTCAATTTAGTCTTTATAAATTATGAAATTTGTCCTACTATAGTTTCGAGTTTTATTTTATTATTTATTATTATATCTTCAGTATTTAAATCTTTTTGGAGATTGATATTATGTAAAACACTTATTTGAATTCTTAAATTTGAATAAGATCGTTATCAACTGTTATCAATTGCAAATTAATTTTAATGTTAATCTCGTTTACAATCCTATTGACTCCAAACTCTATTGCAAGTATTTTGGTTTACACAACATCTTCACCAAATTCCCAGAGCTATTATCCCTATTTTCTTATTGTCGTTGCATATTTTCTCTCTGTCTGTCTGTGTGTGTGTGATGTTCAAACAACAAGGTGAGGGTTTCTTCAATTCTTTGCATCAATTCGGTTGATTTTGCTCACCATCCGGTAGCTCATTGTTTATTATATTCTATTCTGGACATTTCTATCTTCCATTTTTTATTTGGGCGAAAAATTATTGTACGATCAAAGCTCAATAACTTTTATTGTACTTTTTTTTTCTGAAGATCAGTGTTCTTTCTTAGTTCGTCGTCGCCTTGCTATTGTTTGCTTTTTTTTTGGATTCAAATGGTTTTTAACTTAATTGATCAAGAGATGTTCTTTCTCTTTGTCCAACGTTCCTAAATGGCCATTGGTAGTACCGTTTTTGTGTTTTGTGTAAACTGTATCTACTAGACATTTTGGACCATATGTAGCTTTAAATAGTGGGGCAATGTTGTTGAATCTTTGTCGTTTGTTGTGTCAATTTTAAATACTCGCAATCGTGTGAATCGATTGAAGTATTGAAATGTGAGTAACAAGGTCGATCCCACGAGGAGTGCAAAAATGATTTTGAAAGTGTAAACTAGTCTAGCTTAGTTTCACTTCTAGCTAGTTGAGACAATATCAATTGTTTCAAGTAAAATGATAAGTTAGATGAAAATAACAAAAAAAAAAAAACATAAAAGTCTCAATGAGATCTAATAAGATAGGATTTACTAAGGTTTTGGAATTCACCACTATTTGACAATGAAATAAATAGGTATCTATCAACTCTTAAATTCAAGCAATAAGTCGAAATCAATCTATTATCGCCTATAGATTTAACATTTAAGCTCAACTAAATAAAACTCTAAAGTATGTTCTTCTTTGCTTCTTTTGGAAAATTTTCTAAGCATTCACCGTATCAAATTAAGAAAACGATGAATCAAAGATAATTACTTTAACAATTTAATCAAAGCAAGTAGTAATCAACTAAATCCTAACTATCAATAATACGTGATATTAAAGATGAAAGATCTTTTTGAATTGATCACTAAGTAAGCAAGAACCATAAGCGTTTCACACAAATGGAACTAATATGATACCAAAATTATTACATTGTCAAAAAGGGTTTCATCCTCAACCTTAGTACAAAATATTTAGAACATGATTAAATTAATAAAATAAAGAAAGATAGAACCGAGCATAGATTCAAGTAGTAATCTATGAAATCTTCAATGTAAATGCCTCTACTTTCGTCTAAGCTTCTTTCTCCTGTCCCCTAGGATTTTGTCTCTCAAAGTTCATGTCCTCAATGGTTGAAGGAATGCTCCTTATATAGAGGAAATCACGCCACTTGAGCCTTGCAACTTGATAATGTTCATGCATAAACTTGGTTGGTTGTCCACTGTTTTACAGCAGAAATATGCAACTTGCAGCTGCCTTTTGGTCATTATATACATTGAATCTGAAGTTTTCATAAACATAAGAGTTGTTCCCACTTGAGTTTTCTATGTGCTGGAAAAATTTCAGGTCCATTGGAATTTTTTAGGCCGAGATATGTCCAAAACACTAGCTACTACCCAGCTGTTCAGCTTCTATTCCGAGAATGTACTAGCTTGCATCTGGTTGGAGATTTTTCGGGCTGTTACGTCCAGATTCAAAATTTGGGGATAAAGTATGACTTGTAGACCTTTTCCTTATCTTTCGAACGGTTCAAGAATCACCTAATTTGGATAAGTATAGCCAGCGGTATGCTTAAAATACCGACAACTGTAGAGGTTGAAAATTTGACTGTTCAACCTCTTGATCTTGTTCAATCTTTCAAGCTGATTTTGGCCGCCTTAATCTATGCATACTTGAAAATGACAAAAATAAATTTGGTAGATTTATATCTTATCTTCATTCTCCAACAATAATCATCCCAATCCAATGTATAAAATGCCTGGTATGATCAAAACAATCTGAGCCCGCCAGCTAGTCGACATCTGTCCTGAGAAGAACATTACTTGCACATTCATGATGATTTTTGGCAATGTTCTGGGTCTAATTGGAACATAGTCATCTTAGATGAACTTTTAGAGCTTTGAATGTACTTTCCAACCCAACTTGAATCACCCAATTACGAGTTTTACAGATCAAGTTATCATAGTTTTTCTAAAGGCAATACATTGGGCCGCAACATTTGACTTTCCACAAATTGCTTCCAAGTTGCAACCTTTATTTTCTCCCACTCGTAATACATTAAAAATGCACTAATAAGCAATGTTTTCACATGTAAAACTTGTCATTACATACATAAATACATACTTTGATTGATTGTATTGTGGACCATGTATTTATACAAATTGAACTTGTGACAAGAAACTCGATATTTTTTGCTCAAATGACAGAATTTGGAGAATATGAATGTGTAATGTAAATGATATATCAACTATGCACTTTTCGACCCTAATCATCGTTGTTAGCTTCATTTTTGGAAAATCATTGTGATGTGATCCCGGACTCATGAAGTTCATGGGACACACTCCGTGTTCCGATCTGGCCGATTACAAGGGCTAGAGAGGCTAAACTAAAGACGAAGTTGGCGGGATTAATTGAAAAAATATGTCATCAATGTCCAAAGACGCCATTCGGAGGCTCAAGAAGCAAATTGAAGCCTAACAAGGGTGAAAAAGATCCACCTATTGACCGTTGGAGAGAGCAGAATCAAGAATGAAGAAACTAGGTTAAATTACAACCGTACCCAAAGTTATTACGGTCGTACTTCAAGTATTATAGCCGTACATTTAATTATACGACTATATCTTTTGAAGCCAAAGTGCCAAAAACATACGGAGAGATTTTTACGGCCGTACGTTAATTTTATACAGCCATACTTTTGGTTATACAGCTCGTGCCTATGTTTTTATGGCTGCAAAGTGGGACTTCACAAATTTAGGGAAGAAAGTTTCAAATAGCAAATTATGGCCATAATTTTGTTTATACTGCTACAAAACTGGGTTATATGGCCGTAACTGAAGATCACAGGTTTTGGTAGACAACTCGTACATATTTTGCTTACGGCCATACCTTAGGATTTTACAGCCGTACCCGTAAATTTTATGGTAGTAATTTAAATCAATTTAAACCTTTTTGTGACTAATTTTAGGATATTTATTAGTTTATTATTATTTCCATTTCCTTTGCTTTGTATATGTATGAACAAGTTCATTTGTAAGGTTTTCAACTTTGAAGATAATGAAAGCTTTAGCTTTTGAGTTGAGTTTGACTCCTACTCCCGTCTTCATTGGATACCCAAACTTATCGAGATCTTGATCACATCTCGTGGCATTCATCCTCATTATTTGTTGGTGTTGTTGAGTTGAATAGAGTGATCCTTCTCCTCGCTGAGAAGTGACGAGTTGCTACCGATCATCTACCGAATATTAGCTTTTTTGGCATTAGACTAATCTGATCTGGCTTATGTTAGCTCAATTCTAGCGTGGTTCACATCAATTGGTATCAGAGCAGAGGCTCTAATCATTTGATATCTATTTTATTTTATCTGTTTATGTTATTTTTTATTTTTAGAACTAAGATTTGAGTTAGTGGTTGAATCTAATTTCTTAAATCAATTTCTAGTGTTTTATGTTCTTAAGTAGAGACTTGGGATTCTTGAGGTATTCTTGATGAACTTGAGTTGTTCTTGAGTGATTCTTGAAGTAACTTTGAGTTTCTTGTAGTAATCTCAAGAACTTGTGATTGTGTGTGTGCTTTGTTGTTATTAGATAAAAAATGTGTAGAGATTACTATGTGTTCTTGGTATTCTAGGTGTAAATTTAGTTTGTGGTTATAATACATCTACTTTCTAGTCTTGTGTTGTAGTGGTATTGTTTGTATCATTGTTATAGTGGGATAAAAAAAATAAAAAGAGGGATAGGCCAATTTTTTTAAAAAGTTGAAACGAGCCCAAGAAAAAACAATGGAATTCCCAACAATGTTGAACGAGTGTTAGTCCATTGATTGGCTACACTTAGTCTTTATTTTGATATTGAACATCCTAGTTACTTCAGTGTCATAAGTGTGAGTTGTATTTGTGAATTGTGATACATTGTCAAGTATGTGGACTCGTGGAACTTATTGTTACTTGAGTTACTTCGTTTCATCTTGGCAATTGGGCATTCTAATTGGGATTGGATCAAGCAGGATTATCTTATCTTATTTGAGTTCGTTAGTCCTTTGAGGATGTAGTTGTGAGGAGAAAACAAAAGGTAAAAGGCCGACAGATGAGTGTAGTATTAGGTAAAAGGCCTATTGAGTCACAAACACGAGAGAAAGAATTCACGAGATGACATATTCACACACTTGCACCCTTTTATGTCTGACATTCATTCTACTGCATGTGAAGGAACCCATTCAACAATGGATACCGAAATGAGGAGAATGTTGGAGGAAAGTTTGAGGGAAGCTAGAGCTACTAGGGAGTCAATAGCCACCTTGAGCACAAGGATAGATATGTTGGAAGCTATACAAAGACGACCTAGGTGTGGAAATGGTAGTGAAGATACCCGGATAGTGACCTAGAAGATGAAGAGGAGCCTAGGAGGAATGTGAGGCGAGATAGGGTACCACGGGATCGACGTGGAAGAAATGAGAATGAATGAGAAATGAAAAATGTAAAGATCGAGATTCCATCATTCCAAGGGAAGTCGAATGCGTATGCCTATCTAGATTGGGAAGGAAAAGTTGATGTCTACTTCCAATGGCATCAAATTTCGGAAACTAGGAAGGTGTTTCTATCACCTAGGGAATTCACGGGATACGTACTAAATTGGTAGAAACAAGTTACCACAGCTAGGAGAAGAAATGATGAGGACCCCATTGAGACTTGGGATGCGCTGAGGTTCGTATTGAGGAAGAGATTTACCCTCACATTACTATTGGAGTCTGTTTCAAAGATTGCAAGCTTTGAACCAAGAAGGACAATCCGTTGACGCCTATTACCAAGAGATGAAGTCATTGATGACACGAGCCGATGTTGTAGAAGAAGCGAAAGCTACCATGACTAGGTTCTTTGGTGGACTGAATAGAGAGATTGCCAACTACACCGAGCTACAAGAATATACCAATCTTCAGGATTTGCCACACAAAACCATGAAAATGGAGGCTCAACAAAAAAGGAGATTGCCTAGCAAGCCTTAAGTCGAAAGTAGTAGCAACTTTGTAAAGGCAAAGTGGGTTGATAACCGTGGAGATAAAGGAACTTGGAAAGCCATAGGAGTGAACCACCCAAAGAGACACCGAAAGGAAACCCTAGTTTGGAAGATAAAGGCAAGGGATCGATAGTAAGGACACCAGGGCGAAACCGAGGTGTCAAGTGCTTCAAATGCTAAAGGTTTGGCCATTATGCCTTCGAGTGCCCTAATAGACGGACTATGTTGGTGTATGAGAGCGGTGAGGTGGTCACTGAGGATGAAGAAAATGACACTCACTTCGTTGAAGAAGAAGATTAGTTGGAAAAGAACAATGAAAGTATACCAATTATTCCCAAATCATTGGTGATGAGGTAAGCTTTGAGCACCCAAGCTAAGGTGGACGAGACCGCTACTCAATGGGAGAACATCTTTCACACTCGATGCATGGTGAATGGTAAGCCTTGTGGAGTTATTATTGATGGGGGTAGTTACACCAATGTAGCTAGTACATTTTTTGTGAAAATGTTGGCTTTCCACTCATTCCACACCCTCAACCCTACCAATTACAATGGTTTAATGATTCGGAAGAGATTAAGATGAACAAGTAAGTGAAAGTACCTATAGCTATTGGTTTTTATGAGGATGAAGTGTTATGTGATGTGGTGCCGTGCAAGCAAGCACACATTTTATTAGGACGTCCGTTGCAATATGATATGAAGGTGATGCGTGAAGGTTATAGAAATCGATACACCTTTAAGATGAATGGGAAGTCGATTACTCTTCCTCCATTATCACGAAAAGGGGTCTATGAGGACCAAATGAAATTGAAGAGTGAGAGAATGTGAAAAAGGAGAGACGAATGGAAAAATGAATGAGGGAGTAAAATGAGAGATGAGAGAAAAGATTGGAGAAGGGAAAAAGAAAGAAAGTTTCTTGGCAAAAAGAAAAGAACTATCGAGTGGCCTTTCGGAAAACCAATTGATGATCTTGTTGATGTACAAAAGATCTTCATATGTCCGTAACTCTAACCAATCCTTTCTCGATATTGTTAGCTTTCTTTTATGGGAGTTTGAGGACATGCTATTCGAGGAATCGCCAAGTGGATTTCCTGCCCTTCAAGGGATTGAGCATCAAATTGATCTTGTACCCGGACCTACAATTCCAAATCGTCCTGCTTATCGTAGTAACCTGGAGGAAATAAAGGAGTTACAATGCCAAGTGGAAGAGTTGTTGAACAAAGAGTACGTGAAGGAAAGCTTGAGTCCATGCGCCGTACCGGTACTTTTGGTTCTAAAGAAGGATGGAACATGGAGAATGTCTATTGATTGTCAAGCAATCAATAATCGCCACCCTATTCCTAGATTTGATGATATGCCAGATGAATTGCATGGCTCAAATATGTTTAGTAAAATTGATTTGAAAGGAGTTATCATCAAATTCGCATGCGGGAAGGGGATGAGTAGACGACAACTTTCAAAACCAAGCATGGCTTGTATGAATGGTTAATGATGCCATTCGAGTTAACAAATGCATCGAGCACTTTTATGAGACTTATGAATCATGATTTATGTGCTTTCATAGGTAAATTTATTGTGGTGTATTTTGATGGCATATTGATTTATAGTAGGGGTTCGAGTGATCACGTTGAACAACTTAGGAGTGTGTTGGATACGCTAAGGCGCGAACAATTATATGCTAACCTCACTAACAGTCAATTTTGTCTTGAGATGATAGTATTTCTTGGTTATATGGTGAGTTCACATGGAGTGGAGGTAGATGAAGAGAAAGTAGAAGCAATGAAGAATTGGCATACACCTACAAATGTGTCGGAGTAAGGAGCTTTCATGGTTTGGCTAGCTTTTATAGATGCTTTGTACCTAATTTTAGCTCTTAAGCTGCACCACTAATTGAAGTAATCAAGAAATATGTTGGTTTCAAGTAGGGTGTTAATCAAGAACATGCATTTCAAAACATTAAAGATAAGCTATGTTTTTCACCCGTACTTGCCTTGCCTGATTTTTATAAAACTTTTGAGATTGAATGTGATGACTCGGGGATAGGTATTGGTGCTATATTATTGCAGGAACGGAAGCCGATTGCCTACTTTAGTAAGAAATTAAATGGAGCCACACTTAATTACCCAACGTATGATAAGGAGCTATACGCATTGGTTTGTTCTGTAATGCCCCGTTCGATTTCGTACGAGATTTGTGATGATATGAATGTGTTTTGATATGATCATTATGTGTTTGCTATGTTTATGATATGTTTCCAAGTGTATTTGATATGTTTGAATTTGGTACGGCCTTAAAATCTATGTCACAAAAGAGAAATTTCAGCAGATTGCAATTCATGGTCGTACAAGTATACGATACGGCTGTAAAGGTCAAGTTACGACAATAAATAATTTTGATACAGCCGTAAAATTCATGAACAAGGTTTTAAAAATTTTCAGAGAATACACTACGGCCGTATATTTCAAAAATACGGCCGTAAGATAAGATATACGACCGTAACGGATATTATGTGGTCGTAAAATTCAAAAGATGAAGAGATGAAGAAAATTTTCAGAAACTTTTATATGGCATCGAAATTTACTGCCGTAAGGGTAAAAGTTACAGCGTAATTCTTAGTCGACAGAAAAATTTTATTGACATTTCTAGCCAATTGGGAAGGTTTAAATGGCCAAATCTCGTCCCTAACTTGGCAAAAACACCCAAGACCATTCCTAAACACCTCTAAGTATTCCCAAACTTGGTTTGATAATTTCTCTATCAATATTCATCATTTTGTCTTCATTTTGGCATTAAAGAAAAGAGGAGAGAAAGAAGAAGGGAAAAAGAGGAAGTCACCAAGCATCCTTTAGCTTGTTTTTATCTATTCAAAGGTGGGTCATAGATGTACGAGTTATCAAAGAAGGTGAGTATATGTATATATGTGAATTATTTTCAAGTATATGATTGTTAAGCAAATTTTCTATGTTTGGAAGCTTGATATGGATGATTTGAGGTATTTGTGTACATGATATAATTAGATGATCATATGATGATGTATGTGAAGAGTTCATGAGTATAATAGAATGCCTACATGATTGTGAGACTTGGAATTGTGTTATAAATCCTTTATCTAACATCAAGACTTGAAAATGGATGTTTGCACAATTATGACATGAAGAAATGTGAGTATGATGCTGCTTATCATGTGTTTACATATACATAAAGGTAAAAGTAGGCCATTGGGGGATTTAAGTCCCATAAATGCTGAAAGGATGCCTAACAGGGAATTTAAACCCCAAATGAGAAACAATGCCTGACCAAATATGAAATGTTATACATGAGCGCCATTGTAAGCACATGATTCGCAGTTGTACCCAAATTTATGATTGTGACATGCATTGCACCTGCATCTATTCCCATAGAGTCTTTATGACTCATTATGTTCCTTTTATCTGTTTTGAGATGATGCATGATATGGTAAGAATGTGGGAGATGGCGGAGAGTCCTCCAAAATTGATGTGTAAGGATGTGTGTGTGGGAAAAAGGAAGGAGCTAAAGATTCTGTATAAATGTTTTGTACTTGATCCAAATTCACTCGAGTTATTATGTATATGTTAAAAGGTTGCAAGTTAATTAAGTAATCTCTTATGATCAGTCGTGATTTGAAAATGAACTTGTGGACTTGATAATGTTATCAAAGAGTGACGCCGACTCTAGCCCCATTTTATAGAAATATGACCTTAAAACTAGCACGTGCTCACCACATGACATATAAGTTGTTGTGCTAAGTACGTGTTAGACGATGTATTATAACAACGGATTGAGGCACTAGAAGGGGTGTTACACATTCATTAGAGAATTGGCAACATTACCGTGGCCAAAAGAATTTGTAATTCATACGGATCATCAATTTCTCAAGCACTTAAAGGGGCAAGGAAAATTGAACAAGTGCCACGCAAAGTGGATGGAATTCATTGAGAAATTCCCGTACATGATAAGTACAAGCAAGGTAAAGAGAACATTATGGCCGACGCTTTGTCACAAAGGTATGCTCTACTTTTCACTTTAAGTACTAAGTTAGGGTATGAGATGTTGAAGGAATTATATGCCAACAATCTTGACTTCTCTAGTACTTACGTTGCTTGTGAAAATGGTTGTGTTGATAAGTTCTCTAGGCTAGAGGGATACTTGTTTAGAGAGAACAAATTATGTGTTCCCACTAGTTCTATCTATGAGTTGTTGGTAAGAGAAGCACGTTATGGGGGCCTTATGGGACATTTTGGAGTTTATAAAACATTAGATGTCCTTCACGAGCACTTCTTTTGGTAAAAAATGAAACGTGATGTGGAAAGAATTTGTTCAAATTGCATCACATGTCAAAAAGCTAAGTCTATAGTCTTACCCCAAGGATTGTATATGCCTTTACCAGTGCCACAAGCTTTGTGGGAGGATATTTCTATGGATTTTGTGTTAGGGTTGCCTAGATCTAGGAATGGTTGAGATTCTATCTTTGTAGTTGTTGACAGGTTTAGCAGAATGGTACATTTTATACCTTGCCACAAAACTGATGACGTTACATACGTAGCCGACCTTTTCTTTGGGGAGATAGTGCGTTTATATGGTATTCCCAAGACAATTGTGTCGAATAGGGATGTCAAATTCTTAAGCTACTTTTGGAAAATGTTGTGGGGTAAACTAGGAACTCAATTGTTGTTCTCTATCATGAGTCACCCCAAACCGATAGTCAGACCGAAGTAGTCAATAGGACCCGATTAGTTGTTACGAGTCTTAATTTCAAAGAATCTGAAAACTTGTGAAGAATGTTGCCTTTCGTAGGGTTGGCATATAATCGAGCCCTGTATATTGCTACTGACTTTTCTCTATTTGAAATTGTGTGCGCATTTAATCCTTTGACTCCATTAGAGTTTATTCCTCTAACTTTGAGTGAAATGATTAGTTTGGAAGCCAATGTTCATGGGATGCATGAAAAGGTCAAATTAAGGATCGAGAAGAGAAACGAACAAGTGGCCAAGCAAGTGAATAAAGGGAGAAAACAGATCCTGTTCGAGTTGGGCAATTGGGAATGGCTTCATTTGAGGAAAGGACATTTTCCCCAATAACGCCGGTCAAAGCTACAACCACAAGGTGATTGTCTGTTCCAAATCGTTGAAAAAAGTGAATGACAACGCCTACTAATTGTATCTTCCAAGTGAGTATCACATTTCTACAACTTTTGACTTGTCTGACCTCATTCTGTTTGATGCATATTCTAATTTGTCAACGAATCATCCTGAAGAAGGAGAGGATGATGTGATCCCGAAGTCATCAAGTTCACGGGACGCACTCCGTGTTCCAATCGGGCCAATTACGAGGGCTAGAGCAGCTAAACTAAAGACGTCATTGGCGGGATTCATTGAAGAAATGTGTCATCAATGTCCAAAGACGTCATTTGGAGGCTCAGGACGTGAATTGAAGTCTAACGGAGCAAAAGAGATCCACCTATTGACCGTTGGAAGCGAGCAGAATCAAGAATACAGAAATTGGGTTAAATTACGGCCGTACCCAAAGTTATTACTGTCGTACTTTAAGTATTACGGCCATACATTTAATCATATGTCTATGTCTTTTGAAGCCAAATTGCCAAAAACACGCAGAGAGATTTTTATTGCCATACTTTAATTTAATACGACCGTACTTTTGGTTATACGACAGTATCCATGTTTTTACGGCCACAAAGTGGGATTTCATAGATTTGAGGAAGAAACTTTCAGAGAGCAAACTATGGCCGTGCTTTTGTTTATACGGTCGTAAAATAGGATTATACTGCCGTAATTTGTATTATACAGTCGTAACTAAAGATCACAGGTTTTGGCAAAAAACTTGAAGAAGAATTTTTATGCCTGTACATATTTTAATTACTGTCGTACCTTAGGATTTTATGACCATACCCATAAATTTTACAACCGTAATTTTAGCCGACTTCAACCTTTTTGCGACTACTTTTGGGATATTTATTAGTTTATTATTATTTCCATTTCCTTTCCTTTGTATATGTATGAACACATTCATTTGTAAGGTTTTCAACTTCGAAGATAATGAAAGCTTTAGCTTTTTTGTTGAGTTTTACTCCTCCCGTCTTCATTGGACATCCGAACTTATCGAGATCTTGATCACATGTCGTGTCGTTCACCCTCGTTATTTGTTTGTGTTGCTGAGTTGAGTCGAGGGACCCTCATTCTCACCGAGAAGTGACAAGTTGCTATCGATCATCTACTGGATATTAGCTTTTCTGGGATTATACTAATCTCATCTGAGTTGTATTAGCTCAGTTCTTGCGTGGTTCATATCACATTGGTCAATAGCATGTTAGCAATTTAAGTAACAACTCCCAATTTCAAAGCGCATTATAGTAATGACATTAAGTTGCACAGGCACATACAAGCATAGCTAGTCAACTTGGCAACAAACTAGTCCTAACTCCCAGTTTCAAGATCCATGACAGTAGTGACATTATGTACCACAGTTGCAATGTTGACAATTTAACAAGTTCAAGTTAAGTTTAAAGGTTTAGAATAATGAAATGTGATTCGTCTCTAGTTTAAACCACTCGACAATTCCACTTTACAATGTCTTCATGGAACAATGATTTCAATACTCGAAATATTAAAACTAAGGTAACTTCATCAGAATTGTCTTTTCAAAGCATAATATAGTCTAAACAATTATTCATAAACAGAAAGCATTATTTCAAATGAACTAGTAATTGAACACTTAAAGTGCATCAAGCAAGCTTGGTTCTATTGGCAGATTCTGGTTGCACATGTTAGTAACAAAGCGTAGTAACTTAGCATAAATCGAGTACTCTAATAGTAAACAAGACAAGTTAATTGGTATTCTTACCGTCATCTATGGTATTCTTTCAATGTTCTTCATGTTCAATAATTTCAGTTTATAGAATCGGGAGTCTTTCCTATTTTGTTGCATATTTGTCATTGCATGCAGGGGCGGAGACAGGGGTATTCCGGGGTATTCCTGGGTATTCCCAGGAATACCCAGTTTCTAAGATTTTTTTTTTTTTTTTTTTTAAGGTTTAGCTTTGGAATGAAAGAATGGCTTATTTCTGGGTAAAAGGGCGAGGAAGACGGTGCACAGTGGTCTGGTATAGTTCACGAATCTCAAGAATTGAATTATTTGAATAAGCAAGTCTCTCTCTCTCTCACCGCTGACCATGACCTCTCTGACTACTTTGTACAATTTTCTTTTTCTTTTATTTTTGTTTTCTAGCTATCCTTTTTCTATAATAATTTTTTTATTTTCTTTTTTTTAGAGTTTAGAAGGGAATTCTTATAAATTAAAATTTCTTTTTGGTTCATGACTTATTATTATTTATTTATTATCTTTTTTTTCACATATGTAGTCTATTTTTTTATTTTTGAGTTATTCCACATATATTTTTATTTTTTATATTTAATAGTATTTTTTATTCATTTACTATTATACCCCACCTATATTTTTAAAAATTTATCTGTATGAGTATGTGCCTATGTGGTTTTCAAGAAAATAATTGTTAAATAATATATAAATTTTAGAATATATAATTCTCCAACTACTTAAAATTTATTAAAACGAACATTATTGTTTACTCTAAAAATAAATATTAGTTAGCCTTTTTTAAAAAATAAGAAGAAATTAAAATTTAAAAGTATAATATGGATAAAGAACATGACCATATTAAAATGAAGTTACTTTATCAATGAATTAAATAGAAAAAATAACACTTTAACAATCCATTCCGAAAAGGGAGAGAAAAAATGAAAGAAAATTATATAATTTTCATTAGTTTTTCAATAATTTTTGTTTTTAATTTGTGCATACCCAACCTCCAGACGCTAGCTCCGCCACTGATTGCATGATGGTAAGAAGCATTTCCAATGAGGATTTTGTGTTAATCATTCCAAGTACATAATCCCTAAAATAGTGGTTTATTGTTATTTGTTTATTAAGAGATATTTAATAGGTAATTGTCTTTCCTCCTAACCGATAATGGTGAAACCTTATCCAATAATTTGATTTAATAAAAATTATAATTATAATTATAATTTAAATAATGACATTTTATCGGTTTCTTTCATTTTCTAAAATTTTTAAATCATTTTGTTTTCAAATATGTACAACAATCGATCCTCACTATTTTTGAAAGTCTATTATACATTTTTGAGAAATCAAGAATGTTATGATTTTTTGGTAATCTTATTTGAGAATTCATCCCGTTACCAAAAGTTCCCAAAATAGAATGTTATGTTGATGAAAGTTGGGTTTTAAATGAGCATTAATTTTTATTTTTATTTTTTTAGAAAATGAGCATTACAATTTAAAAGTGAGAAGTTAGTGAAATTAGTCACAAATAAACACACACAACAAGCACAGAATTAAAGAAGCAAATAATTGGACACTACATATTAGTGATGAAGGAAAAGTGTCTTGAAATGTCTGGGAAATCTAATTATTCAATCTATTAGAAAAGATATTTACGCTATTAGTCTAGATGAACTAAACCTTAACAACCAGTCAAAAAAAAAAAAAAAATGCACCTTTGCAAGTCTGCAACACCAGAACTCTTTCTCCCTGCTGCATCATCGAGGATGCAAGATCAATCCTCTTTCCGTCCTATTGTTGAAACAATACCATGATTGCAGTTAAACTGACGACAAATGTAAACCATTCTTACAGTTAGTTTACAAAAACACAACTTCTCCTAATGTGTTACATTTTCAGTGAAAAAATGAGGTACTCCCCAGATGTACCCAGCTTCACCATCACAACATATGACGAACTTTTCTTTGGCTATGCTGCCTATGCACAACCAACTTCACCATCACAACATATGGCGAACTTTTCTTTGGCTATGCACAACCCGCTCAATTATGGTTTTTAGTACTATCCTCTAACTCACATCTGTTAGGGATCATTTAAAGATCAAATCCCAGAATGTCTATCTTCGAAAATTATGATCTTTGATCACCTCGATCGACGAAGCAAGATTGGTCGAATAGCAGCCTTGAAAGCTTCAGAAAATCTTTGTTCAGAGAACCTTAAAGCTCGTCTCCTGGCAGCAGCCGCCATCCCAAGCCGCTCAGCCTCAGGCATTGTAATGATTTTGAGTATAGCATCTGCATATTCTTCTTTACTCTCAGCTAGAAATCCTGTTTGCTTCCCTTCTTCTGCTAAAACAATGTCCATCTTCGGGCCAGCTGAATTATGAGCTAATAACATGCCAAAAATAAAATAAATAAATAAAAAAGATGAGATCTGTATAACATGAGGGGATACCAACAATACAAAAAATATTTGGAGAACACACCAATTGGTATAGCGCCAGAAGCCATGTACTCAACAACGCTTATGCCAAAATGCTCGTCTATCATGGAGTGAATTCCCGCAACTGCACCACCCAAAAGTTCCACCAGATCACTGCAACAACTCAGAAATAAATACTTCAGGTCCATCTCCTAATAGGGAAATGCTGGTAAATGATCGAAAAGATGGCAAAGCCTATGCAAATATTTATTACTCTATTTATGCACATATTGACAAAACATCATCACATCAAGGTGTTGAAGTACCTATCGAAACTGGTAATAGATACATATGTTGTTAAATCTCAGATATCTGCACAACTTGTATGAATTTAAGCATAAAATCTCGGAAAATGTTGCTCAGTGAGAGAAATATTGGCATTTAATTAGTTCTTATAAATGGGAAAATACATGATCAATTCAACTAAAAAAAATGAAAAAATAAAATCAAATCTGTGTTCAAGCAGATTGGACACGGTAATTTCCCCCGTCTGAATCACAAGTTTCTCTGTGGCTGCAGTTGCGATGAAGGAAACTTCTGTTATTTTTTATTTTTATTTTATTAAGGGGTGTTGTCCAATCCATCTTATCAACCTAAGATGTTAAATCACACACCTGTACAACACGTTTATATGGAACTCAACATTGTCGTTTATGTTCAGCTCCGTAGCTCGATCTCTGAGGTGTTGCACTCTTTTCTCATCTGCTTCATTTCTGCAACTACCTACAAATTGGAGCTTTGGTCTTGGAAGATCCGCATCTGAATTTCTTATAGCAATTGCAAATGCCTCAAGTTGAAGGGGTTGAGCCTGTAAAATGTGAACCAAGATCAAGTACACGTCACTGAAACTAGAAGAGTTAGACAAGTAACACCTTCTCTAATTACGGATATCTTGATCTTATAGTTATAGAAGGCCCACCTTCTCTGGACGAAATTGAGCCACAGATATAATTGTCGGTGGTCGCGTTGGTCTTTCTAACGGTAGCACCTGCTTGGATTCCACAAGTTAGTAGTTTAGCTATTACACAAATCTTTCCAAGAAAAACAACAAATCCTCAGTTTCACCAAAAAATTTTTAAAAAAAAAATGCCGCGTATTTCGTTAATCATTCTCAAAATATACTCGGTGATCAAAATTTCAGCTGGGGTATATGTAGCTTAAATCCAAAAGCAGTCTTCTGACACTGCCAGTTCATAACATGGCAAGCATTGATAAACAAACTTAATCACTCAAACATTCACGATTGAAACTCACGATGCACAACCCTTCTCATTATACTTCAAGGATTACTTCCAGAGCCTTTAACAACATTATCAAATCGAAAACGTATTTACAAAACACAAACCTGAAGCCTGGTAGTATCACATGGAGGATAGATTCTCTTAATATGTGCTGGAATTCCCCAAAGTTTCATAATATGGGATTCCGTCCATGAGGAGTTCACCATTGCAAGGTGTGCACACGAGCCCACGATTCCGTACATCCAGCTGAAAATCATGTAATAGACAAGTTTGCACCGTGACAGCAGGGCACTGAAGAAAACTTTTGGTTAGCCTCAAGAATTCAGCAGACAAAAAGCAGATGAAAACTTATTGTTTATCAGACTTATGAACTGGCTTCCTTTGCTTAATGAATTGTAAATAACACCGATTGGTGTTACAAAATTTATGGGGAAAAAATTCATTTGCCACATTGCTCCAAACTCATTTTTAACCACAATCTGTTGAACTAATGACGTCTCACTTTTCAACCATTTAAGACACATTCTGCCAAAAAGTCCATCTCATCTCTAATTGAGGAATATGCAAAGGAAGAATGGATTGGAGCATGTTTACGTGGACCCAAAATGGGACTTTTCTCCCTGCTACTAAAATGCTACAAAAATCTGATCACCTCCACACGATAGCAATATGCATGTAATAAAGAAAATAAAGACATATATATATTGGGTAAAATATCACACAGGAAGAAATAATATTACTGTGTTTTTCAACTTTGAGCCCATACTCCAGAACAATATAGAAGCTTTATGCTTGTAGTTGAACAAATACCTCTTAGCAATTAAAGCATCATTGTTGTACATCGAACTTTGTGCATGAACACGCGATAGCATGTCTAAACTGATCGTTGGGTAATGTGTGTAGCAAATAACTTCACATCCAAACAGCCGTGCAATGGGATAAGTGAAAGCATATCCACTGGTATCTAAATAATACAAAGGAGTAAACTTGATTAAAGCTTCCCATGAAAGGTACACTGAACCAAAGCTCTGGCCGATCATAGTGAATCGAGGATACATGGTTTCTTCAACCCATTTCCTCTTATACAGATGCACCACCTAATGAACAAAGCATATTCACAAATCTTAAAAAACCAACAATAAAACATTGCAGGTCAGAATATTGAGAAGTAAGAAAGAAAGAAAGAGAGAAAAGAATGGGCAAAAACTGCTACGTGATCCACTCTTCCAAAGTCTGGTACCAACTGAAACATAATACTCAAATTTTCAACTTCACGGGAATTTTATATTTCTCTGGATGAGCCTGTTATGCATAGCTTCTTCTTCGCAAACCTTTTTGTACCCTCCAACAGTTCTACACTGTTCTCCAAAATTGATAGCAGCGCCAAAAATAAAAAAAAATAAAAAAAAAGAGAGAGAGAATGACAGACACTGCTAGCCACGACATTTTTTCAATTTTGGCAAATTTTAGGACATTTTGGACATTGCCATTTTATTGCTTTCCCAAATATATCTTCCAACCTATTAAGCGTGAACATGGACATATGCCATGTGTCTGGATGGCAGATGCATGTTCCCATATTGAAGTTTGATTGCACATCCATACTCATAGCTTATAACCACGAAACCGTACTACTAATGACACAACCCATGTTGCTTGGATCCAGGTAGAGTGTAGAATTCAAGCACCCATCTAGGAGTTTGATGCTACATGTTTTAGAGGTTAGGATATAGATGTGGTTCAAAAGCATCAGAATTTTGGATATGGGTATTGGGATACTTCTTACATGTTTAATAAATTTTCTTTACAGAAATCAATTTAAATTTTATACGAAAATAAGAAGACTCTTGTTATTGTACCATGAAATGCATAAAAATGTCGACTTTCAGTGTTGTAAATAGAGGACAAATAAATGGACATTATTTGAAATTTAATGGGTCAAATCTTGTTTTTGAAAAATAAAACCAACTCTTCAAATAAGGTTCAAACATCCATCTATATATTCATATGGCCAACTCAACTTGAGACCACTTATCCTCTTCAAAGCACACACAAAAAGCCCACTTGAGAGTCCAACTGTACAGCGTCTTCTTCAGTTTTTCCTTCTCGTTACTTATTATTCATCATTGCTCCTCTACCTCTTGATGTACTCATTTTTTCGGAGTCTATTATTAAGTAACACATCCATCTTAGCATCATCATATGTCACTAATCATATAGCCATTCTGTTCTTCAACGGTCCATAATTCAATAGTAATATACTGTAATGCATAACTGGTTCATTAAATATTTTGCAAAACCAGTATTTCCTTATCAATAATTAAAAACTAACAAGTAAAACATCACCCCTAGGCAATCTGATAATCTATAGATACTTTACGATTATCTTTATTCCTACTTTGACTAAAAAATACTAGTTATAAATTTCATGCTAATTCAACTTGCTCTATTACTTTAATTGCAAAGCTACTGTCCCATAGTTCTGATACATCACACATAACTAATTAGCTATGTTGAAATATCTAGTTTGAATCCCAATTAGCCTAATATTGTGCAATAAAAATTCTCCCTTCACCTTTGTTTCTATTCTAAGATAAATTCGGAATTTCTCACATTTCCGCTCGAAATACTGGAATCAACCTGTTCACTTGCATTTGGCTAACCTTCCCAAGACACAAACATTTTCATGTTTTAGCAAAACTTAAAATAACCATATCGGCGGGCATCAACCTGTGCCATGCAATTAGATACTCGCAAAGAAGCAACTGCATAGAGCTCTATCGTCCGCTCTACCTAGCAAGGAGATATGATCAAGTAAACTATTGACATAATAAACTAAATAATCAAGTGCTTTTGAGAATGAACTGATTGATTATCAAGTTCAAACGAGGGATAAACATGTCAACTGCATGGAGCAATAATTGTCAATTTGGAGAATACAATCATTACCAATACATGGATGCAAAACAAATAAGAAGCATCTCTCTCTCTCTCTCTCTCTCTCTCTCTCTCTCTCTCTCTCTCTCAAAACCGGTTTTCCAATGTTCCTTCAAGTTTGGAACCTTCAACAATGGTGTGTCAACCTTCCATTTCTTCTTTCTTCCCTAGCCGCACCTAACCACAACATTAAAGATCTGACCCAGATCCATGTCATGTCTAACATCGCTCATCTAGCCGGACACAAGACATGCCACTAGACCCAATTTGGATGTGTCCCTCTTCTATCATGCACCTCATCTATATCTAGATGTATGTCAACCATCCATAACCATCCAAGTTTGACCCATCTAAAACCACCAGTGACACAACTTGCAAAACCATTTCTCACTCTCCAATCGCATCATCATGCCTCTGCTATTAATCGAGAACATTCCTAATCAGATCCAAAACCACTGTTCCTGAATCTATTCATAACCTTCTTGACATATTCATAGTCAAAGAAGCAAGAATAGAAGCATGCCACTACGTCAACATGTAAAAGGGTTGTCAGCACATATTATTCTCTTCGAATTAACAAAGGTTTTCCTTCTACAACTGAATATACCATTTAATAATGAAAAAATTTTCGTGTAATCTTTGAGTATTCAGCACTATATCCACCTAAAACACCCAAAACAAACATAACATCTGAAATCTAATCTACTATGAGCATGATATTAACAACAGATAAGTACTCCTCTTGCTTATTATGCTAATTGAAGCACATTTTTTTAGTCTATTGAGCAATTATCGGATACTAAATTCATACGATTACATGTAACTAAGTCATTGCAAAATCCAAAAGCTGCTGTTACTCATTCATTCGATTTACTTAAAAACTAAAAAAACAAACGCCACAATTCTTCAGCACTTGTAGAAAAGCATATTTGCATAAATATAATAATATTCATAGACGGACTTGAAATAGAATGTACCTTCAAAGAGTGGAGCAGTTTGACCCCAAAACGATCAAGGGCCCGGAATGAGAGGGATTGAGGAGAGGCATCATGATCACCGGTATAGATCACGCAGTCCAGATCCGGCGACTCTTCCTGGATTGCTTTTACAGCACACCATAGAACACGCTCGCCGCCACCTCCATCATTTGTGTACGGATGGAAGAAGCCCACGGCTTTCTTCCTGTTTCTGCGATAATTTAATATCGTTGAGAAGAGTCGGATAACAAATGCCAACAACAGGGTTCCAAGTGCGACAGTCCAGATGAGAAGCCAATTGGCCATTCGCTAAATATAGTGAGTTCAATTAAAGAACATCAAACACTCCATCAACACCTGATTTTCAAAAGGCACTTGGCGGTAAATATAAAAACATAAAAATAACATACCCAAATCAATGGTGCATCAAAAATTTTATGTTGGGCCGAGCTCAAATATGAAAACTGTGATATAATAAAATTTCTATATAAAATGGATAAGGAAACCACTACATCGTATTCTTCATTGAACCTGTAACAGGAAAACTTTTGAGGCATAACTCATCTATCAAACATCAAAGAACCACCTTCAGTGGCGTAGCCAGGATTTTTAACCAACACAGTCCGAAATTTTAGAAAATAAAAAAATATAATATAGTTTAATAATAGAAACAAATACAAAAGCCGATCCTTACAACTATTATTTACAGGTTTACATAATCTAAAACTGTTTTACAACAAGTTCATAATCAATTTTTGAAAATATCTCTCTCAACATAAACAACAAGGCTAGTATTCATCCATTCATCACTCATTCCATTGCGCAATTTATCCTTCACAAAGCTCAGTGCTAAAAATACTTTTTCAATAGTGGCAGTGGCAACCAGTAGAATTAATGCCAAAATCAAAATCCAACACGAATAATGTATCATATTCAACAATTATTGAGTGATTCATCTAACAACCCAGTAACACAATTCATTATATTCAAGCACAAATAGCCAAAAAATTTTAATCAATAAACCAAATCTAATTTCAACTTCAAGCATAATTGCATTACTTAAAGCTTTTCACAAATCAGATAAAATTAGGTCTTTACATATTAGACAAATTAAATTATTTGAAGTCAACTATTCTAATTAAAGAATAAATGCAAAATTACTAAATTAAAATAGGGCTTAACATTCTAATAGTCTAATTAGTAATTTCAATTGCAAAAATCTTAACTCACTGTGGAAATCTGAAATTTCAACTTTCAAGCACAAATAAAACCTAATTTTTAATTGTAAATCTACTTTCTCAAACATTATTTCAATGGCATATCTAATTTTCAAACATAAATACACCCACAAACGAAAATCAATGGAGAGTTGGAGTTAGTAGCGCTTCATGATTTACGAGAATACAAGCACTAGCAATTAAGACTTCTGCAGAGTAGACAAAATGGAAGGTGCGCAACAAGCAATCTGCAATCAAGCAAAGCTGAGCAACAAGGAACCAACTGAATTGCGCACGACCAGAAGAGGGCGATTGAGATTTGATTGAGCGAAATTAATTTCTGCCTATGGACTGGAGTAGTAATTGGACCACATCTGCCTTCTTAAAGGAGCATTTAGGCTGTTTAACAATTTTTGTTTTTAATTGGGTAAGGTTTCTTCCTCAGTTAATGTCCAATTTAAATGCATAGGTTGGAGACTGGACCATGAATAGCCCCACCGAATGACCACCTTGACCAAAACCAATTCAATTCAATTTCAAATGCATCCATTCTCAACTTGCAATGCATCAATTCTCAATTTCATATTTTCAATTCAGAATTATTCCCCAGAAGTACACGGATACAAGACAATCTCAATCATCAACTTTTTCAATTAACAATTTCAGTTTATTACTTAGAAAAATAACAAAAAGCAAGGGGCGATGCAGACAGACTGGCGGATCAAGTGTAAAAAACAAATAGACAAATCAATTGCACAAAGCAGAAATTCCAAACCAAACGATGGGAGGGTTGGAAAATGGAAATCGAAATAGCAGGGAGTGGAGAATGAACTAAATAAAGCAGAAAAGGAAAACTAACCTCAATAGATCAATTCGGAAAAGAAACGAGTGATCCGTGAGTGGCAGTGATGATCGCTAGCGGTGCGTGAGAGGGGAGGTGTTCGTATCGCTAGCGGTGCGTGAGAGGGGAGGTGTTTGTAGTGGCTATGGCGGACTGTCCCGGTCAGACTTCAGATTTGCCGATACGGTTTGTTGTTACAGGGCTACCGGTTTGGTCTCTGGTTTGTTGTTTCTCTGGCCCAACTACTGTATCTGTCTCTGGCCCAAACAATCTCCCATCGTCATATTCCCTTCTCGCCGGCCCGAATAGTTCGGAAGTCCAATCGAGGTCCCCCAAACGTCCGCACTCTTACACGCGTAAAACCAAACCCTTCTTCGTCTTTTTGATTTTTTAATTAATTAATCAAAAATCAATTCCTAATAAATAAATTAACTAATTATTATTATTATCTATATTAAATTATTAACTATATTAAATCTTATTCTCACCAAAATAAGAAAATATATATATATATATGGTTAAAATTAAATTTTTTTCAAATTTTCGTTGATTCGAACTTATCTTCTACAAGTTTTTTATCGTTTGATTTTTTTATTATTTATTAATTAATAATCAATCCTAACAAAAAATTAATAAATAATTATTTATATTAAATATTAAATCTGAATTTTGTTTCTCTACATAAGCATTGATAATTATTATTTTATTATTTTTCTAGTCTAAATCTAAAGATTTATATCTTATCTTATATATAGAAATCAGACCATTTTTATAAATAATTAACTACTAAATGAAAATAACTTCTTAAAAAAATTAATTAAACCTAAAAATTTCATTAAGATTTGATTATTGTGTGATACAAAATTAGCATTTATTAAATTTTTTCACAAAATTTAAAAGAAAAGTATAACATTCAAATTTTAAAAAAAAAAGATGGGACCCACTAATTAATTTTTGAAGTAATTAATTTTTTTATAAATAATAATTATCTAAAGAATGAAAATTAATATAAATTAGTAATTATCCTAAGATTTAATTTTTGTGTGATACAAAATTAGAAATCATTAAAATTTTACGTAAAAATTAAAAGAAACTTGTAACATGATTAGATTGGTTCATTTACTTAGTTTTTGAAATAATTAATTATTTTCAAAAATAAAATTAGCTAAAAATGAAAATTAATTAAAATTAGCAATTTTTTAGTATTTAATTTTGGTGTGATAAAAAATTAGGATTTATCAAATTTGTATACAAAAGCTAAAAGAAGCATGTAATATTAAAATTTTTAATTAATCATTCAATTGTAACATTAACCTAATATTTTTAATTAATTGAATCTAATACTATTTCTATACCTATATCTTTTAAATTAGAAATATTCTTTAGTGGAAATAATTAATTGATATATTTCAATAAGTGATTTCAGTCTTTTTTTTAAACTTTAATGTTACATGTTTCCTTTAATTTAAAGAAAAAGAACTACAAATTCACTTGACCAAGATTAAACTAATTATTTTAGAAATAATTAATTATTTAAAAAATTAATTATTTAAAAAATTAATTTTAACAATAATTAGCTAAAAATGTGAATTAATTATAATTAGTTTTAGGCTTATTGGCACAATTATGACACAAAATTTTAACTCACACTAATGACCTATCATTTTTTCTTGGAATTTTTGTCCTCAACCTAACGCTTTTATTACGAAATAAAGTTTTTTTAGCCAAAAAGATAATACTATTCTTTTATTTATATTCTTTTCATTAAATTAAATAAAAATATTTATAATCGAGTTCGTAACTTTTCAATAAGTACAAAGTAGTCTTCATCTTCAATACATTCTCTTCCATTGAACTATCAGATCTAGTGGTTTCAACTATCAGATCTATTTTTTAGTCTCGCTAGAGTTTTTACTGGAGTTGGTGGTGGCAAGGCCGAGGTGGTGGCGGCGATGGAAGAGGAGGAGAATATGTTGAAAATAAGGACTAGTTTGTCAATATTGAAAGGTTATGGGTTTGATCGTAAATATTTTTATTTAATTTAATGAAAATAATATAAGTAAAAGGGTAATATTGCTTTTTACCTAAAAATTTTTATCTCGTAATAAAACATTATATTCAAAATGAAAATATCAAGAAAAAACAATAGATCCTTAGTACGTAACGAGTTAAAACGTTAGGTCCTGATTGTGCCAATAATTAAGCCTTAATTTTATTGCAATTAACTAAAATTAATTATATTTTGAATTTAATTAGATATATTTTAATGGACAAAGATTAATCAAAATTAATTATATTGATAAAGGGGAAAGTATAATTAATTTAAAAATAAAAATAGTTAAATTTCATTTAATTCCTACGTCCAGCAAGATTTTCCCCAAAAAATTAAATAAATATTGTAAATTGCAACACATCTTTTTAAATTATAAGATATCTTTAAAATTATATTCATTAAACTCCCGAAAGTATATATATTAAACTAATTATTATAGAAATAATAAAGTAAAAATAAAAATTAAATAAAATTATTATCTTGCAATTAATTAAAATTTATTATGGTGCTAAGATTTAATTGGATATAGTTTTAATGGGCAGAGCTTAATAAAAATTAATTATATTTTTCAAGTAAGAAAAGTATAATTAATTTAAAAAATAAAAAATAGTTAAAATTCATTAGATCGCTACGGTTTGCTAGAGTTCTCCTGAAAAATGAAAGAAATATTTTAAATTGTATGATATCTTTTTAATTACCAAATATATATATATATATATATATAAAGAACCTTTTTTCCATCTAAACACATTATTTTTCTTAATTTTTTAATTATTTTTTTATTCCACATCATTAATTTTTCCCATGTATCGAATTTACCTAATATAATCTTCTATTTATATATAAAAGTAAAAGCTTTTTTCTTATTATATTTTTTATTTCCTTAAATCCATTTTCTCATTTAAAGCCAACTGTTTTTTTTAAATTTTCTAGTCCTTATCCAACTCCTTTAATAATAATATATTGATATTAATATATATATATATATATATATATATTTCTATCATACTTTACCCAATCTCATAATATCCAAATACTCTATCTCATTTTCTCTCTCTTTTTTTCCATTTTCTAACTATAAATAAAAAAAATTGTGATTCCATTTAATTCGACTTGATGAGAGTTTTAAAACAAGTATAATATCAATATATAAATTTTTATTTCTTAGAAAATTAAAATTTAACACAAATATATAAATTAGTGTCTAACTTAAACATAAATTGATAATAATATAGACTAATGACTAATAGCATAGTGGGATAAAAATTATTGATAATTTGTTATGAAACTTAATTGATATTTGTTCATAAAATTCAAATATAATGAAATATGTAAATTGTTTTAGATTTTAGGGCTTGTTCTTTGTACTATGTAGATTGATAGGGTAGATTTACTTGAACAACGTGTTAGATGTGTCGCTGAAAATTGAGAAACAATATATTAAATAATATAAAGTAATTGTAGAGTGGTTAAAAATAATGAGAGATAAAAAATTAATAGAAGTTAGTAAAGCAATATTGGGGAAAGAACAATGCCTTAATTCCATTCTGTGTTAGATTTACCTTAAGAATGAATTAATTAAATGAAAACTAATGCTTAACTTTTTTTTAATCTCGCAAATATATGTGAAAGCTAGCTTATTTTATTTTTAAAACTGAATAAATTTTTTCCTAATAAATATTTAATTTAAAAAATGATATTTATGCATTAATATGGTACTTGAGTAGAAGTTTTCGTGTAATTACACAATAAATAATATAAAGAATAAAGAAGAAGACGAGATATATTAATATGGTACTTAAATTGAAACTCTCGTGTAATTACACAAAATAGACTTATCACGATAGAGAGTTGATGGGGAATGGAAGTTTCCATCATACTGCAATTCTCATATCATCCTCGCTCTGCCTATATTGAATGAGGATTGGTCGGGAACGAGCTTAACTGTTTCCGAGCATGGTAGGAACATGGTGTTAGGTCTGTTAAACTATACCTACTACATTGTCATTTTTAAAATGTATCTCTATGTTGATTATATTTCATATTCAAAATTTAAAAGTCATTATTTACATATTGATTGTTAATAACGTATATCACATTGATGTATTATTGATATCTCCCAAAATTTATAATTGCATATAATAAAATGTAAAATAACCTAAAAGAAAAAACCATGAACTCTAAAAATGTTAGTAGAGTTATTTTAGCATGATTATTTTGGTAACTATAACATTTAATATTATATTATTTTGAGTTTATATTAGTAGATTAATCTTGCGATGAGTAAATTATGATATATCATCACAGTCTCTACAACAAATTATTATCCTATGCAAAGCACGAACGTAAATGCTAATTTAATTACTATTCTATGGTGAATAATAAATTAAGTTGTGTGAATTTTTGTGAGTTGTTCCTTGCATATTCGCATGATGAATGAGTCCGAAATATAGGGGAAATTCTATCGAAATTTTTATAGAATTATTCCGTTAATTTTATTAGTTAAGTTTATTGTTGTAACTCATTCCTTACTTTAATTTTTTAAGGTTTTTATGTTAAGATTACTATCATCTATCAATATTGTTATTAGTTGAAAATTTTAGCCCATACAATGCAGGGTGAAACAGGTGGTATGTTTAAAATTAGATTCATACAATTCTTGAAACTGCGACACTAAGCTAATTATTCTTTAAATAGTTATCTAAAAATAAAAATCAATTAAAATTAATTGTTTTGCAACTATTAAATTTATTAATAGTGCTAAGATTTGATTATACTTGGTTTCACTAGATGAAAATTTAAACGGTTTCATTGGTTGAAAATTAATCAAAATTAATTATATATATTGTTGAAACATGAAATAAAAATTAACTATTTGCAATGGGTTGGAAAGATTGCACTAAAAAAATTAAAGATCACTTTAAAATTAGATTCATATAATTCTTATAACTAAGGCTATTAAAATAATTATTTTAGAAATAATTAATTATTTTTTTCAATAATTTGCAAAAAATGGAAATTAATTAAAATAATATATATATATATATATATATATAAAGAGAAAAATGGAATTTTTTGCGTATTTTTTAATTAGATTAATTATTTTCCTGGCTAAAATCAAACCCTTTTTTTGTCTTTTGATTTCTCCTTTTTTATTAATTAATAAACAATCCCTAACAATCAAATTAATTAATCATTATCAATTTTCATTCTTATTCTCATCAAAATAAAAAAATGTGCATAGTCAAAATTAGAATTTTTTTCAAATCTTCATTGATTCGAACTTACCTTTCATAAGTTTTTTGTCATTTGACTTTTTCCATTTTTATTAATCAATAATCAATCTAACAAACAAATTAACGAATTATTATTTATATTAAATATTAAATATTAAATTTGAATTTCATTTCTGCATGAGTATTGATAATTCCTTTTTTATTTTTTAATCTAAATCTAACGATTTATATATATATAGAGAGAGAGAGAGAGAGACACACACACACACATATACCTTATTATAAATAATTAACTAAGAAATGAAAATTAATTCAAATTAACAATTTCATTAAGATTTGTTTATTGTGTGATAAAAAATTAGCATTCAGTAAATTTTTACACAAAATTAAAAGAAAAGTATAAACTTGAAATTTAAAAATTAGATTCGAACAACTAATTAATTTTTGAAATAATTAATTATTTTTATAAATAATTAGCAAAGGAATGAAAATTAATGTAAATTTGAAAAAATAATTATTTTTAACAATAATTAGCCAAAAAGTGTAAATTAATTATAATTAATTTTATTGCAACTAACTAAAAATTATTATATTTTGAAGATTGATTTGATATATTTCGAGAGATAAAGATTAATCAAAATTAATTATATTGACAAAGGAGAAAAGTATTACAAATAATCGGCTAAAATTAAAATTAATTATGTTAAAATTATTTAAAATTTATTATGTTACTAAGATTTAATTCGATATTGTTTCAGTGGGCAAATATTAATGAAAATTAGTTATAGTTTTCAAATGAGAAAAGTATAAATAATTTAAAAAATAAAAAATAGTTAAAATTCATTAGATTGCTACAGTTTGCTAGATTTTTTCTAAAAAATGAAAAAAATATTTCCATTTGTATGATATCTTTTAAATTACGAAATATATTTAAAATTAGATTATATAATTCTTGAAATGGTAGATTGTTGATGCCAAAATTAGTAATTACTATTTTTGTTCCAACTTAAGTTAGAGCTGATTAGGAGCAACTAGAATAGCGATTTTTCCTTGGTAGCTGAGCTCGGTCTGGTAGTTGATTACAGAGGATTTTCCACCCCCTTTTATGCGGTCCAAGTCGCCTATTTATAGTAAAAAGTCCTATGATGTGCCGGGCCATTGTGGTGTGATCAACTTAGGCACAGACTAGGTATGATGATTATTGTCATCACCTGAGCGCAGCCATTTTACATTTATTGTGGTGACCTCGAAACTTGCGTGTGGCTGCCTTTGCATTTATGGCGGTGATGTTATGTAAGATATTGATGATGTGAGCATGTCAGGCGACACGTTAATTGTCCTTGATTGTTAAATATCTGTTGGCAGAAACTCTCCAGTTGATCTACCGACCTAGTCCACCCGCCGACCTAGTCTGACAAGGGTGGCTTTGGTCCTCAACAAACTTGCGGTCAACTTGGACAAGCATTGCTCGAGTTATGCCAGATCCGAACTGACCTAGAGCCCTGGCGCACAGCGTCAATTCTTAACACCGATCTGTACTGGGGCCTGAGCCACGTCAGTGTATGCGCTCCTTTATGAGGGTATCTGGACTGGGTCCATGCCAACTAAGCGGGGTGCTAACAATTGTCCCCAATGCCGATTCTAACCTGGACTAAGGGGATCGACACTCTTCCCGACCTTCGGTGGCACACAGGCGCCATGTAGCTCTAGCACCCACACACGTGTCATATGGCCGTTGGGGAGGGGCACGTCGTTTAGTCTTCCTCGATCCATGCCTATATAAAGCCTCCCATTTTAATGGGGATCACTTTTCGAAACTCAACACTTGGCGAAATTTTTCTCTTGAGCTGAATCCCAAGTCGTCTACCGTACCGACCATCAGTCCATCTTTGTCAGGTAATTTCTGATTTCCCAACTGTCGTTTCTTAATGTCGTCCAGCTTGGAAAAGGCGTACGATTATGACCACAAGGTCCGATCTCCAGAAATCCCCCCTCCGGCATAGAGACATCTTTCCCAGTGTCAAGGAAATACTAGATGCCCAGCCTCTACAGACTGTGTGGGTGACAGGCAAGGCTTCCCACCTAGGTTCCAGGCCTCGACCCTCGACCAATCAAGGCCCGGGGATGTCCTCTTCGACCTTCATCAGGAAGAGCAGAAGGAGGAGGGTCAACCGAGATGTGTCGCAGCCCTGGGGGTGCTCGCAGGTCAGATCCACAGTGACCGATGGAATGTTGGTGCAGTGGCACTCCCAATACCAGATCTCACCTCGGGTGAAATTCGTCGTCCCCGGTACGGATGAACGAGCTGATGATCCGTCGTCCGGGTGTGTGGCCGTCAACAACCCCATGCTTGAGGCCAAAGTGATGCTTTTCTTACCCAAGACCATCAAGGAATTCTTAAAGGCCTAGGGCGTTGCCCTTGCGCAATTCACCCCCAATACCTGGAAGACCGTGGTAGGGATGCTAGTACTCTGGCACCGGGCCGGTCTCGGGAGACCAACAGTGTGGGAGTTCAACCATTTATACTTTTTCAAGGCCGACGTACAGAACTCAGGCTCCTACTATAGCTCGGTGAAGTCGAGCTCTAAGGAAGCCCTTGTCACGGGACTACCGGACTTAATTAAAGGCTGGAAATAGAATTGGTTCTTGGCCCACGTCTACTTCATTAGTCCGGACGATTGAGTGGGGGAGGAGGTTGCAATCCCTGTGAACTACCATACCATTGGTAAGACCTCCACACTGAGTTAATACTTATTTCGAACTGAACCGGCCATTTCTTTTGTGCAGATTACAAGGAGGTCAAGTCATCAGAGAGCTAGTCTGTCCAAGCTAATACGGCCAGATCGATACCGGATCACGACTGGCAGGTGCTGATCACTGAGGAGAACCTCTTTAATGCTCATTTGTCAAGAGCTTGCCCTCAGAGATCTTCCTCCACTTTGTGTGAGCTTTCAGAATCAATCCATCCGTTCTAGACCACCTTTTTTTCTTTCTTTTTTTTTTGGTTGTGACTTACCCTTGTCGCCTCCAAGCTCAATCCTCTTGCTAGCCCAAAATGAGAGGTCAACAAGTCACTCAGCCCGCGACGAAAAATGCCCGTACTGAGGTGGTACCAAGTTCTCAACCCTTTGGTTCCCGACCTGCATCCTCAGCTACCCACAGCCCTTCCTCCGAATCATGGGCCAGGGAAAGGCCTCATGACGGGAAAGGTAGTCCAACCCGAAGGGCCGGGTGCAAACCAGGGTGCACTAGACCATCCCGATCTCCGGACTACACTGTCAAAGGAATAGGAGTATGCAGGCAACAAAAGGGTCATCCAAAAGCCCCTTCGTGACTTCTACCGGGCAAACTCTCCGGTCCGAACCATGAGCCTATCCACTCTATCCATATCGGTGGACAATGCCACCGAGATGATGGCCAAGTAATGGACCCCAGCTCAGGAGCATTATCTAAACACTATGGACTTCAAGGATAATGCTTTGAGCTCAGCTGTCCACTGCAGCCGTGCCCTGGTCCACATGCTCGGGAGTGCAAAGCAAGAGAAAGCTACAATAAAGGAGCTGTGGACTGACTTAAAAACTAGCGACGCAGCTATTGCAGAGGCGAGCTCGACCATGGAGCAAGCCCATGCCAAGCTGAAGGAGGCCTAGAAGCATCACAAGGAAAAGGTCCTAGAACTTGAAAAAGCTAAGGAGGCTCGTGTAGCTAAGACCGAGCTCCTCTGTGGCCAGCTCAATGCCTTGAAGCTGACCCATCCACCTCGGCATGTGCCTCTCGGGAGGAGGTAATTGAAGAATTTAAGAGGCCCGATGACTACAATTACGAGCCGAACTCTGCCTTTGTGAGTGCTATCAAGGACGTGATCCAAAAGATCGCCGAAAAATATGTGGGCAAGGGCGTCGGCTTTCTTCATGATAAGGTGAAGCGGCTAAGGGCTGAATACGGTATGCCGGGGGTGGAGCTAGAGGGTGGAGCCGAGGGCGGCCAACGATCATTTTGAATTGTTCATCTTTTTGGGGATATGTCCATTTTTTCGATTCATTGTACTGAATATTGCCCAGTGTAACGCCCCGAGTTCGAAGGACTCGGAACGCTAGATCTTTCTTTAAAACTAACTATTTTTTTATTTATTTTTTTTAATATCAAATGCGGAAATGTAACGAATAATTAAAATGTGGAAGTTCATTTAATAAAACAACCATCTAAAGTATTTTAAAAATTATTTGATCACCAAACGATCAAAACATTTAACACGAGTTACTAAATAGTTCAAAAACTTTAATATGACATGATCCAATACATCAATTACCAAATTGATAGCGGAAATGAAATCTTTTATTTAATAACCCTAAGTAGAACTCCCATGTCTCGCCACGCCTCCATACTCATCAATCTGTAAAAGAATGAAAGGTGTGAGTATTTAAACAATACTCAGTAGGCTCTGCACAAGTTAATCATCTATACAAGTATATAAGGCAAATAGTCATGTAAACTCTGTAATATAATACCCGAAGGTAACTCTGGGCCCGAAGGCAGCTCTAGGCCCAAAGGCAAGTAATTTGGGCGAAGGCAACTCTGGGCTCGAAGGAAATTCTCTTACCCGAAGGTAACTCTGGCTCGAAGGCAATTTTGGGCCCGAAGGCAATTCTCTTACCCGAAGGTAACTCTGGGCCCGAAGGCATGTCTAGGCCCGAAGGCAAGCAATCACATCAATTACATACATTTGCACACTCATATAGTACAGATAATTAACAATAATTGCGCCATAAGTAAACATGAGTCTTTTGAGCCTACCTGAAATATCTCTCGAGTTTTGAGCTTACTAAGCGGTAGAAATCAGTCCTCTAGCTGTTAAATGCGCCTCGTGCCTAGTCAATAATGAGTTTAATTTATGTTAATATTCTTAAATATAAAGAATCTATAAGTAATATAAAAGTTTGTGGACCAAAATAGTAAGAATGTAAAACTTTGGGGGTCAATTTGAAAGAATTTAATAGTTTGAGGACCTATTGTGCAATAAAAGTAAACTAAAATTATTTTTGACTCAATTATAAGATTTTTAAATCATGGGGGACTAATATGCAATTAAAGTTTGGGGGGTTAGATTAGATAGGAAAAAGAAATTGAAGGATTAAAAGTGAAATAGAAGTTTAGGGGTCAAATTGAAACAATTGAAAGTTAGGGACTTGAATTTAAATAAAATTTGAGGGCTCTTTTAAATAAAATAAATAAAATGGTGGATTAAATCTGTAAATAATATTGAGGGACTAAATTGTAACAATTAAAAGTTGAGGACTTGTAAATTAAATAAATCATACGGACCAACTTAAACTATTTAAATAAATTGAGGGACTTGGGCTGCAAAATCCGGTTTTAAATGAATTTGGGCCGGGTAATTGGGTCAAGACATGGAGTTGGGCCTATGTATCAGTTCTACATCATCGGCATCACCCGAACTCCCTCTCTTCCTCGGCTCTCGTCTTGGCTCCTCTCTTTCTCTCGACTTTCCGGCGGTTTCGCCGGTGAAAAAGGCGGCGAACGTGGAGTGAGGTGTGGTGAATCTAGTGGTGGTGTTTGATTGGAATGATATTGAGTATAGAGGGAGAAATCGTTGGTTGAAGGTTGATGAAGAAATTTGGGTATTTTCAAAATTGGATCGATTCACTAACTATTTTCGAAATTAAACTATACTACGATGTTCTAGGGAGGTAGGGGAAGGTGTACGTATAATTTTTGTGTTTTGAAGTTGAGTTTTGGGCGTGGTCGATGTTCTTGGCCGAGGTGTAATGGCATGAATGTATATGTGTATGTATATATGCGGGCGGCTGTGTTCGTGTGTGGCTGATGATGACGGTGGAGATGGCGGTGGTGACTGGTGGCGGCACGACTGGTGTTGTACGACTGTGTGTGTGTGCGTGTCGAGTTCCATTGACGTATTTTTACTGTGCATTGTGAAGGGCTTGGGGATAGAAAATGGTGAAAAAAAATATCAACTAATGATGCTAGAATAATAGATAAATGTATAGATTAATGAACAAAAGTGAACGTATTACTAGTAAAAAGAATGAATGTAACAAGATAAAATTGGATAATAATTAAGAAATTTACCTTTAAACAAATGACAACGGATTGATTTGTGTTTGTGATTGAATGATTTGCTAATGAAAATGTAGTTAAATGAGGGGATTGGATAATGTTGTTTTAGGGTTTGTTTTGATGGAGTTGATGGAGGATAGAATAGAATATGAGGGTGAATTTGGGTTTCAAGAATTTCTACAAAGACATATAAAGGGGAAGATTAGGGAAAGAGTGCAAATGGGCTTTCTTATAGCTTAAGAAATAGAATTGGGCTACAAATGGGCCTATAATTTGGTTTAAAAATATAGATAAAGTTATAATTGAATAAGAAATTAAAGTTTAGGGATTAAAATGAATAATTTCTAAAGTTTGGTGCTCAAACGTAAATTGAAATTAAATAGATAAATAAATAAATATTTTAAGAAATTTCCATTATTTATTTATTTATTATTTTAAATAATTCAATATAATAGTAAATATTATAAAACTTTAACTAGACGAGCGTACGCTATTTAATTCTATAGGTAAAATTGTAGCGACTCGTTCGAGATTTTACTTTAATTAAATATTTGATTTAAAGAAATTCGCGGTCACTATAACCTTACCCTCTTAAAATAATTTCGTCCTCGAAATTTAAACTTACTTAAAATATAACTTACTTAATCTATATAAGGTTTGGGTATTGGGATAGGATCCCTTCTTCTTTCTCCATGTTGCCTCATCCTTGCCATGATTACCCCATTGAATCTTAACTAGGGGAACTCGTCTATTCTTCAAAACATGAACCTTCCGGTGTATGATCGTCTTGGGCGTCTCTTGGTAGGACAAATCCTTCTAAATATCCAAAAACTGAAAATTCACCACATGACTTGGGTCGTGGACATACTTCCTCAACTGTGAGACATGAAACACATTATGCACCGACGAAAGCTCAGGCGGCAAAGCCAAGCGATAAGCTACTGTCCCAACTTCTTCTAATACCTCGAATGGTCCAACGAACCGCGATCTTAGCTTTTCTCTCTTCCCAAAGCGTATGGTACCCTTCATTGGAGACACTTTGAGAAACACTCTCCCCAATCTCAAACTTCAAGTCCTTTCTCCTCTTATCGGCGTAGCTTTTCTGTCTATCTTGAGTGGCTTTAATCCTGACTCTGATCTTCTCTATAGCCTCAACGGTCTCCTCTACCATTTCCGGTCTCAACATCTTCCTCTCTCCAACATCATCCCAATAGATCGGCGATCGACACCATGGCCCATACAATGCCTCATAAGGCGCCATCCCAATCGTGGCCTGGAAGCTGTTGTTGTAGGCAAACTCTACAAGTGGCAAATGAGTTTCCCAACTCCCGGCTAAGTCTAAAACACATGCTGTCAACATATCCTCCAATATCTGAATGGTATGCTCAGATTGACCATCTGTCTGGGGATGGTATGTGGTACTGAATCTGAGCTTTGTGCCTATAGCCGTCTGTAAACTCTTGCAAAATCTCGAGGTAAACCTCGGATCTCGATCTGAAACAATGGACACAGGTACCCCCTGGAGTCGAACGATCTCTCCAACATACAATTGTGCCAACTAGTCAACATTGAGCACCCTCGAATTGGTAGTAAGTCGATTCACAATAACCCAAAAAACATCATATCCTTTTACTAATCTTGGTAAACCTATCAAGAAATCCTTGGTGATCTTCTCCTTCGAGAATAATACTGTCTTTACAATTTGTATCCAACTGAACATTTCCACTCAATTGAAATTATCAATTCCCTTTCGATTATATCATATTATGCTCCTAATAGCAAAGCCTCAATAATATTGTATATGTTATCACTTAGATTACAATACCCTAGTGTATACCTCACAGTTAGTCCATAATAGTCCAAAGGACCTTGCTTTCTCATCTACGTAAATTCGTTTGAATTACAAATAGTACAACCCAAGGAAATTTGGCAACAATATCATAATCGTAACCCTTTCTTTTCTTTCCAAGTTTTCAATTCTCGAATTCCAAAATCATTATGACTCGTCATGTTCCAACTATATATGCGTCACAAATATTTTCCCTGAATATATCCTCCACTATCAAAATCCCTTGAAATGTGATTGTCACCCAATCCAATAGTCATCTCTCAATAGAAGTAGAAGTAATTTTGTGAAAAATCGATGGAACATTCATTAATTTGAACTCAAGAGTTTCAATAGAAAACAAAATTTTGTCAAATTGTTTCTTCACAAGAATTTGTTTGAAAAAGCAAAAGTTTTAAAATTTTCTTTTTTTTTCTTCTCACAATGGGACACGTCATTTAAACACAAGACATTTAAATAACATTCCATCCTCAATGGAAAGCCAAAGAAAATATCATACTGTTGCCTTTACTTATGCTCAAAACATTCTCACTTATCAAACTAGAAATTCAATAAAAATTCTAACACAGCTTTATAATAATAATCCCAATGTTGAACACGATTTTTCGAAATTGAACCCTATCTCTTTTCGCAATAATAAATGTGTTTTGAATCAATCGCAACTTCAGAAATTTCGAAAATAAGTGATTGATCAACCCGGAGAGGATGGTGAAAGTCGATTGAAAACTTGGAAATAGTTTCGTGAGCTTGCATTAAAATATTCTCATTTACATTATGTATGGCTTGAATGTTCTCAAAAGCGACTCTCTCATCAATACATCAAGTACAATCCTCAAATATTCGCTATACCGATCTCTCCCTGAATAGATCAATAGGCCATCGATAAACACAATGACGAACTTGTCCATATACTGATGAAAAGCTCGATTCGTTATATCCATGAATACCGTAGGTGCATTAGTGAGATCGAGGGGCACCACTTTAAACTTGTAATACCATTGTCCTGTCTTGAATGCTATCTTTGGTATGTTTGGGGGTTTGATCTTCAACTGGTGGTATCCCAATTTCAAATCAACCCTTGAGAAAAACCGAAGCACATTTCAACTGATCAACCAAATCTTAAATTCTTGGGAGAGGGTACTTATTCTTTATCGTCAACTTGTTGAGTTTTTCTATAATCAATACACATCCTCATATTGTCATCCTTTTTCTTAATAAACAAAATAGGTGCTCCCCACGGAGATACACTCGACCGGATAAAACATTTCTCAAGCAATTCCTCCAACCATGCAATTTTTGTCCTCACATTTCAAATCCTTGAATTCCAAAATCAAATCAAATTACACACCCTCAAAATCAAAATCATGCCTCCGAAAATCACATTACATCCTTAAAATCAAATCATCATGCAGCCACCGTTTACATAATTGATCCTCTAAATCAAAATCCGATATCCGCAAACTCTTTTCATAAAATTATATATAGGTTCTTCAACATCTCACTCAACCTCATTAGAGTATAATTCATCAAACTTTCTCATTAGAAGTTCCCATCATAATATATAAACATGCCACCCAAATTTCGTAAATGATACATCTAACTTCAATTTATACAATTTGAACTAATTCACCACTGATCAAGTCCTTCAAATCTGATAATAAAATAAGTTTAAATCGAGAATCCTAACATTTATTGGTAATCCCGTAATAAGATAACCTCAATACATAACTTTCACCACTTATCCTCAATTTATAACCTTTGATCTCAAATGAATTTCCATTGAGGAGACTATAACATGCAAGTACAGAACTCACAAATTTCACTTTGAGAATAAAGTAGCATATTCACGACCCAAAACATACGCGACAAGATAAAATCTTCTATTACGTTAAAACTTCATAACAATGCAATCCAATAATCTCATCTCGAGTGCACAAAAACCAAATCAACAATATCCATGATCAATTAATATCACACACTAACTTATATTCGTTAATATCCTTACTCATCTTGTCTTTCATCCTTTACACTCAAGAATTTCGGAATATCTAGAATAGCACGAGTCTAATTCCTTCTTAAACATGTCCATCATCCCATTACAACCCTATTTTAACCCCTAGCATTGAATTATAATCTCATTACAGTTGACCACAATCCATCACAACTCCCATCTCAATGCGTAACACCAACTAAAGTCCCAATCCGCCAACAATTACAAATCACCATTCAATATAGGCAAGAGAGAGCAACAATACCCATACCCATACTCAATAGTCAATACTTTGAAAATCACGAAGTCAATTTCGAGGATTAGAAATATCATGTAATACATTTAAAATTATACTCTATTAGTCACTTGGAGATTCCACGCTTAGGCTCAAACTCGATATCTTTCTCTCTCTGTCTGGATACAAGTACTTCATTTCTATCTTATAAAACATTTCACCTCATGTATCGGAAATAAACATAAAATCTTTACAAATAAACACTGTACCTCGGAGTCGGTGGAGTGATGACGATCATGGTAGTTCTTAGGGCTTAAAACTCTTAAAATTTTAAAAATTTACTTTGAGAATACTTTAAAAATGTGCAAGTCTACAGAAACGTAGACACGCTCTGATACCAAGCTGTAATGCCCCGAGTTCGAAGAACTCGGAACGCTAGATCTTTCTTTAAAACTAACTATTTTATTTATTTATTTTTTTTAAATATCAAATGCGGAAATGTAACGAATAATTAAAATGCGGAAGTTCATTTAATAAAACAACCATCTAAAGTATTTTTAAAATTATTTGATTACCAAATGATCAAAACATTTAACACGAGTTACTAAATAGTTCAAAAACTTTAATATGACATGATCCAATACATCAATTAACAAAATGATAGCGGAAATGAAATCTTTTATTTAATAAGCCTAAGTAGAACTCCCATGTCTCGCCACGCCTCCATACTCATCAATCTGTAAAAGAATGAAAGGCGTGAGTATTTAAACAATACTCAGTAGGCTCTCACAAGTTAATCATCTATACAAGTATATAAGGCAAATAGTCATGTAAACTATGTAATATAATACCCGAAGGTAACTGTGGGCCCGAAGGCAGCTCTAGGCCCGAAGGTAAGTAATTTGGGCGAAGGCAACTCTAGGTTCGAAGGCAATTCTCTTACCCGAAGGTAACTCTGGGCCCGAAGGCAATTCTGGACCCGAAGGCAATTCTCTTACACGAAGGTAACTCTGGGCCCGAAGGCAATTCTCTTACCCGAAGGTAACTCTGGGCCCGAAGGCATGTCTAGGCCCGAAGGCAAGCAATCACATCAATTACATACATTTGCACACTCATATAGCATGATAATTAACAATAATTGCGCCATAAGTAAAAATGAGTCTTTTGAGCCTACGAAATATCTCTCGAGTTTTGAGCTTACTAGCGGTGGAAATCGATCCTCTAGCTGCTCAGACGCCTCGCCTAGTCAATAATGAGTTTAATTTATGTTAATATTCTTAAATATAAAGTATCTATAAGTAATATAAAAGTTTGTGGACCAAAATAGTAAGAATGTAAAACTTTGGGGGGTCAATTTGAAAGAATTTAATAGTTTGAGGACCTATTGTGCAATAAAAGTGAACTAAAATTATTTTTGACTCAATTATAAGATTTTTAAATCATGGGGGACTAATATGCAATTAAAGTTTGGGGGGTTAGATTAGATAGGAAAAAGAAATTGAAGGATTAAAAGTGAAATAGAAGTTTAGGGGTCAAATTGAAACAATTGAAAGTTAGGGACTTGAATTGAAATAAAATTTGAGGGCTCTTTTAAATAAAATAAATAAAATTGCGGATTAAATCTGTAAATAATATTGAGGGACTTGGGCTGCAAAATCCGGTTTTAAATGAATTTGGGCCGGGTAATTGGGTCAAGACATGGAGTTGGGCCTATGTATCGGTTCTACATCATCGTCATCACCCGAACCCCCTCTCTTCCTCAGCTCTCGTCTCGGCTTCTCTCTTTCTCTCGACTTTCCGGCGGTTTCGCCGGTGAAAAAGGCGGCGAACGTGGAGTGAGGTGTGGTGAATCTAGTGGTGGTGTTTGATTGGAAAAATATTGAGTATAGAGGGAGAAATCGTTGGTTGAAGGTTGATGAAGAAATTTGGGTATTTTCAAAATTGGAACGATTCACTAACTATTTTCGAAATCAAACTATACTATGATGTTCTAGGGAGGTAGGGGAAGGTGTACGTATAATTTTTGTGTTTTGAAGTTGAGTTTTGGGCGTGGTCGATGTTCTTGGCCGAGGTGTAATGGCGTGAATGTATATGTGTATGTATATATGCGGCTGTGTGCGTGTGTGGCTGATGATGACGGTGGAGATGGCGGTGGTGACTGGTGGCGGCACGGCTGGTGTTGTACGACTGTGTGTGTGTGCGTGTCGAGTTCCATTGACGTATTTTTACTGTGCATTGTGAAGGGCTTAGGGATAGAAAATGGTGAAAAAAAATATCAACTAATGACGCTAGAATAATATATAAATGTATAGATTAATGAACAAAAGTGAACGTATTACTAGTGAAAAGAATGAATGTAACAAGATAAAATTGGATAATAGTTAAGAAATTTACCTTTAAACAAATGGCAACGGATTGATTTGTGTTTGTGATTGAATGATTTGCTATTGAAAATGTACTTAAATGAGCGGATTGGATAATGTTGTTTTAGGGTTTGTTTTGATGGAGTTGATGGAGGATAGAATAGAATATGAGGGTGAACTTGGGTTTCAAGAACTTCTACAAATACATATAAAGGGGAAGATTAGGGAAAGAGTGCAAATGGGCTTTCTTATGGCTTAAGAAATAGAATTGGGCTACAAATGAGCCTATAATTTGGTTTAAAAATATAGATAAAGTTATAATTGAATAAGAAATTAAAGTTTAGAGATTAAAACGAATAATTTCTAAAGTTTGGTCCTCAAACGTAAATTGAAATTAAATAGATAAATAAATAAATATTTTAAGAAATTTCCATTATTTATTTATTTATTATTTTAAATAATTCAATATAATAGTAAATATTATAAAACTTTAACTAGACGAGCGTACGCTATTTAATTCTATAGGTAAAATTGTAGCGACCCGTTTGAGATTTTACTTTAATTAAATATTTGATTCAAAGAAATTCGTGGTCGCTATACCCAGCCCGATTGTACTAGGCCATGTTTAATTTTATTTTTGCTCATTGGTCTACTAAAGAAACTAGTTTCATTAGTAGTGTTTATTTGATGCATGCAAAATAATCCGAGTGTTTAGTCCGTGATTTGGTGATCAGGTATTGGGGAAAACTCAGCGGACCTGTCCTTAGGCCGGACCGAATAGGTCTGCTTTATTAGTGGATGGGCCCACTGAGGTGGCCCGTAAATTAATTTAATAAAGATGTAGGTGCCAACTTGGTGGATCTGTCCCCAAGCCGGACTGCGTCGGTCGGCTTTATTAGGGGTGGGTCCACCATGGTAGCCCGTAAATAAATTTGATAAAATTCTAGATTCCAACTTGGTGGATCTGTCGCTAGGCCGGATCGTATAGGTTTGCTTTATTAAGGGATGGGCCCGCTGAGGTGGCCCGTCAATGAATTTAATAAAATCGTAGATTCCAACTTGGTGGATCTGTCCCTAAGGCGGACCGCGTAGGTCGGTTTTATTAGGGGGTAAGTCTAATGAGGTGGCTCGTAAATTAACTTAATAAAGTTGTAGATGCAGAATCATTACATATTCAGGGAATTACTGGAAATACTTCTTCAAATGTTCCACATTCCAGGGGCGGGGGAACCCATCTCCTTTGGATGTTCCGATTTGATAAGAGCCATTACCGAGGGTCTTCAGGGCTACGGAAGGTCCTTCCCACTTCTCGGCCAAGGCTCTTGCGGCCTGGTCCCTAGTCACAAGAAAGACTTTCCGGAGGGCCTGGTCTCTGAGCTGGAAGCTTCGTTTCTTAACTTTTTTGTTGAAGTATCATGCACTGTGGTGCTTGTAGAGCTCGATGTGAAGGTCGGCGTCCAGTCGCTTTTCCTCTAGTACGTCGACCTTGAGCGAGAGTTCTTGATCATTATTTTGCTCAAAGAAATATCTAGTGCGGAACGATGGTAGCTCGATCTCAGTAGGTATGATGGCGTCGACCCCGTAAGCGAGGGCAAAGGGAGTTTCCCTAGTGCTAGTCCTGCAAGTGGTCCGATAGGACCATAGGATGGCAAGTAGTTCGTCTACCCATCTTCCCTTGAGGTCTTCCAGTAGGGTTTTAATGGTATGCTTGATGATTTTGTTCACTACCTCTACCTAGTTGTTAGACTGGGGGTGGTGCGGTGTGGAGTAGTATTTCTCGATCCCAACGTCATCACAGAAAGATCTCAGCTGACGGTTGTCGAATTGTAGCCCGTTGTCTATTACAATGGACTCGGGGTTCCAAATCTGCATATGATCGATTTCCAAATGAAATCTATCGTTTTTGGCTCAGTGATCCTAGCTAAAGCATCTGCTTCAGCCCATTTAGTGAAGTAGCCAACTGTTATAATCGCGCACTTCACTCCACGACGCCCAGTTGGCATAGGTTCGATGAGGTCAATTCCCTACTTGCAGAAAGGCCATAGGCTTACTACATGTGTTAGCTCGACTGGAAGGGCACTACCGGTTTGAGCGTGGCATTGGCATTTATCACATCGCTGGACGTGGCGATGGAATCCTTTTTTAGGGTCGGCCAAAAATAGTTCTGCCATAGGACCTTGTGGGCTAGTGCCTAGCCGCCAGAATGGTTTTTGCATGTCCTGGAGTGGACCTCCTTCAATAGGAAGCCTGCTTCTCTCTCATTGAGGCACCATAGCAAAGGACCCGAGAAGCTACGCTTGTAGAGAGCGTCGTCCATGATGGTGTACCAAGCTGGTCTGATTCACAGTTGCCTTGCTGCCCTGGGCTACACTTGCGAGTAATAGCAGTATTTGTCATATCTCTAGGGTGCACCAGATCCATTCATCGCCATTACGGTATTTTAAAAAAATTATTTACTTTTACAATACAATTAATAATCAGCTAATTTTATTTATTTTTAAAATACTATAGATAATCAGCTTCATAATCATTGTAGGAGCTAACATTAATTGTTCTTGATAATTTTTGGGACCGACAGGAAATTACTGATTGTATACTATCCATACTACACGAAGGCCAGATACAACAGGTAGCACAAGGGATTCGCTACCCTATTACAGAAGACATGGTTGTTCATGGTTGCCAACTCATTGAAGGAAATGTCAAGGTACAGATTAATATGGTTCTTGAACAATACCGCGAGTTACCTCTTCCCACGCCAGTTCGAGATGACTTAGTGGTGTTAGGGGATGCCATGGGAAGTTTTGTTCGGTGGCCTAAAAGTCAGGTTCACTTGGAAAATGTAAATTAATATACGGTTTCTAGTAGCTTTTTACTAATTTATTTGTTTGAAATTCACGCAATAGCATTTATAATAGTTAATACTTTACAATCCTTTAATGTCACGTTATAATGATTGCTTTACCGTTATAGGATACTACTGTACGTAAGAAGAAGAATTGAGCCGACAAACAGAAGAAGCCTCCAAGTTTTGCTATGTCAGCAACTGCACAACGCAATCTCGTTGATGAAGTAATGTACTAGCGTTTTCCTAACTCTTGCAAGCTATTGATCGATTTGATCAATATGATGCCTATTGCTAATTATACGTTGGAGGTCCTGCTTGAAAACTTATTTCCTGGATCATCTGACACCAAAATTTTAATTACTGCTACTGATGTCACCGAATTCATGGCGATGCAATGGTTGAGGGCTCCTATTTTGGAAGTATTTCAATTGTGAGACTTCAACTCCACTTTTAAATTGCATGACTCTTTTACTTTTCGGTTTTCAATACACTTCTAAATTCGTATTTTATGTAATAAATACATTCATCGGAATTGCCAGCTATATGAAATACCATATGTTTTCATGAATCAGTCGCTACTAGCTACAGTTATGATTAGATCTCAGCATATGGAGGCTTCATACTATATTAATGACGCGGTGTATAATTTAAGTGACAAGAAATATATTTTGGCCCCGTACCACCAAGAGTAAGATCACTCACACTTTAATACATCCAATGTTATAAGTTCGAAATTCATACATATGTTATTAAAAAGCTAACTGTTACACTTGGTAGTCATCACTAGTTATTGCTTGTCATGGAGCCCTTAGCCAATACGGTATACGTAATGGATTCATTGGCTAATCAGAAGAGAAATTTAGTTATCAAGTCACTCATAAGCGTGTAAGCGAATATCCAATGACTTTTATTTTATTTATTGGTTTGTATGATAAGTTGGAATTTAGATCGCTTCTTATGTATTAATATTGTTCATATAATTTAAATTTTTAGGGCTTTCAGAGTGATGTGGGACAAAATGGGTGTACGACGAAGTAGTGTTCAATGGAAAGTACTTCCTGTATGTATATATACAACTTTTAACATTAAAAGTTATTTTTTTAATACTTTCGTTCATTTCTATTTGGAAGATATATGGATTTCTTTCAAAATAGATTTTTTTTTTATTAATGCCTATTTTTATTTTGTTGTTATGTACAAATTGTAGTGTGTGCAGCAACTAGGAGGTGATGACTGTGGTTACTGCGTTATGAAAAATATGAATGACATAATGATACGATATGATCAAGGCGATGATCTACAAACGGTGTGTCACTGTAGAATGTAGATTGGTTGATTATTTAAGCATTCAATACTTTATTAGGTATGTATATAACTGATTATCTTTCATTTCACTTATAGGTGTATGAAGCCGAAGAGTATTCTAAAAAAAATTCGATTTGGCACAAGAACTTTGGGTTGAATTCTTTCGAGAAGTAATGAAATGGTCGTGTATAGGTTTAAATTCATTTTCCTTCTAGTTTTATTATGTTCTCGTGCATTGTGGTCATATGTACATTTATATAGTCGTGGACTTGTGCTGGAGTTGTGTACTTGTACTGTTGTGTTGGAATTGCTTCTACTTGTTTCATTAGGTTGTCTTTACTTCATTTGTTAGTTGGTGTTGCGGCTAATAATTTGCGTCCTTTGCGTTGTATATATCTTAGCTAGTTCTGCAGTTCAAATGGAGTTATGTATCTACTATAGCTGGTGTAGGCCTAAGTTGAAGCATATAGTCATGAATGGTATTGCTGGTAGTGTATTTGCAGGTTCTTTGTGAATGGTATTGTTGTTGGTGTAATTGCAGGTTCTTGTGTTGGGTTTGGGTGATTTAACATGTACATTTTTTCAATACATTCATGGGTATTAGGCATAATTTTTTTTTATATGAGATGACGGTTGTGACATAGAAATCGCCACCCAAACAATTATTAAATTAAAAAAGAAGAAAACGGGTGGCGGTTGTTGAATAAACAACCGCCACCCAATCAATTATAAAATTAAAAAAAAAAAACTTAGGGTGGCGGTTGTTGAATAAACAACCGCCACCTTAATTAGTTAAATTATTTAATTGTGAACTTAAGGTGGTGTTTGTCAACAACCGCCACCCCAAGTGACTTCGGGTGGCGGTTGTTTGTCAACAATCATCACCCGAAGTCCACAATTAATTAAAAAAAAATATATATATAGGGTGGCGGTTGTTCTTAAAAATAATCGTCACCCTTTCTTTTTTGGGTAGTGTTTTTTGAACCACCACCCTTATTATGATATTGGATGTCTCTATTTTGTGTGGCATCCAATTAAATGCCACCCTTTCACCAAAACAATCGCCACCCTAAACCCTTTCTGTACTAGTGGTAGGCCAAATTAAGCCCTAACCCACCCCCTAAAAAAATACACAAAAAGTTTAGGAAAAATAAAATTTTTTATAGTATCACTTAATAAAATTAATTATCGGTATAGTGGACTATAAGATCCTGGCTACGCCTCTAGTTATTTGGGTGATACCTCACATTAGTTTTACTCTGTGATGACATTCAAGTCATCACCGCTCACCTCCCTCTATTTCGGTGGTGGGTTTTTTTTTTTTTTTTTTTATACAATATATGCTCTCAAGTCCCAACAAATTTTTCTGATGTGACCTAATTTCGATCCGATCCTACAATGATTACTCATCTTATTGAAGTTTTTATTTATTGATTTGGACCTATTTTCCTTCTTATTCTTCTTGTGGGAACTCTCGCATTGATTTTCTCTCTTTTCAAACCTACCCGTGACAAATAAGATCTCATCCCTAAACTAATTTTGAGCTTCAACTCTATTCTCTAGGTCCGTCACCCTACACTAACATTGCTAAAACTAATTTTCTAGTCATCAAGATTAGCCTCGGGACTTTTAGCAATGTTAATTTTAATGCTAAAAAGCCATTCAAGCAAGACTATTTTGTCAGGTTCATTCTTGACACGACATACAGTTTTTTTAATTAAACGTATTCTAAACATCTAGCGCAATAGTTTTATAAGATATTTGTTTAATTACATTGTTACTCAAATACAACTGATTGTACTACAAGCAATTTCATCTATTTAAGTGCATTCTTCGTATCAAGAGTACATTTATCAAGCTTTTGTGTCTTTCTACGTGTATACTTAGTCTATACTATTTCAAAGTGACAGATAACACTTAAGTGCTACCTCATATTATACACTTTAACATTTAAACCAACAAATAAACAAAATGGATATTTATTTATTAATTTAAATTAAAAATATCAATTTATAGAATTGTCCTAACACTATCATAGCTCATCAATTCTAACATTAATTTGTGCATAGATCGACAATCGCGCTACTTGTTTTTGAATGTATATTAGGGTTTTCTAGGCATCTCTCTTTCATCATGAAACGGAAACAACTAATTAATACAAACCCTAGTTTGTGTCGACAAACCTAATTAATTATATTCATATAAAATAGAATAATAAATTAATCAAAAGCCCTAATCAAATCGAATCTTAGCCGAATCATTAAGGGGCATACCAGAATTTCTTAATTCAATGTAATGCGTAGGACTTTTTGTTCTCATTCTTTTGTTCAGGCAATTAATTAGTTTACTTTTTTAAAGAATATACAGTAGTACATTTTTGTTCCAGTTGATTTTTGACTTACTTAAAATGGAATATCTCCTTTATTAATTTTAGTGAATATATATTATTAATTCTTCTATGTATGCCACTGAAAATCCCCAGAGAGGAGCATTATTCTTGCTAATATATAAATCAATTTGTTCTCTTCTTGAGATATATAATTTAACAACTTGAATTTAATTTATTCAAAAATTGACTTCCATTATTAGCCGGTAATGACTGTTTGTCTGTTACTTTAGTAGCTAGGATATATATTATATATATGTGATGTACACGATTATTTTCTTTATTACCCGTATAAATATTATTATTATTATTATTATTATTATTATTATTTATTTCAACGCTGTTCCAACGCTGTTCATTCGGTATTCGGGATGGTAGGCTTGCATGTGTCAAAAGCTGTCTGAATTGTTCTATTATTAAATAAGAGAATGAACTCTTTGTGTAAGATAAGAGTATAATATAATTTTAATTAGAATTTTAAAAGGAAAAAAATTATAAAATTGAAAAATAATAAAACGAAACTTATATTTTCCTAACTGTAATAATCTACAGTCACTTTGAATTAGAAAAATAATAAGGGAATATTTTGAGGTTTTGCAAACCTTTTAGATGACACAAAAAAATAGCCACACCCTAAAATGAGCCGTGATGAAAGGTCGCTAGACTATTGAAGGTCAAATAAAGATCTATTCACAAACATCTGATGGATCCAAAAAAATATATATCAGACAATGGATCTAATTCTGAAAAGTTTATGATCTGATCTTGCCACATATAAAAAACTTGATTGTGCTCTAACTCTTCCAAAAATTTAACAATCCACCAACCCATATTATATTAGAAAATGCAAGGGCCCAGCGACAATATGAGGCACAGGCACAAAATATCTATTTCTACCACCATATTTTAGGGGTCTACTCACTTTTACCAAGTTATAACTCTGATATTTTAAAGATAAGGTGAAATGGACTTGTTTACAAAAGTCCTACTTTTAAATCTATGGCTTGCGGTTGCATAGTATAAACCGCACCATCGGACAAAACAAAATTGGATGATGGTTAGATTTTGTGATGTGCGATCACATAGTACATATCTGCCGCGATTGGACATCGCATTTTTTTCCAAAAGGAAAGAATTGTTGATAACTAACAAATGCAAGCTAAAATACCTAAAAAGTGGTATTTGCAGTGGCAACACGACTGATCAATGCCTGGCTCGTTAAGAAACGCGAAAAGTATATATATCGATATGTCCAAAACAGGACACTATATCCAAATTCTATACCAAAAATACTAAAAACTCAATTCCATTAATTATGCACTCTGTATAATGCAGTACACATATTGTGCACGAGTCATTACACGACTATTACATACTCTCTGTTATCAATTACACACTATGTGTAATATATTACACAACTATTACACAATCCATGTAGTTCATTACACACAATGTGTGATCAATTACACACTATGTATAATGAGTTCAAAATTAGGAAATTACATTGCAAATTAAAAAATTAAAAAATAAGAAAGAAGTGTGATCGCATAGATTTATACTATGCGATCGCATGACAAAGTGTAGGCGATGCCGAGATATTAACTCCGCAATTGCACAACACAAGATCTGCGAGATTGCTCAGACCTGATTTGCTTGATCCACCTCGCAAAAATGCTTGATTTTACAAATACTTTTATTTTACATGATTTTTGTTTTAAAATAATTTTTTTGAAACTTGAATGCACGGTTCTCATAATTTCCTCCATATTTTATTTGATGAAAAGGAGTGAAAGTCTTAGAGGAATCCAACGGTACTTTGATTGTATGGTAAATAGATTGTTCATTTGTTAGAAGGTTAAAAAAATGTTAGGACGAGCAACCTTAAATTTACAAATTTAACTCAAGTTTGTTAAATTTGATATCGATAGCATGTCGAAATATTTGACTGACCGAATTATTATTCTATGAAGGCAAGGGATTTAAATCCCTTTTTATAAAAGTACAATACAGTGTATTTTGAAAGGAAAAGAATTCTAAAAGGGAAAAATAATAGAATAAGGAAGCTTGCGTTCTCTCTACTATTTTTGGATTGTTTTTTGTTTCTAGTTTCCGAAAAAAACATTGAAAGCACATTCTCTTTGACATTTTCGATAACACATTTCCAAAAACAACCAAAAGTTTGTATAGATAACCCAAAATGACTTTTTGGTATTTTGGACATTTTTCTGTGTTACATATCAAGAATAATGAAAATGTGTTTTCGGATTTCAAACTTTGCATTAGTTACATTTAAATCCTCACTTTTGTTTCTTGTACATTTTAGTCTATCACCACCACTGCCGCCACCACCACCTCGCATCAACCGCTCGCATCCCCATCGTCGCCACCCCCACCATCCCATTCCACCAAGGCCATCGCTACTAACCCCCATCATCGCTACCGCCACCACCACTTGTGGGTTGAGACAGTTGGGTTCTGGTGTGTGATGAGGTGATAGGTTGAAGATGAGAGTCCAATTGAGTAATTTGAAAAGTTTAGGAATTTTATGTAATTTTTATTATATAAAAATACTACTTTCTAAAAATGCAATTTAAATGAATTTTCTATTTTCTCTTAAAAATATTTTTCAAAATGACAAAACAAATGTATTTTCAATTTTTTTTGAAAAAAGCCACTCAAAACATTTCCAAACCTAAACACTAAAAATTGAAATACAAAGAGAATAAACCCTTATAATTCTATGGGGACATTATATGTTTAAGTGACATTGGGAACGCGTGTGAATTTCCCATAATAAGAGGATGAAGAAGCATCCTAATGATAAAACTGATGGAAATATTTTTATCGGTCAATAAAAAATGGCATATTAAGATACATTTGTTAAATGCTTTAATATATTTGTAATAAAATAAAAAATTATTAACTTTTTTAGGGCAATAATATAGGGCCAATCATAAGCAGGTAGGTATTTGACAATTGAGGCCACAACTTGCCTTCAATTTCAAGCCGCCACCACCAATCGTTTTCGTGACGATGTTGTGCCCAAAGTTCTCTTACAGCTCGCACATTAATTCTTGCATATATTGGATGTTGTCCATATATGAGTTTAGTGATCTGTACAACAATGAAAATGTAACCTCCCACGGAAAAAAAAAAAAAAGAAATGTAAATACATCTTTAAATATATGTGAACAACTTATTATCACACAAAAATCGAAATAAAAAAAAAATTAAGCAAAAAAGATAGATGAAAAACACTTCAAGCACTCTCCTCCATGGCTGTTGCTAGTTTGATAGCACATACTTCCGTGTTTGTAGAAGCGGGTGAGAATAATAATACAATCATGACATGTCAATTCTTATAAAAGATTAAATAAATCATGATTAGATGTGGACAGTTCTAAATACTTTACATACATAATTTAAAAGAATAATTCGAATTAAAATCAACTCTGATGCTACACTTTGATATTGATTATATATGGTTCAAGTGTGAATGTTATAGTGTTAAGACTGCAAGACTTGCACTCCGACATCCACAAACATCAAAGTGTCGCTGATCTAACAACACTAGGAAAAGCGAGCTATTTGGGCAAGTCATATCAAAGGAGAAATGTCCATTCAATGATATTAGCCTATTAATTCAATAAGCAGGAGCAATAAGTGCTTGATTAATTCAATAAGTCAGAGTAGTTCGGAAAGAAAAAGAAAAATTACTTATGATTTCATAATTATTTAATAAAAATGTACCAATGAGAGTGTTGCGTCATTTAGTGTATATTTGATAAAGATTATCCCCAAAAAATTAATTTTTAGATATGTGGTATGAAATAACTACATAGTTTCCAAATATTACCAAAAATCGGGCCTTTAGGAATGGCATGTTGTCCCTATAGGTTGGTGCGTATAGACCTTCAGGAATGACATACTGTTATGTCGTCCCTAAAGGTCTACAGACACGAACTTATGGGGATAATAGGTTGTTCCTAAAGGACCGATTTTTCGGGTAGTGAATAAATCAACCAATGAGTGTTTAACAATAATAAGTGCATCTCCAACAATTTAATGTAGGCTCTTATTGATGTGACAAATATAATGGAAATGAAGAGAAAACATCTCCAATGGTAGATGTGGATTTCAGAACTAGTTGCTTATGTGTACACCAATTATGGCTAAAGAAAAAAATAATGAAAATAATTAACGGAAATATTGTAAAATAGACAATGTTACACACACCGTTTAGATGTAGACGGTGTACTAGACATCGTCTATTATTAAATGTGCCACATAAGTATTCTTTGTAGGGTAAATTACAAATTTAGCCCTCAACTTTACACTTATTTGTAGTCTCGTCCCCAAACTTTGTTTTTGAGCTGATAGAACCTAACCTTTGAAACATTAGCGACTTTTATGCAAAGCTCACTTTTCCATCCATCTGACTATCAATCAAACTTTTTAAATTTTTTCAATTTAATGAACAAAGAGTGTTTTAGTAATTTGACATTTATGATAAGGTTAAATTGCAAATTTATTCCCAAACCTTTACAATCATTTGCACTATTCTCCCCTACCTTTTTGTTAGCTAATGGGCCCGACAACATTCATCCCAAACTCATAACTGTTAGTCAATTGTTAAAATTTTTTATATTTAATAAATGTAGGGTAGTTTGGTAATTTAACATCTATTTTACTCATTTTATGAAAAGTAAAAAATGAGGTCCTTCTTTTGTAATTTAAGTACCAATATGAAAACTGCATTCAAGCCCCTTAATTAATCAAAATTTCACACAAAACTCCATATCCATATAAGCCGTTCATTATTAGTCCCAAATTTTCTTAATTGTACAATTTTTTGACACATAATTTTATTGAACTACTTTCACCGTAGTTAAATAGACCTCGTCGAAATTATTTAATAATTAGTACCTTTTTACACTAATGTTGTAAATAAAAAATTTACACTCTGTGTCTAGATATTTTAATTTTAATTAATTATGTAATACCAATATTTTTATTATATATCTTTATTAATTATTAATTTCATATTCTTGTTAACATAAAAAAATCTTGAGTGAAAACTACACCAATGAATAAAAAACATAAAATTATAAGAATAATTTGAAAAATACCCACAGGGTGTTCCACCCTATGCCGCCGACGACCAAAAAGTCCCCGGCACATTCTAGCGTGAAGTCTGGGGAGTTTTCCCCTATTTGCTGGTTTTCTAGTGGAAAAAACCTCTGTCTTTCACCCTGGAACACATGGACGATTTTGCAAGTTGCTAGCATTTCGCCAGTTGCCGGTGGCACAGAGTGGCCGGGCAAATGCCGGTAGCTGTTTTGTAATAATTATTATTTTATATTTTTTGTTTTATTGTATATTTTTTACACAAAAGTTATTTTTTATGTCAACAATTTTATTAAACTAAAAATTAATAAAGAGATATATAATGATATTAATATTAGATAATTTCGTAAAGTTAAAATGTCTGTGCACAAGTGTTGATTTTTAAATTTACAACATCAGCGGAAACACATGTTAATTATTAAATAATTTTCATGAAAACTCTTTAATTGTGACGAAATTAGTTTAACAAAATTGTGCGTCAAAATTGAAATCAACAGAAATTTAAAGTAAAAATTATACAATTTAAGAAAATTTAGAGCTAATATTGAAGAGTTTGCATGGATGTGCACTTTTTCATGAAAATTTTATTAATTAAGGTACTTGAATGTAATTTTCACAATGTACTTAAATTGCAAAAGAAGGACCTCATTTATATATTTTCATAAAATGTGTAAAATAGATGTTAAATTACCAAATACCCTTCATTTATTAAATATAAAAGATTTTAAAAACTGACTAACAGGCAAAATGGATGAAATAGTGAGTTTTGGATGGCGGTCGTCAATGTTTCAAATATTGGGGTCCTATCGGCTCAAAAAATAGGTTGGGGAGTAAATTTGCAATTTACCCTTCACATAAATGTCGAATGACTGAAATACCCTTCATTTATTAAATTAAAAATTTTTAAAAAGTTTGAATAATAGTCAAATGGAAGAACTTTGGATAAAATTCCCTAGCGTTTCAAAGGTTGAGCTCCTATTAGCTCAAAAACAAAGGTTGGGGATTAGAGTACAAATAAGTGTAAAAATTGAGGACTAAATTTGGAATTTAGCTTTTTTTGGTACATGTGGAACCAAATCGATTAAAATAGACAAGCCATCAGATACATTCTAAGAGCGAAAAATAAATTTTTCCATTTAAGTTAAAAAAAAATTCTTTAATCCCTCCTCTAATAAAATATATACGGCGCATGTACCCCCAGCTCGTAAACTAAACATTTTCCTTGTTATTCCCGACTAATTGATACTTGCCTTTTTAGAGGTGTATTTAATTTTTAAAGTTATAACGTCTCTAATAATGAACTATCATAATTTAAAGCGTTATATTATATTTGATAATCTGCAGTGATGTTTGTCGACAGCATTTACTCTAATTTTTATTTGTCGTTTGTGTAATTTTAGTGATATTTTATTTGCACACTTACAATAATTGTGTTATCGTCGTGTGAAGTGAGAAACTACATCTGCCTCCTGAATGGATAAGTGCCACAAATGTTGGTGAGAAGATAGACTATCATTTCCACATAATTTTTTTAATACTATATTTCAATAATGAAAAGTGCTTAATATTTGATAATTGATATATTTTATTCCCTTTCCATTTTTGGTAAGAATAATTGTCTTTGTGTCGTCGCCCAATATCATAGCGTAAGACAAGCCCGTTGGAAATATTAATTATTTTAATTTTTAAGAAGAAATATTAAACTTCAAGGGGAATATATGCTAAGCCTGTTTGTGGGTTCTTGTTTTTAGAAATTAATACAATTTCTCGAGTGTCTTTGTTTGTTCTTCTTATAATCAACATATATCAATTGTCATTACTTAATACCCATAAATCACTATCCTTTGAGACAAGCTCTGATTTATCATTTCATGGTGAAAATATGCTAAACCTTTCCTTGAGTTTTCCGATCGTAAACAACTGGTATTGATATAGCTTTTGTTTTCTATCATTTTTATGCATTCTGTTGGGATTTTAAATGAATAAAAACACTAGAAATCGAATAAAACCACAAGAACGCAAAATTAAAATGAACACACGGATTTGTTTTGGCCAACGGCCCCGCAGTTCGGATTTCTCATACTACTGCATTGAGCTCCACACTGATTGTGGTAGTTGCTCAAGGATTCCACTATAAAGAACCGATAGCAAGGTATTACAAGATTCTTCAATCAACACTCTCTGTATAACTCACGCCTCTAACGCACATAGATCTCGAAGAAACTATAATACAGCTCAAATAACTTAGTATAACTATATATCACTCTCTATATAACTCCATCCAAATGAGCCCATACGCTAGCCTATTTAATAATAGTTAAAACCCTATAATTAACTTGTCCTCTAAGTTAATCACTCTGGGTCAAGCTTCAGTAGTCAACAAGGTCCAACTCTTGCCCAATGACTAAGACAGCACACTCTAACCCAACAATCTCCACCTTGCTGCCTTGGTCTCTTTCTCCAGTGGAATCCAAGAACCTTCAGAACCACGCTCTTGTATCATCACTCTTGTGCACCTGCAAAAATCACAAGTTAGTAAATGTTCTAAAACAATGACTAATGACTAACTCAAAAAAAAAAAAAAAATTAACCATGATTTAAAAGCAAAATTTTATATGTAAATGGCCCGATACAGGAGGCCATTTACAAAACCTGTCCCTCATCATATCCACCATCGAATGCACAAGCCGCAGTTCCATTATATTTGTCCAATAGATTTCTCTTCTTCTTTGGACAATCTCTAATGAAATGCCCTTTTTCACCACAACTATAGCATTCATACTCCTTCTTTTCACCAGTCTCCTTCCCCTTCCACTTACCTTTCCCCTTCTTCTTGCCATTTTGACTCTCATTCTGCTTCACATGGTTCATATGTTGATAATTACTCTTATCAGCCTTGGATTCCCAACCTCCACCTTGACTTTTAGAATACATAACCTCACCACCATGACTATAAATTCTCTTAACATATTTTAACTCCAACTGCTTATTTCTCAATGCATTCACAATAATATCCACAGTCAAGTTATCTCGACCATACTCAAGAGCATTCTTCAAATCATTGAATTTCTCAGGTATTGAATTCAAAAGAACCAAGGCCTTCTGATCCTCAGAAATTTTCTCACCAACATTAGTCAAATCAATTGCAAGCTTTTGGAATTTACACAAATTCACATCAAGATCGCAGAGAGATCCATTTTAAAGGAGAAAAATTGCTTCAATATAAAACACTTATTAGGCATAGATTTGGTGCCATAATGTGACTCAAGTGCTTTATACAATTCTGCAGACGACTTAGTATCTCCAATAGTACGAATGACATCATCAGACAAATGCAAAAATATGGTACTCCATGCAACTTCCTCACCCTCTATCTTTTGTTTAGCTGTTGTGCCTTCTAACCATGAATTATCTAATGCTCTATGACATTTAAGCTGCATAAGTAGTGCTTTCAGCTTTTGTGACCAGATTTTAAAATCACCCTTACCATAGAAAACTCCAAACTCAGTTTTAATGGCAGCCATCTTGATTTTGAAACACAAACACTAGTTAAAACACCCTTTTGAAAGAGAAACACACTGTTTTGAGAACTCTTTTCAAAAACAGTTAGAGTCACTCCCTTTAAACTCAAACAAAGTTCAATAACTAGTTTGAAAATCTTTTGAAAACTCAATTCAAAAACAGGTCACAAAAGAAAGAACTAAGCCTCAATACAACTCAACAACCACAGTAGAATAACTCAACAAATGCCGTAAACTGATAATGCAATCACACAAATAAATGTAGCAAAAACAATAACTCAACCGGAAAAAAGAGTAAAAACAATAGAAAACTCCACCTCAAATGTGCAATGTCTACTCAGACAAAAACAAAGGAAGCACAGACTCAGGCAAAATGAATGATATATACTCAATATGCAGGGAATCAAGAATCACAAACTACCCTATAAATGACAATCTCAAGCACAAATCACGCAAGAAGCCTAAGGGGTTGCCACTGTGAATCCCCTATCCTCCCAGATTCCTCACCTTTAGTGGGGCTTGGACAAGTAAGGATAAGGGTAGTAGTTTACCTTAATAACTTCACACACAAGAAGGAAGAAAATACAGGTATTACCTCGGTCATTGGAGACAAAACCAATACAATCGCCGGAAAAACCAAACACTCCACTGTTCAGTTGTCGGAAATTTCACAGATCTCCATCGAAGCCACAAGCTCCTCCGGAAACTGAAAAGAGACCACCAGTTGTTCCAAAAACCACCACCGGTCACCTCGCTCCACAGGAAACCTTCAATTGCCAGCCAAAAGCACCAGTCGGAAAATCCCCAAATCGCTGATAACGATGAACGTACCACTCCGGCTGAGAAACTACCGCTGGAAACCACCTCCACCAGTCCACTCAAAAATTCCCACCAATCTCAAATCTACACAATGGAACATGAGAATCGCCGAGAACTTAGAGGATTTCAAAGTGGTTTTTGGTTTTTGGACTCAAAAAACTTGGATCTCTGTCTTTTGTTCGAACGGGTTTGTGAGGAAGTGTACGACAATTGAAGAACTCTTTTCCACAAAAACGATTCCTTTTGTTTTCTTTTGAAAAAAAGACTCCTCTTTGTTGACTCAAACACAAAAAAACTCTTTTTGAAACTCAGATGTAATGGAATTAATGAGAAAAGATTTCAATTTTGTTTTCATACTTTGCAGAAAAGAAGAAAAAAGAAGCCGTGTTTTTTTTTACTTTTCAAAGCAAGTTTTTAGACTCAAAAAAAACTTTCAGAATGAATTTTTTTTTCTTCGAAAAATCCCAAAAAACAAATGAATCAAAAACTTTAAAACTCGGATCTATTGCTCTAATACCACTGTTGGGATTTTAAACGAATAAAAACACTAGAAATCGAATAAAAACACAAGAACGCAAAATTAAAATGAACACAAGGATTTGTTTTGGCCAACGGCCCCGCAGTTCAGATTTCTCACTCTGCGTTGAGCTCCACACTGATTGTGGTAGTTGCTCAAGGATTCCACTATAAAGAACCGATAGAAAGGTATTACAAGATTCTTCAATCCACACTCTCTGTATAACTCACGTTCCTCAAACGCACACAGATCTCGAAGAAACTATAATACGGCTCTAATAACTCAGTATAACTCTATATCACTCTCTATATAACTCCATCCAAATGAGCCAATACGCTAGCCTATTTATAATAGTTAAAACCCTAGAATTAACTTGTCCTCCAAGCTAATCACTTTGGGTCAAGCTTCACCAGTCAACAAGGTCCAACTCTGGCCCAATGACTAAGGCAGCACACTCTAGCCCAACACATTCTTTTGAATTTCTTAACGAAGTATACCTCATTATGGTTCAAACTCTCATCACCTATAGATTTCTCATAACCAGTTGACTATTGAGCCACTAAGATCTCTGAAATTATTTAGAAAAATAGTCTTTTCTATCTAGTTGCGCTAAAGTTAATTCATATGTTTGTGGATACCCTATAAGTTCTTCTATTTTAACTTCATCTAATTCCAGTGTTAGCCCTGAGAATTTGGGAAGCCCTAGGCGAAAGTCTATGTTAGGGCCCTACACTGGGGTTCTCAGGCCATCTCCAACGCTGGTGCAATTGCACCAGCGTTGGCAGTAGAGAGAGAGAGGAGTGAGAGAGGAAGAAAAAAAGAGGGTGGGACCGATGGTTGTTGATTTTTTTTTATTTTTTAAATCGCTTTTATCTCAATTATTCCACTTTTTCTCTATTTTTTCTTCATAGATACCCGTATCACGTTCAGATATAGATGCCCGTCTAGAATTATTCCACTACTATTTTATTATTTTTTTAAATTTATCTCTATCTCTCTCATCTTTTTTACTTTTCCCTCTCTTTTTTTCCTATAATTCCTTCCATTCACTTTTCATTTACTTTATAATAAAATAACATTTCTATTCCTTTCTCTCTCCTCTCTCTCTATACTGCACCTGCGTTGTAATTAAAGGTCCCATTGGAGATGGCCTCAATAGATAGTTTAAGAATCACACAAAGGAAAGACGACAATCATAACTAAATTTGGTACTAAAAACAACTTTCAAAATAATGACATTAGTAACTTAAAAAGTTGAAGTTCATTTTATATTTACTAGTCTTCAAGAATTTCGACAAAAAAAAAAAAAAAAACTAAGCTATATAACAATCAATGTATGGTAAAAAAAGTGACTTTCAATGGACATTATATATTGTCAATTCATTTAACTTCTCGCACGCCTTAGTGGACATGAGATTTTACCAACTTTGATTTTGAGAAGCTATTATCTACACAAGTAACTATAATCGATATAGATAATAATAGTTCTTGCTTATCAAAATGAGAAGTAATTACCCACGTAAGCTTACATAAGTGTTCAACTTTATTTCACAAGTTTTTCAAACAATCATCATTATATAAATTTTCTCAACTAATTAAATATGAAAAATGATTTACAATTGTCAAAAGTTAATTAAAAACTATTTACTCTCTTTGGGGTCCCTGGGCCGACCCAATTTTTTATATAAATCTTTACGTTCTTTTAATGCCATGACCTTATGTCTAAATGTTTCAGCTGCTCATCTGCAAACCTTTTTCGCAATGTTAGTTTTAGTGATATTCTCCTCTTTTGTTGAAGCCAGAGTTGAACGTTCACTATGTCATGCAGTTTAGATAAAACTCATCAAACAATTCATCATTTTCTATCCTAATTTTTTCAAACCTAGTAGTCAAAACTTAAGAGTTCAAAGTTTTAATTCCATTGTGTGTAGTTACTAAAATATCCCAAACTTCTTTACCACTACTTTCACAAACAGAGATACATTTGAACTCGTCAAGCGAGACATGAACAATAAATATGACATGGAGACGTTTTACTATTCCAGTCACACTCAATTAGTTGACCCATTGTACGTATAGAGACTTCAGTTGGAGTCACTACATAACATATGTATATATTAAGTCAAGAGAAGTTCAACTTTTTCCTATAGTAACCAAAGGGCGTTCTTCCATGGATTTTAAAAAGGCCCTCATCCTAATCTTCTAATAGGCACAGATTTTACCATCAAAGAAGGGACGGATAGATGATGAGGATTGACTAGCCATTGTATCCACTGAGGGCCACCTAAAAAACACCTAGAATGGGCGAATCCACAATTCTAACACATTTTAATTTTACCAATTAATTAACAGTCAATATTAACACTGGCAATCTATCACATATAAACAAACAATGCCAATGACCAGATTTGGCACCAATACCATAAACACAAAATTTGATAAAAACTCTTTGAAGAACTAGACTTGGGTATATACATATACAACTTTATTCAAGAAAAGCAAGTTGTGCCGTGTAATGTCAATGACATTAATAAAAGATGGCGACGTGGGGGAAGACAATAATAGAATTATTAATGCAATTGGGACTTGTCAAGGCAAGAGCCAGGCCTACTTTTTAATGGGGTCATTATGTTGTGTTGTGATTTGATTTCTCGTACTGCATCTGACAACCCAAAAATCTAGTGTTCCAAAACGAAAGATCAGAAAATGAGTCACTAGTTTCAGGATTTTCGTGTCTCATATCTGTAGTACGTATTCAAAGATTTTAGGGAAAAAGTTACGTTGCTCAATTATTTCAGGGGACAACAAATAACAATTATTGCAGAAAGAGTGTAAGTTTCTTGCATTTATTTTTATTTCACTCACGTAGACTGATTAATAATGTATATATTTAGCGTGCAGCAGTAATATTTTGGATATAATATGTATGTCACATGCAATACTGCATCTTGTATGGCTTTTCCGAGCAAGTCACCAGAAGATAATGTTTCTTCGATTAAAAGGGGTTTTTGTCTATTGATTTGATTTATTTGTCTATATTTCGCATACGATCAAAGATTGACCCAATCATTGACAATTGACAATTGTATGCATTCAGATGGGCACTATCGTTCAGTTGTCGATATGTTACGATGATTAACACGCTCTCCTCATCAGGGAGATAGCCATGTGTCAATCATCGACCAATATATTAATATTATCTTTTGTGTGTATTCATTATTATTATTATTATTATTATTATTATTATTATTATTATTATTATACATTTAGACTGATCGATCAGTTTAAATTTTAAATTAAATGGTTTAACATCTTTTTACATTGTCACTTCCAAAGAACAAAAGAAAAATGCCACATATATATATGTATTGAAAAATCTAATAGGTGTACTTGACCTTCTCTTAATCCACCATTATTTAATTTACGAAGTTTTCTTCCGTCCATTAGAACTTTTGCGCAACAAGATCAGACGCTTAAACGGATATAATAATCACAAATCACGAGTGTGATTATATATTTATTAGAAAAAAGTACTTAGATGTAACAATATAATTACAACAATGCAATATAAGTCGTACAGACAATGAATATAAGATTGACAAATATGAATAGTTTTCTGCGGTGCAAATAGAAGTGTTAAGGGTTATGTGGTGCAAATAGAATTGAATGTTTTGTATTCTTGTGCTTCCGGGGATTCACCTTTTTTACTTTTCACCCCTATTTGACTATTTCTCCTTTCTTGACAAAATATACATCATTGTCCCACAAAGGTGGGTAAATTTAATATTCACCCAATAAATTTTAAAGATGTAATTAATTATCCATTTAATTTTAAATATAACTAAACGCTCACTGAACTTTGTTGAATATCACTTATTAAACATTCGTTAACCCAAAGTTAAAATATATTCACCAATTAAGCTCACATTGCCAATGTTATTCTATAAAAAATCAATGAGATCAATTAGTGGTATAATAATTCGCTAAAACCAAACAAAGAACTAACTAATCTATCAGAAACTCGATTTTTTTATTATTTTATTGTTGTTCGTAAATGTCATAGTTTTCATGGTTTATTTAGCTTTTTATCAGTTTTGAGAAAATTTCTCGTATTAATAGTTAGTCCGTTGATTCCACGTTAAATAACGTGAGCCACATCGGAATAATTGACTAATATATTTAAGTGTCGGGCTATCGAATGATCAATTGTTGACATTAAGTAAAGTTCAATGAGTATTTAGTTGCGTTTCAAAGTTGAGTAAGCAATTAATTACATATTTAAAGTTTAGTGAGTGGTTATTAAATTTACTCCACAAAGATAGGTCAAATTTAACTTTCACAAAGGCTAAAAGAAGTGAAAATAATACGGAAATTGGAGCAAACGGTCCAAAAAAAAAAGCATGCAAACTACACAAATTTGGTACAAAATAAAAAAATATAACTTGCTTGGTCCAAAAAAAAGTTTGAGGTGCAAATTTTGTCCTTTCGAATGGATTCCATCCAATTTTTCTGCTACTTACCTCAGAATGTGCTATTTTGTCCTTTTCCTGATGGGTATGTTTGGTCACTTAACTTGGGATAAACTGCATAAAAAGTCCTAAGTCTTTGGGAGTTATTACAAGCAGGTTCCAGAGTTTGAAACATATATAAGTTAGTCCAAAATTTTCGTTAAATCAAATAATTTTACCTTTTATTTTTTATATATTTATTTGGTCCATAATTAATTTTATTGAATTAATTTGATATTAATTAAATACTTTTTATTGAAAATTTTCAACACACTAGTATTTATTCACATTAATATCATAACTTTTCAGATTTTCTTATTTTTTATTTAATATTTTATTTTGTTTTATTATTTTTTTATTCAATATTTTTTGTAGTGATATATTCCACTAAAATTTTACGTTTGTATAATAATTAAAATGTGTGCCTTTTTTTAATTAAAAAATGTACGCATATTAATACAAAAGAAAAATTTTCAAACGTTATAAGGTTAATGCAAACATATGTTAATGTACGGAACATTTTCGATCAAAACTGTTTAATTAAAATAAAACTATTTTGATATATAAAAAATTTAGATTTTTCATTCTTTGAATTTTATTTTATTATATTTTTATGCATTCAGCATGTTTTTTTTTTATATTGAGATAGTCCTCCTAAAATTTTCTGAAGATACAATACAATAATGACATTTATTATTAACTGTCGATTAAAATTAAAATGTATGCGTTTGTAATCCTTTATTTTTTTTTGAAAAAGTTACGATATTCATGTCAATAAATGCCAGTGTGTTGAAAATTTTTGATAAAAAATATTTAATTTATATCAAATTAATTCGATAAAATTAATTATGAACCAAATAAACATATATAAAAAATAAAAGGTAAAATTATTTGATTTAACTAAAATTTTGGACTAACTTATAGATGTTTCAAACTTAGAAATCTGATTGTAATAACCCCAAAGATTTAGGACCTCTTGTGCAATTTCCAAATTAAATGATCGAAGTATGCCTCAAGAAAAGGACAAAATAGCAAATTCTTGGGTAAATAATGGAAAATTTTGACAGAATCCATCCAAAATGACCACATTCGCACCTCAAACTTTTTTGGGACTAATCAAGCTACATTTTTTTTTTTAATTTTATAGCAATCTTGTAGTTTGCATACTTTTTTTGACCATTTGAGCCAATGTCCATAAATAATAGTGTAGGAAAAGTAAAGTTTAATTGTATTTGTTTTCAAATATGCCCTTACATAAAATGATAAAAATGTATTTTTATTAATGTCTATACACATTAAATAACAAAATAATAGGAAAAATAAAGAAATTAAATAGACATAAATAGAAAGTTATATATATTTTGATATGGATGAAAAAAGAAAATAAACTTATTTTTGTGGGACGAATGGACACTACACCATATCTCGCAGTTTGTCACGGTTTTAAACCGTGACAAATCGAATTTGTCACGGTTTTAAACCATGACAAAAAACAGCGTCGCAACTGGTTTGTCACGGTTTTAAACCGTGACAAATTGGAAAAAAAATTAAAAAAAAAATTACAATATAATTTTTTGATATTAACAAACATATTTGGTTGATGGTATAAATTAGTAACAACAATTCATTAAAAAAACCCTAAATCCATGAAAAATGGCATTCTCAAATCAAATTTGATCATCACAAGAACCCGATATCTTTTTGTGCAGTCATAATAAAATTACAATTGTGTACTAAAATTCGATGTACATCCATATTTCATAAATATACACATTTCAACTGGAAAACAAGAGAACAAAAATGATAAGAAAAAGATGAAGAGAAATATGTACATCCATATTTCATAAATATACACATTTGAAAATACAACATTATTCAATCTTGTTGCCATATACATCGAATAGGTTGCTTAATTCAAAAGTACAAGGCAAACGGCGGCAATAAGCACTAAGCTAGTAACTCCTTGTATAAATCGGAGCATCAACTGGAAATTAGTCGACTTCTTGGCACAATAATCAAACTCTTCTTGTCCCCTGATTAATCAAGGATTGATTGACAACATACTAAACATAAATACATATAAGAATTAGAAAATAATCACAAAAGAACTAAATTTCGTATCTTCCATTAACCAAGCAAACCACCTAGCTACTTAGTTTAGTACTATCATAAGAAAAGCATAACAGAAAACAAGCTACTCCATGATAAATCCCAACCTTTAAATCATTTCAATCATGAGACAAACTTATACAAATTTATATCTATTGTTCCACCACATACAATCCCAAAAGCAAGCATCCTCTACTCATTTAGCATCAATATTGTAGAAAATAAATTGATCAACAAACAAAAGCCACAATTCATTAGGTAATTGAAAATTATAGAGATAACAGTTAACAGCTAGCTCAGTTCAATAGACTATAATTCAATCATTCCTAGAGTAAATCCATAGGCAAGAACAAGAGATTCTTTTATTTATTGGTAAACCACTCAGTTTTATTTTCCTTCATTCCATAACATTAGTAATTGGAACAAAGGTCAGATTGAAAAAAACCAAAAGAAGAAGGGAAAAAAGGACCAACAATCGAGTGTATTTCACATAGACCATTAGTGTTGTTTAGTTTTGTATAGATTACCATCATTAGTTACGCCAGCGGAACTCAAATAATCTTCACAAGTTCCATGATGTGGAAGTGATGAACCTTTTTGAGCTGCATTTTTCATTAGAATTTGCCTTCCATTTTCGAGTCCAGGCTCTTGGTCTAGCAGATCCTATATAAGAATTACTGCCAAGGCCAAAATGTAAGAACATATCTTCCTCTTGAAACAAATGAAAACTCAAACCTTGTACTTGTAGCTAAGTTGTTTAAGATATTCAGTAGTTTCATCCAACATTGATGCTTTGTTGGTCTAATATAGGAAACATCAAAATCATTTCTACAATAATAAATCAATATAATGTAGAACACAGTATGTGTAATAAAATATGCAAAAGAATAATATATGTTAGTTTTGAACTAGTTACCTTACTAGAATTTGAAACTGCGTTTTGAAGTGCCTTGAGTTTTTCATTGATCCAACTTCTCCTCCTCTGCCAAAAACCATGTACTGGATAAAAGCTCAGCTCACGTTGAAATCTTTACAAATAAAAATTCACAGTGAGTTAAAGGCAAACCTTTTCTAACAGGTTATGCCGTTATGGATCTCAGCTGCCCCACTTCTGTTTGAAGAATGAGGTGGAATAGACTTAACCCGACTCTCAGAATCCTCGGCTTCCATTTTATTTGAAAAATTTTTTTACAGCACAAAAGCAAAAGATTTATTAACTTAAAAAATATTAATTCTGAGTAGAAATAAACCATGAAACAGTTGTTAAAGAAATCACCTTTACTACATTACATTCTTGAGCAGCTCTAGAGAGCGAAAAGCTAAAAGTTCTGCTATATGCCTAATTTAATCAAGCGTTGGTAATATAACTCCAGATGAAGAATAACAAAGGAGCAAAAAAAATTCAAGAAAAAGTAGTAAAAAGGAGATACAATGTATATATCTTTAATATAAAAAGACGAGATACAATATGTATCTCCTTAATATGTTATCCATAAACAAAATTACCCACAAGAATTTTCCAATAAAAAGGAAAAGGAAAATCAAGCAACTAATGTAATATCTTCAATCTCTAACTGAGCATCAATGTCTTCAAGTTGCTTCTTCACACTTATATCAATCAATTTGGAACCACAACTTCCATCCCTTATAGTGAATCCAGCAACCAGTGAAGGATCAATTTGAGTTCATAGAGTATTGAACTACAACATGCATACCATTAAGAGAAGCAACTATTAGGTAGTTTGAAGTAATAGTTATTCTCTTTGATATGCTTTATTGATTTAGGAAGATCTTTCTTTCAACAAACACATTGCAGAGCTCTAATATTGAAATACAGCAACAAAATTAGAATAAAAATTGTACCTTAATCCATTGGGAAAGAGTCCCTAACATGTAGTTTGAGTTGAAGATATTTTGGTCAGAGCTATCTCCTTTACACTTGCCTAGCAGAATAAGTATTCTTATCACTAAGAATTGAATGACATAAAATTAGAAAAGCAACACCGAATGATAAGCCATAATATATTGTTGAAACCAATTGTGTATAATGTATGTTATTTTTAAGTATCATATAAGATTTTAACTTTATATTGCTTTCATTTTTTACTTCTATCATTAATAAGGTTTGATTGGTTTTAAGCCTCTATTTAGGAAGACTAGTTGGTCAAGTATTTGGAGTATTGATTTTACTTCTATCATATAAAAAGCATTAATCCAATTTTCAAGTATTGGGTCGAGTTTCCTCAGATTGGGGCGACATCTTCAATATATGCTACCACGTTGAGCCATGCATAAAAATAAAATGAAACATGAAAAAGATAAGCTAACAACTATCTTCAAAAAATTGGTGCTCAAAAGTAAGTACAATGTGCATGAATAAATATGGGGAAGGTTGTTATGTGATATAGATCAAGGAAACGAAGCACAATGTAAGCATCTCAAGCAATTAGCAAACATTTGGTATAGCTTCAATGAGACAATATGTCAAACACTTTGTAGGCATAAATGGAAAACTCACAATGGCAACTCAATGGAGGTTTCAATCCGAAAATTCCATGTAAAATGAACCTCAATCACAAAATATACCCACAATTCATGAATCCCTTCAAGATTATCATTATTTTGTGTGCCCTACTAGAAGAACCCGAATTAGAACGCAAACATTCATTCTCATACAAAACCATTTCTAATGCCAAATTTGCACTCCATTCAAAAAATTACCGTTGGAGATGCTCCAAGTTCCATGAATTAAAGGGTATGTTTCACACTCCATATACACAAAATATACACAAAGAATACTACATAATCAACAAATTATAGCATAATTTCTAAACCAACGAAGCTATATGCCTAGATTTGTCAATAAAAAAAATTAATAATCAATGAGACCAATTTCATTAATATTCTTTTTCCATTAATATTTAAATTTCATTTTAAATATTCTTTTTCCATTTTTCCTATTCTACAAACATTATTGCCAAAAATTCATTAATCATCAAGGAATGTAGCTATAAATATATGTATAGCTAAAAAGAATTCATACAAAACAATTTCTAATGCCAAATTTGCATTCCGTTAAAAAATTACCGTTGGAAATGCTCCAAGTTCCATGAATTAAAGGGTATGTTTCACACTCCATATACACAAAATATACACAAAGAATACTACATAATCAACAAATTATAGCATAATTTCTAAACCAACAAAGCTATATGCCTAGATTTGTCAATAAACAAAATTAATAATCAATAAGACCAATTTTAGCTACCTCCATGAAGTTCACTACAAGAGATTACCTTGAAATTCAGACGGTGATTAAACCGGTACTTGAGCAAAAACCTTGATTTTAGCTTGAATTCAAGTTTTGGGACTAATTTTTGCAATTTTCATGGTGAATTTCGAGTAGAATTAGGGCAGAAACTTGGGGATCTCGTTTTCTTCTTGCCTTCTGCGTCGCTACTGCTGGTTTTAACTCTTTAATTCAGATTTTATTTTATTTTCTTTTTATAAAACTCGCGAGTTGTCACGGTTTTAAACCGTGACAACTCGCGAGATAGTTGTCACGGTTTTAAACCGTGACAACGTGCGAGATGGTCACGGTTTTAAACCGTGACAATCAGCGAGAATTTTAGTCACTGTTTAAAACCGTGACAAATTGAAATTCTATTGAGTGACAAATTACACATTTTGGTGTAGTGGGAGTAGAAATATAGTCTATTCTATCCAAATAATCCAATTACCTATTAAGAAATGAAAGAATTCCCAAAATCACAAGGTTTAAATAGGTAATTCCATAGTTAAATTTTTGTTTACATAAATTCCTAAAGTCACGAGAACTTCACCATTGCTTGACCAATACACCCTTGGCCGCCACTGTTAATGACCCAAATGCAAAAGTAACTCATTTTGAATTATAATCACTTCTTTTCTCTTCACTCATCCATTTCCTCCATCTTCCTCCGTTCTTCATCGGAAAAACCATCAATTGTGACTGAAATCCTATAACCATTTTTCATCCCTTTTATTTTATCCTTGGAGCATAAGAAGACGTCGATAGAATTACCAATTCCTGTGGGGGTTAATGGTTGGCATGTGGGCTAAGCTATTCGTGTAGGAGAAACTTATTGCAGATTTATTTTTTATTTTTATTTTTTGGTGTGTTTGATGCAGATCCGAATATTTGTTGTTTATTTGTCAGACTTTATGAAATGTTGCAAGTTTCTTGGTTGATTGCAAGTTTTTTTTAGGGTTTATTTGAAATTGGGAACTAGATTTTGATATTTCAAATAGGAAATACTTCGTCGGAGTTGGAGAAGGTGACTAGAGATAGCGTCGGTGCGGAGAAGATGACTAGAGGTGGTGACCGGAGATTGCACATATATCCTATATTATAGGTTATAGGCTTTTTTTATGGATGGAATGGTAAATTTGGAACAGCATCTGAAATATTAGTGAATTGTGGAATTTAGTAAAGTAAATTTGAGAATGTGAAATTACATGTTGGTTGGTGATTTTAATCATTTTCTCTTAATAAATTTTATATGTGTGGGTAAGTATTGACACGGCAAAAAGTAATTATCACACCACAATTTATAATATTTTTCCTATTTACTTAAATATTCATGCATGTCATTAAAGTATTGGCCATATTTAATAGTGTATCCTTCTCGAGCATATGATCTTTTCCTCTAGCAGGTCGGCGACGGCCAAGGTGTTTTCCTTCTTTCCTCCGGCAAGAGTCCAATGCCCCATTTCTTTAGTTATAGATGTTAGAATTGGTTTCACTGCTTCATGGATTACAGGATTGTCCTTTCCTCCTATAATTATTAGGGTAAATTTAATTAATGGTAATTCAGTGAGTATTTAGTTACATTTCAAAGTTCAGTGAGTAATTAGTTACATCTTGAAAGTTCAGTGACCATTAATTAATACTCATTGATAAGGCTTATTCCTGAACTTTGAAATGTAACTAAATACTCATTGATAAGGTTTTTTTTAAAGTTAGATCATTTGTACTTGTTTTTTAAGTTTGAAGAAATTATTAAGGGCTTGTTCTATACACAATATTTTTAATTTACTCGAACTGCGTGTTAGATGTGCTATTGAAAATTTGAACAAAATATTTTAAAAAATATAAAATAATTATATGAGTAGTTGAAAATGATGATAGATAAAAAATTAGTGGAAGTTAGTGAAAATTTATTATGTACAGGAATAAGCCCTAAAAAATATTTTTCACTTTTATTAATTTTGTAATCTAATCATGGGAATTGATAGTATTTTGCTAAATATTCATACTTTTTAATACTCCAAATAATATATTTTTATTAGAAAACTAAAAATATATTGAAGTTTGTATAACACTTGTCAAATATGATTTTTTTTTACTTAGTTATCACTCTGAAATAATTAAAATAATTTAAAAATTAGAAACTCCCCTAGGCGTCTAATGCTTGAGGCTTGGCTCGATATTTTATTGCACCTCGCGCCTTTTAGAATCTTGGTTATCCGTGTTAATATTGTTGGCAAGTTTCCTATTTAGAATAAGTTTATATTCTTTATGAGTCCATATACACACCTCTATAATGTAATTTTATCATTTAGCTTGAATTGAAATAATACAATTCTCTTTTTGTTTTCACATGGCATCACAATATATTTTGATCTTGGCTTAGACTTGCAAACTTCCACTTCGATGAGCGGCCTTGTGTTGCTTATCCAGAAAAAAATTTGTTTTGTTTCTTTTGTTAATTTGATCTCTTTGGTTCTCGCTTTAGACTTCTGGTTCTTCTACAAGGCATATAATGTTGGCGAACCCACCGAATCCTAATTGGCTCCTTATGTCTTGTTGTCCTATGGAATAGCCCTTCTCGGAGTTGAGGAATTCTCTTATCTCCTCAAGAACTATGTAAAATTGCTACCTGTTTTTTCATTGTAGCCATAGTAACCAATCTGATTATTGGTGACGGTAATCAAAAGTGGATTGGATATTTGGATTCAGAAGCCAGACAAAAATACTACTCCCTTTGTCCCATGAAGATGAGCTTATAATAATAGTTAATCTAGTTAATAATCGTTATATTTTTAACTATAATAGTTAATATAATTAAAGCATTGAATTTCATATATTTTTCCATGTACACGCTTATGTTAATACCAATGACTCATTAATTCTTTGAAAATAATTATTGAAACTATAAGGGTGATTGAGAGTGTTTTGTAATGATTTTAAATAGTTTTTAATGTAAAGGAGGAGAGAGAATGAGTGGAGTTGAGTGGTTGAGATTTGTGGATGTGATAAGATATGTGGATGTGATTGATTTAGGAGAGAGAAAAAATTGAAAAAAGTGGAAAATTTTGGAAAAAGTGGTTCCCAACCAGGCTTTATATTAAAAATTCTTAAAATTTGCATCGTCTCCCACCAAATGAAGACTAAATTTACGATTAGGCATTAATGCTCTATCGTTAGATGTAGGGGTTAGCAGTATCTACACGATGCTCTCGTAGAAGGATATCCAAATTGTTAATAGGCCTTTATGGTGATGGATGTTACTCAGGCTCTCAAGAATATGCAATTGCGTAAGGTGCCGGGTGTTGATGGTTTCATGCAGCTTTGTAAAAATGACATTGGGATGCTATTCAAGATCACACAGGCCTTTGTAGAAGTTCTTAACAAGGTAAGTTTGTTCGGGCTATCAAAACAACATCTATCATGGTTTAAAAAGAATCCAAAGTCCCTTTCGGACTATTGGCCAATTAGTTTACATATTACAATATAGAAGCTTATTCAAAGACCATAATGAACCATTTGAAACAGGTGCTTGGGTTGCTTATGAACTCTACCTAGAGTGTGTTTGTGCCTAGCTGTTTAATCATGGATAACGCGATCATTATTTTTGAGCTAATGCATTTCTGTCACCTAAGAAGACAAACAGGGTAGGCTTTATATCACTAAAGCTTGACATAAGTAAGGCCTCCGACATAGTTGAATGGTGTTATCTTGGGGAAATTATGCATAGGACGCGGTTCTCTAAATGTTGGGTGTCTTTGATCATGGACTATATTTCTATGGTGTCCTTCACATTTCGTGTTAATAATAGTTATAGATTTAACTATTTTCTATTTTCAACCACTGGCTAATTCTCACTAGTGTACTTGTTACACTTATTAATCTTACTTGTGTCAACTATGACATGATTGATGGCTCCACTATCTATTGACTGGGTTGGGGTGGTGATGCTTCGTCATAATAGCATGGTTGCAAGTGGAGTTTTGTGATGTCCCCTATTATGATTAGCCAAAGTGGCAACATAAGTCTAATCAAATCTATTGTAACAGATGTCAACTGCATGGCCATATTTTCAACTAACTTGGCAAGTGAAGTTTGCATTTGAGTTCCTTCCTCCTTTACCCTTTATGCTACTTCCCATTGGAGTTCCTTGGTTTGGAGGTTTTCCACCACTTTACCTTGAAAAACTCCCACCACCATTGTTAGAGAAGTTCTTGTTAGCATAATTTGCACTAGCTTGATTTATGGAAAAAGTTGCCATTTAAAATTTCATGGCATTTATATGCTCCAGCCTACTCTCATAAGTCACCAGATTGGATTGTACTTCATTCCAAGTAATGTTTCCCCCACTATTAAGTTGCACTCCAATAGAAGTATAGTCATCATCTAGGTCAGCTAGGACATATGTAACCAAATCCTAGTGGGGGTTTCTTTCCTAGCAATCTGTAATTATCAGTTGGTAGCTTGATTTGATTCAAGTAATGATCAATTGATTGAGAGCCCTTTCGTGTTTTCTATAGTTGAGGTGAGCAATACAATCCTCAACCTTTTTCGCACATCAAAATTCTTTCACCAATTCCCATATTTCTTTGGCAATTTGTATCCTATGATGCTCATGGAAACTTTTGGAGTCATTGAGACTCACAACTTGCCTAATAGAAGATGTGTTGACCCAGATTTCTTAACCGAGGTTGACTTCTAAGCGAACAATAGGTTTTTCATCTAAGATTGAGCTTGTAGGTATTTAGGTGGGCATGGGGTCGTAATGTATCCCTCTCTATGCTATGGCCCTCTAATTAAAGGCATGATCATATTTTGCCAAAGCAAGTAGTTGCTACTGTAAACTTTGATTGAAGTTTTTGTGAGTGAACTACCAAATGAGGAGAACGGATTAGAGATGTGGATGGATCTAGCAAGATTGGTTTTTGTCACTAATATCTAGTGTTGATTACATAGCAAAATTTATTCAATAAAACATGTGTACAAATCCTATTGGTAAACTTTCCTAAATTTGTGAACAAATATCTACCGCTTTCACAATGGAAATCTATACCTTAAGGGAAAAACGTGTAATTTTTTCTTTTATATAAAATCGTGCACAGAAAAACACACTTGTGTAATTAAAGTGCTACTTTCATAATTGTGTAGTGAGTTAAAAACTTTGTATGATTGTAACACCCCGCTTAAATTCGTCCCAAATACGTATAGGATTTCGTACACGATGTGAAATGCTACTTTGTTTGATAAGTATTTTATTAGCGTTTATTTTATAGTTTTTATAAATATTTTAGAGTGTTTATTATGTTTAATTTTGTCTATTCTTATGTAAAAGACCAACATGGATGAACGACAATGAAAAGAAGTGAAAAGAGGCAAAAAGGACCAAAAAGTGCCAAAAAATAGGAAACGTGGAAGATGGAGGACCTAAACTGCAAATTCCATACGGCCGTATCTACAGACTTATACGGCCGCATCATCACTGAGTTGAAAGCCAAAGATTTTTACAGAAACTATCTTACAGCCGTATTTGGAAATAGATACGGCCGTAAGAGTGAACAACCTTTGAAGGAGCAAAAGAACCCGAGAGCCTGATACGGCCGTAAGGCCTGGAAGATGCGGCAGTATCACCCGCGCGCGGAAATTTTCCTATTTTGCGTACAAGTCTATTTTTGGTTGTATTTGGGTTACTTGGTGGACAAGAATATTTGGCCTTTTGGAATCTATTGAAACCTATAAAAAGGTCTTGGCCACGAAACTAAGGAGTTTTTTGGGGGAGAGCTTTGGAGACGATCATCTTGGAGAATAGCAAGAATTCGAAGGAGACAGAAGATCAACGCTGTATTCTCGATTCTTCTGCTAGATCCGGTGATGAACTCCGTTATTTGTCTTATGCATGAACAATTAATTCTATTTGTTGGGATGAACGATATAATTTAGATTGATAGTTTGACTTTAACTCTCAATTCCTTGGGCTTTTATTATACATATTGATTTTATTACTACGTTTAATGCATGATTTACTTGATCACTAAATCATTGATTTGTGAATTCTAATCAACCGAGAGGTGAGTTAGACATTTAGACCACGTAGTAAAATCCGGCAATTTACATAAAAGCTAGAGATAGACTTTTATAATTGTTGTGATCCCATGTGACAGGTGGATATATGTGAATTCCTATGTTCGTTAATGTATTTAATTAAGTCTTATTCAGACTATACATAGAGATATGGTAGTTGACTTAATTAAATATGATTGATTTGAACTCGAGAAAGGTAAATTAAATCAAAGTCGTGAATTCGATCTAACACAATTTGAGATTAGACATTGAGAGCAGAAATCAAATAGGATATCTAAAGATAAATCGGAATTCCCAACTTTACTCTCCATTAATTTAACAACTCTTTATTATTTTTCAATTAATTTTTTTGTTATTTACAATTCGTGCTAAATTACCAAAACTCCAATCTTTACGCTTTTATTGCTTTTGTTTCATTAATTATTTTTGTTGTGATTAGTTTAAACCGATATAAAATAAATTAGTCCTCGTGGGAACGATAATCCGGACTCACAAAGTCCACTTTACTAATTTTGTAGCGATATCGTGCACTTGAGATTATTCTCACAACAAGTTTTTGGTGCCGCTGCCGGGGACTAATTTTTATTTAATATCGGTTCATATTAACAATAGTTTTTAATTTTAGTTTTAGTTTAATTTTAGTTTTTATTTATAAGAGAATCTTGATATTTGTTTTTGTTTAAATTTTTGTAGAAATTTGCGTCTGGTGCACGACCCGCTCACAAGGGAGCATTTTAGAAAAATTTGACCCAGAAATTGAACGTACATTAAGAGCCAGACGCAAATTAGTCATGGAGTGCATGGCCGAGGAGAAAGCCAGACGCCGGGCAAAGGCAGAGGAAGATGCACGAAGAAGAATCGTGTTGATTAATAGGAGAAATAAGGAAGAAGAAGATGATGAAGAGGAAGGGGATGAAGACGATGGTGGGAATTTACCTATGGCGAAATTCTTGACTCCACCAGCAGCCCCATCCCGATCCAACACCGTATACCCTCCGTTTGGGAGAAATGAATTTCAATTGAGAGTTGATCTAATTAACTTGTTTAGCAATAGCCTTCAATTCTACTGCCACGCCCATGAGAACCCGCACACGCACCTAGCAAGATTCTTGAGAATGTGCCAGAACTTTCAGTTCGAAGGCGTTAATGAAGTTGCCATCAGACTTCGTCTTTTCCATACACTTTGAGAGACAGTGCTTTGGAGTGGCTAGATTCGGAGCCTGATGCTAATATCACAACGTGGGACGGCTTAGCCAGAAAGTTTTGTAATGAGTACTTCTCACCTGGCCAAAGTTGTAAAAATAAAGCTCGACATCTCGACTTTCCAACAATTTGATGGTGAAACTTTCCATGAAGCTTGGGATAGATTCAAAAGCATGTTGAGAAAATGCCCCAATCATGGGATTGACAAAGGAACTCAGGTGCAGTACTTCTATTCTGGATTATCTCCACAGTTCAAGTCCATTGTGGACTCTTCATCCAACGGGTCCATCACCAACAAAAGAGTGAATCAAGCATAGGACTTATGGGAGTAAATTGCCAAGACACAAACCATGTTCCTATCTGATTGAGTGATCTTAAAGAAAGGACCTGTGATGCATGAGAGTGATTCACTAGCATCCGCCAATGCTCAAATTGCTGTTTTAACCAAACATGTGGAACTGCTAGTAAGAGCTCAAACTCAAGGTGCCCATTCAATCCAGTCAAGTCTGGTATGCGGGCGTTGTGGGGCGAAACAGTACATCTCTGAATGCATGCTACTAGGAGCTCAAAGTGAGCAAGTGAACTATGTGGGGGACAACAATAGGCAGCAGTTCAACCCCTATTCTCAGACCTATAATCCGGGGTGGAAATTTCATCCAAATCTCAGATATGGGGATAGCTCTAATAACTACCCTCCACCTAAGAACAAGCCAAGTTTGAGGGATATGTTCCAACAGTACATGCAAAAGACAAATAAGGTGTTGGAACGAATTGAAGTGAACGCTAAGAATCAACAGGTTTCCATAAACAATTTAGAGGTGCAAATTGGGCAGATGGCATTACAGCTGGCAGAAAGACCTCGTGGAACATTCCTGAGTAATATTGATAAGAATCCAAGAGAGCACGCTAATGCCATCTCTATTGTGAAAGAGGAGCCTGAAGTTCGGCCCGTAGCAGAAGAAACTATACCATATGTGTCACCAAAGGCCTATGTACCCCCAATCCCATTCCGTCAGAGGCTAAGAGCACTAGCTAAACAAGCAGAGGTACAAGCAATAACAACGAGAAGTGGGGTACAGTTACCAGAAATTCGCGTTAAGAGGCCGGTGAAGGAGCCCCAAGGTTCAGTGATTGAGGAACAAAAGCAGGATAAAGATGAAACTGAACCATTGGTTGCTGAAAGTGCTAAGGAGAAAACTGAAGAAGTTGAGAAGAAGGCTCTAGATCCAGTAAAAGCCTATGTTCCACCTATTCCGTTTCCCCAAAGGCTACAAAAGAACAAACTTGATGAACAATTTGCCAAATTTTTGGAGATTTTCAAGAAGCTGCACATCAACATTCCATTTGCAGATGCTCTATCTCAAATGCCACTAAATTTCAAATTCATGAAAGAGATGCTTTCAAAGAAAAGAAGATTGGAAGAATTCGAAGCAATGGCATTGACAGAAGAATGCAGTGCAATCTTGTAGAATAAGCTGCCACCAAAACTAAAAGATCCAGGGAGTTTTTCTATCCCTTGCAATATTGGTAATATAAATTTTGATAGATCTTTATGTGATTTAGGTGTCAGTGTAAATTTAATGTCACTGTCTGTTTACAGGAAACTTGGATTAGGCGAGCCAAAGCAGACGACAATGACATTACAGTTAGTAGATCGAACAATCAAACGCCCATATGGCATAGTGGAGGATGTCCTGGTAAAAGTGGGAAAATTTATTTTTCCCGTAGACTTCATGATAATGGACATTGAAGAGGATAGCAGAATACCTCTCATTCTTGGATGTCCATTCCTAGCCACTGTACGATCTCTGATTGATGCAGAAAAAGGAGAGCTAATTTTGCGGGTCGATGAGGACAAGGTGACATTCAACATCCTTTACCGAGAAAGTAAAGCTCCAGATGAAAGTTGTTTCAAGCTCGATGTAGTTAAAAAAGAGGACGTTGAGCCTAAAAAGTCCGATAAAACAGCTCAAAGTAATTTGTATAAACAGTGGAGGCCCAACTGGAAGAAGAAAAGGCTGGAGAAGAATAGGGAAGGCAATGACAATCGATACAAGGCTTCCCAAGTCCGTTTCAAACCGCCATGACTATTGACACCAAAATTCGAGCTATAGACTATAAATAAAGCGCTTATTGGGAGGCAACCCAATGTTTCTTTCCTTTTCTTTATTTCTCTCTATGTGTACTTTGCGTGTTTGACTTTATTTTTCTTATTTTTTTAGTGTGCATGCATGTTTATTTTTAATAAAATGATTGCCTCTCATGATGTGTGTTTTGTAGCATTGATCGTAAGGCCCAAACCCATGACACAAGGACCCAATGCCCCCTAATGCCACAACTAATCCACTGGGACGTTTAGTAACTTTTCTCTTCTTTTATCTTGGTTTTTACATTGAGGACAATGTTGGTTTTAAGTTTGGGGGTGTGTGATTTTAATTTTTGTATGTGTATTTAATTATGAGTCGTAATATTTGTGTCCTTTTTTTTTATAAAAAAAAATTGTGTTTGTCAAGTAGTGTATTGCCAATAATTGATTCTTTTGGACATAATTGGATAGGATGATAGTTGGGCTTTTAAACACCATGTGATGTTTTAAAATTTTTTCTTGTCACTTATCGGTACACGGTTAACTTTATTTTGAGCACATTGTTATCATTTGAGTTAGATTTATATTGGGGTGTAATCTTGATACTATGTTCCCTCATATTATCTGTGATGAACTGTTCAAACCTTAAGAAGTAGGTAATTTTCCCTAAACCGAATTATAAGATCAAACTAGCTAAAAGGCTAAGTTTGGGGATAGTAAGATTAATGACTTTATGTTGGGGGAACTACAATTCGATGTTTTGATGTCTTTGCTCTGAGTTGAAGGATTTTTGATTGGCGAGTCTGTAACGGCACTAACCTATGCGTATAATCTCCCGACTTTAAAAAAAAAAACAAAGTGACATAATTGTATTCATTTCATATGTGCCCCATTCTCTCGCCTCATTAACTCGAGTGATTAAGTATGAGGGGTATTTTACCTGATGCCTTGAGTGACGAGCTTGGGAGATATTGACCTAAAGCTCGCTACATGGGTCAGTGAGAAAGCATTATTGTTGGGGCATTGCATTACATCTATATATCAAAAAAAAGGGAACAAAAGAAAAATCGGGAAATAAAAAGTGATAGGGGTTTGAAGTGCTAGGAAAAGACTCAAAGATTAGAGGTTTGGAAACTTGGAGTAGAGATGGATTGATGGATAACGGTAGCTTCTTTAACATATGGTCACTCTTTCTTGGCATCTTGTGTGAAAAAATGGATTAAAATATTTTTAGAACACCACACTAAATTAACACTCCGGGGTTTGAGAGAAAAGCAGAAGGAGTGAATCCTACGAGTGGGGTGAGATAAATCTTACCACATAGGGATACGGGCATGGTTTTGTATCGAGCAGTCGTTGGTTAGGTCTTGACATGGATTTGAGTTGAGCAATGACTAGCACACACATCGAATGTCGTGTACATTATAAGTGAATAGTTTTGTGATTGTTTATTTGGTCCAGCTGGAGTTCTGTAAGAATTTTATAGACCTGAGGTGTATTATACAATACTTTACATGTTATGAGTCTTGTTTATGTTTTGTGGTTAAGTGTGTAGTATGTGATTGTTTGTCCATTTCTTGTTTGAGGTTCTTGTTCGAGGGCGAACAAGAGGTAAGTTTGGGGGTGTTTGATAAGTATTTTATTAGCATTTATTTTATAATTTTTATAAATATTTTAGAGTGTTTATTATGTTTAATTTTGTCTATTCTTAGGTAAAAGATCAACATGGATGGACGACAATGAAAAGAAGTGAAAAGAGGCAAAAAGGACCAAAACGTGCCAAAAAATAGAAAGCGGGGACCAAAGTGGAAGAGAATGGAAGATGAAGGATCTGAACTGCAAATTCCATACGGCCGCATCATCACCGAGCTAAAAGCTAGAGATTTTGACAGAAACTGTCTTACGGCTGTATTGGGAAATAGATACGGCCATAAGAGTGAACAACCTTTGAAGGAGCAAAAGAACCCGAGAGCTTGATACGGTCGTAAGGCCTCGAAGATACGGCCGTATCACCCACGCGCGGAAATTTTCCTATTTTGCTTAAAAGTCTATTTTTGGTTGTCTTTGGGTTACTTGGTGGACAAGAATATTTGGCTTTTGGGATCTATTGAAACCTATAAAAAGGGGTTCTTGGCCACAAAATTAAGGAGTTTTTTGGGGGGAGAGCTTTGGAGACGATCATCTTGGAGAATAGCAAGAATTCGAAGGAGGCCGAAGATCAACACTGTATTCTCGATTGTTCTGCTAGATCCGGTGATGAACTCCATTATTTGTCTTATGTCTTTATTATTTAGCATGAACAATTAATTCTATTTGTTGGGATGAACGATGTAATTTAGATTGATAATTTGACTTTAACTCTCAATTCCTTGGGCTTTTATTATACGTGTTGATTTTACTACTACGCTTAATGCATGATTTACTTGATCATTAAATCATTGATTTGTGAATTCTAATCAACCGAGGGGTGAGTTAGACATTTAGACCACGTAGTAAAATCCGGCAATTTACATAAAAGCTAGAGATAGACTTTTATAATTGTTGTGATCCCACGTGCCAGGTGGATAGATGTGAATTCCTATGTTCGTTAATACATTTAATTAAGGCTTATTCAGACTATACATAGAGATACGGTAGTTGACTTAATTAAATAGAATTGATTTGAACTTGAGAGAGGTAAATTAAATCAAACTCGTGAATTCGATCTAAGACAATTTGAGATCAGAAATTGAGAGCAAAAATCAAATAGGATATCTAAAGATAAATCAGGATTCCCAACTTTACTCTCCATTAATTTAACAACTCTTTATTATTTTGTAATTTACTTTTGTGTTATTTACAATTCGTGCTAAATTACCAAAACTCCAATCTTTATACTTTGATTGCTTTCGTTTCATTAATTATTTTTGTTGTGATTAGTTTAAACCGATATAGAATAAATTAGTCCTCGTGCGAACGATAATCCGAACTTACAAAGTCCACTTTACTACTTTTGTGGCGATATTGTGCACTTGTCATTATTCTCACAACAATTACATAGCAAAATTTATTCAATAAAACATGTGTACAAATCCTATTGGTAAACTTTCCTAAATTTGTGAACAAATATCTACCGTTTTCACAAAGGAAATCTATACCTTAAGGGAAAAATGTGTAATTTTTTATTTTATATAAAATCGTGCACAGAAAAACACATTTGTGTAATTAAAGTGCTACTTTCATAATTTTGTAGTGAGTTAAAAACTTTGTATGATTGTAATGCCCCGCTTGAATTTGTCCCCAATACGTATAGGATTTCGTACACGATGTGAAATGCTATTATTATGTTTTGATATGATGAATATGTATATATTATGTTTGCGGTGTGTTTATAAGTATATGTGATGCCTCGGAACCTATATGGCCTTTAAATTCATGCTTAATCGAAGATTTCAGCAGAGGCAGAATTATGGTCATAAATGTTAGGTGTACGGCCGTAGAGGTCAATTTACGGCCAAAAATTTATATGATACGGCCGTAAATTTTAAAGAGAAGAAGTGGAAATTTTTAGAGAGTTTTATACGGTCGTATGATAAAGTGATATAGCCATATGGTTTATGTTACGTCCGTAATTTATTAGTATACGACTGTAATTTTGATATAAACCAAGATGTGGAAAATTTTCAGAGGCTAAGATACGGCCGTACTGGATGATTGATACGGTTGTACGTTATGATTTACTGTCGTAATTTTGAAGGATACGGCCGAAATTTTAAGTCGGCGGATTGGGTATTTCGGACTTTTCTCCCCATTTCTTGAGATATATCATACCAAACATGGTTCCAATACTCACAAAACACTCCCGAGACCCTCAAGAACATCTATAAACTCCTCAAGTTCCCTATATCCTTGATTTAATCTATGTTTGATCTATGTTTCTAAACATAAAAGAAGAAATTAAGGAAGAAGGGAAGAAGAGAAAGGCATGGAGGAGGAAGGAGATGCTCTCAAAGCTTGCTTATGCTTGTTTTAAGGTGGGTAATAGATTTTTTACATATGTTAGGAGGTAAATATGTGCTTTTGATTGAATTGATAAAGAAATGGATATGTTTATAATGTTTATGAAGGTAAAAAGCATGCTAGGATCTATTAGCCTTGCTTTATGATTATGCTGTGCGATGTTAATGATATATACATGTTTATGTGACCTATGTGATCCTT